>CM051235.1:195718986-197216486 GCA_027917425.1 Gastrophryne carolinensis | reverse complement strand
TCTATATATCTATATATATCACACACATGCACGCAATCAGTGGGGGGCCCCCCGCTAGAGAGGGGCCCCCACATAAGCTGAGGAAGTGGCCATCCGGCCCTTACCACCAGGAGCGCAGCTCAGAAACAGCTTCCAAAATGGCCCCCGAGAAGTGCCTCATGTAGAAAAGACACGAAGAGAAGGGGAAGGGCGGGCCAGCGCAGAACACGCGCTCGCCATGCCACGCCCCCCCTCCCAGCAACGCGGATCCCCAGGAGCGCAGCCACAGAATCGCGCCAAAAAAGGGGGCAGGGCTACCGCGGGCGCACCGAGAGCCCCCTCCCCGAACACAGCCTGAGGGGGAGAAGCTCCCCCAGGCTAAAGCAAAGCACCAGATATGGTCCCTGAAGTGAAAAGCATCCTGTCAGTCACACACACACACACGGTGACAATCACACATCCACATACACAGGGGCATAGGAGAATGAAAATGAATTAACAGCCAGGCAACCCCCCCCCCGGAGGGGAGTAAGGGAACCAGAAGGGGGGGAACCCTGCCAGAATCCGGCCATAAGGATAGAGGGACCGGGCATCCCACACCAGGATCACCAAAAACCTGGATAACCGCCTACCCCATAGTGAGGTCTCACAGTGGAGCAGTGCTCCTTCCGCACCCATAGGGTGCTGCCTACCTTCACCAGGACCCGCAGCCTAAGCTGGGAGGCTTAAGTAGGGGCAATTTAGGAAGGGTCCTGGCAGCAATAGGGTCTTACCTATAAGTAAAGAAGTCTTCATCTTCTGTCTTGTCGTCTTCCCTGCAGAGAAGGAACTGGGAAATTGGTGGGAGGTCCCAAGTATATATGGACCAGGAGGGGCTTTCTTTTTTGCATATTCATCTCTGCAGAAGTTCGCCCTCTACTGGAGATTACCCACATGTCATGAAGATCGAAGTGGAGTGTATGGTACACTTAGAATAGATTCAACTGAAGAGGTCTCATGTGGAACTCGGAGAAGGGTACAGCCTCGAAGCAAGAGGTCTGGAGATCCTCCACCTTCTGCTGAGGGAGAAATGCCTTGACCTGAGAGGTGTCCAAGGTCATGCCCAGGAAGGACCTCACCAGGGACGGAGTGATTGAAGACTTGGGATAATTGATCACCCAGCCGAAGTCTTCGAGAGTGGACAATACCCTCTGAGTGTCGCTCTCGGCATGTTGAGGAGACTGAGCAGCAATCAACAAGTCGTCCAGGTATGGAAGAATGTGAATGCCCTGGCTCCTCAAGAGGGCCATGACCCCCGCCAACACCTTGGTGAACACCCGAGGGGCCGAAGAGATACCAAATGGCAAGGCCACAAACTGGTAATGTTGATCCTCCAAGGCAAACCTCAGGAACTTCTGATGTCCCCGGAAAATAGGAATGTGAAGATAAGCATCCTTGGAGTCCACCATGGTTATGAAGTCGCCGGGCCGAAGGGAGCTCACTACCGACCGTAATGTTTCCATGCGGAAGTGCTTGAACCTGACAAATCTGTTGAGACCCTTCAGGTCCAGGATGGGCCACAGAGAACCGTCCTTCTTGGGCACCATGAACAGATTGGAATAGAACCCCCGACCCCGTTCCTGAAGAGGCACAAGACAAATCACTCCAGGCGGCAGAAGTCGTCGGACAGCCAACCTCAGGCCCTGGAATCTCGGGGGCGGCCAAGCTGCCAGCTCTATCTTGTAGCCAGAGGACACCACCTCCTGAATCCACCGGTCCAAGACGTGCTGTCTCTAGACGTGAGCAAAGAGCAGAAGGGCAAAGAGGGCGCCTCCTCATGCCTGAGGGGGCTTGGTGGGGGGCTTGGACCCCCAGGAGAGGCCGGGACGACGTCCCCAGGAGTCCCAGCGACCACCAGAGAAGGAAGAACCGCGTCCCCCTCGGGCAAAAGGAATAGGAACCCCGAAAGGGCCACGAATGCTTCCGGCGCTGAGGGAGCCGGCCATCCTTGGCCAAGAGATCAAGACGCTCCCCAAAGAGACGGAGTCCCGTGAAGGGAAGCCCGGTGAGGGACTTCTTGGCGGCAGCGTCGGCCGCTCACTGCCGCAGCCAAATAGACCGACGCAGAGCAACCAGTAGGGCCGAAGCCCTACCGCCAAGCCGGACGGCATCATCCATGGCTGAGAGCACAAAAGCAATAAAGTCAGCACAAACCAAAAGTTCCTTATACTCTTTCGCTCGCTTGCGGGACCCGGCGGCCTCAATAAGCGCTTTAACTTCTTTTTAATGGCAATGGAGACAATGGCCGCGGCGCAAACAGGACGCAGACCAGACCCCACGAAGGTGAAGGTGAAGGCATGGCAAGCAAGCTGATCCATGCGCCGATCAGCATTATCACGCAAGGTAGTAGTGTCCGGAGACAGCATAACAGACGTATTGGAAAGCTCCAGGACAGGAGCATCCACCTCCGGGGGACAAGACCACAGACGGATCCACCCCTCCCGAAAAGGGACACCGTCGGTCCAACCCCTTGGGCACCGAGGGCAGTTTGTTAGGCCTTTCCCATTCCTTAAACACCATCTTGGAAAAATGTGGAAAAACACCAGGCGCTGTCTATCAGGGCAGAAAAGCTCCCCCTGTTTCTTCTTAGTTGCCTTCGTGGGGGACAATGTGCAGAGTATCAAAAACCGCAGACAAAAGCCTATCCGAGTCATCGGGGGGCCACACATCCTCGTCTGAGGAGGACCTGGGATCACTGTCAAAGTCACCCGGACTGTCCCCGGAGGAGTCAGAATCATGGAACAACTCACCCTCCTCCATGGAGTCACGGCCACCAAAGGCCTCATAAGCATCATCATCATCATCAGCAAAGAGAGAAAAGGCCGGGTCTAAGTGCCGCTTCTTACTGGAGGCCTTACCGGCGGCCGGATGGGACAATTGCCGTTCAAGGCTGGCCACGCGTAACGCAAGGTCTGAATGAGGCTCTCTGCTGGCGTCCCCCTCACTGGGGGCTAAATGCAGACGCAGGGGTGTTGGCGATGCCATAGGTAGAATGGGGCTGGGGAGAGTAACGCTCGCCCCATCCTGTTCCGCAATAACACTCTGGGCGCAGGGGACACAAACCGCGTTGCGACCGCTCAAAGGGGATGTGCCACACATAAGACACAGCTGAGCCCGCCCCGAAGGGCCCCCAAGCTCGCTATCCCCAGAAGCCTCCATATGGTGATTGTTAGCAAAAGGGTAGCACGGGCACAGAGGACCCAACCCGAAAATCCCGGTACTAGCCCCCAGACACACCACTGTAGGGGGATGAGAGGACCTGGAGAAACCACAAGTACTATAAGGGATCAGCCTACAAGACATAATGGAAAAAAGGGGGTACAATGAGCATCCCACAGCACATTCATGGAAAAGCACAGCAAAAAGCCAGCGATACAGTACTCACTGACCAGTGTCCCACAGCGCATTCAGGCACTCCCCGATGCAGGTAGGGAGAAGAGGCCCGACCGGGAGCCTAAGGGCGCAGGAGAGGGCCGCTCCAGGGACTCCAGCAGTGCTCCAGCAGCAGAGATTCGTGTCACCGTGCGGTCCAACCCCCCCACCCCCCCCCCCCGCACGCGAAAGCTCCAGGCGCCTGTCGGCAAAATGGCAGAGGAAGCCCCCCTCCCTTCCCCCCACCTGCCGCGGAGCGCGCACGCCGCCCGCAGCAGCGGAATGACATCAGGGGACAGCCACTCTCCATAGCAGAGAGAGCGCCCGGGGGAGAACAGAAGCGAGGGAGGTAAGTAAGGGGGAAGGTGAAAGACGGCCCACGGCGACCCCCCTGACGACGACGGAGCGCCCGGGAGGAGAGGAGAAGGAATGAGAAAGGTGTATAGGAGTATAAGCCAGTAGTTAAAATACAAAAAAAAAAACATGAGTACACAAACAGACAAATAAAGCTAGAGGGAGAATACACGTCACACAAGGGCAGGCATAAGGGGATCCCAGTGCCCCCCCCCCCCATATAGGCTCACCATAGCCTATGGCTGGCTACCCTTCGGGTGCAGGGTCTGTGGCCCAGAGCATAGCTCTGCGAACACCCGACCCCAGGTGTTCCCCTACCTTTACCTGAACAGCAGCCAGGGCTGGGAGGCGGGATGGTTCCCGGAACAGGTGGGAATAGGCCTGCAGGGCCGACCGGCTCGGGATGCCCCGCTCGCCTTCCTCTTCTTGCAGTCGACTGTGCCACCTGGTGGCGGATAACCCAATAGTGAAGATTTGAAGATGAAGCAACCTGTGCTGGATACCAAGAAAATATTAATTTTAGATGCTGGGAAATCATTTTTTAAAGGGTTTGGGATTTTGAATTAAGGTCCGGTTTAACCGAGTACCCCCTTGTGTAGAGGAATCCGAGTCCCTACTGGATGAATCCTCCCCAACGGATAACTTCCTGGGAGACTACGGCAGCCACAATATCCTCTTCAACTCAGAGGAAAAAATATTTTCTTTAAAACCTTTTTTAGTAGCCGATACTTCTTAATGACTCTCTAAAGAGTTTAAAGACTCAGAGGGAGACTATGGCAGCCACAATATCCTCTTCAAAACCTCGGAGGAATAATTTTTTTCAAAAACCTTCTTAGGAGCCGGTACAACTAACTAAAGGATTAGGTCTGCTTGAAGGCTGCCAAGGGGGTTTCAAGGCTCAGAGGGCACCGGAGAAAAGGATCAGAACCCTTGCAGGGAGGAGACTGTCTTCCATATCCACTACTACCGTAGCATAACCCTGCACACCGTGCTATGCTCGTCCAGTGCCTGTTTGCATACAGGACATGGGGTAAATCTATTTGCCAGACGACCCCAGATGCATCCGTCATGGTGAAAATAATACTAGTCTACGTCTCTGGGGATCTGATACCAAGTATATAACAGTTCTCGACAGTCGCAAGTGACTACTCCGAGACCTCTGGGGGGTAACCAGCTACTTCGCTAAGCCGAAATTCTTGCAACGATGGCAGCCGAGAAAACGATCCTTCCTCGCTTCCGCCTTAGCTCCGCCACTTAAAGGCACGCAAATTTTGAATTTTACAACCAGTGAAACTCATAATTAACACATGGTGAAGAGCAATAAAAGAGGGAAAATAATTCCCTTTGTAGCCCCCAATCAGGCTCACCAGACAAAAACCTGTGGCGGAATTCTCAGCGCAGGAGTGTCAGCTCTTTTTTAAAAAACAAAAAGGTGACACCCCAAAGCGCCCCAAGACCCTGGCGCTTACGCTTAGCATCCTGATCCGAATGCAGCAGAGCTGCAGAGGCAAAGTGGGTCCATTCAGATCAGGAGTATAAAGGTCCAGGAACAGACAGGTTTCCAGTACCCCGGCTTCCAAGGCATATTTCCTTTAAAAACAAAAAATAAATTAGAGAGGAGTTTAGATACACCCTTGCAGTCCAGTTCCAACTGCAAGAAAGAAACTGGAGTGGAGGAAGTCAGCCAGGAGGATATAGGCCCGGGAGGTGGAGACACGCCTTTGTTCTTGCAGTCCACGCCCTTCGGGAGAGGTTAACCCAATCGCCTCTGAAAGGCTGAAGTAAAATGGAAGAGAAATGTTCCAGTAATTAAAATGTATACAAATATGAAAATCAGGGACTGCCTATACACCCTGCATAAATAACAATTACATTGAATACATTGTATTTGTTCAGGAAGGAAAAAGATTTAGGAGTGACAAGTTCTGAATGTACCGATTTTACAGGAGAGGATTCCTCAACTTTAACAGCCTGTTCCCTGAGCCAACCTGTGCTAGAATAAAAGCTTGTTGCTACTGCAGTTTTGCTGGTATTTATAGATGCTTTAACCTATCATACAATGCATTGGACAGATGATAAACAGAAACTTCGGAAGCCTCCATGGCCGCCATGGAGCCCTCGCTGCATCTCAGCACCACAGGCGCATTCGAAGCATGCCTCTAGCTTTGCACCCACTTGCATTGGGTGAGCGGGGAAGCGGCCGATGGTGCAATTGTCTCTATTCGACTCTGCTAGCCACACAGCCCATGTGCGACTAGCAGAGCTGAATGTAGCTGCGCAAAACAAAGTGTGCCGATTGGCTGAGCATCCCACGCCTGCGTCATGGTAACGGTTGAAGGGTGAGTTTCACAGCCGATCCGTGTAACACCACCCGGGAGAGTGGGTGCTGTTTCTCTTTAATACTACCGTTGCTTCGAGCTGGCTCAGGAGAGTCCCCATTAGGGATGCCCTAATGCTCCTACCCCTGTTGCAGCCAGAATTCTTGCACAACTGTTGCTTATTACTTTTGCATTCCCTTTAGCCCATAAGACCATATGCAGCCAATCAGGTTTGTTAAGTGGCTGTGCACATTACTCTGGCAAATTTCATCAGGTGCTGGTTTCTGTGGGACGTAACACAGAAGAGGAAACTTAGTGTGGGAACCTGAGCTATGGTGCAGTAGGGAATCTTGGGTGGAAATGCTCCAGTGCGCTTTGCGCAAGGGGACCTCCAGTTAACTTTAATTGGAGGTCCTCTTTAAAGTGATATTTCAAGCAAATTCAATTGTTAGACCATTGTGTCAGGATACTTTTGGCACGATCCTAAACTGTTTTCTGTTTTTAAAGTGGACCAACACCCAGGATTTTGACTATCCTGGGTCTTGGTCCACTTCGGTGGGGCACCCCCGATCGGGGTGCCCCGCTGTGTGAAACCCCCCCGAACCCCCCGAACAACTCACCTCTCCCCGCTCCCAGCGCCGACGTACAAGGTAAGACCTTGAACGTCTAAGCGGCGGCGGCCGCCGCCGCCTCCCTCGCGTCACTTTGAACGCGCGCGCCCCCCGCGCCGGCCATTCGCAGACGGCCGGCGCGCACGCCTACAGGGGCGCGAGGGAGGCGGCGGCGGCCGGCCGCCGCCGAAGATAAGGTAAGGAGTTTGGGGTGTTTGGGGGGGTTTCACCCCGCGGGACATCCCGATCTCGGGTGTCCCGCGGGGTGGGGGGTGATCGGCCCGGGAATCTTATAGATTCCCGGGCCGATCACCCCTGGGTGTTGGTCCACTTTAAATTGAAGAAGAAATGGCTAGGATATTGAGGTTTACAGTTTTACCTCATCATTACTCTTCTGAAGCACGTGGGCGTGGCCCCTGGAGCTGTTATGCTGCATATTAATCAGAATAATGCATGGGACAGTGGTGGGAGCCAGAGTGCTTGCCAGGTGGAGGATGGGTGTGGAGGATGGGTGTGGAGGATGGGTGTGGAGGATGGGTGGGGAGGATGGGTGGGGAGGATGGGTGGGGAGGAGGGAGGGGTTAGCTCTAGGTGAGTGCTATTCAAGCCATCAATACAGAGTGGGGTGTGGTCTGGACTAGCGCCTAAAACTAGTATTGGTGGTCCACATCGGAAGGGTGACACTGAATGGGTAGATGAGGAAGTATATTTCCTTATTCACAATGCTGAGCTGAGAGAAGGCACGACGCTGGAGCAACCCATTGGAAAGATAAGCTACTGTTTAGGGTTTTTTTTTAACCTTTTGCATGAAAAATGTATTTAAATATGAGCATCTCTCCCCTGTAAAAGTAGAATGGTACACTCCAAAACCTACCATCACTGAATTTCCCTATAGAAAAAAAAAAAAAAAAAAACAAGATTGACAAAGCACACTACATTGTTGTTATGTCCCCTACTGTAGTAGGTATGGCTGACACACCTGTGTTTCTTATGTCCTGTTTGATTGCTGTCTACTAGAAAAAGTATTTCTTTAAGGGGTAAGTCCGCTTTCGATGAAAGTTTTGAAAGTGTATTTTTTTTTGCCAAAAGGATGTGCTCAAGATGCTGAGCTGATTTTTTTATTTTTCTTATGTAAGAAAAAGTCTGTTCACCAAGAAGAGGGAAGTGCGTCCTGTACACACAGAACACTGCTGCTAAGGCAGGTGCTGGTTGCCATTACCAACATATGAAAATTGCGTTCATAAAAACACACATTTGCTAAAACTAGAAAAAAAAAAATTAAAAAATGCTAGATCAGCTCAACATGTTTAAGACATTATTTTGCCACAGAAAACTATACACATTTAAAAACTCAAAGGAAAGTGGACGTAGAGGAATTTCAGAGGCCATCCAAGTCCCACTACCATTGCGAAACCTAGAGTCGCCCATTTTACTCACCTGCTCACAGAGCCCTTGCCACATCTCTGCACGGCGGTCCCATCTCCGCTCAACCTCTGCACAAGTGGCTGCCGACAGGCATAGCTATATTAAACCGGGCATTGAGCATCATTTAATGAAAAGCCCAAACCCTTAAAAAACTATTCCCCAGCATCTAAAATTTATATATTTTACATTTTGAGTCACTTTTTATTCTTTCCCCCTCTGGCCCACAACTCTGTTCAGGACTCTAGGAAAACGGGAGCCGCCATCTTGCCTCAGAAGCATCACATACTGAGGAGAGGTTATAGCTGTACTTTGCTCAGAGCGAGCAGATTTGGGGTCAAGAAAAGGACAGCAATCCCAGAGAGCAGTATAGTCAAAAGAAACTTCCTGTCTGCAGGCAGCCTGAGACTCCATGGGCTGCCATCTTGTAGGTTTAAAGGCTCAGAAAATGCAGTAGATGCAGGTAGGATAATTTCTAATATGGGCAATCTGTATGTACAGGGTGGGGGAAACATGTAAGATAGGCTCTTATTCAGGGTGAAGGTCCAGTTAAAAGCGGACCTTCACCCTGAATAAGAGCCTATCTTATATGTTTTCCACACCCTGTACATACAGATTGCTCACAATAAAAATCATCCTACCTGCATCTACTGCATGTTATGAGCCTTTAAACATCCAAGATGGCGGCTCATGGAGCAACAGGCAGCCTGCAAACAGTAAGTGTCTTCTGACTGTGTTGCTCGGCATTCTGGGATTGCTGTCCTTTCCCTGACCCCAACTCTGCTCTGTCTGTGCAAAGCACAGCTATAACCCGCCCCCCTGTACTTTATCCCGCTCTCCTCTGCTCAGTATGTGTTATGCTTCTGAGTCAAGATGGCGGCGCCCATATCCTATAGTCCTGAACAGAGTTCCAGCCCAGTGGGGGAAAGAATAGTAAGTGACTAAAAACTTGAAATATATTAATTTTAGATGCTGGGGAATAGTTTTCTATAGGTTTGGACTTTTTATGAAATCATGCTGAGGATCCGGGTTAAGCTTCATAGCCAAGCCAAGAAAATCAAGCATGCCGATTGGCTCAGTGGGCCGCTTAGCCAATTAATTTGCTCAGTTTTGGCTGTGCCTGCACCATGGGAACAGCATGAAGGGGAGTTTCCTGCACAATCTGTGGGGATACACACAGCAGGCCATCCCAATTTGGTAATTTATAACCCTGGGCTCACTCTAAAAAAGGGAGAAATCTACTTACCCAATGTGATCACAGAGTCCATGCCAATCCACCTGTCCATGCATTATATCAGCTTCATGGAGCCTACAAATGATTTGTACACTTTGTTAAAGTAATTCTCACGCACATAAAATATATTTAAGTACATTAGAGGTTTATTATCCTTCTAGGTTTCAACGTGGCCTATATCATGGGTAGGTTTTATTTCTCTGCATGATTTAATGTTGGAAGACCCTTAAAGTGCAACCAAATGCAGGATGTTTTGTTACTTGTCCTCCAGGCATCCCAATTTAGGATGCACCCCCCTGTGTGAAACCCCCCCAGTAAAACTCACCTTTCCCTGGTCTTAAGGCACATGTGCGGTCTCCCATCAGAGCCTATTCAATGTTCAGCAAACATAACTGTTTAAGGCAATAGGGATCTCGAGCGGCCGCGTCAGCCATCTAAATGGCTGTGGGGCAGGAGTGCGCTCACAGCCCAAAGATGTTCACATCGGTGAGGGACGTCCCAGGGGGAGGGCTGGTTTCACACATTGGGGCATCCCGATTTCTGAACTACGCTACGCTGGGTCTTAACAAGACAGCCCCCTAATTGTAGGTTACATTATTTGTTTTAGCAAGTGTTGTATTACAGAGGGCATCGGCAAATGGGATGTCTCCCTGCGCAGGGAGCACCACCCATTCTGGGTGTTCTGGTTTGAAGAGAAGCAACCACCGGCCAAAAGTCTATTACATTCTAGAGTCTATGGTATCCCTATTTATGGTGCATCCCAATTTGGGACACCTCACTGTCCGAAACCACCGAAATCAGCCAGTATACACACCTCGCCAACAATCCCACACCGCTTGCGTAGGCCACATCCCCACTAACCTCCATATGCTGTGCTTTACCTGCACCAGTCATCTCTGAACAGAGTGTGAGCCAGTGATTGGCTACTGACCCACACATGAGTTGTGTGGTGGGCGCTGGAAAGGTGATTTTACAGGCCATCCATGGAAATGCACACAGATCAAGATGTCTTTAAAATCAACTCCAGTCTTAAATGTTATCTGCTGTCTTAATGTTAATCACTGTAGCAGAAATCTCTATCAAAATTAGTGGCCAGGAGGACTGTGTCCTTTTCTCCCACAACCACTGGCCATGGACCAGTCACCATGCATTGGTCCCAGAATCTGGAAACACTGGCTTAAACCACACCTCAGTATAGTGGAGTCATGCAAAACTGCAACTGCATTCCTCCCCTGCAGTCCAGGTGACAACGCTCACTCCGTAGAGAAACCAGGGAGGTGGCTAAGCCGATGCTCTGTTGTAATCAATAGTATAAAGCGCTGTCATGCATTTGCTAATTCCCTACTACATTACCCATGAGACACTGTGCTTTTCTCTGGCCACATGATCAGCAGAGCTATGCTGATAAGAAGGTGCACAAGTTGTAAGCTTTGAATGACGTCAGGATTTACCTGAGGAAACGCGCGCCAGGCTGAGGATAGTTTTGGACATTTGCTGGAAGAACTACTGCACATTATTGATTTCTGCAGACTTCTGTACCTATGAAGTTTTGTGTGTGTTTAATTGTATTAAGTTAAATGAATTAATCCGGGCTGTGATCCTTACATAATTCAGCAGCTTTCTGACAGCAATTGGGGAAGGAGGAGTGAGAAGACGCCATAGAGGAACGTCAGTGGCTGCAACCATGTGACCGCAGTGGCCAACCAAAGCATTAGATCTGGCAGAAGGAACTAGGAGAAAGGTAACTTGTTAATGCGCAGAGGGGCATCCACAATAGGGATGTCTCCCTGTGTCCAGAACTGCTGTGAAAGCAGCATAAGGTGGATTTATGGTGCTTAGCTTGAAAGACCTTCTTATTGCTCGTTTCTTTTTGTATTATTGTTTAAATTTTAGTTAAAGGATATAATCACTTGCAGCTTTAGGGACACGCTCCTTTTTGTATATTTAAAGTGGTCCTTCACTCAGAATAAGAGTCTATCTTATATATTTCCCACACCCTGCACATAAAGATTGCTCATATTAAAAATCATCCTATCTGCATCTACTGCATGTTATGAGCCTTTAAACATCCAAGATGGCGGCTCATGGAACATCAGGCAACCTGCAAACAGGAAGTGCCTTCTGCCTGTGCTGCTCTGCATTCTGGGATTGCTGACCTTTTCCTGACCCCAGCTCTGCTCTGTCTGAGCAAAGCACAGCTATAACCTGCCCCCCTGTACTTTATCCCACTCTCCTCTCCTCCGTAAGTGTGATGCTTCAGAGTCAAGATGGCGGCGCCCATATCCTAAAGTCCTTAACAGAGTTGCAGCCCAGTAGGGGAAAGAGTAATAAGTAATTGACTAAAAATTAAAAATATATTAATTTTAGATGCTGGGGAATCGTTTAAGGGTTTGGGTTTTTCAATAAATCATGGTGAAGGTCCGGTTTAATATATATTCTTTGAAGGTTTACTGACCAAGGACAAGCATGTTTACAGTGAACAGGAGAGTGTCAGAAAGGTCTCCTGACCACCAAATCAATTTTGAGTCATGGTCCAAAAAACTAATACAGCTGGAGGAGCAAGATAGAAAGGCCTCAAGGCTTTTTAAGAGGCCACTCTTCTCTTGTAGGAAAGAAGGAATTGAGCTGCAGAGGTATGGGCAGCAGTTTCTGCCCACAAAAATACAATTATGTGATTACTCATCTGTAGAATTGTTTTTATTGGTATCCTGCTCGGGTCGCTTCATTCTTCACAATTGGGTTATCCGCCACAAGGTGGCGCAGCTGACTGCAAGACGAAACTTGTGGCTCCTCCCGGCCCATATAAGGGCAGCTATTTCCCATAATTCCCAGAGTTGAAAAGCAGTAAATACAGAGATAAGCCGCGAGGCCAGAGACCATGTTAATTCACACAGCCCCACTATAAAACCTTCTCAATGGTAATCACCATAAAAAGGCAAAAGAGGATAACAGAACAAGGGTGGGATGAAGCGACCCGAGCAGGATACCAATAAAAACAATTCTACAGGTGAGTAATCACAGAATTGTATTTTTCCTGGTATCCTGCTCGGGTCGCTTCATTCTTCACAATTGGGACATCCAAAAGTAGTGTCCAAAAGAAGGGTGGGATCCCCAGAGAGCAACAGTGCGTAGTTCTTGACACTACCGCCTGAAGCACCTTGCAGCCAAAGACAGCATCAGCTGAGGCCCCAACATCAACCTTGTAAAACTTAGAAAAAGTATGAACTGAAGGCCAAGTAGCGGCCTGTTCAACCTGTTCAACCGAAGCCTGGTGCTGAAAAAGCCCAAGAAGCAGCAATAGCTCTAGTGGAGTGAGCATTAACACGAAAAGGGGGCTCCTTCCCCTTGGCCGAGTAAGCTTGCACCACTGCCTGCCTGATCCACTTGCTGATAGTGGATTTGGCTGGAGGCAAGCCCTTCCTAGGCCCGTCAGGAAGGACAAACAGAGAATCAAACTTCCTAAAGGATTCCGTAGCAACCAGGTAGTTCTTAAGTGCTCTGACCACATCCAAGGAATGGAGGGTCCGTTCCTTAGAATTAGAAGGCACCGGGCATAAGGAAGGCAAAACAATGTCCTCATTGAGATGAAAGGCAGAGACAACCTTGGGTAAGAATCCCGATTTTAAATGAAACACCACCTTATCCTGATGACGCTCAAAGTAAGGAGGCTTCATACAAAGTGCCGCCAGCTCTGAGACGCGACACTCCGACGTGATAGCTACCAAAAAGACCCCCTTCAGAGTCAAAATGGCTAAGGCAAAAGAGCACAAGGGCTCAAAGGGGGGACCCTAGGGAGCAGAAAGCACCAAATTCAATTCCCACACCGGTAGCAAAGGCTTACGCGGCGGAGGCACATGGGCAACTCCTTCTAAAAAGGTCTGGATAAGTCTATGATTGGCGAAAGATCTTTGGAAGAAAATAGCCAAGGCCGAAAACCTGCCCCTTAAGGGTACTCAATTGTAGACCCGAATCCAAGCCATGTTGTAGGAACTCCAAAATCCTGGAAAGGGAAAAAATACCATTTTGTGATTACTCACCTGTAAAATGGGTATTATAAGTATATGTCACACACCCCGCTTCCAATATTCATGACATATGGGTTATGTCCAGTAGAGGGCGAACTTCTGCAGAGATGACAGGAAAAAAAGGAGCCCCTCCCGGTCCATAAATACCTGGGACCTCCCACACATTCCCCAGTATAGGAAAGCAGTAAGGGGACCAGGAAGAGTCAAATACAAAAAAATTCAACAATAAAAGAATCCAGAATACAATAAGGGCGGGATGAAGCGGGGTGTGTGACATACTTATAATACCCATTTTACAGGTGAGTATTCACAAAATGGTATTATGCCAAGTCTGTCACACACCCCGCTTCCAATATTCATATATTGCAATATTCAATATTAAATGCTGGCCACTAAAGAGTCAGGGCATCTGTTGCTATTGTTAGAGGATCCCTGGACCGGGACAACTTCAGATCTTCCGACTGTGCCCTGATGCAAGATCTACGTCTGGGA
This sequence comes from Gastrophryne carolinensis, assembly GCA_027917425.1. Lineage (NCBI taxonomy): Eukaryota > Metazoa > Chordata > Amphibia > Anura > Microhylidae > Gastrophryne > Gastrophryne carolinensis. Next base: position 197,202,640 of record CM051235.1, on the reverse strand, counting down.
TCCCCCAGCACATGCATAGGGATTAAAAAACCCTCTGGCTAAGAGACCATTCCCTCTGATGCAGGACCGTTCTGCTGAGATGATTGGCCTGCAAGTTGTCCACTCCTGGTATGTGTACCACCAAGATAGAAGACCGCTTTCTCGGCCCAAAGTAAAAACCCAGCTCCCTCCATCAGGAATTGATGGTCCGTACACATCAGCATCTAGTAAGCCCACTGCATTTACTTGTTTACTTTGTGCAATTCCCAGCTCCAGGTTGACTGCAGTTGTCGATTTACCAACACCTCCTTTACCCGAAGCAACAACTAAAACATGTTTAACGCCAGGAATTGGCTTTAGCTTAGGCAAACCCCGCGCCATGATCTGCCTTTGTCTGTCCTTTTGCCTCTCTCCTTGTGGTGTTGAAGACGAGGAGGAGCGGGGGATGCCGCCCACATAACGGCCCAGCTGCAGCGAGCTCCGGGCCCACACACTGCTTCTGGTGCCCTCATGGAGGCTGATATATACCACCGCCGTTCGATTGTCTGTTTGAATCCGGACGGGATGCCTCTTCAGATGGTATGTCCAATGTCTGAAATACAATAGAATCACTCTCAGTTCCAGGATATTTATGGAGAGTCTGCTCTTCTTCAGACTCCATTGTCACTGAATCGTTTGTGACTGCATGACACTCCCCCAACCAGATAGACTGGCATCCGTGGTGATGATCTTCCACTGTACTGGAAGAAAGAATTTTCCAATCTGAAGAGGCTGAGGACCAGGTTAGAGACCGCCTTGCTGACTGTTTCATGTAAAAAGAGTGATCCAGAGTGTGTGGGTCTCGATCCCAGGTTGTGAGCAATTCCATCTGCAGGGGTCTTGTGTGAAACAGTGCAAAAGATACTGCCACAAAGCAAGATACCATCAGGCCCAAAAGACATATTCCTTGTTGAATCGTCGAGTGAGGACAAGACAAGAGACCCTGTAGTCTGAAGTAAGAGTCACTTCTGTGTTGGATCCCCAATAAAAAGGTAACAGCAGGACGGGGCGTGGCCTGACCATGAGGGAGTAAGGACGTGTTGTTGCTAGCTCTGCCTTAGACCCCGACTGTATAGCTGATCCTGACCCCCCTGGACCCTCCTGCCTGGCACGATGGGAAGTGGGAAGAAGAGGAGACCTGGGACATCCACAAAGAAACCTGCCAAGAAGGATATCGGGGCATTTTTTGGCCGCAGAGACCTGGTGGATCGGAGGGCCCAGCCGGCCAAGATGGCGTCCGGCCACCTATGTGCTGAGGAGGAGCACCCGGGATCCCGCCGCAGAAGAACGGGAGCAGATCCGGACTATGAGGTACCCCCCGATGCGCAGGCCCCATCGCTTACCTCTGGCCTGGCGCGCCCGTCTGAGAGCCCGGCAGCTGGCGCGGCTGCGGCCGGCCCGGGGGTGACGTCACCGGCATGTCCGCAGATGGCGGGCGCGGGAGGGAGCCGCGGGGAGCCTGGAGGCGGCTCGGGACCTTCCCTGCGGGGGTCCCATCGGAGCGACCACCCTTCTACCCCGTTGCGAGGGGCTTCCACTGAGGCTGACGACGGCCGGGAGAAGATACCGGCGGAGCGGGATGACGTAACCGGGGAGCGGAGGGCAGGGAGCCCGGGCTGTGCTGCGCCTCTGTCTGCCCGTCCCCTGATGCTTGCTGCTGCCTCGCCGCCTCAGCGCAGCGCGGCCTCCCTCACCGGCCCTGATATGGAGCTGCAATCCCTGGCTGGCAGCTTAAAGGGGCGGGTTGCCTTAAATTCCCCTGCCTTAAATTCCCCTGCCTGGCTGGATCCCTCGGCCCCTGAGTGGCCGTCTCCGGCGCAGCCCAGCCACACGCCATACTCCTGGGGGGACAGCCCGGAACCGGGCAAACAAACTGTCCGGGTGGATGTCCATCGGGGCCCTGAATGGCCTGGGCCTGGCCAATCCCCCCAACCATCCATGGACGCAGTACCTCTGGAGTGGTCCCCGGGCCCCAGTGATGACCCTCTGGACGGCGTGTCTCCTTCCCATGTTGGGGCGGTGGCTCCGGGAGGTCTGGACCCTGTCGGGATCCTCCCCACGGACGTGGCGTCTTCTGGACCCGTGTGTGGGATGCCCTCGATCCACTCTCCGGCCGGGCAACTGCCCCCGCAGCCTATTGTCGACGTTTCTCTGCGAGATCTCCTCAGATGTCTCCCGACCAAAGCTGAATTGAAGGCTGACCTGGAGGCTGTAGCTACCAGAATTGAGCGAGCTCTGCGCCGGGAAATTGAGGATTTGCAACAAAAGTCTTCCGCCCTGGACTCTAAAGTTGTCTCCCTAGAGGAGTCCCGCTCGGATCACGAGTCGCGCTTGCTGACCCTTGAAAGAAATCAGGAGCTGCTCCGCCAGCAACTGGTGGACGTCAGACTTCAAACGGATGACCAAGAGAACAGAAATAGGCGCAACAACTTGAAGCTCCGTGGTGTCCCAGAATCGGTTAGATCGGAGGATCTGCGGCCGTGGGCGACGGAATTATTCAACGATCTGCTGGGGCGAGCGCCGGATGCTGAGTTGGTCCTGGATCGGATCCATCGGGTTAGCGGACGCCCGGCTGGTGACCCACAGGCCCCTAGAGACGTCCTTTGTAGAGTACATTTTTTTCTCATCAAAGAGGACATCCTGCGGTCTGCCTGGGAGAGGGGAAGAATCGCCTGGAAGGGTTCGCAAATTACTATCCTGCCTGATGTTTCTCGTCGAACCCTGCTGATGAGACGGGCGCTACGACCCCTCCTTGACGGGATACGGGAAGTTGGAGCCTCCTATAAATGGGGGCACCCGTTTCACCTTGTTGTTCGCAAGGACAATTCTACGTACACCCTCAGAAGCAAGGCGGACCTTCCCGGCGTGTTTATTTTTCTAGGCCTGGATCCGCTCCCGGTGCCGGATTGGCTGGCGCTTGACCCCCTGCCCCCTTTGCCGCAACGAGCTCTGCGGAGGCCCCGGTTGGCTCGGAATCGAGTAAGAGATGCCCCTGGACCGGTCCGGGGCCGCTAACCAAAACGCCTCCTGATCCGGGACTCTCTGTATTGCTCCCCCTCCCCCCGCCTCGTGGGCGGCTCCCGACTGGGACCTGATCCCTCTGATGTTCCCCCTTGCGCTTGCCCTCTCCCTCCCCCCCCCCTTTTTTTTTCCCCTTGTGGACATTTTTATTGCGGACTCCGTGCTCCTGAAGGACTTTGAGCAGGCTCATTGCCGAAGTGATTTAGCTGCTTGGTGGGGCCCGGCTGTATGGGAGGTGTCGGGACGTTCGGGCCTTCCTTCCTCCCCTTGATCCATTGTGCGGTTGTCGCGGTGGGCTGGGGGGTGGATGGCATGCCCGTTGGGGGGTGGCCGGGGGGGTTGGGGGGTGAGTGGGGTTTTACTGTTGGTTGATGGGGGGAGGGTGGGTTTCTCTCCTTTTTCTCGTTAATAGCTTCCCTGAAGGGGACATGTTAGTGAATGTTTTAGGATTGTTTCTAATGCCCTGTATGCTGGGGGTTCCCCCCCCCCCTTCTTCTTCCTTTCTTCTGTGCCTTTGTTTGGGCTGGGGGGGGCTTGGGGTTTTGTGGTGGTCGTTCCCGTGGCGGGTGGATCTGCTTCCCCTTTTGGGCGGGTGGGACGGTTCGGGGGGGGGGTTCTTGAATGACGATTATGTATAGTTGGGGTTGGCTCCCGAGTTGTTTGGCCACCTTCCACAACAAGTTTTCCCGTACTGCTCTGCCGGTTTTTGACGGGCGGATAGTACGTGGTGCCTGAGGACATCGTCCTCAATACTCTTGCCTGCCCTCCTCTGTAAGGAAGGGCTCTTTGGGCTTTTCAATTTCTGTTGTTGTTCCTTTTCTCTTGCTTTCTAACTTTTTCTTTCCCTGCTCCCCGTGTCCTTCTGGGCCTCTGGTCCGTTCCCCACTGTGTGTCTGTTTGGTGTCCCGCTCCGTCCTCACCTGGGGTTGGTCTTTGCTGTGGACCTCGCTTCCCGGGCGCCTCTGGCCTTCTGATCCTACTGGGCGCGGCGGTGCACTTCTTTTGATCTGTAGCTCTAGCTTGAGACAAGCATGGCGGGCCTTAGGATTTGCACTTTCAACGCTAAGGGGCTGAACGTCCCCGAAAAAAGGGCTAAAATTTTGTATGGTTTTCATAAGGAACGGGTGGACATTATCCTACTCCAGGAGACTCATTTCTGCCGGGGGAAAATCCCGGAGATCAAAAACAAGTACTATGATAGGTGGTTTCATAGCCCAAACCCAGAAAACAAATCTAAAGGGGTCTCTATTGCTCTCCATAAAGCTGTCCCTCTGAAAACGCTAGAATCAAAGATTGACCCTAACGGTAGATACCTATTTCTTCGCTTTACAATGTGTGGGGCAATGTACACTCTTGCTAATCTGTACCTACCTAACCAAGCTCAGGTGGAGGCGGGCCTTGAGATACTTCACGTGTTGGAGGGATTTGCGGAGGGTACCTTGATGATTGGAGGAGACTTTAACTTGGCCCTTGATCCGAGACTTGACTCCTCTCAGGGTAAGTCGGCCATACCCTTTTCCAAGTTGAATAGTCTTCGGGGCGCACTCCGAGCTCTCCAGGTAGTTGACACCTGGAGGATTCAGCATGGGGGGGCTCGGGATTACACGTTTTTCTCCCATCCCCATAATACGTATAGTAGGCTAGATTATATCTTCCTTAGCCACCACGCGCTCTCGCACGACCCTGACACCTCCATAGGGCAGATCCTCTGGTCGGACCATGCCCCTGTCTTCCTGAGCCTCCCGATCCCAGATATGATTCCTAGGCAGTATAACTGGCGTCTGAATGACAACCTGCTGAAGGATGCCGTTTGCCTAGCTGAAGTTAAGACGTCCATTGGGAACTTTTTCTCGGACCACGTGAATGACCCGACCCCGTTACCACTGCAATGGGAGGCACTTAAATGTGTGTTGCGTGGGATTTTCATCAAACATGGGTCTAGGCTCAGGAGGGACAGGGTGCATCGGATAGAGGAGGCCTTGGCACGCATCGGGGAGTTAGAGGAGGTGCACAAGACCTCCCCCACGAGCGCTGTTCTGCGGGAGTTGCTGGACGCCAGGCAAGGCCTCAAAAACTTATATGACCAGTGCTTTCTTAAATATCGTGACAGGTTTAGAGCCCGTATCTACGAGCACTCCGACAAGTGTGGTAGGATGCTTGCTAGATCTCTCCACCCTAGACAGGGTTGTACCTTCATTCCCGTCCTGAAGGGGGGTAGCGGCGCTGACCACCACAAGACACCACAGATAGCGGGTGAATTCCAGGCCTTCTATTCTAAACTCTACAACCTTGGGAACCCCTCCGCACAGGGCTCACAGCTGGGGGGAGATGTCGCGATCTCGACCTATGTCGAGGAGACGGCTCTCCCGACCTTGTCTTCGGTGGATAGTGAATTTCTAGAGGACCCATTCGATCTGGAAGAGGTGAGTCGGGCTATCAAGGGGGCCCCCGTGGGTAAAAGCCCCGGTCCTGATGGGTTCACCCCCAGATTCTACAAGACGCTCGAACCTTTGCTGGGCCCCTTTCTGGTCAGGGTGTTTAACTCCATATCGGACGACTGTTCCTTCCCGAGACAGGCCTTGGAGGCGCACATTGCAGTCATACTGAAGCCCGGCAAGGACGCCACCCTGCCTGGGAGCTACAGGCCGATTTCATTGATCAACGTGGACCTAAAAATCTACGCTAAAATTATGGCTCTGCGGATGCAACCCTTGCTCTCCACACTGGTCAATTTGGATCAGGTGGGGTTTGTCTCGGGAAGGGAAGCGAGAGACAACACCATCAAGGCGATATCTCTAATTAATTACGCTCAGTCACAGAATATCCCGACCTGTCTACTAGCCGTCGATGCGGAGAAAGCATTCGACAGAGTGCACTGGGGGTTTCTGAGGGCTACGTTGAGTCAGATTGGGTTGGGCCCGGTCATGTTGGCCAGAATAATGGCTCTATATCAGGAACCCACTGCAAGAGTGAAGGTTAATGGCTCTCTGTCGGGCTCCTTTCCGATTCGGAATGGCACTCGCCAGGGCTGCCCCTTGTCCCCGCTGCTTTACGTGTTAGTGATGGAGCACTTGGCCAACGCGTTGAGGGCTAATCCGTCGGTGCATGGGGTCGTTTGCGGAGAGGGGGAGCACAAGCTCTCTCTCTTCGCGGATGATCTGCTCATGTACGTGACTTCACCCCACATCTCTATGCCTTCTATCTTGTCAGAGTTCAAGCGTTTTGGTGACTTGAGCAACTTTAAGGTAAATTTGTCTAAGTCTGAGATTCTGAATATCTCACTGAGTGCTCAGACCCGGCTCCTCATGCAGACCAACTTCCCCTTTAAATGGCAGGGGGAAGCCATTACGTATTTAGGGATCCAGCTGCCCTCAGACTTGGGGAAATTATATAAACTCAACTACGCCCCGCTCCTGCATTCTACGGCTGCCTCCCTCGCCTCCTACAGCAGGAAGCAGTATTCGTGGTTGGGCCGCATTAATATCCTTAAGATGGACATCCTCCCCCGATTCCTCTATATATTTCAGACAATCCCTTTGGCCCCTGAGCGGGGGTTCTTCCAATCTTTACAAAGAAGCTTCTTTAAATTTATATGGGGCAATGGGAGACCCAGAATCGGGAGGGCCACCCTTTTTAGATCTAAATTGGGGGGGGGGTTGGGGGTCCCGGATCTTAGGACTTACCACGCTGCCTCGGTACTGGTGCGCTTATCAGACTGGTTCCACCATAGGGATGACAAGGGCTGGGTAGCTATTGAGAGGGCAGTTTCCCCTCTCAATCTGGTAGCCCTGCCTTGGGTGACTCCCCTTGACAGGCCGGGACCCCAGGAGCTGCCTTATCTGGCTGTTCCGTTGCTGAAGGTTTGGGACGGATTCTTAAGGCGGGGGAAGCTCTCACTTAGACCGGGCCCCCTCACTCCGCTGTTTGACAATCCGGCCTTCCTCCCGGGATTAAATTCCCGATCTTTTCTAGTATGGGAAGCTTCTCAGGATATTAGGCTCGGGGACATAATGTCGGAGACGGGCCCTCCCTCCCTCTCTGAGTTGAGGGTCCGGAGCGGGCTTCAAAACATCTCATGGTTCCTACATGCTCAGTTGGTGGCCTTTATCAGGTCTTTAGTACCAGTCTCGAACCTTTCTCGTACACTGACTCCCCTGGAGAGTGTCCTCCGGGACCCTTCTCCCCCTACACACGTGATCTCTACCCTATATAAGATCCTTCGGGATGGGGAGGAGAGTGAGGGGCTGCCACGATTCTGTCGGAGATGGGAAGAGGACCTGGGACTGGTACTCGAGCCCGACGATTGGGAGAAATCCTTTACGTTAACTCATAAACTATCTGTCGCCTCTAGGGCCCAGGAGCGGAACTATAAGATCCTGGCAAGATGGTACAGATGCCCCTCGGACCTTATAAAGTTTGGAGGGGTGGACACGGGTGATTGTTGGAGATGCAAGGAGGCTCCTGGGACCATGTTACATATTTGGTGGGAGTGTCCGTTGGTGCGGGTCTTTTGGGAGCGGGTGTTTGGAATGTATGAACACCTGTCACTCGAGAAGCTCCCCCGTACTCCACAGGTCGCTCTATTGTCCATGCTCCCAGGGTCAGTGTCGTCCAGCAAGAAGGGGTTGTTGAGGCATTTACTTACTGCCGCTAGGTCAGTGATTCCCAGACACTGGCGCTCCTCTGCTGTTCCTTCTATGTTGGAGTGGTACGGGGAGGTCGAGTCCATTAAGAGGATGGAGGAGCTGTTCTTGGAGGGGGTGGAGGGGGGTACCCGGCGGTTCCTTGGGACATGGACTCTCTGGGAGGTTTCTCGGGAGTCCCTTGCTTTTCGGGCGCTGCTGGAGCGGGACTGAGCCCCGGGGGGAGTTGGAGAGCGGGTGGGTTGGCTGGGAGCCGGCCTGCTGGGCCCTTGGGGGGGGATGGAGTGGGGATGTGTCGTGTTGTAAATGTAACTGTCCCTCCCAGGTTTGTCTTCTCTGTTCGTCTGTTGTGTCTTCCCTCCTTATTGTCTCTGATCCACTTCTCCTCTCTTTCCCTGTTTTCTGTTCTTGCACCCTCTTTCCCTATTCTTCCTATTCCCCTTTCCCTCTTCTCTACACTCTCTCTTATTTCTCGGGGTTGCGGGGGGGACGGGGGCGGTCGCAATGTTCTGGTTATGCCGGAGGACGGCATCCATGGCAATGATTCTAGGGTGGCCTTAATTCTAGGGGGGCCCTGGCCCCCGGGACTTGGCAGGGGCCGCGGGCTACGGTATTCGGGCCTGCGCCTATGTCACCCCCTATTCCTCGAGTGTTCATTATGCCTGACCTCTTAATCCGGTTGAGGTTGTGTCATCTGGTGGCGGCTGTTCCGTCCTAATCCCGCGATTCTCTCTGTGTGTCTAATACTGTTTATCTGTACTGTTCTCCATTTCTATGCAAAATTCAATAAAGATATATTGAAACAAAAAGGTAACAGCAGACAGTTTAAACCACTGCCGCCTGCAAAACCTTGCGGCCAAAAACAGCAACAGCTGAGGCCTTAACATCAACCTTGTAAAACTTTGAAAAGGTATGAACAGAAGACAAGTAGCTGCCTTGCAAACTTGTTCAACAGAAAGCCTGGTGCTGGAAGGCCAAAGAGGCACCAATAGCACGAGTAGAATGAGCAATAAGGCAAAGGGAGGATTCTTCCCCTTAGCCGGGCAGGCCTGAATCACAGCCTGACGAATCCACTTGCTGATAATAGACTTGGCAGGAGCCAAACCCTTCCTAGGACCAGAAGGGACCACAAGGGACCACAAGAAGAGCATCAGTGTTCCTGAAAGGTGCAATAGCCACCAGATATTACTTCAGACACCTAACCACATCCAAAGAGTGCAAAACTCTCTCCTTAGCATTGCTAGGGTTAGGGCACAAAGAAGGAAGAACAAAATCCTGATTCAAATGAAAGGCAGACACTACCTCTAGGCAGAAAATCAGGTTTGAAACGAAACAACACCTCGTCCTGGTGCCTCCCAAAGTAGGGGGGCTGGATGGACAGCACCACCAACTCAGACACACGCCTGACAGAAGTGATAGCTACCAGAAACACAACCTTGAGCGTAAGAAAGCCAAGTCAGCATCCTGCACAGGTTCAAAGGGAGCACCCTGCAAAGCAGGCAAGACCAATTCCAAATCCCAAAAACAGGGACCATAGGTTGTCGTGGGGAACGCACATGAGCAACCCCCTAAAAGCAGTCTTAATCAAGGAATGCTTAACAAAAGACTACTGAAGGAAGACAGACAGGGTAAAACTCCAGAACCCGGGGACTGAGAACACCCAACAGGGAAGAGACCAAGACTCCACCAGTCAATGTAGGTACGCCATACCCTATAACAGATGGAAGAAGAAGTCCTCTTCCTAGCCTTCACCGTGAACTCAACCATAGAGGTAGACAAACCTTTCTCCATCAAGATGGAGGTTTCAGCAGCCAGGCCGTCAAGGCCAGAGTTTGTAAGTGGGATGGCATAAGGGGTCCTAAGTGAGCAGATCTGGCACTCCAGGCAGAAAGCACTGATCTACTGCCATCTGCACCACGTCTGCGAACCACACTCTTCTTGGCCACCTGAGGCCACCAGAACCACTGGCACCCCTTCCAAAGCAAGCCTGCGCAGAACCCTGCCTAGCAGGGGGAATGTAGAAAGGACATACAGAAACTGAATGTCCTGCCATGACATTACTAAGGCATCCATGGGCACAACCAGAGGATCCTAGGACAGGAAGACAAAGGCCGGGAGCTTGTGATTGTGAAGGAACGCAAACAGATCCACATCAGGTTGGCCCCAACGGTGATACAGAGATTGGAACACCCTGTTGCAGAGGGACCCCCCCCCGGAATGTATACCACTGAATGTAAGGAACATTGGCCTCCACCCAGATCAGAATCAGAGACACTTCCTGGAGGACCCTCTTGCTTCAGGTCCCTCCCTGATGGTTGATGTAGGCAACTGCCATCAGAGTGACCATGCGCCCCTGAGCAGGCAGGCCCAGAAAATGAGTAGTCAAACGAACCAGAACTAACCTGATCGCTCACAGCTTCAAGACATTGATAGGTGAATAGGCCTCCCAAGGCCCCACCTCCCCTGGAACCGCAGGGACTTCCAGAAGAACCCCCCCCAACCTGATAGACTGGCATCCGTGGTGACCGTCTCCCAGGAAGGAGCAATAAGGTTCCGCCCCCAATAGGTTCCTTGAGTCCATCCACTACAAGAGGGACCTCCTCACCTGGGGGGGAAGACACCCAGACCCTGACCAGGGATGCTGGGACCTTATCCCATACAGACAATAGGAGAAGTTGCAGAAGCCCCAAGAGGGACTGAGCACAAGGGGCCGCTTCGAAAAACGCCACCATCAGGCCCACCAGCTGCATCCCCTGCCTGTTGAAGGGACGGGGACAGCTAGGAGGAACTGAACTTGTGCAAGCAAATTATCCACCTTCTGCTGAGGAAGGAATATCCTTGCCTGAACTGTGTCCAGATTCATTCCTAGGAATGAAGTTACCAAGGAAGGGGACAGTGAGGACTTGGGGTGGCTGATCACCCATCCAGATGACTCCAGAATGGACACCACCAGCTGAGTATCCAACTTTGCCAGATGTAGAGGCTGGGAAGTGATGAGGACGTCCAGGTAGTGCAGCACGTGGACGCCCCTTGGCCTCATCGGAGACATCACCCCCGCCAGCACCTTGGTGAGCACTCTGGGAGCTGAAGAGAGGCCAGATGGCAAGGCCACAAATTGGCAGTGTTGATCTTCCAACGTGGATCTAAGTAATCTTGGTGTCCTAAAAACACAAGGATGTGAAAGTAAGCATCTTTGATATCCATAAACGGCATGAAGCCCCCGGGTCGCAAGGAGCAGATGGCCGGGCGCAGAGTTTCCATGAGGAAAGCGCCTGTACTTGACAATTTGCTGAAGATCTGTACATCCAGAATGGGCCAGATTGACCCATCTTTTTTGGGAACTGTGAAAAGGTTGGTATAGGGTCCCTTGCCTCTGTCTGTTAAGGGAAGTCTGCAAATGACCCCCAGACCCAGCAGACCTTGCACGGCCTGTACCAGCACCTGAGCAGAAGCAGGGACCAGGAGTACCCGGGACCAGATAATCTTAGGGGAGGGCGCACAGCAAACACCATCTTGTAGCCGGAGGACACTACCTCCTAAATCAACCTGTCCGAGGCGTGATGCCTCCAGACCTAAGCAAGGTGCCGCAGCCATCCCCTCACCCAGGCGGGTGAGGGCGCCCCATCATGCTTAAGGGGACTTGGGAGAGGATTTGGGCATGGCCCCCCCAGAGGAGCCAGGGTGTTGTCTTCTGCTCCTGGGAGCTGCGCGAGCCCCCGCGAAGGACACCCCCGGTTCCTGTTTAACACCATGGTGGGGGGTGGAAGGGGGGCCCTGGCCCCGAAGGGGCCGAGACAGCCGTCTGCGCTGGGGTAACTTACCTCTCTTACCAAACAGGTCTAGGCGGGCCCCAAACAGACGTAGCCCCTTAAAAGGGGAGCCCAGTAAGGGCCTTCTTCGCAGCATTGTCAGCACCCCACTCTCGCAGCCAGACCAAACGACGTATAGCCACCACGAGGGCAGAAGTTCTTGCACACATTCTGATGGTGTCATCCAATGCTACTAGAACAAAATTTATAAACACTTCACAACTGGAGAGTGCATTGAACACCTCACAAGGGAGATCATCAGGGGCACTATCAAGCATATTTCTGATAAGGGTTCTAGTGGCCACAGCAGTAATGGCAGAGGCACAGACCAGGCGCAGCGCCGTCCCCGCACATGCAAAGGCGTGGGAGGCCAGCAGGTCAATGCGCCAGTCCTCAGCATCCCGCAGGGTAGTAGAATCAGGGGGATGTATGACAGGGGTGATAGCCCTATTATCAGGACATCCACCTCGGGGGGGGGGGGGGGGGGGGGGGGGAATGACCAACATTTAACCACCTCAGGTGGAAAGGGATACTTCCCATCCCAATCCCTTGGAACCCCGGGAAGTTTACTGGGGCACTCCCATTCCTTGAGCACAAGGGAATGGAAATGTGCCTGCTCTAGGAATTCCAAACGTGATGTTGCTGTATGGAAAAGCTCCCCTCTTTGCCTGGGAGCCTCACCAGGGAGATAGATAGATAGACAGAACCTCAAAGATCTGAGTCAATAATCTGTCAGTGTCATCCGGGGCCCAGGGGTCAGAGCCAGAATCGTCATGACCCCTTGGTCTCTCATCAGATGAGCCTGAGTCAGAAAAGAGCTCTCCTTCATCAGAAGTGTATGCAACTCAGCAGGAGTGAGATTTAAGCTTGGGGGAGAAGGTTTAGTGAAGCGAGGTGCAGCCACTGGCAGGCCAGATTGCAAAGCCAGCGCTTGCTCAGAACAGGGTACGCAGACCCATGCCTTGTCAGCATCAGCATGAGGTTGTCCACACGCCATACACTGCCGGTCTTGTCCCACAGGGACCCCGGTAACATTATCCTTAGATGCCTCCATATGGTGATTATTAGGCACAATATGCCAGTAGGGATTGACGCTATAAAGCAACCCTGGATGCCCCAATAACCCGCTAGGGAAGTGGGAGTAGTTTTACAAGGCCCGACTATCAAATACACCGGGCGAAGCCAATGGATTCACCCTCTGAAAGACACAACGAGAAGCAGGGTGTCAGAACCGAAACACACTGAGTGAATATAAAGCCGCCCGCGAGGACACTTACGTGCCACAGTAAGTAAGAACGTCACACGCGCGCGACCAAACAACATGGCGCCGAGTACCTCGAAGGGCGGGCCAGAGTCGTGACGCAGGGCGCGCCATGCCAGGCCCCGCCCCCCTGAAGAGCGTGAAGTCCAACCGACAAGCAGCCAATGAGGACGCAGAAGCGTCTGAGGTAACGCCGCCGCCCGGTGCGGAACATCCGAATGAAGGAAAAGGTGCGCGCGGCGGCAGCATTTTACAGTGGAAAAAGACAGGTCAGCGCGGCGGTTGACACCACATATAATAGTCCAAGCAGACATTACAAAAGGCCATAAGCGCGTAATCACAATACACTGACATCCACACCCCCCCCCCCTTTCTTTTTCCCCCGAATGGCTACAGGGAGAATGAGGGAGGATGGCGGCCCTTTGTACAGGGCCCACTGCTACCGGGGCATGGGCAATAATGCGGGAGGGGCATCCCATAAAGGCTCACCATCAGCCTATACCGCCTACCCTTTGGGGGGGGGACTGCGGTAGAGCAACGCTCCTTAAGCACACATGGTGCTGCCTACCCGACCATGGTGCTGCACCCGACCAGCGCAGCCCAGGCTGGGAGGCACATCACACGAAGGACGCGTGGGAATAGTCCAACAGGGCCCCGGGCTTTAATAGCCCCGCTCACCTGCGACAGAGTGATAATTTCATGTCTTCGCAGTAAGCACTGCAGAGAAATCTGGGGATTTGTGGGAGGTCCCCGGGTATTTGAGGGGCCGGGAGGAGCCCGTTTTACATGTCTCTGCAGTGCAGCGCCATCTGGCGGAGGATAACCCAAGTGTAAGTAATCTATCTGGAGCAGGACGTACTGTATACTACGAATACATGAGACCTGCCAACACCTTGGTAAACACCATGGTGCTGATGATAGACCGAAGGGTAAAGCCACAACTGAAGATGTAAGCCACCTACAGCAATGTAGATATGCATCCTTGCATCTCAATGCTTCCTGCAAATATGAGCCAAATGCAGAAGTCCCCCCCCCCACACCTCAAGGGCGGGGGCATCCCTTCATGCCTGAGCCAACTTTGAAGGGGATCTGGCTTTGTTCTGCCAGACACCTGTTGCCTTAATTTGGAACTTTGGGATACCGAAGAGAATTTATTTATTTTATTTTTTTTGGAATAAGACAAAGAGGCCCGAACCTCTAGCCGGAACCCCGGAGTATTAGAGGCCCTGCGGAAGCAGTATTAGACTTCGGCTTTTGTAGCAGATTAGATCATTTACCACTAGTAGCATGCTTTACCATGTCAATCAAGCCTTCCCAACAGACGCCCCCCTTAAAAAGGAGTCCTGTCATATTCCTTTTAGAGGCTATGTCAGCTGGCCATTGCTTAAGCCATAAAGCGGGCCTTAAGGCGACCACCAGAGCTAGGCCTCTGGCACTTAACCACATCAAATCCTCCATAGCCAGGAACACTACCTGTTAAAACTTATCTTGAACAGCTGAGAGCATGGCTTCCATGAATGACCCAAGAGTCATAGAGACCAGATGTTCCCAAAATTCTATGAATATTAACACCGGCCGGCCCCAAGGTCGACCCCATAATAGATAAGCATGACATGCCACCTGATCCACGCATTTATCCGCTGGATACTTTGGAGAAGCACTATCAGAGGATGGCAAAACGAAAATCTTAAAGAGACCTGGCACCAGAGCGTCCACCACAGGAGGGTAAGACTATAATTCAATCTTTTCTGGAGGAAAGAGATACATAGTATCTAGTACTTTAGGAATGGTCGGAAGACAACCTGACTTCTGCCATTCCCTATTGATCAGATTATAATAATGCATATGCTCCACAACATCCTCCAGAAATTGAGGAAATCAACCATCCATCCAACTTCTCCTTAACCGGACACCCCATTTGTAGAGGACTCTCCAACAGATTACTTCCTGGGAGACTATGGCAGACAATATCCTCTTCCATAGAAAGTCTATTGATTGCCAGCCTCCAACCACATAAACATGCAATAAAGTCCAAACAATAGGCACCAGGCAAAGAGAGCTCACCTCCTGATACGATCAATGTCCATAGTAAAAGAGCGCCAGCCACATGATTTGGTAAATAAAATCATCCATCCTTTATTGAGAATCGTGGTAAAAAGCCATCACAGCAGGAAAAACATGGTACGCATATAGAGAGCAAACCCCGCGTCTACGCGTTTCGAGCAAGGCTCTTAATCATGACAGTGGGGTTGTTCTCATACCCTCAATAAAATAGACCTACAAATTATTTGTAATTTACTACACCTGGGGAAAGAAAAGCAACAACCGGCGCTACTAATTAATGACGCGTCCTACCTTCATCCTCCCGTTCGACCGCCGCAGGAATGCTGAGTTGGGCTCTGCTGTGTCCATAAGCAGCGTGCGGGAAAATACAAGACAATTACTTCCGCATTCAGACGGGGAATTCATCCAATCTCGTTACGCCGGCTGCGTCAGCGCTCCTGATAGGCCAGATGGACGTTAACGTCACTAGACTGGCAAGGCAAAAATACATGTAGGCCGCCATTAAGGGCAGGCGGCGTAACAGATGACAAGTGATCTGAAGTAGCGAGCAACTGTATTGAAGGGCCATATGGGCACCTTACATGCTAGTTTCACTCCGCTATATGTCTTAACGCAATACGGGAAATCCAAAAGAAATTATTATTCATTAAGACAGGGGAGGCAGCCAGTAATAATGCACCAAATACGTATATGCTAATAATAAGCCAGATAGACGCCACCGTCACAAAACTGGCAAAATGAAGTTACATACTTGCCGCCATTAAGGGCAGGCGGCATATAGAGTAATAAACGATCTGGGATAGCAGATGATTATATTAAAGGGGCACAAAAACCACTTAAAAAAACAGGAATAAATATACTTACTAATGTTATTACATATATTTAAATCAAAATTCAAAGAAAAGAATCTGTATACAAGAGGGTCATAAAAAATAATAATCCTCTATAATCTCCGCAGCCACAGAATATTACCATAATAGCCCCGTAAAATACCGGGCTAAGTGTTTGGACAGAGACTGGCCCTAAAATGTCATACTGCAGGACGCAATCGAAAGGGAGGAGAAGGGGGGCAAAACTTAGTGCAACCAAACTTGTTGTACCCAGGAGTAGAAAAATATAATATTAAGATTCATGGAAATGAACATACAAATACAGACACACATATTATTATAGAATTCCTGATCAAGGATTCAGATCCATGATGACATCAAGCAAAACAAAAAAAAAAAAAAATTATTGAATCATCACACTATACAAAACTATACTATTCGGGAAACATCCTTTAACTACTCCCTACTATCCAAAGAGTTAATTTAAGGGGCCCTGATCACAAAAATGACTGCGAAAAAAGGCTTCACTACCTGCCAAATAAATCCATAGGAAGAAACATTTGGAATAAGGGATATCCTCTTCCACTCAGAGGAAAAAATATTTTCTTTTAAAATCTTTTTAGTAGCCAATACTCCATTATGACACTTCGCCAAGCCGAAAATCTTTTCAAAGAGGCGGACGGAGGAAGTGCTCTGCGCCCAGTACTCGGAACTTCGCCAAGCCGCAAATCTTTCCACAGAGGCAGGCGGAGGAAGCGATCTGCGCCCGGTATTTCGCCAAGCTGAAAATCTTTCCATGGCGAAGGACAATTTCCTCGTTGCAGCTTTAGCTCCGCCCCCTAAAAAGACGCGCAAATTTTTAATTTTTCAACCAGAGAACAGAGAAACACATGGGAAAGAGCAATAAAAAAAAAACAATAAGAGAGGGAAAATCATTCCCTTGGTCACCCCCAATCAGGCTCACCAGACAAAAACCTGTGGCTGCTTATACTTTTCAATGAAAGCCTTCAGCCAGAGTGCCAAAGCACTACAAAGCGCACACTGGACCCTGCGCTTACCTTTCCATCCTGATCCGGATACAGTTTTACGGAACTTCGCCAAGCCGAAAACTGAGGAGGCATAATGGGTCAATCCAGATCAGAGCAGCATAAGGGACCTAGGAAGACAGACAGGGTCTTGCCCCCGCTTCAAAGGTATAATCTGAGAAACAAAAAAAGTAAATGGAAGAGGAGTCCAGAGCCATGCAGTCATCCTAACTGCAAGAACGAAACTGAAATCTAGGAAGTCAGCCGAAAGGATATAGGCCGGGAGGCGGAGCCACGCTTTTGTCTTGCAGCCACACCCCTTCGGGCAGGAATTACCCAGGTGCAATGATTAAGGGACGGCCTGGAATGGATTGGAAGAAAAATGATATTAGCAGTGGGTGCTTAAATGCACGCTGGGGGCCAGTCAAGAGGGTGCCATCAGTTTTGGAACCGAAAGGACTGCAACCCAATTGGCTCAAGCAGGTGAACTGTTAGGTAACTCATTTCATTAGCAGAGGAAGGCAACAATGCAAATGTCCACTGCATTTACAGCCATACTTACCACTTGAGCATTTTAATATGGTTATATATGCCCAAAATTCCCGTAAAAGGGTTTATGCCATCATTCATCCGTAATAACAGGATAACATTCCTACAAAAAAGAAAAAGAATTGAGTTATTATTTGCAGTTCAGAATTTCAGTTGTTTCTACAAACCATATAATTCAAAGAGTCTAAAGTTTCCCATTTGACAGTGAGAGTAAAGCCAGCCATCAATTTTGAGCGATCCGACCCATAACAGCAGAGATCAAGATATTTCACATTTCTAGTTATGAGGTACTATATATAAGGGGTGTCGTGGCCTAGTGGTCTCAGGAGAGAGTTTCAGGCAGCCCAACTACCCGCCATGATTAGGGCAGCCCAGGGCTGCTTGTCATTGTACACATGCCCACAGGAAATAATTCCTTGTGTGCAAGCATACAATGGCAATATATGCAAAAAAATAAGTGGAAAAGTGGAGAACTATAAAGGCCATCAAAAACATTGTAAGCCTTTCTCAGCTGATAAGCAGGCAGGGGTGAGCTGGGCAGTCGTTATGGAGAAACCTTCCCAACCTCATGTTTTGTGGCTTTGGGTCCTGTTGATGCCTACGACTCCTGACTGGCTTCTGTGACATTGAGGGCACTTCATGATGATAAATCCAGATTGCATTAAAGACAATATGGAAAATCTAACGCTCTACTGCACTATCCAAAGCTGCAAAAACTTTTTTGGCCTTGCTTCTAGTTTATAGGGGAATTGTAGGTATTGCATAGATTTTTATCTTATAGTGGATCAACACACTAAATGTGGATCAACACAGAATGTTCACTATCCCGAGTTCCGGTCTGCACCCTTAAAGTGGACCAACACCCAGGATTTTGACTATCCTGGGTTTTGGTCCACTTCTCCAGGGAACCCTGATCGGGGGTGCCCCGCTATGTGAAACCCCCCAGATCACCTCACCGCGCACCTACAGCGCATGCACGGCAGCTCATCCAATCAGCGCGCTCGGAGCCGCTGAGGTATGCGCATCAAAGCTACGTCTTATCTCAGCAGCTCTGAGCATGCTGGCGGCCGCATCAAAGCGCTTCCCTCTAACAGGGAGCGTGCCCGCACCGGCCATTTGCCCTGCTAGAGAGAAGTGCAAGATACGGCCGCGGCCTGTGCATGCGCCACTGGACCAGGATTCAGGTAAGGTTTGAGGGCGTCCTGGGGGGTTTCAGACAGCAGGGCATCTCGATTTTGGATGCCCCTTGGGGGGGATTGGGAATTTGGATTTTCCATGCATATGTAATACTTAGCAAATGGCTCTGTTTACATGCAGGACTTTGGCAAAGAGTGAGAACGTCTGAATCCCCTGTAGCGCACATGCTCATGCTCCCAGCCCATCTGAAGGGCTGGGCCTCCTCAGCATCTCACAGCTGAGACATGCTTAGGCATGTCATACGAAAGGGTGCCACACACCCATAGGGTTATTTCAGGGTTAAATTAGCCTGCTTACTGCTCTTCCCATGTTTACTGTCAGGGTCTGAATGTTTCATACAGCCTGCTTAATATTTCTTAACTCCTACTGAAATATATTTCTTCTGCAGGGCCTCCTCAGCACAGAACACTGATCCATGCATGTTTCAATGTCTAAGTACCCCTTAGAAATCAATTTGTTCCGGGGACCCAGAAAAAGGAGTCAGTAGAAGAGAAACAACAGTCACAGCCCCTGACAGCCAACATTGGGCAAGCAGAAGCCAGGCTAATGTAACCTTTAGCCTAGAATGTCCCTTTAATAGAACACGACGCGGTGTCCACCTCAAGATTTGTTTTGAAGCAGCCTGAAGGTTAATTGGCATTGGCTTTTATCCCGAATGTTTGGCATTCTAACCATTACTAATGGCAGATTAATGAGGCATTAAACCAGCATACTACCCAAAATACCCCACAAGACAACAGTGGGCATCTGATAGAATTTGAGTGCCCAGATAACTGAAGTACATTTTTTTTTTAACCTATTGTATACTGTGGACCCCCTTGACCTAATGGAATGAGCGGTAGAGCAGGTCCCAAAACAGTGTTGGTAAATGAAAACCTGTACTAAAATGATCTCCAAAAACCTTCACCTCGGCACACAAGGAAGATGATTTAGCCTCAAATAAGTACAGTAGACCTAAACAGAGACCAAATGGTAGTGACATCGCTCAATGACTGAATCATGAAATAGGCAACACTGGTTTCTGTAAGATCAGCACTTTGAGCACATCCTTTTGGCACAAAAAAAATTGCAAAAATGTGGACTTTCCCTTTAAAGAGGAGCAAAACCCATTTCTGGGTGCTCCACTCCCTCCACCCCCTTTGCAATGCCGCCAGCTTGGCGGTGGCTTGGTTTTCCACTGCCAAGGCCACACCCACCCAGCCCTGTTTAGATCAGCGTTTGGCTGATGATTGGATGCTGGGCGATGTGCTAAATGAAGTGGTGTAGAATAGAGAGGGCTACTCACCCTCTTCACCCTAACACAGGAGCACCAATGAGTATACAAACAATCTAAGAATTATACCTCATTTTATTGAAAAAACACAAACTACATACAATACATATAAACAGTTAAAAAGAACACTGCTTGTCCCAAAATACTTCCAGTGCTGGCAACAATACACACAGCACAAAATACCTGGGAAACTTTTTTAGCATCCAACTACAGGGCCAAAAAGTGAAGAGCATTGTTTTTGTGCCAGCACAAAAGGGTCTAATATGATAAATTTACTATATATCTATAGCCAAACCTTGGCAAAAAGCTCAACACAATATTAAAGTGACAGTGCATAACTCCTGTGGTGAATACCACAAATACATATAACACTCAATCTAATCTTAAAGTGACAGTGCAAAAAAGGATTCTATTATAATTAATCCACACAGTCCTACCAAAAACTAAAGTGCATAAGACTGACCAATATTATGAAAAGTGCATAAAAATAATTGACAATCAATATATATACAAATCAGTAAGTAAAGATAAACAATGAACACACTGGTCGGACAACAATGACAAGATCAAATATACAATCAAAAAATAAAAATGAGACCCAAAAACCTGGCAACCTGGTCCTGGCACACAAATTGGAGTCGGGGACATGCAGGTGGGACCCCTGCGCACGCGGTCACCCGTGCCACTTTGCTGGGTGAAAGATACTATAGTCAGTCAAGTGTCCTATGCATCCTTTTGTACTCACCTCCATCTTGGAATAGCCAACCACGCTGCCGTGTGTGAGCCGGGGGCTCTTCCGCCTTCCGGCCAGTGTGGGCGAAGTGACGGACGTCGGAAATGACATAGTCCGTTTGACCGGATATGATGCAGTCAATATGACGCCGCATACGGGAACTGTGCTGAGAGCACGCTGTCGTCCCAGGCAGCAGCCTGTGTCTCATGTGCGCTCACTTTCCCGCTGGATCCCCACATCCCCAGGCACAGGAGGCCAAAGAACGCGGCGCTTCCCCGCCCCACCCGGCGCGCGCACCCCTCCGCAACCTGAAATCAGACGCAGACCGCATGAGCCGCCGGCTGTGGGACACGGACAACAGCCTGGCATCCCAGGGCTGAGGGGGGGGAACACAATACTGCATGGCACCCAGCGGTCACTGCCCCCAACCACATAAAGCAGCAGGCAAAATAGTTTAGGAATAAGATGACTGGTATAACAAAAGTAAATGCATAGGCACTTGTACATTAAAATACAATCTACTGTATCTTTTATACATATCATATACAAAAACTTATTAAAGAACTATCTATGTCTATCACAACTTTTCAGAACCAGTACAATTATGGCGGGCACGCAAGAATTGCCCATATGGAATGCCATTTTTAAGATGTTGGACAGGGGCACTACCATAGCTGAGCGTTTTTGGTAGGACTGTGTGGATTAATTATAATAGAATCCTTTTTTGCACTGTCACTTTAAGATTAGATTGAGTGTTATATGTATTTGTGGTATTCACCACAGGAGTTATGCACTGTCACTTTAATATTGTGTTGAGCTTTTTGCCAAGGTTTGGCTATAGATATATAGTAAATTTCTCATATTAGACCCTTTTGTGCCAGCACAAAAACAATTCTCGTCACTTTTTGGCCCTGTAGTTGGATGCTAAAGGAGTTTCCCAGGTATTTTGTGCTGTGTGTATTGTTGTCAGCACTGGAAGTATTTGGGGACAAGCAGTGTTCTTTTTAATTGTTTTTATGTATTGTATGTAGTTTGTGCTTTTTCAAAAAAATGAGAAATAATTCTTAGATTGTTTGTATACTCATTGGTGCTCCTGTGTTAGGGTGAAGAGGGTGTGTAGCCCTCTCTATTCTATTCCATTGTGTATGACATTTTTGTACAGTGTAGCACAACCTTATTTGATAATAGATTAGTGGTGCACCTCTAGTTTGTGTGACTAAATGAAGTGGTGGGTGATGCGCTAACCTGAGCGCACCCGCTCTCGGCCATTCAGCAGGCGGTCTTGAGATGGGTATCTGCCGCTCAGGAAGTGAGTAGTGCCGACAGTTTGAATAATCACCTGGTCTTACTGCAATTCTTTTTGCCAGCAGCAGAGGAATTGCATGGAGCATTTGATGTCCCACACAGACAACATTAGGGGGTGACTTTCCAGCCACTACTCAAGACTGCGGGTATGGACCAGACTACTGGACAGCCCACAGGCATGATCCCTCATAGTCCTGCAGGCTATGATGGTCAGGTTTCTTCACTGTTCACCCCAGTGCTGACAGGTGCGCACCCTGCGCCCCTGTTGGGAAAAGGGAGGAAAGTTCAGTGATGAACTTTCTGAAGGGGGCACACCACATTTGCATTCACAGTTTATTTACTTTCAGTAGTTACTTTAGTTTACTTTCAGTAGCGCACTCTCATATTGCAAGCCACCAACAACTGGACTGGCTGGCCCCACAGGAATATCAGGTAGGTAATATTAGTTATTCCTGACCTCTTTAATGTTGATTGCCTAAAGATGGAATAATATAATTCTGTGATTACTCACCTGTAGAATTGGTGGTATGAGTATACAGTACGTCCTGCTCCAAATCTAATATTTACAGTTGGGATATACTCCGCCAGATGGCGCTGGACTGCAGAGACATTGAAAATAGGCTCCTCCCGGCCCCTCAAATACCCAGGGACCTCCCACAAATCCCCAGCATTGAAAAGCAGTTAAGGAGAAGCCGGGAGAATTAACAATCCAAACTATCAACTATAACAATAACAATCACCATACAGGGGATCCAAGAAAATGCAAACCAAGGGTGGGTTGGAGCAGGACGTACTGTATACTCATAATACCAATTCTACAGGAGAGTAATCACAGAATTGTATTATTCTTAGTATACAGTACGTCCTACTCCAAATCTAATACTTACAGTTGGGACATCCAATAGCAGTGTCCATAAAGTAGGGTGGGATCCCCAAGAAAAATCAGCAGCAGGCAGTTTAAACCACTGCTGCATGCAGAACCTTGCGGCCAAAAACAGCGTCAGCTGAGGCCCTAACATCAACCTTGTAAAACTTTGAAAAGGTATGAACAGAAGCGGTCTTGCAAACTTGTTCAACAGAAGCCTGGTGCTGAAAAGCCCAAGAGGCACCAATAGCACGAGTGGAATGAGCAGTAAGGCGGAAGGGAGGATTCTTCCCCTTAGCAGAGCAGGCATGAATCACAGCCTGACGAATCCACTTGCTGATAGTAGACTTGGCAGGAGCCAAACCCTTCCTAGGACCAGAAGGGACCACAAAAAGAGCATCAGTTTTCCTGAAAGGTGCAGTAGCCACCAGATAGTACTTCAGACACCTAACCACATCCAAAGAGTGCAAAACTCTCTCCTTGGCATTGCTAGGATTAGGGCACAAAGAAGGAAGAACAATATCCTGATTCAAATGAAAGGCAGACACTACCTTAGGCAGAAAAACAGGTTTGAAAAGAAACACCACCTTGTCCTGGTGCCTCTCATAGTGGGGGGGCTGAATGGACAGCGCCGCCAACTCAGACACACGCCTGACAAAAGTGATAGCCACCAGAAACACAACCTTGAGCGTAAGAATGGCCAAGGCAGCATCCTGCACAGGTTCAAAGGGAGCACCCTGCAAGGCTGACAGAACCAAGTTCAAATCCCAAACAGGCACCATAGGTTTACGTGGGGGGCGCACATGAGTGACCCCCTGAAAAAAGTCCTTATCAGAGGGTTCTGAGCAAAGGACTTCTGGAAAAAAAATAGCCAGGGCAGAAACCTGACCCTTCAGAGTACTGAGTTGGAGTCCCATCTCCAACCTATGCTGCAGGAACTCCAGTATCTTGGGGATAGAGAACACACGACAGGGAAGAGACTTAGACTCACGCCAGTCAATGTAGGACACCAAACCCTGTAATAAATGGAAGAGGAAGACTTCTTCCTAGCTTTAATCAAAGTATCCACAACTGAGGAAGACAGCCCCTTCTCCATCAAGATGGAGGTTTCAGCAGCCAAGCCGTCAAAGGCAGAGTTTGTAAATTGGGATGGCGTAGTGAGCCCTGAGTGATCACATCTGGCACCAAGAGCAGAGCGCATTGATCTACTGCTAGCTGTACCACGTCTTCGAACCACACTCTTCTTGGCCACCTGGGGGCCACCAGAATTGCTGGCACCCCTTCCAGAGCAATCTTGCGCAGAACCCTGCCCAGCAGGGGAATTGGGGGGAAGACATACAGGAACTGAAAGTCCTTCCATGACATTGCTAGCGCATCCGAGGTCAAGGCCAGAGGATCCTGGGACAAAGAGACAAAAGCTGGAAGCTTGTGATTGTGGCGGGACGCAAACAGATCCACATCTGGTTGGCCCCAACGGTGACACAGAGATTGAAACACCCTGCTGCATAGGGACCATTCTCCCTGGCGAGAGGTCCCCCTGCTCAGAGAGTCCGCCAGGTGATTTTCCAACCCCGGGATGTACACAGCTGAAATGCAGGGGACATTGGCCTCCGCCCAAATCAGGATCAGAGACGCTTCCTGGAGGGCCCCCTTGCTCCGGGTCCCTCCCTGATGATTGATGTAGGCAACTGCCGTCTGAATGTCCGAGCGCGCCTGAACAGGCAGGCCCTGAAGATGAGTAGTCAAGCGAGTCAGAACTAACCTGATCGCTCGCAGCTCCAAGACATTGATAGGTGTGTGGGCCTCCTGAGGGCCCCACCTCCCCTGGAACCGCAGGGACTTCCAGAAACCCCCCCAACCTGACAGACTGGCATCCGTAGTGACAGTCTCCCAGGAAGGGGTAAGAAAGGATCTGCCCCCCAACAGGTTCCTTGAGTCCATCCACCACAAGAGGGACCTCCTGACCAGGGGGGGAGAGCACACAGACCCTGTCCAGAGACGCTGTCCCATACAGACAATAGGTGAAGTTGCAGAGGCCTCGAGTGGAACTGAGCATAAGGGACTGCTTCAAAGCACGCCACCATCAGGCCCACCAGCTGAATCCCCTGCCTGATGGAGGGATGGGGACAAGCTAGGAGGGACTGGGCCTGTGCAATCAGACTGTCCACCTTCTGCTGAGGAAGAAAGATCCTTGCCTGAACTGTATCCAGATTCATTCCTAGGAATGGAGTTACCAAGGAAGGGGACAGTGAGGACTTGGGGTGGTTGATCACCCATCCAAATGACTCCAGAGTGGACACCACCAGCTGAGTATCCAACTCTGCCTGATGTAGAGACTGGGAAGTGATGAGGATGTCGTCCAGATAGGGAAGCACGCGGACGCCCTGACATCTGAGCAGAGACATCACGCCAGCCAGCACCTTGGTGAACACCCTGGGAGCTGAAGTGAGGCCGAAGGGCAAGGCCACAAATTGGTAGTGTTGATCCATCAGAGCGAACCTGAGGAACCTTTGATGACCTGGGAACACAGAAATATGAAGATAAGCATCTTTGATGTCCACAGAACTCATGAAATCCCCTTGGCGCAGGGAACTGATGGCAGAGCGCAGAGTCTCCATGCGAAAGCGCCTGCCCCTGACAAACTTGTTGAGAATCTTTAAGTCCAGGATGGGCCTGACTGAACCATCCTTTTTGGGTACTGTGAATAGGTTGGAATAAAAGCCCTTGCCTTTTTCTCTTAAGGGGAACTGGCAGATGACCCCCAGCTCCAGGAGGCCTTGCACTGCTTGCACTAGCTCCTGAGCTGACACAGGGTCCTGAGGAATCCGGGATCTGATGAATCTTGGAGGGGGATCGGCAGCAAACTCCAACTTGTAACCGGAGGACACTACCTCCTGAATCCACCGGTCTGAGACATGAAGCCTCCAGACATGAGCGAAGTGCTGCAGGGGGCTTGGGAGAGGTTTTAGCTTTGGGAACCCAGGAGGAGCCAGGACGTCCATGTCCTCTGCCTCTACCCCAGAAATCTCCCCGGGTCCCAGGGAAAGACACCCCCTTCCCTGTCTTGCACCACGGTAAGGGGAGGAGAAGGAACCCTGAACCCGAAAGGGCCGAGGTTGCCGCCTGCGCTGGGGTAACCTGCCTCCCTTAGCAAAAAGGTCCAGGCGGTCTCCAAACAGACGCAGTCCTTTAAAGGGAAACCCAGTGAGGGCCTTCTTGGAAGCGTTGTCAGCAGCCCACTGGCGCAGCCAAACCGAACGGCGTATAGCCACCACGAGGGCAGAGGTTCTGGCACACATTCTGATGGTGTCATCCAATGCTGATAGGAAACAATTTATAAAAACATCACAACTGGAGAGTGCATTAAACACCTCACAAGGCAAATTACCAGGGGAACTGTCGAGCATATTTCTGATAAGGGTTCTAGTGGCCACAGCAGTAATGGCAGAGGCACAGACCGGGGCGCAGCGCCGTCCCCGCACATGCAAAGGCGTGGGATGTCAGCTGATCAATACGCCGGTCTTCGGCATCCCGCAGGGTAGTAGAATCAGGGGAATGCATGACAGAGGTGTTAGATAGCCCTAGGATCGGGGGATCCACCTCGGGGGGGGGGGGGGGGATGACCAACATTTAACCACCTCAGCAGGAAAGGGATACTTCCTATCCCAACTCTTTGGAACCCCGGGAAGTTTACTGGGGCACTCCCATTCCTTGAGCACAATGTTATGGAAATGTGCCTGCTCGGGAAATTCCAAACGTGATCTTGCTGTATGGAAAAGCTCCCCTCTTTGCCTGGGAGCCTCACCAGGGAGAGAGATAGACAGAACCTCAAAAATCTGGGTCAATAATCTGTCAGTGTCATCCGGGGCCCAGGGGTCAGAGCCAGAATCGTCATGACCCCCTGGTCTCTCATCAGATGAGCCTGAATCAGAAAAGAGCTCCCCTTCATCAGACGGGGTATAGCCACACAGATTCATAAACTCCTCAGTTCCCATAGGGAAAACAGTGACATTAGGCGGCAAGTGCCACTTCTTAGCAGGGGCCTTACGCGCTAAAGACTTCGCAATAATCTGTTCAACAGTAGCCAGTCTAGAAGACACAGCAGGCTGAGAATCCCCACTAGTAAGCAACTCAGCAGGAGTAAGATTTAAGCTTGGGGGAGTAGGTGAAGTGAAACGAGGTGCAGCCACTGGTAGGCCAGATTGCAATGCAAGCACCTGCTCAGCACAGGGTACACAGACCCACGCCTTGTCAGCGTCAGCATGAGGCTGCCCACACGCTACACACAGCCGGTCTTGTCCCAAAGGGACCCCGGTAACATTATCCTGGGATGCCTCCATATGGTGATTATATCGGCGCTATACGCCGATAGGGAATAACGCTATGTAGCAACCCTGGATGCCCCAATAACCCGCTAGGGACGTGGGAGTATAATTTTTACAAGGCCTACAAGTAATATACTAAAAACAGGGCCGGGAGAAGCCAAGAAAGGTTCGTCCCGCCTGAAAGACACAAGCAGACAAGACCTTAAGTACATCGTAGCAAAAGTGAAGCAGATAAAGTCGCCCGCAAGGGCACTTACGGACCGCAGTAGGTAGGAGTCCGTCGTGCATAGGCCAACCAAGTCAGAAAAGATGGCGTCGGTATACCTCGAGTGGCGGGCTAGTAATAGCGATTACGCGGAACGCAGCAAAGACGGGCCCAGCCAACAGCCAATGATGGCGCACAGGCGCCTGAGGTAAAGCGGCCGCCAAGCGCGGAACCAAGTCAGCGCGCAGCGGCGGTAAATTTAAAGCAATAAAGACAAGTCAGCGCGGCGGCTGACACAAGAATAAAGACATGCGAAAAGTGAAAGCAAAGACTGCATAACATACATATCTATACACATACACACCCCCCTCCTTTCCCCCGAAGACTACAAGGAGGATGAGGGAGGACGGCGGCCACTTAAATAGGGCCCACCGATAGGGGCAATAGTGCGGGAGGGGCATCCCATAGAGGCTCACCATAAGCCTGAACCGCCTACCCTTTGGTGGGGGATTGCGGTGGAGCCGCGCTCCTAAGCACCAACGGCGGTGCTGCCTACCTTCACCCGACCAGCGCAGCCAAGGCTGGGAGGCATATTACTAGTGGAACGGGTGGGAATAGTCCTACAGGGCCACAGGTTAATAACCCTGCTCACCTGCGAGTAGAGAGCCAATTTCTCGTCCTTCGCAGCCAGACTGCAGAGAAATTCTGGGGATTTGTGGGAGGTCCCTGGGTATTTGAGGGGCCAGGAGGAGCCTATTTTCGATGTCTCTGCAGTCCAGCACCATCTAGCGGAGTATATCCCAACTGTAAGTATTAGATTTGGAGCAGGACGTACTGTATACTAAGAATAATTACATAGATATAGGCTTGCTTACCAGCAAGGATTGGTACACTACAAAAAAATAAGCAAAATAATTGCAAATAAAAGACAGCTTACCACTTGGATTTACAGTTCGTCCAGTTTCTAGTCAGGACCTCCTCCTCTACCTTGTGCCATCGCATACTTTTATACAAATGCTCTTTAGAAATCCACACCGGTTCTGGTATCTCTGTATCCTCCTCCTCTTCCTCCCCCTTAAGAGACCTTAGTACTGTTTTCTTTACAGCCGAGATAAGTCTGTTCACTTCATCTATGCTCCACCTTCCCTTTTTGAAATCTAAGGAAAAGAAGAACATTTACTAAAATAATTCCAACCATCTACATATAAATGTACATCGTACTGTAACACTATTATGTCATTTGCATTAGTGGAAAGGCATATACCTAAATAAAAAAATAAATAAATCCATTACATGTATTAGAAATTGCTCAAATTAAACTTCCTACGAGTGCCTTACAGTACATGTAAAACATTAAAAGCGGACCGACAGTCTAAAATGACTATCACTTTCAACATTGTCCCCTGGGGCATCCCAGTTTTGAATGCCCGAACAGGTAAAGCCCCAGGATTCCAAATAACAGGCATTAAACCCTTTATGATTGGGGGGGGGGGGGGGGGGGGCAAGAAATAGCCTCACACTTCAGTGATGAAAGTCTTCTGTTGGATGAACTGCAGAGATTCTGCAAGTGTGTAGCTATTAACTGTCCTCCAACAGACAAAGCTGACCAATGGTGTGCGTGTGTAGGTCTAAGTTAGTTTGGTGCCCGTTAACCATGACTCACCCTGGTACATAGGTAGTTGCAAAGAAGAGTGCTTTAAAAAATACAATTCTGTGAAGTATTCACCTGTAGAATTGGTATTATACGTATACAGTACATCCTGCTCCAGATATAATACTTACACTTGGGTTATCCTCCGCCAGAGGGCGCTGTGCACTGCAGACATGCAAAAACAGGCTCCTCCCACAAATCCCCAGCATTGAAAAGCAGTGAACCAGAAGCCGGGAGAAACCAACCACCAAAACAACTGGTAATGATAACAATAACAACAATCACCATACAGGGGATCCAGAATAATGCAAAAACCAGGGTGGGTTGGAGCAGGACGTACTGTATACGTATAATACCAATTCTACAGGTGAGTACTTCACAGAATTGTATTATTCTAAGTATACAGTACGTCCTGCTCCAGATATAATACTTACACTTGGGACATCCAATAGCAGTGTCCATAACAGTAGGGTGGGATCCCCAACAAAAAAGGCAACGGCACGTAGCTTAAACTACAACCGCCTGCAAAACCTTGCGGCCAAAAGCAGCATCAGCTGAGGCCCGAACATCAACCTTGTAAAACTTTGAAAAGGTATGAACAGAAGACCAAGTAGCGGCCTTGCAAACTTGTTCAACAGAGGCCTGGTGCTGAAAGGCCCAAGAGGCACCAATAGCACGAGTGGAATGAGCAGTAAGACTGAAGGGAGGACTCTTCCCCTTAGCAGAATAGGCTTGTACCACAGCCTGACGGATCCACTTGCTGATAGTAGACTTGGCAGGAGCGAAGCCCTTCCTAGGCCCAGAAGGCACAACGAAGAGAGCATCAGTCTTCCTGAAAGCCGCAGTGACAACCAGGTAGTACTTCAAGCACCTGACCACATCCAAGGAGTGCAGAACCCTTTCCTTGTCATTACTAGGATTGGGGCACAAGGAAGGAAGAACAATGTCCTGATTCAAATGAAAGGCAGATACAACCTTAGGCAGAAAATCTGGCATAAAGCGGAACACCACCTTGTCCTGGTGTCTCTCATAGTATGGAGACTGAATGGATAGAGCAGCCAGCTCAGAACAACGCCTAACCGAAGTTATGGCCACCAAAAAGACAACCTTGAGAGTAAGAACAACCAGAGCAGCATCTTGAATAGGTTCAAAGGGAGCACCCTGCAAGGCAGATAAAACCAAGTTTAAATCCCAAACGGGAACCACAGGTTTACAAGGGGGACGCGCATGAGTGACCCCCTGAAAGAAGGTCTTAACCAAATGATGATGAGCAAAGGTCTTCAGAAAGAAGACGGACAGGGCAGAAACCTGACCCTTCAGAGTACTGAGCTTTAGACCTAACTCCAAACCATGCTGTAAGAACTCCAGAACCCTGGGGACAGAGAAGTCCCTACAGGGAAGAGGGCCTAGACTCACACCAGTCAATGTAGGTACGCCATACTCTATAATAGATAGCAGCAGAAGTCTTCTTCCTAGCCTGCACCATAGTGCCCACCACGGAGGCAGACAAACCCTTCTCCATCAAGATGGAGGTCTCAGCAGCCAGGCCGTCAAAGCCAGCGTTTGTAAATTGGGATGGCGTAGGGAGCCCTGAGTTAGCAGATCTGGCACCCCTGGCAGATCGTACTGGTCTACTGCCATTTGAACCACGTCTGCGAACCACACTCTTCTTGGCCACCGGGGGGCCACTAGAATCACAGGCACCCCTTCCAGAGCAATCTTGCACAGAACCCTGCTCAGCAGGGGGAATGGTGGAAATACATACAGGAGCCGAAACTCCTCCCATGACATGGACAGGGCATCCGTGGCCAAGGCCAGAGGGTCCTGAGACAGGGACACGAAGGCCGGGAGCTTGTGGTTGTGGAGGGACGCAAACAGGTCCACATCCGGTAGACCCCAACGGTGACACAGGGACTGGAATACCCTGTTGCAGAGGGACCACTCTCCCTGACGGGACGTCCCCCTGCTCAGAGCATCTGCAAGCAGATTCTCCGCCCCCGGAATGTAAACAGCCGAAATGCATTGTACATTGGCCTCCGCCCATGTCAGAATCGGAGACACCTCCCGGAGGGCACCCTTGCTCCGAGTCCCTCCCTGATGGTTGATGTATGCAACTGCCGTCTTGTTGTCTGAGGGTACCTGGACCGACAGCCCCCTCAGGTTGTGGGTCAACCGCTCCAGTACCAACCGGACAGCCCGCAGTTCCAGAATGTTGATGGGTAAATGGGCCTCCCGAGGGCCCCACGTCCCCTGGAAGCGCAGGGACTTCCAGAATCCCCCCCAACCTGACAGACTGGCATCCGTTGTGACCGTCTCTCAGGAAGGGGCCAGAAAGGACCTGCCCCCTGTCAAGTTCTCGAGGTCCAACCACCACGCAAGGGACCGTCTGACCGAGGGGGGAAGCACACAGACCCTGTCCAAGGACGCTGGGTTCTTGTCCCATACTGACAGAAGGTGAAGCTGCAGAGGTCTCAAATGGAACTGAGCAAAGGGCACCGCCTCAAAGCTCGCCACCATCAGGCCCACCAGCTGCATTCCTTGCCTGATGGAGGGCTGTGGGCACGAGAGCAGGAACATGGCCTGCGCAGTCAAAGCTTCCACCTTCTGTTGAGGAAGGAATATCCGTGACTGAACCGTATCCAGAATCATTCCCAGGAAAGGGGTCACCGAGAATGGGGACAGAGAGGACTTGGGGTAATTGATCACCCAACCGAAGGACTCCAGGGTGGACACTACCAGCCGAGTGTCCAACTCTGCCTGCCGCAGAGACAGAGAGGTGATGAGGATGTCGTCCAGGTAAGGCAGCACGCGTATGCCCCTTAGCCATATCAGGGACATCACCCCTGCCAGCACTTTGGTGAACACCCTGGGAGCCGACGTGAGGCCGAATGGCAGGGCCACAAATTGGTAATGCTGATCTTTCAGTGCAAATCTGAGAAACCTTTGGTGTCCTGTAAACACCGGGACGTGAAGGTAAGCATCCTTGATGTCTACTGACGTCATGAAGTCCCCTGGGCGCAATGAGCCAATGGCCGAGCGCAGAGTTTCCATGCGGAAATGCCTGTTCTTGACAAATTTGTTGAGGATTTTTAAGTCCAGAATGGGCCTGACTGACCCATCCTTCTTGGGTACTGTGAAGAGGTTGGAGTAGAACCCCGTGCCCCTGTCTCCTAAGGGGACCTTGCAAATGACACCTAGATCCAGGAGACCCTGCACGGCCAGCAACAAGACCTGAGCTGAGGCAGGGTCCTGAGGGATCCGGGACACAATGAATCTGGTGGGGGGCCGTACAGCAAATTCTATCTTGTAGCCGGAGGACACTACCTCCTGAATCCACTGGTCTGAGACGCGGCGCCGCCAGACGTGCTCGAAGTGCTGCAGACGTCCCCCCACTCTGACAGGTGAGGGCGCCCCCTCATGCCTGAGGGGTCTTGGGAGGGGCTTTGGGCTTGGGCCCCCAGGAGGAACTGGGACGGCGTCCTCTATTCCTGTGCCAGGAATCTGCGCGGGGCCCCGCGAAGGACACCCCTTTTCCCTGTTTTGCCCCGCGGTAGGGGACTGAAAGGGTGCCCTGGCCTCGAAAAGGCCGAAACTGCCGCCTGCGCTGGGGCAACTTGCCTGCTTTGGCGAAGAGGTCTAGACGGTCCCCAAACAGGCGCAGCCCCTTAAATGGAAGCCCAGTAAGGGCTTTCTTAGCGGCATTGTCAGCAGCCCACTGTCGCAACCAAACCTCGCGGCGTATAGCTACCGCCAGGGCAGAAGATCTGGCACACATCCTTATAGCATCGTCCGATGCAGACAGGATAAAGTTTACAAATACATCACAGTGAGACAGTGCATTGACAGTATCAGGTGGCAACTCATCTGTGCCATCAAGTGCATTCCTGACCACTCACAAGCGAGATCACCAGGATTTATCACAACCCAGAGTGGATTTACATTCATTGTTTAAAGTACATGGCGACCTCCTAAACAAGGAGATGAGAATCTGGTGGGATATGTCCACTCTTTCCAAGTACATCGATGAGAAAATGATCCCTAGGGGTCTCAGAATCAAGAAGTTCCCTACTTTTGAATTGCCGGAGGACTTTAAGATTAGATGGAACAATGTACTCACTGAGGCATCCATTGCATTGATGAGTATTCTGGTCGAATATCAAGGCCAGAGATTGGATGATCTTCAGGCTTCATTGGAGACTTCTTCCATTGATTTAGAGGCTAATAAATCCGCACCCTCCTTTGACAAATTGTACCAACAAATGTTGGATACTCAAGAAAAGTTTGAGTCTACAGTTGTCAACATTAAGAAGAGAAAGTTTCAAAGGGACATACAGGATTATTCCAACAACAGGGTTTATGATTGGCATTCCCGTGAACAGAGGAGGTTCACTCCTAAATCTATTTTGAAAAGAGCCAACAAACCCAGACGGGTGACCTTTCTCACCACAGATTCAGATTCTGATTTAACGGATTCAGAACCAACCCCGAGATCTGATCTAGCTCACTATAAAAGAGATAATAGGAGAAGATATCCTTCCCATATGCCAGAACGAGATGATGATCAGGATTGGGCTCTATCTTCTTCCTCTACTTCTAGATCTTTTTTAGCCAATCGAGGTCACGGGCAAACTTCCCAAATTGTGACTCGGTCAAAAATCAAAAACCACGGCGACGTGCAGGCCGGAGACACAAACGTATCAAGACAAGGTTCTCGCAGACCCAGATTCTAGAACCTCAGAATGTCCTGAACCTATCAAACTATAATTTGTCTACTGCCGAATTATCATTGCTGACTAAAGGCTTATCGTTTGTGCCGGACGTGCATTTTGACCCTTTCAGAACGCTTTTGGATGTGAATAAGTTTGTGCGAGCGCTCACATTAGAACGTCACTTTTCTAGGATACCTCCCGTTTCAGAGGAGGCTCGTATTAATGATCCTTTTTCTTTTTCAGGCACAAATACACCCATGCCCACTCATAGAGTTACTAGTGATGTGATAGACCCTGTTGAATCTATGGATGTTCAAACATTCCATGTTAATTGTAGAAACACAGATATAGAGCAGTTACAGTATGAATTGGGACAGAAATCAGGTTTGTCCTGTGTCACCACACCTAGACCCCTTCAATTATCCAATCGTGATTTTTATCCAGTCAACTCACGGGGGGGAGATTTTGGTTATGTTCCAAGATGCCATGGAATGAGATATCTCATCCCTTGTGGATAACATTAAGAAAACCAATTACAGTAATTCTAAATCGCCTCATAAGAAGTCTGATGTCCTTCCCTCAGGTGTAATAGATAAATCTAACACCAAATATAACCATAACTTATCTGCCAGAGAGACCAGAGCCCTATCCAGCCTCAAGAAGAATGATAACATCATAATAAGACAGGCGGATAAGGGAGGTAAAGTGGTCATTCTAGACAAGTCTATGTACAGAGAAGAAGCTTTGAGGCAACTCAATGATACCACAACTTATAGAAAACTTTCTAATGACCCTACCAAACACTTCCAGAACCACTTATTCAAATTGGTGGATGAAGGCGTTGCGTTAGGTGTTTTATCCAACAAAATGGTGGATTTTCTGAAAGTACAGAATCCCATAACCCCCCTATTCCACCATCTCCCAAAAATTCATAAGGATGATTTCCCTCCTAAAGGGAGACCTATAGTGGCTGGGATAGGGGGTTTGAATGAACCTCTTGGGAAATGGTTGGATAATATGCTGCAACCATTGGTATTGAGATTGCCAGGTTTCCTAAGGGATTCCAGGCATCTGATTCACTTACTGACCAATACACAATGGCATCCTGGTTCTAGATTATGCACCATGGATGTTTCATCCTTATATTCTTCTATCCCCCATGATTTGGCTATCAAAGCACTTGAGTTTCACTTACAGTTATATACGGATTATGATTTTGATCTTTGCTCATTTATAGTCTTAACTACAGAGTATTTGTTGACACATGATTTTTTTGTTTTTGATGGTGTATTTTATTTGCAGTTGAAGGGTGCCTCAATGGGTGCTCCTTTTTCCCCTACCCTTGCTAATTTATATATGGGGTGGTGGGAACATTATTTTATTTTTGGAGAAAAAAATACCTGGAGAACTGCAATTACTAGTTATTATCGTTACATCGATGACCTATTTTTGGTATGGACATCTTCCACGGAAGAATGGTTGCTGTATTGTAACAGCAATCATCTTAATTTATTTTTCACTGCCAACACGAGTCCAGAATCCATTGAATTTCTGGATCTCCTAATTACTTGGGATGAGAGTTCCCAAAGGATGCTTACATCAACATATAGAAAGCCTACAGCTGGGAATAATATTCTTCGTGCTTCTAGCTGCCACCCACACCACACTATTCGCTCTATTCCAGTGGGTGAGATGGTGCGCAGCAAGCGCAACTGCTCTCAGACTAGTACTTTCCAGGAAGAGACAACACAAATTGAACACAGGCTGCTTGAGAGAGGCTATCCTCCCTGGATGCTTTCTAGAGCGAGATCTATAGCTAATAATAAGCCCAGGGAATTACTTCTGGGTATGAACAAGAAGAAGGAGAATAAGAATTCGTTCCAGGGGGTGACTTTTAGCACCCCTTACACTATGGAATTCCGTGAGATTAGTCGCATCCTTAAAAAGAATTTGCCAATATTGAATGCAGATCCTATTCTCCGGGACGTAGTAGATAAGGGTGTCAGGGTTGTGAGCAGGAAATCCCCCAGTTTGGGTAACCTATTATCCCCTAGTTTTTTTAGCTCTTCAATTAAGGGAGAGAATACGTGGCTAGCCACACTGGGTTTTTTCCCCTGTGGCTGCCAGAGATGTGGAAGATCGATAGAGGTAAACAATTTACATCTACTAGTACAGGAGAGAAGTTTACCATGAAGAACCTTCTGAACTGTAACTCTAGTATGGTCATTTATTTGATCACTTGCTTACATTGTTCCATTCAATATGTGGGCTGTACTACCAGGAAGCTGAAAATAAGAATATCTGAACATCTACAAGGCTTTTCTAAACTTAATACCTCGAATAGTTCTAATGTTGCCAAACATTTCAACTCAAATCATCAGGGAGAGGCGATTCACCTGAAAATTAGCGCCATAGAAAAGGTCACCATGGGTCCCAGGGGTGGAGATATTAGACAGAAATTTTAGCACGTGAAGCATTTTGGATTTACACCATGGGTACTCGATTTCCAAAGGGACTTAACCACAAGTGGGACATTTCATTTATAACAGATCGATGAGTCTCCCCCTTTTCTCAATTCTCTCCATTTCTCTTTTGCATGGCGCGTCATAACTTTATAATGCCATTTTCTTCTCCCCTTCTCTTTCCCTCTTCTGCTCTAGAAATAATATTGTTAATACTTTATACATTGGTTCATGATTTAGGTTATGAGTATGCCTTTTAGAATGTATAAGGTATCATAATCACCAGATTACAACAAGGAAGTGATCTGTTATTTTTTATTCAAATTATTACATGGGCAGGCATATCATGCTAATTGATTAATGTGTATATCTGTGTGCATTCATATGTGGTAATATCTGACTGTTTTGTCTAATGATTGTATATAATATTGGGCAATTCGCTCTCTAATCAGCTTTGTTAACTGCATGCCACATAGTTATTCATTTTTTTATAATAATATCATGTACTCATTTGCCCGTGCTCTCTGTGTCCCTGGTGCCGCGGTTCCCGGCCCCCTGCTTGATGCTCGTAGCGTTCTCGTTGCTATGGGGACCGCCAGTGCGTGCAGTGACGTGGACCCCATGACGCGCCAGCGCGCGTCTCCTCCCAGTGACTTTTGTCCTGGTGTGTGTGACGCGCTCCCGTCGTGTCAGCTGATGCGCCCTCGGGTGACGCGCTCCCGTCGTGTCGGCTGCGCTGATTGGTGGACCACGGCGGCTGCCTGCAGGTGAGCTTCCGGGTGGCGAGTCCGGTGCGCGTGCCGAGTGGGGGCTGCGATTGTGGCGCGAGAGTTGCACAGATGGTGTGAGGTAAGTGATGATAATTTAGTGGCCTATTTAAACGCTATTATAGATTGACTCACTTATCTATGAATAAGGACTCCCCTCTGTCCGAAACGCGTTAGCACGTGAGACTTTCTATCTCCATCGGGTTCTATTTGTTTTTAAAGCTGTCTTTTCTACTATGGGATGATTTTTATGGATTTTCATTAAAGCATTGAAATTTTTAAGGAGTGCTGACCAAATAGCATTTGTGAATTACATTCCTGACCATGGCCCTGAGCGCTACTGCTGTAATGGCTAAGGCGCAAACCGGGCGCAGGGTCGCTCCCCTAAATGCAAAGGCATGGCATGCCAATTGATCAATACGCCGGTCCTCAGAGTCCTGTAGCGTAGTAGTGTCAGGGGAGTGCATAATAAAGGTGTTGGACAACCCTAGAATAGGAGCATCGACCTTGGGGGGCGATGACCAGCACTTAACCAAGTCAGCCGGGAAGGGATACTTCCTATCCACACTCTTAGGGATCCCAGGAAGTCTGCTTGGATGTTCCCATTCTTTCAGCACGAGGCTATTGAAATGGGTTTGCTCGGGAAATTCCAGACGAGCCTTAGCAGTATGAAAAAGCGCACCCCTTTGCCTGGGAGCCGCAACAGGGGGAGAGATGGACAAAACTTAAAATATCTGAACCAGCAGTCTGTCAATATCATCCCAGGTCCAGTGCTCGTGACCAGACTCGTCATGACCCCTTGACTCCTCGTCATATGACCCCGAGTCAGAGAACAGCTCCCCTTCGTCCGAGGGGGTATGGCCGTAAGGATGCAACAACTCATCAGATTCCATAGGGAAAAGAGCAGAGTCAGGGGTTAAATGCTGCCTCTTAGCGGTGGCCTTACGCGCTAATGAGCTAGCAAACAATCTTTCAACACTGGCCAGTCTAGTAGCCACATCAGGATGAGAATCCCCGGTTGTATTGGGGGTTAGACTCAGGCTTGGGGGAGTAGGTGAAGTGAGGCGAGGTGCAGGCCCAGCCACTGAATAAGCGGGAAGAACCGATAACGCCTGCTGTGCACAAGGAACACAGACCCGTGCATTGTCACCGCTGCTAGGTAAGACCCCACAAGCTACACAGCCCGTTCACAATATCCTGGGATGCCTCCATATGGGGATTTAATCGGCACAATAGGCCAGTAGGGATTGACGCTGTAAGCAACCCTGGATGCCCCAATAACCCGCGGGGAAGTGGGAGTAAATTTAATAGTCTCAACCGGGAGATACACCGGGCCGGGAGAAGCCACCGGAATCCACGGTCTGAAAGACATAAGGGGAACAAGAATGTCAGAGCCATGCGCAAGGGAGTAATAAAGGTAATATAAAGTCGCCCGCGAGGGCACTTACAGACAGAGGGGGGGAGGATGGTCTTCACCACGCGCGCGCGAGCAAAAATGGCGCCAAGCGAACCTCGAAGGGCGGGCCAGAGCTGACCGTGACGCGGAGCGCGCCAAGCCAGGGCCCCGCCCCCCCCCCCCCCCCCCCCCCCCGGAGAGTGCGCAGCTCCAAAAACGCCTAGCCAATACAGAAAACAGGGCAGTGATGCCTGAAGGAATTGATCGAGTGGATTACCGCAGCAGAGCCACTACAGGCTAAGAAAAAGACGCCGCAGCATTAGCGGCGGCGACCAATACAAGTAAAAAGTACACAGCGCAGCTCTGACACCCATTCCCAGTCAAAAGCGATACTAAGGCCATAAGCGTGTAATAGGGTACACTGAGGCCGCCATACTCACAAATCCCTCCCCCCCCCTTTCTTTCCCCCCGGGCTAGGGGGGGGGGGGAACGAGGAAGGATGGCAACCCTTTACACAGGGTCCACCGTTACACAGGGCGTGGGGCAATGATGCGGGAGGGGCATCCCCTAAAGGCTCACCATCGGCCTAAACCGCCTACCCTTTGGTGGGGGACTGCGGTGGAGCGTGGCTCCGTTAAGCACGCATGGTGCTGGCTACCTTCACCCGACCAGCGCAGCCCAGGCTGGGAGGCACATCACAAATAGGATGGGTGGGAGTAGTCCAACAGGGCCACAGGCTGTAATAGCCCCGCTCACCTGCGAGAGAGTGATACTTCATGTCTTCGCAGTCAGCACTGCAGAGAAATCTGGGGATTTGTGGGAGGTCCCTGGGTATATGAAGGGCCGGGAAGAGCCTGTTTTTTGCATGTCTGCAGTGCACAGCGCCATCTGGCGGAGGATAACCCAAGTGTAAGTATTATATCTGGAGCAGGATGTACTGTATACTTAGAATATAGGGATGCCCCTGGGTGATCAGTTTTGGTCTGCTTTGATAATAAAAGAGCTGCAAACTAGTAACAAGGTTACCATAGGGCGGTGTTACATTACATCCATTGATGGACAGGTCATGTGCAGTTGCCAAAACCAGGACTGCAAGAGCACAAAGAATGGGAGACCCGGTAAGCTAAGTGGAGGTGTGTGTAGCACCAGACAATGGAGGACCGGGGAATAAGAGGACGGACAGGGCACATGAGTAAAGGTAAGTGCTTCTTGCCCTACGGACCTCCATTGTCTGCCAATTCCTCCTCACATGCATGATGGGGGCGATTCTGCACACTGTCTGTTATGGGGTGATTGGGAGAGGATTCTGAATGCTGCCTGTTATGGGGTGATTGGGGGGATTCTGGTGGGAGTTTAGAAGGATTGAGTATTGGAGACAGTTAAGATTTGGGACCAATGACCAATTCAGAGAACTAAGAAAATCAGCATTTGTATTTGTAGCATGTGGGGATGTTACATATGAATGTAATACTAATAATACCATTTTGTGATTACTCACCTGAAAAATGGGTATCGTAAGTATGTCACACACCCCGCTTCAGAATCATTCATTACATCTGGGTAGCAACCTGTAGAGGGCGATCTTGCAGATATGACATGTAAAAAAGGAGCCCCTCCCGGCCCATAAATACCTGGGACCTCCCACTCATTTCCCAGTTATAAGACAGCAGTAAAGGGACCAGGAAGAGCCAAAAATAAACAGAAACAGTAAAAAAGGTTCACCGTACAAAGGATCCAGAAAACCAAAAAAGGGCGGGGTGACATACTTACAATACCCATTTTACAGGTGAGTAATCACAAAATGGTATTATTCTAAGTATGTCACACACCCCGCTTCAGAATCATTCATTACATCTGGGACATCCAATAGCAGTGTCCGTAATGGGTGGGGATCCAAACAAGGCAATAAAGCACAACTTGCACCACAGCAGCATGCAGAACTATGCGGCCCAAAAACAGCCTCCGCTGAGGCTCGCACATCAACCCTATAAAACTTGGAAGGTATGAACGGAAGACCAAGTAACAGCCTTGCAAACTTGTTCAACAGAAGCCTGGCGCTGAAGCCCAAGAAACTCCAACAGCACAGTGACCCGGAAAGGAGAAACCTTCCCCTTAGCAGAAAAGGCCCCTACAATGGCCCATCGAATCCATATACTAAAGGAAGACCTAGCGGGCGCCAGATCTGTATCTGGGCCCGAAAGGTACCATGAAAAAAAGGGCGTCCGTCTTATGAAAAGGAGACGTAGCCACCAAGTAATACTTCACACAGCGGACCACGTCCAAGGAGTGTAAGACCCTCTCCTTGTCATTGCTAAACTTAGGACACAAGGAAGGGAGAACAACATCCTGATTAAGGTGGAAGGCAGAAAACAACCTTAGGAAGGAAATCTAGCTTGAAGCGAAAAACCATCTAGTCCCAGTGTCTCTCAAGATAAAGAACCTGAAAAGACAGAGCCGCCAACTCAGAGACACGCCGAACAGAAGTGATAGCCCCCAAAAAAGGGGCCACCTTCTGAGTGAGCATGGGAAGTGCAATAACCTGCAAAGGCCCAAAGGAGGCCCCTATAGAGCCGACAGCACCCTTCAAGGTACTAAGCTGGAACCCCAAGTCCAGACTGTTGTTGCAGAAAAAACTCCAGAATCCTAGGAATCGAAATCACCCCGCAAGAAGAGGCCCAAGCCACACACCAATCAATATAGGACCTCCAAGTCCTGAAGTAAATGTTAGAGGAAGACCTCTTCCTAACCCAAACAAGTGTCTGAACCACAGAACCAGACAGACCTTATTCCTTTAAGATGGAGGTATCAGCGGCCACGCCGTCAAAGCCAGCGATTGTAATTGGGTAACGTAGTTGACCTTGAGCGATCAGATCCGGAAACAGAGGCAGGTGGAACTGGTCTACCGCCAGCCGACTGACGTCTGTCAACCAAACCTGTCTTGGCCACCTTGGAGCCACAGGATTGCTGGCGCCCCTTCCAGGCCAGCTTGCGTACCACCTTGCCTATCACGGAGAAGGGGGGAAACAAATACAGAAAACCCCAGAACCCTCCAGGCCATAGACAAGTCGTCCACTGCCAAGGCCAGAGGATCCGGAGAAAGGGACACAATGCAGGTCTGATTGTGAATGGAGGCAAAGAGATCCACCTCCAGAGTCCCCCACCCTTGGCAACGGGACCAAAATACCTTGGGATAGAGAGACCAATCCCCCCTGCAAGAAGAACATCTGCCCAGGGAGTCCGCCTCCGTGTTCTCCACTCCCGGAATGTAAACAGCTGAGATGCATGGAACGTATCCGCCCATGCAAGAATCAGAGACAATTCCCTGAGGGCACTCCTGCTGCGAGTCCCTCCTTGGTGATTGATGTAAGCAACAGTTGTCCGATTGTTCGAATGAACCTGAACCAGCAAGCCCTGCAAATGAGGAGTCAAGGGAGACAGAACCAACCGAATGGCCCTCAGCTCCAAGACATTGACGTGCGTGTGAGCCTCCTGAGGCCCCCACAGGCCCTGGAACAAATGTTCCATCCAGAAACCCCCCCCAGCCCGACAGGCTGGCATCCGTGGTAACCGTCTCCCAACAAGGAGTCAGAAAGGATCTGCCCCACGTCAGATTGCTTGGTTCCAGCCACCACTGAAGAGAGTGCCGAACCTAGGGAGACATCAGAAAAGACTGAACCAGTGACAGGGGACCCTGTCCCAGGCCTCCAAAAGATGAAGAGTCATTATGTGAAAACTGAGCAAAGGAAACCACCTCGAAGGAGGCTACCATGAATCCCACCAATCTCATCCCTAGGCGGATAGACAGACAAGGGGTGGAGAGAAAAGGCAGAATCAGATCCTGAACCATTTGGACCTTGGACAGAGGCAAAAAAAAAAAAAAACACCCTGGTCTGAAGGGCATCCAGGGTCATTCTCAGAAAAAAACAACCTCCCTGCAAGGGGAGAGAGAAGATTTGGTATAGTTGAACACCCAGCCGAAACCTCCCCAGAGTTGACACCACCATTCTGGTGCCTAGCTCCACCTGACAGAGAGGATGCAATTATGAGAAGGTCATCCAGATACTGCACAATGCGAATGCCCTGAGCTCTGAGAAGGGCCATTCACCCCGCCAGCACCTTGGTGAACACCCTTGGTGCCAAGGTCAGCCCGAAAGGGAGAGCCTCAACTGAAAATGCTGATCTCCCACAGCAAAACCGAGAATATCTGATGAGCCGGGAAAAATTGGAATATGTAAGTAAGCGTCCTTGATGTCAATGGACATCAGAAAGTCCCCCTGACGAAGAGAACTGATGGCAGGCCGCAGAGTCTCCATGCGGAACTTCTTGGTTCTGATGAACCTGTTGAGAGGCTTCAGATCCAGGATGGGACTGATGAAGCCATCCTTCTTGGGAACCGTAAAGAGGTTGGAATAGAAACCCCTGCCTCTCTCCGACGGAGGCACCGGGCAAATGACTCCATGTCCAATAGGAGCCCCTGCGCAGCTCCGGGATCCGAGGGCACCCGAGACCTGAAGAATCCCGGAGGGGATGGGAACTCGAACTCCAGCTTGTAACCGGAGGAGACCACATCCAGAACCCATCCGTCTGAGACCACCTGATCCCCAAAACCTGGGAGAAATGCCGCAGCCGCCCCCCGCCCGCAAGGATGAGTTTTGAGTCACTGCTGAGCCGGCTCGGCAGCGGGTTCGGAACCGCAGGGGTGACCTGGACGGGCATGTCCTCTGCCCCTGTTCCAGTAATCTCCTCTGACATTAGAGAAGACCACCCTCGGCCCGCTCTGGCACAATGAAAGGAAGAATTAAAGGAACCCACCCCCCGAAAAGGGCGACGCTGCTTCTTGCGCTAAGGTAACTTGCCTCCTTTCGCCACTGAATCCAATTTTTCTCCAACAGCCGCAACCCCAGGAAGCGAAGCCCAGTAAGAGACTTCTCGGGCGTCTGTCAGCCGCCCATTGGCGCAACCAACTGCTCGCCGGATAGCCACAAGCAAGGCCGAAGTCCTACTAAACAAGCAAATAGTGTCCTCCAAGGCGGCCAAAAGAAATGAATAAATCACACCTCCAAAGGTCTGTGAATTATCACTGGACGGGTAAAGCAGGGAAACAGTCAACAGGTCCCTAACCACAGACCTGGAAGCCACAGTGGCAAGCGCAGAAGCACAGACTGGCCGTAAAGCCGAACCTACACTGGCAAAGGCCCGACAAGCCATCTGATCAAAGCGATTAACCTCACCATCCTTGAGAGTGGCGACGTAAGGAGAAAGTACAACCAAGGTATTGACAACCCCAGCACGGAAACGTCAACCTCAGGAGGAGACGACCAGCGTATCACCGCGTCCACCGGAAAGGGATACTACCTATCCCATCCCTGTGGAACACCGGAAGCCGACTAGGTTTCTCCCATTCCTTAAGGACAATGTGCTTCAGATTTGGGAATACCAAGCGCGGCTTAGAGGTCACAAAAAATTCCCTTTGATTCCTCCGGAGGAGAAATAGCCAGAACCGCAATAAATGAGCAAGACACTGGGGACATCCACAGTATCCCCCTGCCCAAAATCAGCATCATCAAACTGCTGAACGTCCGACCCGTCAGAATCCTCAAACAATTCCCCCTCTTCCCGCGGGGAATAATCAGATCAGACAAGGGTATCACAGTCATAAAAACCATAACCGGCGCCGCCGGAGACAAGTGTCTTCTCTTAGCCGGAGCCAATCTGGCCGCAGAGCTAGAGATCATTTTCTCAATGTCAGCCAGTCTAGCACAAATATTGGAATGCGACTCCCCACTAATGACAACGTCATCAGATCAGGCGGGGAGAGGTAGGCGATGAGGCCGGCGGCACTGGCCCAGCCGCCTGGGACCCCGACTGCCGCGTTATAGCCTCTGTGCACATGGTATACAGATCAATACAATATCCCCCGTAAGGGATGCCCCACAGCTCGCACACTGCCGGGATTGCCCCGAAGGGAGCCCGATCCCGGAATCCAGGGAAGCCTCCAAAAGGTGACTTTAATGGTAGCCGCAATGACCAGAGGGATTTACGCTACTAAGCAACCCGGGATGCCCCTTTAAGTCCCACGTGGGAGGATTTGAATAATACCCAATTTTGAACCCAAGGGACCCTAGGACCGGGAGAACCCCCGTTTAACAAATGAAGGGGATCCTCCTGAAGATACAAACAAAGGGTACAAGACACATGCATCCGGAAGCATACATATAGGCACCATATATGAGCAGCAAAATTAATTTGTAAGCAAGCGCATAACACAGTTTGGGACAGCTGTCCCTAACACCGCAAAAAATGAAATCAGGAAGAAAAGGCCCACAGGGGCACTCACGTGACAGCACCACATGCAAGCAGGAGGAAGAAGGGCGGGTCGGCATAGAGCGAGGGACACGCTGGCCCCGCCCCCCCCGTTACCGTAGGGACGCAGTCCCCAGCCAATCACAAACCGCTCACTGGCGCCAAAACAGGGAAGGGGGCGGGCCGCGCGAGGGCGCCGA
The DNA here is from genome assembly GCA_027917425.1 of Gastrophryne carolinensis. Classification (NCBI taxonomy): domain Eukaryota; kingdom Metazoa; phylum Chordata; class Amphibia; order Anura; family Microhylidae; genus Gastrophryne; species Gastrophryne carolinensis. Next base: position 197,158,029 of record CM051235.1, on the reverse strand, counting down.
GCGCCCCGCCCCCCCCCCCCCCCCCCCCCGGAGAAGACGCGCCTAAGGGGGAGAAGCTCCCCCGCCGAACACTATCTGAATGTTGCCCCTCTGGCATCGCAACCAATTCAGAGGGATTGATCCTATGCCCACATCAACTAGTGCGCACCAAACATATATACACATGCACAGTCACAATGTAAAAACAGCATACCGACAATCAGGGAAGGGACAGTGCCATGCCCCCCCTCCAGAGGGAAGTCGGGGACCAGATGGGGGAATCCGCACCACAGGGTGGAGGGATAATGGTCAGGGACAGGGCATCCCAAACCGGGATCATCAACCCGGATACCGCCTAGCCCAAGTGGGGTCTCAAGGGGGAGCATGGCTCCCTACACACACCACGAAGGTCTATCCCACCGTCACCTGGACCAAAACAACCTAGGCTGGGAGGCATGATAGGGTTAATGTAATGAGGTCCAGGCAGAAATAGGAAAATATGCCGGGGTAACCCGGCTACCTTTCTCCAAGCAGACTGCAAGGAGGAGACATCCATCTTCTGATTTCAGCCTAAAGGGACAACTCCAGCGCATTGAAGCGGCATGAGAATCCAAGCGATCTTTTAGCCCCAGACACATCTTTAATAAAATATTTATTAATTAATATTTATGGATAATGCTTACCTCGTCTGATCTGTGTTGACTTTATTTGAGCATTTTGTTTAGTTCGGCCAAGTGCAAGTGCAATGGGACCCCAATTCCTTCCGTGTATTGCCATCTGTTTTCGCAGATTTTCTACCTCCTCTTCTGTGTAGCTGGACAAACATATCAGGAAAAATGGCTTACACACAAACCTTTATGTCCATAACAACCTCACCAACTGCTAGATGGTTGCTGCCTTATAGATCTTAAAGATTTTGGTTGGTGTAATAAAAAAGAACTCACCATACACCCCACAAGGCCACCGTTTCCTTGTACTCCTGAGTTATAATAATAATAATAATTGAGAAGCCTGAAATCGAGCTGCTATACCTACCTGAACACTCAATTTAAGGTGCTTGCCATGTGACTTGCTAGAATCAAATGAAGTTGGATGGCTAGACGTGCACCGCACTATTCTGCTAAACTAATGTGTGGCTTTAAGAAAGTTCAAGCAATAGTATGATGCTATAGTTGCAACAAGTACAGAGGTATTAGCCTAGCCCTAACCCTGGGTTCCTAGCACAAGCTTTAAAGAGGAACACCACACCTGATTTTGACTTTTCAGGGTGCTGTTCCTCAAGCAGGGCATCCCGAATCGGAATGCCCTGCTGTGTGTATGCCCCCTGGGATGCTCCAAAGACTGGAACTCTGAAGGCACTGGCGTCTTTTAGGCCCTGGAATGTGGAATAGATGCATACTCACCTGCTTACAAGGATGAGAAAATTTCAGGGTGGCGCAATTTTACAAATATTGATACATTTTTATTGCCAAATACACCTCTCAACTTGCTACCTAGTCCTGGTTTTGTGTTTATAAGGGAAGCAGCCATCTAAGCCAGTGGTTGTTCACAAATCAAAGTGGAAATCTTGGCACCCCAGGTGTAATATAATAGTCTGTAAACATTAAGTCATCATTATCAGCTTATTACAAATACCCATTTTTTTTATTATTTAAGAGACAGTACAAGCTGGGTTTCAAAACCTTGTGTCCCCTGCAGTTGCTCCAAAGTCCGGCTCTAATGCTCAGCCTATGCACACCACCCAGGTATTTCTTAGATGCTGTCTTCCAGTCAGAAGTGTCATCCTACTCCATTTACGGCAATAGAGGAGGTGTATTAGGGATTGCCTTGGCATGCTCCCTTCTGTACAAGGCTACAGGGATGTGTTAGAGAGACCAACAGCTGCTAGCAAGAAGAGGTAAGTATTCCATTCTTTTCTGCCCAGCCTAGAAGGCACTTAAAGTGGACCAACACCCAGGATTTTGTCTATCCTGGGTTTTGGTCCACTTCGGCGGGGCACCCCGATGGGGGGTGTCCCGCTCTCTGAAACCCCCCAGAAACCCCAAAAAACTCACCTCTCCCTGCTCCCACGTGACTGCGCCGTCCAATCCCCGCCGACGTCCAAGCGGGTGACAGCGGCGTCCAAGACAGCACGTCCGCCGCCGCATCCCACGCGTCACTCTCGGCGTGCGCGCGCCCGCGCCGGCCATTCACAGACGGCCGGCGCGGGCACGTCTAGAGGGGCGCGCGGGAGGCGGCGGCGGCAGATCAGGTAAGGATTTTTGGGGTTTTTTGGGGGGTTTCACCCCGCGGGACATCCGAGATCGCGGATGAGTGAGTGAGGTGACTTTTTTCTAAAGTTAGAAAATGTATGTTTTATGGAAGTAGTTTTCCCTATCAGCAAATATCAAGCAAATAGCAGCAGCTATTAGCAACCATACACCTAGTCTGTACACTAAGAAGCAATTTCTGTACACACAGAAGACTGCTGCTGTGCATGTGTAGGGTTGAGAGATCTCCCTCACATTAGCAGTGGTTGTAGCAGCAGTGTTCTGTGTGTACAGGACTCACTTTTCTCTTTTTGTAGATCTGGGTGTACATTGCCAGCAGCAACAGATTGAATTAAACCGGACCTTCAGCGTGATTTAATGAAAAGCCCAAACTCTTAAAAAACGGTTCCCCAGCATCTAAAATTAATATATTTTACATTTTTAGTCACTAACTTATTATTCTTTCCCCCACTGGGCTGCAACTCTGTTCAGGAATTTAGGATACGGGCGCCGCCATCTTGACTCAGAAGCATCACACTTACTGAGGAGAGGAGAGTGGGATAAGGTACAGGGGGGCGGGTTATAGCTGTGCTTTGCTCAGACAGAGCAGAGCTGGGGTCAAGTAAAAGTCAGCAGCCCCAGAATGCAGAGCAGCATAGTCAGGAGGCACTTCCTGTTTGCAGGCTGCCTGATAAGATGGCGGCTTCCATAAGCTCATAACATGCAGTAGATGCAGGTAGGATGATTTTTAATGTGGACAATCTGTATGTACAGGGTGTGGGAAACATATAAGATAGACTCTTATTCAGAGTGAAGGTCCGCTTTAAGTAAAAACGGCTTCCATAAAACACACATTTTCTAACGTATGAAAAACGAAAAAAAATACTACATCAGCTCATTGCCTTGAGGACATCATTTTGCCATTCAAAAATTACATTGAATGTGGATTTACCAGTTCAAAGTCATTAGGCGTCAATTGTTTCTCAATTGGATTAGCTAATCATTACATCCAATCAAAATAACTTGCTTTGACTGAGGACTAGTCAGAGATATCTACTTACCGCCCTTTTTTGGTGTTTAAATTGAACAACTTCTGTCCACGGGAAATAACTTCTGCTATAGGCCGATATAGTCCTTCAGCTAAACATAAAATAGATAAAATATTTAAATCCACATTGAAAGTTTTACAAGAGCCACATTCATTACTGAGAAATGGCCATCACAGTATATAGCCATCACAGTATATAGATCATATATAGATCATATGGGCCAGAAATAACATTTAAATTTCCTTCAGCAGCTCATGGTAGCCAACCCAGGTCATCTATACTTATTGCGTATTTCTCTGATCGATTTGCGAAAATTGTTTACAATCAGACAAGAATATGTATGTGGAAATGCAAGTGTCATATCATTTTGGCCAACTTCAAATTTCTCATTTATCGTACGACCATTGACATGTGGAAACAGAAATCCACCACAATCAAGATGTTACGTGCACAGCACAAGCAAATAGCCGACAAATGTCGCAGGAGGGGAGGAAAATATCCAGGATATTGAAGGTGTTGTTTCTGTTTAAAGGGACATTCAAGGCAAAAGGTTAAATTAACTTGCTTTCTGCACTCCCCATGCAAGGGGGGGGGGGGTGCATCTTTCATTCAGCAATCATTAAGCCTGCTTAATATTTTTTAAAGTGGACTCCAGGGCCGGCCAATCAAGCGACTTGTCCCAAGTTGAAAGAATGGGTAGATGGGGCGTACTTTCATGTCTGGGTGGGGTTAGTGCTGGGCTCGGACTTTGCCAGCCAGGCCAATGAAGACTTTTGGGTGTGAGGGCCATTTCCCCACTGCAAAAGCCGGAGACCTGTGTGGGGTGGGCTGAGATCAACAAAAAGGCCAGGAGGACTCTGCTGCCTTGATGTCCCCCCACACCCCCCTGGCACATTTGTGGGATAACCCAAGCTTTCCCCCAGGCGAACAAAACAGAACGGCCTTTAGATGGTGGCAAAACAGGGGTATAAACAAAATAGCAGACTTGCTCACAAGAGAGGGCCTAAGGTCCTACCATGATTTGTAAGGAAAATACGACATTCCCCATAGGGAATACTTTCGGTACATCCAGTTAAGGCACTGGATTCTGCCCCTGACACAATTGAGCCCCTCCTTTCGGATTAGGACCCCCTTCGAGGAAATGTGCGCTAACAATCCCTTCCGTAGGGGAACCATATCCCTAATCTATTCGGCACTAAATGAAATTAAACCAGATTCCCATGGATATGTGGGGAGCTGGGAGAAGGACCTAGGTCCCTGCCCAGGAGAGAGAGGGTGGACAGAGATATGGTCATGCGCCTCCAAATGTTCCGTGAACGTCCTGACAGTTGAAACAGCCTACAAGGTAATGCTTCGCTGGTACCTGGTGCCGGGCCGCCTGAGCAGGATGTTTCCGGGGCAATCTAGCTCATGCTTTAGAGGCTGTAGTGTGGAGGGGGACTTCTTACACACATGGTGGACCTGTCCCATGTTGGCCCGCTTTTGGGGTCAGGTTTACAGGATGGCCAATGAGGTTTTCCAAACCAGTATGAGAAGAGACCCATGGGTTGCCCTACTGCACTGCAAGCCCCGGGAGCTGACTAATAAGCAACACAGACTCTTTGTATGCTACCAACCCCCCTTTTTTCCCTTCTCTCCCTCCATCCCCAACGCCCTTTCCCGGGTGTCCTGACCCCTTCTAATCCAGCCCCCCCTTTTTTTCCCTTCTTCCTCTTGTAATATTAAGGATTTAAAAAGTTTTCAATGAACTATCTCTGCCTACAATCTCGGAAACAATTGACAGTCTGAATCACGCCCCATCCCATCTAGCACTGGGAGTGGGCGATGATGGATGTGCCGGTGGCGGTGCGTGTTGCGGGTGCTGATGGCCCCTGCGGCCCTCACTGCCCTGGTCGCAGGTCGGGGCATATTGTCGTTTAGCATTTGCTGCATTCCACTTGCTCCATCTTTATATAATGCACTTTGTAGAACGTTAATCAGGCGCGGTTAGGGCACGACTCTATGTAAGACAGATTGCAACTTTTTGCCTCCCCTGCGTGGGATGGTTATATTGTCTGTATGTCCACCATAACTGTACTGTTGAAAATTTGATAAAAATATTGAAACAAGAAAAAGGCCAGGAGGATGAAGACCTTTTGAAAAAGGCTTAGTTGCACACCTCTGGGGATCTTTACAATCAGGGTGTTAAATGGTTTTCCAAACAATTGGTTTCCCATGAAAGGCAGGGCAATGAAGTTCTTCTTGGAGGTGGATGACCAGGCCATTGTTACATAGTTAATTCAGTTGAAAAAAGGGATATGTCCATCAAGTTCAACCAAGGGGCGGGGGTTGGGAATAATTATTTTTATTTTTTACCGCAGCTAATAGTAACTATTAGTTATATTTTCTGCTAAATGTTTTCCCCACATTTCTTTTTGTGTTCACCATTTTTATATTTTTATACAAGTGAATCATGTCTACCCTTGATGTCCCTGTTGACCCTAGATGTCTACTCTCAAGACTAAATAAATGTAATTCCCTAATCTTTCTTCATAACGAAGATCATTCATTCAGTCGGGTGGCTCTCCTCTCTACCCTTTCCATAATCAGGGCATCCTTTCTAGATAGAAATGCTGGACAATATTTTTCAGATGAGGGCTCACCAGTGCCTTGTAAAGAGGCAATCTTTTAATGTATGGCGATATCTTGGTAGCCTTAGAAGTAGCTGCTTGGCAATGAATATGGTTATTTAGGCTTAGTGACGCTCCTGGCTTTACGCCCACAAGAAGATATGTGGCCTGCAGATTAATACCCCAAGTTCATTACTTTAAATTTCTCCACACTGAAATAATTTGCTGAGTGAATGTCTGTTTTCAAAAAGACTCTGTAGTTCCCCAGGCATCTTTAACCCTTTTAGTGGCAGCTACGTGAGTGCCACAGAAAAAAAGTACAAAAGTCAAAAACTCACCTGACCCCTCGTTGGTTTGGGACGGGTCTTCTCTTCACCCAGGGGCATCTGATCCCCCTCCCCCCTCCGGGGCGCTTCTGGCTTCAGGACGCCCGAAATAGCCCCCCCCCCCCCCCCGCTTCGGCCGCTGTCACAGTTAACTGTTAAAAAAAAAAAAAAAAAGACATTTACTCACCTGCGGCCGCATTCCCTCCCACGGGGTCTCCTTTTCACCAGGGGGGCCTTCGATCGCCCCCCCCCCCGGGCTCTTTCGTAGTGACGTCACCTGACAGCAGGCTTCTCTGACCTTTTAACCAAGACGATCAGTCTTGCCGGGTGCTTGGAGGAGACAGGTTGGGAGGGGGAGAGGGCTGTGATCCCTCGCCCCCCCAGCCCCCCTCCACCAAGCACCCGGTAGCTGTCATCGGGGATCGCCGGGGGACAGAGGAGGATCGGAGGGGAGTAACAGGATTCTGGAACAGGACATGCTGTATACTTAGAATACAATTCTGTGATTACTCACCTGTAGAATTGGTATTATACGTATACAGCACGTCCTGTTCCAGAATATTCCTTACTCCTGGGTAATACATCCACAAGATGGCGCTGGATTGCAAAGACAAAATGTGGCTCCTCCCGGCCCCATATAAACCAGGGACCTCCCACAAATTCCCCAGAATTGACAAGAAGTTAACAAGAAGCCGGGAGAACTATAATAACCATAATTCAAAAATGAACATAAGAACAATCACCATACAGAGGTAACTAAGAATAATGATAACAAGGGTGGGATGGAACAGGAAGTGCTGTATACATATAATACCAATTCTACAGGTGAGTAATCACAGAATTGTATTATTCTAAGTATACAGCACGTCCTGTTCAAGAATAATCCTTACTCCTGGGACATCCAATAGCAGTGTCCATAAAGTAGGATGGGATCCCCAAAAGTAACAACGTGCAGTTGAAACCACTGCCGCCTGCAGAACTTTGCGGCCAAAAGCAGCATCAGCTGAAGCCCTAACATCAACCTTGTAAAACTTGTAAAAAAAGTGTGAACAGAAGACCAAGTATCGGCCTTGCAAACTTGTTCAACAGAAGCTTGGTGTTGAAAAGCCCAAGAGGCACCAATAGCACGAGTAGAATGAGCAGTAAGGCAGAAGGGAGGCACCTTCCCCTTAGCAGTGTAGGCTTGTACCACAGCCTGACGGATCCACTTGCTGATAGACTTAGCTGGGGCCAGACCCTTCTTAGGTCCAGACGGGAGCACAAAAAGAGCATCAGTCTTCCTGAAGGATTCAGTAGCCACCAAATAGAACTTCAATGTCCTGACCACATGCAGAGAGTGTAAAACCAGCTCCTTAGGGTTACTAGGATTAGGGCACAGAGAAGGCAAAACAATGTCCTGATTGAGATGAAAAGCAGACACAACCTTAGGCAGAAAATCTGGCTTAAAACGAAACACCACCTTGTCCTGGTGTCTCTCAAAGTAAGGGGGTTTGATGGAAAGCGCCGCCAACTCAGAAACACGCCTAACAGAAGTGATAGCCACCAAAAAGACTACCTTAAGCATCAAAATAGACAAAGGGGCCTCACACAAAGGCTCAAAGGGAGACCCCTGCAAGGCAGATAAGACCAAGTTTAAATCCCAGACTGGTAACATAGGCTTGCGTGGGGGACGCACGTGAGTAACCCCCTGGAAGAAGCTCCTGACCAGATGATGATGAGCAAAAGATCTTTGGAAGAAAATGGCCAAAGCAGAAACATGACCTTTAAGAGTACTGAGTTGAAGACCCAGATCCAAACCATGTTGCAGAAATTCCAGAATCCTAGGAATGGAAAACACTCGACAGGGAAGCGACTTAGACTCACACCTATATAGTAGATGGATGAAGAGGACTTCTTCCTAGCCCTGATCATGGTATTAACGACATAGGCAGGCAGCCCCTTCTCCATCAAGATGGAGTTTTCAGCAGCCAAGCCGTTAAAGCCAGCGTTTGTAAATTGGGATGGCGTAGCTGCCCCTGAGTGAGCAGGTCTGGAACCCTGGGCAGGGCGTACTGATCTACTGCCAACTGCACGACGTCTGCAAACCACACTCTTCTTGGCCAACAGGGGGCCACCAGAATGGTTGGCACCGTTTCCTGAGCTATCTTGCGCAGCACCCTGCCCAGCAGAGGAAACGGGGGAAACACAAGACATTGCTAGAGCATCCATGGCCAAGGCCAGAGGGTCCTGGGACAGAGAGACAAAGACTGGAAGCTTGTGATTGTGACGGGACGCAAACAGATCCACATCTGGCTGACCCCAACGATGGCACAGGGAGCGAAACACCCTGTTGCTGAGGGACCATTCTCCCAGGCAAGAAGTCCCCCTGCTCAGAGCGTCTGCCTCCAGATTCTCTACCCCCGGGATGTACACAGCTGAGATGCAGGGAACATTGTCCTACGCCCAAGACAGAATCAGGGACACTTCCTTGAGGGCCCTCTTGCTCCGGGTCCCTCCCTGATGATTGATGTAGGCAACCGCCGTCTGGTTGTCCGAGCGGATCTGAACAGCTCGACCCCGAAGGTGTGTGGTCAGCTGGGCCTCCTGGGGGCCCCACCAACCCTGGAACTTCAGAGACTTCCAAAAGCCCCCCCAACCGGTCAAACTGGCATCTGTGGTGACAGGCTCCCAACACGGAGGCAGGAAGGTCTGCCCACTAGAAGGTTCCTTGAGTCCAGCCACCACGAGAGGGACTGTCTGGCCAGTGGGGACATAGCAAATTCCTGATCCAGGGACACAGAGTCCCGATCCCAAACTGACAAAAAGTGCAACTGAAGAGGTCTCATGTGAAACCGAGCAAAGGGGACTGCCTCGAAGCAGGACAACATCAGGCCCACTAACTGCATCCCCTGCCGGATGGAAGGCCCTCCACATTCTGCTGAGGCAAGAACACCTTGACCTGAGAAGTATCCAGAGTCATGCCCAAAAGGACCTCACCAAAGACGGAGACAGTGAAGGCTTGGGAAAGTTGATCACCCAGCCGAAGGACTCGAGAGTGGAGGTCACCACCTGAGTGTCCTGCTCGGGCTGATGAAGAGACTGAGCCGCAATCAGAATGTCGTCCAGGTAAGGAAGGATGCGAATGCCCTGATTCTGCAGCAGAGCCATCACGCCCGCCAGCACCTTGGTTAACACCCGAGGCGCTGAGGTGATACCGAAGGGTAAAGCCACAAACTGGTAATGCTGATCCTTCAGGGCGAACCTCAGGAACCTCGGATGACCTGGAAAGATAGGCACATGAAGATAGGCATCCTTGATGTCCACGGTGGTCATGAAGTCGCCCGGGCGAAGGGTACTGACAGCCGAGCGTAGCGTCTCCATGCGAAAGTGCTTGAACCTGACAAACTTGTTGAGACCCTTCAAGTCCAGGATGGGCCTCAGAGACCCATCCTTTTTTGGGACCGTGAAAAGATTGGAGTAGAACCCCTGACCGTTCCTGGGAAGGCACCAGACAAATGACTCCTGACTTCAACAGGCGTAGAACTGCTAGGCGCAGGCCCTGAGCTGACAGAGGGTTTTGAGACATCCGGGATCTGAGGAATCTTGGGAGCGGCCAGGCTGCAAACTATCTTGTAACCGGAGGACACCACCTCCTGAATCCACCGGTCTGAGACGTGAAGCCTCCAGACGTGAGCAAAGAGCCGGAGCTGTCCCCCCACCTGGATGGGTGAGGGCGCCTCCTCATGCCTGAGGGGCCTTGGGAGGGGGTTTGGGCTTGCCTCCCCAAGAGAGACCGGGGCGGCCACGGGACCTGCCAAGACCCCAAGGCTCTCTGCGGCTGCCCAAGAGAGAGCCACGACCTCCTCTGGAGGCAGGAAAGGAGGAGGAGAAGGAGCCTCGAAAGGGCCAAGGTTGCTTCCTACGCTGAGGTAGCCTACCATCCTTGGCTAACACATCCAGACGCTCACCAAAGAGCCGCAGCCCCGCAAAGGGGAGACCAGTGAGAGCTTTCTTAGCAGCTGCGTCAGCTGCCCACTGACGCAACCAAACAGCGGCGCACAACCACCAAGTGCAGAGGCCCTACCACCCAGCCGTACAGCATCATCCATGGCAGTAAGGATAAAGGCAACAAAATCAGAGCAAAGCAAGAGGGCCCTATACTTCTCCCCCCTCCCACCAGCCGTAGCGCCATCAGCAAGACGCTTGAGCTGTTTCTTAAGGGCAATAGCTGTAATGGCAGCGGCGCAGACCGGACGCAGCCCAGCCCCCACACAAGTAAAGGCATGGCAGGCCAGCTGATCCATGCGCCGGTCCTCGCTGTCCCGCAGAGTAGTAGTGTCAGGGGTAGCCATGACCGAGGTGTTGGACAGCCCTAGAACGGGAGCGTCCACGTCAGGGGGACATGACCATCGCTTGACCAGATCAGTAGGAGAGGGATACCTCTTATCCAACCCTTTGGGCACCGCGGGCAACCTGTTAGGACGTTCCCACTCCTTGAGCATATTAGTGAAATGTCCCTGCTCAGGGAACTCCAGATGCTGTTTATCAGGACGAAAGAGCTCACCCTGCTTCCTCTTAGCCACCTCAGGGGGGACAATGTGCAAGATTTCAAAAATGTGAGACAACAGTGTATCAGTGTCCTCAGGGAACCATGATTCCTCCCCGGACGCAGACCCAGGGTCACTATCGTAACCCTCTTGCTGGTCCCCACAGGAGTCAGAGTCCTGGAAAAGCTCCCCTTCCTCTAGAGAGTAACGGCCACCAAAAGCATCAACTTCCTCATACTCCTCAGTAAAGAGGGAGGGCGTGGAAGTCAGGTGCCGCATCTTGCCAGAGGCCTTCCTTGGAACAGGCCTGGCAAGCTGCCTCTCAATGCTGGCCACACGAAGGGCCAGATCAGTCTGTGACCCCCTGCTAGTATCCCCCTCACTGAGGGCTAAATGCAGGTGCGGGGGGGGGGGGGGGGGGGGTAGGTGATGCCGAAGGGGCCGCAGAACTGGGAAGAAAAGTGCTCATCCCAGCCTGGGTCGCAACGATACCCTAGGCGCACGGCACACACCGCGGCACTGTTACTCAAAGGGGATACCCCGCACATGGCACACAGCCGGAATTGCACCAAAGGACCCCCAAGCACGCTATCCCCAGAAGCCTCCATATGGTGATTAACACAGGCGCAATAGGCCAGCACCGGGTAAGGCTAACACAAAAGCCACCCGGGATGCCCTCCCACGGGATGCCTCCAGAAGCCAGTAAGGGGGAGATGAGGGGGAGTAAAGAGAAGAGCCGGGAGAAACCACAACCCACAGTTGTCCCGCCTGAAAGACATAAGTAAAAAAGCACATAAGCATCCCGCAGTACATGCCCCACGAAAACAAAACCCCCAAAGGGGGACTCACGGACCAAGTAGACCGAAGGATCACCAAGCCGCCAGACCGCAGGAGGAAGCAACACAGGGAGAGATTCACCGCCGCAGGTCGGAGGAAAAGAAGCCCCAGACGCGCAGCAGACTCAAAATGGCGCCGGCAGAGGAACCTCGAGGGGCGGGCCACGAGGGGACGTCACGATACGCGTCATCCCCAGCGAAGAGTGCAAAAAACGGCGCCACGTGACCGCGCCAGCGACATCACAGTACAAGAAAACGCCACAAGTCATAGCGCCGCCCGCCGCGGAGCATAGTACAAAGCGGCAACGGCAGCGAAAAACACCATAAAACACCACTATTCTAAGTATGTCACACACCCCGCTTCAAGATATTCATTACATGTGGGTAGTATGGTCTGAAGAGGGCGATCTGCAGAGATGATTGGAGGAAAGAAAGCCCCTCCCAGTCCATAAATACCTGGGACCTCCCACTCATTACCCAGTTTTCCATCTCTGCAGACGGCGAGCAAGTCAGAAGATGATGTCTCCTCCTTGCACAGGGGGATTTCAGGTAGCCGGGTTTATTCCCGGCCCGCTTTTCTCTCTATTTCCACCCGGTTATGTTTTTTATAAGTCCCAATACACATGCCTCCCAGTCTAGGCTGTATCCCGGGTGAGGGTAGAATGGCACTTTTAGTGCTCTGGAGCCATGCTCCACCGCGAGATCCTGTACCAGAGGGTAGGCGGTTATCCGGGCTGGTGACCCCGGTTTGGGATGCCCTGTCCCTTGGCCCCCCTTTCCTGATGCCCTTCTCCTGTGGTGGTGGGGATAAAATGTCGGGGGCCACCTTTTTTACCTCAGAGTTAGGATTTATTTATTGTACATTGTTTCACTTTAACAGCGGCGCTTGCTGCTACTGGCGCCAGAGCTGAGGAGAACTTTTCTCCTCAGAAGTTGTAGTTGGGGGGTGGGGCCGGCTGTTGGCGCTGGCTTGTCCCCCTGGCTTTACTGTTTTTTGTTGCGGTGACTACCGCAATGGCCGCGGCGCGGTTATTTGCGCTGGCGGTTCCCTTAATCTTGTGAGGGGAGATCTCCCCTCACGCGCTGGCCACAGTGGGCGGGGCCGGGCGATTGCGCGTCGCCGCGGCCCGCACCCATTACATCCCTGGGGTCTTTGTGGTTACCGGCGCCGCGGCTGCTGTTCTTGCCATGGCGCCGGTATATGTGTGCGCTATAGTGTTTTTCTGAGGTAATTTACCTCACACATTTTGCCATTAGGGGCGGGGCCGGGCTGTTGAGCGGGACGCCACGGCCCGCCCCTGTTAGGCAGACCCACTGCGGAGCCCGCTTTCCGCTCTGTAAGGGGGCGGAGCTACGCATATCGCACGCTCCGCGCTGGCCACGCCCACAGGATCCTCTCTGCCTCTGTGAGCTTGCTGTGTGGTGGACGCCATTTACCTCACGCAGGAAGGCACAGTGAGTGGCCCTATGGGCCCCCTATATTTCTATATATATATATATATATATATATATATATATATATATATATATATACTTATATGTAACCCTTTATATCCGGCAGTCTTTCAGGTAGAACGCCTTAGGTTTTAAGGGGTCTTCTTCCGGTCCTTGGGTCCCTGGGTTAAATTCCATGTTAAAATCCTCCCACTTGGGACAATTATAAGGGCATCCCGGGTTGCTTACTAGCGTAATTCCCTCGGTCATTGCGACTACATATAAGTTCACCGTATGGAGGCATCCCCAGATACCGGGCTCCCCTCGGGGCAATCCCGGAAGTGCATGGGCTGTGGGGTATCCCTAACAGGGGATGACGTATTTCTATGTATACCATGTGCACAGCAGACTATTACACGGCAGTCAGAACCCCAGGCGTCTGGGTCAGCACCGCCGGCGTCATCCCCTTCCCACCCCGTGTCCCGTGTGACGTTGTCACGGGTGGGCAGTCGCAATCTGATGTGTGTGCTAGATTGACTAATATTGAAAAATGTATTTCTTCTGCGGTTGCCAAGAAGGCTCCAGCTAAGAGAAAGCATTTGTCACCGGTCCCACCGACTTTTGAATATGACGATGAGGATCGCCTGGATTGGTCAGATTACTCCCCTCTGGAGGAAGGGGAGCTATTTGACGAATCGGATTATTCGGACGACCAGCAATTTGTTGGCGCTGACTCTGAGAAGGGGTCAGGGAGTTCTTTGGATACTCCTAACGTCCTTGCTCAGATGTTTGAGGTTCTGGCTATTTCTCCTCCGGAGGTTGCTCCTCATCAACAAGGGGAGTTTTATGAGGAATCCAAGCCGCGATTGGAATTCCCTAATCAAAGGCATTTTGATAAGATTATTTCTAAGGAATGGGAGAGGCCGGCTCGGCTCCCAGGCATTCCTCAGAGTTGGGATAAAAGATATCCTTTCCCTTCGGACACGGTTAAGCGCTGGACGTCCCCCACTGAGGTGGATGCACCAATTCTGGGGTTATCCAATTCAGCCGTTTTTGAATAACCCCGATTGCTCTTCTCTTAAAGATGGAGGGGATAAACAAATTGACCAGATGGCTTGTCATGGTTTCGCCAGTATTGGGGCAGTCATACGGCCTTTTTTTGCGCTTCGTCTCTGCTGGTGGTGGCTACCAGGTCGGTGGTTAGAGACTTGTTGTCATCTTCCGGTTTGCACCCGGACAGTGACGAATTTCTGGGACTTAAACGTTGTGAGTTATTCTTGTCTTTCATGTTAGCCGCCTTGGGGAGCTTCTGCTCTGATGGTGACTATAAGGCGTTCAGTTTGGTGCGCCAGTAGGCGGCCGACTTTGGGTCAAAAAAGTCGCTGACGTCTCTCCCATTCGTGGGGCTACGGCTTTTTGGAGAAAAATTGGATTCAGTAGCTAAGGGGGGTAAGTTACCTCAACGCAAGAAGCAACGACGTCCCTTTCGCGGGGCGGCTTCTTTCAATCATTCCTTTCGCGGATCCAGAGCAGGAAGAGGTTTCGCCTTCCCTTCCACTAGAGGAGATTCCTGGAATAGGGGCAGAGGACGTGCCCGCTCAGGATACAACTGGGGTTCAAAACCCAAAACCTGCGAACAAGCCTGCTCAGCAATGAGGGGGCGCCCTCACCCGTGCGGGTGGGGGGACGGCTACGACACTTCTCTCTGATCTGGATTCGGGAGGTTTCGGACAGATGGATCCGGGAAGTGGTGTCTTCCGGCCACAAGTTGGAGTTCGAGTCCCATCGTCCTCCGCTTTTCTTCAGGTCTAGGGTGCCCCCGGACGCACCTGGCGCACAGGGGCTTCGGGAGGCGTTTTCAAGTCTTCTGGAGATAGAGGTCATCTCGCCAGTGCCCCTATCAGATCAGGGTCTGGGATTTTACTCAAATCTGTTCACGGTCCCCAAAAAGGATGGCTCTATCCGGCCCATCCTGGATCTGAAGATCCTCAACAGGTTTATCAGGCTGCGAAAATTTCGCATGGAATCGCTTCGTTCAGCTATCCGCGCTCTCCATCAGGGGGACTTCATGACATCCATAGACATCAAGGACGCTTTCCTCCATGTTCCGATTTTTCCCGCGCACCAGAGATTCCTCAGGTTTGTGGTGGAAGATCGTCACTTTCAGTTTGTAGCTCTTCCTTTTGGTCTCACCACAGCTCCAAGGGTTTTTCACCAAGGTGCTCGCTGGGGTGATGGCTCTTCCTAGAGCGCAGGGAATTCGCATAGTGCCATATCTGGACGATCTCCTCATCATGGCATCATCATTCAGCCAAGCGGAATTGGACACCAGGACGGTAATATCCACTCTGGAGAGGTTCTGCTGGGTGATCAACTACCCCAAGTCCTCCTTTTACCCGTCCAGGATAGTATCCTTTCTGGGAATGTCTCTGGATACAGATCAGGCCAGAGTGTTCCTTCTTCAATCCAAGGTTCTTTTGATTCAGGAATTGATTCGGTCGCTCATGTCCATTCCTCGTCCGACCATTCGACTAGGAATGAGACTGGTGGGGTTGATGGTGGCCTCCTTCGAGGCAGTCCCCTTTGCCCAGTTTCACACGAGGACGCTACAACTCCATCTATTGTCTGTCTGGGACAGATCTCCTCTGTCGCTGGATCAATTCTTTCTGATGTCTCCCCGGGTTCGCCGACCACTCAGGTGGTGGCTGAACTCAACCAATCTGTTGAAGGGCGGGTCTTTTCAGACTCCTCGTTGGGAGGTGGTCACCACGGATGCCAGCCTCTCAGGATGGGGGGCTTCTGGAAGGATCTGCAATTTCAGGGGTTGTGGGGACCCCTGGAAGCCCACGAGCCTATCAACATTCTGGAATTGAGAGCCATCAGAATGGTTCTTTTTCATTTGACTCATCTCCTGCAGGGCTTGCCGGTCCAGGTTCGGTCGGACAATCGGACGGCGGTTGCCTACATCAATCACCAGGGAGGGACTCGCAGCAGGAGTGCCCTCAGGGAAGTGTTGTTGATTCTGGACTGGGCGGAGAGCCACGTTCCGTGAATCTCGGCAGTTCACATTCCGGGAGTAGAAAACTCGGAGGCGGACTCTCTGAGTAGGTGGTCAGCCCACAAGGGGGAGTGGCCTCTCAGTCCCAAGGTGTTTCGTTCGATTTGTCTCAGGTGGGGTTCACCGGTGGTGGACCTCTTTGCCTCCCGTCACAATCACAAACTTCCGGCATCTGTGTCTCTGGCGAAGGTTCCGCTAGCCTTCGCGACGGACGCCATGTCCCTGAACTGGAGGGATCTGGGGTTTATGTATCTGTTCCCTCTGTTTCCCATGGTAGCCAGAGTAGTGCGCAAGCTGGCTCTGGAAGGAGCGTCAGCAATTCTGGTGGCTCCAAGGTGGCCAAGACAGGTTTGGTTCGCAGACGTGGTAAGGTTAGCAGAAGATCAGTTCGTTCTGCCCCTGCTGCCGGATCTGCACACACAGGGTCATCTACGTTGCCCCAATTTACCAACGCTGGCTTTGACGGCGTGGCTGCTGAAACCTCCATCTTGAAGGAGGAAGGTCTTTATGATGCGGTTATTCAGACTCTTATTAGCGCTAGGAAGAGGTCTTCTTCTTCCGTTTACTATAGGACTTGGAGGTCTTATATTGATTGGTGTGAGACTAGGGCTTTCCCTTGCAGGGAATTCTCTATTTCTAGAATCCTGGAGTTCCTGCAACACGGTTTGGATCTAGGGCTCCAACTTAATACTCTGAAGGGGCAGGTGTCTGCCCTGGCGGTGTTTTTCCAAAGATCTTTTGCGCTTCATCCGCTGGTTAAGACCTTTTTCCAGGGGGTTACGCACGTGCGGCCCCCTAGGAAGGCTCTGATTCCGGTTTGGGATTTGAATTTGGTTCTTTCTGCTCTTCAGGGTCCTCCCTTTGAGCCCTTGCATGATATTGCCTTGTCTTCCCTTACTCAGAAGGTGGCCTTTTTGGTAGCTATCACTTCTGCTCGGCGTGTTTCTGAGTTGGCGGCTCTGTCCATTCAGGTCCCGTATTTTGAAAGACATCAGGACAAGGTGGTTTTCCGTTTTAACCCGGATTTCCTTCCTAAGGTGGTTTCTGCCTTTTCACTTAAATCAAGACATTGTTTTGCCCTCTCTGTGTCCTAATCCCAGTAACGAAAAGGAGAGGGTCCTGCATTCCCTGGATGTGGTTCGAGTTGTGAAGTACTATTTGGTGGTAACGTCTGCCTTTCGTAAGACTGATGCCTTCTTTGTGGTACACTCTGGGCCCAAGAAAGGTTTGGCGCCCGCTAAGTCTTCCATCAGTAAGTGGATTCGTCAGGCCATTGTCGGGGCCTTTTCTGCTAAGGGGAGAAATCCCTCCCCTTCGTGTTACAGCTCATTCTACTCGTGCGGTTGGGGCTTCCTGGGCTTTTCAGCACCAGGCCTCTGTTGAGCAAGTTTGCAAGGCCGCTACCTGGTCTTCTGTTCACACTTTTTCAAAGTTTTTACAAGGTTGATGTTTGGGCCTCAGCGGATGCGGTTTTTGGCCGCAAAGTTCTGCAGGTTGCAGTAGTTTAAGTTGTGCTTTATGCCTTGTTTTGGATCCCCACCCTTTATGGACACTGCTTTTGGATGTCCCACATGTAATGAATATCTTGAAGCGGGGTGTGTGACATACTTAGAATAATACCATTTTGTGAATACTCACCTTGTAAAATGGATATTATAAGTATGTCACACACCCCGCTTCAACCCGCCCTTTTGTATTCTGGATCCATCGTTTTGTGAACTTTGCGTTGTTATGACTTATATTTGGCTCTTCCTGGTCCCTTACCTTACTGCTTTCTTTATACTGGGTAATGAGTGGGAGGTCCCAGGTATTTATGGACTGGGAGGGGCTTTCTTTCCTCCAATCATCTCTGCAGATCGCCCTCTTCAGACCATACTACCCACATGTAATGAATATCTTGAAGCGGGGTGTGTGACATTTATAATATCCATTTTACAAGGTGAGTATTCACAAAATGGTATTTTCCGCTGGCACCCCCCCCCCCCCCCCGAACACACGGCAGGGAGAGGGGGGGGCGGAGGAGAGGCGAGCAGGCAGCAGCAAGATCCGGGCCAGGGGTGGGGGGGGACCCCAGAAAGAAGAGAAAGAAGGGTCCCCGAAACACTCACCCCCTCAGAAGCCAGGACATGAACTCCGCATCCCTCAGTAGGCTCACCATAAAGCCTATGGCCGGCTACCCTTTGTGGTACATGGTCTGTGGCTTGGAGAAGCGCTCCCTGAGCACCTGACCCTGGTGCTTCTCTACCTTCACCTGATCCATCAGCCGAGGCTGGGAGGCACAGAGGGTCCGGAAACGGGTGGGTATAGACTTGCAGGGCCGCAGGCTTGGTTGCCCCGCTCACCTGCGCAATATAGAGAGCCATCTTCTATCTTCGCAGTGTCACTGCAGAGGAAACACTGGAGAGGTCTATTGGTGATCCTTTTTTTATAGGGTACCGGGAGGAGCCCCAACTCTTCTGCAGTGCACTGCACCACCTTGTGGCGGAATATCCCATACGTAAGGACTTCTTGAAGCAGGCCGTGCCATGCAATAGGAAAATAATCTATACGTGAGTATGTATTGTGTGGTCTATTATAACCTATAATCTTTTCATTAATATGCAATGTTTTCCATACATCTATCAGATTAAGGGCTTGAATTGTATATCAAGGTTTTGTGGGTCTAAGGCAAATTGATCTGCTTGGACCTGTAGTGTTATTGATTGAATCTCTGATCAGATTAAAATCCCCACCAAGTATTATTGTTCCTTTTGTCACTGTACTCAGTACATTTAAAGTGGACCAAAACCCAGGATTTTGACTATCCTGGGTTTTGTGAAACCACCCCAGTCACCCGACTGAACTCACTTCTCCTCTGTCCTACGACACATGACCGGCCTTTCGTCCAATCAGCGCAATCATCTGCAGCAAACGGATCTGATCATGCTGGCGGCCGTATCCCCTGCTACCCTCAACAGGGAGCGTCCCTGTGCTAGCCATTCACAAATGCCTGGCACGGACACGCGCACTGCTAAAGGGACAGCAGGGGTGTGGCCACTGCTCACGCATGAACCGTTGAACCGGGAAAGAAGGCGAGTTTCTGGGCGACCTGGGTTCACACAGCACGATATCCCAATTCTGGATACCCCAGGGGGGAGGAAAGGGGCCCTGGAATCTTATCGACCCGTCTCTGTGGGTTTGGGGCCACTTTAATGTTTGTGTTACAAAGTGGTGTTGCTTATTTGTGGGAAAATATATCTTGGCTACCGTGCATAGTGTTCCTAATGTAGCAACCCGCACGCTCTTTATATATTTTGTGAAGCATGAAATTAAGCTAGCGGCTCAGTGGCTTTTTTATCTTTGCTGGAATTGAGAAAAACATTTCTGAAGTTTTTAAAGCAGACCAAAACCCACATTTTCACTGCTCCTCCTTCACTCTAATCCCAGATAATGGCTCCTGTTTTAGCTGTAAAGCTCCGCCTCCTCCATTCATTGCCACACCTAAGCAATGACTGATCGCCTGCCATCTTACACCAACAGACAGCAAATAAATCAGTGTTCCACAATGACAAGCAAAAAATACAATTCTGTGAAATACTCACCTGTAGAATTGGTATTATGAGTATACAGTATGTCCTGCTCCAGATAGATTACTTACACTTGGGTTATCCTCCGCCAGATGGCGCTGCCTCCCGGGCCCCTCAAATACCCGGGGACCTCCCACAAATCCCCAGCATTGAAAAGCAGCGAACAAGAAGCCGGGAGAATTTAACCACCCAAAAACTGGTAACTATAACAAAAGATAACAATCACCATACAGGGGATCCAGAATAATGCAAAAACCAGGGTGGGTGGAGCAGGAGTTACTGTATACTCATAATACCAATTCTACAGGTGAGTATTTCACAGAATTGTATTATTCTTAATATACAGTACGTCCTGCTCCAGATAGATTACTTACACTTGGGACATCCAATAGCAGTGTCCATAAAGTAGGGTGGGATCCCCAACAAAAAGGTAACAGCAGACAGTTTAAACCACTGCCGCCTGCAAAACCTTGCGGCCAAAAACAGCATCAGCTGAGGCCCTAACATCAACCTTGTAAAACTTTGAAAAGGTATGAACAGAAGACCAAGTAGCGGCCTTGCAAACTTGTTCAACAGAAGCCTGCTGCTGGAAGGCCCAATAGGCACCAATAGCATGAGTAGAATGAGCAGTAAGGCGGAAGGGAGGACTCTTCCCCTTAGCAGAATAGGCCTGAATCATAGCCTGACGGATCCATTTGCTAATAGTAGACTTGGCAGGAGTCAAACCCTTCCTAGGACCAGAAGGGACCACAAAAAGAGCATCAGTTTTCCTGAAGGACGCAGTGACTACCAGGTAATACTTCAGACACCTGACCACATCCAAGGAATGCAGAACCCTTTCCTTAGCGTTGCTAGGATTAGGGCATAATGAAGGAAGAGCAATATCTTGATTCAAATGAAAAGCAGACACCACCTTAGGCAGAAAGTCATGCTTAAAGCGGAACACCACCTTATCCTGGTGTCTCTCAATGTATGGGGGCTGGATAGACAGAGCCGCCAGCTCAGACACACGCCTGACCGAAGTAATAGCCACCAGAAAGACAACCTTGAGGGTAAGTACAGCCAGAGCAGCATCCTGAATAGGTTCAAAGGGAGCACCCTGCAAGGCAGACAAAACCAAGTTCAAATCCCAAACAGGGACCATAGGTTTCCGTGGGGGACGTACATGAGTAACCCCCTGAAAGAAAGTCTTAACCAAAGAATGCTGAGCAAAAGGCTTCTGAAAGAAGACAGACAGGGCAGAAACCTGACCCTTCAGAGTACTGAGTTGGAGACCCGACTCCAACCCATGCTGTAAAAACTCCAGAACCCTGGGAACTGAGAACACCCGACAGGGAAGAGACCTAGACTCACACCAATCAATGTAGATACGCCATACCCTATAATAGATGGAAGAAGAAGTTTTCTTCCTAGCCTTCACCATGGTCCCAACCACCGAGGCAGACAAGCCTTTCTCCATCAAGATGGAGGTTTCAGCAGCCAGGCCATCAAAGCCAGTGAGTGAGCAGATCTGGCACCCCTGGTAGAACGTACTGGTCTACAGCCATCTGCACCACGTCTGCGAACCACACTCTTCTTGGCCACCTGGGGGCCACCAGAATCACTGGCACCCCTTCCAGAACAATCTTGCGCATGACCCTGCCCAGCAGGGGGAAGGGAGGAAAAACATACAGGAGCCGAAATTCCCGCCATGACATGGACAGAGCATCCGTGGCCAAGGCCAGAGGATCCTGAGACAGGGAGACAAAAGGCCGGGAGCTTGCGATTCTGACGGGATGCAAACAGATCCACATCCGGTAGACCCCAACGGTGACACAGGGACTGGAATACCCTGTTGCAGGAGGGACCACTCTCCCTGACGAGAGGTCCCCCTGCTCAGAGAGCCCGCCAGTAGATTCTCTGCCCCCGGGATGTACACAGCTGAAATGCATTGAACATTGGCCTCCGCCCATGTCAGAATCTGCGACACCTCCTGGAGGGCCCCCCTGCTCCGGGTCCCTCCCTGATGGTTGATGTAGGCAACCGCCGTCCTGTTGTCTGAGCGCACCTGCACAGACAGACCCCTCAGGTGATTGGTCAACTGCTCCAGTACCAACCTGATCGCCCGTAGTTCCAGAATGTTGATAGGCAAGTGGGCCTCCTGAGGGCCCCACCTCCCCTGGAACCGCAGGGACTTCCAGAATCCCCCCCATCCTGACAGACTGGCATCCGTGGTGACCGTCTCCCAGGAGGGGGCCAGAAAGGACCTGCCCCCCATCAAGTTCCTGGGATTCAGCCACCACGAAAGGGACCGCCTGACCAAGGGGGGGAAGCACACAGACCCCGTCCAAGGACGTTGGGTCCTTGTCCCATACTGACAGAAGGTGAAGTTGTAGAGGCCTCAAATGGAACTGAGCAAAGGGCACCGCTTCGAAGCACACCACCATCAGGCCCACCAACTGCATTCCCTGCCTGAGGGAGAGCTGGGGACACGACAGCAGGAACCTCACCTGCGCAGTTAGAGCTTCCACCCTCTGTTGAGGAAGGAATATCCTTGACTGAACCGTATCCAGAATCATTCCCAGGAACGGGGTCACCAAGGAAGGGGACAGAGAGGACTCCAGGGTGGACACCACCAGCTGAGTGTCCAACTCTGCCTGCTGTAGAAACCGAGAGGTGATGAGTATGTCGTCCAGGTAGGGCAGCACGCGTATGCCCCTTGACCTCAGCAGAGACATCACTCCCGCCAGCACCTTGGTGAACACTCTGGGAGCTGAAGTGAGGCCAAATGGCAAGGCCACAAATTGGTAATTTACAACGCGATCTTCCAACGCAAATCTGAGAAACCTTTGGTGTTCTGAGAACACAGGGATGTGAAGGTAGGCGTCTGATGTCCACAGACGTCATGAAATCCCCTGGGCGCAGGGAGCTGATGGCCGAGCGCAGAGTTTCCATGCGAAAGCGCCTGTTCTTGACAAATTTGTTGAGGATTATTAAATCCAGAATGGGCCTGACTGACACATCTTTTTTGGGAACTGTGAAAAGGTTGGAATAGAACCCCTTGCCTCTTTCTCTTAAGGGGACCCTGCAAATGACCTTCAGACCCAGAAGGCCCTGCAAGGCCTGCATCAAATCCTGAGCTGAGACAGGGTCCTGGGGGATCCGGGACCTGATGAATCTTGGGGGGGGGGGGGGGCGCACAGCAAACTCTCTTGTAACCAGAGGACACTACCTCCTGAATCCACCGATCTGAGACGTGGTGCCTCCAGACGTGAGCACTGTAGACGTCCCCCCACCCTGACGGGCAAGGGTGCCCCATCATGCCTGAGGGGGCTTGGGAGAGGATTTGGGCTTAGACCCCCATGAGGAGCCAGGACGTTGTCCTCTGCTCCTATGCCAGGAATCAGCACAAGCCCCCGCGAAGGACACCACTTTCCCCTGCTTAGCACCACGGTAGGGGAGCAAGAGGGAGCCCTGGCCCCGAAATGGCCGAGACTGCTGCCTGCGCTGGGGTAACTTACCTCCTTTAGCAAAAAGGTCTAGGCGGTCCCCAAACAGACGTAACCCCTTAAATGGAAGCCCAGTAAGGTCCTTCTTTGCAGCATTCAAGTTCTCGCACACATCCTAATGGCATCATCCAAGGCAGATAGAATAAAGTTTACAAATACATCACAGTTAGACAGAGCATTAAACGTTTCAGGTGGCAAATCATCAGAAACACCGTCAAGTACACCTCTGATCAGGGCCCTGAGTGCCACAGATGTAATGGCCGAGGCGCAAACCGGGCGCAGCGCCGTCCCCGCAAATGCAAAGGCATGGCACGCCAATTGGTCAATGCGCGGGCCCTCGGCATCCCGCAGAGTAGTAGAGTCAGGGGAGTGCATAATAGAAGTGTTAGACAGCCCTAGAATAGGAGCATCCACGACGATCAGCAGGAAAGGGATACTTTCTGTCCCAACTCTTAGGTATACCAGGAAGACTACTGGGACGTTCCCACTCCTTAAGCACAAGGCTATTGAAATGAGATTGCTCTGGAAATTCCAAATGAGCCTTAGCAGTATGAAAAAGCTCACCCCTTTGCCTGCGAGCCGCCACAGGGAGAGAGATGGACAGAACCTCGAAAATCTGAACCAGCAGTCTGTCAGTATCATCCGGGGCCCAGGAGTCAGAGCCAGAATCGTCATGACCCCTGGGGGTCTCGTCAGATGACCCTGAATCAGAGAACAGCTCCCCTTCGTCCGAGGGGGTGTAGCCACATAGATGCAAAAACTCATCAGACTCCATGGGGAAAAGAGTGGCATCAGGGGTTAAGTGACGCTTTTAGCGGTGGCCTTACGCGCTAAAGTATTAGTAATCAATTTTTCAACACTGGCCAGTCTAGCAGACACATCAGGTTGAGAATCCCTGCTTGTATGCAATGCAATGGGGGTGAGACTCAAGCTTGAGGGAGTAGGTGAAGTGAGTCGAGGTGCAGGCCCAGCCACAGGAGGGGCGGGTTGCAACGTTAGCGCCTGCTGTGCGCAAGGAACACAGACCCGTGCACTGTCACCGGTGATAAGTGAGACCCCCACAAGCTACACACAGCCGGGCTTGTCCCGAAGGAACCCCGGTCACATTATCCTGGGATGCCTCCATATGGTGATTAATAGGCACAATAAGCCAGTAGGGATTGACACTGTAAAGCAACCCTGGATGCCCCAATGACCAGCTAGGGAAGTGGGAGTAATTATACTAGGCCCGACTATCAATTACACCGGGCCGGGAGAAGCCACTGATTCACCCATCTGAAAGACACAATGAGAAGAAGGGGCGTCAAAACCAAGCACAGTAAGGAATGCGCATAAATCCACCCGCGAGGGCACTTACGGACCGCGGTAGGTAGAACCGTCACACACGTGCGCACGACCAGACAAAATGGCGCCAATCGAACCTCGAAGGGCGGGCCAGAGCTGGCCATGACGCAGAGCGCGCCAAGCCAGGCCCCCCCCCCCCGAAGAGCGCAAAGCCCACAGACAAGCAGCCAATGAGAACGCAGAAGTGTCTGAGGTAATAGTAAAAAAGACAAGTCAGCGCGGCGGCTGACACCACCTATACTAGTCAAAAGCACGAATCGCTAACACACTCACCCACAACCCCCCCCTTCTTTCCCCCCCGAAGGCTACAGGGAGAATGAGGGAGGATGGCGGCCCTCTGTACAGGACCCACCGCTACACGGGGCAATAAAGCGGGAGGGGCATCCCATAAAGGCTCACCATCAGCCTATACCGCCTACCCTTTGGTGGGGGATTGCGGTGGAGCAGCGCTCCATAAGCACGCATGGTGCCGCCTACATTCACCCGACCAGCGCAGCCCAGGCTGAGAGGCACATCAAACGAGGAATGGGTGGGAATAGTCCAAAAGGGACGCAGGCTTTAATAGCCCCGCTCCCTGCGAGAATGTGATAATTTCATGTCTTCGCAGTAAGCACTGCAGAGAAATCTGGGGATTTGTGGGAGGTCCCCGGGTATTTGAGGGGCCGGGAGGAGCCTGTTTTACATGTCTCTGCAGTGCAGCGCCATCTGGCGGAGGATAACCCAAGTGTAAGTAATTTATCTGGAGCAGGACGTACTGTATACTAAGAATAATGATTATATATGAAGCCAAACGCTTAACTGCAGGGAAAAGCATTCAGGAATTTACCAGTATATGAAGCAAAGATTCGGTCTTTTCACAAATTTGTAATTGATGCTAGGAAGAAAAATTATTTTGAAATGGGTCAGATTGGGAATATAGATGCAATCCCACTTTAGCTGAAAAGGTTTGGTCTAAATGTCCTGGAAGGCTTCTGAAAAAAACTGCCCCATTAGCACTTGACCAGTTTAGAGCACGTTAGAGAAACAAAAAAAAAAAAAAACGTCCTGGGGGTCTTACCAGCCAGTTGCAACCACTCGATGTTTCCATCAACAAACCGTTAAAATTCTATATGCGAGTGGAACGAATGGATGGCTGCTGGTAATCATGACCTGACACCAACTGGACGAATAAAGAGCCCCACTATCACTGAAGTTTGCGAATGGGTGAAAACATCATGGCAATCAGTGAAGGATGAACCGGTGGTACGGTCATTCAATAAATGTGGCATTAGCAATGCCTTAGATGGCACTGAAGATGGGATGGAAAAATTTGATACCAGTGCTGTTTACGGACAACTAGTATATAGGAACATTTAAAGCAGACCAAAACCCACCAAACTTGTAAAATACATTTGGCCACGCGACCGCGCATGCGCCGTAGGAGCGGGTTAAGGTGAGTTTTATCGGGAAATCTGGGGGGGGGGGGGGGGGTTCACATAGCGGGGCACCCCGGAGAGTGGACCAAAACCCAGGATAGTCAAAATCCTGGGTTTTGGTCCACTTTAAAGAGTGCTGCTGAAATGGATTGGTTAAGGGCTCTTGGCAAGACCTCCCACATCTGCTACTATAGACCGACAGCTCCACAGCTCCCACGGACAGGTATATTTTTGTTCCCCCACCTTGCTATAAGGAGTTCACCCTGGCAGCCTATCTCCAGTTTCTCCAGGCTGCCTTAACGTTAGTGCAGGAACCCCCATGACCTGGAGTCGTCCGGTAGCTTAATTTCTTTTAAAGAGGATCTGTTTCTCTGGAGTGAAGCAAGGCTGAATCACGGCAAACGCCGATGTCCCAAATAGCTACATCTGTTTGTGTATTACTGAGACAGTTTTTGCTAACCTCAATCTGATTGCAGCACTTCCAGCCTAGAACTTGGGCCTATGGCCTTGGTGCCTGATTCGTTTGGTTGTTCTGTCCTCTGTCCAATCCATTGGGGTGCTCCAGTCCACCGTTTCTCATCAACCTATGCCGGTGACCCCAATAATTCAGCCCAAGCTGGTTACCCTAGTGACTCCACCTGTCAGTGAACCTCTTTGTGACCTCATTCTTCAACCTCTCTGAACTTCTCTGTAAGCCAATTCCTGAACCGGTATATATGAGACACACACACCCCCCCCCTTTAAAAATGGTATTTAACCCTGACAGCCCTAACTATATATTACCTAGCATTTCTATACAGTGTCTGCCTTCTACATATTCCCTGTGTATACACACATACACACACAGCTCTTATCTTACCTATACGATGTGAAAAGTTGAATCGTCTCTTCAACTTTGTAATAACGGGCTGCTGGTCTTTATACTTGTAGGGATGAAAAAGAACCTCTGGCGTCTCCAAGCCAACTAATTTTACAAAGTCATCTACATTTTTCCTGATGATAGCATCCTCGTCGCGGTGGAATTTCCCCGTTCTATACATAATTCCTAAACAAGAGAGAAACCAAATTAGCTCAGGACTGAGTGCTGTAAAGAATGGTTGGCTTAGCAAATCTCAAGGCAAAGGGCAAGACAGAGGGGACATCTTACAACCTTTACAGTACTGGACCTAACAATGACATGGCTAACCACCTCAAACATAGGGGTCGATTCAGAGCCAGGTGAGAAAACGCACTCCTTTTTCAGGAGAAAAAAACTGCCATTCACTTTCAGTGTCTACCATGGGAACGATTCAACAACTGGATGTAAATTTTAACCTGGTGTTGAATCAGCCCTAAGGAAGACTATGAAAGTGAAGGGCAGTTTTCGCTCCAAAAAAAAGAGTTCGGTTTCTCACCTGGCTCTGAATCGAACCAATTGTCTCCCCAGCTACCCTTTCCATGGGGGACTAAAATTCAGCCACACCACCAGACCCACCAACAAACAAACGTTGGGGTTCTACTTTCTGAACACTGCTTATTCAGCCCAATCCCTGCCTTGCAATCATTACCCTATTGACAATGACAGTCCTTCTGCTACTCACACTAACTTCCTCCTTTGGCCTCACAGTGTCCCTCCTGTCCCATCCACAAAGACAGCCATACCTCAGACCTCCTTTTTAGTAACCCCTGCTCAAACTTTCTTTCATCTCCTCTACTTATCTCTGACCACAATCTGCTAACTCTGACCCTCTCTCTACTTCTGCTACCCACACCCAGGCAACCTTGAGCACAAGCATCCACTCGCTGACTCTTTGAAACCTCTGCACACCTTAACTTTAGCCCTGGACTCATAGCCACCCTCAACGTGCAAACCATAGCTTAACATGAATATCAGTAAACAGAAATGGCATTCCCAAGTAACTGAGCGGTGCTGGCAGAAACTGAAATCCAACTAAGCTTTCCTTCTATACAAGCAAGCCCTTAAACCGGACCAACACCCGTTTTTACCTTAACGGGTGTTGGTCCGGCTGTGTGGTCAATGCAAGAAGTGAGGGACGGCAGCCAAAATGCTGGAGCCCCCCTCGCAGAAAAACACAGAAATAACTTGTGTTACTCACCTGCATACCGAGCCAGTGGCGAGAACGGAGTCCCGCGATTGGCCAGCAGGCGCGCGTGACAGCCCGGCTGCCAATGGCGGGACTCCGTTCTCGTCACTGGCTCAGTATGCAGGTGATAAAAATGGGTGTTGGTCCAGTTTAAGGAACTCCGGACTGCTCTTTCATCAGCTAAACAAGCATACTTTACCTCTCATATCTACACAAGCCAGGAATTCCAAACAACTGTTTAAAACATATACCTCTCCCACTATCTCCTCTTTCAGCCTTCCAAAGAACATCTGAGCAGCTTGCCCTATTTTTCACTAACAAAATTGACTGCTTCCATGCTGGCTTGATTCCTCTATCAACTTCAACCCACATGACTCCCCCTCTAACTCATTTCACTCTGCTATCAGAGTAAAGACTAGTCTCCCTCATATGTAAGGCCCACCTCACTACTTGCCCCCAAGACCCTATTTCATCCCACTATTCAAACTCTCTCTCCCATCCGGCACATTCCCTTCACTATTCAAACATAACCCCAAAATTCAAATCCTCTCTGGACCAGTTGGCTCTCACCAGTTACCAACCTATCTCGATGATCAAAACTTCTGGAACAGCACGTTCACTCTGAATGGGCATGTTATATCTCTGCTAACTCCTTACTAGATCCTCTTCAATCTAAATCTAAAGGCCACTACTCTATCCTTAAAGTGGACCAACACCCAGGGGGGATCGGCCCGGAAATCTATAAGATTCCCGAAACGATCAGATCCCTCCCCGTGGGGCATCCGAAATCGGGATGTCCCGCGGGGAGGAACCCCCCAGGAGGCCCACAAACCTTACCTCAGCCCCATTCCATCAGCGCATGCGCGAGCCGCGGCCGCGTCTTGCGCTTCCCTCTAGCAGGGCGCGCACCCGCGCCGGCCGTTTGTGAATGGCCGGTGCAGGCGCGCTCCCTGTTAGAGGGAAGCGCGAGACGCGGCCTCCAGCGCTCAGAGCCAGCTGAGCTGGTATGCGCGTCCAGGCGGCCTTGGACGCGCATACCACAGCGGCTCTGAGCGCTGTGATTGGCTGGCGCGGTCACGTGGGAGCGGGGAGAGGTGAGTTTTTTGGGGCTTTCTGGGGGGTTTCAGACAGCGGGGCACCCCCGATCGGGGTGCCCCACCGAAGTGGACCAAAACCCAGGATAGTCAAAATCCTGGGTGTTGGTCCACTTTAACCTATCCTCTGCTACACAAAAGTTTGACATCTCTGGGAATTCAAGAGCATGCACTTTCCTGGCTTTCTTCTTACCTATCTGATCGCACATTTAGTTTGTACCACTCAAAAATGGTTTCCTATGCCTGCCCTGTCAGTTGGTGTATCACAAGGTTCTGTTCTTGGATAGCTGCTCTTCTCAGTCAACACCTATGGTCTCAGACAACTCAAACTTATTTGGCTTCCAGCACCACTTCTATGCATAACTATTTCAACAAACTCACAATTACTGCAACTCCCCAAGCACATTGCGTTGGTGGTTCACTGGATTAAAGCGGACCTTCACCCTGAATAATAGAATATCTTATATGTTTCCCACACCTTGTACATACAGATTGCTCTCATTAAAAAATCATCCTACCTGCATCTACTGCATGTTATGAGCCTTTAAACATCCAAGATTGCGGCTCGTGGAGCAGCAAACAGTAAGTGTCTTCTGACTGTGTCGCTCTGCATTCTGGGATTGCTGTCCTTTCCCTGACCCCAGCTCTGCTCTGCCTGTGCAATACACAGCTATAACCCTGCTCCCCTGCACTTTATCCCGCTTTCCTCTCCTCAGCCCGGTGGGGGAAAGAATAATAAGTGACTAAAAACACTCTCCTGGAACCTCTAAAATCTATTCTCAACTCTGCTGCTCGAGTCATTCACCTCCACTGCTGCTCCTATATGCCAGTCCATTCACTGTTTGCCAATTTCTAAAATAGTTCAATTTGAAATACTAAAATTAAGGTACAAAGCACTCTACAATCAGACCCTTGCCTACATTTCTGGGATTATCAAAAAATTCCAACCTAGACAATCTTCACTCTGCCCAGGACCTCCCCCTGTCCTCAACCCTAATCACCTCTTCCCCCTCCCACATCCAGGACTTTACCCACGCTACCCCATTACTCTGGAATGCCCTCCCCTATAAAAATCACCGCTCCCCAAGCCTTCAATCCTTTAAGAGTGCTCTCAAAACCCACCTATTCAGACGAGCATCACTTGATCTAAATAACATGATGGCAACGATCTAAAGTGGCTTGGGTTGTTTTTTTAAGTATATATTACTTGTGACCTACCTTTCGTCTCCACCCCTTATCCTATAGATATAGATGTCAGCCTGCAAGGGAAGGGCCATCTCTCCTAGTGTATTTCAGTAGGACTGTGTATTTGTGCTTTTCTGTCATGTATTGTATACTAGTTGTTTTACCCCGATTATAATTTCACATCGTATAGTACCATGCAAGATGATGCCATTTCATAATAAACATTAGTAATAATAACCTTACAAAACATTTTCAGGGGGCACAAGTAATTTGAAACTATGGTAAAGGACATCTGTTGACTCACACTCAGGAGACTTGATGCAGCCTAACACCAACTCCTGAAACATTTATTCTCTATCTACTTCACTCATCCTGGAGGCAAACTTCTTCTGTAGGATCCTGAACATCACAGTTCGTCAATACTGACCCAACAACTCCCACAACAGCAGTGCTGGGAGAGCAACGTGTTCCTTTGCTAGTGCAGGCAAAAGCGGAGCTCAGGCGAGCATGTGGAGCCAAAGAGGGGAGAAGCCATTGAGGGAGCTGGGGCTGTGCTCTCCACCCAGGCGCTTTCCTGTCCTTGGGGAACCCTGATTTGAGATAACTGCATTTTGAACATGGCTCCCAGTGTCTCCCCTAAACCAGAGCAATACCCTTATCAGAAGCAGTGCTCATATGCATGCCTTCCCACGGTCATTCAGTTTGGTGCACATAAAAATTCATTTACATTTTTGTAACTCCTGCTGCGGTCAATTTTACAAACAAAATGGCATACCATGGAGCGGCAAGCCGTCGGCAAAGAGGGAGTGCTGCTGGGTTTTCTTGCCGTTGTGCATTGTAGGTTATGTCAGGCTGGAACGCCGGGAAAGGAAACTCCAAAACGGCCACTACCAGGAGAAAATCTGTGATGTCACGTTTCAGCTTTGAGTGGATGCAGGAGCAAGTGTAAGTGCTGCCAATGATTCAGTAGAGTGCATGCAGATGGGCAAGCAAGTTTTGGGGAGTTCTTTTTTCCAACAGTGCAGTTAGCTCGCACATCAGGGATTCTGGGCCAAGGGGCAAGGCGGTGGAATCAAAGTCGGAGCTAGTTTTGGCTGGAGTCAGAAACAATGTACTGATATTGTAGAATGATGTAACTTTCATAGGAAACATAGAAACATTAAAAATAAATATATTTTATGTTCTTTCAATCAAAGGGCCCTTATTTATAATGATTAGGGATAAACAGCACCAGGGTGTTCTAGTGGTGATAGGTAAAGAGTTCTCCAAACTCCCATGTGCCTTATACTCGCTATCTTCATGTTGTCTCAAGGCCAGAAACTTTACAGGAATGTAAAGGTATTCTTCAGACAGAAGAAACAAGTCTATACTCACCTGCAGCTCCTCTGTGCAGGTCCGATGTTCCCTCACAGCTCCTCATGCAGTGCCGGCATCTTCATACTTACCAATGGCAGGAGCCAGCGATTCTGGTGTCCATGGAGCCTTATTTACGACACCAAAAGCCTACTCTAATCATTTAAATGGAGGGGCCGTCCCAAACAATGTTCATCATTCAACTGCAATAAATGGAGTAGGAGTGTTAGCAGATGTAAAGCCATAATGATGGACACCACCATGTCTGCCCAGCGATGGGCTCGTTCTTCGTCATTGGTAAATTTAAATATGCTGGCGCTGCACAAAGTAGGTGTGGGGGACAAAAGGCCAGTGTATACTTTTTAATGTTATTGACTGGACAGGATTTAAAGGTAAAGGCAAGGGGATCTGCACAATACCCTATAATCATTAAAGATGCCACTCCCAAAGCTACATAAAGCTCACCTCAAGAATACAGAATCACAGAGGGAGGCACTTAAAAAATGTATCAAAAAAATATATTTTATTCCATTTCACTAAATTAATCACTACACATAACCACTACACAATTAAAATCCCTTAAAAAACACATAATGAGACAATACATATAAGACAAACCAACATGGAAGTGTGTAGGCGATGGGGAGAGCACTGGCAGACACAAATATCAATCAGCATCTATATTTAAAACACAAACACAAGTGATCTAATCATTGCAAATCCTACCTATGATCCGGATCCTATAGCAAATAACTATAAAGCGCAAAGTGCAACCAATCAGTAGATACAAATACAATATATAATCACAAATAGAACCTACATAATTACCCAATACCTAAATGCCCTATAAGAAATATAAAAATGACCACAAAATACCCCACCAATATAGATGCTAGTATCAATCAACCATTAAATACCAAACACAGCGCAAAAATACATACAACCAAAATATACTCAATGTTATACCTTGAGTATATTTTCAGCCCTTTATGTTTCTTAAAAAGTTTATGTTTAGGTTTAGGTTTCTTAAAAAGACCTAGTAAGCTTCTTCCCTTCTGCTGGGCCTGCTCGTCAGACAATGACTTATCCATGAACGTTTCAGTGCGACAGTCCCCTCGGAAGTGAATTCATTTTGGGACTGAGAAAGGGGAGTCTGCAGAAACAAGCAAGTACAGCAGGGGTCATCAGAAAAAGCAAAGTGCTGATGAACGAAAGATGCTACCCCTGACAGCTAGCGCATGGGACAAGCAGAGAGCAGGCCAATTTAACCCTTTCGTTTTAGGAAGGCAGGTCAAATGTTTATGGGTATGTCTAAAAGCCAGGTAGTGAATGAAGGATAAAAGCTGGCCTCGCCATCTGGTTATAGGCTTTGTGCAGATGCTGATTGCAATAGTGATAGTTAAACAAAAGAACCGGTATTTACATTTCAAGTATAGTACAGAATTTTCATATCATCATTCAGTATGAGAACCACTCCTAAAACTGTATAGAAGAAAATGATAACTGTTAGTAGTACTCTCAGGGTAAGTCCAGTGGTAGAGGACTACTTGGACGTGCAAGCCTTTACGTGCGCTACCTCCTCTCCTACCTATGTGATACCAATCTGAAGAGACAGCAATGCTCACCTAACTACAGCATGGACATTTAAGGAGGACTCTAAGGTTTTACAAGATTATTGAGAAGCAGTTACTATCTTTGTCAATGCCAGCATACAACATATTTAAGCACCCACTTGGCACCCAGTGGACAAACATTGATAGATCCACTTATTTGGCCCAGCAGAATAAATCCTCCAGCCCTCTGATGACACCCATTGGCAAAACGCATCAGAGAAGCAAGAGCAACTGGGAGCTTCATAACCGCTCCAGCGTACTTGAGTGTGCTACTAACCCAGTTATTTTTCTTCTGTACATTGTAATGAGTGGTCCTCATACTACTAAATGATAATAAGAAAATTCTGTACACACCTTTGCTCTATATCTAAATTGGAAAATAATATTTCTTTTGTTTAATTATCACTATTGCAGTCAGCACTTTATCTACACCTATAAATAGATGTCCAGCTTTTATCCCTAATTAACTTAACACTTTGCTTGGAATGCCCCTTGATTATATAATGGTGAGAAAAAGCCTAATTTTACCATGTTACTACATTAAATTTATTAGTAATTATTGGCCGCATATGAAGTTGGCCCCTGATAAAATTGAGTAGTCAGAATCAGGCTTTGGCTTACCAACTCCACAGCCCTGGTGGTGGGAGTGAGGCTCAAGGTGAGTATCTAGCAAACAGAGGGTTTCACAAGCTTTCGCCACCTTTAAGTTTTAAGTGGACGTGGCCTAATTTTAAATGACATAGTCTGGGATCCTGTAGCCCTGCAGCCCTCATTTCGGCAATTGACAGAGCACTGTGCTTGCTCTCAATGTATGATACTGTGTTCAACTGACTCCCACACTTCATTAAGCTCCGGTGCTTTGCCAAGTAGCACCAGTTTTTAGTGTCTGACATGGAAGCAGCTCAGGTACTTGCCATGTTAATAGGAGATGGCAAGGACGGAAGACACTGGGTAGTTCACATAAGTCATCTGGCTAGGACCTAAACTCCATTCTTGACTAAAGGGCCAGATGGATATTAGACTCTGAGAGGTCAATGTCTGGTCTGTAGATAGCAGGTAAGGTGGAAAGTTGTAACCCCACCTCAACATCAGGAGGAGGCGGCAAGAAAGAAGGGTTAAAGACAGACTGAACATCCACTTTAAGTGTCTGCAGTCCAGCCAGCACTTGTTTTTGCATTAGACTGACTCCTCTGAACAGTAGCCCTCGTTATATTCACATCAGTTTAACCTGTTAGTCAGTAATGGGATAAAAATTACATTTTGGATGGTTCACCTCCTATCCACTCCACATACATTTCTACCATAATGTCACAGATACCTTACCCTTTGCCTTGGCTTCTTTGATTCTTTCCAGCTCCAAATAATTTAAGGCACGAATATACCAAAAGCTCCTGGTCCTTAGATCTGGGAAATATTCTTCAAGAATCGCAACATCTCTTTGACGCATAGTCTTTAAAAAGGCAGCCACTTTCAACCTGCTTTGTATACGCGATTCTGACCTTCGAATACATAAGCATAGTCTTAATGGGAAGCTATTATGATCTGAAAAAATTCATAATTCAGTGACCATTCTAGGTGCAGCAAGCCTCAGACGCAGTCCTGACACCACTGAAGGTGACCATCGCCCCAACTTATTGAATGGCGAGGGGGGTATACTGTTTTTGTGTATAATACATTTGAAATAATCCTACTGTTTGAAAATACCTTAAAGCGGTCCTTCACCCTGAATAAGAGCCTATCTTATATGTTTCCCACACCCTGTACATACAGATTGCTCACATTAAAGATCATACTACCTGCATCCACTGCATGTTATGAGCCTTTAAACATCCAAGATGGCGGCTCATGGAACATCAGGCAGCCTGCAAACAGGAAGTGCCTTCTGACTGTGCTGCTCTGCATTCTGGGATTGCTGACTTTTTCCTGACAAAAGGGAAAATAAGAAGGCGAACAACCAAGGTATGTATTGCAAAAAAGGAGTGCAGGAATTTATTTGTAAGGCAAAGAGTAAGGTGCTGTACATATATACAATGTGATAAAGCTCAAAAACAGGCTTAACAATACACAAATAAGGGCCGTAGCCCTATATATTGACCGCTAGGTGGCGCAGCTGCATGAAGTTATCAACAATATTCGTTCTTATAAACACAGGTATATATGATAAAGGCAAAAAAGCAGAACCACATGTTAAACAGCACATAGATAAGATGAATAACAGGCAAGCGAGGAGTACACTGGGAGTGAGAAAGCTCCCCAGTACCCCCAAACTCCTATCATAAGCAAGACAAAGTGATAACCAGGCAATAAAGTTCAAATGAGAACAAAAAGTCTTACAGGCAGCGCAGGTGGACAGGAACAAACCCTCAACGTTTCGGCTGTTGGGCCTTTGTCAAGAGGGATCATCTTATCTATGTGCTGTTTAACATGTGGTTCTGCTTTTTTGCCTTTATCATATATATGAACAAAGGGGGGTGGGAGCAGCTCAATCACTATTTATACAAAATTATCAACATTATTATTCAGGGCCTGGGAACTAATTTACCGCCCAGTTTAACCCTCTCATCAACTAAATATCAAGCAACAAACATGTCTAGCTATGTGGAAAGACAGGGATTTGGTTGCATATATCTGCAGATACATGTGGAAGCCACACTGCCCCGGCAAGGCACTCTGTGTTTAGTGTGGTTCCTACTCTTATTTTTGAGTCCCCAAAGTTGGGACATGCAATGCAGACAAATATTTGAGAGCTACTCACCTGGGAAGCTGCCAGCCTCCCTTTAGAACACTTCACAGGGAGAAATCCATATTGACTGAATCCCTCCCCTGCTTGTGCTCATGGCAATTCAAATGAATAAAGGGGGGTGGGAGCAGCTCAATCACTATTATTTATACAAAACTATTATTATTATTCAGGGCCTGGGAACTAATTTACCGCCCAGTTTAACCCTCTCATCATCTAAGTATTAAGCACCAAACATGTCTAGCTATGTGGAAAGACAGGGATTTGGTTGCATATATCTGCAGATACATGTGGAAGCCACACTGCCCCGGCAAGGCACTCTGTGTTTAGTGTGGTCCCTACTCTTATTTTTGAGTCTCCAACATTGGGACATGCAATGCAGACAAATATTAGAGTGCTACTCACCTGGGAAGCTGCCAGCCTCCCTTTAGAACACCTCACATGGAGAATGATGATTTTGTATGAATAATAGTGATGGAGCTACTCCCACCACCTTTGCTCAGGGAGGGATTCAGTCAATATGGATTCCTCCCTGTGAAGTGTTCTAAAGGGAGGCTGGCTGCTTCCCAGGTGAGTAGCTCTCAGATATTTGTCTGCATTGCATGTCCCAACTTTGGGGACTCAAAAATAAGAGTAGGGACCACACTAAACACAGAGTGCCTTGTCGGGGCGGTGTGGCTTCCACATGTATCTGCAGATATGTGCAACCAAATCTCTGTCTTTCCACATAGCTAGACATGTTTGGTGCTGAATAATCAGATGAGATTGATGATGAGAGGGTTAAACTGGGTTAGTTCCCAGGCCCTGAATTATAATAATGATATTTTTGTATGATAAGAGGATATATAATAATAATTTTGGATGATGAGGATATATAATAATGATTTTGGATGATAAGGGGTTATATAATAAGAATAATCTTGTATGAAGGAACAATCTCGTATAAATAAGAGGGACTGAGCTGCTCCCACCCCCTTTTGTTTATCATATATACCTGTGTTTATAAAAACGAATATTGTTGATAACTTCATGCAGCTGCGCCACCTAGCGGTCAATATATAGGGCTACGGCCCTTATTTGTGTATTGTTAAAGTGGACCATCACCCTCGGGTGATCGGCCCGGGAATCTATAAGATTCCCGGGCCGATCACCTCCCTCCCCACGGGACATCCGAGATCGGGATGTCCCGCGGGGTGAAATCCCCCCAAACCTCCAAACCCCCTTACCTTAGCTTCCCTCGCGCCCCTCTAGGCGTGCACGCCCCCGCGCCGGCCGTCTGTGAATGGCCGGCGCAGGGGCGCTCGTCAAGAGGGACGCGCGGGAGGCGGCGGAGGAGGAGCCGCTTGTCCGCAGCTGTCAAATCCCTTGTCCGTCGGCGCTGGGAGCGGGGAGAGGTGAGTTTTTAGGGTGATCAGGGGGGGTTTCACACAGCGGGGCACCCCGATCGGGGGTGCCCCTCCGAAGTGGACCAAGACCCAGGATAGTCAAAATCCTGGGTGTTGGTCCACTTTAAGCCTGTTTTTGAGCTTTATCACATTGTATATATGTACAGCACCTTACTCTTTCCTGCACTCCTTTTTTGCAATACATACCTTGGTTGTTCGCCTTCTTATTTTCCCTTTTTTTAGCATTGTTCCCCTGTATGGTAGTACACAGGACTAAGAGGACTGAACACCTTCTATTTTTTTTCTCTTCCCTATTATGCATTTAGGTGTGCTTGCAGTACCTTCCCTATTATGCGTTTAGGTGTGCTTCAACGTACATAATTTTTAATTGACTTTTTCCTGACCCCCGGTCTGCTCTGTCTGAGCAAAGCACAGCTATTATCCACCCCCTGTACTTTATCCCACTCTCCTCTCCTTAGTAAGTGTGATGCTTCTGAGTCAAGATGGCGGCGCCCATATCCTAAAGTCCTGAACAGAATTGCAGCCCAGTGGGGGAAAGAATAATAAGTAACTAAAAACGTAAAATCTATTAATTTTAGATGCTGGATGCCTTCTAGTTTTAGAAGGGTTTGGGCTTTTCAATAAATCATGGTGAAGGTCCGGTTTAAGACTGCTCTAGTCCTTTACCCTCCCCGCCCTTAGGAGGCATCTCAATTTGGTCTATACAGTTCAGCCTATTCAGTCTCCACACTCTTATTTAAATGCAAGCCTGGAAATGAGTTAATAGAGAATTTAGAATTACACTGCTGCAGGAAAACATATACGCACTTCGCCTTTTTTGCACAACCAATGGCGGATGTGATTGCCTACAGCGTTGAAGCTATCACTGGAATCCGGAAGTGGCGGAGTATGTTCTCAGCTTCAAATTAAAACATTGATGACCTTTTATACAGACCTTAGATCGGGTATTCTATAGGGTGCACAATGCTCCCATGTTTACCTTCATCTGGCCCAGCGATGGCTACTTCCCTTATATAGTTCCTGGATTCTGGAGCCAAATGCCACACTTCTGCGTTCCACAAGTGTCCTATGAGGCACCAAGTTTTCTCTATGGATACCTCTGCTGAACATCCAACCCTGAAGTACAGCACCTGGCTTCAGACACTGGGGCTGCAGGATGGAGATTGTTGCCATGGGACTGGGTCATAGTAAGCCTTGTGCCCCTCTGATCTGAAATCAGGATTTTTCACTCCCCCGGGGAATTGATCTGCATCATATCCCAAATGGATATTTCTTAAATTGCTCTGACCTGAGTGGCCGTCATGTGTAGAGCAGGAGGGAGCAGACATGCAACAATGATGAGCGCCACTCGTCACTTTACATCTTCTATATTGCATCATCAAAGCGTCAGCTCCCCCTACTGCTGGCATTGGCCTTCACCATGCATCTAAACAATCAGCCCCTTCTTCACCACAAAGTAGTAAGATGGTTTTATAGAAAAAGAAAAAACAAGGAAGCACAGTGCTGAGTCAAAAGAATCCTTAAACCAATAATCTTAATAATGCTCTAACGTGTAAGAATACTGTCCACTCCACCAGTAAATAAATACAAAATGATCTATATATAACACAGAGCAATATATGAAAATGTTCTTTCACAAAACAGTCCTTTAAACTGTATCAATAAAAAAGGAATCCCACGGTGTATATATCAAACATGAAGAAAACGTGATTCAAATCCTCCACCAGCCGAAATGGGTGCTTACCAGATATATCTAGGAAACAGGCATTTAGGGCAATTTATATCCTCCAGCTCTCCCGCTGTTTTGCTTGTTTTGGAGGATATAAATTGCCCTAAATGCCTGTTTCCTAGATATATCTGGTAAGCACCCATTTCGGCTGGTGGAGGATTTGAATCACGTTTTCTTCATGTTTGATATATACACCGTGGGATTCCTTTTTTATTGATACAGTTTAAAGGACTGTTTTGTGAAAGAACATTTTCATATATTGCTCTGTGTTATATATAGATCAGTAAAATGGTTTTACCTTTTTTTACAGCCTGTTTTAGAAGAAGCCTCCTTATTGCTAATTGATTGTTCTATTTCCGTAGCCTCCTTTTGATTGGCACCTTCATTATTTATACTATTTGCTTGCATTTTATCATCATTGTTAGTCTCTGCGTCCATGGGCGAATTTCCATCGTTCCCTGTAGATCTCCCATTATCACTATCGCAGCCAATTACCTTCTGCATTAATTCTGTTTGATTTTTTTTCTTATGAACTTTTGTATTCTCATGAAGCAAGTCATCCATTTTGTATTTTGCTCCTTCTTTATCAAACAGTAGTCCGTCTTCTGAGTTTTTTTTCTTTTTCTTGGGTTTCTTTGACGCTTCTCTACAGTTAGTATCTACCTCACAGGTGAGTGGTTGCACATCCTCAGCCAAGGTATCTTTTAATGCTCCAGTGTCTTTCTTTCTGCGTTTCTTTTTCTTAATATAACTCCATTCATCTATATTTTCATCGGGTGCCTCAGAGGGACATTTTTCCTCAGGGTGGCAATGATCAACACCTGGCATTTGTTCATACTCTCCTGAGGTCTCCTTCATAGGCAGGTCTGTTTTCCTTTGTTTCTGGTCTTTCTTTGGGGCTTTCCGATTTAAATAATCCAACTTTGTCTCCGGGGTACAACCATCTTGTATATGGCTCTCCAATGTTTGGATATTATTACTGAGAGTCTCACGTTCTAGCCGGTGTTTCTTTTTCTTCTTTCTTACCGATTTCTCTAAATTGGGTTGCTCAGAGTGCAGACTGTTATCAAACACAGCAGTTTCATTTTCTTTAGCCAGTTTCGCTGTGTCCTTCTGATGTCCATAACCTTCTTCGGCATAACCATCAGATACTGAGATATTATATTTGGAAGTCCCCATGTCTAAGTTTTTGTGTCTCTTTTTCTTTTTTTTATGTCCCGACTCTTCTAAGTGCAGATTGTTATCAAACACAGATGTTTTATATGGTTTGCCCAGCAAACCTGTGCCCCCCCAATATATAGAATCATCTTCAATGTGACTCTCAGCTGGGGTACTGTAGTGCACAGTAGTCTCATGGTACAAGTTCCTGTGTTTCTTTTTCTTTTTTTTCATAGATTCTTCTAAATTGAGGTGTTCAGGCTGCAGACCTTCCTCCAGCACAGTAATTTCATTTGGCTCAGTCAGCAACCCTGTATCCTCTTGAGGTCTAGAACTTGCTTTCGCATGGCTCTCAGATGCAGAGATAACATTATCGGAAGTT
Organism: Gastrophryne carolinensis; assembly: GCA_027917425.1. Classification (NCBI taxonomy): domain Eukaryota; kingdom Metazoa; phylum Chordata; class Amphibia; order Anura; family Microhylidae; genus Gastrophryne; species Gastrophryne carolinensis. The sequence continues at coordinate 197,117,406 of CM051235.1, read as the reverse complement.
TCCAGGTCTAAGCTGTTGTGTTTATTTTTCTTCTTCTTTTTACCCACATACTCTAAATTGGGGTGCTCAGAATGCAGACTATTATCAATATTCCCAATCGTGTCAAAAGACATGTTGATGTAGGAAAGCTTGTGTCCAGAAACATTCAACAAAGGCCTGTCATCTTCATGACGATGCTTCCTTTTCTTTTTTTTTATTATTAGGCGATTTTCTGTGTTTGTGCCATCATCTAATGACAGATCATCTAGACAGAAAAAAAAAAAAAACTTTATGACAACCATTTGTGCACTTGAAATATAATATATAATTTGTATTGTACAGTGCTAAATAAGAGCTAAGAGAAGTAAAAATCCAGCTTCCTTGATCTATTCCTAACAGATATAATAAATGCATGCATTACATAGACAATGCTATGCGGTGAAAGCCAATATACAAGGATACTTTTACACAGAGATCAACACTTCAGCCTCATATGTAACTCTTCAAACACAAAGATTTAAAGTGGAGCAAATTAATAAGATCCCCGGGCCGATCAATACCCTGGGGCATCCAAAATCGAAATGCCCCGCTGTATGAAACCCCCCAGGTCGCCCGTTCACTTACCTTGTTTCCCGGTCCAATGGCTGGTGCGGGCACGCATCCTTGTTAGAGGGAGGCAGGGGTTGCGGCCGTCAGTGTGCTCGGAGTCACTGGCTTTAGACTCCGTCTTAGATGGTGTGACATCAGCGGCTTCGAGCACACTGATTGGACGAGCAGCCACGCATGCGTGCAGGACCGGGAAGAGGGGAGTTTGTTGGGACGATCTGGGGGGGTTTCACACAGCGGGGCACCCCGATCGGGGGAAAGGACCAAAACCTAGGATAGTCAAAATCCTGGGTTTTGGTCCACTTTAAATTTAGTTCAACAAAGGGTCAGCACAAGGGCCAGTACAGCTAAGCAGCAAAAACACACACACAATTGTTTATTTGAAAATTTTAGCCATTTTTCAGTTTACTACTTGTAAACTCTTTTTCATTTGCACTTGTCAATTTTTCGAGTATATACAACTACTCTAATTCAATATCCATCACTCCTAAGTTTGAAAAATTCTCACATGCAACCCAATTTTCCAAGCATTCATTATTTTTTCTACATTTAGCAAATCAAGGGCATCCGCTAATAATTTTCTTAGGCAAGCCGATATGAAAAAATTACAGAAGCTATATTCTTGGCTTTACTCAAAGCCACTCCCACTTGAGCAACACAGAGCCACAAGAAAAGCAGAAACTTGGAAAACGTATGCGGATAAGTAAAGCACAGGTATGGGGGCACAATCTTAACATATGCTTATTTTACATTCAGAAAGAGGATAACAATAAGGCAGAACACCAAAAACGTTACAGAAATACGAAATATGGGTTTTTATTTAAAGCCCCTATACAGGCAAAAATAAACAACATATGCTTACCTTTAGTCCTGCACAGCTGAAATGCACGCCACAGGTGATCTTGCCCCTGCCATCCCCGAGCCTCACATCAGTCTCAATGACTGCCTATACCCGCTCTATTCACTACAATAAAGGGGGCGTGCCTGCCCTCAGCATCCCTCTCTATTTAAAGTGGACCAACACTCAAGGGTGATCGGCCCGGGAATCTATAAGATTCCCGGGCCGATCACCTCCCTCACCGCGGGACATCCGAGATCGGGATGTCCCGCGGTGAGGGACCCCCCCCAAAAGCCCCAAAAAACACACCTGATCCGCCTCCCGCGCGCCCCTCTAGGCGTGCGCGCGCCCGCGCCAGCCATTTGCGAATGGCCGGCGCGGGCACGCACACTGTCAAAGGGGCGCGCGGGAGGTGGCGGCGGACGCGCTGTCTTGTCCGCAGCTGTCACCCGCTTGTCCATGGGAGCGTGGTGAGGTAAGTTTTGGGGGGTTTCTGGGGGGTTTTACACAGCGGGTGCCCCCATGAAGTGGACCAAAACCCAGGATAGTCAAAATCCTGGGTGTTGGTCCACTTTAAATGAATAGACCGAGTGTGGCCAGTCATCGTGGCCAATGTCATGGAAGAAGGGAGGAGGTGGTCCAGTGCAGGGATGGCGCAGTCTGAATCGCTGGCAGCGTTAAGAAAGTACTGAAATATTGCTGATCAGGTACATGGGACTATAGTATGTATGGTTAATTGTTTTTGACCGGACAGTCCCATTAAAAATTTTTAGAGGTCATGTTCCTTAGTTAGTCACTGTATCTTTTAAAAAAAGTAAATGTATAGTTAAAATAAAAAAAGAAGTTTACCCATATCATATTGGCTGAGATTTGGTAGCTCATGCTCTATTTCCTGGTTGTCGGAATTCTCTTCTCGAGAGACAATTGGCTTCTTTTTCTTCTTCGCATTCTGTTCTGGCACCTCGCTGCCAATGTAGTCACTACTATAGTGTTTCCGTTTCCTCTTTCTACCTTGGATGCGGCTCATAGCTTGGCTAGGATAGTTTGTAGACCTTTATGCAGTCATTCCCACCCACTCATTGCAGCCAAACCTAAGATAAAATATATATTTCATTATTATTTATGTTCATTTCTATAGGTCCATGACAATGTACAAGGCAAATTCTACAAATAGGGTACAACAAATAATACATATAATATCACAAATGAGATGCAACAGCAATGATTACACTCTGTTTGCAAGATATGGTAGGAACCAGCCCTGCTCGCTATGAGCTTACAATCTAAAGAATAAGAAGGTGGATACCAGGGGTGGTATTAAAATAACAGGACAGCAAATCAGACAATTTTCAAGGCAGAGTCACGAGGTCTCCGCTTTGTACACTAGATTTGCTGAGGATGAGATGATGCTCCACACTCCTGATCTCACAGATTCTCCCCACAGCTCTCCTCTTCCAATGAGAGGATCACGATCTTGTGTTCCAGTAGTTAAAGGATTACTGGCGGTATTCTCACCTGGAGAGAGATGCTGCCTGATTTTCTATGCTCTGCTTAGCAGGGGGAGAGGAACTCATACTTTACAGTGGAAGGCTTCTAGGATTTGTAGGAAATAGCTATGCAGCTATATAAGTACTTTAGTCAAGGCCATGAAAGCCACTCATTTGATCATAGCGCCAAAGGAATATAAGAAACTTGGAAGCAGCATGCTGATAAGTAAATCTTACGTATGGGGCTACGATCCTAACAAATGTTTATTTTACATCCCAGAAGAGGAAAACAATAAGGCAGGTCCAGGCATACACATACACTTCCTCCCACCTTATCCCCCGTGGGAACAGTGTAAAATGATCAATTTCAAAGCATCTCTGATTGTATGTTAATACCCTTTGTTTTCTAAAAGGCAGCTTTCTTCTATTTAATTTCTGGGTGGTGACTGAGCTGGGAAGGGTATGTCATGGTGCAGCTTTATGAATCTTGAGAATGCTTTGCTGCGTTTAGAGAAAGCTTGCTCACAGGACCAAGGTGGCTGTTAGACCGCTTTTTGAGTGTGGTCCGAGAATGGAATTGAAAAGAGGGACAAACTTTGGAGCCCTGCAACAGCTTCTACCTGGGGCTGCAGGAAATAGAGAAGCACATGGGACCAGGCATCAGGTGAGCTGCTTTCTGTATTGTCTGCTGTACACATCTGGCTTAAGGAGGGCATAGCCTTGGAAGTGGAAAAAACAGGTCACATCATTGCAGGTACCCAGGTGGGGGACAGTTGAGGGGGACTAAATGGGGGTTTTGTGCCGCTTCGTAAAGTAAGAAACAAACCACTTCCGTGTGTGTGTGTGTACCACTTGGGGAAACTACAACTGTGATGGACGGTGCACCGCAATACAGTGAAAGGTAGGTGCAGACCATGGGGGGAACAAGACAAATGAAGAATATAGGTAAGGGATCCTAGACTGATCCCAAAGACCCCCACCAAAAAGGCCGCACACTGGATATGATGTAAAAAACCAATAAATTTAATAAGTATTAATTATATACATATACATAAAGGTACAAATCTAGACATATACAAGATTAAAAAAACACAGACAAAACATGGGGGAGATCCCAAAAAGCGGTGACTATTCTATATCAGATCTAAAACACTTGATTATATATATATATATATATATATATATACACACACAATGTAGAGCATATGGTATAAAAATACTATAAATGGGCCCTGATAAAAAAACAGTATCAGTGAGTGAACGATCTGGATCAAGCAAACAACTATTGGACAATCATTCAATTAGAATGTATCCAGTAGATGTGATGGACACAAAAAAGAAAGTGCTAAAATGCATGAGAGTACTATTTACAACAATAACAACAAATAAAGTATGTGCAACTTGTGATGCAGCCTGCGCTGTACATGCATACCGTAACAGGCCGCTATACAAAGTATCAACAAAGTAAACACCTCAGTGTGAACTGTGAAGGATGTGTTATGCAGGCTTAGAGTAAGCCCGACCGGGCCCTTGAATGATTAACACCAAATAGCAAATATTATAGCCACATACAAATAATAAATAAACAAACTGTTACATCACCATGTCACTAGGGGTCCCCAGCAGCAGCCGCCACCGACGCGTTGCGTGTCCGTTTTTATCAGGGCCCATTTATAGTATTTTTACACCATATGCTCTACATTGTGTATATATATAATCAAGTGTTTTAGATCTGATATAGAATAGTCACCACTTTTTGGGATCTCCCCCATGTTTTGTCTTTGTGTTTTTTAATCTTGTATATGTCTAGATTTGTGCCTTTATCTATGTTTATGTATATAATGTGTACCACTTGGGGAGATCTACCTTCACTGGAACAGGTATACAAAACATGACAGACAACTAGCATGGTGTAAGAAGGGAAGGGGTATTATAAATGCCCTCTCCTGCTTCTTGCCTGTCATACTTGTTTTCCTTGGGGAGCCAGTGACCTGAAATCTGTTTTCCGCATCACACAAGCTGCATACCGAGCAGCTTGTTAACCCTTATGAAAGCCCCTGACCTAGTCTTCCCTGTAATCCTTCCGTCCTAGTCTGCTTGAATACAATTTATCGGGTGCTAAACTCAAGCAATGCAGCCATGGCCACTACATGAAGTCAATGTGACTGACTTACGGTAAGGGAGATGTATGACATGATGGTCACTGCTGGTAGAATGAGCCTACACACAGCATACCTCTAGGTATATCTAGTGTGGTCTGGTGCCCCCACAGTGATCCTCAGATTAGTCACATACCAGACCACACTAGATATACCTAGAGGTAATCTTTTACCCTATAGTCTCCCTGTATATCACATGTTATGGCTACAGTTATCGGTTAGTTTATTTTTGTCATTATTTACAGTATCTTGGTGCAACACAGCCCCTCAGCTGAACATACCTGGATTCCTTTATATGAAAGTATCCTTTTTTGAGACATAATATACCCCACATACTTGATTCATTGTGTGTATATATGTATATAACATTAATTGTTTGTATTTCTTATGCAATTTACAGTTTCTCATGAAATATAAATTTTTTATTGCAAATCATCATTATTGGTGTGCGCCTACCTATATTTCGATTTATTGGGTCCACTTTAAAGCCTTAACTCTGTAGCTGCCAAGAACTCAACATGCTGTGGCAGCTCAACAACATAAAAACATCAGCCTGTGACCTCCACCAGAGCAGGACTAAACACAACCCCTCTCACTCCACAGCACAGCGACACAGTGACCCCATACACGCACTTATATTCAGCCACTTACCCCCCACAGGAACACACGTATGGCGAGCCTTGGCCCGGAAGTAGAAAATGCGGGTGAAAGGTCATCCAGCGTTTTTCGGTTCGACAGCCAGACGAGCCAAGACCCTTTTTTTTTCAATAAGCTTTATTGAGAAACCAAACCAGTAACAAACTGACAACTGACTTATGTAATAAGAAACTTGGCGAGGTAGAATTGAGGAACGATGCTGACGTTCGCTTTTTGTTTGGGGCTGAAGTTGGTTTTCTATTTAGAAGTTCCTAATTCGCAATGAAAGTTTTTATTTACTTCTTTACTTAATGTCCTTTGATGATACCAGTTATTGCATGGAGCTCTCTGAGTAAAGTCGTATTAAAAGTGGCACAAAAATGTGAATCAAAATATGATTTAAAGGGTTAAATGGCTGTGGACAACAGCTCACAGTGGCAACTTACAGAGTGAGGCACACTCGGGTACACCCTGAAAGAGGCGCACTCGGGTACACCATGAAAGAGGCGCACTCATGTACACTCTGAAAGAGGCGCACTCAGGCACACCATGAAAAAGAGGCACACTCATGTACACCCTGAAAGAGCCGCACTCGGGTACACCCTGAAAGAGGCACACTCGGGTACACCCTGAAAGAGGCACACTTGGGTACATCCAGAAAGGGGCACACTCAGGTACACCCTGAAAGAAGCAGACTGGGGCACACCTTGAAAGAGGCGCACTTGGGTACACCCATAAAGAGGTGTACTCAGGCACTTTTTAAAAGAAGCACATCGGAAAGAAGAGCACATGGATAGAGGTGTGCTTAGACACACCCAGAAGAATGGCGCACTCTGAAAGAGGGGCACTTGGATGCAGTTAGGTGCACCCTGGAATTGACGCACTCCACCGCACCATGAAAGAGGCATACCCTAAAAAGATGTTCATTCAAAGTACCCAAGTGCACCTCCTTTAACATGCACCTTCTAGGAATTACAACCCTTCCTTGCCTCCCTGGAACCTATAGCCCTTCCTTGCCTTCCTGGGGATTACAGCCATTCCTTGCCTCCCTGGAACCTATAGCCCTTCCTTGCCTTCCTGGGGATTACAACCCTTCCTTGCCTCCCTGGGACCTATAGCCCTTCATTGCCTCCCTGAGCACTACATCCCTTCCTTGCCTCCCTGGGACCTGCAGCCCTTCCTTACCTCCCTGGAACCTACAGCTCTTCCTTGCCTCCCTGGGGATTACTGTCCTTTCATTCCTCCCTGGGACCTGCAGGCCTTCCTTCTCTTCCTGGGAATTTCAACCCATCCCTGCCACCCTGGGACCTACAGCCCTTCCTTGCCTCCCTGGGACCTGCAGCCCTTCCTTACCTCCCTGGGACCCGCAGCCCTTCCTTACCTCCCTGGAACCTACAGCTCTTCCTTGCCTCCCTGGGAATTACTGTCTTTTCATTCCTCCCTGGGACCTGCAGGCCTTCCATCCCTTCCTGGGAATTACAACCCATCCCTGCCACCCTGGGACCTACAGCCCTTCCTTGCCTCCCTGGGACATACAGCCCTTCCTTGCCTCTATGGGGTCTACAACCCTTCCTTACCTCCCTGGGACCTACAGCCCTTCCTTGCCTCCCTGGGACATACAGCCCTTCCTTGCCTCTATGGGGTCTACAACCCTTCCTTACCTCCCTGGGACCTGCAGCCCTTCCTTACCTCCCTGGAACCTACAGCTCTTCCTTGCCTCCCTGGGAATTACTGTCTTTTCATTCCTCCCTGGGACCTGCAGGCCTTCCATCCCTTCCTGGGAATTACAACCCATCCCTGCCACCCTGGGACCTACAGCCCTTCCTTGCCTCCCTGGGACATACAGCCCTTCCTTGCCTCTATGGGGTCTACAACCCTTCCTTACCTCCCTGGAACCTACAGCTCTTCATTGCCTCCCTGGGGATTACTGTCCTTTCATTCCTCCCTGGGACCTGCAGGCCTTCCTTCTCTTCCTGGGAATTTCAACCCACCCCTGCCACCCTGGGACCTACAGCCCTTCCTTACCTCCCTGGGACCTGCAGCCCTTCCTTACCTCCCTGGAACCTACAGCTCTTCCTTGCCTCCCTGGGAATTACTGTCTTTTCATTCCTTCCTGGGACCTGCAGCCCTTCCTTACCTCCCTGGAACCTACAGCTCTTCCTTGCCTCCCTGGGAATTACTGTCTTTTCATTCCTTCCTGGGACCTGCAGGCCTTCCATCCCTTCCTGGGAATTACAACCCATCCCTGCCACCCTGGGACCTACAGCCCTTCCTTGCCTCTATGGGGTCTACAACCATTCCCTACCTCCCTGGAACCTACAGCTCTTCCTTGCCTCCCTGGGAATTACAACCCATCCCTGCCACCCTGGGACCTACAGCCCTTCCTTGCCTCCCTGGGACATACAATCCTTCCTTGCCTTTATGGGGTCTACAGCCCTTCCTTGCCTCCCTGGGACCTACAGCTCTTCCTTGCCTCCCTGGGAATTACAGTCCTTTCATGCTTCCATGGGACCTGCTGCCCTTCTCTAACTACCTGGAACCTACAGCCCTTTTATGCCCCCCTGGAACCTTCCTTGTCTCCCTGAGCCCTACATCCCTTCCTTGCCTCCCTGAGACCTACAGCCCTTCCATACCTCTCTGTGACCTACAACGATTCCATGCCTCCCTGAGACCTGCAGCCCTTCCTTGCTTTCCTGGGAATTACAACCCTTCCTTGCCTCCCTAAAACCTATAGCCCTACCTTGCCTTCCTGGGGATTATAACCCTTCCTTGCCTCCCTGGGACCTATAGCCCTTCCCTGCCTCCCTAGGCCCTACAGCCCTTCCTTGCCTCCCTGAGCACTACATCCCTTCCTTGCCTCCCTGGGACCTGCAGCCCTCCCATACCTCCCTGGAACCTACAACTCTTCCATACCTACCTGAGACCCGATGCCCTTCCTTCCCTTCCTGGGAATTACAACCCATCCCTGCCACCGTGAGACCTACAGCCCTTCCTTGCCTCCCTGGGACCTACAGCCCTCCCTGGAACCTAGGCTTCTCTGCCTACCTGGGACCTACAGCCCTTGCCTCCCTGGGACCTAGGCTTCTCTGCCTACCTGGGACCTACAGGCCTTCCTTGCCTCAATGGGATCTACAGGCCTCCCTGGGACCTAGGCTTCTCTCCCTACCTGGGACCTACAGCCCTTACCTCCCTGGGATTTAGGCTTCTCTGCCTACCTGGGACCTACAGCCCTTTTATGCCCCCCACCGGAACCTTCTTTGTCTCCCTGAGCCCTACATCCTTTCCTTGCCTCCCTGAGACCTACAGCCCTTCCATACCTCTCTGTGACCTACAGCGATTCCATTCCTCCCTGAGACCTGCAGCCCTTCCTTGCTTTCCTGGGAATTACAACCCTTTCTTGCCTCCCTGGAGCCTATAGCCCTTCCCTACCTCCCTAAGCCCTACAGCCCTTCCTTGCCTCCCTGAGCACTATATCCCTTCCTTGCCTCCCTGGAACCTGCAGCCCATCCATACCTCCCTGGGACCTACAGCCCTTCCATGCCTCCCTGGGACCTACAGATCTTTCATGCCTCCCTGGGACCTACAGCCCTTTTATGCCCCCCCCCCCTGGAACCTGCTGCTCTTCCTTGCCTTCATGGGAATTACAACCCATCCTTGCCACCCTGGGACCTACAGCCCTTCCTTGCCTCTTTGGGGTCTACAGTCCTTCCTTGCCTCCCTGGGACCTACAGATCTTTCATGCCTCCCTGGGACCTACAGCCCTTTTATGCCCCCCCCCCCTGGAACCTGCTGCTCTTCCTTGCCTTCCTGGGAATCACCTTTGTTTAGGGATGGATGCTGCCCTTTCCAGACTCGCTTTTTCACCTTCCTTCTTTAGCAGTGCGTCTCAGTTTGCCATTCACTACCTTCGGGTACAGGCCCTCCGCTGGACGTACACACATAAAAAGGTCTGTGTGTATAAATAGATCCAGTTATTCATGTCTTCAGGCGATTCAGTGAGGGACGCTTAGCAGTAATTAAGGACACCTATCTCCCCCCAATGTGCGGACTGTTCCTTTAATATCTTTTTGTTTTAGCTCCACTCCCCGCCAGCATATTTACTGTATATCACCTATATATCAACTGTATATATTTACTGTATACCACCTATTCTTTATAATAGTGCACAGAAGCCTTCCACTGTCACCCAAAGCCCTTCTGAACATTGTACTGAACAAGACCTAAGCCTGTGCCTGAAGCTTGAGGTACATCTTCTATACACAGCTTTTTTCAGATCTACCTGTAGTTCCATCATTCCTGAGGCACTATCAGCAGTTTTCTGACAGCCACCCCTTCCTTGGTCACTGGAACAAGCAGCTCTTTTCACTGTATGGGGGGCATACCGGGTACTTTCTTGTGTAGTTCCTTGATTAGAGCAGCCACAAGTGTACTTGTTGCAAGGACCAAGGCCTTTAAGACCCCTCAGTATAGAAGATCTAATCCTGGAATGAGCTGCCCCAGAAAAGCATGAGCAGTGTCTATTTTCCTTGACTTTTTGGCCCCGAAATAGGCTTTAAAAAAGGGCCTAAAGTCAAACAATGACCCCCTCCCCTGGGCACATTCCTAGGAATTCCCAACATTGAGCTTTAACTGGGGACCAATACCTGCACTTGGCATTGCCGCAACCCCTCCCGCAGAATCCCCTGTTCCCCCCCGCCATGTGCATCCCTACCGGCAGACATTCAAGTCTGCTGGGCATGCGGAGTGCTAATTGCAGACATGCATGTGCTGTGGGACACTGCATTGAGGTGTGTATACAGGGACACTGGGGGGGCCATTGCAGGGCATCACAAATTGAGGCCGCCCTAGAATCTAGGGCCAAGCTAAATGGGTTTTGGTCCTTTTTAAAGAGGAACAAAACTCAAGAATGGCATCTCCTTGTTCTCATAGCACGTGTGGGCCACTTAGCCAATAAGTGGCGCACACCTTATTCAGAAAATTTGTGGGCGTGCCTAAGCCAGCCATTCAGAAATGACCACAGTAACTCACCCTTGCTAAAGGTATAACAGGGCTGAGGGTGCAGCACCAAAATGCTGTGTGGAAAAGATGGGTGGATCAAGCGACTCCTGGAGTTTCACACATCCCAATTTGTGAGGCCCCAAAAAGAGGGAGACCACCGCTAGAGCATACCTAACAATTTTCAGGGTGGGAAAGAGGGACATTTGTTCAATTAGGCCATGCCCCCTCATTGAGGGATAGATAGAAAAGAAGCTGTAACAGGTAGAACAATAGAAACACTTTGAATAGGCAAATGAATGATTTGTTGATGCAGATATGCATGTTGCACCTCAAAGAGGGACAAATGAGAACAACGAGGGGCAGGGGGACAAAGACTCAAAAGAGGGACAGTCTATCCAAATCAGGAACACTTGGGAGGTATGCCCTAGAGTCTTATAGATGGGACCCTCAGATTTAATAAGACTGGTGGGTCCCTCAGCTAGGAAGCAGAAGGGGGCATCCCAAGGGGGGATTTTCCGCCCTGAATACAGCAGAAGAAATCCATACTCTGGCCCCAGTTACTAACCTACTTCTGTTATCCCTCATTTTGGTAGCCAGATCACGGCCCTATATACCAATATACAGCCCTAAGCCTATGTCTAGGGTGTCCTCCTGCAGGGGGTGCTGGCATTACTGCCATGGTAAAAAAAAATATGCATACAGAATATTATTTTTTAACTCTTAAGTGTGATCTGTGTAGACTGCATATTTCTATTAGGGATTGGGGGGGGGGGGTTGTGTGCATGCTGATGGGGCAGCTGGGATTGTGGGACTTTTTTCTCTATTCACGTGGACTGTGACCTGACATAACAAAAAGGGGACCAAAGCGCTAAAGGTGCTTAAGGCAGCCTTGGACACCAAATACGGCCCTGACCTTATGTGACCACCACCACCTGGTAGGCATATGCACACCAGTGCCAGCCCACCTGCCAACCTTACTGTCTGCAGCGATGCTGTATGGTTATCAGGTGAGTACTGGGACTAGGGTTGCCCTCTTTTTTTTTTTCAATTTACTGGCCACTGGCCTGCAGTTCCTGTATTTGTGTTACTGGTGATTGATGGTGGAAAAATTATTCCTGCAATTAAAATTACCATTAAAAAAACAAGTCAGTAAAGTAAAAAGAAAAATACTGGCCAGATGGCAACCCTCACTGGCAGGCCGGATTAAGTGTGGGGGAGGCCCCTGGGCACAAAATCTGGTGGAGGCCCCAGATACAGTATTTTTTTTCCCTTTAAAATAATAGTCCAGCCAAGTAACTGATTGGTGGTTGTCTGGCACCCGCCTACTTACTGGAACGGCAGATTGAATCCCTGGTGCCACCCTCGTGCTGCTCGGGATGCTTTGCATTTTGGGTGGGGATTAATGTAGTCACCCAGCTGGTCCAGCAGAAATCAGTTCCCTGCATTGAGCTGCCAGCGGCTGTGCTTGGTGGCTTATGTGCAGTGACAGCTCTGCACCCACCCATCACTGTAGCGTTACTGACAGTGGCTTTGCTGCTCTAGACTCTACGTCCTGCCCTGTGATGGCTGTGGCTGCAGGTTTGCAAAAAACAAAAAAGGCTTACCCAGGTGCGTCCCCACTGCCGCCAATAGCTTTGTTGCTGACCCTGCTGCCCGTCCGACCAAAGGCTGAAAAGCCTCCTGGACCAGACCTTAACCCAAAGGTTGGTGGAGGCTGCCTTTGCAGGGCAAGTGGTGGAGGCCCTGGGGCTCGCGCCCCTTGCATAATCCGGCCCTGCTCACTGGGACCTCCTCGGAATGCCCATGCCGCTGTCTAATTCAGGTACCCTCCAGGCTAATATTACCAGAGAGTCCCTTTAATACTCACCAAATTGGGGTGCCATTTCACGCAAACAGTAATCACTGGGTCCATGCTCCTGTGTTTCTTCATGAACCCCATTGGTCTCCATGGGTCAGAAGGGACTCAAGGTAAGCCTGCCACCAGCAATGGCATACCAATCAGTGATCACTTCTGTACAATTTCCCCCTCCATATTACTGTTTGTGTGGAGGGGGACCCCAAATCAGGATACTCCGGGGGATTGAGGAAGCCGTGCAGACCTGCAGTACTTTTTGAGTGGAGAATGCTTTAAATAGATAGCTTAAATAGATAGCTTTTAAATCTATAATCAACTTGCCACACACAACTTCTAAAAATAAACACTGTTATTAACTACTATATATAGCATTTTGCCTACGTATTCAATCATTTTTAAACAGTGTATTTAACTGATATAAAACATTTTTATTTTCTTCTGCTGCGTGCCCCCTGCCTGGCATCGCCGTGCCGATGGCTGCAGTGTAACCATCGTACATGTGAGGCCGCTGCTCTAGCCTTCCTGTTAGCGTCCTGTCGCTATGGTAACGGAGCCGTCCATGCTCTGCAGCAGGGGGGAGCGTCTCCTGTCTGCTGGCTTTCTGTAGGCTTGCAATCTGCTGAGATGTTTCTGAATGGGTTTGGTTGCTGCCATGCGTATGTTTAGGTGTCAGTTAATGGTAAATGCGTTGAATAAACGAGTTTTAAAAAGTCAAATTTCTAGCCCCCTCTCCCCCGGCTGTAATGGACTCGCCTGCCTGAGAGCTGGGACGCCTGTTGCCCTGGAGGCAAGCAGTGGTCAGGGAAAGGCCATCACTACACTCAGTATCACCTCTGTGGGGCAGATAAGAGGGGCAGGAGGGGTATCTGGACCATTAGAAACATGGAGAATGAAAGGTTTGGGGTGGTCAGGGAGTCCATGAACAGCAACCAGCTCCTGCAAAAGGTAGGTGATCCTGTTATTATTATCATTGTTTGCATTGTGTCAGCAAAAAACGAAACAGAATACTGGGTTTTGTTCCTTGCCCCGGGGCATCCCAACTTGAGATTGGCCACTGTGTAAAACCCCCAGATCACCTATACAAATGTACCTTAAAGTGGACCAAAACCCAGGATTTTGACTATCCTAGGTTTTGGTCCACTTCCCCGGGGGCACCCTGATCGGGGGTGCCCCGCTGCGTGAAACCCCCCAGATCAACTCACCTCACCCCGCTTCTATGGCGCATGTGCAGCTCCTCATCCAATCAGCGCGCTCGGAGCCGCTGAGCTATGCGCGTCAAAGCGACGTCTTACCTCAGCGGCTCCGAGCACGCTGGCGGCCGCATCTCACGCTTCCCTCTGGCCGGCGCATGCGCCGTTGGACCGGGATTCAGGTAAGGTTTGCTGGTGTTCTGGCGGGTTTCATACAGCGGGGCATCCCGATTTCGGATCCTGCTGGGTTTTGGTCCGCTTTAACTTGGTCCTAAGACACATGTGTGGGCTCTCGTCCAATCAGCTCAGCATGCCGTGCAAAATTAATGGTGGGCAAAATGGCTCTGTTTAGACCAGAGATCAGCAATTGGCAGTGGGAGCAGCTACATCCCCAGTCCGCTTTTGATTAGAGTGCGCTCCCGCCCCTCTGCCTATCTGAATGGCTGGACGCAGGAGCACGCATTAACACTTAATGCTGGGGTTGTGTTTTGGCTAATAAAGATATTCTTAATGTAATTATATCTTTTCTGATTTGTTGGGGTGGTGCAATATTAGTTTCTGGCACACATACAACCAAGGGTTGTTAGGTTTTTCTGGGCAAAACCATTATATATAATTGAGCATTGCACACCCAAATGGATAATCAAGTTGTTTTGTCTTAATTAGCAGCCCTAACCTAGGAGGTGCATGTAAGCAGGGCAATTGGAATACACAAATAATAAAGGGGAAGCACTCAGCCCTGTTAACCAACCAGTCCTATAATCTGTCTCTAAAATCTGGTTAAAAACTGAGATCTCGTTGGCACACATCTGCTGAAGTGTGTTGAAGCTGCACCACCAGACTCCAAGGTGCCTCTGTGTAGGTGCAGTCCTAAACCTTGAGAGCCCCATTGGATAAATTGGGAGCAGATTACCAGAGGTTGCTTATAACCTCGAGTACATGGGGGGGGGGCTGTATTTACCATTAGGCAACCCTAGGCACGCGCCTAGAGTGGCAACCTGGAAGGGGGGGAGGTCACTGCCCTTACTACTGTAGTAAAAAAATGGACTGTGATCTACCTTAAAAAAAGGGGGCGCAAGCTCTTAAAGTGCCTAGGGCACCATGAACGCCAAATACGGCCCTGGATTGGAGACAAAAAAACCCCAAAAACTACTTACCACCTAGCCCACAGGCTTGAGCCCATAAAGTCCTGTTGGCTGCGGCTTTTTGGTTTCATAGCTATTGGCTCCAGTGCACTCCCCGCCTGGCACTTAGGGAAGGAGCCTGCTCCCATGTGATTGGGAGCAGGGGTGACTCAACAAGGCTGGGCGCACTCCCTAATCCACTGCCCTTGGCATATGTTCCCACATTATACCCTCAGCACTCCTGGCAGTGGCCGCAGTGAGGCTGCACAGATCAGCATCCCCTGCTGAGTACATGCGTTCAGCAGCATTCATTCAAGTTGCTGGGCTGCTGGGGCCCGCACACAGCTGGGGATGCCAAGTTTGTGCAGCTGCTGATGGAGCGCCATAGAAATGCGCTGGCTGTGTGGATTAATAACAATGACTAAGCATTCCGAATGAGCTTATTAATTAGATAATTTAGGATTTCTTTAAAGTGGACCTCCAATCAAAAATGACTAGAGGTATGCTTATAACACTATCTGTGGCATCTTAATTTAGTATGCCCTGCCAGTTACATTTCAAAGCTACCTTGAAAATGGGCAAAACAACTTACCAGGTTCTCCATACTGCACTAATGAAATGAAAGCTAATGAATCTTGCAATGCAGCCCCAGGGTGCCGGCCAAGTCACCAGCAGAGCATTGGTACACAGGAGCATTGTGGGAGATGTGACTGCCACTCAGAAGGGGTAGTTATTTTCCCAGTTTCAGGCTTGCCTTTTGCATTTATCTGGAGGGATATCCCAAACCAGGATGTCCCAGGGGTTGGGGATGTGTGACAGACCACCAGTCATTTTTTGAGCGTTCACTTTTAAAGCACAACCCAGTCCAATGTGTGTATTTATGAGTAAGAGTAAGTATTTATTTCATCGTGCAATAAAAAAAGTCCCAAACCTAGTAGAGTAGGTCCATAAGTTTCAAACGGGCCCAAAGTGGAGTAACCATCCTAATTAGGGCTGGTCTGAGGACGCCTGTAAGAGTAACTTCCTGTTTCTTGTGACCAAACATGAAGTGAGGCTTGATGTTCCCTAACCTTATAGTTAAAGCAGACCTAAACCTTCTCTGGCAACTCTGTCCTTTTCCTACACCCAGTACCTAGAAACCCAAAATGTTGTGGATACTTACCTTTCCCTGGTAAAGCTTTGTATGATGGCAGACTCAGAAACAGCTACACTCTCTGCAGGGCTACACACTGTCGCACATGTGTATCAGGGCTCAATGATGGTGTGAGGTGGTCCAGTAAGAGCGGGCTTTGAATTAGTTCTAACCTCCCCTGACCTTTGAAAACTTAAACTGGAACAACACACATTTTTCAAAGTTAGTGTTGTTCCAGGCACAGGGAGGCCTCCCCATTGCGTTTGCCCCCTGCACATTAATGGCTGATGGGAGAAATCTTACCTTTAAACTGGACCTTCAGCACCATTTAATGAAAAGCCCGAACCTTTAAAAAACTATTCCCCAGAATCTAAAACTAATATATTTTAGGGTTTTAGCCATTTACTTTTTATTCTTTCCCCCACTGGGCTGCAACACTGTTCAGAACTCTAGGATGTGGGCGCCACCATCTTGTCTCAGAAGCATCACATACTGAAGAGAGTGGGATAAAGTACAGGGGGGTGGGGTTATAGCTGTGCTTTGCACAGGCAGAGCAGAGCTGGGGTCAGGAAAAGGACAGCAATCCCAGAATGCAGAGTGGCACAGAAGACACTTCCTGTTTGCGGTAGCCTGAGACTCCATGTGCCGCCATCTTGGATGTTTAAAGGCTCAGAAGATGCAGGTAGAATGATTTTTTTAATGTGGGCAACCTGTATGTACAGGGTGGGGAAACATATAAGATAAGCTCTTATTCAGGGTGAAGTTTCACTTTAACTTATGTGAATGGGTGGGCGGGAGTGCGCAATGCAGAGAGTGTCTGCTTCCAGTGGTCAGCCAGGATTTCAGGAAGAGGGTGGCTGGCATTGGGTGCCGCCAGCTGCGGCACCACCAACTTCAGGGGCTGGATTCGGGGTGAAGGTGAGCATCTTTTCTTTTCTTTTATTAAATTAGCAGGATTGCTATTTGGAGGGGGCAGGGCGGGGGTTATGTTTATTTTTCAGGAAGGGGATGGGGTGGCTCTTTAATGTTGCCACACTTACAGACTCCAAAGTCCTGTTAAAACTAAGGGCCCAGCTATCACATTATAGGCCATGGGGCCCAGACAAAATATGGGCTTTATACATACCTACCAACTTTACAGGGTGGGAAGGCGGGACATTTGTTAAATTAGGCCACACCCCCTCATTGAGGGATGGATAGGAGATGGGATGTAACCGTTAAAATAATACAAATACTTTAAATAGGCAAAGGAATCATTTATTGATGCAGATCTGCATGTTACACATCACAGAGGGAAACATCAAACAACAAATGAGGAACAGGGGGAATGGACACAAAAGAGGGACAGACCCTGCAAATCGGGGACATTTGGGAGGTATGTTCATAGAATCTACCCCCCATATCCTATGTGATGGCTGGGACCCTAGTTTGGACCTCAGTCTCCTATCTAATAAGAACTGGGCCACAAGGCAACCAGACTCGCCCCGGTATTCAGATTATACAGGAAACTTCAAACTAGGGGCCTAGTCATCACATATAGGTTATGGGAAATCGCAGATATTGTGGCTGCATGGGGCCCAAACATTTCTAATGATGGCCCTGGTTACCACCAGTGTGGTGCAGGCAAGCAAAATATATGAATGATAGATTCTGCCTATCTGGGCAGGTAGCAAGGACCAAATACATTTTATTCTGTAACTCCAAAACTAAAGCAGTTTAAAAATCTGAACAAATGTATTTTATCGACCTGCTTTTTTCTGTATAAAGTGGAGTTACACTTTAAATGTCAGTATTGTGTTGTACCATGTAAGCCATTAGAAGCAGTAGAAAGTGAAGAAATCAGATGATACCTTTTCATTATATTTAAGGTAAGCTTACAAAAACGTTTTCTTTGTCATTCATGATGTTATCATGTCTGACAAGGAGAACTGAGGTTTCTCGAAAGCTTACCTTAAAGTGGTCCTTCACTCTGAATTAGAGTCTATCTTATATGTTTCCCACACCCTGTACATACAGATTGCTCACATTAAAAATCATCCTACCTGCATCTACAGCATGTTATGAGCCTTTAAACATCCAAGATGGCGGCTCATGTCTCAGGCTGCGTGCAAACAGGAAGTGCCTTCTCACTGTGCTGCTCTGCATTGTGGGATTGCTGTCCTTTCCCTGGCCCCAGCTCTGCTCTGTCTGTGCAAAGCACAGCTATAACCCGCACCCCTGTACTTTATCCCGCTCTCTTCTCCTCAGTATGTGTGATGCTTCTGAGGCAAGATGGCGGCACCCGTATCCTAGAGTCCTGAACAGAGTTGCAGCCCAGTGGGGGAAAGAATAATAAGTGACAAAAAACTAAAAAAAAATATATTAATTTTAGATGCTGGGGAATAGTTTTTTAAGGGTTTGGGCTTTTCATGAAATCATGGTGAAGGTCCGGTTTAAATATACTCAGCCTGAAAAGGTATCACCTGATCTGCATAGAGGAATACAGGGAAATGTATGCACAACTTTGGGACGCCATTTATAAATAAGACAGCAGAGGGCGCCAGCCAACCATGTTCAGAGCGTCAGGCTTTCACTTGGTGGCCTCTATGAGGCTGGCTGTCTTAATCTTAGCAGGCACTTTAATGTTGACTTTTGTATGTCCTGAAAGTGAACGTCTGAGAAATCTAAGACTTTTATGTGGCTGGCTATTTCAGTCATAAAGCAGAAAAAGTGACCACCTAGGGATGAAGGTTACAGACTGAAGTGAGCCTGGTTATTTCACTTATAACACAGTATAGAGGCCTGCCAGGCAAGTGACTATCTAGGAATAGGGGGACAGGAACTTCTATAGGTATTGGGGGGTGGGGGTGGGAGATTGAAGCTTCTATGGGTACAGCTACATTATTCTTCAGACACAGTAGAAAGGGCATTTCAAGTCACAGGCTTTTATGGGGCTAACTTCTTTAGGGTCAGGGGTAAGCAGACCAGAGATGTCTGAAAGACTGACTGGGGGGATGGAGGCTAAGTACTTCTTAGACCATGAACTTCTAAGTGATTGGGGCATGCAGGCCAGAGACTTCTATGGACCCGGGGCATACAGGCCAGGGATTTCCTCTCATCTGGAGTATGTAGGCCATGGACCTTGATGGATCTAAGAGATGCAGGCCAGGACTTCTCTTAGGCTGGACACATTTTTTTTGGTCTGGGAGGGTGGGCTAGAAACTAAATTATGGGGCACAGTAGAGTCAGAAGGGGGTTATGGGGCCAGGTAGCTCTCATGGCAAACCAAATGATGTTGTTCCACAGCATTAGCATTAGGCTAGTAATCTGCCACCCTGCCTCGGGACGTGCTGGGCACAGGCCTGGGGTTGCCCCCTTTGTGGAGCAGTTATGGCCTCGAGGTAGGGAAACATGCTTGTGACTGGAAGGTGGGAGATTCAATTCCCAACCATAGGAGCATGGCACCTAACCCCACTGAGTTTAGGGCAGCCCACCGCTCCGGGCACATGTGCACTTCACTGCCCCTTAGTGTGTAATTCACTTGTGTATAGTCACTTACATGGTGTTTATTCACTGGTGTGTCCACTTGTGAATTACACACACTAATATAGTGTTTATTCACTGGTGCATTCACAAAGATGTGTTGTTCACATGCACACGGATGAGTAAATGCGGAGGAAGAATTCCATGTGTGGGTTGGCATACAATGGCCACTATTGCATTATTATCATTATCTGGACTGGATGGCTTAGAGTTGGATTTCAGTGGGGTTAGGGATGCAGGTTCAAAGGGGTTGGGAACTTTAGTGAGACACACACTAAGTAAACTAGTCAGGATGGGGATCTTTGTAAGGATGTGGTGGACAGTAACTTTTATAGGTGTGAAGGCATGGGACAAGCTACATCATTCATAATCAGAAATTAGAGGGGGCAGGCTATCCAGAGCAAGCACTTGGTAATGCAGGCTGGAGACCAGGGCTGCCGCCTGGGAAGAAGAGGCAGAACCCATGTATAGGGCCCAGCCATGAGGAGGTGCCCAGCCATAGGGCCGAAACAGCTTAGGTGGCCAACACAGATGCTATATAGTATTGTGGGCTAGGCAGGCCTGTCTACATTGGATTGTGGATTTAGGGGCCTAACACAGACTTATAAACAAGAGAGAGATAGACAAATTCCTGGGATGGGACATAATCACAATGGGGACCACTCTTCATCACAAAACCTCAAACCCACACCCCAGCAGAATTAACACTGTTTGCATTTATTTTACTAAAGACATGATAGGCTTCTACTTTTATAACCCCTGAATAAAAGTAGCGTTCCCCTTTGATTGACAGCTGTGTTCACATGTAATAACCACACGGTGGCAGCATAGGACTAGCCTTCCTCCTTCAGGCTTGAACATACAGAGAATCTATATACTCAAGGCAAGGTTGTATTTAATTGGAACAATATAATATTCAGGTCTTTACAAATAGTTATATATTAGAATATATATCTGATGACTAAAGAAGGTCTTGCATAGACTTTAGTCATAATACCAACTCTTGCAAACAGTGGCGGACTGGGGCCCCAAAAATCAGCCCTGAATTTTACCAGCCCCTGGCCGGCCCAGATCGTCCCTAAACACAGAGAAAACCGTTCTGCTGAGCTGATTGGAGGACGGGATGAAAAAGAGAATGTCATTGGCTGAACCTGTAAGCCCTGATATCTCACCCATTTCTGCTTCAATTTAAAGTGGACCAAAACCCAGGATAGTCAATACTTTTGACTATCCTGAGTTTTGGTCCTTTCCCCGGGGGCACCCAGATCGGGGGTGTCTGCTGTGTGAAACCCCTCGGGATGCCACAGCCAGCTCATCTCTTTCCGGTCCCATGGCGCATTTAAGAGCAGAGGCTCTGACGGCCGCATCCACCGCCTCCCTCTAACTGGGAGCGTGCCCGCAATGGTCATTCACAAATGCCAGGCGTGGGCACGCGCACTGCTAGAGGGAAGGGGAGGATGCGGCCACCAGAGCAGCTGCTCCTAGATGTGAATTGGGACTGGCAAGAGGTGAGTTGGCTGAGGTGATCTAGGTGGTTTCACACAGCGGGGTGCCCCCGGGGAAAGGTCCAAAATCAAGGATAGTCCAAATCCTGGGTTTTGGTCCACTTTAAGAAGACATCTTAGGTCAGTGCCAAATGTAACCGGACGAAATGGTTGCCTGCAGTATCCCAATTTGATCCAAGCACCCCCCCTAAACGAGTTTTGATCTGTTTTAAAGTGACACCGGGAGGGCTGAGGATGACAGTTGGAGGCTTAGATGCATGTGACACCAGGCAGATCTCTATTAGAATTATTAGGCTGGACTGAAAGCAGATGCAAATCTACCGGGGAGGGGCCTTACTTGAAACACAGAAACCTAAACTTTTTTTTTCACCGCCTCATGCCCACTTTCTCTCGTATGAGCAGAGCCGTCTGACAACTAAAATAGCTGTAAGCCACAGCATTGTACTCCCAAACTGAATAAAACTCCTGCCAAGCTTGTGGTTTTCTTCTCCTAGTAGGAATCCAGGGCTGACAGGTTTGAATGCATCAGGGGGGACAGAACTCATACATATAAGAAACTGCCTGACTCTACTTGCTAATCATTTGATTGGCTGAGGCAGAGATGACAGGTTTAACCCTATTTGTTCTAATTCAAACCCTGCAGATAATGGGAACATGATCTTGTGCACTGGCAGAATTCCCACCTGGGGTGGTTATTACTGCTGTGTGATTTAGCCAAAGCTGCTGATGAGCTCACCTGTTACAGTGGAAAGATTCTGGAACTTGTAGTCAGTAGCTTTTACTCAAGGCCAGGAAAGACACTCCCAGAAGCAGAATGCTGTAAAGATAAGGGGACACAATCTTAAAACAAATAATTCTTAATCATTCCAAAAGAGGAAAACAATAAGGCAGAACACCAAAATCCTGACAGAAATGGAAAATTTCCTTTAAAGCAGAGTTTCAGTTAAAAATGCCGTTCTGCCATTTTACCATGGGGCTGAGGCAGGACGGGGGGGGGGGGGAAGATTACTAAGAAAAGAAACCCTTACCTTTTCCTGTAGCGGCCATGGGTGACCTGGAGGACGGTGCGGGTGCCCATCTAAGATAAGGTTTATTTTTTTATCTTTGTAACCCCCCCTCCCCCCGCCAGAGTAGGATGACCGGCGGTACATTTTAACTGAAGTTCCGCTTTAAGGCTGTAATTGCTACCAATGCTAAATTATTAAAATCTGTTATTTGTATTTTATTTTCTTTGTAATGAAATGAAATCACTTTGCAGGGGTTTGTTTTTTCTCTTCCCGTTGATCTGTTGGAATAAATAGAAGCAACTCGACTTGCTGTTTTATTTTAGACGTTGCGCTAGTTTCTCAGTTCAGAATTCTCACTGTGAAATGAGAAAGCCTGTCACATGACTAGTGAAGTGTCTTGAAGAAAATAAAGTGGCAAGTCCATTTGGCTTGATTTATTCCTATGGATACACCATGACCTAGTACTCAACCACTTCTTGTAAAGGTCCATTTAAAGGCATCCGGTGAGCGGTGAAGGTGCAGGCGGAGGCCTGTTAGGGGGGGGGGGGGGGTTGGTTAGTTAGAATTCAACACGGGGGGGGGGATATAGATTCCACAGGCAAATCTGAAAAAGGCTGCCTGCCCCCCACCCCAAAAATCCTATTGGGCACTGGGTAAAAGTTTTTTTTTTTTGGCCCCTACAGAACCTACAGCTCTGGCCCGCAACACACTGCTTACACGGCCTGCGTAAGGGGGAAGCCTTGCATTCTGTGCAGGCCGTGTACAGGGGTGGACTAGGGCCTAAAAAGTTACTGGCAAGGTCTGGTAACAAGGATGGATAGATAGAGCTCGGGGGATGAATGGGGGAGAAGCTATAAGGAAGAGGGATGAATAGACAGGATAGGAAGGACAGGGATAGGGCAGAGAGACTGGGATGGATGGGGCAGAGCTGAGGGGACAGGGATGGATGGGCAGAGCTGAGGGGACAAAGATGGATGGGGCAGAGCTGGGGGGACAGGGATGGATGGGGCAGAGCTGAGGGGACAGGGATGGATGGGGCAGAGCTGGGGGGACAGGGATGGATGGGGCAGAGCTGAGGGGACAGGGATGGATGGGACAGAGCTGAGGGGACAGGGATGGATGGGGCAGAGCTGGGGGGGGCAGGGATGGATGGGGCAGAGCTGAGGGGACAGGGATGGATGGGGCAGAGCTGAGAGGACAGGGATGGATGGGGCAGAGCTGAGGGGACAGAGATGGATGGGGCAGAGCTGAGGGGACAGGGATGGATGGGACACAGCTGAGGGGACAGGGATGGATGGGACACAGCTGAGGGGACAGGGATGGATGGGGCAGAGCTGAGGGGACAGAGATGGATGGGGCAGAGCTGAGGGGACAGGGATGGATGGGACACAGCTGAGGGGACAGGGATAGATGGGGCAGAGCTGAGGGGACAGGGATGGATGGGACACAGCTGAGGGGACAGGGATGGATGGGGCAGAGCTGAGGGGACAGGGATGGATGGGGCAGAGCTGAGGGGACAGGGATGGATGGGGCAGAGCTGAGGGGACAGGGATAGATGGGGCAGAGCTGAGGGGACAGGGATGGATGGGACACAGCTGAGGGGACAGGGATGGATGGGGCAGAGCTGGGGGGACAGGGATGGATGGGGCAGAGCTGAGGGGACAGGGATGGATGGGGCAGAGCAGAGAGGACAGGGATGGATGGGGCAGAGCTGAGGGGACAGGGATGGATGGGGCAGAGCTGAGGGGACGGGGATGGATGGGGCAGAGCTGAGGGGACAGAGATGGATGGGGCAGAGCTGAGGGGACAGGGATGGATGGGGCAGAGCTGAGGGGACAGGGATGGATGGGGCAGAGCTGAGGGGACAGGGATGGATGGGGCAGAGCTGAGGGGACAGGGATGGATGGGGCAGAGCAGAGAGGACAGGGATGGATGGGGCAGAGCTGAGGGGACAGAGATGGATGGGGCAGAGCTGAGGTGACAGGGATGAAGGGGGCAGAGCTGAGGGGACAGAGATGGATGGGGCAGAGCTGAGGGGACAGGGATGGATGGGGCAGAGCTGAGGGGACAAGGATGGATGGGGCAGAGCTGAGGGGACAGGGATGGATGGATGGGACAGATCTGAGGGGACTGGGATGGATGGGGCAGAGCTGAGGGGACAGAGATGGATGGGCAGATCTGAGGGGACAGGGATGGATGGGGCAGAGCTGAGGGGACAGGGATGGATGGGGCAGAGCTGAGGGGACAGGGATGGATGGGGCAGAGCTGAGGGGACATGGATGGATGGGGCAGAGCTGAGGGGACAGGGATGGATGGATGGGACAGATCTGAGGGGACAGGGATGGATGGGGCAGAGCTGAGGGGACATGGATGGATGGGGCAGAGCTGAGGGGACAGGGATGGATGGATGGGGCAGAGCTGAGGGGACTGGGATGGATGGGGCAGAGCTGAGGGGACAGAGATGGATGGGCAGATCTGATGGGGCAGATCTGAGGGGACAGGGATGGATGGGGCAGAGCTGACGGGACAGGGATGAATGGGGCAGAGCTGAGGGGCGAGGGATGGATGGGGCAGAGCTGAAGGGACAGGGATGGATGGGGCAGATCTGAGGGGTGAGGGATGGATGGGGCAGAGCTGAGGGGACTGGGATGGATGGGGCAGAGCTGAGGGGACAGAGATGGATGGGCAGATCTGAGGGGACAGGGATGGATGGGGCAGAGCTGACGGGACTGGGATGGATGGGGCAGAGCTGAGGGGACAGAGATGGATGGGCAGATCTGAGGGGTGAGGGATGGATGGGGCAGAGCTGAGGGGACTGGGATGGATGGGGCAGAGCTGAGGGGACAGAGATGGATGGGCAGATCTGAGGGGACAGGGATGAATGGGGCAGAGCTGAGGGGCGAGGGATGGATGGGGCAGAGCTGAGAGGACAGGGATGGATGGGACAGATATGAGGGGACAGGGATGGATGGGGCAGAGCTGAGGGGACAGGGATGGATGGGGCAGAGCTGGGGGGACAGGGATGGATGGGGCAGAGCTGAGGGGACAGGGATGGATGGGGCAGAGCTGAGGGGACAGGAATGGATGTAACAGATCTGAGGGGACAGGGATGGATGGGGCAGAGCTGAGGGGACAGGGATGGATGGGGCAGAGCTGAGAGGACAGGGATGAATGGGGCAGAGCTGAGGGGCGAGGGATGGATGGGGCAGAGCTGAGAGGACAGGGATGGATGGGACAGATATGAGGGGACAGGGATGGATGGGGCAGAGCTGAGGGGACAGGGATGGATGGGGCAGAGCTGGGGGGACAGGGATGGATGGGGCAGAGCTGAGGGGACAGGGATGGATGGGGCAGAGCTGAGGGGACAGGAATGGATGGAACAGATCTGAGGGGACAGGGATGGATGGGGCAGAGCTGAGGGGACAGGGATGGATGGGGCAGAGCTGAGAGGACAGGGATGAATGGGGCAGAGCTGAGGGGCGAGGGATGGATGGGGCAGAGCTGAGAGGACAGGGATGGATGGGACAGATATGAGGGGACAGGGATGGATGGGGCAGAGCTGAGGGGACAGGGATGGATGGGGCAGAGCTGGGGGGACAGGGATGGATGGGGCAGAGCTGAGGGGACAGGGATGGATGGGGCAGAGCTGAGGGGACAGGAATGGATGGAACAGATCTGAGGGGACAGGGATGGATGGGGCAGAGCTGAGGGGACAGGGATGGATGGGGCAGAGCTGAGAGGACAGGGATGGATGGGGCAGAGCTGAGGGGACAGGGATGGATGGGGCAGAGCTGAGAGGACAGGGATGGATGGGGCAGAGCTGAGGGGACAGGGATGGATGGGGCAGAGCTGAGGGGACAGGGATGGATGGGAAAGATCTGAGGGGACAGGGATGGATGGGGCAGAGCTGAGGGGACAGGGATGGATGGGGCAGAGCTGAGGGGACAGGGATGGATGGGGCAGAGCTGAGGGGACAGGAATGGATGGAACAGATCTGAGGGGACAGGGATGGATGGGGCAGAGCTGAGGGGACAGGGATGGATGGGGCAGAGCTGAGGGGACAAGGATGGATGGGGCAGAGCTGAGGGGACATGGATGGATGGATGGGACAGATCTGAGGGGACAGGGATGGATGGGGCAGAGCTGAGGGGACTGGGATGGATGGGGCAGAGCTGAGGGGACAGAGATGGATGGGCAGATCTGAGGGGACAGGGATGAATGGGGCAGAGCTTAGGGGCGAGGGATGGATGGGGCAGAGCTGACGGGACAGGGATGAATGGGGCAGAGCTTAGGGGCGAGGGATGGATGGGGCAGAGCTGAGGGGACAGGGATGGATGGGGCAGAGCTGAGGGGCGAGGGATGGATGGGGCAGAGCTGGGGGGAGGACAGGAATAGATGGGGCAGAGCTGGGGGAAGAGATTGTGGGACAGGCATAAATGGTGCTGAGCTTGGGCGGGGGAAAGAATTGGATGGGACAAAGAGTCTGAGAAACAATTTTGTGTGAATACCACTTCCGTTCTTGCAGTGCTTCATATTGCAATGATAGGTGCCAGGGAGCCATGACACTGGCAGGGAGACTAAGCACTACATCGCCAATCAAGTGGGGCAGCTCTGAGCACAGCAACACAGAAGCAGCTGAGTGCAGGGCAGGGGTCCGGAAATCTGGTGCTGAGGTCTGCATTTGGACCCTGGTCCGCCAGTTGAGTATCGCTGACCTAGAGGAATGAGACCCATCACAGCATCATTTTTCTAGGGGCTGTATGTATAGCCCACAGGCTGGCAGCATATGCAGGCCCCTGTATGGGGCCCAGCCATGAAGGGGGGACCAGCTGAGGACCACCCGATTGTAGCCCTGCACCAACTTCTGTCAGACCTGCTGCCATCAGCTTAATCCTATAGCCCACCTCCATATACCATACACATAAACCAGCCCCACCCCCACACACACCTACACTGAGGGCTCAGATATTTCTCATGGCGGCCCTGACTGAAAGCTTCCAGCATGAGGGACAGGGTCTTCTATCACTTCCTTTCTCCAGCGTCCGCAATGATTGTTCATTTGTGCTGAATTCTCAGTCATTAATGTGATTAAAGCAGAAGTTTTTGCCTATCTGCTGTGATCATTAGGAGAATGAGTTTCCCGCTTTGAAGCTGCCGGCTAAAGTTTAGGCGCTTCTTCCTCACAGACTTTTAATTCATAAATTATTTCCCAATGTGTAAAGACTTAATTGATGCCACTGCCACTATCATAGCATTGGAAATAAAGGGCATTGGAAGAGAGAAAGAGGCAGGGTTCAATACTGTGCAAATAGCTCTCTGCCTCTAAGTGGACCTAAAGCATCCTGGGCCACCCAATTCCAAAGAGCCTCCTGGCCCCCAGGAACCCTTAACAAAAACAACCCTCTTGGGAGAATACCCTCACCTTAAAGTCCCTGTCCAGGCACATGCTAATTTCCTCCCACCCCATACCCCCCAGTGTAAATGAGCCATAATAAATCCATCAAAATATCTGATTACAATACCTTATCTTAAGCTGAACTGCTTTCTATGCATTAATTTCTGAGGTTGTGGATGAACTGGAAAGGGCGTCTCATGGCACAACTTTATGAGTCATGTGTTTGCTCTGTTGTGGTCAGAGACAGATCTGGGACCACTGAGGCTTTCTATACTTGCGCACACTGAGAGCCCAAGGGAACTCTGAGCCCAGGAAGGCCCCAGACAGCAGGAGTATTTTTGTTAGATCTCTGTGGACCAGGACCCTGATATTCCAGGGAGGATTCTTCTTTCGCTCTTAAAATCTCTACCAAAAGATGAAGATGTTTTACAAAAGTTAAAGGGGGATTCTCCTTTTACTCTAAATATGCATAAGTGTGTTATTGGGACCTATAGCTTCATAAACAGATGTTTTACCTGAGTTAAAGGTATTATTTGAACCTAAAAACATATTATTTAGCTAAAGGTTACCTCTTTTCTTTCACAAAATGTCCATCAGGGGCGGGGCTGGTTCCGGGTCTATGCGGGCCCTTGGGTGATACAGTATCAGTGGGCCCCTTGAAGTGTAACATGATACTCGATACATGATAATAAATTTGCATGTATGGTGAATACTGCTAAAGAATAGAAAGAGTATAATAATATATAGTATGGAAGGAATGACAGAAAGAGGAGTAAAGAAGGAAAGAATAGAAGGATGAAAAAAGAAAGCAAGCACGAATGAATGACAGAAGTAAAGAAGAGATGGAAACAAAAAAAGAACAAAAACATAAAATGAATGACTAAAGCTAAGAAAGAGAATGCAGAAAAAAGAAGGGGCAGGAACGGCAAAAAAAAATAGAACAGAAGAAAGAAAAGGAATGGCAGAACAAACAGATGCAAAAAGAAAAAAATAGAAGGAAAAAACAGAATAAAAGGACGGACAGGAATAATAGAATAAAGTAAAACAAATGAAAGAAACAAAGAATAGATAGAACGTAAAAAAAAGAAGAATAGAGGGAAAAAACTAAAAATGGAAGGCCTGACATAAAGAAAGAGAGGCTCTTGCAATGGCCAATCTGCCCCTGGCTGACAGGTCATAGTCCTGGTAACCTGCATGGGGGCTGCCCAGGGAATGAGGTGGGCCCCTCCAAGGTGCAGGGGCCCCGGCACCTGCCGGGTCTGCCCAGTGCTGACACCTGCCCTGATCAGTGGTTTGGTGGTCTTCTCATGCAGTTTAGCTGCTTTTCAGAGGCCAGAACATTCGACCACCCCCCACTTTTTTGCTACAGACATGAACAGTGTTTGGATGAAGGTCGCTCTGAATGCCACATTTTTGGAAAAATGTGGCCCAACTCCATACTGAACAGCGAGCAACACTACTATTTACAAGTCATAATATATTCGAAGTGATAGTTCTCCTTTAAGTCCGCATGCATGGTGCTAAAACCATGCTTGGCTTAGCCCTAGACATGAAAAGCACAGCTCCACTCACAGTTAGTTAGCATTTAGATAGGCAGTGATAGGACAGAGGGATGGGTGCTCCCTAAAGCCGATCTCACAGAGCAACAAGAGGGATTAATTTCCTTAACCAACACGGCTGATCCGGTCTATCTCATTACCCTTTCCCTTGTCAGCCCGATGTTCGACGTGATTGAAGATTACACCACTTAGGCTTTCTCCATTACTTTCTAGAGAAAGCAGCGGCAATGGAAGAGTCCTTCCTTAGCCACTCTTGCGAACAGCCAACGCTCGGCCGCCTGAGCCTATAATTCTGCTTCATTTAAACTTCATCAACTCTTCCAGCCAAGTGGAAGGATCTGAAATAGACTTTGTAAGTTGCCAGGCTGTCTCATCCCTTTGTTAGTTAATATATTCAGTCTTCGGGCCTTTATTCCATTCCCATCTTCGCCCCCCCCCCCCCCTCTCTCTTTTCGTGCGTTCTTTTTCCCCTCATGCCGAAAATGAGATTACAGTATTTAAATATCTATGATAATCAATCAAGGGACCTTGGGCAGAGATTGAGGTTAATTTTTCTGAACAGAACAAAGAGTCCTGAAGCCTACTGGGGGTTTCAGAGTTCAATTTGTGTTTCATGCTTGTTTCGCTGCTTCTCCGACTCGTCCCTTTCTCGAAATTGCTGTTTTTACCGACCCTTTTCTAGATGCCAGCTCGACGCTTGGCGATTTTTATTTTTTTTTACCCGCTTGCCATCTGTGGTTCTCTTGATGCCATTGATAGAGCATACACACTTAGGTCACATTTCCAGGGCTGCTTTTACAGTACGTTAGTTATAGGCATTAGCTGCAGTGCTGAGACAAGGTCAAAGGTACAGAACACTCTCCCCCACCTCCTAACAATTGTTGCCCCCTTCTATGGGTGAATGCTTATATATATGCTTTAAATAAAGGCTTTCCACTCTAGGAGCGTATGCCAGGAGAGCCTTTGCATCATTTGTTGTTTCACACTTTTTTTCTCTACTTCTCCAACTCATCCCTTCTCAAAATAGCTGTTTTTACCGACTCTGGATGCCAGCTAGACACTTGCCTATTTATTTACCTGCTTGCCATTTGTGGTTCCCCTGATCCCAATGATGGGCATGCACCCTAATGTCACATTTCCACGGCTAGAAAAAAAATAAACCATACTCACCTTTTGTCCCCTGCAGCTGTCTGTGGTAGTATAGCAGTGTAAAACCTACCAGTTCCAGGGATCAAGTTCTATAGTTTGTGGCCATTTCTCCAACCACCAGCACTGAATGACCACCATTGACATTGCTGTTTTACTGACCCTTTTCCAGATGCCAGGTTGATGTTCGCTGCATTTTTTTCTTTTTAATCTCACATCTGTGGTTCTCTTGATGCCATTGATGGAGCATGCACACTTGGGTAACCTTACTCGCCCTTTGTCCCCTGCAGCTGTTCTGTGGTAGTCAAACAGTGTAAAACTTACTGGTTCCACTGAGTTCTGGGGTTTTCCCTATCTCAGGTTTTGTTCCTCCTCCCCGGGGCATCCTTATTTGGGACACCCCACTATGCGAAATCCCCCTGATCACACAGAAACCTTTTTGGTGATCCCATGGCACATGTGCAGGGCACTAGCCAATGAATGTCTCTCTTTCTATTCCGCTTTTTCTTGCTGCTCTGAAAGAAAAAGCCGAATGAAGAGTGAGCCACTAACTGTTTTCAGAGATTCAGAGATGAATGTCTTCGGTCTGTGTCTCAGCCAAAAGCAGAAATGTGACAGGGGCCTACGCATGGGCCATGGGATCGCCGTCGAGGTGAGTATACTGGGCAATCCTAGGGTTTCCCACAATGGGGAATCCCAAATTAGGATTTCCCAGAAAGCAAGAGACCACTGGCCCTAGGATTTTATAGATTCTAGACCGGTGGTTGCTTCTCCTGGGCAGACTTTCTGTGGTGGTAGGCTCTGTCTGTGGAGCTTCCAATGGCAGGTTCTTACAAAGAAACTTAATATTAAGCATCAGAGGGAAAGCCTGTCCCAGTAAAGGTTTTAAGCCAACTGGACTTTCTCTAATTTTATAAGGATGTTTCACTATAATATTGCTGAGTGCTGAGCATCTTTTATTTACCGTTAACATCATGAGCGAAAAAGACATTAAAACGATTGTCCAGCACCCCGTTGGAGTCATGCAGTCCCGCCTCTGCACGCCCCTCCATTGCAATGAATGGAGTTGAGATAATGCAGGGAAGAAACTACATTCAAATACGACCACATTCTTGGACCTGAGAGGACCGACAGGGATGCACATGCTCCTCTCTCGGAAGGTTTTTTTTTTGTTTTGTCTGGACATTTTTTTTTTATTGGATTTACTTGACTGGAGCTATGAGTTGTTATGTCATAGCACATCCATTGGCTTTGATTTTACAAGCAACTTTACCTGCACTGTTATAGACATTCAAGCTTTGTTGCTTTATGCTTAAAGGAGCAATATCGCAAATTTTTCTTGGTGACTTATATTTAAATGGTACTTTGAATGTAGGTAAGTGTTGGAGTAAGAATTACAAATGTAGAAAAAAATGATGTCTGTGTTGTGCAGCTGGAGACTAATAGCTCATGTTTATGTCTGCTGAGTGTCAGGCGACACTCTGGCCTGTTCCACACTGAGGAGAGGGGGAAACAATGTAACAAAGAAATCAGCTGTTCAGTGCTGGCAGCCGTCCAGCATAAGATAATATTGCAACATTGCCTGGCCAGAACTCATATATCTAAAACAGAAAGAAAAGCTCTAGAAGTCAGCTCATTGGTAAATTCAATTCAATTCAGTCAGTTTGAACCAGAGAGTCATTGGTTTGAATCTCAGACTCACCATTTTTTTTTTTTTGGGGGGGTGGGGGTTATTTTATTTCAGAATTAGATTTTTATGTTTACATCCTGTTTTTTTGCTCTAAACATTTTTTATTTTGATAGTTTTCCCTTCATGTTGGCTCTGCTGCAGAATCTTTCAGGTTACCATTTTCTCTTTCATATTCTTATTTTTCATTTTTCCATATGATCTTTCTTTCAGCTTTGTGTGTTTTGAGCAAAGCCCAACCCAGGATTTTCACTATCTGGAGTTTTCTTTTGTGCCCCTAGGGGCATCCTGACTTGGGATGCCCTGATATGTGAAATCCCCAAGTTCGTCTGTGAAAACGTACCTTTCCCTGTCCCACAGCGCATGCGCGAGCTCTCATCCAATCAGCGCTGTTTGCACGCAGATGGGGAGTCTGAGCAGTAACCTTCCTGGCCGCCCGGCCTGTCTAAATGACTATCTGCGTGAGCGCGCCAGAAAAATGGGGGGATCTGTGGTTATCCAGGGGTTGTTTCACACAGTGGGGCATCCCGATTTAGGATGCCCAAGGGGGAAGGTCAATGGCCGGGTCTTATAGACTTCAGGGTCGGCCACTCAGGGTATTGTTACACATTTGAGTCACCTAACAAAAGCAGCACCTCACACACACACAGCCGTTACCACTGATTACAGTTTCAGCCTCTGAGGTAAAGTGTTGCTAGGAGACCAGTGGGCTAAATGAAGCAGCTCACTAAATACAACCCAGCAGATCCCCCTATTCAGCAAATGGACTGAGCCATTGTCATTATACAATTTAAAAGAAAGTCAGATATTTTTTCCTTTTTCTATCGCCACATTATTTATACACATGTTAGAAGCTATTGTGTGGCAATTTAATTATTTATCCTTTCTAATGCAAATTTCGCGATACTGCTCCTTTAATCGAGACCCACGTTTGGCCGCCAAGTCACGTGGTTGCTACTGGCCGGATACTCTGGGGAGGTGTGCAGACCAAGTGACTGCAGTGGCCAATTGCAGGCCTCAGTTTCAAAGGGGGAGCAATATGAAAAGTAATATTACTTTACAGCACAGGGGGAGGTGTCCAGGCCTAACAAAAAAAAAAAAGATACTTGCGTTTCTCCTGTAGCTTCCACTTCTGGCGCTCAAAAATGTGCTGGTTTCTGAGAATAAGTCTCCCAGTGTCCTGGCATGCTTCTGACACTACTTACAAGCAATTTTTTACTTTTTAACAGAAAAAAGAAAAGGTCAATCCACTTCTATTTTCAAGGTTCAAAGTGATATTTATATTTCCCATTCACAGTTGTAAGCCACGTCCCTTTCCATCAAGCCCCCCCCCCCCCTTATCACTCTAAATCACTATATCTTAGGTTGATGTCTCTCTCTCCCTCTCTCTCCCTCTCTCTCTCATATATATATATATATATATATATATATATATATATATATTACAGTTATTCTTTGAATCTTAGTGTGTGAGTTAAAAATCGTGTCTTGCTGAACATTGTTTTATTACAGAAGCATCTCTGTATCATTTTACATAATTTATTTCCTGACAGCGTTGTTAATTACCTGTGGCTCCTTTTCCTGTTGCCGGCAATTAGACGGTATTAACTGGCACTAATGACGACTTGTCGGTGAATCCTAACACTGGAAACAGGCAGCCATGGAGAGAATTAGAGGTGAGCCATCAAGGGCTTTTCAGGCTCGGCTGAGAGTTTTGTCAGCAATTAAGTGGCAGAGATTCAAAGTCATATAATTTTTTTAGTCTTAAAGGCGACTTCCACCGAAAAAACTGCAATATATAATTTGCTTGTTGCTAAGCAATTTTGTTACATTCTGAATTCTCATCCTATTCTATGGCTGGCTATAGAATAGGCAATCTGGTAGACCATTCAAAGTACAATCAGGGCAAAAAATAAACAATCTATACATCCACAAAGTCCTTTATATTGCATTTTTGCATTGTATGACTGCAGTGATTTTTAGAATTCTAAAATAGGCACTGATAGTTTTTCACCTGGATTCTGGTTATAAAAACATTTTTTAAATATATACAATAATTAATTTATTACATAAAATGATAGAACAGGCAAAGGCAATTGTTAGAACATTGTGTCCGGCTACATTTGGCACTATCCTTAACTGTTTCCCATTTTTCAAATTGAAGCTGAATTGGCTGAGATATCGAGATTTAAAATTTTACCTTATGATTTCTCTTCTGAAGCTTGTGGGTGTAGCCTTTGGAGCTGGTTTTAGTGGAGGGTGGGCAGCTGCTGGGAGCCAGAGGGCTTGCTAGGAGGAGGTCAGGCGGGAAGGAGGAAGGAGTTAGCTGGGCTTGAGAAGTAGCTCTGAGAGCACCATTCAAGCAATTCAATCAATAGAGATGGGGTGTGGTTTGGGCTAGCTCCTTGAGCTAGTATTGGTGGTCCACATTGGTAGGGTAGCACTGGAGGGGCAAATGAGGAAGTGTATTCCTGCATTCATGGAGCCGAGGGCACTGTAGGGGCAGAGAGGAGGCACAATGCTGGAGGAATGCCTGGTAAGGTAAGCTGCTGGTTATTTTATTTAACAATTTGCATGAAAGAGATGCCCTACAGTCCTCAGATCAGGGCTGCCAAAGCGTCACAAGGTTCCCCTACCTATCTTCACTCAGTCCTGTGGCAGCGATCTCTTTCCAGAAGCCCCAGTATCTGTAACCTGTAGCCCATTACTCTCTGTGGACTCCTCATCCTAGCTTCCTACAATGTTGTACACTTTTGTCCAGCCCAAGCCTATAAGTGCCACACCTGGCTTCCTGGACACCAGGGGAGAGAATTTGTCACTGCAGACCATGATCTAAGGTATGTGACCTTTCCCTTTAAATGATTTCAAGAAAAACTGTCCGTGCCAAATGCAGGCCTTCTATGGGTACATGGCGAGGTCATGCTGAAGATTGTATTTGCTGATGTACTGTTCTACAGAATAGGGAGAATAGGCAGAATAGGCGGCATTTGGCAAACCATTCCATCCTCCATTCCATAAAGATAAAAAAATGTGCATATACATTTCTGCTGTTGCAAAAGTGTGCCTCCACTAGTGTTTGTAGTGTAGCATGATAACAGGTGTAATGACACATAAGGGTCGATTTATAGTCGTGTGCCTATGCATTTGCAGCGGGCCCTCGGGCTTCCTCCTGATTTATAGTTGTCAAAATTTGAAGTGCACTGTGTAGAGCAGACATTTGTGCCTGGAATTCTCCACAAGCGCAAATTTGGTGCCCCAAACTGGCACCTGCAACTGATTTATGGCTTATTTAGAGGGCAGAAAATCGTGTGCAAATGTGTCAATTTCCTGTATGATTTTCCTCCAGCAAAAAGCTGGAGTAAATTGACTTCTCTGACTAACAGGCTTATTTAATTGCATGTCAGCAGTATCCGGCAAGTGTCAACCACAAGTTCATTTTAGTAATTTTCCCTTTTTGGGGGGTTTTGTTGAGACTAAACAAATGGTTAAAAGTTGACAAATCTCAAAATGTTTAATGATGAAAACATCAAAAAGGTGGACAATGGTGGGAGTAATTAAAAAAACATTAGTACCACAATTATAAGCCAATAATATGCAAAACAGGCCAGGGAGGGAGGGCTAAAGAGAACATCTGGGTCTAAACATTTAGAACAACAACACTGGAAGTGACCTGGAATCAGGCTATCCCCAATATAACACGTCACCTAAAAATAGACAACTAAATATTTCTTCCTTTTCTTAACTGTTTCTCAATTGCGATTTTGTCTCTCCAGCTTCTGTGTTTTGGGCGAATCTCTATTCCCCATTTCAGGGGCATACCATTGCAGGTGCAAAACATGGGCTGGGGGGGTATTTTGGGGTTGGGAATGAGGAGAGGGGTTGAGGGAAGGCATGGGAGGCAGGAAGTGAAGGGGGTGCAAGAAGGGGAGTGTGTGAACTCCAGCACATGGATATTGCTTTGGATATTGTAGGCCGTGTGCTGTTCCTAAAAAATAGGATGGAGGGTAGACTTCCTGGTTTTCTCAAGATTTGGTCCGCATGGTTGAGGTATGCTTACCCCAGCATGTCCACAGACCGATTGGTGGGGGTCTGAGGTGGCTTCTGCATCTCCTTTCTGTTGTGTTCTATACTGTTCCTTTTCTCTTCTCAACAGTGCGTTCTTCCCCTCTCCTTCATCCCTCTTACTCTCATTACATAGTGATTGGATTTACATACTTGGCTCAGAATGCTAGTTGGGGTGCCTTAGACAGAGAAATCGGGTGGTCCCCCAGCATATTACATATCCCTAGTATTATAGAGAGCACACATCCTGTTGGTGGTACACACTTATTGGCCTAACTGAAGCTAATTATCAGTGAAAAAACCTTGTATGGTCCTTACGTGATTTGACTTTGGTGTTCTTTACACTTTACAGTATACACACTTTTGTACAATGTCTGAGCTGTACTTGTGAATTTTCAATCAAAATGATTGAAACAGAGATCTAGTTTTATCATGTATACATGTTCATTTTAACCAATCAGCCATCACATTAGAGCTTCCATGCTAAATCACGTTAATGAAAATATCAAAGCTTGCATTTAGCTTGTCGCATTATCATCAAGAGAGTAGAGCTGGAAAAGGAAAAAAATGTAAAAGATTCCCTGCGAGGCCGTGTCGCGGTTGTGTTTGCTTTGCTTGGCTTTGCTTTTTGTAGTTACCTGACAAAGCGTTCTTCAAAGCTTGCCTTCAAAGTGCAGGTTTTTATCTTGCACGTTGCTGACAAATCTCCCTTTATCTTCACAAATGATGAGGATTAGAGACTGCTTTCTACAACAATGATATTACACGACGCCTTATTGCATTGGATGCGCTTGTTTCCTAGAGGAGCTTTTCAGTGTGAATTAAAATTTGACAGCTGCTTCTGACTCTTTAGGATAAGAACATGGAAGACCCACTCACACCTCTACCTTACCCCCCTTTTATACAAATAGGGGAGCCTATTCCAATGAGCCTCAGTGTCAGGAGCAGGGTGGAGCTCTGCTGGCAGGGGCCTAGTCAAGGTGGCAACTTACCCCTGTGCCCAGAGTCGACTAATAGCCCTGGTATTTACTGGAGCTCCCTGCAAGGGAAGACAGACTGTTCTGCAGGAAGTCCAAAACCCGGGTTCTGAACGAAGGTCAAGGCTGGCAGTGGTGGTTCAAAAATGTGGTAGTCCAAGCAGGGGTCGGGGCAGGCGACAAAGGTTCAGAGGTGGTAATCCAAGCAGGGGTCAGGACAAGCAGCAAAGATGCAGAGGTGGTAGTCCAAGCAGGAGTCAGGACAGGCAGCAAAGGTTCAAAGTCGAGTTCAAGCCAAGGTCATAACGTGAAGTCAGGTGAATGAGAGCAGGGTCCAAAAGAAATCCAGGTTGTCCACAAAAAAATCAAATCCAAGAGCAGATCACGAATTGGGAACCAGGAACTCAGCTGATCAAACAGGAATAAATAGCAGCAGGAACCATCTTTAAATAGGCTTAGGGAACTAGGTTCGCTTGCATGTGCTGTTGAGCACGCATGCACACGCACCCTTGTGGAGACTTTGTTACCTTG
Organism: Gastrophryne carolinensis; assembly: GCA_027917425.1. Taxonomy (NCBI): domain Eukaryota; kingdom Metazoa; phylum Chordata; class Amphibia; order Anura; family Microhylidae; genus Gastrophryne; species Gastrophryne carolinensis. The sequence goes on along the minus strand of CM051235.1, from coordinate 197,080,011 downwards.
ACATTGTCCCCCTTTACAGGAGGCCTCCGGTCGACCAACCAGGCAGGTTTCCTGGGGTCCCTGAGACGTGCAAGTTCCTAACAGGCTTCCAGGAGTCCTCTTCTGTGCCGCAACCCTTCCATCCGACCAGATGTTGGAGGTCTTATTTCCCAGAGTCCAGGATCTGCTCCACTTCACACTCATCTTCTCCATCAATTAAAACAGGGTCAGGAGGCTTGACCAGTGGCTCCCGGATATTTGCCTTTTTCAAGAGGGACACATGAAAGTCAGGATGAACTTTCAGATACAGAGGTCTAAATCATAGCCCACTTTATTAATCTTCTGTTTGACCTTAAAGGGGCCAGTAAAATTTGGCCCAAGTTTCTTGGAAGGGAGGTGAAGATTCAATTGAGAAGATGAAAGTAGTACAGGGTCAACGATGGACAGCCTTGTAGCTGGAAAATGATGGGAGTCTTCACTCTTTTTATGGCAAGCCTGAGTGTGGAACAGAGTTGGTGGACAGACAGATGAGTACTCAGGTCCTGAGGGACATCCCTCGGGAGGCAGCTTGAAGTGAAATCCAAAGCTGGCTTCAAACGGGGTCAGGTTCATGGATGAATTGACTGAATTGTAAAATCCAAACTCCACCAGTGGCAAAAGGCGAACCCAGTCATACTAGAGTGCCGAGGTGTAACAGCTGATGTACTGCTCCACTGATTGGTTGACCCGTTCAGTCTGTCTGTTGGTCTGTGGGTGGTAAGCCAAGCAGTGTGCCAGTGTGATCTGGAGGCTCTTGCAGAGTGCCAACCAAAACTTTGCTGTGAACTGGGAGCCTTGGTCGATGATGATTCTGGCAGGAAGTCCTTGGAGGCATATGATTTCTCTGGTAAAGACTCAGGCTAACTCTGGGACTGATGGGAGGCCTGGCAAGGGAAGAAAATGACTGAGCTTCGTGAGGTAATCCAAGACCACTAAAATTGTGTTGCACCCCTCCGAACTCTGCTATTCGACCACAAAGACCAGGGAAATCTGTTCCCAGGGTCTCTCCAGGATTGGCAGGGGCATAAAAAGAACCACCCGTTTAGAGGTCCTATGTTTGTTATGGGCATATGTTCCACAAGTAGATACATACTCTTTAGAGTCAAGATTGGAGTTAATGCCACAGAAATAGTGTTTAAGAAGGTCCAGGGTCTTCTTGAACCCCAAATCCTCAGCAAGCGGATGATTGTGAGTGTTTGGAGAACTTCTGGGCGCATAGTTTCTGGAACAAAGATTTTTTTCTGGTGGATCAGAATGCCATCGACCTGGGTCAATTGATCTTGGAGATGGCTAGGGATATCTGCAAAGGCTCTGCGAAACTTGGAGATGAGCTCCAACTCCACCAGAAGGAAGTGACTGGGCTGGAGGACGGTAGACACCTCAGACTCCTCTTCTTGAGAGGAACAGTGGAGACGAGAAAGGGCATTGGAGTTAGTATTCTTATGCCCGGTTCGATAAGAGATGTGAAACGAAATGACGAGAAAAACAAAGACCAGCAAGCTTATCTTGAACGTTTGAGACGTTTGGCAGATCGAAGGTACTCCAAATTCTTATGATTAGTCAGGATGAGAATAGGATGACTTCCTATGTCATCCTTACGTCATCATAATTACGCTCAGTAATTTCCTGGAGAAAAATGCTATGGGATGGACCACTCCCTAAACTTGATCTTGATTGATTGAGACAGGCTGACCCCCACCGCAGTTGCAGATAGACCTCGAGGATGAACGGGAGTTCAGGGTCTGCGTGATTCAGAATGGGTGGAAATGTGAAAAGCCTCTTAAGTTCTGAAAAGGCTTCCGGCCTCCTTGGGCCAACTAATAGGGATTCTGGTCTTGGTTAAATCGGTGATAGATCGTACAACCTTGGAAAAGTCCTGAATAAAGCTTGAACCTCTTTGCGGGTTGTAGGAGTGGACCAATCCAAAACTGCAGAGACCTTGGTCGGGTCCATCGAAATGCCAGGGTCAGAAATGTTCAACCCAAGGAATTGAATTGATGACTGCTCCAGTTTGGTTCCGGTGATGTTGGCAGAGGTGTAAAAGAACCTGACAGACATGGTTCCAGTGAACTTGTATGTTTGGAGAATAGACCAGAATTAGACATCAAGCAAGTCCTTAAAAACATCATTCACCAGTGGATCTTACTGGGAGAAATGTCGCTGGTGCGTCGCAGGCCTCACCTTGACGTGAATCCATGAGGTAAACAAAAACTCATGCAGCAATTACATGGGTAACTTATGATGATAAACGCTAATTCACTGTTTGATAAGGAAAAGGAAAACATAGCCATGGTTTCATATGACATCGTAAAAGCTTTATTTTTTCTGTGATAAACAAAAATAACTATGTAACAGTTTTGTGTTATGTACATTGTAGCTATGTTGAAAAACCCAATAAAAACTATTTAAAAAAAAACAAAAAAACATAATTTACAAATGCCGGCCTGTGGGCGCATGGAGCTGGTTGCTTGGCACCGGGGGTTGGTGGACAGGTACCCGCACGGAATAGGGATGTATCTTATGGCTCTAAGGTAACATAAACTTTTATCACTTTCTACCTCTCTTTATATTACCTAACAAACTCCTGGAGGAGTTTTTGATAGGCATTCACATTGATGCATTGCCATTTATTTGAGATAGTTATTGGCACTTACCTGGCATGCTAACAGCACTGTGCACTATAGGTGGATCCTAACACTGGATGTGAGTCCCGTCTGCTTTCCCACTATTACCACCACTAAACCCTACTCTCAGGCATGTTAATGAGCTTACTAATTAACACACACTAATATTTTGCGTTTAATAAACTCATAGATCAATTGGCAACATATAAATCGCAGTACAGTGGAAGACATTATACCATCCTTCCTTGCCAAATTTTCATTTTTCAATTTACCCCTTTGCGTGACCACATCCCATATACAGGTACTCATGTAAAATGATATTCCAGCAGAACATGTTATTGTAATATTATGTATTTACTGTGTATTTTTTGTATAATATATAGTTGGGGTTTCCAGCTTAAAAAGGCACTGAAGGAGCCAATCAAGGTGAAACTAGTCTGCCCCTTACAAGTCTGGAAACGTTGCTATTGGACCTCTGTTATTGTACAAATGAATAAGGTCATGCACCGAGACAATTGTTTATATGTCTTGACATATCAGTTCTGAACATTTTTAAAGATTTAAATAAAAGTTGCCTATTTTATTATAAATGCTTTAAGGATCTAGTTTGGCAAGGTAAAAAATTTTGAGCTCTAGACAAACAAATCTGGCCAAGGGGATGGTCCAAACCTCTTTGCACACAATTTTAAACTTCACTAGAGAGCCTTAACATTTGACCAGCCTACCCCTACATGAGGTTCTTTTTTTCTCATATCCAATTACCTATCTTGCCATAAACAGTTTTGTATTTGGAGAGTCAAGTAATAATAGGTTGACCCCGCACCAGGGGCCAACTATCAGTGGACTTGTTGTACCTCAGCCTGATATTGCTTGCATGAACTGGGGTCCTCACAAATCCATATCCACTGATCCTGGTCATGCTCTGTTCCAGTTTTGTCCAGCTATCCTGACTATTAGTATTATTATTGTACGTTTTATAGGGCTGTACAAGGTATAATTACAAACATGGCAAAACATAGAGTAGACCAGAAAGTTCAGTACAAAGACTATTACAAACCTGTTTGGGCTCTTCTGATGGTTTGTATGACCACCAGCTTTGGGCTTCTTTGACCATCCGCTTGACTCCTGAACTGGCTTGAACTTGGAGTCTCCTCTGCTCCTGTGCCTAGTCTTTCCAATATGTTCCTAGCTTGCATTGGCTGCACATTCTGGGGTCCTACCGCAGCAAAAACCTACATCCATGATACATGGACATTTGCACTTTACTGGCAGCATCCTTTGCATGTGTACATGTACAAAACCTCCCACTCATTCACACATAAAAAGAAAAGTGAGCCCTCATTATTACACTATTTTGTCATGGTTTACTGACTACAACTGATCTCCACTGTTCAGCTTCTGACCCAGCTTGTGTGACTACCCACTACCCACAGGTTCCTCTCCAAGCTTAAATAATTACCTACCTTACCTCCTGACACTTTTTGTTTGACTACCTGATTTGGCTTTTACAACTACCTATTTTGGCTCCTGACCTGCCTTGTAGAAACATCATCTTTGGATCCTGACCTGGCTTCTGTAATCAGCTGCTGGACTCCCGGTCTGGTCTGAACCCATGCCTCCAATCTGCTCCAGTCTCTTCTGCTGCAAAAATCCACACCCACCGACCATGTTCATGATGCATGTTTGCAGATAACTGGCAGTCAAATTGTATGTGGGCCTGCACATGACTTCACAATCAGTGACAGCCAGACAGATTTTCAATGATAAGCTCATGTTCTGTTCCTGACTTGCCAGGTTTATCTGCTGATAGTTGATTTCTACTGCTCGTGATGTGACCCAGCATGTGTGACTACCCCTAACCTGATTTACTTGAATACAAGCTTTGGCTCCTGGCCTGGTTTGCATGGCTAACCCCTTTGACCTGAGTCCTGACCGTGCTTGCACAACCACCATCTTTGGCTTCTGACCTAACTTCTATGACCATATGCTTGACTTGATGTGGCTTGCCCTTCATATCTTTCAGTCTGCTCCTGTGCCTACCTTGACATTGGTTGCCTGATCTGGGGTCCTCCTTCTTTGCAATCCCATTGCACATTGCACTTATAAAGACCAGGGTTCTATAGAAATTACATGCTCTAGTATCTATAGTTGAAAATCCTCGACCCATCAGAAGTGCACTTTCCTCCGGACAACAAGCCTCTTAGCTGAAGGCAATTCAGGAACACTGCACAGTTGCCAGCAGATCTCCAGTGTTATGCTTTTATTTTGTACCTGCTTTGCCCTACTAACCTGACAATCAGCCTGTACCACTTACATTCTGACCATGCTTTTGAGGGTATCCCTTTTGCGTGACATGATTTGGCCAAAGGTGTTGATGCATGACCTAGCTTCTATGACTACTTGCTTGACTCCTAATCTGGCTTTACCCCCCCATCCCCCACAGTTTCCTTCTGCTCTTTTACCTGGCAAGTCCTGTCTGGGCCTGGAATTGGTTGGCCAGTCTAGGGTCCTGCTTTTGCACACAAACCAATAGCCACCATCAGGTGCTTAACTGGCTAGGACTATGGGTCTCTGCAGAAGCCACTAACCAGTGTCCATGTTTGTGGTGGTTGACCAACCCCCTAAATCTCCTAATTTGGGAAGCCCCTCTGCTTAAAAAAATGTATAAAGCCGGAAACCAAGCTACAATATTTAAAGGTACTATCAACCCAACCTCAATAATGAGGCAGCAAGCAGCGACCATGATGCCTGTTCCATGTGCCTGTCCTCCATTTCCTGCAGTGACGGGTAGAAGCTGCAGCAGGGCTCCAAAGTGCACATGTGCTGTGCCATTCACAGCATGTGCATGCTAACAGGGCATGCAGGCCCCTGTTATCTGCAGTTAGCCACAGGAACCTGAAAATGTAAGTGTAAAAGCTGATTCTCAGGCATCCCAAATCAGAAAAGAGAGTGTAAAGTAGACATTTTTGGCTTGAGGTGTGCATTAACTATAAACTTGAAATAAGTTTTGGCTGGAGTTCTGCTTTAACTCTCACTATCCTGACTTATTTCACTGTACCACATTCATTAAGCAGGCTTTGCATACTCTATTGTGCCCGGGTTTGAAGAGACTCTCTAACAACCGCTGCCGAAAAAAAGGCAAATGAAATACGGCGGGTTACTTATTTATAGCTCTTGGTTGGCGCTCGGAGCCGGCTGATAGATTTTTCCTGTTTTCTAAAGAAAATGAGTACAAAAGCCGGTACATTTATTTTTGTCAGTCAAGGCTTTCTCATCTGCTCTGTTTAACATGCCAGCCCCGAAAATTATCTCTGGTGTTGTCAGGCAAATGGAAGGAGATGATATGAGGAGCCGGTGTTCATTTGTCGAAGACTATTTCTCATAAAGTATCGGAGTGGGAAGATGAAACCATTTATCAGTACAACAAGGAGTCATCATTTGTGGGGACAGGCTTGTTTTGCATCGTGATAACAAAAAAAAATATACATGTATAGGTTTTATTTTCTTGTGGGAACCTGAGAAAGCTGTAGACCTAATCAAACCACCAAAGCCAATCTGTGATTTGTTTGTCACCCAAAGTCATTTTCTGCTTTGGTTTCGGGATGTCAAATTATACTGATGTGTTCACGAATGGGGCTTGTTTCTCAGTTATTCTTTTGTTTTTTTTAACAACATGTATTGAAATTGTCAGAGTGTTTGCATGCTAGTTATCCAGGAACAGGCGGGAGGGAGGGCCGTAGACCATAGGGAGCTATCTCAATACTAGTCACTCCTGGGAAGATGTTTTCTCAAGCGTACTTTTCTCAAGAACGCTGCTTTTCTCGAACTTACCATAACCCTCTTCTCCATCAAATAAGCTTTAGAAATATATATACAATACAATATATACATATAAATAGCTTTACACAATCATGGCATTCTTTCTACAATCACATTCATATAATGTTACATTTTCCCAACATTGTTGAACTTGTAGGTTGCTTTGCTTTTGCCCTCCTGTCCTGTTCATCCCAAAGAAGCTCAATCGAGTCTAAGCCATTCCATTCTTTGAAGTCTTCTGGCCTAGTCTTCCTTTTTAGGTCATTGGTGTCCAACCCTCTCCTCAAGGGCCATCAACAGGTCAAGCTTTTAGAACCCCCATATATGATGCTATAGCTCTGCCTGGCCACTAATTACACAAATGCATCTGTGTGGAGATGCAATACTTGGCCTGTTGGTGGCCCTTGAGGAGAAGGTTGAGCATGTGTGTCTTAGGTAGTTCTGACAGAACCTAGAACTATGTGTTGGATGATCATCTTGCTGTAATATAAACACCTGTCCAAATCCCTGTACACCAGAGGGTATTGCATGGTGCATGCTGTGGCAGCCATTTTTGTCTAGTGCACCAGCCAACTCTGGATCCAGCAGAAGACCAGACCATCACGTTCGTCCTCCATGGTGTACAGAAATCCCAAATCAAATGTCAATTTTTGACTTGTATTTTTTATTAGTCCACTGTAGGAGATGCATGGGCCATGCTAATTTTTTTTTTATTTTGCAATCTTAGCTTCCTCACTTATATTCAATCTGGCAGACCATTAAAACAGACCAAAACCCAAGGCACTCAACCCTTGGTTCTAAAAAATGATTCCTGATTTGGGATGCCCTGCTATGTAATACTGCCCCCTGAATCGCCTGTTATATTACCGTAAAGTGATACTGCAGGCGAAGGTAATTGTTACACCATTGCGTTGGGCCGCATTTGGCACTGCCCTAAACTGTTTTTAGTTTTTAAATTGAAGCAGAAATGGCAGAAATATCAGGGTTTGCAGGTTCAGCCAATGACATTCTCTGTTTCATCCCGTCCCCCAATCAGCTCAGCAGGACAGGATTGCTGGTCTCTCCCTTCTCCCACCCCTCCCTCTGCCTCCTCCTTCAGATTCATCACATTGCTGTCAGCGCAGAGAGCTGGTTATTATGCAGCTTCACAACTCCAGGGACTACGCACACCTCAAATCATGAGGTGAACCTGTAAACCCAAGTATCGCGGACATTTTTTCTTCAATTTAAAAACCGAAAACAGTTTAGGACAGTGCCAAATGTAGCCCAACACAACAATTACCTTTGCTTGCTGTAGTTAATCCCTGCTTCCAAGGCAAATGCGCAGGTCCCCATTGGCATCCGCAGCACCCCTCCAGCTGACGCGGGCATAGCTGAATGGCTGGCAGTGGGTGCATGCAGCCGATGGAAGCTGATAGCTGCAATCTATTTATTCAGAATTTATTGCCAGACATTAAAGAAGCCCAGTCTAAGATGATGCCCCCGACCCCTAGCACTGGATTCCAGGGACCACGTAAGGAGTTTTATTTTGTTAACCCCCGTCCTGCATTAGCGCCAGGGGGGATCGCCTTAGACTGGACTTCTGTACAGGACTGGCTTCTAAAGAATTGTCCAGACTGTAGTGTGTAAAAACAAATTGATTGTATGCATACAAGCCATGCACATAATGAATCCATGTGTGCTGCTGATTAAATGTATTGTTGAGATTTAGCCTTTTTCCTGTAGCCAAGCCCCTGGATTTTCTTTCTTTCTTTTTTAGCATTGAGAGGGGAAACTAACTCCACCTCTCTTGCATCAGATTCTTGTGTGTACATCGGAGGATAGCTTCCCCTTACTCAGCTTGTCTGTCTTCTCCCCGCTTAGTATAGGTCCTCCTATAGGTGTGCTTTAATGTGATCCTATACCCTAGAAAGGAAGTTTATGTGGTCATCTTCTATCCCCATCCCTATGCCCCAAAACAGCCTGTGTTTCTTTTTTTTACTAAAGCCTTTGCCCAATATTCATAAAACTAACAGAAAGCAGTTTGATGTCCGAATGGCAGCCATATGCTAATTTATTCAGTTACAACTAAACTGTCACATAATGGCAGTTAGGTTGAAGTGCTCCTCATTGCTGAGCTGTGTGTAATGTAAACAAATCATTGCTGGGGATGCTCAACCAGGGAGCAATATGGCTGACTAGATCCAGTTTGTGTTGTTATGAATATTGAGCAAAGGCTTTGTTTCTGGGTATAGGATCACTTTAAGTTGTGCTTGAAGTTTTGGGCTGTGAGGTGCTAATTGACTCTAAAAAACTTATCATCGTCATCTGATTTTGAAGTGGACTTTGGTCTGCAAGAGCTCTGTGAGTTTCCTCCAGTTTCAAATTGCCTTTTGATGGTATAGCTTGGCTTTCTTGGCAATGTTTCTGTAAAACATACATATAATACAATTCTGTGATTACTCACCTGTTAGAATTGGTATTATGAGCATACAGTACGTCCTGCTCCAAATATAATACTTACAATCGGGTAATACTCCGCCAGATGGCGCTGGACTGCAGAGACATCGAAAATAGGCTCCTCCCGGCCCCTCAAATACCCGGGGACCTCCCACAAATCCCCAGCATTGAAAAGCAGTTAACGAGAAGCCTGGAGAATTAAACAACCCAACTATCAACTATAACAATGATAACAATCACCATACAGGGGATCCAAGATAATTCAAAACCAAGGGTGGGTTGGAGCAGGACGTACTGTATACTCATAATACCAATTCTACAGGTGAGTAATCACAGAATTGTATTATTCTTAGTATACAGTACGTCCTGCTCCAAATATAATACTTTCAATCGGGACATCCAATAGCAGTGTCCATAAAGTAGGGTGGGATCCCCAAGAAGAAAGACAGCAGCAGACAGTTTAAACCACTGCCGCCTGCAGAACCTTTCGGCCAAAATCAGCATCAGCTGAGGCCCTAACATCAACCTTGTAAAACTTTGAAAAGGTATGAACAGAAGACCAAGTAGCAGCCTTGCAAACTTGTTCAACAGAGGCCTGGTGCTGAAAAAGCCCAAGAGGCACCAATAGCACGAGTGGAATGAGCAGTAAGGCGGAAGGGATGATTCTTCCCCTTAGCAGAGTAGGCCTGAATCACAGCCTGACGAATCCACTTGCTGATAGTAGACTTGGCAGGAGCCAAACCCTTCCTAGGACCAGAGGGGACCACAAAAAGAGCATCAGTGTTCCTGAAAGGTACAGTAGCCACCAGATAGTACTTCAGACACCTAACCACATCCAAAGAGTGCAAAACTCTCTCCTTAGCATTGCTAGGATTAGGGCACAAAGAAGGAAGAACAATATCCCGATTCAAATGAAAGGCAGACACTACCTTAGGCAGAAAGTCAGGTTTGAAACGAAACACCACCTTGTCCTGGTGTCTCTCATAGTAGGGGGGCTGAATGGACAGCGCCGCCAACTCAGACACACGCCTGACAAAAGTAATAGCCGCCAGAAACACAACCTTGAGCGTAAGAATGGCCAAGGCAGCATCCAGCACAGGTTCAAAGGGAGCACCCTGCAAGGCTGACAGAACCAAGTTCAGATCCCAAACAGGCACCATAGGTTTACGTGGGGGACGCACATGAGTGACCCCCTGGAAAAAAAGTCCTGATCAGAGGGTGCTGAGCAAAGGAATTCTGGATGAAAATAGCCAGGGCAGAAACCTGACCCTTCAGAGTACTGAGTTGGAGCCCCATCTCCAACCCATGCTGCAGGAACTCCAGAATCCTGGGAATAGAGAACACACGACAGGGAAGAGACTTAGACTCACACCAATCAATGTAGGCAAGCCAAACCCTGTAATAAATGGAAGAGGAAGACTTCTTCCTAGCTTTAATCAAAGTATCCACAACCGAGGAAGACAGCCCCTTCTCCATCAAGATGGAGGTTTCAGCAGCCAAGCCGTCAAAGCCAGAGTTTGTAAATTGGGATGGCGTAGTGAGCCCTGAGTGAGCAGATCTGGCACCAAGGGCAGAGCGTACTGATCTACTTCCAGCTGTACCACGTCTGCGAACCACACTCTTCTTGGCCACCTGGGGGCCACCAGAATTGCTGGCACCCCTTCCAGAGCAATTTCGCGCAGAACCCTGCCCAGCAGGGGAATTGGGGGGAAGACATACAGGAACTGAAAGTCCTTCCATGACATTGCTAGCGCATCCGAGGTCAGGGCCAGAGGATCCCTGGACAGAGAGACAAAAGCTGGAAACTTGTGATTGTGACGGGACGCAAACAGATCCACATCTGGTTGGCCCCAATGGTGACACAGAGATTGAAACACCCTGCTGCATAGGGACCATTCTCCCTGGTGAGAGGTCCCCCTGTTCAGAGAGTCCGCCAGGCGATTTTCCACCCCCGGGATGTACACAGCTGAAATGCAGGGGACATTGGCCTCCGCCCAAGTCAGGATCAGAGACGCTTCCTGGAGGGCCCCCTTGCTCCGGGTCCCTCCCTGATGATTGATGTAGGCAACTGCCGTCTGGTTGTCCGAGCGCACCTGAACAGGCAGGCCCCGAAGATGAGTAGTCAAGTGAGCCTGAACTAACCTGATCGCCCGCAGCTCCAAGACATTGATAGGTGTGTGGGCCTCCTGAGGGCCCCACCTCCCCTGGAACCGCAGGGACTTCCAGAAACCCCCCCAACCTGACAGACTGACATCAGTGGTGATCGTCTCCCAGGAAGGGGCAAGAAAGGATCTGCCCCCCAACAGGTTCCTTGAGTCCATCCACCACAAGAGGGACCTCCTGACCAGGGGGGAGAGCACACAGACCCTGTCCAGGGAAGCTGGGTCCTTGTCCCATACTGACAATAGGTGAAGTTGCAGAGGCCTCAAGTGGAACTGAGCATAAGGGACCGCTTAGAAGCACGCCACCATCAGGCCCACCAGCTGCATCCCCTGCCTGATAGAGGGATGAGGACAAGGTAGGAGGGACTGGGCCTGTTCAATCAGACTGTCCACCTTCTGCTGAGGAAGGAAGATCCTTGCCTGAACTGTATCCAGATTCATTCCTAGGGAAGTGGGAGTATAATTTTTACAAGCCCTACAAGTAATATACTAAAACAGGGCTGGGAGAAGCAAAGAAGGGTTCGTCCCGCCTGAAAGACATAAGCAGACAAGACCTTAGTACATCGTAACAAAAGTAAAGGAGAGAAAGCCGCCCGCGAGGGCACTTACGGACCGCGGTAGGTAGGAGTCCGTCGCGCATAGGCCAACCAAGTAGGAAAGATGGCGTCGGTATACCTCGAGGAGCGGGCCAGTAACAGCGATGACTCGGAACGCACCAAAGATGGGCCCCGCCCCCCCCCCCCCGAAGAGCGCAAAGCCAGAACGGCAAGCAGCCAATGACGGCGCACCAGCGCCTGAGGTAATGCCACCGCCAAGCGCGGAACTAAGTCAGCGCACGGCGGCAAATTTAAAAAAGCTGTAAAGACTGTAAAAACACAGACTGCATAACATACATATCTATACATATACACCCCCCCCTCTTTCCCCCCAAAGACTACAAGGAGGATGAGGGAGGACGGCGGCCAAGGCTGGGAGGCATATTACTAGTGGAACGGGTGGGAATAGTCCTACAGAGCCGCAGGCTAATAACCCCGCTCACCTGCGAGTAGAGAGCCATTTCTCGTCCTTCGCAGCCAGACTGCTTTAAATCGGTCCTTCACTCTGTTTCCCACACCCTGTACATACAGATTGCTCACATTAAAAATCATCCTACCTGCATCTACTGCATGTTATGAGCCTTTAAACATCCAAGATGGCGGCTCAGGGAACATCAGGCAGCCTGCAAACAGGAAATGCCTTCTGACTGTGCTGCTCTGCATTCTGTGATTGCTGACCTTTTCCTGGCCCCAGCTCTGCTCTGTCTGAGCAAAGCACAGCTATAACCAGCCCCCCTGTACTTTATCCCACTCTCCTCTCCTCAGTAAGTGTGATGCTTCTGAGTCAAGATGACGGCGCCCATATCCTAAAGTCCTGAACAGAGTTGCAGCCCAGTGGGGGAAAGAATAATAAGTAAGTGACTAAAAACGTAAAATATATTTATTTTAGATGCTGGGGTATCGTTTTTTAAAGGTTTGGGCTTTTCAATAAATCATGGTGAAGGTCCAGTTTAATTTTGAAAGAAAGATAGACGTATTGTGTATGTATATTTATTCATATGATCCAAAGGACATTCAGATGTATAGTCCCCAATGTTTCACATTCAGAAGTACCAAATATGTGGTGGATAAAAATGTGTGTATTCCAAGTATGCATCACACCCTGCTCCGGTAATGATTAATCACGTCTGGGTTATAGTCCACAAGGGGGCGCTTTACTGCAGAGATGGCAAAAAAGAGGCCCCTCCCGGTCCATATATACCCGGGACCTCCCACTCCTTCCCCAGTTTAGTCTCTGCAGTCGGCGTCGACAGTCAAGATGATGGCTCTCTCTCTCCTTGCAGGTAAGCCGGGTAGCACCCGGCCCCCTTTTGTCCTATTTCCACCCGGGCCATTTTAAAATGCCTCCCAGCTACGGCTGCATGGTCCGGGTGATGGTCGGTAGCACCTATTAGAGGTGTTTTTTACAATGGAGCTAGACTCCACCGCAAATCCCCCACCATAGGGTAGGCGGTTTCAGGTTGGTGATCCTGATATGGGATGCCCTGTCCGTCTTATTGCCCTCATTACATGCTTAACTCGAATGTAACCATGGGCTTTCCCCCTGCCTCCCTGTTCCCGGTTAGTGGGGGGGGGGGGGGGTATTCAGTCGGCTACTGTATTTTTAATATGTATGTGTGCCGTTTTACTAGTGTGTATGTGTGTGAGTGTTTTTTGTGACTTACGCGCGCTGACAGCTGCCAGCACGCTTTACTCCTCTCTCCATCAGCTACCTCAGTTTGATCGGCCCGCGCGCGCGCTCTACGGTGGCGGTGGGCCTATTGGCTGGGGAGCGCGGCCTGTTAGCTGTCCTCGCGTTTGGAGGGGGCCGGGCCTAGCGCTCGGCGCACTCAGCAGCGGCCCGCCCCCGTCCTCCTTCTCTTCCTGTCTCTTCGTCCGCCATCTTGCGGTCCCTGTCGGTTCTGTGAGTGCCCTTGCGGGCTTACCTTTTTTTCAATAATTGCTTAGTATTGCATGTTATGGCTGCTAGGCGATTGGGACGGTATGCATGCTGGGGTTTTTTACTCATGTGAGTTTTCCCATTATGTCTTCCAGGGGGACAATCCTAATTAGAGGTTTCTCCCGGTCCTGTGGCCCATCCCAAAAAATGAAGGGGATCATTAATTTTATCCTATTAAATCCTCCCACTAACGGACATTTAAGGGGCATCCCGGGTAGCTGATTAGCGTAATTCCCATTGGTCATTGCGATTACCTAAAATCACCATATAGAGGCTCCCCAGGATACTGTGCTCAGGGTCCCCTCGGGGCAATCCCGGCTGTGTGTGGTGTGTGGGGCATCCCTTGTGGGCGATAATGTGCAGATTTGTGTACCATGTGCGCAGCAGGCGCTTGCGCGGCAATCTGGGCCCCATGCGGCTGGGTCAGCTCCGCTGGTCTCATCCCCCACACCTCCGTGCCTGGTTATGACCCCTAGTGACATTAACACTAGCGGGGAGTCGCAATCCGATGTTTGCGCTAGACTGGCCAACATTGAGAGAATGATTGCTAGTTCTGCAGCCAGGAAGGCTCCAGCTAAAAGACGGCACATTGCGCCCGCTGCGCCGGCCTTTGCCTCTGATTATGATGATTTTCTTGATTTGTCTGACTATAACCCGCTTGAGGAGGGGGAATTATTCTCAGACTCCGATTTCTCTGATGATCAGCAGTACCTTGACGCAGATGCCGGTACAGAGCGTGGGGACGCAGACGACACCCATAGGCTGCTTACCCAAATATTTGAGGTACTTGCCATTTCCCCCCCTGCGGCGGCGCCTAAGTAGCAGGGGAATTGTTTGGTACCGTTAAGCCACGGTTGGAATTCCCAGATCAGACGCATTTTAACAAGCTAATTCTTAAGGAATGGGAAAGGCCAAGCAGGCTTCCCGGTATCCCTAAGGGGTGGGATAGGAGGCATCCCTTTCGTTGGTCAACTCCCCCCGAGGTGGATGCTCCCGTCCTGGGGTTGTCCAATACGTCCGTCGCGCATTCTCCTGATTCCACTACCTTGAAGGATAGTGAGGACCGACGTATTGACCAACTGGCCTCCCATGCCTTTGCTTGTATGGGTTCGGCCTTGCGCCCGGTGTGTGCTTCTGCTATCGCAGCCGTGGCTATTAGGACCTTGATCAGGGGCATTCTGGATGGCTCCCATGAGGATCCCTCTAGTGCAGAGTTGAGAGCTCTGCCGCAATGTGAGTTTTTCATCACTTACGTCTTATCTGCCTTAGATGACACCATTCGGATGTGTAGCAGGACCTCAGCATTGGTAGTCTCTATCTGCCGCTCGGTCTGGTTGCACCAGTGGGCAGCTGACAATGCTGCTAAAAAGGCGCTCACGGGACTTCCCTTTCAGGGTTTGCGCCTGTTTGGGGATCGTTTGGACCTTTTTGCTAAGGGAGGTAAGTTGCCCCAACGCAAAAAGCAGCCGCAACCCTTTCGGGGTTCAGGCTCTTTCACTCCCTCCTTTCGTGGGCCTAGGACAGGCAGGGGGGTATCCTTTGCTGGACAAAGGGGAGATTTCTGGGGCAAGGGCAGAGGCCGTGCCCGACCCGGATCCTCATGGGGTGCCAAACCCAAATCCACTGCCAAGCCCAATCAGCAATGAGGGGGTGCCTCACCCTTGCGTGGGGGGGGGACGACTGCGGCTCTTCGCTCCGGGTACAAGCTGGAGTTCGCGGACTGGCCTCCTTACAGATTCCTCAGATCTCAGGTTCCTACGGACCCTCGGGTAGCGCAGGGCCTGTTGGCGGTGCAAAACCTTCGGGCCATGGGGGTCGTTCGTCAGGTTCGCCCCAGAGAGAGAGGTCAGTGTTACTATTCCAATCTCTTTACAGTGCCCAAAAAAGATGGTTCCATCAGACCCATTCTGGACTTGAAAATTCTCAACCGGTTCAATAGAACCAGACGGTTTCGCATGGAGACACTGCGCTCCGCTGTCAGCTCCCTGCGCCTGGGGGACTTTATGACCTCAATAGACATCAAAGACGCTTACCTTCATGTGCCGGTCTTTCCAGGACACCAGCGGCTCTTCAGGTTTGTGGTAGGGGAACAACACTACCATTTTGTGGCTCTACCTTTCGTGCTCACCTCTGCACCCAGGGTGTTCACAAAGGTACTGGCGGGCGTGATGGCCCTTCTCAGAGCCCAGGGCATTCGCATTCTTCCTTATCTGGACGACCTTCTTATTACGTCTCCTTCACTCCATCAGGCGGAGTTGGACGCCTGGACGGTGGTGGGGACACTGGAGAGGTTCGGGTGGGTAATCAATTACCCTAAGTCCTCACTCTCTCCGTCACAGGTGACTTCCTTCCTGGGCATGGATATATGGACGCTGGATACCATTCAGGCCAGGATTTTTTTTACCTCAGCAGAAGGTGGACGCTCTTCGAGCGCTGATTCATCTCTTACTGTCCAAACCTCATCCATCCATCCGGCAAGGGATGAGACTGGTGGGACAGATGGTGGCCTGCTTCGAGGCAGTGCCCTCTTCAGCTCCATCTCCTGTCGGCCTGGGACAAGTGTCCTCTGTCTCTGGATCAGGCCTTTGTTCTGTCTCCTCTGGTCCGGCGGTCCCTTCTGTGGTGGCTGGACCCGAAGAATCTTTTGGGGGGCAGATCATTTCTGACGCCCCGCTGGGAGACGGTCACGACGGATGCCAGTCTGTCAGGCTGGGGGGGCTACTGGAAAGCCCATCAATTTCAGGGACTGTGGGGCCCTCATCAATGTTCTGGAGCTGAGGGCGGTTCGGTTGGTGCTGACGCCTCACCTCCAGGGCCTGCCGGTTCAGGTTCCCTCCGACAACAGGACTGCGGTCGCTTACATCAATCATCAGGGAGGGATTCGGAGCAAGAGTGCCCTCCGGGAGGTGTCATTGCTTCTGTCTTGGGCCGAGAGCAATGTTCCGTGCATTTTGGCGGTTTGCATTCCGGGGGTGGAAAATCTGGAAGCGGGGGGGCCTCTCGTCGGGGGGAATGGTCCCTCAGCAACGAGGTCTTCCTATCCCTCTGTCGCAGGTGGGGGATGCCGGATGTGGATCTGTTTGCCTCGTCACAATCACAAGCTCCCAGCATTCTTTCAGAGGTCATTTGCTCTTCATTCTTTGGTCAAGACCTTCTTCCAGGGGGGTCTCTCATGTGCGCCCTCCCCACAAACCCATGTTACAGGTTTGGGATTTGAATTTGGTGTTGTCGGCCCTTCAGGGTCCTCCGTTTGAGACTGTGCATGAGGCTGCACTATCTATTCTCACCTGGAAAGTTGCCTTCCTGGTGGCTATCACTTCTGTCCGGCGTGTTTCTGAGTTGGCGGCTCTGTCCATTCAGCCCCCCTACTTTGAGAGACACCAGGACAAGGTGTTTTTTCACTTTAAACCAGACTTCTTGCCTAAGGTTGTCTCTGCCTTTCACCTCAATCAGGACATTGTCCTAATCCTAGTAACGACAAGGAGAGGGCCCTGCACTCTCTGGATGTCGTCAGAAACTTGAAATACTACCTGGTGGCTACTGCCTTGTTTGTTGTGCCCTCTGGTCCTAAGAGGGGTTTGGCGCCTGTCAAGTCTACCATTAGCAAATGGATTTGTCAGGCTATTGTTAGGGCCTATTCTGCCAAGGGGAAGGATCCCCCTTTCCGGATCCTTCCTCATTCTACTCGTGCTGTTGGGGCCTCTTGGGCTTTTCAGCACCAGGCCTCTGTTGAATGAGTTTGTAAGGCTGCTACTTGGTCTTCTGTTCATACTTTCTCAAAGTTTTACAAGGTTGATGTTCGGCCTCAGCGGATGCTGTTTTTGGCCGCAAGGTTCTGCAAGCTGCAGTAGTTTGAACTGCGCGTTGTTGCCTTTTTTTTGGGATCCCCACTCATTGCTGGACACTGCTACTGTATGTCCCAGACGTGATTAATCATTACCGGAGCAGGGTGCGATGCATAGTTGGAATAATATAATTCTGTGTTTACTCACCTGTAGAATGGATATTATAAGTATGCATCACGCCCTGCTCCATCCCACCCCTCTATATGGTGAATTTTTTCCTTGTTAATGTTGTTAGTTTGGTTCTTGGCTTCTCCTGGTTCCCTTACTGCTTACATATACTGGGGAATGAGTGGGAGGTCCCGGGTATATATGGACCGGGAGGGGCCTCTTTTTTGCCATCTCTGCAGTAAAGCGCCCTCTTGTGGACTATAACCCAGACGTGATTAATCATTACCGGAGCAGGGTGTGATGCATACTTATAATATCCATTCTACAGGTGAGTAAACACAGAATGCTATTTTTTCACTTTTTTTAGGTAAAAAAAAGTAAGTGTGCCATTCTTCCCCCATAGGCACACCAAACATGTCGGGGGCACCCATAGGAAGAAAGCAGGCCCATGTCGATGGGTAACAGGCTCTTTCTGTACCCCCTGGCCAGTGGGGTGCAGGTAATCAAGCAGGAGGAATTGGCAAGCCAACGGCCACATGCAGGCATGTGGTTTGTCAGCCCCCCTACCCCATGAACTGGTATAGGGACCCTGGACTCAATTTGTTTACCTAGCCGTGGGGGCATCTATTCTAGGGCAGTTTTGTGGTAAAAAAGTGCAGGAAGGGGAATCTGTCCCTCCTAATCCATTCTATGGTGCTGCTGCTGTCCACACCATGCGCCATGCTGTGTGTCCTACTTAGCAGCAGGCAATGCCCACTTCCCATGACTGAGCCCAATATGGGGGATAAGGGCCTGTCTTATGGTCTACACCCCCACCATCTACCAACAGTGGCCCTGACTCATCTAAGAAAAATGGTATAGCTGGGATAACCGTGCCCCCAATGGCCTTAGTGCCCAGGGTGATTGAAGCCCTGATCTATTCCTAAAGCAAACCTATACCCAGACCAGACCCTGCAGCCGCATCATTGCCTTTGCTTCCCCAACTTCCTGGTGATCAATAATCAGAATATCCCTCAATATAAAAATGTCCCTGGGGCCTGATATTAGGCTTCATTTACTTACCCTGCCATGCCTGTGACATAGGAAATGGCCGTGTCACCTACTGGGAATCAAACAGAGGGAATTCTGAAAACTGAGAGAAAAGATGGAGGGAAAGAAAGAGGGGGAAAGAGATTAAGGGAATTCTGAAATCAGACAGGAAAATGGAATACAGATGAGAGCGAAAGAGAGAGAAGAGTTGATACAGTATCAGGTGAGAAAACTCTCTTATTACTTTAGGAGCGAGAAATGCCACCAATGAAAGTAAATGCCAGTTTTCTCTCCCAAAAAGTAGTGCTGCAGAAAATAGAGACAAAAGTGCAGATTCAGCACAGTGATATTTCTTTTTGCCACTTTTTTGTGAGGGAAAAAAAATGTTAAATGATTTTGCAATTTAGCACCATTTTAGCTGTGCAAATTTTTAAATAATTAACACTGCTAAAAATGGTGCTGAATTGTGCTAATAAAAAGGCATTATAAAAATGTTTTTTTTCCATTAGAATACGTGAATCAGCCCAAAAGAGAGGTGAATAAGTGTTGATAGGATAGACTGAAGATGAAAAATAGGGGAATCTATTTCTAGAGTTAATCTGAAGGAGGGAATGTTAAAAGAGAGGAAGACGTAGAGAAGGCAAAAAGGCAGAAGAGTAGGTGACAAGAGAGATGGAGGGAATGAGCAAAAGGTAAATGGAAGAAAAGTATAAACAAATTGGAGAAGGAGGGCGTGGGAGAAGAGAAGGAGATGAGATTAGACAGGGACACATTAAAAAGAAATAGTGACCAGGAAAAAAAGGAGGACAAAAGGATAAAACAAGGGAGAATGGCAAGGTTGATGTGCCAAACAAATAAAGATGAAGGCAGTTTGAAAGAAGAGAGACCTGCTGAGCCAGCTCAGTGCAGCATCTGTCTCATAGCACCCCCTTTCAGGGAGATTGGGATGGTGTCTTGTGCGGTCACACATGGCACACCCCGTTTGCCGAATTACGATGAGAGCTGTTTGCCGAATTAAAGGGGCATGGCAAACAGATCTTATTGGCTGATAGCCAGCGCATGCACCATTGGACCAGGAAAAGGTAAGCTCATACTGGCGATATGGGGGGTTCACAGAGCAGGGCATCCCAATTTGAGGTGCCCCTGGGGAATGGCAGTAGCCGGCCCTAGAATCTTTTAGATAAAAGGACCAGCCACCCTGGGTTTTGTTCCCCTTTAACGTAAGCTATCAAGAATACTTTGCTCTCTTCATTAGATATTAACATTATGTCTGACGAAGAGAACTGTTTGCTCAAAAGCAGTAAACCTGAAGGATTTATTCCTTCGCGTTTCAGTGTAGCAATAGAAAAATCCTCAAGGTGAGGGGAAGTGTCAAAGCTCTAAACTCTTTGGTACTGGAAGTTACAAACCCCAGACCTGGAGGAATTATCTTCATGAAAGCTCAGGTAGGTATGTCTTGATTTTTCATTTAACTAGAGATGTCCTTTAAGCCCCTCATACCTGACTGGCTGTTGTAGCTGAGGCTTAGACATGGCAAAGCTCTCCTAAAGAGCTCACTTGTTGCTAGTCAGGAGCTGGTTATGGAGTTCTCACTTTATATAATGCCCCTAATAATGCCCTTTCCACAAATAAATGAATACAGACGAAGCCGTAACTTTTTCCGTAAGATCATTGATTTTAAGTCCTGATCGTTTCCAGCATGCTTGGCTGCCTTCTGCTTACCCAGATCCCTTTCACTTGCCCTCTGAAGGACCATGAACACATGTCTATAACCTGGCCTGGGACAAAGGCGGGGACAATCTCATGTCCTATACATCCTAATGTTCTCTGGGAATTAGCTCTGAATAGGCACAATGAAGCTGGGAAAAGCAACTAAACACGCCTTTCCATCCATGGAATCCTTGGCTCTTGTCTCCTAAAGATGGAGCATTGTGTTTCGGAGGCAAAGCTGTAATCTGGGCAGCAGCAGGAGGGACAATTGTAGAGAAGAAAGCTTTACAACCCGGCTAATTAAAGCAATCCTTTCTTGCCCCCCTGACTGCTAATGAGACAGGAGGGTTAATTAAATTGTTGCTGTTGAGTTTATCCTTTTATGTCTTCCACGTTTGTCCTTATTAGGGTTTTTGATCCCTATCTGAGGCACTTGTATAGGGAGTTACAGGCATTGTCCCTACCTTTAAGTATGACTTGAGCTGGGGAGGAGGGGACTGCTGTACATTTCGGTCACTTTTAGTATTTTTGATTTAGTTTTTTTTAATATTTATATAATATATTTTATATTAAATACATATTTATTTATCATTTTTGTATTTAATAGTGCATAATATGTTTGCTTTGTCAAGATTGCTTTACAACCCGGCTAATTAAAGCAATCCTTCCTTTGCCCCTTGACTGCTAATGAAACAGGAGGGTTAATTAAATTGTTGCTGTTGAGTTTATCCTTTTATGCCTTCTACGTTTGTCCTTATTACGGTTTTTGATCCTTATCTGAGGCACTTGTGTAGGGCGTTACAGGCATTGTCCCTACCTTTAAGTATGACTTGAGTTGGGGGGGGGGCTGTTGTACATTTCAGTCACTGTAAGTATTTTTGATTTAGGTTTTTTTAACATATTTATATAAAATATTTTATATTAAATTACATTTTTTATTTGTGTATTTAATAGTGCATAATATGTTTGCTTTGTAAAGATTGCTGGGCTTAAAACAACTGTTCAACAACTCCTTTATTTTTTTTGTTTTAATTTATTCTAACTCAACCTCCTTGGAGGTAAACACTATATAGCTTGCTATGTTTCATGCTTCATAAATAAAAATATTAATCAGATTAAAATACCCTCCGCCCCAGGGGGTTTCACAGCGATTTGGGATCCCCCAGGGTAAGGCCAGTGGCCAGCCCTTTATAAAATATATTAAAAGAATAACTCACACATGTTGCTGTACTACAAGAAGCACGCTTACTAAAACATTAGCAGTGCAGCAACATGCTGAAAAATGTAGAAATCATATTTTGCACTACTCTAATATTTATTGGAATGGCATTGTCTGGGAGAGGTGCTTGATAAACCAGGCCCCTTTGCGTCAGTAAGGGAGGTGAAGTAAGTCCATGTGGACCCTCACCCACCCACTGTCACTAACCCAGCCCTGTGGAATATGCACAATATGTCCACCGCTTTCAGTGCTCTGCTTGTCCATACATAGATGAGGAGCGTAATGTATCTGGATGATTGCACCCATTGCCACCAGCAGCTAATATAGAAGAATAGTCCATATATCCCTCTGGAACCTGGACAGTGACCCCCGTCCCACTGTCACATTCTTTTCATGAAAGGCCCACAACACTGGGAGTGGGTGGTCGTTATCAAATTAAAGCTGAACAAACCTAGTAATTGGATGCCCCACTGTGTGAAACCCCCCCAGGTCTCCCCGTACACCTGCCTTGCTTCCCAGTCCAACAGCGCATGCACGAGCCGCGGCCGCATCCCCGCTATGCCTCTAGCAGGGCGCATGCCTGCCTCAGGCATTTGTGAATGTCCAGCGTGGGCACGCTCCCCTGTTAGAGGGAAGCGGGGGATGCAGCTGCCAGTGCGCTCTGAGCCGCTGGCCTTAGACGCTGGCTTAGATGGCGTGACATCAGCGGCTCTAATTGAGCGCGCTGATTGGATGAACGGCTGCGCACGCGCCGTAGGACCGGGAGGAGATGAGATCTGGGGGGTTTCACACAGCGAAGGCACCCCCGATCCTGGGTTTTGGACCGCTTTAACATCACTGAGGGCGCCAGGAAGTGGGTAACTTTTGCAGCTCCCTGGGAGGGTTTCACACTGCCGACCTTTGGCCTGGGTTTTATTCCACTTTAATGTACACCTGTGTGTTAGGGAGCAAAGAAATCTGGACCCTACTGGGCACAGTTTGCCCAGTGTAGGAATTACATTCATACCAGTTGCCAATATGCATGATGTGCATTAGGGTCAGTCCTTACATTACATTTTGGTCTAAGGCAAAATAAAAACCCTCCAGACAATCGTAGCCATTTCTACCTGCTCACCTGATAAGAATCTTATATTCAAGGACTCCAGCTCTGTGCTGCCATATTGTATCTTATATCTGTAGCTCCATCCTTGTCTCTGTCCCCTCCACCCATGAGGTTTGTTTCCATCCTACAAATCACATACAAGGATGATGACAGTGATCTGAAACTTATTGCATTGTTGTGTGGACCTCAATGGCGCAACAATGGCGTCACCCCCCTCTGAGGCTTCAGCTAGCTTGGAGGATGTCTCCAGCCCCAGCCTGATGCGTGATGGTATTTAGACAACCCAGGTCATGGCACACTATTAAACCACCATATTTATATCATAATGCGTCACCCAGCCAGCCTCTGGGTGTCAAGAACACAATAAATACAGCTCTTTGTCAACAGTGAGTTGCTTGTGAATCACCCCGAGCTTTAACTCGGCAGCTCTAACCCCTGACCATTGTCTCTGTACAATGACTTAGCCCAGATTGCCATGCTGGCACACAGAATACGCAATGAAATCCAGAGGTAGGATCTAATTAGCCCACTGCAGACGCCTGAAATAAACCGAAATTAGGTCAAGAAAATTAATATCTGTCCACGGTGACCTTGTTTTTTTTTTAAACATATTTATTTTAAGTGGCTTCCAGGGGCCCTACCTGAATTATGGTATTCAAATGAATGCAATACTTATTTTCCCCAAAAATGATTATTCTGTTTGAACAAATAACAATATTTATTATTATTATTTTTTTTTTCCTCTGAATATTTAGAAATCCTTTAAAGTGGATCAAATCCATGATTTTCACTATCCAGGGTTTTGTTTCTTGCCGTGGGGGTGTCCTGTTATGTGAACACTCCCGAATCGCCTTTAAAAACATAACGTAACAGGCTTTTGTCCAATCAGCCCTGTATTCTGTGCATAATAATGCAGAGCTCGGCAATAGTGAGGGCTTTTGCCCAATCAGCCCTGTATTCTGTGCATAATAATGCAGAGCTCGGCAATAGTGAGGGCTTTTGCCCAATCAGCCCTGTATTCTGTGCATAATAATGCAGAGCTCGGCAATAGTGAGGGCTTTTGCCCAATCAGCCCTGTATTCTGTGCATAATAATGCAGAGCTCGGCAATAGTGAGGGCTTTTGCCCAATCAGCCCTGTATTCTGTGCATAATGATGCAGAGTTCGGCAATAGTGAGGGCTTTTGCCCAATCAGCCCTGTATTCTGTGCATAATAATGCAGAGCTCGGCAATAGTGAGGGCTTTTGCCCAATCAGCCCTGTATTCTGTGCATAATAATGCAGAGCTCGGCAATAGTGAGGGCTTTTGCCCAATCAGCCCTGTATTCTGTGCATAATAATGCAGAGCTTGGCAATAGTGAGGGCTTTTGCCCAATCATCCCTGTATTCTGTGCATAATAATGCAGAGCTCGGCAATAGTGAGGGCTTTTGTCCAATCAGCCCTGTATTCTGTGCATAATAATGCAGAGCTTGGCAATAGTGAGGGCTTTTGCCCAATCAGCCCTGTATTCTGTGCATAATAATGCAGAGCTCGGCAATAGTGAGGGCTTTTGTCCAATCAGCCCTGTATTCTGTGCATAATAATGCAGAGCTTGGCAATAGTGAGGGCTTTTGCCCAATCAGCCCTGTATTCTGTGCATAATGATGCAGAGCTCGGCAATAGTGAGGGCTTTTGCCCAATCAGCCCTGTATTCTGTGCATAATAATGCAGAGCTCGGCAATAGTGAGGGCTTTTGTCCAATCAGCCCTGTATTCTGTGCATAATGATGCAGAGCTCGGCAATAGTGAGGGCTTTTGCCCAATCAGCCCTGTATTCTGTGCATAATGATGCAGAGCTCGGCAATAGTGAGGGCTTTTGCCCAATCAGCCCTGTATTCTGTGCATAATGATGCAGAGCTCGGCAATAGTGAGGGCTTTTGCCCAATCAGCCCTGTATTCTGTGCATAATAATGCAGAGCTCGGCAATAGTGAGGGCTTTTGCCCAATCAGCCCTGTATTCTGTGCATAATAATGCAGAGCTCGGCAATAGTGAGGGCTTTTGCCCAATCAGCCCTGTATTCTGTGCATAATGATGCAGAGCTCGGCAATAGTGAGGGCTTTTGCCCAATCAGCCCTGTATTCTGTGCATAATAATGCAGAGCTCAGCAATAGTGAGGGCTTTTGCCCAATCAGCCCTGTATTCTGTGCATAATAATGCAGAGCTCTTCAATAGTGAGGGCTTTTGCCCAATCAGCCCTGTATTCTGTGCATAATAATGCAGAGCTTGGCAATAGTGATGGCTTTTGCCCAATCAGCCCTGTATTCTGTGCATAATAATGCAGAGCTCAGCAATAGTGAGGGCTTTTGCCCAATCAGCCCTGTATTCTGTGCATAGTGATGCAGAGCTCGGCAATAGTGAGGGCTTTTGCCCAATCAGCCCTGTATTCTGTGCATAATAATGCAGAGCTCGGCAATAGTGAGGCAGGAGGCAGAGTGGATACATCCCCAGTTTCCCTTTAGACGTGGGCACGCTTCTGCCCCCAGCCTACCTGAATGCGAACCAAAGCCTATGGAACCTGGCCAGCCCTAGAGCCTAAAAAAACTAGGACCAGGTGAAAGCCCTCTCCAGAGGCACCCCAATTTGGATTTCCCCACATAGAAAGTTACAGTAGCCAGTAAACTTTCTGTCTCTTGTGACCATCTGCAGTTTATGGTGTTCCCCAAGTGGGTGTGTGTGGCACCATGAACAGCCTGCCTGGCACAGGCGCAACTTCTGAAGCAGTGAAAGGACAAAGGTGGCTTCTGCATCCCCAAGAAAGCAGAATGGTCAATATTTCATCAGATGGAAGGCCATCCTTTATCAGGGTGCCAGGGGTGGCAAAATAGCCATTACAGTTTCAAGTGGACCAAAACCCAGCGCGATCTTATAGATTCCTGGGCCGATTGATTCCCTTCCCCCAGGGCATCCAAAATCAGGATGCCCCGCTGTGTGAAACCCCCAGGTCGCCCCATACACTTACCTTGCTTCCCGGTCCAATGGCACATGTGCCAGCTGCGGCCGCATCCCCGCTGCCCCTCTAGCAGGGCGCGTGCCCGCGTCAGGCATTTGTCAATGGCCGGTGCGGGCACACTCCCCGTTAGAGGGACGTGGGGGATATGGCCACCAGCATGCTCGGAGCTGCTGGCCTTAGACGAAGGCTTAGATGGCGTGATGTCAGTGGCTCCGAGCACGCTGATTGGATGAGCGGCCGTGCATGCACCGTAGGACCGGGAAGTGGTGAGTTGCGCTCAGCGATCTGGGGGGTTTCAGACAGCGGGACACCCCCGATCGGAGTGCCCCGGGGGAAAGGACTAAAAGCCAGGATAGTCAAAATCCTTGGTTTTGGTCCACTTTAAAGTGAACCTATCAACGTTATTGCCTTTTAGACTCCAAGGACGGACAATTGACTCCCCCAGGATGCCCTGCAGTGTGGAACCCCGACGATCTCCCGCAAAAACTCACCTTGCTGACGGGTCCCATGTCGTGTTATCATTCCCCGGTAATTCACGCGTGAGGAACGTTCCTGCCCCCAGCCATTCAGGCAGGCCGGCAGTGGAAGCGCGCCACCATCCGCAGGGAGACTGGAGATGTGACTGCTTCCCTTTCTCTAGGCTGTGTGTAAACAAAGCTGTATGCCATGCATTAATATGCACAAACTTCAGCTCTGATAGGGCGAGACCTGTGCATGTGCCATGGAACTAGTGGAAAAGGTGAGTTTTTAAGGAGCGATCTTGGGAGGTTTCACACGGTGGGGCATGTCTCGGGAACAAGGACCTATCTCCAGGATAGTAAAAATCCTTGTGATAGGTCCACATTAAAGGAGGTGCATAGTGTTATATTACAAATCCATATAAACACATTGGCTAATGAGAGGAGGGGTCAGTTACTGTATTTTTCTCCCTATAAGATGCATCTAGGATTTGGAGTAGGAAAATAAGAAAAAAATATTCTAAACCAAATGTTGTGCTAAAGAGATGTGGGGGTCACGTCAAGGAGAGCTGTCTGCTGAATCATATAGCGCAGCAGCATGAGGGCATGGAACAATATCTGGGAAACTCAAATTCAAATGTTGTACTGCTTTAAAATGGACCAACAAAGTCCTTATGGAAGTTTAAATCTAAAAAAAAAACATGTATCAACTCCCCTTAGTGTCCTGGTAACAAATTGGATAAAAATATTCACAAACAATTTTGGATTCAAAGGAAAAATTGGGGGAAAATTTTTCTCAATAGGCACTAATTGCTCCCAGCATGAGATTACAAGGAGGGGGGCTATGCCAGTTTAGAACAATGGTATCCCGTCAGAAACCAATGCCAAATTGCAGAAAACATCCAAACGGTAATGTACCTGGGGTGGACCCATTTTTCTATGACAGCCTAGCAACATATGTCAGCATTCCCATCAATCTGTTTTTCAGTCGCCATGATGCCCACCAGGAGAATGGAGTCATGGGGCACACTCTGCAGCTACACTCAGATGTTACTGGCAGCACACATACATTAAGCCTAACCATATAGCGTGTGAGTGTATAACATGCGCTATCCTGTCATAGAACTGCTACATCCAGTATTACCTGCTTCATCTATGGTATGAAAATACACAGCGCAACATCCCAATTGGAGTTTGGGATCAGTTCAGGGGCCCACCGGGGATTCCCAGTAACCTGGTGGGACAGTCTGAGCCTGAATATGATTGTCTACAGAAAGAAATATTTCACTAATTATTTGCAGACTTATTTATTGTTATGTTTGGCAGGTGCTAGATGAGCGTCTCGCAAGAGATGCTCCAAGCCGCCGGGAGACAGGCAACGATCTGCCTTCGCTGCCTCCCAGTGCAGTAAAATAGCAGCAATTGCAAAAAAACACAGCGCCCGTATGGGCAATATGAATGGGGGATTGCTATCTCCATTTTTTATTTTTTTTTGGGGGGGGGGATGCCAGTCTGAATAAAAAAAAAAAAAAAAAAAAAAACACTGGGAATTGCATGGCCCCAATCACAAGTTAGTAGAGCAACACAAAAGTGCATTCAAAAATAATCCCAAACAGCCCAGGGATCCCGTGGCACATGCACCAGTCCAAATAAAAAATTAAAAACAATGCCTAAATAATTATAACCATCCCAGCCCATTGAATTGTATGGGATAAGGCCACACAGTGCAGGGTGAGCGGCTGGTCTTATCTGACACTGTAGGGAACTCAGCGCCGGCGCTGATAATAGATAGTACAGTACCTGGCACTATCAGAGGTGCTCCGGATATTTGACTTCACCTGACATTCACCTGGCACTGCGTGGCCTTAGCATTTCTTAAATAAACCCCTTTATTTAAAAAAAAAAAAAAACATCCCACTTGAAGTTTAAAGGAAATTGTGTGGACTTTTCCTCAGACTCCAGGGCAGGGCAGTGCCAGTAGTAACTAGAAGATCTGTTTACAGTATCGCCGGTCCTGTGCCACCTATCGTCTTTCCGTAGCCTCAGTTTGTGAAGCTGGGAGCTGCTTCCGGGGTCCAGCTGGCGGGTGGGCAAGGCCTGGGTACAGCTGGCTCCCATCAAAAACAAAGGAACTTCCATGTACAGAGGCGCCCATTGATATTAGTGAGAGACGGCTGTACAGAGGCCACGCCCACCTGCCAGTCTGAACCTGGATGAGTTGTGGGATGCTGATCAACGGAGCTGGAGCAGCACTTAAAGCCGACCAACAGTCAAAAATGACTTAAACCAGACCAACACAAGAAACAGTGCTCATATGCTCCCTCCCTGGGGCAATTTAGATTGCTGCACATAAATATTCATTTACCTTTTTCTAACTCTTGCGGTGGTATATTTTAAAAACAAAATGGCAGCTCATGCATTTGCAGGCCGTCTGCAAACAGGAAGTGCTGCTGCGCTTCCTGTTACTGTGTATTGTCAGTTACATCAGTTGGGAGTGGAAGCCCCAAAATGGCCGCTACCTTTCTTTTCCAACTGTGTCAGGCTGTTAGTCTGGATTAAGTAAGCAGTTCTTCTATTTACTGCTAGTGTTGCCTGGCCCTGGTGTCTTGAGAAAAGTCCACAAAAGTGGGCATTTCCTTTTTTTTAAAAAAAGAAAAGTTGCAGCAGAAAGTGACAGTGCTGTACGGCTTGACCAGGTAGGGCAGCTCACAAAGCTTTCAAGCACACACAGACACACACATCCTGACCCCTCATACATTTCAGTTGTG
Organism: Gastrophryne carolinensis; assembly: GCA_027917425.1. Taxonomy (NCBI): domain Eukaryota; kingdom Metazoa; phylum Chordata; class Amphibia; order Anura; family Microhylidae; genus Gastrophryne; species Gastrophryne carolinensis. The sequence continues at coordinate 197,051,187 of CM051235.1, read as the reverse complement.
TGCCTGTGATTTCCTGCCAAACAAGCATAGCTGTGACAGGTGTTTAGGAAATGACAGGCACCAAACTGAAACTTAATGGGGCAGGGCTTGTGATTTGTGCATGCTGCTCCTTTCCCTGCCAGGCTGCTCAGCCTTATCACTTTCTGCTGACAGCTTTTTGTGTATAAAAATATATTATTTGCATATTTCTATCAGATAATAGAATAAAGGGGGTGGGAGCAGCTCAATCACTATTTATACAAAATTATTATTATTATTCAGGGCCTGGGAACCAATTTACCGCCCAGTTTAACCCTCTCATCATCTAAGTATTGAGCACCAAACATGTCTAGCTATGTGGAAAGACAGAGATTTGGTTGCATATATCTGCAGATATATGTGGAAGCCACACTGCCCCGGCAAGGCACTCTGTGTTTAGTGTGGTCCCTACTCTTAATTTTGAGTCCCCAACATTGGGACATGCAATACAGTCAGAGCTACTCACCTGGGAAGCTGCCAGCCTCCCTTTAGAACACTCCACAGGGAGAGATCCATATTGACTGAATTCCTCCCTGTGTGTGTTCATGGCAATTCAAATGAATAAAGGGGGTGGGAGCAGCTCAATCACTATTATTTATACAAAATTATTATTATTATTATTCAGGGCCTGGGAACTAATTTACCACCCAGTTTAACCCTCTCATCAACTAAATATCAAGCACCAAACATGTCTAGCTATGTGGAAAGACAGAGATTTGGTTGCATATATCTGCAGATACATGTGGAAGCCATACTGCCCCGGCAAGGCACTCTGTGTTTAGTGTGGTCCCTACTCTTAATTTTGAGTCCCCACTCTTAATTTTGAGTCACTATAAATAATAGTGATTGAGCTGCTCCCACCCCCTTTATTCATTTGAATTGCCATGAGCACAAGCAGGGGAGGGATTCAGTCAATATGGATTTCTCCCTGTGAAGTGTTCTAAAGGGAGGCTGGCCGCTTCCCAGGTGAGTAGCTCTCAAATATTTGTCTGCATTGCATGTCTCAATGTTGGGGACTCAAAATTAAGAGTAGGGACCACACTAAACACAGAGTGCCTTGCCAGGGCAGTGTGGCTTCCACATGTATCTGCAGATATATGCAACCAAATCTCTTTCCACATAGCTAGACATGTTTGGTGCTTAATACTTAGATGATGAGAGGGTTAAACCGGGTGGTAAATTAGTTCCCAGGCCCTGAATAATAATCATTTTGTATAAATAATAGTGATTGAGCTGCTCCCACCCCCCTTTATTCTATCAGATAATAGCATTTTTTTCTCCTGGGCGTTCAATGATAGTGGTCCTGTATCAGGTCCATATAAATGGCACCATTTCTTTACATATTTTTCCTGCAAAAAAAGCATTAAAATCTTGCGCTCGCGTCATTTGCCCGTTTTTAAATGGAGATGACCTGCTGTTTCTAATGAGATGCAAAGCAGGTAATTAAAGATCATTTTGCTGGAAGCTACTTCATTCCCCAAGTTTGAGGAGGTCCCACTTGTGCTCGGAATAATATTTAATAATATCTAATAATATCAGATAATAAAACTGGATAAGTTGAAGGATTTTTTATTATTATAACAGAAAAAAGAAATATTAAAAGAAATTAGTAAGAAAGATAATGAAAATAATTTTTTAGGAATAAGGTAAGGCTTAACTGCTTTACAGTTTATTGCTTTCTATGGACAGTCCCTCTGAAATACTTTTTATTGTATTGCTGTACATTATGCTATTTTAAAGTGGACCAAAACCCAGGATAGTCAAAAGTTTTGACTATCCTGGGTTTTGGTCCTTTCCCTGGGGGCACCCCGATCGTGAAACCCCCCAGGACGCCCGAATGGATTCCCCTCTTCCCAGTCCCAAGGCGCGTCTAAGAGCAGTGGCTCTGACGGCCGCATCTTCTGCCTCCCTCTAACAGGGAGCATGCCCGTGCTGGCCATTCAAAAATGCCTGTCGCTGTCACGGGGACCGGGAAGAGGTGAGTTGGGTGCGGTGATCGGGGGGGGGGGATGTTCAAACAGCGGGGTGCCCCCAGGAAAAGGACCAAAACCCAGGATAGTCAGAATCCTGGGTTTTGATCCACTTTAAGTCACCACACTTTTTTTTTCAAAATCATCCTACACCTCTCTCATCAGCATTAGCCCTTAAAGCAGACCAAAACCAGGGGTTTTACCCTACCTGGCCTCTTTATATGGGGGGACATGAATTGGGATCCACACTGTTTGAAGCCCCCAGAATCACCAGTAAATTACCTTTCTCCTCACTCCCATGGAACATGCTCAAATTGCCTAAGCATCCCTACACTGCAGATACCCTGCACCAGACTGGAGGGGAATCCTGATTTGGTTGGGAATTTAACCTTGTTCTACAGCCTTTTGAACTGCTATAAAAGGCGGTCTCCTAGTTACCTTGCAGCTCTGGGCAGAGAAGGGTCTTGTTTGACAGGGGCACTTAACGTAGAATAAAACCTGGGAAATTCAATTTCTGTTCCATGCCCTGGGGGAATCCTGAACTGGGATGTCCTGCTATTTGAAAACCCCCAGTTCGGCCATAAAAACTCACCTTGCCATGCTCCAACGGAGTGTGCATGGGCTCCTGTGCAATAAGAACTGCCTGCTGTGACTACCTCATTTTTTGACTGGGGGTCCACTTTAACTAACCTTAACTAGCCCTTCACACCATCAGTGACCATCAGTGACCAGTCACCTAACGAAGATCCATCTGATGGGGATCAAGGAACAGTTGTCCACACATGCATCGGCCTCACCTCCTCTGATAGGAAACATGCTTCAATGTATTGCAGTTATTTCCTGGCCCCCATAATACACACTTGTGACAAACAGGCCATGCCGTGGGTGTACAGAAGTGGACTTTTCCTTTAATGCCCCAGAACCAGCCATAAAGCGTTTTGATCATTTTCAGCTGTAGGGGCATTCCTAATCAGGATACCCCTGGAGGGGTTTAAAGAGGGACAAAACCTGTGAATTAGACTTTCCCGGGTTTTGTTCCGTGCACCCGGGGCAATCCAAATTGGGATGCCCTGCTTTGTGAAACCCCCCAGTTGACCCATAAAAACACCTTTCCTCTGATTTCCTCTGGTGGGTTCCCAGAATGATTTCCTCTGGTGGGTTCCAAGAATGATTTCCTCTGGTGGGCCCAAAGAATTATTTTATCTAGTGATCTCTAAGTGCTCCAATCCAACCCTGGACGGGGTCTGTTGTTTTTCCGATAAGTATATTTTAGTTAATTTTTTGGCTATAAAAATAACCAACCTCCAGATTTTGCATTGTTTCCAAGCTGTAAAAAAAACTTAAAAAATAACCTTACCTGAATGACAAATTAGACAAAACATTTTATTTGTGCACCTTTTTGTGTGTTAACACCCAGTTAACACACAAGTTAGGCTTGCTTCAGCAAATAATTAGCATGACCGCCATTGTGTGATGCTTGCTCTTTTTATTTTCCCTCATTATTCTTATCTTTAGCATGTCAATTTTTTTTTTGCTGGTAATGGTGCGCGGTCATAAATTATGATGCTATTATGTTGGGACTGGCTTGGCAAAAATGTTCTCCGCCACTAATAAACTAATATATAAGGAGCATAAAAATTACAAATTAGAATAGATTTTGAAACATCCTAAAGTGTTTGTCCTTGAAGTCTACAGTAGAAGGAATAAGGCCATAGAGTATCATAGTTTTCCTGTAAGAACTTGGACATGTCTGGTGATAAAGCACTGTAGCTAGGTAACCCTAATGGATCTACCAAATAATTTTTACTAGAGGTCTTAGAGGCATAACCGCGCATAATTCATTAGTTGAGTAGCTTCTAAACATTCCAACAAAAAGTTGTTGACATCCATCTTATCGACACAAAATTCTGGTTTTACTAAAGCAGAACTTTTTGTAGCAAGTCGTCTTCGTTGTATAGCGCTTGCTCTTTTTGTCGGCTCTTATTGTTCTTATCTTCCGCACATCATTTTTTTTTCTTTGTATATAGCAGCGCACGGTCATAAATTATGATGCTAATAAGTAGGTTACGGCAAAGGACTGGCTTGCCAGGCAGTGTCTCCTCGGCTGAAGAAGGAATAAAATAATATACGTGTAAGTTTATGCGAATTAAGAGGTATAATAAATTATCAGGGTTTATGTTGCTAACCAATTTAGCCGAGTGCAGCTGTTTTATGAGTTCCGGGAAAGGAAAAAAAACCTACTATTTCTCGAGACGAGAGGTGGGGTCTTTCCTCCCAGGATCCCCATGGGAGGAGGGTATCTTCTACGAGATGATCCAGCTAGCTCAGCCTAAATGAAGGCGGCAGACAAACAGTAACCCATGACCAGATGCAAATCACCTGGCTCTTTGGAGCTAACAATAGACTTTGCTTTATTGTTCTGGCATTTAAGAACCAGCAAGATTACAAATTAGGCCACCTGGGGAATCAGTTGTATTTCTGGAACGCTGAGCATAGGCCCTTTTAGGAAGAAAAAAAAAAGTTGGGTTTTTTTTCTTCTGCTAAAAAGTCTTGACCTAAAGCGTTACTGTAGCCAGTAAGACATTTTCTTCAGCTGAAGCCCTGTTGAGCTTCACAGTCCAGGTCACCAGCATCTGGTTCGTCATATGCACAATACCAATTACCTACATTTCTGGGCAGCTTAAAGTGGTACAACTCTATTCAGCAGAGTGGGACATCTAATTGCACCACATACTGCCTAGAGAAGCCTGATTCCTCCAGCCCCGATACTTCTACCAGAATCGCTCCAGCCAGCCACCAGGTCACATCCCCAAATAACTGGTGGTATCTAGCATGGATTGCTGGCCAGGCACACATACAACATGCTGGCGGGTTGTACTGGCTATAAAGGGCAGAGGAATATTTCCTGGTAGGCTGCACTGCTTTGGAGCCCAACTGGGCTCCTCCGCTCCCTACCTCACAAGTCCCCCATACCTGGTCCCACTGCCCACCCCTTACACAGAAATTGCTCCTACAGGTTCAGCACCATTTCTTTAAACCTTTAAACGTGAAATTCACATGGTTGATTCTCTTACTGCAAACATGTGACATTTCACAAGTCTGGCATTTCCCCTTTTTACTCCCAAAAAAAATTAATCTCCGTCCAGGATCCAGCACCAGGGGTCTCTTCTTCCCCTGGGGGTCTCCGATCCCACCACAGGGAGGGGCCTTTTATACTGGCAGGTGAGAAAACGTCATCTCACTCTCAGCAGTGGGATTGAGAGCAGAAGCCATGGTGATCGGCAGAAATCTGGTGCAGGAGCAGGGGACACCAATGCTCTGTCCCACTCCCAACTTACACCGATCACTTCTGGCTGTTAGAAGCAGTGGTAAAAAGATGTAGTGGTAGAAGTGGTAAAGGAAGAAGGTAAGTAGAACCCCCCCAACCCATTACCTGCATCCCAAAAGACTAGGGCTTGCAGAAGTGCCTGTGGCCCTTGAGGGGTATGTCGGCTGCTAGCCTTCAGGGCCAGGGGCTGGCCGCTCGGCCTCTATTTTCTGATCCAATAGCCCCCATGGCTGGTGCATGTGCTGGTTTTACTGGGAAGGGGGGGCCCCACAACATTTTTTTTCTTAATCTTTAAGGAATATTTCATGTTAAAACCTAAATGCTGCTGAAAAGAATATATATAATTTTCCTGTAAATTCCTGCAAAGATTACAGTTAAATATACATAGTGCAGAATGGTGAAATAAAAGCCCGGCAACAGAGGGTGATGACATCTCTAAGTGGACTCGCAGTTAAAGGGTTAAGAGTGACTATTCACCCTGGCCAATGATCTGCTTATCCAACAAATGTGCTAATCAACCAATTCGAAAGCACCTTGTGAGCAGGGCTGATTTGCTTGTGGGCTGATTTATAAATTAAAAGGACAAAATGGCAAAGAGAGGAGGAAAATGTCAGAGAGACCAAAAGTAGCAGAAGTGTAACTATAGAGGATGCAGGAAGTAGGCCACACCAGGCCCAGGGGTACAGGGGGACCCCATCGTTTTTAATCCTCCCCCATATTTATCAGTTTTTTGCTTACTTAGCATTATTTAACGGAAGGAAGTACCATTTATCTCTGTTCCTCTTTAGTTGTCTAGCTGCATCCAATTGAGTTAAAAGACAGAAAAAAGTTTACTCTATAAGCCTTGACAGGGCCCCATTTAATGTTTGCACTAGGGCCTTATTACATTTATATACGCCACTGGAAGTCTAAAGACAGATATCTAGGTTACACTTCATAGGAGATCCCTTAGCTAAAAAAAAATACCAATCCTAAGGAGTGCTGCAGCCAAATAGATACCCCATATAATTCTCCCAAAAAGCAAATATTTAATCTGTAGGAGACTCCTCAGTAAACACACACTTAAAGGATAAGTCTGCTTTTAGAGATTTACCCCATGGATCATAGGCCAGGCGTGCCCTCAGGCACGAGGCGCCCCACTTACCTGCCACTTACTCCTGCAATGCAGATCTCTCGCCCACAGTGCCGGTATGAGAAGTTGTGTGGCAAGTGGGCATGGCTTCAGTATGGCAAGTTCCCATTGAGGTGTCTTATGCCTAAGGGCACCCTGATCTGAGGTCCACTAAAGTGGACTTTCCCTTTAACCCCACTTACCTGCCACTTGCTCCTGCGTTACCCACAATGCCGGTATGAGAAGTTGTGTGGCAGGTGGGCATGGCTTCAGTATGAAATGCTTCCATCGTGATCAATGAACCAATGGGCATGGCTTCAGTATGGCACATTCCCATTGAGATCAATGGCTGTCACACAAGGATCTTCTGTGTATGGAGGCGGCCATTGGTCCCAATACGAGTGTGCCATACTGACATCTCATAGTGGCACTGAATGTGAAAGATTAGTGAGTGGAAGTTAATTCGGGTCTCTCATGCCTAAGGGCGCCCCTGATCTAAGATCCACTAAAGCAGACTTTCCCTTTAACCCCTTAAATGCGCACAGCAGCAGCTTCTGACATCTCGCTCGCAGCCACAAGGAGGGGCCTTTTATGGATATATATATAGGTAAATCTGTAGATAAGCAAGCAGCGAAAGGGTTAATCCATAGTCAACTCTTCAACCGCATAAATACCCACACAATCCAAAGGAGATCCCCTCAGCCAAATGAATACCTCCAAAATGCATGGAGGATCCCCTTAGTGAAATAAATGCCACTTAATCTATAGGAGACACCTCAGCCAAGGAGACCCTTTGATTATAAAGGGGACACCTAAGCCAAATTAATGCTCCCACAATCCACGGGAGACTCCTCATTCAATTGAATGCCTCTCAATTAATTGAAAACTTAAATACCCCCTTAAAAATGAATACCTCTAATGTGCCAAGTGAAGTGAACCTCAGAATTATATTGTATGTAAAAGTATGTAGACAATTGCCAGTCCTGATGCCCTCTATGCAGAAATCTGTCCCTGAATGGAAGATGGACAAACACTTGGGCAATTAAGTTCATTTTCTATGAGGGATGTAGCAATTGCCCTGCTGGAATTTCAATATTTATTTATCTCTGCTGAGTTAAGCGCAGTGAGCGGCCATATCCGCCTGTCACCATCTAGTTTATCATTTGTGTGTTTTTCTGCTTCTTTTTTGTCTTGCTCTTGGATATATTGCCGCAGCTGCTATTGTCTCCTCTCCTCCCTGCTCGCCTTGATATATTAGTTTCACAGCAGAAATGGGGTAAATAAATCATTATAATGCTAGTGCTATATACACAGTACTTAGTGCAGGGAGAGATCTATTGTAAGTAACAGCCCCAGCAGGGAGGAAAACTCCAGGCTCAGAGCAGGCCATGGCGACAGGTTACTGATCGTGTTTGCTTTTTTTTTATGTCTCTACACGTGCCATCAGGAGCAGAGCCTTGGGGAGCACTTCACACCGGCTCTCCATAATATTTCATCCCTTCTCTACAAGACCAAGGCAACAGGGGGGACAGCAATGGAGGAAGAAGAGGGGGGAAGCCATACAAAATGCAGCCGCTTGTAAAACCATGCCTACACCAGATTACTGGATTATATACAGAGCTAGATTATCAACTCGATGGTTTCTAAGAGACACAGAGTGATACAAACCCCACAAACACATCCATTTCTAGTTCAGCGAATCACTTCATTTTAATCTTAGGAATGGATCAACCACGGTAGTACAGTGTAGATTAACCTTGAATAAGATGCAGGTATGATGGCACCCAGTCACGTTGAATTACCCATATTTGAATGCCCTATGTCTGTTCCTCTAGAACAGCCATACTCAACTGGCGGACCGTGGTCTGAATGCGGACCTCGGCGACAGATTTCCGGACCCCAGCCCTGACAGCCCCTGCACTCAGTTGCTTCTGTATTGCTGTGCTCAGAGCTGCCCTCTTGATTGGTGATGAAGTGCTTAGTCTCCCTGCCAGTGTCATGGCTCCCTGGCACCCAGCATTGCAATATGAAGTACTGCACGGGCGGGAAGTGGCATTGCAAGGTACTCACAAATTTTGTTTCTCTGTCTATTGGCCCCATACAATCCTTTCCCCCGTCCCAGCTTAGCCCCATCTATCTCTGTCCCACCATCTCATCCCCTCAGCTCAGACCCATCCATTCCTGTCCCCCAGCTTTGCTCCATTCACTCCCCCATCCCCATCTTCCAGCTCTGGTCATCTACCTCCCCTCTGCCCATCCATCCCTTCTCCCAGCTCTCTCTTCATCCCTCCCTGCCCTTCCTGTTCTGTCTATCCATCCCTCTTCCTTACAGCTTCTCTCCCATTCACCCCTCTCCCCCAAGACCAATCTATCCATCCTTGTTACCAGACCTTATTGCCAGTCATATTTCGGGCCCTAGTCCACCCCTGCACAGAATGCAAGGGGTGTTTAAAGCAGTGTTCTGCAGGCCAGAGCTGTAGGTTCTGTAGGGCCCCTAAAAAAAGCTCCTGTTTTTTCCCAGCGCCCAATAATATGTTTTGGGTAGAGTGGGGGCGCAAGCAGCCATTTTTAGTTTTGCCTGGGGAATCTATAGCACCTCCCCCAGTGTGCTGATTTATAACTATCCTCCCCCCCCCCCCACCCCCGGACCTTCGCCTCTCACCGGATGCATTTAAATGGACCTTTACAAGAAGTGATTGAGTACCCCTGCTCTAGAGGTTCCAAGGGGCCTGGTAAAATATTATAGTATTTCTAGCCCAACAAACTCATTCAGTTTTCGATGGGTCAACCAGGGCAGCCCTTAGGGCAGTGCAGTATTGTATGAGGCCTAGCTTTGATGGTGTCCCAGTCATGCTGTATTATCCTTAATTGGTATGTGTTTTGTCTGGGCCTGGTGAAATTTGGATACTGCTAGCCCTAGAAATATGTACATTTTCAATCTCTCCTCTGTTTTGATGACTTCAATGGCACTCTTGGAACTGCCATTCAAGCCCAGCTAACCCCTCTCTTCCTCCTCCCCACCCTGCCTCCTCCTAGCAAGAGCTTTTGCTCACAGCTACACCCTACCTATTATGCTGATTATTATGCAGCATTACAGCTCTACGTTCCATGCCCACATGCTTCAGAAGAGAAATCATGAGATAGAACTGTGAACTTTAATATATTGGCCATTTCTTCTCAATTTCAAAAATGAAAATGGTTTAGGACATTGCCCGACACAATGGTCTGACAATTGTTGAAGTAGCTTATGGAGTCATGAGCCATATATGAGGCTCAGCTATGATGGGGACTCAATCATGTTGGATTACCCATAATTTATTTGTCCCATGTCTGTTCCTCTGGATGTTCCTAGGGGACTGGTAAAATGTGGCTATTACTAGCCCAAAAAACTCATCCAGTTTTGGATGGGTCAACCAGGGCAGAAGTTAGGGCAGTGCAGTAATGTATTAGGCCTAGCTTTGAGGGCGTCCCAATCATACTGGATTATCATTAATTTAATGTGTTTTGTCTGGGCCTGGTGAAATTTGGGTAATGCTAGCCATAGAAACATGTAGATTGTCAATTCAGTTAATCATTGGAATCTAGTCTTGTATAGATCAACCAGACATATACAAGGCCCAACTATGATGGGATCCCAATCATGTGTCAGGCAAAACGTTAAAAAAAAAAAGAGCAGCTTACCTTGCCATGCGTTTCTCCAGTGCTGTAGCTTCTCTCAGCTCAGAGCCCTGAATGAGGAAATATACTTTCTCATCTGCCCCTCCAGCGCCACCCAGCCAATGTAGACCATACTAGCTTAAGGAGCTAGTCCAGACCACGCCCCTTCTGTATTGATGGCTTCAATGGCATTCACAGCACTGGCATTAACCCCCAGCTAAAACTATAAACCTTAATATCTTGGCTATTTTAGGAAAACGGTTTAAACAGAAACAATGGTCTAACAATTGCCTTTGCTTGAAATATCACTTTAGAGTTCCTTGTGTAGACCTCTGGAGGTTCCAGTGAGCCAGGTCAAATTTGAGTACTACTAACCCTACAAACACACTGATTTTTAATTCAGTTGGTTGTTTTAATCCAATCTTTTGTATGAATCAATTGTGGAAGTAGCTCATGGAGTGATGAGCTCATCTATGATGGGGACTTAATCATATTGGAATACCTTTCCGGTGTCCCTGGAGGTTCTAAGGGGCCTGGTCAATTCTAAATAATACCAACAAACATTTGAATCAGTTCTGAGTGGATATTCAGCATTTGCATCTGCCCTGAGCTAAATAATTCTGTGTCTGTAACCATACAGTTCAATGGTTGTGTTTGCAATTTGTTTTGTTTTAACCGTCCCTTTGAATGCAACCAGAATGCTGTCATGGCCCTCGGTGAAACAACACCCCTGAGATAAAGGAACCGAGGGACCCAAAAAATGTTGTGGTATAAAGAAAAAATATAGAAGGTGGATAAGCTCACAACCCATGAGGGATAGAGAATGTAGACGCACGTACAATCCATTATAGTGTACAAAAGTGGAAGAGCGGGGGTAGGGATCTTGGTGGTAGGTTTAATGCTTCTTTTTAAACACCTGTGAATTGGTCGATGGCTGTTGTAGTACCTTCCCCCCAGCCTCTCTACTTCTTGGCCCTATAGCAGTCACTTAGGTTGATATGGCTGCAGTTACACTTTTGTCTCTCCCTTGGTCATTTACTCACAGCCTGACCCATCCACCTAGCGATTACTAGAGCTCCACTGATCATCTATTAAGCTGTGCAGAGATAATGAGCGGTAAGGGCCAGCAGCCTGGCAGCTGTCCCACATTAATTCTCCTGAACATGCATTTTCCAGCCGGTGCTGCCAGCACGGCCCTGAAATAAAATGCACTCGAGCTCTTGAACCAACTTGACCCAAAAGGTCCTCGAGAGATTATTCATTGCGGATGCTGCAGAGCGGCGGCAGAACGGAGGATGTCTATTAGCGGGCGCTTGGTGCCGCTTCCTCGGAGCAGCGAGGGCAGAGCGGGGCCTGTAATATCCATTATGTCAGCTACACTGGGAATCCTGCCTTGTTACTTTATTGAAAGGTAAAACGCTGCAGAATTACATATGCACCTGCAAGGACCCTCGGGGATTACACCGCAACCAACACCGCGAAAAACAACCCGTCTAATCTAGAAGATGCCAATCATTAGACACCGAATAGGACTCCGAGCAAGGCTACCCCTGCCTCCCTGGGAGCACAATGGATTTCCTATTCCTGAGCTGAGTTTGTTCAGGGAAAAGTCAATACTGACATCTCTTCTACATTAATACTTATTTTAAAGTGCACCTGTCACAGTTGAAAGCCTACTTGAAATCTAAAATGGACCTATTGTCAAAAAAACTATGTCCACTAGCACCCACACCCCAGGGGCAGGGCCAGATTATATTTAGTGCAATTGAGAACCTTTTCCAATCCCCCAAAGCTCAGGAGGCCCACATCTCCAGAATAAATATCACCCAGGGTGCATAACCACCGCCATATCATAGGGAGGCCACCTAGAGGACATGTCCCAGAACCTTCACCACTTTCCATAGTAAGGGGGCCGCCACTGTTTGTTCCCAATGGCCCTGAGTGGAAAACGGAGACACTGTTAACGCCACCCAGGGGTTTCCAAAAAGAAGTGCTTCTGGGGGTGATGTCTTTCAGAAGCTGCCTCAGTGGCTCTCATCGCAAGCCTCAAGTTGGTGCCAGTATTGCTTATGCTTTGGTATACCTGGCAACATGGGGGCATGTGATGTCAATTAACCACGAGCCACTAATAACTACTTATATCATAAAAAATACAGCAGGCATAAGGTGTGGAGGCATCTCTGTACAGCAGCAGATCAACCTGTAAGAAGCTGCTCACTACGCCTCCTTTATACAATTTAGCAGGCCATTGTTGATCTGGGGGAGGCCGTATGTGGTGAGGTCTAGGTGCCCCCCCCATAAAATAACTGAACCGTACCATTGACACCCTTCAACTGTTCCTGCGCCTGGCTATCCCAAGGAATGGCCTTCTATATAACCAAGGAATCTAGATTATCCACCTGGTTTGTTCTCTGGTTCTGATCTGGTCACCGATGGACAATGGGGTTCACCAAACAGGTGCATGTGGCATGCCTGCACATATGTCTAGCAAACCTAAAAGGCCACCCTGTTAAGGGAATGAGTAGACTACGGTTGTCCAATTATATTAATATTACCATAATAAATGAGAGCCCAAGAGAGGCCTGGCAGGGTTTTCGGCATCTTACTAACTACAAAGGGTCCACCCAGATACTGAACCCTAGCAGGCTGCAAGCAGAGGAACTCAACAACTTCTACTGCAGATTTGATTCAGCTCCAAACATGGCAGCTTGCTCCCCCCAGTCCCTAAATCAATCACTATCGTCAATTGACCATAACATTCATACTAATGGCTCTCAAACAGCAAACACACTTTTGGTCTCAGAGATTAAAATTGCCCAAGTTCTCAAAGGCCTCAACATAAGGAAGGCGCCAGGACCAGATGGAGTATCCACAATCTGCCTCAAGTCATGTGCGGACCAGCTATCGGCAGTGTTTTCAAGGATCTTCAATGCCTCCCTGGAATTGTGCGTAGTTCCACACTGTCTCAAGAGATCCATCATTGTCCCGGTGCCAAAGAAACATTTGGCCACTGAGATGAATGACTTCAGACCAGTTGCACTTACATCCGTGGTCATGAAGTCATTTGAGAGGATTTGTGCTGGAATACCTGAAAACAACCACCGGCAGCCTTATGGATCCCATGCAATTTGCCTACAAGGCAAATAGATCTTCAGACGATGCTGTTAATATGGCCCTCCACTATATGTATGAGCATTTGGATAAACCAGACACCTATGTCAGAGTTCTCTTTGTTGATTTTAGTTCGGCATTTAATACCATAAGTCCGAACCTACTGGTGGAAAAGATGTCTAAGCTCAACATTCCTCATAACATCTGTGCGAGGACAGGGAGCTTTTTAACAGAGCGATCCCAAATAGTTAGACTTGGTCCGGTACGGTCCAGTGTCAGGCACACCAACACCGGTGCCCCTCAAGGCTGCGTTCTGTCACCGCTCTTGTTCTCCATCTACACTAACGACTGCACCTCCTTGGCCAACTCTGTGAGGATTGTAAAGTTTGCCGATGACACAACCGTCATAGGCCTGATGAAGAACGGAAAAGAAGATACCTACCGAGGAGCAGTGGAGGAGCTTGTTAGTTGGTGCAATATTCTTAGTATACAGTACGTCCTGCTCCAAATCTAATACTTACAGTTGGGATATACTCCGCCAGATGGCGCTGGACTGCAGAGACATCGAAAATAGGCTCCTCCCAGCCCCTCAAATACCCAGGGACCTCCCACAAATCCCCAGAATTTCTCTGCAGTCTGGCTGCGAAGGACGAGAAATTGGCTCTCTACTCGCAGGTGAGCGGGGTTATTAGCCTGCGGCCCTGTAGGACTATTCTCACCCGTTCCACTTGTGATGTGCCTCCCAGCCTTAGCTACGCTGGTCGGGTGAGGGTAGGCAGCACCGCCAAAGGGTAGGCGGTTCAGGCTTATGGTGAGCCTGTATGGGATGCCCCTCCCGCACTCTTGCCCCTGTCTATCGGTGAAGATGGTGTGAAGTGTGGTGTGGCATAGATGCTTCTAGACCAGGGTTTCCCAACTAGTGGTGCTAGTACTACTGGTGGTATTCAAGCTATCCTCTGGTGGTACTCAAGGCCACCAGTGGTAACAAATGAGGGGTCATGGAGCACTGCAGACAAACTACTACTTAAATAGGATTCGCTGGGTGTCCAAGTCTTCAAACTGCAAAAGTGGAGCATCTTAGAATATAGCTTAGAGCTAAGCTTACGACTGCTTAGACATAGCTATTGTAAGAGTGTGTAAGGAAATGTGCACTATATGCAGTATACAGTACTTCCTTTTTTAAACAGACCTCTAACCTCCCAGAAAGTTGTATTGGTGGTGGTGGGGGTAGTACTGTTCTAGACCAATAGGGGGAAATCTAGCACACACTGTAAGTTGTGAACCGATTTTATCAGGAAAAACAAAACAAAGTAAAATAAATGGCATGTTCTTCCTAACACAGAATTAAAGTTCAAAAGAGATTTATTAGGACTATGTAATTATCATTTTACCTATGGTTATCCTTTAAGACTAGCTACTACTGGCTAAGGAAGCATGATCCATGGCTGTGGCTGGCAGTGCAAAGCTGTGCGCACCCCAGCCCGGGAGAAGACGCCTATGTGAAACCTCCATATTTCTTTATTGTTTGTCGTTCCCTGATTTACAAGACCCCAGATACCCTAAGCTGTATAGTCTGGAGCAGCCCATCTGTAGTAACTTATCAGTCTCATGCTGCATGCAGGAACAAAGGCTGCATATCTGAATATGTTCATTAATGCCAACGTCATTGTGTCTGATGATAGAAAGATGGGAGACGTCTCTTTACACTTTATACACAGAATGAAGAACAGTTTGTCTTAGATAATGTCCTAGGTTTTTGCATAGGTGCTCTACTTTTGGCATAAAACACTTGAAATGTAAATTTTGGCCAAAGGTATGTCCCATCAGTGACTGCATTGCTATCAGGCCTGACCCAGCTGGCACAGCTGGTAGAGGAATGGTGTAATGTATTATACTGTATGTGGACGGGTTTGGTTTGGGACCATCAGATGGCAAAGGTAATGTGTGGTTGATGGTTGGATGAAATAGGTGACCCCTCCCATGATATGTAGTATCCTTGAATTGTTTTGTAGTAGCAGCGGGGGGTGGGTATGTGAGGTGTGAAAAGTGATATAAATGACCCTCAGAATTAGGGCCAAAAATTGTGTAAGGGACTTTTGTTAATGTGTTGTTCCTTGGGTGTGGGTTGAAGGTTGGATGACTTCTGAATATAATGTGTGGTACTCTTGGATGGTTTTGTGAAAGCTAGGTTGTATGGAAGGGTTGGGCGTAGAAAAGGATATAGAGGACCCATGGAACTTGAGCAAGTGGTTGTGCATGATCTTTGAGTTTATGTGTGGTCTTCTGGGTATGGACACCCTTGGGTGGTTTTGTGTAAACAGGGTAATATGTGAGGCATGAAGAAAGGCATAAAGGACCCTTGGATGTGGGCGTGCCCTTTGACAGTACATATGGTCTTTTGTGTGGTCATGTGGGTTGCAGGTGAGACCCTTGATGGTAAGAGGAAACTTAAGACAGTAATCTCGATTGCTCATTCCTGCTATAATGGACTCATGGGTGGTCTTGAAAAAGCAGAGTAGCATAGGGGGTGTGAAGAAGTGTTTAAAGGACCCTTGATTGTAGGCCATTTAGTTGTATCCTTATAGTTAACCATTTAGACTACATCCTAGAGCCCTTTATATCATTTACACATACAACCCTGCTTCCACATCGAACCACCTTTTGACAGTATAGGATTCACTCTAGGTGGCATTTATAGATTGAATAGTGGTACAGAGGCATTATTGAAGGACGTGAGGTGACAGGAGGACACTTGAATAACATATGTTGCCTACCCTGTAGTATATGGTACTCTTGAAAGGTTTGGAGGAAGCAGGGTGACATGGGATGCATGGAGAATTATATAAAATGACCCTTGAATGTGGTCCAAATGGCTTTCTTTGGTTGGCCATTGACTGTGCATGTGGTCCTCTGGTTGATATGGGTTGGATGTTGAAGGATGGTATGGAAGCATCTGAAATGGTGTGGGTGGGATACATGATGGTAAGAGGACACCTGGATGATAGCAGGGTCATTTTGTCAAAGCAGGGTGGTATGGTAAATGTGCACAATGTAAACAATTATACTTGGACCAAATGGTTGTATAAGAGTTCCTTTTCACTTTTAGTTGGTCCTCTGGGTGGTATGTGTGCATTGAAGGGTTGTATAAATGCTTCTTTGAATGTACAGGTGGGACACACTAGAGTGAGGACCCTTGAATGATATGACATAGGTTGCCCATCCTGTATATGGTGCCCCTGGATGCTGTAGTGGGAGCAGGCTTGAATGAGACATGTGCAGAATGCAGGGACGGTATCTGGGGTATGCGAGGCATGTCACAGGGTGACATGATCAGGGGGCATCACACGCTTGACCCGTGCCCTCTCAGTTTGCTGGTATGCCGCTCGGTCATCCCCTGTCTCCTATCTCACCCACCGCCCACCCGTGTCAAGGCTGTCAGAGGGTTCAAGGGGAACATAATGTTTAACACTGCATTTTCTGGTGGGTTTGGGGGTCTTAATTAGTTGCTTGGGGTACTTATTGGGGGAGGGGCACCATGTGCCTTTTTTACTCCTGCCATAGATTTTTTGGAGGGGATGGGTGTCAATTGGAACGGCTGTGGTTGCATGAGGACAGAGCATCAGCCAGCTTCGGAGTATTTTAGACTTCAGGGCCAGCAAATACAGGTTTGTTCTACTTTGAATCGAGCATCAAGCATCATGCCTGATACTGGAGGCACTCACCCACATCTGCATTGCCTCCCTACCCACTGCCAGTTCACCTTCCCACACAGGGCAGTGAACTGGCAGCCAATCGCTATCAAGGCATCTGTGAGTGTGTACCTCTGACATCAGTCTTGAGGCTAGGTTATGTGCCAATGGCTTCTGTTGTATCCCAATGGCTGGTGGCAACCATGTGAGGCAGTAGGCTGGTAGTGAGGAAGCGCAGAAGTGTGTTGGGGCGCCACCCTGTAGTAGCAAAGGGAACCTTCCATCCTAAGGCCAGCCGTTGCACTTATGGACTTGGGACTTAAACTGGACCAACAGCCTGGCATAGTTGGAAAAGAAAGGTAGAGGCGATTTTGGAGCTTCCACTTCCAACTGACATAACTGACAATGCACAGTAACAGGAAGCCTGGTGGCCTGCAAATGCACGAACCGTCTTCTTGTTTTTAAAACTGACCCCAGGAGGAATTAGAAAAAGGTAAATTAATTTTTATGTGCAGCAATCTAAATTGCCCTGAGGAGGGAGGCATATGAGCACTGTTTGTTGTGTTGGTCTGGTTTAAGTAATTTTCCAAGTATACAGCACGTCCTGTTTCACTAAATTCTTTACGTCTGGGTTATCCGCCACAAGGTGGCGCAGTGGACTGCAGAAAGACCTGTGGCATCTCCCGGCCCTATAAAAAGCCAGGAACCTCCCACAAATTCTCAGTTTTTCCTTCTGCAGTGGACTGCGAAGATAGAAGATGGCTCTCTCTCTCTTGAGCAGGTGAGCGGGGCTTACCAGCCAGCGGCCCTGCAAGTCTATTCCCATCCGATTCTGGACTCCCACTGCCTCCCAGCCTCGGCTGACAGATCGGGTGAAGGTAGAAGAGCACTAGGGTCAAGTGCTCCAGGAGCGCTGCTCCAAACCGCAGACCCTGTTTCACAAAGGGTAGCCGGCCATAGGCTTTATGGTGAGCCTGATTGGGATGCGGAGTTCATGCACTGCCTTCTGAGGGGGTGAGTTATTTGGGGACTATGTCCTCTTCTTTTACTTCTAGGGCTCCCCCCCCCTCCCTGGCCATGGATACTCGCCGCAGCCTCCCCTCGTCTCCCTCTCTTCTCCCCCCTCTCTGACTCCGTTTGAGGGGGGGGGTTGGGGGGCAGTGGTGGAGAGTGGTGTTTTCTGAGGTACTTTCTTTGTACTATGCTCCGCGGCTGTGGACGCTATAACCTGAGGTAATTCTGCTTTGTCATGGCGCAGGCCAGGTCACGCGTGCTTTTTTCTGAGGTAATTTGGCGATTTTGGTGTGTTTTTTGGTGTTTTTAACTGCCGCACAGCTTTGTACTACGCTCCGCGGCTGTGCGCGCTGGCGCTATAACCTGAGGTAATTTTGCTTTGTCATGGCGCCAGCCAGGTCACGTGTGATTTTTTTTCTGAGGTAATTTGACGATTTTGGTGTGTTTTTGGGTGTTTTTAGTACTGTACTACGCTCCGCGGCTGTGGGCGCTATAACCTGAGGTAATTTTGCTTTGTCATGGCCCCGGCCGGGTCACGTCAGCGCCGTTTTCGCGCTCTTCGAGGGGGGGCGGGGCCTGGTGATGCTGTGGATCCCGCCCCTCGAGGTACCTCAGCCGGCGCCATTTTGTACAACCTGCGTGTCTGGTTTTCTTCATTCCCGGCTGCAGCGCTGCTTTCCCTGGTGTATCGCTTTACCTAGAGGTCTGTGCCTGAGTGACCCAGCGGTGTCTTTGGTCCGTGAGTCCTCCTTAGGAGGTTTTTTTTATTGACCCTGGGATTTTCATGTTCTGCGGGATGCTCATGTGTATTTTTTCTTATGTCTTTCAGGCGGGATACCATTGGGTTGTGGTTCTCCTGGCTTACTCCTTCCTCCCCCTCACTCCCCCTTCACAAAATAGACTTCTGGGGGCTTCCCGTGGGAGGGCATCCCGGGTGGTTTCTGTCTTAAGCCTTTACCCACTACTGGTCTATTGCGCCTGTGTTAATCACCATATGGAGGCTTCAGGGAATAGCGTGCTTGGGGGCCCTGCGGGGCAAGCCCGGCTATGTTCCATGTGTGGGGTATCCCCTGTGATTAACAGTGTCACGGTGTGCGAATGCCATGTGCTGACAGTGTCATTGCGCTACAAGCTGGTTTGCCTGCTTCACTTCCCAGCTCTGCACCTCCCCCTGCTTCCCCTACTCCCCAGCTCCTGCAACTAGGCCCCTGTGAGGGCACTGTTTGTAGGGAGTCTCATTCTGATTTGGCTCTGCGGGTGGCTAACATTGAGAGGCAGCTGGCCAGGCCTGTTCCTAGGAAGGCCTCTGGCAAGAAGCAGCACCTGGATCCCAGGCCCTCCCCCCTTGCTAAGGTGTATGTGGGGATTGATGAGTTTGGTGGCTGTCACCCCCTGGAGATGGGGGGACTTTCCCAGGATTCTGACTCCTCTGGGAACCAGCAGGAGGGTTGCCATAGTGACCCTGGGTCGGTGTCCGGAGAGGATTCATGGTACCCCGAGGACACTGATAATCTGCTGTAACATATTTTTGATATATTGCACATTGCTGCCCCTGAGGTGGCTAAGAGAAAGCAGGGGGAGCTCGAGCTCTTTCGCCCTGGTAAACAGCGTCCAGAGTTCCCTGAGCAGGAACATTTTACCATTTTGGTACTTAAAGAATGGGAACGTCCTAGCAGGCTGCCTGCTGTGCCCAAGGGTTGGATAAAAGGTATCCTTTTCCTGCTGATTTTGTTAAGAAGGCTTGTCCAATACTTCGGTCATGCCTTCCCCTAACACTACCTCTCTGAAGAATGGTGAGGACCGGAGCATGGATCAATTGGCCTGCCATGCTTTTACCTGTGTGGGGGCTGGATTGCGCCGACCTGTGCCACTGCCATTTCTGCTATTGCCCTCAAGAGGCTGCTAAAGCGTCTCCTTGATGGTGCTGGTAGGGGGGGGGGACTATAGTACTCTCTTACTTTGTTCTGATTTAGAGGCCATTTCGGGGGTCCTCCATCCTCCTCCCTTCCTTTCGGCTCCCAGAGGAGGTCGTGGCTCCCTCTTCTCTAGTGGCCGCAGAGATTCTTGGGGCCGTGGCAGATCCCGTGGTCGTCCCGGTCTCTCCTGGATACCCAAACCCTCTCACAAGCCCCCTCAGGCATGAGGGTGGGGGGACGTTTTCGGCTCTTTGCTCACGTCTGGAGGCTTCACGTCTCAGACCGGTGGATACAGGAGGTATTGTCCTCTGGTTACAAGATCTGAAGGGACTTAACAAATTGTCAGATTCAAGCATTTTCATATGGCGACGCTATGCTTTGCTGTCAGTACCCTTCGCCCGTGCGACTTCATGACCACTGTGGACATCAAGGATGCTTATCTTCATGTGCCTATCTTTCCAGGTCATCAGAGATTTCTAAGGTTCGCGCTGGAGTATCAGCATTACCAGTCTGCGGCTCTGCCCTTCGGTATCACCTCGGCACCTCGGGTGTTTGCCAAGATACTGGCGGGAGTGATGGCTCTGCTACGGATCCAGGGCATCCGCATCATTCCTTACCTTTCCTCGGGCCGAGCAGGACACTCAGATGGTGACCTCCACTCTGGAGTCCTTCGGCTGGGTGTTCAACTTTCCCAAGTCTTCTCTGTCCCCGTCCTTGGTGAGGTCCTTTCTGGGCATGACTCTGGATACCTCTCAGGTCTGGGTGTTCCTTCCTCAGCAGAAGGTGGAGGATCTTCAGATGCAGACTCTGGCTCTGCTATCATGTATTCATCCCTCCATCCGTCAGGGGATGCAGTTGGTGGGCCTGATGGTGCCCTGCTTCGAGGCAGTCCCCTTTGTTCAGTGTCACATGAGACATCTTTAGTTACTCCTCTTGTCAGTTTGGGCTCAATCAACCAGACGGCGGTTGCCTACATCATTCATCAGGGAGGAACTCGGAGCAAGCCAGCCTTCAATAAAGTGTCCCTGATCCTGTCTTGGGCGGGACAGCATGTTCCCGGCATCTCCGGCGTCTACATTCCGGGGGTGGAGAACCAGGAGGCGGACTCCCTGAGCAGGGGGATGTCTTGTATGGGGGAATGGTCCCTCAACAACCGGGTGTTCTCTACCTGTGTCATCGCTGGGGGCAGCCAGACGTGGACCTGTTTGCGATTCGTCACAATCACAAACTTCCCAGATTTGTCTCTCTGTCTCAGGTTCCTCTGGCCTTCGCCACGGATGCCTTGGCTATTCCTTGGAAGAAGTTTCGGCTTCTCCATGTGTTCCCCCTGTCTCCTCTCCTGGGCAGGGTCACGTGCAAGATAGTCCAGGAGCAGGTACCTGCCATCCTGGTGGCCCCTTGTTGGCCAAGAAGGGTTTGGTTCGCAGACGTCGTGCAGTTGGCAGTAGACCGGTACGTCTTGCCCAAGGATCCAGATCTCCTCACTCAGGGGCAGCTACGCCACCCCAACTTACAAACGTTGGCTTTAACGGCTTGGCTGCTGAAACCTCCATCTTGATGGAAAAGGGGTTACTTGCTTCTGTTGTTGATACCATGATTAGGACTAGGAAGAAGTCCTCATCTTTTATCTATTACAGGATCTGGCATGCTTACATTGCCTGGTGTGAGTCCAAGTCTCTTCCCTGTAGGGTGTTTTCTTTTCCCAGAATTCTGGAATTCTTATAACATGGCTTGGATTTGGGCCTTCAACTTAGTACCCTCAAAGGCCATGTTTCAGCTCTGGCAATTTTTTTCCAAAGATTTTTTGCCAATCACCGTCTGGTTAAAACTTTTTTCCAGGGTGTTTCTCATGTGCGTCCACCCCGTAAGCCTTTGCTACCAGTCTGGGATCTGAATCTGGTGTTGTCTGCTATGCAAGGACCTCCCTTTGAGCCTATCCGTAAGGCCGCCTTGCCCATTTTGATTCTTAGGGTAGCTTTTTTGGTGGCTATCACTTCTGTAAGGTGAGTTTCTGAGCTAGCGGCGCTTTCCTTCAAACCCCCTTATTTTGAGCGCCATCAGGATAAGGTGGTGTTTCGGCTTAAGCCAGATTTCTTGCCTAAGGTTATGTCTACCTTTCATCTCAATCAGGACATTGTCTTGCCTTCATTGTGTCCTAATCCTGCTAATTCCAAGGAGCAGACTCTGTATTCTCTGGATGTGGTCAGGGGCTCTGAAGTTCTCTTTGGTTGCTACTGAGACTTTTAGGAAGCCTGATGCTCTGTTTGTTTTCACTTCTGGGTCTAGGAAGGGTTTGCCTCCGGCTAAATCTATCTATCAGCAAGTGGATCCGTCAGGCGGTGGTGCAAGCCTATTCTGCTAAGGGGAAGGAACCTCCCTTCCGCCTTACTGCTCATTCCACTCGTTCTATTGGTGCCTCTTGGGCTTTTCAGCACCAGGCTTCTGTTGAACAAGTTTGCAAGGCCGCTACTTGGTCTTCTGTTCATACTTTTTCCAAGTTTTACAAGGTTGATGTTAGGGCCTCAGCTGATGCTGCTTTTGGCCGCAAAGTTCTTCAGGCGGCAGTGGTTTAAACTGCCCGCCGTTGTTCTTGGGGATCCCACCCTACTTTACGGACACTGCTTTTGGATGTCCCAAACATAAAGAATTTAGTGAAACAGGACGTGCTGTATACTTGGAAAAATACAATTCTGTGAGTACTCACCTGTAGAATTGATTTTGTAGTATACAGCACATCCTGTTTCACCCCTCCCTTGTTATTATTATTCTTGGTCACCTCTGTATAGTGATTTGTTCAAATGTTCATTTTGGGATTTTTTTTCATTTTTGTTCTCCCGGCTTCTTGTCTAACTGCTTTGTAACAATGGGAATTTGTGGGAGGTTCCTGGCTTTTTATAGAGAGATGTGGGAGATGCCACAAATCTTTCTGCAGCCACTGCGCTACCTTGTGGCGGATAACCCAGACGTAAAGAATTTAGTGAAACAGGACGTGCTGTATACTACAAAATCAATTCTACAGGTGAGTACTCACAGAATTGTATTTTTTGACTGTTGATCTGCTTTAAGTACTTGAAAAAAATGATTGGTTATCTGACAATTTGGCAATTTATCATGGACCCATGCAGGTTTATGTGGGTAACATCCAAATAGAGACTGCCCATACTGTCCAAGGGCTGGCTAAATTGGGAAAGCCAGCCATATGACTAGCAAACACACTTCAAGAAAAATACAGCAAGCCTTGATATATTCCTATAGATATTCCATGATTGCCTGAATGACATATAGTCCTGTTTGACTGTAGGTGTATTTTACATGCCTGAGAGATGGGGATTGCAGGGAGCATGCAAAAGCTTTTGGGGCCACTGTGGTTTATTATATTCATTTTAGGACCTCAACATTTTTTAATCTGAATTGGCCTCTTCAAATGCAGAGCAGATGCAAACATACTTTGAAATATAAAACTGTACATCCCAGTAACCTGCAAGAGACCCGCTGGAGATCTGCACGCCATGCAAACACATTTCCAGACCCAGTAAAATTAGAAAAATGGTGCATCCCCATTCCTGAGCTCCACCACAGCATCAAACTCGCCTTTATTATCTTAAAGAGCAATAAAAGCATCTTACTGCGTTGTATCATTTTTAAATGCCATGGTATGGAGCCTGGGATGTCCACCTCCTCCATGCTTACTGGAGGGCAAAATGCACAAAAAAACAGGAATAAAAAAATTGTAGGCTTCCCTGCTTCTCCTCATTTGTAGTTTGCAGGCATTTGCAGGGCTTACCGAGACACATGCTCCCAATTAGCTGCTCCTCTTAATTTAAATGCCTCATAAATTATCTCCTGTGCATGCGGATTATCACTTCATAATGCGAGATAGCATTTAAATAAATAGCTGCCATGTAGAAAATTACCCGGCTTTAGAAATGGAGGCGGCTCAGTAATGAAGGGAAATATCACCACAGCTGAGCCGCAAGGAGGGGGCACCATTTTTTTAGGGAGGGGAGCATAAAAATAAGAGGGTTAAGCCAATCATTTTATTCATTTGGTGTGTTCCCTTTTGATTTTAATAAAGGAGAAAAAGTCACTATATTGATTTTCTTTTATTGGCTGTGATTTTTATTTATTGCCATGACCACTCTAAACACCCTGAATCACAGACAGCCTGCACTCCCTAAATGTCTGAGACTCCCGGACCCCTTGGTTTTACCCCTTTAGCCCTTTAATACTGGACATTTAAACCGGACCTTCAGCATCATTTAATGAAAAGTCCAAACCCTTAAAAAAAGAATTCCCAGCATCTAAAATTAATATATTTTAAGCTTTTAGTCACGTGCTTATTATTCTTTCCCCTGCTGGGCTGCAACTCTGTTCAGGGCTCTAGAATACGGGCGCCGCCATCTTGCCTCAGAAGTATCACATACTGAGGAGAGGAGAGCAGGATAAAGTACAGGGGTGCAGGGTCATAGCTGTGCTTTGCACAGACAGAGCAGAGCTGGGGTCAGGCAATCCCAGGCAATCCCAGAATGCAGAGCGACACAGTCAGAAGACACTTCCTGTTTGCAGGCTGCCTGATGCTCCATGAGCCACCATCTTGGATGTTTAAAGGCTCATAACATGCAGTAGATGCAGGTAGGATGATTTTTTAAGTGAGCAATCTGTATGTACAGGGTGTGGGGAACACAAAGATATGCTCTTAGTCAGGGTGATGGCCCGCTTTTAGGCTGCACCCTTGCATATTGCACCAGCTCCCTGAATGAAGCAGGACTGCTTCCATGATGTTAACACCTTTATGCTGACCTCCTTCCATGATGTTTACACTTTTACGTAGATCCCTGCCAGTGATATTTCAGCCTTTATGTGGAAACCTTTCCATGATGTTTACGCCTTTGCGTGGCAATTTTTACATGATGCTGACACTGTTATATGGCATTGATGCGCTTATGTGACACTGTTTCCATGATGTTTACACCTTTATGCGGCACCCCTTCTATGATGATTATTCCTTTCTGCTTCACCCTTTGCTTTATGATTAGTCCTTTATGGGGCACACCTTCCATGATGCTTATTTTTTTAGGGGGCACCCCTTCCATGATGTTTACACTTTTACATGGATCCCTGCCAGTGATATTTCAGCCTTTATGTGGAAACCTTTCCATGATGGATAGGAACCATATCAAACAGCAGTGTTTGGACCCATTTGGAGTTTGTAGCACCTGACTAAGTCAGTGGATACCATAACCAGCGCCCTTTGACTTTCAAGCAAAAAGTTATACCCCATAATAATTTAGCTTAGCCAGCATTGTTGAAGAGTAGGGGGCTGAGGGGAGTGACCAGCCAGGAGTTAAATATCTAGGGACAGAACAGGCAAGCTGTGTTTTCTGGAGAGAGGTTGCATTGGAATGTGCTGGAAAGCACAAGGACCGGAAACCGGCTCAGTTTTTGCTTCAGAGGCTTTTGCCCGTCCTTGGCTCATCCTAACCACGCCCATTGCCATTTCTGCTCGTGCTGCCACTACCTCCCCACTCAGGTCCTTGCTCCCCAGGTTTAGGTGTGATTCAGAGAACAGTTTTCAAACCTCTAAATACGGTTTAAAAGAAAGCCACTGCCGACACCTTTTAGCAGTCGGATTGCTGTTCTTGAACAGGTTTTTTGGCTATGTGGAGGAGTCTGCGCGTCTTGAGCTCCAATGAACTGCATGTATCAGCATGGCCGAGGCCATAAATTGTATGGCAATGCATACCTGATTCATGTATGCCTTATAAAAGCATTTTAATGTGGACTTTAATTAGTCCTTTGCATGTAAACCTTTATTTTGCAATATATTTGCGTTAATTAAAGAAACGTATGTCCTTTGTTATTTATTTTAAAATTAATGTACTAGAATAATATTTTTAGATTGCATTTATTGGTGTAGTTGTTTACCTTTGCTTTGTTTAATTATTTAAGCACATCTTTGGTCAGATGCATCACACTTACTGAGGAGAGGAGAGCGGGATAAAGTGCAGGATGTGGGTTACTGCTGTATTTTGCACAGACACAGCAGAGCTGGGGGCACGGAAAGGTCATAAATCAAAGAATGCAGAGCAACACAGTCACAAGGCCCTTTCTGTTTGCAGGCTGCCCGATAATACCTGAGCCGCCATCTTGGCTGTTTCTAGACTCATAACATGCAGAAGTTGCTGGGTGTATTTTCAATTTTTGAGAGCAATCTGTATGTAGAGGGTGTGGGTAACCACACCCAAAATTTTAAGTTGTACCATTTGAAGCCAAAATATTAAAATTAAATCCACAAGTAAAAAATGCAAGTTAACTAAAAATGAAACAAAGTAAGATTTACTTATGCAAATGCATTCATTAATGGTTGGTTACTACAAAATGAATGAAATAAAGAAAAATAAAAGACCAAATATTTAGAATGCACTTTAATGAGGTAAGTTTGTAGTGCGCAGCCGCAAGATCAGAAGGATTTACGTCCAGACAAAAAGGGCAAAACCAATGTTGCAACCTGAGAAATGAAACGGAAAATTCAGGATGGAAACTGACATAGGTCTGATTCCCGAACTGCCATACGAACGGACGTACATTTTAGGATAGAAACGTATTTGCTTATAGAATCACTCGCAAGTTCATACGAACGCACGAGCGTACGGGAAAAATAGGATGATCGGCACCCAAATCCAAGCTGTTACATGTTTCTTTGAATCGACCCTTATGAATAAACTCCACAAAGTTTTCAACCATCTTACCATATTGGAATCCATAAAGGATGAGCTGGCGAGGACTAAGGCCCCAAATCTCTTAAGGACCTTATACAGCTATCCATCTGGATTGATTGCTGTTTGCTTGCGCGACGTCAAGAGAGGGGTGTTGTCATCTTTTCTGCTTCATCTGCACGGTTAGATGACACCATACTTGATACCATGTGTTTCCATGAAATCCAAAGCCTTTGCAGCTGGATGTAGTCCATTCTGGACTCTCATCTAAAGAGCGGACTCGCAATCGGACTTAGCGCTTATGCCTTTACTGTGGAGCAGCCGGCCACTTCAGAGCTGAATGTTCTATTTGACCCATGGGAAAGCCTACTGCTCAATTCATATCTGGTTCACCTTTAATACCATTGCCAGGCACTTATTTATCCCTTCCTATCTCTTTGCAGCTGCCGACAGGACTACTAGATGTTTCTGCCATTGTGGACATGTAGCTGCTTTATGGACATCAACTTTGCTACCTCACACCTTCTGCCCCAGATGCCCCGTGATCCTCCTTTGTCTGTCTCATTGGCTGATGGGTCTTCCCTTAAAGGGGGCCTAGTTACTACTAAAACCACTCCTCTTCTTGTAGTAGCCAATGGTCGTCATAATCATGAATGGATATGTTTTGATTTTTGGTTTCACCCAGTTCCCAGCAATCCTTGGGCTTCTGTGGGGAAGGTGTTTAACCCTGGGATTGACTGGGATCTTACTGCAGAACTGCATTCTGGGAGGAGTCAGAGAAAATCCCCTTAGCCTATCAAGACTATGCGGACGTCTTCAGTAAAATAGGGTGCGGATGTGTTGCCTCTACATTGCGCCTACGACTTTACTCCCTGGGACCACCATTTTCTATGGGAGGATTTATTCTCTCACTGAATTGAAATTGGTGGCCCTCTGGGAGTACATAGAGGGTACAAGGGGTTCATTAGCCACTCTTTTTCTCCAGCCTGTGCAGGGGATCTTCTTTGTAGAGAAGAGGGGTGGTTCCCTACGACTCTGCATCGACTACCGGGACCTGAAAATTGAACTTTTGCAGCATTTGGGGAGTGCTTGCATCTTTACTAAATTGGATCTTAGCGTCCAAGAGGGGGATGAGAGGAAGACCGCATTAGGGACCAGGTATGCCCTCTTCGAATATATATAATATCAAATATATTAATCGTGTATGATCCCGGCTTTGTGTAACACTGCACCTCTCCTTGCTACCCCACACTTTTGGCTCTGTCTTGGACTTTGCTTCAGTGCCGGTGACCCCCCGATCTCAGCTCATCCAGACCATGCCCATCGCCATCTTCGCTCCGGCTACCACTGCCTCCCTGCTCAGGTCCTTGATTGCTCCCAGGGGGTGACCTTGGGCCCCTCAAACAGCCAAACCTAACCACCCATGCCGGAGGCTTTAGTGAAGACCAGGGCAGGCGTAGCATCTTGGGTCTTGGGCAGTAAGTTCCATGGCTTCATTTGTAATTCGCCTTCTGACCTGTATATGATATGATTGTATGTATATAGTTTGTATAGTGTGTTCTTAAAGCTTTTAAATCTATAACTTAATCTGTGGCTTTTCTGGATCTTGATCCCAAACTCTCACTTGTCTCTCGGTCATATTAAATGCTATCAGGCTGGCTTCTGGCTGGATATAACCCGATAATGGACCAGGCTATATCAAACAGGTGGCTTTATTATGGGCTGGCAGGGCTCTCTTCACTGTTGGTAGTGAATGAGCTCTGCAGCTGGTCGGATCATTTGAACCTGTATAAACGAAAATGTGATTCCTGTAACAGTGACGTTAGCCGAGGCCACTAAATATGGGTTTCATCGCACTTTCCATGATAATTATTTCTTTATGCGGCACTCCTTCCCAGTTGATTATTTCTTTCATGCTTTCAATGTTGGTTGCTCAAGTGAGTCACTAAAGGTGTTTAGATCAGGACACTTAGCAGTGTCTATGTGACAG
Organism: Gastrophryne carolinensis; assembly: GCA_027917425.1. NCBI lineage: Eukaryota > Metazoa > Chordata > Amphibia > Anura > Microhylidae > Gastrophryne > Gastrophryne carolinensis. The sequence goes on along the minus strand of CM051235.1, from coordinate 197,022,667 downwards.
GCTGGGAATCAATGTGGGCCTATCTCTGTCAAGTCCAGTGTGCTCAATGTGGGAAGTAAATAATTCTGCACCCTCCTTACCTATCCTATGGTGCTGCTGCTGTCCCATACATGTATGAGCAATACTGTGCCTCTACCTTGTCAGTAGGGATTGTCCCTCCCTATGACAGAGCCTAATACGGGGGGGGGGGGATTATGGGCTATGTACTTCCACACCTCTCAAAGTGGCAACAGTTTCACGGTGGCCAACATACTACACTATAACCCATCCATTGTGCATCATCTCTAATGCCTAATTGAAGGAGGGGCAAATCATGAATCCCACCCAAGGGCATTCTACAGTCACAGAGGGACCTTCCATTAGCCTTTCTGCCCATAGACCTCCAGCACAGTCCTACTTACATGTTGTACTTGCTGTAATGTTGTACCATTTTACTTGGTAACCCTTTCACTGTGATTTCACAATAAAGTGAAACTTTGTTATTGTGTACCTCTGATGTGTTAGAGTTTGCCAGGCTGCTGGCAGTCAAGGTCACATTTTGTATCATGTTGATTCACTATTGGGTCAGTGGCATAGTTACAGAGTTTACAAAGCTTTTGCAACCACAACAACCACTTTGCAGATCTGGCATTGCTTCCTTCCTGCCTGGTGACCAAAGCTGCTTGGAGTCTTCTTGGCAGCTATGGGTACTTGTCATATTCTTTGACTTGTGCTTATACTTTATGTTATTTTACTATTCAATCTGTTGTCATGTTGTTATGTTTCAGTCTGTATGCTTGTCTCTGCCAGATTTCTGTAGTCAGTCTGTAAAGCATCAACTCCACCCTCAGCACATATCTGTTTCAGCATACACAGACCTGATTGAGTTCAGATTGAGGACCCATAAGGTCAAGGGCCCCATCATTGTTTTTTATCCACCTTATTTCTTATATTTATGCTCTCATTGCATGTACAGAAAAAAATAATAACCACTTGTCTCTGCTGTTTCAGTCTATAGTTGTTTAGTTATATCAAATTTAGTTAAAGTGGACCAAAACCCAGCTCGATTGGCCTGGGAATCAATAACATTCCTGGGCCAATCAGTTCCCTGACCCCAGGGCATCCAAAATCGGGATGCCCGCTGTGTGAAACCCCCCAGTTCGCCCCATACACTTACCTAGTTTCCCAGTCCCACGGTGCGTCAAAGAGCTGCGGCCGCATCCCGCTCTGCCTCTAGCAGGGCGCGCGCCAGGCATTTGTGAATGGCCGGCGCGGGCACGTTCCCTGTTAGAGGGAAGTAGAAGATGCGTCCGTCAGAGCCACTGCTCTTAGACGCGCCATGGGACCGGGAAGAGGTGAGCTGGTCTCGGCGTTGTGGGAGGTTTCACACAGGGTGCCTCTGGGGAAAGGACCAAAACCCAGGACAGTCAAAATCCTGGATTTTGGTCCACTTTAAAATGCATGAAGGATACTGTATAAGTCATTATGGGACCCCATTCAATGTTTGCTTCAGAGCCTGCTCACATTTAGTCACGTCACTGCTCACATGAGACTCTCTGGAGTGAGCACTACAGTTACAGCTCAGACACACAGTCTTGCTGTCTCTGAAATTCCTTGATTGCTGCCGGTTATAGCCAAGAAAAAATATATTAGTGGCCTATTTGATTTTGTACCACAAAGCTTTTGGCTGGAGGTAGGGTTTAAACAGAACCAGATAATGAGCCTTGTGGTACACCACTTATGTCAAGTCCTTCACAGGCTTCAAAACCTAGCGCTCACATTTGGAAAGAAGTAGAGCTTTGTTTAGTCTCATAGAGAAAGGTCATCTAACAGGTCACCTAGTGGTCAGAAATCGATCATATGAGCGGAGGGTTGCAGGTTGGACTCCCAGCTTGGACATGACTGAAGTGTCCTAATCCCCCCCCCCCCGCCCCAAATGTTTCCCAGGCACCGTGGTTTGAGCAGCCTACCGATCTCAGCACGTAAGTTCTCACTGCACGAATGGGTAAAATGCATGCATTATGTGTCCATAAGCATACGATGCCCATACAAGCTAGACCTCCCCTGTGGGGTGACAGACAGCAAGAAGAAAATTACTGTGAAGCTGATTCTTATTTAACAAATAAAAAAAAGTTGAGATGTTGCCATGGGGCGGTTGGAAACAGTAATCTGTGCACACACAGCAAAGTGCTCAGTGTCCATGGGCAAGTGTCCGGGCACAGGGTACGTGCGCCAGTTTTCGGGCACATTGCGTGTGCGCTAGCTTCTGTGCATAGTGCGTGTGCGCTAACCTCTGGACACACTGTGCATAGTGCGTGTGCGCTAATCTCTGGACACACTGTGCATGCACTAACTTCTGGGCACAATGGGCTAACTCCTGGGAACTCCTTTACCTATAGGAAGCCAAGGCACCAAGATCTTCATAGGATCCATCCTGCCATGCCCTTGTTTCAGTTCCTGGAGTTTCTTGTTTCATTGTCTTGACTATTTATGACCATTTTCTTTGAATACCTGACCACGCTACTTGCTTAAATATTGCAGTGAGACTTCCCTGAGGAAGCACTTGAGTGAAACACGTAGGAAATACACCTCCACGCCATTTTCAGCACATTTAACATCTAATCCTAAAAATAACTTATGTATATATGGAATAACTATTGTATTTATGATTTCAATCATAATATTTTGATATATTGTACAGTATGAAGTATTTTTTGAAGTACATATTTAAATATCATTGGCTTGTACGTTTTGTATATGTTATAAGTGACTTTTACCATATGGGATATTGGACAGGGCTGATTAGTGAGGTTTTTGACACCAGCAATGCTGGTGTAGGTTAGATACTGCTGAATGATACCCATACGATTACCCCAAGGTATTTATGGTGTTATCTGACTAAAGAAGACAAGGTGAAACAATTGTGGAGATAGGATGTTCCAGTTTTATAGTCAAGTGTTTTCCTTGTCACAGACTATGATGGGGCTTTATAAATAAACAACAATAATAAATAGGAACACTAAAATCAGGCATTTGCATATACAGTGCATGTTCCACATTCTCGCGTCCGATATCATGCTGATGGACATTGTACTGAGGCAGCCTCAGACTAGTCAGAATGCAGGAGTGAGTATTTTTTTATTTTTATTTTTTTTCTCTGGATTGAAATCCCAAAACGGGAAGCCCACGGGTTGGGTTTCAAGTCAGCACCTGCCCTTGGAATGACTTTGCATCTAAATCCAAAAGTTAATGGTTGAAATTTTTACTGGCTGGCCGCCCTGGTCCACTGGCCCATGTGACTGCCAAAAGCCTATTGGCCGCCATTGGTCACATGTGCAGTGTGCCTATTTTGGGCATTTCCAAATTTAAGGAACAGGCATTCTAATTGGGATGCCTGTGTGTAGGGTACACAGTGGCCCGAAGGTTTAGGTCCTGTTTAAGGCTTAGCTTGTACTTTTTTGTGTGTTAACGTGGAATCATTAAAATCTTTGCTTATATCTCTTATATATATCTATTATATATCTTATATATGGTTTTCACCCAGCGAAGCGGCACGGGCGCTAATCCCCTGCTCCAGACTGGCATGTTGTGGACCTCGGTGCCTGGCTCTGGGTTCTATATTTTTTTTATTCCCTTTTTTATGTGTATTTCATGCTTGATATGGGTCTCAAAGTTGGCGAGTTTTTTTATTCTTGAGTATCCATGACCAGTAGGTTTTGAATTGTTCCATTAGATATTGTATTGAGAACCTTGCACATTGCTATGTATTCACTAATTATGTTCATTAATTGTCACTGTTTTCTTATTAATTGTTATTTTCTTAATTATTGAATCATGGTCACTTTTTATACGTACATATTATCAAATGTATATTTTTTTATTTTTGTTTATGTACTCTATGGTAATTATGTTTGAGCACATTGGTTAACTAAGCACAGTCACTTTAAGATAGATTAATATTATTGGAGGTAGGTAGCTTTCCAAAAAATAGCCCATAGATTGTGCCGGCACAATTAAATAGTTGATACCTCAGTCCCAGCACGTGGAATATTAGGGAGCTTCCCAGAAATTCATGTCTGCCTCATGTTTGGTCAGCACTGGAAGCATTAGGGGAGGCGCAGTGTTTTTAATGTGTGTTGTTGTATGTTGTTATTGTTGTTTATTACTCCTAATAAAATTTTGCACTTTTTAGTTCTTTGGTGCTCCTGCTACCAGGGTGAGGTGAGATTGTATATCTCCCAGAACCCATTAGATTTGGTTGGCTTTGATTGTTTACATGCAGTGTAGCACAACTTGACTGTATATGCGGTGCACCCTCGTTTTGTAATCATCTTTGCTTATATCAACATGGTCTACATCATCATCTTGGTCCAGACAAAGTAAAATTAAACCAGGATTGGTCCAGTATGAACGTCCCTCATTGACATTGTGCTTCTTTGGGTCCGGAAAGTTAGGTTCTTTTGAAATAATGATTCCTTTTTTCCAGAGTGATTTTATGAACTTGTAATTGGAAATACAATAAATGAACAAAAGATCACATTCCATATAAGTAGTACTGACAGCCTCTCATAGCCAAAAAAAAAGTCATTGTGCCCCCTTTGACTTCTCTTATTTTGAATCCATCCAATATCCCATCCAGCCAGGACCAGCAGGATAACCATACGTGTAGTCAGCATTAATGACGACGTCAGATGTTCATCCTCATCCCCTGGGAGATCGGCAACACAGATGTGACATGTGTAAGTGGGCTAAATATTATGAATTGTTTCCAAACTGCAAACCCAACCCAGATAATGTCACCCCTACACAGAGGTGTCAAAGGGCAGCAGAAAACAAGCTTGTAAAACCGCGGGGCCCGCCCCTGCAACTGACAGTGACAGAATGGCCACGGCTCTACTCAGTCATTAGCCTCCTGAATGGAGAGTGGGCGTAGAAAGAGACATAAGGTTAATGGCAGCGAGGTGATGGTGACAAACGTGTCTCCGGCATTGATTTTCTGCTTTATCCATCAAGACGCCTCTGTCATACAATCATCTCTGCCGACCAAGATCCCCTCTTAATCCTCTCTGCCCCTTACCCACAATTATCACATACCAGCCAATTCAATTACACGGATTACTGTTCATTAAAGAATTGTTGTTTTTTCACCATTTTTACCTTTACTTTCTTTATTGTCTTGTTTTGTCTCTTCTTTTACCTTTTCACTTAACCCCCATCCTGGCACATTTCTTCATTCTTTTCAACCCTCTTTTTCCCTTACATCCATATTAACATTCCCATAATACTGCCCTTCAGTTTACTTTTTTTTTTATTTCCCTGGCTAAATCCAACTTCCTCCTCTCTTGCTATTCCAATTCTTTTTCCTTCTTTCTTTTTTTCACATTTTTCCTCCAGTTTCCATCTTTCTTCCTTTATCCAACTTACACTCCTCTCCTTTCTCCTCTTTTCTTTCTTTTATCACTTTTGTCTGCTTTCTGTCCCTTCCTTCCTTTTTATAGCTTCCCTCTGTTTTTCTATTCCTCTATTGTCTTCTGCCCTTTTTTATTCCCTGCCCTTTTCTTTCCTTCTGTCTGTATTTCTCTTATTTCCATCATGCCTACCTCCAATTCTCTATTATTTTTCTGCTTGCTTTTCATTTCTGCATTCGGTCTTCTATACCCTTATTTTTTTGCTTTCGGTATATTACTTTCTGAATAGCGATTCGTACTTTCTTTTGCCCCTTTGTCTTTCCATTCATTGATTTATCTTTTTATTTATTTCTTCTGTCTTTCTTCAATTGCCCGTCCTTTCTTATTCCTTTCTTTATGCCATAGTTTTCTTTTTATTCCCATTGTTCATACTCACTATTTCTTTCCTATTTTCCTTTTATTCCTTTCTTCATTCTATATTTCCTTCTTTTCTTTCTTTCTTTGCCCCTTTTCTATTTCTTTATTTCACCTTCCTCTTCCCTTTTTTCTGTTCTTTCCTCCATCTTCCTTTCTTTGCTTTCTTTCCTGTTCCTCCTTTTCTTCCTTCTCTGGTCATTCCTATTTTCTGTTTCCTCATTTTTTTTTCTAACGCTAGCTTTTATTTCTTTAACTCATTCTTCTATTGTTTGTTCTTGTTCTTTTGTTTTCTACCTTCTATTATACCAGGGCAGCAGGAAATACTGCCAACACTAGTGTATGAGAATCTGCCTGATAGTTCACTGCATAGAGTAGTTATTTTAAAGCCTTACTCCACCCAAATGTTTTCTTTTAGATAGAGTGGGCAGGTATTTAGCATTACATTCTGGCTGGTCTCCAGCGAAATGAAGATTATTTCAAAGAAAACCAGTGGGTGTCATCAGGATCAAAAGGTGGTGACCAACACGGGGAGGCCGATTCATTAATAGCGCCAGGTAGCGACAGTTGAGCGACTGTAGCGGCATTTTCAGAGCGGCCGCTAGTAGTCGCTGTGCTTGGCCGTTGTTCGGTAGTTGATAGCGACTCAGTCGGTTTGCCGTAATGTTGAATATTGGGTGAGGAGTCGCTATTTGACAGGTTCCGCGCTGTATGGGAGCGCATGATAGCGACTGGCCATAGCGACCGGCTCCCACCATATTCATTAACAAATCACGCTCAAAAAATTCTCGCGCTGTGAAATGCTTGTTTAAACCCCAGAGCGCTGGCGGCGATGGGTTAAAAGTAGTTTTTTAACCCCCAAACAACCATATTTTTGGAAACCAAAAAAAAACAAGTTTTTAAAATAATTTTGTAATATGAATACATTAATATCAGACCTGTAATATCAATTCTGTACAATTTTTTTTTTTTTACCTTAAAAAAAATTATCTAAAATGGCAGAAGTGGTCACAGAATTTTTGACATTAAAAAAAAAAATAAAAATAATTAATAACAATTAATTATGAATATTTAAAGATTGTTCCATTGAAATGCATTGGAGAGCGCCAGGTAGCGAGAGGTCATACCTGTATCTGTTCAAGGTCGGACGCTGGCGCTGTGGGGTGAGGCTGGAATAATGATGAATGAGTCGCTATCTGCCGCTATCTCAGTCGGTAAGCAGGATCGGCTTGATAAATGTGTGATTGTGGTGGGGAGCCGGCGTTCTCGTGGCAGGGCCCGTCATTACCGGTCGCTCACCAGTCGCTACCTGTCGCTATTCCTTCATAAATAAGGGCCTAAGTAGGGGGTTTCTGTGCAAAGGCCCCAGTAACATCCATGGTCACCAGAGACAGACAGTTTTAAACCAGAAAATTAAATGGTGTGTCAGAATAACTGAAAAGTGGTGACCAGCAGCAAATATGGGTGTCACCCTCTGATTTCATGATTATTAGTCACATGATATTTTTGTTCATATGAAATCCTTGTGTGTCATCAAAACTGAAGGGAAAGTGTCAGTCTTTGATCTCATGGGCACCCATGGTCTCATGGTCCAAGTTTTTTTGTAAGGAAATACAAAAGCATAACTTTTCAGGGTGAGAAAGAGGGACAATTCTGGAATGAAGCCACATTGAGGGATGGGTGGCAGATAGGTTGTAATAGTTACAACAATATAAACATTTTGAATAGGCAAATTAAAAATTGATTTATGCAGTTGTTACATCTCAAAGAGGGACAAATGAAAACAAAGAGAGACAATGTGGGACACTTGGGAGGTATGCATAATGTCATCAGAAATAAAAGGTTGTGACCAACAGAAAACATAAGTGCCATCCTTGTATCATATTGACATAAGGGTCATTCAATATAAGGAGGTGAACAGCAGAAATATGGGTGTCAACCTCTTATCATCATCAGGGTAATGTGTAATATGTAATTGTTAAATATTAAATGAATTGGTGTCATCATAATGGAAAAGTGGTGACCAGTTGCAAATATAGTTGTTACCCTCTGATCCCACTGAAACTGATAATTGATCAGTGGGTGTTATTTTTAATAGAAAATGTTTGTGTGTCATCAGAACGGGAAGGAAGATGTCACCCTTTTATATCATGGGTACTCATTCCCCTCGATTCAAAGAGCAAAAGTTAATTGATTTCGGATCGAGAATCGTAAGTTTGGGTGGGTGTTAGTCATTTTTTCCTGTTTTTTTGGCCATTTCCTACTCGCACGAGCCTACGTACGAATGCGTATATGCTCTTACGATCATCGCAAGTTCGTTTCTAAATTTTAGGATCAAAACGTAAAACTTAGGATAATCGAATGGGTTTAGGTGTGATTCAGAGAACAGTTTTCCAACCTCTAAATACGTTTTAAAAGAAAGCCACTGCCGACACCTTTTAGCAGTCGGATTGCTGTTCGTGAACAGGTTTTTTGGCTATGTGGAGGAGTCTGCGCGTCTTGAGCTCCAATGAACTGCATGTATCAGCATGGCCGAGGCCATAAATTGTATGGCAATGCATACCTGAATCATGTATGCCTTATAAAAGCATTTTAATGTGGACCTTAATTAGTCCTTTGCATGTAAACCTTTATTTTGCAATATATTTGCGTTAATTAAAGAAACTTATGTCCTTTGTTATTTATTTTTCAATTGATGTACTAGAATAATATTTTTAGATTGCATTTATTGGTGTAGTTGTTTACCTTTACTTTGTTTAATTATTTAAGCACATCTTTGGTCAGATGCATCACACTTACTGAGGAGAGGAGAGCGGGATAAAGTGCAGGATGTGGGTTACTGCTGTATTTTGCACAGACACAGCAGAGCTGGGGGCACGGAAAGGTCAGAAATCAAAGAATGCAGAGCAACACAGTCACAAGGCCCTTTCTGTTTGCAGGCTGCCCGAGAATACCTGAGCCGCCATCTTGGCTGTTTCTAGACTCATAACATGCAGAAGTTGCTGGGTGTTTTTTTATATTTGAGAGCAATCTGTATGTAGAGGGTGTGGGTAACCACACACAAAATTTTAAGTTGTACCATTTGAAGCCAAAATATTAAAATTAAATCCACAAGTAAAAAATGCAAGTTAACTAAAAATTAAACAAAGTAAGATTTACTTATGCAAATGCATTCATTAATGGTTGGTTACTACAAAATGAATGAAATAAAGAAAAATAAAAGACCAAATATTTAGAATGCACTTTAATGAGGTAAGTTTGTAGTGCGCAGCCGCAAGATCAGAAGGATTTACGTCCAGACAAAAAAGGAAAAAGGGCAAAACCAATGTTGTAACCTGAGAAATTAAACGGAAAATTCAGGATGGAAACTGACATAGGTCTGATTCCCGAACTGCCATACGAACGGACGGACATTTTAGGATAGAAACGTATTTGCTTATAGAATCACTCGCAAGTTCATACGAACGCACGAGCGGACGGGAAAAATAGGATGATCGGCACCCAAATCCAAGCTGTTACATGTTTCTTTGAATTGTGTCCTGAGGCAGGATGGTTTTTTTAAGGAAAAACTGTCATCAGAACTGAAAGATGATAATATGAAATACAGAAAAAAGTCCTTTTATCTTATTGACATCAGAGTCATCCAACACAGTATGATTTTTTTTTTTTTTAAGAAATTTATTGGTGACTGAAACAAGCAAAACAAATGTGTTCACCCTTTGATTTCAATTACACCCATGGTCATCAGATTTTTTTCAATTGGAAATCTATGGGTATCATAACTGAAAGACAGTGACTAGCAAAAAGTTTTGTTTTTAAATGGGGAAATGCATGAGTGTCATCAGATCTCAGCGGTAATGACCAGCAGGATATTAGGAAGTCCCTGTGCCGCTGACACCCCTGTAATCCCAATGACTTCCTGTTTGGTCTCCGAAAGATAGGAAGTTCATTTAACAGAAAATTAACAGGTGTCACCCGATCTTAATGATTATGCAAAAAAAAAAAGGTTTCTTGTGCTGGCGTCACTGTCTGGACCCAGGGTCACCAAGAACAGACTGCCATCAAAACTGAAAGGCTCACAAACTTTGGGGTTCCTGCAGCGGTTTCTTGTCCCAGAGACAGCCCTACAACTCTTAACTCACACCCATCTCTTCCTAGAACTTAAATAAATGTTTTGCCTGGAGTTAGGCATTTCCAGAAAAATCATGTAAAGTCACATTTTAGAGGGAAGAATAAAAAATAATCTGGCCCCCTCTTTTACATTCACACCTCTGGGTTCTTTTCCTGTTTTATCCATAAAACTTTCTATCTGACTTCCTTGTAAAAGGATTGGCAGCAGCAATCTTTCTAAGCTGCATTTTAATAAGTCAATATGGCAGCTCCAAATTATTTAAAGCTTCTTAGAAGGGGATTAGAATTGATTTCTTCTGGGAATGGCGGAGGTGTGTCGTGGCTCCCTGGGGCTTTGCGTTTCATCGAATCTGCATCCGTCTCAGCGCCGAGTAAAACTATAATTGACTGCCGGTTATTAGGAGGTGCTTAGCGAGCTACAGGCTGTGGCCCGCCACCTTGCCGGGATGACCGCGGACAGGTGTCTCACAAAGCATAACAAATGGCACCTTTAATTGTCACCTGTGTGGGCCGGATCAGCCATGTCAGCGAAAAAAAAAAAGGGGATGATTTTTGTAGATATCCATTCCGGCCTGTCACCGCCATCACCCCGCTGTTAAATCCCCGCGACTACATATTATGATCATCGCCAACAGTCACGTCCCTGCAGCGCTGGCAGAAAGCATCGTAATTATTAGCTGCTAATTACATAGCACTGACCTAATCTGTAGTGCTGTATGCTTTGTAATCCTCACACCTTGAAACAAATAGGATCAGATGGATAAAGATGACGCGATCGATCCGATCATCCGCACTGTTCATGATTATTTTCCTTCTGGGCTGCATCACTTTATTTAAAGAAGATCTAAAGCGCTCCAAAGCCCTCTTTATCTAGGGTCTAAATCCCACCCCCAGGGGCATTCCGATTTAGGATGCCCCACTGCATATAACCCCCCAAGCTTTACCATATACTGTTCTTAAGCGTCAATACCACAGTGCCCCCTGCATTATCCCTATGTTGTGCTCTGCTGGCACACCTAAATGTCTGTGGTCTTGAGCCTGGCGAGTGGAGAGAAAGGTAATGCTGTGAGGAGCATAGAAAGCGTCCTACTCTGCTCTATGCCACAGCAGCTTGAATCATTCCTGATCCTTTCACACAGCACAGGGTTCCCATCGAGGCCAGTGCTAGCTAGCGCCATGGGATTGACAGGATCAATGCAATGACCCAGATCATACTCAGCAGTGTGCTGCTCTTTAAACTGACCAAAACCCACATTTTAAATTAGCATCCTCTGAATTGCTCCCCCCATGAAGAGTAACTTTTGCCAAGTTTCACTGCTCCTGCGTCACTCTAATCGCAGATAATGGTGCCTGTTTTAGCTGTAAAGCTCCGCCTCCTCCATTCAATGCCACTGTTGTGTGTGGCAATGATGCCAATGCAATGACTGATCACCTGCCATCTTACACAGAGGGACAGCAAATAAATCAGTGTTGCAGGACAATTCGAAAAGCAAAAATATCCATTTCTACAGCGTAATAAGGGAGTATCGGCAGGGGCTTTGGTCAAATGTATTTTACACGTTTTTTACAGGTTTTGGTCCGCCTTAATACACTTAAATACAGACAAACATTTTACCCAGGGGTGCATCCCAAAATAAGATGTAAACAGGCCTAGAGACTGATTCATCATTAGCGGCAGGTAGCGACAGATGAGCGTCTGTAGCAGGCATTTTCAGAGCGCCCGCTAGTAGTCACTGTGCTCAGCCGTGGGTCGCTACTTTATAGCGACTCAGTCGCTGTTCAGTAATGTTGAATACATTGTGAGGAGTCGCTATTTGACCAGTACAGCGCTGTATGGGAGCGCATGTTAGCGACTGCTCATAGCGACCGACTCACACCATATTCAGCAAAAAAAACTCACCTCAGCCTCACAAATCTCTGGCGCTGAAAAATACTTGTTTGAAGCCCAGAGCGCAGGAGGCGGTGTGTTTAAAGTCTGTTTTCAAGCATCTATCAACTAGTAACAAAGCAAAAACATATGGAATAACATTGTAGCAACATTGTAACATGAACACTTTAATGCCAGACCTGTAATGTCATTTCTTAGGAAATATATAAAAAATGAAAAAATTACGAAAAAACTGCTTTTTGAATGCCAGAAGAGGTCAAAGAATTATTTGTGATTTTTTTGAAAAAAAAAAAACAGTTTAAAGAGACGAAAAGGATCGTCCATTGAAATGTATGGGAGAGCGACAGGTAGCGAGAGGTCATACCTGGCGCTGTGCAAGGCTGAACGCTGGTGCTGTTCGCTGAGGCTGTGAAAATGATGAATCAGACGCTACATGGCGCTATCCCAATCGCTAAACAGATTCTGGTTGATAAATGTGTAATTGCGTGCCGTGTCCGGCGTTCACCAGTCGCTACCTGTCGCTACTTGTCATTAACCAGCCACTACCTGACGCTATCCCTTCTTAAATAAGGGCCCTAGTCTTTTCTGACTCAAAGTAGACCAAATGGGCGCCCACTGCTCCGGGCATGTGTGAACTCACTCTTTGTGTTTGTCTCACTGCATGGTTAAATGAAGGGAAATAATTCCTGTGTGCAAGCATACAATGGTCATATGTTCTCCAAAGAGCAAATCCAAAAACCCCTTGATAGCCATAAAATGCTTCAGGGCCCAATAATTTGTCCCATTGTGTGAAACCCCCTTGGATCGCTGATATCCTTACATCGGCGGTGATCCTACGTGCAAACTGCATATAGGCTGGTGCAGGAGTGTGCGTGTCAGCCAGAGGGAGACTATGCTCCCCTTTCTCTAACCTGTATCCCATGCATTAATATGCCCAACATTCAGCGCTGATTAGACAAGAACGCTGAAAAAGTGAGTTTTAAGGCCAACCCAGGAGTTTTCACATAGTGGGATTGGAATGTCCCAGTGTGACATTAACTTCCTGCCAGCCACCATATTTCCACCATATTTCTGCTCCTCTTCTATTGCCCACCTAGCTGCCAGCCACTACTTGACCTGCCAGCCAGAATGCCCCTACCTTCCATAACATCCTTACCTGTTGGTTCTGCTCCTCTTCTTTGGCCACACCGGGTGATAACATTACCCTACTGGCAGCCACCAGATGAATGGCAGCACAGGAGCCCCCCTACCCTCCTTAAAGTACTTACCTGGGGGTTACCTGCGTACCCGCACCTCTTTTACAGCCATTCCAGCTGGTGACATCACACTGTTGTGGGACGTCAAACAGATCCAGAATGTCCCTCCATAAAATCCTGCTCTGCTCACCTTGTGTGGTAATATTACCCTACTACCAGCCACCACTCCACCAGTTCATCCGGTGACATAAGTGGAGAAGTGGAATGGAACCGCCGCCTGGGTCCTATGTTATGCCCATCAGGTATTTGTTAGAATTCAGCTTGAATTTTGGATAAAGTTTATGCTTCTTCTAATAATTTGAGGACAAGTTTTCAGCCACACTGGTCCCTTTTCAATATACAGGGGGCTGGGGGAGGTTCCACGGTGGCACAATACAAATCACCAAGACAAAGTGCCCTATCCCATACTCACCTGGCAGTAAATTGGTGGCCTCTCTGTGTTGAGTTACTACTCTCTCCCTTACCCCGCCTGTGCCATCCCCGCCTGTTTGTATCTCTTTGTGTTCCAGGAGTAATCAAACTTCAGCCTAAGTGGAGCATAAATCTCCCATCCCATAAGCTGCACAGCAAGATCATGTAAATGCAAATGAGGTCTTGAATTCAAGCTGTCGCCGGAGGAGGAGGAATGGCCGGGCCCCCGTCAGCTCTGCGCCTCTTGTTCTGGAAACCGCAACGATGGGGTGATCTATGTCAACTGGCGCTGTGACACTTTACAATCAGATGTGCCAATCTAATGCTAGCAATGTACTATACAATCTGATTTTAGGATCTGCATTGGCGTCGGACTAGTCCACCAGGTGATGGATCCCAGCATAATAGTGGTACAGCAGATTATGCGACCGGCATTAGTATTTGCATTTAAAGTGGCAAAAAAGCCGCACTGGCCAGCCCTGGAGTCTAAAAGACAACTCCCGGGGTCACCATTAAACTTACCTTTACTGGCATCTCCCCTGATGCTGTCTTTGCCAGCGGGCACATCCCCGCCTTCCCTCTTACGTTGGCACATTCTGTGCCCAACCAGTCAAAAAGGCTGGGCGCAGGAGCGCGTGCATTCCGCAGGGAAACTGGCGATTTGGCCAGCTGGCTCAGCCAATCAGTGATCTCAAAAGTGCCATGTGGGCATAGCCTCGGCGGTGAAAAAACTTAAGGTGCAGGTGAGGGAGGGTGGGGTGGGGAAAGGGGTCTGTGCCGCTCTACTTTTTATATAAAGCAGATTTCCAGCCAAAAATCACTGGATGTCTGCCCATACCCTTATCCCCAGGGCATCGTGATTTGACAGATCCCAGCTCAATAAAGGGGGCCCTTGTAGTTTAGGTAAGCTATCATCTGATATTCTTTGCTGGGCCCCAAGACTGAGTTCCTTTGGTGGACCAAATCTGATCTGCATACAATCTAAGGCACAAGCAGGAAGTGATGGCTGTGTAAATACAAGTTCTAACTAACGCGCAGTGAGCAATTGGAATAGCATAAAGTCTAACAGAGATGATTTGCATGGCTCCGCCTACTCACTAAGAATAATAGGTATATCTACTCTTGTTCTTGGTCATTTATTTTCTTTATTTTTCTGGAAAGAGCTTTTATTTTGTACACTTTTAAATCGGGTTTATCCCACTATATTATGCCTAACATGCTCCCCTAGCCTTTTGCTGATGCGGGTCAAAAATCCAGTAACATATGTCCACAGGTACAAAGTGATGGCTGTGTAAATAGTAGAAGCTATACCCAAGAGTTGCGTTTTTCTGAGCACCTGGGACAGCATAAAGACCAAAAAATATGTGCATGGCTCCGCCTACCTACTAAATCTCTGATGCCCTTATTCATCAAGCGATAGCGCCAGGTAGTGTCTGACGAGCGCCAGGTAGCGGCAGCTAACGGCGACTACCGACTCAAGTACGCCCGCGGCGGTCACAATGACGCATTTATCAAGCAAAATGAGGCTAGCGCCGGCGAGAGCGACGGCTAGCGCGGCATTCATCATGAAGCCGGCTGGACCGAACAGCGCCGCTGCAAATTCCCTCACAGCGCCAGGTATGAGCTGTCGCTCCCTGGCGATGTCCAATGCATTTCAATGGAGCAATCTATAATAATTCATGATTAATTGGTAATATTTTTTTTTTAAATTTTTTTAATGTCAAAAAATCGGAGAACACTTCTGCAATGTTAGGATTTATTTTTAAGTCAAAAAAAAAAAAAAAAAAAATGTGCAGAATTGATCTAACAGGTCTGAGATTAATGTATTCATATAACAAAATGATTCTAAAAACATGTATAATGTTACATTCAAAAAATATGGTTGTTTAGGGGTTAAAAACTAGTTAATACAGATCGGCGCCAGCGCTCTGGGGTTTAAACAAGGAATGGACAGCGACAGCACATTCGGAGCGTGATTTTTTGATGAATATGAAGCTAGCCGTTCGCTCTGGCCATTCGTTGTCAGGCGCTCACATACAACGCTGGACCTGTGAAACAGCGACCCCCCAGCCAGTATTCAACATTACCGCACACCGACTGAGTCGCTGTCATCAAGCTAACGCCGGCCAAGCACAGCGAATACTGGCTGGCGCTGAAAAAATCACGCTACAGTCGCTCATCTGTCGCTACCTGGCGCTATTGATGAATCGGCCTCCCCGTCTGTGTGTGCCATGTAAATATTTCCTGTTTTAGGAAAGCACACGGTACCCTTTACTAGGGTACCCTTATCCCACTGTATTATGCTTAACATGGGTCTCTTCTTACCCTGGTACAGCCTTTTCATCCCCTCAACACAGCCAGCTTGTGATGATGAGGACCAAAAGCACCCACGTATTGCAGCGTAGATAGCATAGAGCCAAAAACAGCAAAGAGACAGAAAGTGTTTATTTGCATGGCGCCGCCTCCTCACTAAGAATCATGGGTAAATGCTGATACTCCTGATCTGTATTTGCCTGTTATTAGAAAGTTCTCTTTACCCAGTTCCAGCTTTAGTTCTAACAAACCAGTTTATGCAAATAGCTTTAGCTAGGCCTATACAACAAGGTGTTGACAGCATTGTATAATCAGGTTGTATCGTATGTGATAGAATTGTGTTCCTGTACGAATTTAGTTCAGAGTTAATTTCAGCTTGAATTTCGGCAGACTACATGATGCATGTTGGTGATCTGATTAAAGTCCCTGTCCAGGCTGCAAATAAAGGAAAGGACACTTACCTGCCAGTCTGCAGACTTGATCCCACGGAGTCCTGTGTGCTGCAGCCTTCCTGTTTCAGCTCTGACGGCTCCAGTGCTAACACCAGCCTTCTCTCCTGGCCTCACTATGCTGGTCAGGAAAGAGGCAGGCTCAATCACTTAATGGTAGCAGTGGGGGCATCATGGGACAGCTCCCAATTTGGGACATGAAACACTCAGGTAGGTGAGAGAAGTGCAATGGACCAGAAAGGGCTGAAACTAGAGGGCTGCAGCCAGTAAGGCTCTGTGGAATCTGTGGGTTGGCAGGTAAGGTTTTTTTTATAGCCTGGACTGTCCCTTTAAACATCTGTGTGAGGCCAGCATGAGCTGATTCCAAAAAGTATTCTAACCATGTTTCTTAAAACGGACCTAAAGGGCAGAGAAGGCTCTTTTATTTCCCCACCATTGGGCACCTAATAAATACCACAGAGGAATTGAACTGTGCTTTAATACTTATATTTCTACATTCCTGGGCACTGACAGACGCGTCTGCACATGCATTTTACCACCAGCAACCAGTAAGGTTCATGGAGCGGTGTGCACAGGCTGCTACCACACGAGGTCCGCTTTACACTCCCTGTCAGGGAGAAAAGAAATCCTATACTCGCCTTGTATCCCCTGCAGCCAGTTTCTGTATTTAATTGTCCATCTGCATACAATTGAGCTAAAAAACAGAAAAAAATAACCACCCCCCCCCCCCCCCCCCCCTCTTTCGGTCACTGAAATCTATGCTTGACTCTTGGCGTGGACACGAGATCTCATGGATAGGGATGATAAATGCAGTAAAGATGACCCTTGTGCCCAAAATGCTATATTATTTTAGGACACTCCCTGTCCACATCCCCCCATTATGAAGTTTGTCTGGGGAAGCACTATTCCAAGGGTAGCTAAAACCACCATGTTTGGGCATAGGAGGGAATGAGGGCTTGGAGTCCCATGCATTAACAGATATTATCTAGCAGCCCAGATTGCACAACTCTACGGCCTACATCTCGGAATGGAAATCCCCCTCTGGGTGTCCCTGGAGGCCACCGCATGTGACCCTTTCCCCATAGACAGTTTAATATGGACCCCATCACAATTTAGGCCCCGCATAGAATGCCCAATCCTGAACCAGTCCCTCCTTACATGGGACGGAGTAAAGTAGGGAAACTGATCTTGCCACATCTCCCAGCAATGCGACTGTTCAGAAACCCCTGGTTGCCCCCAAGGATGGAGGGCCCAGAAGCATTTGCCTGGTGGAGGGGGGCAGGCTATAGCAAAAGCCACCATCTATTACATAGAGAAGAAAGTCTTTTGGCCCGCACTAGTAGAAAGGGCGAATGCACCAGCAACCGAGCACTTTAGATACCTCCAGATCCGCCATTGGCTTGCCCCTCTGCTTAAAAATAAAACTCCTGGAACAGACATAACGGCCTTCAAAAGGATCTGTCTACTGGGGACGCCCACATCCGGCCTTATCTCCATGATCTACACTCACCTCACAGCGTTACCACCCGAATCAAAGCATGGGTATTTGACCAAATGGGAAACAGACCTAAATCTGGTGATAGATAGGAAGGGTTGGACGGACATTTGGGCTGGGATCAACAAGTGTTCCATAAACATCACCACACTGGAAGCGGCATACAAGATGCTCACAAGATGGTGCCTTGTGCCATCACGCATAGTAAAGGCAGTTGCAGGGTACCCAGCAACCTGTTTCAGAGGATGTTCCACAGAAGGAACAGTCCTACATATTTGGTGGGAGTGCCCAAAAGTCAAGAGGTTCTGGTCACGGGTCTTCGGCCTACTATATACCCTCTTGCATACCAATATACGAAGAGACCCCTGGATTGCCTTGCTACACGTGAAACCAGAAGGCATTACTTAATCCCAGCATGTTTTATTGACTCAAGTTATGCTAGCTGCAAAGTTAACTATCACAAGCTCTTGGAAAAAGGGTAGCGTCCCATTCCAGATGGTTAGGAGACTGGACAATCGTACATTAGCTAACGTCAGATTCAACCCTCTTAAACTAGCCCTCAAAGAGTGCCCCAGAAGTTCCACTGTACCTTTAAATGTGTGTTAACAATATGTGGAAGCAGATAAGCGTGTATGAGAATGTTTTAAGAATGACGATTTGTAACTCAATTTCTCTTTATTTGCAAAAAAGCTGTATGAGCCTTGACAGGGCTCCATTTAATGTTCACACCAGGCCCCTGTCTCATTTAGTTATGCCACTGGGTGGCAATCCTGCAGAATAGTGCAAATGTACACAGTGGGGACAGATCTTAGAGCTTGTCCCTGGTTTTCTGATTTGGGATTTCTGTCCACTATTAAAAAAAAAAATCACTTACCTGCCAACCCACAGGTTCCAAAGCTGAAAGTGCACATTCAACCTGCTCCTGGACCCTTTCTGAGCGTCCATCAATGATAGCACATTAGCAGTGTGTGTTCAACTAGTGCGCCCCCTGCTGCTGAGCTGGATTCGCAGGCCTCGCTGAGGGTGAGCTGTCAAAACCTGAGCAGACAGCTGTGACACCAGGCAGGACTCTGTGGGATCAATCTTGGGGGTAGGCAGGTAACCCAACCCCTGTCCGATTTGGGTATAAAAAATAAAAAACAAGGGGTTGACACCCATTCCCTCATTGTCCCCCAGCTGCCACAAGGAGACTGACTGCTGAGTTAGCCAGTCAGTGTGCAATGCTGGCCACATAAACCTTGTTTTTATTTTTAATCTCCAATCGGTCCCAACACTGGGCGCGGGTAACAACATCCATTACACTTTAAATGTCTCCTTTTCATCCTGATTTGGGATCCCCCGCTGTGTGAAACCACCGGGTCGCCGGTAAACTCACCTTTCCTTCCAGCTCCCACAGCACAGTTAACAATCGCAGCCGCATTTCCAGCATGCATCTCTGATCTGAGACATGCTCTTTCCGCAGGGAAACCAGGGATGTGACTGCTCCCATTTACTATTACCAAGTGCTACATCTAAACAGAATCGTATTGCAGAACATCAGTATGCATGGCATACAGTGCTGATTGGACAAGAGCCTGTGCATGCGCCGTAGAACTGGGGAAAGGTAGGTTTTTATGGGTGATCTAGGGGATGTCACATAGTGGGGCATCCCAAATCGGGGAGTCCCCAGGACAAGGAAAAAACCCGGGATAGTGTAAATCCTTTTTTTTGAGCTAGAAATGCCTGAAATTGTACTATACTGTATCGACTCACCGCCCCGAACTCTTGCGCACATCCTACATGACCACTGTGGCCAATAGGGTTTCCCAACTGGCAGTTACATAGAGGACCGATTGTATCTGCGGTGAAACCATGGAAATATAGGAGTGAGTATGATGTCCAATTTTGGAACGTAATACCAAGCATTGGGGATAAAATGGCCCTGTTCCCAGTTTTGCAACATCTGGAATCTTACAATTCCCAACAAAAAAAAATACAAAAGCATAAAAGGTTTGACAGAATAAAAACGCTGATACACAAAGTCATTAAACACGTCCTCCGTTGTCTCCTAAGTCTCGCCTTGCTTTCATGTCAGATGGAATTGTCACATTTCGGCAGCTCAGTAACTTTTTCTGCCCTTTCGACTAAGCTGCACAATGAGATCAAAAGGTGGCAAAGTAACACAACAGCAAAGTGGGTCCATGTTTTAAACATCTGGGAGGTGATCACACAATGCACCCTGGGAATGGCTAAAAAAAATCCCTCGCCGATTAAAGGGACAGAGAAAGAATATACTCTGTATTGGCATTTAAAGATCAGGATACAAAAAAAACCTGATAAATCTCCAAAGCAAACGAACACGGTAACAAGGGAGGACACTGATGAGGTTCTTTTTCTTATTTAGTCTTCAAATGAACTGCCTTTGTTTGCCAGGGATGCTGTCTGTAGGATTAAGGGAGATCAGTTGGTTGGTTGTGTTTGCTGATCATCTCCATGGCGAGGTCTTTAGGGGATTGGTATTGTCCCACAGCCATACGGTAATAGTCAGAGACACGGCCTGGCCTACGTCACGTTTCTTTCATGTCGATGGTTTGCAAGCTTCAGTGGCCAAATTGATGGAGATTTGCAGGGCTATGGATGCGAGAATGAATTAATAATGGAACGGGTACGTTTAATGAGTGAACCTCCAAAGACTCTCCTTGTGTCAACCTTTGATGTTCCTCACCATTGAGTGGGGCTCGCTCTAAATGAGTGTGACTTCGGAAATGTGGATGTGGTGATCACCCGACTCGGCTCCGCTCATGGTCTGATGAGTCCTCCTGGCCTGATTCATAATTCATAAAATGTATTCCAATCTTATGGAAAAATCCCACCTTAGAGACCAGCTCAGCTTATGTCATTCTATAGGTGGAGAACATGGACAGGTTGATGGTATTTATGGAATACATATGCATACTTTGCCATTTAGAAACATGTGAATCTTGATACTGTAATAAATAACTTCATAAATAATTATTCTTTGTTCAGTTAAAGGGCAATTCAACCAAGGCTAATTTGGTGGAGGAGGGGTCGAATCAGAATCAATGTATTATTTGCCAAGTATATTGTAGTGTCCCTGACTTTGTCTAACATCACTCATCAGGTCTGGATTAAAGCAGTGGAGGGCCTGTGGGGCTTGAGCCTGGGGGGGCCTCCAGCAGGCTAAGACTGCCCAGCTGGGTTACCACAGGTAGTCCAGATAGGATTCAAGGCATATTGGGTTCAGGAAGAGAGACCCTTACACTTGAATTAATAAAAAGTATGTACAGTGCAAAAAAAGGATACTGAGACCACCAAGTTGGCAGACAACCAAGACTAAGCAGGAGCTGAGTTAATCCCAGAATAGGGTAGCTGGGACTAGCAAAAAGAAATTAGTCATTGAAGCCTCATAAGAAGAGGAAATGCAGAAAGTGTTATACAGAATGTAGCCAACAGTCAAAGGTCCAGGTCAGAAAGATTGCAGGAACCCAAGTCTCAGATAAAGACATGGTCAGTACAGATGTGTTTGGTCCAGAGGGTAATCAAAATGAGGGTCACACAGGCAATGATCAGAGGTCAAGCTCAGAGAGATAGCAGGAACCCAAGGGTCAAATAGAGACTTGGTCAAAAACTGTTTGGGTTGGTCTGGGCAGTAGACAGAACGAGGGTCAGACAAAAAGACATAGGTAATACAATGACCTAATGTTATCACATGCAAAGTAGTCAGGTCAACAAAAAAGAAAATCAGTCTTCAAAGATCCATAACAGGGGGAAATGTGAAAAGTGTTCTACAGAATGAAGGGTCAGAGGTCAAGGTCAGAAGTCAGACAGTGATGTGGTCAGACACAGACAGGGTTGGTCCATTTAGTAATTAAAATTAGGGTCAAACAAGCAAAGGGCAGCAGCATGTTAACAGATTATACACTATAACATGCAAATGGACAAGGCAATCGGGAGATTCGAGTAGCTTATTCCCCATGCTACCCAGGTGACCCTTGACTTACTGGCGGTCTAGACGTAGGGCCGGGCGTGCTCCACAGTTATGTCTATTACTAGAATTTGGACTACCTCTTTAATGAAGCATCTGTAGTAAAAATAAAAGCAATCAAGTTAGTTGTATTTTTCTATACAGGAAACTCTTAGGCAGTCATGAGTTCATTGTGTAAATCAGAACCAGACACTGGGGTGGATTCAGAGCCCGGTGAGAAAACTGCCATTCACTTTCATTGTATACCAAGTGTAAATTTTCACCTGGCTCTAAATCAGCCCCAAGGTAGACAATGACAGTAATGGCAATTTTCTCTCCTAAAAAAAGGAGTGCGTTTTCTCACCGGGGCTCTGAATCCACCCCTATGTTGTTGATTTTTGTTATTTGATCATAATTTACAAGGTGTTAGTTCTAGCTTCCATAAAGTGGAGGTCCAGTTTTTCTCCCCCCTCATTGGCACTGAGGCAGGGAGAAGATAAAAAGAATAGCTTACCTCACCCAGGCTGTCACAGACACTTCTGCGCTGATATTTACATCGGCAAGGGAGCCATGAAGAAGGTGCCCTGGGGGGTTTCACACAGCGAGGCATCCTTATTTGGGATGTCCCAGGAGTGGGCCGGCCACATTGGTTTTTGTTCCCCTTTAATGAATAACCCCCTGTGTGCCGAGACGGAGATTCTCCCTTATCTTTATAGATAGAGGGGGTCATGCTAAAGATTTAGTGAAGCAAGTGTAACTCTGGGTGCACATTTGGGTGTGAATTGGCGCCTGCATCTCTGTGAGCCTTTTAACTAACACACAAAAAAGTGCAATAAAAATGCTTTGTTCTAATTTTTTAAAAAAAAATCACCCTTTTACAGGTGAGGTGCATCATTTTTCCAATGACTTAAGAATAATTGTTTGGAAACACACTCTTGGGCAGCCATACTCAACTGGCGGACTGGGGTCCGAATGCGGACCTCTGCACCAGATTTCTGGACCCCTTCCCTGAGAGCCCTGCACTCAGTTGCTTCTGTGTTGCCGCGCTTACAGCTGCTCCCTTTTACTAGGTCTGTGATGTAGCGCTTAGTCTCCCTGCCAGTGTTATGGCTCCACTCAGCTTTGCCCATCCAATCCCTGTCCCCTCAGCTCTGCCCCATCCAGCCCAGTCTCTCTACCCCATCCATCCCTGTCCCCCCAGCTCTGCCCCATCCAATCCCTGTCCTCTCAGATCTGCCCCATCCAATCCCTGTCCTCCCAGCTTTACCCATCCAATCCCTGTCCCCTCAGCTCTGCCCCATCCAGCCCAGTCTCTCTGCCCCATCCATTCCAGTCCTCCCAGCTCTGCCCCATCCAATCCCTGTCCTCCCAGCTCTGCCCCATCCAATCCCTGTCCCCTAAGCTCTGCCTCATCCAATCCCTGTCCTCCCAGCTTTACCCATCCAATCCCCGTCCCCTCAGCTCTGCCCCATCCATTCCTGTCCTCCCAGCTTTACCCATCCAATCCCTGTCCCCTCAGCTCTGCCCCATCCAGCCCAGTCTCTCTATTCCATCTATTCCTGTCCTCCCAGCTTTACCCATCCAATCCCTGTCCCCTCAGCTCTGCCCCATCCAGCCCAGTCTCTCTATTCCATCTATTCCTGTCCTCCCAGCTTTACCCATCCAATCCCTGTCCCCTCAGCTCTGCCCCATCCATTCTTGTCCTCCCAGCTTTGCCCATCCAATCCCTGTCCCCTCAGCTCTGCCCCATCCATTTCTGTCCTCTCAGATTTGCCCATTCAGCCACTGTCCCCTCAGCTCTGCCCCATCCAGCCCAGTCTCTCTACTCCATCCATTCCTGTCCTCTCAGATTTGCCCATTCAGCCACTGTCCCCTAAGCTCTGCCCCATCCAGCCCAGTCTCTCTACTCCATCCATTCATGTCCTCTCAGATTTGCCCATTCAGCCACTGTCCCCTCAGCTCTGCCCCATCCAGCCCAGTCTCTCTACTCCATCCATTCCTGTCCTCCCAGCTTTTCCCATCCAATCCCTGTCCCTATCCAATCCCTGTCCCCTCAGCTCTGCCCCTCCCAGCCCAGTCTCTCTGTCCCATCCATACCTGTCCTCCCAGCTTTACCCATCCTATCCCTGTCCCCTCAGCTTTGCCCCATCCATACCTGTCCTCTCAGCTTTGCCTATCCAATCTCTGTCTCCTCAGCTCTGCCCCATCCAGCCCAGTCTCTCTGCCCCATCCATTCCTGTCCTCTCAGCTTTTCCCATCCAATTTCTGTCTCCTCAACTCTGCCCCATTTATTCCTGTCCTCTCAGCTTTGCCCATTCAATCCCTGTCCCCTCAGCTCTGCCCCATCCATCTCTGTCCCCTCAGATCTGCCCCTCCCAGCCCAGTCTCTCTGTCCAGTCCATACCTGTCCTCCCAGCTTTACCCATCCTATCCCTGTCCCCTCAGCTTTGCCCCATCCATACCTGTCCTCTCAGCTTTGCCTATCCAATCTCTGTCCCCTCAGCTCTGCCCCATCCATTCCTGTCCTCTCAGCTTTTCCCATCCAATTTCTGTCTCCTCAACTCTGCCCCATTTATTCCTGTCCTCTCAGCTTTGCCCATTCAATCCCTGTCCCCTCAGCTCTGCCCCATCCATCCCTGTCCCCTCAGCTCTGCCCCATCTAGCCCAATCTCTCTGCTCCATCAATTCCTGTCCTCCCAGTTTTACCCATCCAATCCCTGACCTCCCTGTTTTTCCCCAGTGCCCAGTAGGATTTTTGAGTTGCCACCTGCGCTGATTTTTAACCATTCAGCCCCCCGCGACAGCCCTCTTCCCAGACCTTCACCTCTCACCAGACTTCTGTAACTGGACCTTTACAAGAAGTGGTTGAATACCCCTGCTCTATGGGGTATGTAGAAAAAAAAAAACATTCTTTAGCATTCCTCTTAGGGTGCTGTTTTTTCAAAAATTAATTCTTACCCTGATTGGAAAAGAATTGACCTCACCTGTAAAAATGCCCCATTGCATGTGCATATGAACACCTGCAAATCTTTCTGAATGCCCCCATGTGTGTCTTTATAGAGCGATACTCTCCATATTTTAGTATAATCAACTTTTATTGATTTTCAAATAACAATTGAATACAACACAAGAGGGAGGGGAAAGGGGGGATACAGAAGGCAAGGGGTGAGGGGAAGGGAGCATCGTACAATGTATCACCTTTAAGGCTTATCAGTTTGATGAATGGAATAAACAACTTTCAATTTACAGCTTTACATTAGTCCAATACAGAGTACTTATGATCAGCGGGTACACTATCCTAACCGTACCTCTGTTGCCTATAGGGACCTACGATAGCTGTCAACCGGGAACTGACAAGCAACCCAGTTGTTCCTTGGGTTAGGGTAGGAAGACTGTCCACTGGTGGCAACCTACATCGACAAGGCAAAGGAGGGGGGAAGGAGGAGGGGAAGGGGGGGATAGAAGCCTGCTGGGGGTGGGAAGGTCAGGAAACCGGCCCGTGGTGCTAGTGATGACTGTTGAATGACGGGTGGGACTGGTATCCCGTGTTCTACCAGGACGGATCACTAACTGATGCAGGTGGAATGCGCGATCCGGAGGAGCCCGGCGGATGGGGACATGACCCCTGTAGGGAGGCCGTCCGACAACTATTCAGATGCTCGCAACAACGCAGGCAAGCGGGTGTCCCGGTAATCGAGCCAGCTCGCCCAGATCAGCATGTACCTGCTGTTAGACTCAGTGTCGCCAGTGATCAGGCTCTCCAAGTAGCGGATAGACTCCAATTCCAGCACCCATTCTGCCAGTGTGGGGGAGTCCGTTTTCTTCCAGTGTCTTGGGATGATTGCTCTCATAGCCGCTAGGAAGAAGCGAAGTACATCCTTCTTAGCGCTAGCTAAAGAGTTGGGGAGCAGCGACAAGAGCGCTAGGTGGGGCGTATTCGTAATGGTTCTACCTGATACTTGCCCATATATGCAGATGATTTCGTCCCACAGGGATTTTATGGTTGGACAGCCCCACCAGATATGGGTCATGTTCCCCTCCTCCCTCTGACACCTCCAGCATGTATTGGGGGTTGTTTTGTCAAATCTATGGATATCTGCAGGGCACCTATACCAGCGGGTAAGGATTTTAAAATTACGTTCATTAACGGATGTGGCTATAGATGAGCTAAGGGTGCAGGCATACATTTTTGTCACATCGTTATCAGAAAACGTGAGACCCAGTTCTCTTTCCCATTTTTCTATATATCTGGGTGTCCCCGTGTGGAGAGCTTTGTTGAGGAGATTGTAGAGCCTGGAGATCGTGTGGGTAGGAGGGGTGTCCTGTAGGATCAGCGACTCCAGCTCTGAGGGGGGGTCCGAGCTTTATCCACCATGTTATTAGAGGTTAGGAAGGTATGAAGCTGTCTGTGCAACAACCATGAGATACGTTTGCCCCCTGCTCTAGCTTTCAGGTCGTCCAAGGAGGGAATGGCCCCGTTTCGCATCACCTGGCCCACCGTAGTTCCCTCGGATGCCTCCCAAATGAGGAAGCTCCTAGATAATAAGCCTGGTTCAAACGCCGGGTTGTCGAAGATTGGTGTGAGTGGGCCGGGTCTGCGGACCAGGTTATATTTATGTTGTAGGGGGTCCCAAATGTCTAGGAAGTGCTGCATAAGGAAGGGTAGAGCCCCTTTCTGGGGTCTGGACAGAGGGGCAGCCCATGCTATTGTGGAGGGGTTGAACAGGGAGAGCGATTTCTCCAATTGGACCCAAAGTTTTTCCTCCCCTCTACGAGACCAGTCCACCAGCCTCTGCAGGACCGCCGCCGCATGATAAGTTTTCAGGTCGGGGAGACCCATGCCCCCCTCCCCCCTGCCCCTGGCAAGAGTCGAGAGTCTAATCCTTGGTTTGGATGACCCCCACTCTCCATATTTTAATGATGTATTTGTATTTTACTGTATGATGTGTTGAAGATGCTTTCATTGAGCTGGCAGGTATTCATTTAAGAATGGAGAGGTATTTAAAAATTCAGAGAGCTGTTCTAATTCTTAATGAATGACCCCTTGTGAGGATAGGGTGGAGAGGCTCTCCACATTGGAATGAATCACCCCATACATATCTATATATGCTAATGTAAATTTATGGAAGATAAATGCTGGCATATTGAGTCACGTCTGTCACCTGAATGTGACTGATTTGATTGATGCGCGGATTTTCGGAGCACCCTATTCCATGTTGCAGTAGCGATGCATGCTCCATGGTATAATGCGGCGTCTCGGGCGGAGCATCTTGGCTGGAATACAGAGCAGCAGCCTGACAGCTGTCTCCCTCTGTACACGGCTTCATTAAACCTCGTTAAGATGTCATCCCTGCGCCGCGTTTCGCTGCATCGCCGCTCTAATTAAAACAAGCTTGCGCTACCTTTTCCAGGCGATCCTCATTTTCTCTGGGAGCCTCCTGGAAATCATCTCCCCTTTTTATGACCCGGGATCTGAATAAACAGTGGCCTGCTCGGCGCTTTTGTTTCTAGAACCTGTTAGAGAAATACGGTGGATAGGCCTCATTTTTATGCAAATGATATTGGCTGATTATTGCCGTTATGGCACAGGCCTATTCAAATATATAAAGCGCCCTCCCGCTGTGGAAGAGACGATTCGTTCTGTTGGGGGTGCAGCTGAATTTTTATAGCATCTTAAAGTGGATCTGGGCTTACTCAGGAATCACTATAGTCTCTTCAAGTGGACCTAAAATATACATTTATCGTTGGCCTATTTTAAACCCACCCCCTGGACTTCCCTATTTGGGGTTTTTCATATCTGCTTAGAAACTTATATATAACCAGAGAACAATACTCACCCATCCACATTCCTACATATGCAAGTTCACCAATCCGCCAGCGTCCAATAGGGTCTGCCGGGTGGGCATGGAGGTGCTGCACATGCCTCCTGTACATCACATTTGTCCCCTG
Organism: Gastrophryne carolinensis; assembly: GCA_027917425.1. NCBI lineage: Eukaryota > Metazoa > Chordata > Amphibia > Anura > Microhylidae > Gastrophryne > Gastrophryne carolinensis. The sequence continues at coordinate 196,995,010 of CM051235.1, read as the reverse complement.
CAGTCATGTGGGACACCCAAGCATCACTGAAAAGCACTAAAGCCCAGGATACTCCCCCTTCTGATTATTATTTATTTATGTGGCGCTGTACAAGGTAAAAAATGACAAGAAGGCAAGACAAGTAATACACTTGTAAAACACACAGTAGTATGGGTCAGAAGTAACAGAAATATAAGAGTTCATTAGAAATGAGAGCCCTTCCCTTGTGCACTTACAATCTAAATGATGAAGCAGGAGATGAGTAGCATGTACTAAGCATGGTCTTAAAAGATTCGCAGGGTGACACGGCTATAGGGTGAGAAAGTTAAGCCAGGTGGTAGGCTTATCTAAATAGGTGAGTTTTAAGGGTGCTTTTGAAGGCTTTAAATTTGGTAGAGTGGCAGCTGCATGGGGACAGGCATTCAAGAAGATTGGAGCTGCACATGTGAAGTCCTAAATATGAGAATGAGAGAAAGTGGTCAGGATTTAGGACAGTTGGAGGTTTTGTGCAGAGCTTTGGCTGCGTTTAGGTTGGTATTTCTTGGACTACTGAGGAAGGGGTTTGGCCAGAGAGAACATTGAAAGTTAGGGTTATAGGCTTGAATGAAATTCTTTCAGATATTGGGAGCCAGAGGAGGGACCGGCAGATAGAAGCACAGGAAAAGTGAGGTGAATGAAATAGGTGAGCCTCAGAGTTAGGAATATTTTGGAGGGGTGTCAGTTTGTCTGCAGGTAGACCACAGAGGAGAGAGTTGCACTAGTCTAGTGGGGTTATGATAAGGGACTAGAATTTTAGTGGTGTAAGGAAAGGAAGGATGCAAGCAATGTATTTGAGTTGGAGATGACAGGAGGAGTCCAGAATAACACTTAGGCCCTTATTTAACAAGGGATAGCGCCAGGTAGCGAATGGTGAGCGAACGGTAATGACGGTCACCGCCACGAGTACGCCGGCTCCCCTCCGCAATCACACATTTATCAAGCCGATCCTGCTTAGCGACTGACAGAGCGCCAGATAGCGGCTCATTCATCATTATTCCAGCCTCACTCCACAGCGCCAGCGAGCGACCTTGAACAGCGACAGGTATGACCTCTCGCTACCTGGCGCTCTCCAATGCATTTCAATGGAGCAATCTTTAAATATTCTTAATTAATTGCTATTATTTTTTTATTTTTTTTTTTTTTTTAAATGTCAAAAATTCTGTGACCACTTCTGCAATGTTAGATATTTTAAGGTAAAAAAAAAAAAAAATTGTGCAGAATTGATATTACAGGTCTGATATTAATGTATTCATATTACAAAATGTTTTGAAAAACTTTTTTTCCCAAAAATATTGTTGTTTGGGGGTTAAAAAACTACTTTTAACCCATCGCCGCTAGCGCTCTGGGGTTTAAACAAGCATTTCACTGCGCAAGAATTTTTTGAGCATGATTTGTTAATGAATATGCTGGGAGCCGTTCGCTATGGCCATTCGCTGTCATGCGCTCCCATACAGCGCGGAACCTGTCAAACAGCGACTCCTAACCCCGTATTCAACATTACCGCACACCGAACAACGGCCAAGCACAGCGAATACTAGTGGGCGCTGTGAAAATACCGCTACTGTCGCTTATCTGTCGCTACCTGGCGCTATTAATGAATCGGCCTCCCCGACATCGTGCTCATACAATGATTGTGTGATCAATGATATTGTCATATTGGAGGCAGGAACAGAATTGGATGGTGGGAAATCAACGAGCTCTGTTTTGGTGTTTATGTTGTATTTATGTTCAGGACTGATGTCTTAACCATTTCTTAGATTTAAATGCTTACATTTTTAACCAACCAATGCATTTTTAAATAAAATAAGATAGCATTAGAGTTCACTATTAATAAAATGAATGTGTCAAGTCCTGTGGGGCAACCCGCCTTCTGCTGCTAGCGTCACGTATAGCCAAGCCCTCGTTTGCCGGGACACTTTAAACACCTCACCAGACACAGTTGCTCCCAGGACTTAATAGCACAAAGGTTGTGAAGTTACAGGGGTGAAGGCAGATGAACCTGGGGAAAGACTGGGTGATGCCGGAGTCATGCACAGGTAACCAATCCTCACGATACGCAGCATCTAGGGAGAAGCAAGAGAAGAGTCAAAGTTCAATCCGGTTACTGAGTGGTCATGCAAACTAGGTCAGCAACAGTAAATAATCAGGAAGTCACAAGAACTATAGCACCCAGCAGCACACTATCAAGGGCCACGAAGAAATGGCAGGGAATATTTTATAGGGCTATTAAATATAAAACTTGTTTTTAATAGAATAATGTATTTTTAGAGTAAGACACCCCATGGGCATTTGGAATTCCACTCCGTGTGAAACCGTTTAGTTTCGCAATAAACTTATCTCAATACCCAAGAACATGCGGGGCCCTCCAGTGACATCTTTGCTTGGTGTCAAATTCTAGGCTCCTAAACTGCATGGGAGTGGCCATCTTGATACAATTTTGACAGCCCTGCTTCTGAAAAACCCACAGTCAACATTACCCTTAATCTTAATGAAATCATGCTTAAGATCTAGACTATAAATCTATTGTAACCTATGGGATTTTTTAGATGCCACCATTGGTTGGTCCCCAGGTGCTGGCGTTTCCCACCTTTTTGACTATTCAATGGCTGGTACACAGGGTGTAGTTAGGTAGGTAGTTTAATTAAGAATCAAGTAGAAAAACAGGGATGTGCTGGCTTGCCCCCCAAAAAACCCAGCTTACTGTAACCTCGCACTCATCAATGCCTTTTGTTAAAAAATGCCATTAATTCTATTGTAATCATATATATATATATATATATATATATATATATATATATATTACACAGCAAAACACTTCTCATATAAAACATGTATTGCACATGCAGAGGTAAATCACTACAAATCAGCAGTAGCAGCCATAAAAAGGCAATAGCAGCAATAAACACGTTGAATACATCCCTTTAAACATGAGTATTTTCTTTGCAGAATATTTACAACCAATAGAGGGTTAATGAGCACCAAGCAGAATGTTATGTAGCAGGTGATGTCCAAAAATTATATCCAAAATGTGAACATGTTTCTCCATTAGCTTGGCTTTCCCAACACATTCCAATTTGACTAAAAAGATAATCAGAGTAAGAGACTATCAGCAGATAGTATATCAAGTGTTGTTACAATCTTGTCTACATAGGGCATATCTATACTCACACACATTGAAACTTTATATTTTATACATATACTCTTGTACTTGTGCATTTTTAAAAGTTTACAATCTAATGTGCCAATATGATGTGCTCAATGTACTGAGTTTATCTATAAATTTTTTACTTTTCTGTTTTTGAAAATTCATGTTATAAAAGAAAACGATTCCCCATAGCAACAATGTGTTTACCTTAGAAACGTACATCAAACTGGTCTTCAGATGTAAAAGCTTCCTCACTCTGGCTTGCTAATGACCTGATTGGCCGAGGCAGACACAACAAATTTAACCCCATCTGCATTTATTCAATCTCTTCAGGGGGAATCTTGCGTTCCAGATGCTAAAGGGTTACTGGCAGCATTCTCAGGCGAAAAGGGTGATTGCCTCTGCTTTGTTTAGCCAAAGCTGCTAATAAACTCACCAGTTACAGCCGAAGGGTTCTGGGATTAGTAATGAGTGAAGGATACTAGGATCTTTACTGAAGGTCAAGAAAGCTGCTCCCACTTTACCAAGACAGACACATAGGAATATAAGAAGCTTGGATGCTGATAAGCAATCCACACAATCCTAACACAAATGATTATATTACATCCCAGAAGAGGAAAACAAAAAGGCAGAACACCAAAAACCTGCCAAAAAGACAGTTTTCCTTTAACCACTTCAGCTGAGATGCCTACCTCCCCCCAGTAGGGGATGCTGTTTTTAAATAAATATAAACTGTTAGAATTTTGTCAATGCTAAATGCCATAAAAATGTTAAAGGGATATATATATATATATATATATATATATATATATGTGTGTGTCTGTGGGCTGGTAGGTCCCATCGCCAACAGCTGACCACAGGAGACCCTCTGGCAGTGTGGTGTAAGAGCCACAGACCCGCGGCTCATCAATGCAAAGTTTTGAGAGTTTTGGTCCTTTTTACCAAGTCAGTTGGCTTGCTTTTGCCACCCCATCCTCCGCTGGCGCCGCACCCGGAAGTCAGAGCGGTGCATGCGTCTACCCGGTGGAATGCAAGCACTGCAAACAAATTTTGTACAGGTATAGTGAAGATATAGATGACTGCTTATCAGGTTGGGGGTCATTCTGCAGCCTTGTCAAGTATCACCTGAAAGGATCTTGAGTACTAATACCACTGGATGGAACCCCTGCTCTAGCCAGAAGCCATCAGCTGTAATGCCTCAGCACTGTCCATACCTCCCAACTGTCCCGATTTTCCCGGGATTGTCCCGATTTTTGAGAAGGATCCCGCGGTCCCGGAACATTACCAAATGTCCCGGGACGCCCTGCGCTGTGACAGCCCAGGGCCGCAATGACGCCGGCGCGAAGCTAACTTCCTGGCGCGTGGGGTGAGAGAGTGGGGCGGGCGCATGGGGGTGGGTGGGCAGGCGCACGGGGGTGGGGGGCGGGCGGTATGCTGGTTTGGGGATAATACGTACCGCATGCAGGGCTGAAGGCAGCCGACATTGCTGGAGCTGGAGAGCGTGGCCGGGGCGTGACGGGGGCGTGGCCGGGGCGTGGCCAGGGCGTGACGGGGGTGTGGCCGGGGCGTGACGGGGGTGTGGCCTGGGGCATGGCTTGTCCCGCTTTGACGTTTTCAGAAGTTGGGAGGTATGGCACTGTCCAGCACTGTAATGCTCTTAAAGTGGACAAAAACCCAGGATTTTTACTATCCTGGGGTTTGGCCCTTGCCCCTGGGGTACCCTGATCAGGGATGCCACGCTGTGTGAAACCCCTCAGGTCATTCCTCTTATTAGTTTGGTGGCTCTCCTCTGAACCCTTTCCATAGTCAGATTGTCCTTTCCAAAACTGGACGGCATATTCCAGGTGAGGGTGCACCAGTGCCTTGTAAAGATGCAAAATTACATCCCTATCCCGTGATTCCATACCTCTTTAAACCGCACCAACAGTCTGACACAGTTGGAAAAGAAAGGTAGCAGCCATTTTGGAGCTTACTCTCCCAAGTGACATGACTGAAACAGGAAGCCCAGATGACTTCCTGTTTGCAGGTGGCCTGCAAGCCCATGAGCGGCCATCTTGTTTTTAAAATTTACCTCAGCAGGTGTTAGAAAAAGGTAAGTTATTTTTTATGTGCAGCAATCTAAATTGCCCGGGGAGGGATGCATATGAGCACTGTTTGTTGTGTTGATCTGATTTCATTCATTTTTGACTGTTGGTCTGCTTTAAATGCATGATAATATCTTGGTGGCCCTAGAAGCAGCTGCTTGACATTGCATGCTGTTATTTAGCCAGTACCCCCAGATCCTTCTCATCAAGCGTTTCTCCCAGTGTTACTCCCCAGAGGCCTTCAGGTTATTGCCACCAAAGTGCATGACATTTGCCAAGTGGATCCAACAAAATGTAAATGTTCCTGGGAGTTCCCACCAATTAGTCACATGCACTGCACTGTAATAATACCAGGGCGCCTCACTAACCAGCAATGAGCTATCAACAACCAAACACACCAACACAATGCTTAAGTGTGAGGCTGGCTTAAAGGACAATAACGGCATAAATTTGCTACGGACACTATTTATTATTATTATTTAAAATATGATATGGCACACACATATTTGGATAATATTAAAAGGGCAATTGCCAAAATTAAAAGTCGGGGGGCCCCCCAGACATTCCTGGAGACCACGGTCCTGGAACCTTGAAAAAGTGGGGGTTTCCCATTGAACGCGTGGGGAATAGAGGACACCAGGCCACAGTGGAGATTGCTTCTAACCTTTCTAATGGTGATATTCTTTCATGCTGTTGCTTATTGAGCATGTTTAAATGTTTGTTTTCCTTTTCTGTATAGTGGATGGGATATTTTGCAGTTAGCACTTTGGGGGCACTGATACTTTGTATTATTAGCTAGCTAGTTAGCACCTGCACTTTATTTAGTTCGTTTTTGATAGCTCATTATGAACTGTCTGCACTTTCTTGGCTGGTAAATCCCCTTTGTGGATTATGAGATTTTAATTATTTGTTGTTAGTGTACTTTTAAAGCAATAAATACATGAATTTAATGTGAGATGACTTTGTGATCTGTTGGGGCATTGGTGCCTGGGGTTTCCTTTATTGTGGTTGCTGGGGCCACATTGTATATAGAGGTTTGTATTTGTTACTTGCCAGACTTCTCGCATTTGTGAACATACACTTTAAGGTCCTATCTAGTTTGACACATTGAGCTTTAGTATTAGCTTCTGCAGTAATGCATCTGCCTAACTTTTCACTGCTGGTTTGCAACACATGGACCTCCTTATCCATCATAGCAGTCCCCCCTTCTAATTCTCCAACCAACATCATATGCTATCCCCTAAGTAACCTATCTTCCCCTTTGTTTTCTTTCTTGTCCCCCCCCCCTCATTTCTAGTTTAAATACACCTCCACCCCTTCTAGTATCCTCTTACCCAGCACAGCAGCCCCCCTCCCATTCAGGTGCAAATTATCTGTACAATACAGTTTGTACCCCAATAAAAAGTCAGCCCAGTGCTCTAGGAACCCAAATCATTCTGCCCTGCACCAGGACTTGAGCCATGTGTCTAACTTTCTAAGCTCCCACTGTCGTTTATGTGTAGAACATGGCATAGGCAGTATTCCAGAGAATACAGCCTTGGAGGTCCTTCGCTTCAGCTTGGTGCCTAATTCCTTAAATGTATTCTTAAGGATCCTCCATCTCCCAATAATTCTTTCATTGGTCCCCACATGGACCACGACAACTGGGTCATCCCCAGCCCCTCCAAGTAATTTATCCACCCTTTCCACCACATGCTGAACCCGGGCACCAGGGAGACTGTAACCTATTCCATTCGGCTGAGGGGGGCTTGGCGACAAATTATTCTATCAGTCCGCCTGATAATAGAATCCCCTATTACCACTAACTGTCTAATCCCACCTGCAGTCCCAACCACCCACTCACTAGCTGGGCTGTCCCCCTGGTTGTTAGGGAGAGTAGTATCCGCTAGGGCTGCCATTTCTGAGACTGGCACTCTTGCATCATTACCCAAACTTGGGAATTTTGCTAGGATGCACAGACAGAGGTATGGCCTTTTTTGTGCCCCCTTTCTACTCCCTCTATCTACATTTACCTGGCTACTTATCTGCTCCTTCTGACCCATTGGGTGATGGCAAAAAGAAAAAAATCAGTGTCTGGTACAGTCACACTTCATTTCAACACCAAACATAAGCCTTCCATCAGAGTGGTGTAATGTTTCAGAAGGGCCCACAAGTTCTTAAAGTGGACCAAAACCTGAGATTTTCACTATCCTGGGTTTTGGTCCTCCCCCCTGAGGTACCCTGGTTTGGAGTGCCCCGCTGTGTGAAACCCCCCAGAGCGCCATGCTCACGCACCTGTCCTCGAGTCCACAGTGCAGGCACAGCCGCTCGTCCAATCAGCTTCTCCCACCTCACATATTAACGTGCAGCTAGAGAAGCTGAATGGAATCCCTAGCCACATTTGCAAGAGGTGCGCAGCATCACTCGGCTCCCTTCAGCTGTGCGTAGTCATTCAGTAGCGTGTGGTCGGGAAGGAATCAGTAGCACTGGCTCTGGACGATCAGCGTTGAAGTGTGGAGGCAGTGTGAGCATCATGCAGACAGTTCAGCAGCATGGGTCAGAGTATCAGTGAGACACAGGGTCAGGGCCTGTCATCTGAGACACAAAGCTGTGTGCAATGTCTGCGTTTTGCAGCAGTTTTTTTTGCGCGGTTATTATGCCATTAGACTGCAGCATATGTGAATGTGCAGAGGTTTGGTTTTAACCCTTATGATTCATCATCCAGCACTCCACCTCTCGCCCCATCCTTCAAACTAGGTTTGAGAAGCCCTGTCCCATTTCATTAGCGTGTAACCTCTTCATCTGCTACTCCTGGTACAGCGGAACACATTTTCCTGGGTTTTGTTCCAGTTCCCGGGGCATGCTGATTTGGGATGTCCCGCTGGGTGAAACCCCCCAGAACAACCATACAAACTCACCTCTCCTTGGTCCAACAGGGCATGCACAGACTTTATTATCTAATCAGATCACTTTGCCGTGTTATATCCTTCAGCAAAGGGCTCTCATTGCCTTCAAAAGATGCTGCACATTACCGGTGGCATGCGAGCATACACCCCAGCAGCAGCAGCATGCGCTCCCCTTTGAAAATGATTAGAGTCGTTTGCCTAAAGGCAAGCCTGTTCATGCGCCATTGAATCAGGGAAAGGTGAGTGATTGTCGATGCCCTGGGGGGTTTCACACAGCAGGGCATCCCGGCTTGGGATGCCAAGGGGGGAAAGCCAGCGGGTTTCTAAAAAGATTCCAGGGCATCCACTGGTGAGTTTTGTTCCACTTTAAATGTGGGTCAGTCTAAGCAGAGTTTTGGTCCATATAGCATAATTCTCTAATTTGGGATACCCCACAGCATACCCTGCTGCTTAAACCTCCCTATTCCTAGGGAAACATGCTTTAAGGACAAGATCTTTGTTCATACTTTTGGTTTACTTTAAAAAGGAACAAAACCCAGGATATGAAATATCCAGTGTTTTGTTCAGTGCCTCTGGTGCATCACGATTTGGGATGTCCCACTGTGTGAAAACCCATAGTTTTGTAGGATTTTTACCTGAATCATGATCCCACATCACATGCACAGGCTCTCCTCCAATCCACTTTCTCATTTGTGCATATCAATGAATAGCTAGGAAAGCTGAATGAAAACCCAGCTGCATGCCTCCCTTTGGCCACTGTCCTCTGGCTGTGTGCACTGGCAACAGTCATTCAAATATGGCTGTTACTGGTGCACACAGCTGGTAATAGAATGCAGGGCATGTCACCCCAACCAAAATTGGGAGGGGGGAGGGCTACTGGGCAAGGCATTCTTTTGACAATTTCTTTAAAGTGGACCAAAACCCACTCTGGAGTCTTTGAGACTGTTGGGCAGGCCTTCTCCCTCCTACGGGGGCATAGGATGCCCTGCTCTACGAAACCCCTGAGTCGTCCGACATTCTAACCTTTTCCTCAAGCCCATGGCGGATGCACCAAAAGGAGCCGAGCCATGCGCTGCTCGCAAGTGGCTAGGAATCCTTCCTGCTGCTCTAGCCGCATTGTGGGATTGTGGAGCTCTCTGATCATTACTAATCCAGCCACAGGCCCATCTGGTCCGTCAAGAGTCGCTCTCATCTCCCCTGTCCATGAAACCAGAAAAATACTGACTTCAGATATTTCCTGGCCCAGTTCAGATGTTTATGTGTCTTGGTCAGTTGTAGTCAGGTTTCAGGCTTCCTTAGCTTGGCCAAGACTGAGAAAGCGATGTCACAGAAGCACTCTTACCTCAAGCGATTAAGTTGGGTGCTGTGGCCAGTGGTGGCGACGCGTCAACCAAAAAGATAACAACAGCCCGCACTCCAGTGAATCCGTGTATTCAATAATCCAACAAAGGCATACAAACATGTAAAATTATGCATTTCCCTGATGAAGGGGTGCGGGATGCCCCGAAACGTTGGATAAATGACTGTGTGGACATTAACAACAATTGTACATGTTTGTACGCCTTTGTTGGACTTTATTTGATAATTGAATACACGGATACATGGAGTGCGGGCTGTTATCTTTTTGTTTCTAAGAGAGGGCAAACAGGGTGATCACCCTGGGTACCAGGGCCAATGGAGGGAGTCCTTTATCCCAGCCCCACATCCACCCCTACTGGTCTCGGTCGTAGTGAGGGGGATGCCATGCTGTGCCTGTATCTATCAGCAGTCAGCACCCCCCCTCCCGATGTATGGGACAGCAGCAGCACCAAAGGATAGGTGAGGAGGGGCAGAATTTTTTTCCCACACTGAGCGCTATTTTGCCTTTGAACTACTCTGAGCTCAGCCATGCAATTCTGGAGGATAATGGCTTCCTGGTCATTTCACGTTTGGGTCTTTTGCGTCTTACATACTGTAGCGTGGAGATAAACAGACCTACTGTAATCCAGCAACAATGAGATGCACGGCACCTCTGAGCAGAACTCTTTTCCAGCAGCACTGAGACCTAATGCAGACCAACAGTCAAAAATGACTTAAACCAGACCAACACAACAAACAGTGTTCATATGCATCCCTCCCCAGGGCAATTTAGATTGCTGCACATAAAAATTCACTTACATTTTCCGAACTCCAGCTTTAGGAAACAGGAAGTGCTGCTGGGCTTCCTGTTATTGTGCATTGTCAGTTGTGTCAGTTGAGAGTGGAAGCTCCAAAATGGCCGCTGCCTTTCTTTTCCAGGCTGTTGGTCGGTTTTAAGGACAGGATTGAGTTGAAAGCTAAGGTTGATATGTTATGTCACTGTTGCTGGAAGAGAGGACATATCCCTTATGGGAGTACCTGGAGCAGTATCATCTAATTCCAGGGGGCTGCTGCTAGCATTGCTTTCGGAAAACAAATATAGAAACAATTATATCGTAATAAACGTTTCTGCTGTAGTCACTGTTGGCACAAGAGCTAACACTTTAGCAGTCGGCATACGTGAGACACAAAGTTTCTCAAAATCAACTTCATTTTATTTTTTAAATTTGTCATAAAATATCGGAAACTGGGAAGGAAATCTCTTCGGAGCCCAGGGGAAATCTATCAGGAAAGGCAAATTTAATTAAAGGATTTTGTCTCCAAGGACTCTGTGTAATTTCCATTACTTGTAGATAACTGTTAAACAAACCTCAGCGCATGTTAGACTATTATATATCTCGATACGTCTGTATCAGTGCGGAACTTCCCACCTTGCTTGCTTGCTTGGTTCTCCCTCGCTGATTTTCCTGAATGGGTAAAAAATAATTATTTCCTCAGGAACGCCAATAAATGTGGGAGCCCATGCGAAGGAAACGACATGCAAACAAGCAGGAGAGGAGAACATTTTGATTTAAAAAAAAACAAGAAAAAGTACATGAGTTCTTCAGCAAAGGAGAAGTTTATTTGCAATGATGAGCAGGCAAACTTTATTGTTATAATAAAGAGCTCCTCCTATAGCCTCTCAAATGAGCTCACTATTTGAAGTCCCTGGTAAAGCTGAGCATTAAGATGATATGACAGAGAGATGTACAGCCAGAGTGGCAAGGATGGCAAGTTGGCGTAGTGAACAGGAACAGATGACAATCTAGAGAAAAGAATTGCCAGAATAGGAGTGGCAGACTGGCAGAAAGGAATGATGAGGATACGGCTATTTTTTTTTTTTTAAGTCATACTCAGTTTTTATTATTATTGTTCATAGGACATCAATAAAACATACAACATGTAGGAATGCTTATTTCACAGTAGCAGAGGTTACAGAGGCAGTGCATTTAGTATACATATACAATATTGGGTGTTTTCCCCTAAGCTAGGCTATCATGGCATGGGGAGGCGCCGCCTCAGGTACTCCGTCTGATGGAGCTGGTGACCATGGGACAACATCCCCCGTCTCTGTCCCGCTTCCTGGGGGGCACCCTTCTCGCCAATGCTTCCATGCCTCTAACACGAACCCTATAGGAAACATTCCTAACCTGGGACAAGACAGACAATACAGGGGGACAGACAGACAAGGGGGGGGAAGGGGGAAAAGGGGGGGGGGAAGGACACACACCTACCAGGTGGTTAAGAGGGAGGATACGAGGGGACAACGGCAGTCCACGAAGTGTAGCAGATAGCTATCTCCAGTTGCCCCGAGAGCGGGGGGGGGCTTCAGTAGGGGGGCAAGAGGACAGGAACAGAACAAAAGCAGAAAGAGAAGTGGGGGGATAGCGGATCCCAGGAGCCAAGGAACAAAGATCCCCGGGGAGCTTAGCAAACAATCACAAGGCACCAGATTCCCAGGGGGGGGGGGGCGAAACCCTCCAACTACCCTCCAGGGAGCTTCCTTGAATCCAGACGCCCCATGTGATTCCGTAGATCTGGAAGTTACTAGCGGGCCGCACTCGATCTGTATCAGGCGCCCAATCCCTTGTAGAGTGCGGATTCCTTAAAGATTGACCACGTCGTCCAAATCTTCCTGAACTCATCCATCCTATCCTGCCTGGCATAGCAAATCTCCTCCATGACCTCAACATGGTTAATTTGGTTGACCCAATCTCTGACTGTGGGGGCTGTGCGAGATCTCCAGTTCCTGGGGATGAGAACTCTGGCAGCATTTAAAAAATGTCTAGCTAAGGGAGCTCCACCTGCCATCCCCCTACCGTCCGGGGACCATCCCAAAAGGACCTCTGCCACGCTCCATTCCAAAGATTCCCCCAGCACCTGTTCACTAAGTTCCTTAATCTTGGACCAAAATTCTCCCAGGGCCTGACAGGACCACCAGATATGAAGCATCGAGGCCCCAGGTTGCCCACACCTCCAGCAAGTGTCGGGGACCGAGGAATAGAAAGAGTGTAGCAACTCTGGAGTCCGGTACCATCGGGTTATCAACTTATAGTTCGTCTCCTGCATGGAGCTGCAAAGCAATCCCCTGTGAGCATTTCCATATATATTACTCCAGTCCTCATTCGACAGGGATTTGCCAAGATCTGACTCCCACCTCCGTTCCCATGGTCTGGGACCCACCCTCTCCCTCCGACTCAAAAGCTGATATGCCCACGACAAGAGATGGGAGTCCGGACCCTCTCCCAAGCAAGCTCTTTCAAATTCTGTGGGATCCTTCCCCAAGTGAGCTTTAAGATCCTGCTTCTGGAGGAAGTGTGCATCTGTAGGTAAGGAAGCACAGAAATCTCACACCCCAATTTAACTTGCAAGTCCCTCCAACCCATTACAGCTCCCCTATCCCATAAGTGATGAGCCCTCAGAGGACCGGGGCCCTGATAGTCTTTTAGAAAGGAAGGATCCTTCCCAGGGGGGAAGGCCGGATTGTGACAGATCGGGGTTAGAGGACCTGGCTGCGAGGATATTGCTTTTGGGCCTCTGCAGAGGAGGTCGAGGATGGCTAACGAGGTCCCCACAAACGGGTGGGTTTTGACCAGGGACGGGATGTCAGATCTTCGCAGGTTGCACAGCACATCCAGCCTCCCATTATCCACAATCTCCCCTTCTATCCGCACCCAGTCTTTTTGGGACCTATTAATGTGCCAGTCTACAACCCTCCCGACATGAACAGCCCGGTAGTATGTTTTAAGGCAAGGTAGGCCGGTTCCCCCCATCTCCCTAGGGAGCATCAGGATGCGCCTACTGATTCTAGGGGGTCTGCCCGCCCACACAAAGTTCATAAATATCCTGGACATGGTGGCAAAGAAGGAGTCGGGGATTTTGATGGGGATACACTGCAGGAGGTATAGCAGCCTTGGTAGCACATTCATTTTGAGTACTGCAATGCGCCCGAACCAGGACAGTTTCAATCTGCTCCAGCCCTCCAGGTCCCGTTTGATCTTAGCACCTAGAGGAGCAAAGTTGAGCTGGAACAGATCAGAGGGGGAGACAGGCACATTGACTCCCAAGTATCTCAAGCTCCTCCCCTCCCAGGTGAATGGAAAGAGCTTCTGCAACTCGCGCACCTCCCCGTCCGGTAGTGATATGTTCATAGCACTTGACTTCCCAAAATTAATCTTTAGGTTCGATAGGCGTCCGAAAACCTCGAATTCCTTTAGAAGGTTTGGGACCGAGATCCTCGGGGAGCTCAGAAAAAAAAGCATGTCATCCGCATATGCAGCAACTTTTCTCTCTCTGCCTCCCACCGCAACCCCCCTGATATCTGGATTAAGGTTCACTTTTCTAAGGAAAGGTTCTAGGGAAAGAGCAAATATCAATGGGGACAGGGGGCAGCCCTGTCTAGTGCCATTGCGTATGTGGAACCCTTGGGAGGTACAAGCGTTGATTCGCACCCTAGCAATGGGATTAGAGTATAGCGATAGAATTCTACTCCTCATTGATGCTCCCAAACCTATATGTTCCAAAACCCCCCCCAACCACCTCCAGTCAACTCGATCAAACGCTTTTTCAGCGTCGGTGGAAAGCATGAGCGCTCTAATCTGCCTTGTCTTGGACCACCACTGTAAGTTAAGAGCTTTGGTGACGTTATCCCTAGCTTCCCGGGTCGGGACAAAACCCACTTGATCCTGTGTGACAAGACTCGGCAGGAAGGACGCAATCCTGTTGGCCAGGGCCCTAGCAAAGATTTTTACATCTACGTTTAAGAGGGATATAGGGCGATAGTTTCTGCAGTCTGTTGGATCCTTCCCCTCCTTTGGGATCACCACTATCCGGGCCTCCAAGGAAGTGCTGGGAAGAGTGCCTGAGGATGAGGTGGATTCAAACGCCCTTGCCATCATAGGGAGCAGGAGCTCTGAAAAGGATTTGTAATATTGCGTGGGGAAGCCGTCAGGGCCCGGGGCACGGCCTGATTTAGTGGATTTTAGAGCCTTTCGCAGTTCTCCTACCGAGATTGGGGCCTCCAACTGTGCCGCCTCATCCTCAGGCAGCGAGGGCATTCCTGATTCAGAGAGATAAGAGGTCATAAGGAGGTGCCGGTCACTCCCCGACTGTTGCCCCTGTAGGTTGTACAGGTCTGAGTAAAAGTTACAAAAGGCACCCGCTATAGAATCACTATTCTGGAGCAAGAGCCCATCCTTCCCCCTAATAGCCTCTATCCTACTGCGGGCGATCTTGGGTCTAAGCGCCCGTGCAAGCATCCTCCCGGATTTATTGCCTTGCTCATAATACAGCCCCAAGCGTCTAACCATCCACCTACTATTCTCCCTATCCAGTAGGTCTTTAAGTGCTTTACGCTTCTGCTCCAGATCTTGCAGAGATTTGTCTAACATTGATTGTTTATGTGCGGATACAAGCTGGGCAATCTGTTTAATCAAGTTTTCTCTTTGCTGCAGTCGTGCCCTCTTGAGCCTCGACCCCTCCCGAATCAATAGCCCTCTCATAGTGCATTTCTGTGCTTCCCACACCACCACTGGGTCCATCCCCTCTGTAACATTCTCCTGAACATACCTTTCTAGGCCCTCCTGCAGCTTCATAACTACCCCGGGGTCCCTCAACATGCTCTCATTAAGTCTCCAGTTCCATTCCTTCCGCTCCACACAAGGGAGAGACAATGAGAGCACCACTGGTGCATGATCCGAAAAAGTAATATTTCCGATCTGCACACTGACCACCCTCCCCAGATCTCTCTGCGAGAGAAAGATATAATCAATCCTCGTGTATTTGGCGTGGATAGGGGAATAATATGTATAATCTCGCCCTGTTGGATTCATCAGACGCCAAGAGTCAATTAGTTCCAGCTCTTGCAATGATCTCTTAATCCGCTTCAGTGCTCCGTATGAGATGGCGGTCTTAGCGTCAGAGGTATCCACCAGGGGGTTCAAAGCACAGTTCAAGTCCCCCCCTAATATTAGCATACCTTCCCTGAAGGCATCAAGTTTAGCCAGTACCTTTGAACAAAACTTTTGTTGATCTTTATTCGGGGCATACACGTTTGCCAGGGTGACGATTTGACCATGTAGAAGCGTCCCCTTTACAAACACAAATCTTCCTTCTAGATCCTTTTCTACTGCTAGGACCCGAAATGTGACATCTTTAGCCACTAGGATAGCCACCCCTTTCGCTTTGTTAGTAGGGGAGTTGGCTGCATAGCAGGTCGTGTATACCCTGTTGCCCAGGTATGGGGCCTTGTTTCTCTGAAAGTGGGTCTCCTGGACCATGGCGAAGTGTGCATTAAAGAGCTTTAATTCTCGGAAGAGGGCATGCCTTTTAACAGGAGTATTCAAACCCTTGGCATTCACCGAGACCACATTAAGGCACAGGGGACCCATCATCACTAGAAACCCTATCAGCGCCCACCGGCCAAGCAGCCCCCAGCACCAAGTTTGCCCCCTGGCAGGAGCGTCCGCAAGCTTTTACCTCACTCCCCCCACTCGAGGGGGAAGAAGGGCAAAGAGGGGAAACAAAGGTTCACAGGAGAAGGGTAAAACAGTAGGATAGAAACAGAAGGGAGTACCGACGAGGAGTAAACACACAACGACAAATAAAACAGAACAGGCCAATCACACAGGCCCAACAGTGAAACCAAGCACCTAAAGAGGGCAGGAGGAAGCGAGGAGATACTCCCCGCTCCCTCACACAGGAAATGGGAACTGCTGGGGTGACCGTCCCAAAGGGAGACAGGATCCCCCCCTAGCAGGCACCCCCCCCTTGACCCCAAAGAGTGATCCCCGGTGTCAAGGTGAGAGAGATTATAGAGGAGACTCCCTCTGGTTCCCACCTGGGCTATCTACCCTTCTGTGGGGGATCGTGGAAGGCCAAGGGAACTCCCTCACAAAATACGGATAGGAAAGCCCGGAGGCTACCAAACTCGAGCCAAACCCTCAAAGTCCCAACGAGGCCCCCTCCTATAATTCCAAGGCTGCAGGAAGCAAGGGGGCAGGCCAGTCACAGAACAAGGATCAGATAACATTGGAAACCCTTCCCAGGCCTCACCCCTCAGCTACCCCCTTCCCGATGGCCGATACCCTGGTCAGGGTCCCAGGTGAGGGGTCATCCAGGAGCCCCGTATTCACCCCTTCTCACCCGCCAGCCCAGCACTGCGCCCCCACGAGCGCCACCCCTCCTCTTCTCTCTCCTCCCCGCTCCCTATGGGAATTTGAGATAACACACCCTCTCCTGATTCAAGAGTATGCTCGCAGCATCGGTACCGGGCGAGGCTTTAAAGAAAGTAAGCGAGCGGGCCAGAACACCCCGAGCTGGCTTCCCTCACGGTATTAGTGGGTTGACCTGGACCCAAAACGATGCCTCACCTCATCCCCCCTCAGACGACGTCCGTCCACCCTGGCCCGACACCTCCCCTGTGGGGGCCCCCCGGACCAGCGCGAGTCAAACGCTTGAGAAACATTCAATAAACAACCACCATAATCTCGTTAAGCAAAACAACTCTCTGTACAGTGGGTTAAGCAGAAGATCGGGATTCATGGCTTGTGAGGGTCAGGGAAGCCCGATGAGCCCCCCGCCCCCCGAGTGTGAAGCCAGAAGTTTCATCTCCCCCCCCCCCGAGAGACCCACACATGCCTCGTCCTCCACTACATATCTGCAATGGGGAGGGGGTCCGGAGCCTGTAAATCCGCTAGCATTACATATGTACAATTCAACACAGCAAATTAGCAACCCATAATACCCAACTCCGGTGAGACATAGCAAACAGCAAACTTATGGAGAACATATCTATAGGTAAGACAGGTGGGGGGCCTACAATGCTAAACATACTAGCGGCCTACAAACTATGGGAGGTGGATCAGACAGGTAAATCCTAAACTCACATGCAGAGCCCTCCGTCACATATCTGCAGCGGGGAGAGGGCCCAGAACTTGTAAATCAGCTAGCATTTCAAATGTACAGATCTATCCAGCAACATATCAATCCGGAATACCCATCTCCGGTGAGAATCAGCTCATAGCAAGCGTATGGAAAACATATCTATAGGTAAAACAGGTGGGGTGCCTATGATGCTAAACATACTATCGGCCTACAAACTAAGGGAGGTGGATCAGGCAACTAAATCGTAAGCAGCGGTAAAAAAAGGGGGGAAAGCAGCTTAGCTCTGGGGCTTCGAAGAGCACGTAGGTCTGTCTCTCAGCTCCTGGATCTGGAACGACTGCCCCCTCCTTCCATCGCCCGCGGGGAGCGATCTCGGGGCGACCGCCGATGAGAGCTGGTGCGATCGTCTCGGGCGCCTCTACGCAGTAACTGCGGGATAGAAAAGTCCTGAAGCCAGTCCGGAACGGAGATCTCAGGGAGTCGCAGCTGGGAGCAAAAGTCCGGTAAGTCCTCCGGGAACCTGAGTATGGCCGATTTGCCATTGCTGGAGGCAGAAAGGGCGAAGGGGAAGCGCCATCTATACGGGATGCCCCTCTCTCTGAGAAGCGCTGTGAGGGGGCGCAGCGCCCTCCGATTCTGCAGGGTGATGTTTGATAGATCCTGGAACAGCTGGATTTCATTGTTGTTGAAAAGTATACTGTCCCGGCCTCTTGCTTTTGCGAGGATTTCCTCTTTCAGGGGGAAACTCATCAAGCAGCAAACAATATCTCGAGGGGCAGAGTCGCCAGCACTGCGGGGCCTAAGAGCCCTGTGGGCCCTGACAAATTCAATCTGTGATCCTGGTGGCCTCTCCAAGAGAGAGTTGAAAATGGAGGTCAAGGCTTCTTGCGTCTGGTCGGGGGCCACCTCCTCTGGAACCCCACGAACTCGGATATTACACCTCCTGTTCCGATTTTCGAGGTCCTCCAGGTGTCTATGAAAGTCCAGTAAGTGCTTGTTATGAGCTCGGACTACATCACGCACCTCTGCCAGCCTAGACGACGTGTCTGCGCATTCCCCCTCGACTTTGTCGACTCTTTGGGCCAGGTGTTTCAAGTCTCCCCGCAGGTCCGCAATAGCTGCAGTAATGGAAGCCTTGATTTCTCCTGCGAAATTAGCTAGTTCACTGCGAGTGGGGAGCTGGCTGAGTCGAGCCGAGAGAACGCTGTCCTCGCCCTCAGAGGCTGTCGCATCTTCTCTCTCAGGCGAGCTGCACGTGGAGCGAGCATCCGCCATATTGGAA
This sequence comes from Gastrophryne carolinensis, assembly GCA_027917425.1. NCBI lineage: Eukaryota > Metazoa > Chordata > Amphibia > Anura > Microhylidae > Gastrophryne > Gastrophryne carolinensis. The sequence goes on along the minus strand of CM051235.1, from coordinate 196,976,335 downwards.
GGCCGGGGGTCCTCCCTCACCTGGCCCCGGAACAGCTCAGGGAGCCTCTTACTCGCAGATTTTGGGGTCTGGGAGGACCTGGGGTTCTTAGTGGAGGACCCGGGCTTGGTTAGGCGCCCCATGGTAGAAGTAGGTCGCGGATAAGAAGGCTTCTTAGGGGGCCTCGTCAGGAGCTCCCAGGTCAAGCTTCCATCTCGGTCCCCGGCCAGGCCACGCCCCTATACGGCTATTTTTTACCCAGTTACCTGAGGCATCTTAAATTGTGATCCCCCTCTGTCTAAAGATATGAAGGGAGATTAAAACCTCTTTCTTCTGATATTCTCGGTAAATGTTACCCCTCTACACCTGGTGGTTGGCAGGGAGCAGGTTCTTCTGGGCCCAGGGTAGGGCTGGCGTCAGCAATCGGCTTACCAGGGCAGGTGCCGGGGCCCTTTGCCTTAGGAGGGCCCATCTGACATGTAGTGGTTATGTGACACACCTCTTCCCAGTGGTGGACGGGGTCATTCCCTATCTCCTGGACTAGGCAACTATGCAGGACAAAGACTACGCAGTAACCAAGACTTGATATATTGTCTATCTGTCTTCTTTCTTTTCTTCTATACTATACTATCATTTTTTCTTTTTTTTCTGGCATTTCTTCTATTATTTTTCATACACAATACACCCTGTCAAGCACAACCCCAAGAATACACTGGGAAATAAGAGTGTGCCAATACCGGCATCCCAAATTGATACAACAATACACCAAAGAACTCTGCGGTTCCAGCAATCCGCAGAAGGGGGACTAATACCAAGAAGGCACCACTCTTACCCTAATAATAATTCAATAACACCATTAGATATCACAATTGATATCCATCTATTTAATTCATCCCAAAAAATGTTCTTAAAAAACACATTAAAGACAATACAACATTGCTACAAACATTTAAAAAACATATACAAGACCAACCTCAGCAGGAGTGACCTAATCAATCCCCATTATCCACATTATACCTAAATCATCCCTCCTATTCAACATATATATCGCCTATCAAGAATTATTAAAGTGCCAATGTGCAAAGTGTCATAAGTGCAAAAAAGATCACAAAAATATACAAATCAAATACACATATGAAAAAACACAAACTAACTGGGATAAATTCACCTCGGTGTAAGATATGATCCCCTCCTGCTGAGCAAAGTATGAAATTCACCTAAACAACAAACCAGGAGTGGGTATTTTATCTATTATTTTTCTTTATTTTTTCTCTCTTTCTGTCATTCCTTCTGTTCTTTTTCTTTCTTTCTTTCTCTATTTCTGTCATTCCTTCTGTTCTTTTTCTTTCTTTCTTTCTCTATTTCTGTCATTCTCTTTTATGTCTGTCATTCTTTCTATTAGTTTGTCTTTCTCTCTGCCATCCTTCTATTTTTACTTTCATTCTTTATATTTTTATTTTTTGTTATCTTCTTTCTTTACTTTCTGTAAGCAAAGGTGCTGGATCCCATGCTGTAAGCAAAGGTGCTGGATCCCATGCCAGGTAAGGAGTTTTTCTTTTTGTAACCCCACCCTGTCTCAGCACCACAGGTAAACGAACAGCTTTAAGGGAAACTGCAACAAGTAGTACTGTGCAAGTGGCGGCGGAAATTAAAGGCAGAGAATCAGTAGAAGCTGGGCAGCCATGGGTTCATCTGAGTAAATAGGGTTGATAATATCCATCATACATACATCGCCCATGGGCTCACGTAACTGTTTTCTGACTGACTAATTGACATATTATGCTTTAGTTCCACATCCCTACATAAAGCTGAGAGAAGTGGCAGCAGTGAGGTTCCAATTTGGTGTATTGAACAAGAATGGATGACAGTCTAGAGAAGTGAATTAGCAGCAGAAATAATGGTAGCCTGGCAGGGAGAAATGGTGAGGATACCAGCTTTTGCCCCAAGGGGCATCCCAACTTGGAATACCCCACAATTTCCTTCTGATGCCCTTGGTAAAGCTTAGAAAGGTAACAAGATAGGTGATAATTTGGGGTAGTGAACAGGATCAGATGACAATCTAGAGAAGAGAATTGGCAGCAGAAACAGAAGCCTGGCAGAGAGAAATGCATTTTTAAGCATTCTCCCGGGGGCATCCCAGTTTGGGATACACCTCCAGTTAAACATATGAGGAGATTAATACTTACATTTCTGGGCTCCAGCACCGTGACTATCTGCAGCCCGTGTGTGCTGTTCTGTGCTGGCAACCAATCAGGTTTGCTGGGTTGGGATACATGTGCCGTGCATAACGCAGATCCTCTCTGACTGCTGATAGTTATAGACCCCTCTGACTGCTGATAGTTATAGATCCCCTCTGACTGCTGATAGTTATAGACCCCTCTGACTGCTGATAGTTATAAATCCCCTCTGACTGCTGATAGTTATAGATCCCCTCTGACTGCTGATAGTTATAGATCCCCTCTGACTGCTGATAGTTATAAATCCCCTCTGACTGCTGATAGTTATAGATCCCCCTCTTACTGCTGATAGTTATAGATCCCCTCTGACTGCTGATAGTTATAGATCCCCTCTGACTGCTGATAGTTATAGAACCCCTCTTACTGCTGGTAGTTATAGATCCCCTCTGACTGCTGATAGTTATAAATCCCCTCTGACTGCTGATAGTTATATATCCCCTCTGACTGCTGATAGTTATAGATCCCCCTCTTACTGCTGGTAGTTATAGATCCCCTCTGACTGCTGATAGTTATAGATCCCCTCTGACTGCTGATAGTTATAAATCCCCCTCTGACTGCTGATAGTTATAGATCCCCTCTGACTGCTGATAGTTATAGATCCCCTCTGACTGCTGATAGTTATAGATCCCCTCTGACTGCTGATAGTTATAGATCCCCTCTGACTGCTGGTAGTTATAGATCCCCTCTGACTGCTGGTAGTTATAGATCCCCTCTGACTGCTGATAGTTATAGATCCCCTCTGACTGCTGGTAGTTATAGATCCCCTCTGACTGCTGATAGTTATAGATCCTCTCTGACTGCTGGTAGTTATAGATCCCCTCTGACTGCTGATAGTTATAGATCCCCCTCTGACTGCTGATAGTTATAGATCCCCCTCTGACTGCTGATAGTTATAGATCCCCTCTGACTGCTGATAGTTATAGATCCCCTCTGACTGCTGATAGTTATAGACCCCTCTGACTGCTGATAGTTATAAATCCCCTCTGACTGCTGATAGTTATAGATCCCCTCTGACTGCTGATAGTTATAGATCCCCTCTGACTGCTGATAGTTATAGATCCCCTCTGACTGCTGATAGTTATAAATCCCCTCTGACTGCTGATAGTTATAGATCCCCCTCTTACTGCTGATAGTTATAGATCCCCTCTGACTGCTGATAGTTATAGATCCCCTCTGACTGCTGATAGTTATAGAACCCCTCTGACTGCTGGTAGTTATAGATCCCCTCTGACTGCTGGTAGTTATAGATCCCCTCTGACTGCTGATAGTTATAGATCCCCCTCTTACTGCTGATAGTTATAGATCCCCTCTGACTGCTGATAGTTATAGAACCCCTCTGACTGCTGGTAGTTATAGATCCCCTCTGACTACTGATAGTTATAAATCCCCTCTGACTGCTGATAGTTATAGATCCCCTCTGACTGCTGATAGTTATAGATCCCCCTCTTACTGCTGGTAGTTATAGATCCCCTCTGACTGCTGATAGTTATAGATCCCCTCTGACTGCTGATAGTTATAAATCCCCCTCTGACTGCTGATAGTTATAGATCCCCTCTGACTGCTGATAGTTATAGATCCCCCTCTGACTGCTGATAGTTATAGATCCCCTCTGACTGCTGGTAGTTATAGATCCCCTCTGACTGCTGGTAGTTATAGATCCCCTCTGACTGCTGATAGTTATAGATCCCCTCTGACTGCTGGTAGTTATAGATCCCCTCTGACTGCTGATAGTTATAGATCCTCTCTGACTGCTGGTAGTTATAGATCCCCTCTGACTGCTGATAGTTATAGATCCCCCTCTGACTGCTGATAGTTATAGATCCCCCTCTGACTGCTGATAGTTATAGATCCCCTCTGACTGCTGATAGTTATAGATCCCCTTCTGACTGCTGATAGTTATAGATCCCCTCTGACTACTGATCGTTATAGATCCCCTTCTGACTGCTGATAGTTATAGATCCCCTCTGACTGCTGATAGTTATAGATCCCCTCTGACTGCTGATAGTTATAGATCCCCTCTGACTGCTGATAGTTATAGATCCCCTCTGACTGCTGATAGTTATAGATCCCCCTCTGACTGCTGATAGTTATAGATCCCCTCTGACTGCTGATAGTTATAGATCCCCTCTGACTGCTGGTAGTTATAGATCCCCTCTGACTGCTGATAGTTATAGATCCCCTCTGACTGCTGATAGTTATAGATCCCCTCTGACTGCTGATAGTTATAGATCCCCTCTGACTGCTGATAGTTATAGATCCCCCTCTGACTGCTGATAGTTATAGATCCCCTCTGACTGCTGATAGTTATAGATCCCCCTCTGACTGCTGATAGTTATAGATCCCCCTCTGACTGCTGATAGTTATAGATCCCCTCTGACTGCTGATAGTTATAGATCCCCTTCTGACTGCTGATAGTTATAGATCCCCTCTGACTACTGATCGTTATAGATCCCCTTCTGACTGCTGATAGTTATAGATCCCCTCTGACTGCTGATAGTTATAGATCCTCTCTGACTGCTGATAGTTATAGATCCCCTCTGACTGCTGATAGTTATAGATCCCCCTCTGACTGCTGATAGTTATAGATCCTCTCTGACTGCTGATAGTTATAGATCCCCTCTGACTGCTGATAGTTATAGATCCCCTCTGACTACTGATCGTTATAGATCCCCTTCTGACTGCTGATAGTTATAGATCCCCTCTGACTGCTGATAGTTATAGATCCCCTCTGACTACTGATAGTTATAGATCCCCTCTGACTGCTGATAGTTATAGATCCCCTCTGACTACTGATCGTTATAGATCCCCTTCTGACTGCTGATAGTTATAGATCCCCTCTGACTGCTGATAGTTATAGATCCCCTCTGACTACTGATAGTTATAGATCCCCTCTGACTGCTGATAGTTATAGATCCCCTCTGACTACTGATAGTTATAGATCCCCTCTGACTGCTGATAGTTATAGATCCCCTCTGACTGCTGATAGTTATAGATCCCCTCTGACTGCTGATAGTTATAGATCCCCTCTGACTGCTGATAGTTATAGATCCCCTCTGACTGCTGATACTTATAGATCCCCTCTGACTGCTGATAGTTATAGATCCCCTCTGACTGCTGATAGTTATAGATCCCCTCTGACTACTGATAGTTATAGATCCCCTCTGACTGCTGATAGTTATAGATCCCCTCTGACTGCTGATAGTTATAGATCCCCTCTGACTGCTGATAGTTATAGATCCCCTCTGACTGCTGATAGTTATAGATCCCCTCTGACTGCTAATAGTTATAGATCCCCCTCTGACTGCTGATAGTTATAGATCCTCTCTGACTGCTGGTAGTTATAGATCCCCTCTGACTGCTGATAGTTATAGATCCCCCTCTGACTGCTGATAGTTATAGATCCCCCTCTGACTGCTGATAGTTATAGATCCCCTCTGACTGCTGATAGTTATAGATCCCCTTCTGAAAGCTGATAGTTATAAATCCCCTCTGACTGCTGATAGTTATAAATCCCCTCTGACTGCTGATAGTTATAGATCCCCCTCTGACTGCTGATAGTTATAGATCCCCTCTGACTGCTGGTAGTTATAGATCCCCTCTGACTGCTGATAGTTATAGATCCCCTCTGACTGCTGATAGTTATAGATCCCCTCTGACTGCTGATAGTTATAGATCCCCTTCTGAAAGCTGATAGTTATAAATCCCCTCTGACTGCTGATAGTTATAAATCCCCTCTGACTGCTGATAGTTATAGATCCCCCTCTGACTGCTGATAGTTATAGATCCCCTCTGACTGCTGGTAGTTATAGATCCCCTCTGACTGCTGATAGTTATAGATCCCCTCTGACTGCTGATAGTTATAGATCCCCCTCTGACTGCTGATAGTTATAGATCCTCTCTGACTGCTGGTAGTTATAGATCCCCTCTGACTGCTGATAGTTATAGATCCCCCTCTGACTGCTGATAGTTATAGATCCCCCTCTGACTGCTGATAGTTATAGATCCCCTCTGACTGCTGATAGTTATAGATCCCCCTCTGACTGCTGATAGTTATAAATCCCCTCTGACTGCTGATAGTTATAGATCCCCTCTGACTGCTGATAGTTATAGATCCCCTCTGACTGCTGATAGTTATAGATCCCCCTCTGACTGCTGATAGTTATAGATCCCCCTCTGACTGCTGATAGTTATAGATCCCCTCTGACTGCTGATAGTTATAGATCCCCCTCTGACTGCTGATAGTTATAAATCCCCTCTGACTGCTGATAGTTATAGATCCCCTCTGACTACTGATCGTTATAGATCCCCTCTGACTGCTGATAGTTATAGATCCCCTCTGACTGCTGATAGTTATAGATCCCCCTCTGACTGCTGATAGTTATAGATCCTCTCTGACTGCTGGTAGTTATAGATCCCCTCTGACTGCTGATAGTTATAGATCCCCCTCTGACTGCTGATAGTTATAGATCCCCCTCTGACTGCTGATAGTTATAGATCCCCTCTGACTGCTGATAGTTATAGATCCCCTCTGACTGCTGATAGTTATAGATCCCCCTCTGACTGCTGATAGTTATAGATCCCCTCTGACTGCTGATAGTTATAGATCCCCCTCTGACTGCTGATAGTTATAGATCCCCCTCTGACTGCTGATAGTTATAGATCCCCTCTGACTGCTGATAGTTATAGATCCCCCTCTGACTGCTGATAGTTATAGATCCCCTCTGACTGCTGATAGTTATAGATCCCCTCTGACTGCTGATAGTTATAGATCCCCTCTGACTGCTGATAGTTATAGATCCCCTCTGACTGCTGATAGTTATAGATCCCCTCTGACTGCTGATAGTTATAGATCCCCTCTGACTACTGATAGTTATAGATCCCCTCTGACTGCTGATAGTTATAGATCCCCTCTGACTGCTGATAGTTATAGATCCCCTCTGACTGCTGATAGTTATAGATCCCCTCTGACTGCTGATAGTTATAGATCCCCTCTGACTGCTGATAGTTATAGATCCCCCTCTGACTGCTGATAGTTATAGATCCTCTCTGACTGCTGGTAGTTATAGATCCCCTCTGACTGCTGATAGTTATAGATCCCCCTCTGACTGCTGATAGTTATAGATCCCCCTCTGACTGCTGATAGTTATAGATCCCCTCTGACTGCTGATAGTTATAGATCCCCTTCTGAAAGCTGATAGTTATAAATCCCCTCTGACTGCTGATAGTTATAAATCCCCTCTGACTGCTGATAGTTATAGATCCCCCTCTGACTGCTGATAGTTATAGATCCCCTCTGACTGCTGGTAGTTATAGATCCCCTCTGACTGCTGATAGTTATAGATCCCCTCTGACTGCTGATAGTTATAGATCCCCTCTGACTGCTGATAGTTATAGATCCCCCTCTGACTGCTGATAGTTATAGATCCTCTCTGACTGCTGGTAGTTATAGATCCCCTCTGACTGCTGATAGTTATAGATCCCCTCTGACTGCTGATAGTTATAGATCCCCCTCTGACTGCTGATAGTTATAGATCCTCTCTGACTGCTGGTAGTTATAGATCCCCTCTGACTGCTGATAGTTATAGATCCCCTCTGACTGCTGATAGTTATAGATCCACTCTGACTGCTGATAGTTATAGATCCCCTTCTGAAAGCTGATAGTTATAAATCCCCTCTGACTGCTGATAGTTATAGATCCCCTCTGACTGCTGATAGTTATAGATCCCCTCTGACTGCTGATAGTTATAGATCCCCCTCTTACTGCTGGTAGTTATAGATCCCCTCTGACTGCTGATAGTTATAGATCCCCTCTGACTGCTGATAGTTATAGATCCCCTCTGACTGCTGATAGTTATAGATCCCCTCTGACTGCTGATAGTTATAGATCCCCTCTGACTGCTGGTAGTTATAGATCCCCTCTGACTGCTGGTAGTTATAGATCCCCTCTGACTGCTGATAGTTATAGATCCCCTCTGACTGCTGATAGTTATAGATCCCCCTCTGACTGCTGATAGTTATAGATCCCCTCTGACTACTGATCGTTATAGATCCCCTTCTGACTGCTGATAGTTATAGATCCCCTCTGACTGCTGATAGTTATAGATCCCCTCTGACTGCTGGTAGTTATAGATCCCCTCTGACTGCTGGTAGTTATAGATCCCCTCTGACTGCTGATAGTTATAGATCCCCTCTGACTGCTGATAGTTATAGATCCCCCTCTGACTGCTGATAGTTATAGATCCCCTCTGACTACTGATCGTTATAGATCCCCTTCTGACTGCTGATAGTTATAGATCCCCTCTGACTGCTGATAGTTATAGATCCCCCTCTGACTGCTGATAGTTATAGATCCCCCTCTGACTGCTGATAGTTATAGATCCCCTCTGACTGCTGATAGTTATAGATCCCCTTCTGACTGCTGATAGTTATAGATCCCCTCTGACTACTGATCGTTATAGATCCCCTTCTGACTGCTGATAGTTATAGATCCCCTCTGACTGCTGATAGTTATAGATCCCCTCTGACTGCTGATAGTTATAAATCCCCTCTGACTGCTGGTAGTTATAGATCCCCTCTGACTGCTGATAGTTATAGATCCCCCTCTGACTGCTGGTAGTTATAGATCCCCTCTGACTGCTGATAGTTATAGATCCCCTCTGACTGCTGATAGTTATAGATCCCCTCTGACTGCTGATAGTTATAGATCCTCTCTGACTGCTGATAGTTATAGATCCCCTTCTGACTGCTGATAGTTATAGATCCCCTCTGACTACTGATCGTTATAGATCCCCTTCTGACTGCTGATAGTTATAGATCCCCTCTGACTGCTGATAGTTATAGATCCTCTCTGACTGCTGATAGTTATAGATCCCCTCTGACTGCTGATAGTTATAGATCCCCCTCTGACTGCTGATAGTTATAGATCCTCTCTGACTGCTGATAGTTATAGATCCCCTTCTGACTGCTGATAGTTATAGATCCCCTCTGACTGCTGATAGTTATAGATCCCCTCTGACTACTGATAGTTATAGATCCCCTCTGACTGCTGATAGTTATAGATCCCCTCTGACTGCTGATAGTTATAGATCCCCTCTGACTACTGATCGTTATAGATCCCCTTCTGACTGCTGATAGTTATAGATCCCCTCTGACTGCTGATAGTTATAGATCCCCTCTGACTACTGATAGTTATAGATCCCCTCTGACTGCTGATAGTTATAGATCCCCTCTGACTACTGATAGTTATAGATCCCCTCTGACTGCTGATAGTTATAGATCCCCTCTGACTGCTGATAGTTATAGATCCCCTCTGACTGCTGATAGTTATAGATCCCCTCTGACTGCTGATAGTTATAGATCCCCTCTGACTACTGATAGTTATAGATCCCCTCTGACTGCTGATAGTTATAGATCCCCTCTGACTGCTGATAGTTATAGATCCCCTCTGACTGCTGATACTTATAGATCCCCTCTGACTGCTGATAGTTATAGATCCCCTCTGACTGCTGATAGTTATAGATCCCCTCTGACTGCTGATAGTTATAAATCCCCTCTGACTGCTGATAGTTATAGATCCCCTCTGACTGCTGATAGTTATAGATCCCCCTCTTACTGCTGGTAGTTATAGATCCCCTCTGACTGCTGATAGTTATAGATCCCCTCTGACTGCTGATAGTTATAGATCCCCTCTGACTGCTGATAGTTATAGATCCCCTCTGACTGCTGATAGTTATAGATCCCCTCTGACTGCTGATAGTTATAGATCCTCTCTGACTGCTGATAGTTATAGATACCCTCTGACTTTGTGTCCCCACTTTTAGTGGGAAGCCATCCCAAATCAGGATGGTTCTGGGAGAAGGGTTATATGGATCTATTTTTTGACTATATCTGCTTTACAGTGACAAACAAGATTTTAGTTCCGTTAGATAACCTACACTTGACACTAGTGTTTGTTAAAAGACCACCCAGACCCAGACATATACTCACCTTGATCTTTTCTCGATTACTGCGGCATCACAGCAGCTTCCCTGCTCCCTCCACCAGCAAACATTCAAGTCTGTGCACAGCTAGGGGGACAGCACGTCACTGAATGTGGTGAAGATGTGGCAAAGCTGGATGGGCGCCATGCCAAATGCCCCATAGGGCATGGATAGAAACTGGGGGGATGCTGTAAAAGAGGGAAAAGAAACGCTAAAATGTCAAATTCTAAAAAATCTAACTGGTTACAAGTCTGAGCCACTCGCTACTCTCCAGGAATCTTTCCTCTGATTCTTCATTTGCATGTTTGCGTAGAGCAAAGCTGAAAGTGAGGCTTGGTCCTGGTCTCTCCAAGTCTCAGCCTTGCACTCCCTATACAGACATGCTGCCAAAGGTATTAAATTTTTTTTCCGGGCAACTTCACCCCACCTTCTCCTCCTTTGGAAACTATGTAAAATGAACCATTTCAAATCATCTCAACATTTCTATATGTATATTATATTATATGTAAATACCTTATGCATTCTAAGTGAAGTCACTTTATGAGCTTCCATTTCTGGGTGGGGCTGAGCTGGAAAGGACATGTTATGGTGCAGCTTTATTTGTCATGCACATGCTCTGCTGTGATTCAAGACTGTGTTGCCACTGTGACCGCTGGGGCTTGCCCTGCTAGCTTACACTCTATGGGACAGATTGGCTGTCAGACCACTTTTTTGTGTATCCTGAAATTCAAAAGAGGGCAAATATTGGAGCCCTGCTATGGCTTCTACCCTGGGATGCAGGGAATGGGGGGAGAGGCACATGGGACAGGAATCAGCTGAGCTGCTTGCCGCCCTCTTATTGCCATAGGGTTAACAGTTCTTTCTTGAGCTGTGCGCTGCTGTGCCCGCTCTAAGTGAATGGCTGGCGTGGCCCCACATACTGATCAGCTTCTTTAGCTGCACATTAATATTGCAGCCATAAACAGCCCTGCCTGAGCCGTAGGAAATGTCAGCTGGGTTTGTATAGCAGCTGACCAGAGGGGCATCCCTAATCGGGATGCCTTAGGGGGACAGACCAACTCAGGATAGTGAAAATCCTGGGTTTTGCTCCACTTTAAAGAAGCCTGTTTGCCATGAGAATTGTGAATGGGATTGGCTTGGAAACTAGTTTAGATACATTGCCCTGAAAGTATTTTTTTTTTTTTGGATTTTAAGGCTGAGCTTGGAAAAACAAAGAAGAGATGCTACTCCCTTCCTGGACCGGACTTCATCTATGGACAGAACAGTTTCCTGAGAGAGGGTGGTGTGGCTGAAGGTAGGTCCAAATGATTGTGACCATAGAATGAAATCTAGTCTTAGCACTGTGTATTATATTTCCCATCGAGGTGGCATGAAAATGTTCTGGGCCCCTTTTATACTAGTAGTAGCAGGTCAATCGCAATTACCCTGCATGCAGAATATTTGCCACGATAGTGACTGTGATCGTTTATTATATTATCACATTTGGCATAATTTAAATAAAGGAAGCTTCGTTTGTCTCAGTCTTTAGTTGTCTAGAAGCATCCAATTAAGTTTAAAAACAGAAAAAAAGTTTACTGTATGAGCCTTTAAAGGGCCCTATTAAACATTCACACCAGGGCCCATCACATTTAGTTATTCCACTGGAACAGAAACTGCATTTGCCATCACATCTGCAACTGATCTCCAACTGCATCTGCATAGGTGTGATTGGGGGCATATTGGGAGCCTGAAATGTTGTGGCAATTATATATATAATACTGATTTATCTTTTCTTTTCTCAGCTATCAGTCACTGGCAGACAGTAGAAGCGAAAGCCCGGCAGAGAAAATTAGAAAGTAATTTTGTGGCTCTCAACCGGGAAGCAGTCAAATCTGGTCTGGTCTCAGCAGCCGAACACCAAACTTTCCGTAACACGCATAAGATCTGGCGCCCCATCAATGAAGGCCGTGTGATGAATCACAAACCTCATCTACCTCCTGATATGACCTTTGGAATCTCCACCAGGTTAGTAATAGCCACCATTATACCATATAAAGAATTTAATGAAAGTGTTACTTTGTTTGAAATGTGTTATTTTAATTTGTGTGACAGCTATGGAGCTCTGGGCTACAGGGGCCCCAGGATTGGGTCACTGACACTTCTTAAACCCAGAAATACTGCCCAGTCTGCAGAGCTAGCAGGCTCTAAATATCAGCTGCTACCTATATACATTGCCGAAGGAGCCCGCAGAAAGGGTTTACTAGGAATGGGGGGGCTCATATAGCGGGGCATCCTGATTTGGGATGCCCCGGGGGGAGGTAGCGGACAAAACCCAATGCAGTCATCTATAATCTGAAATCTAAAATATTTCAGGGCTGGCCAGGTTTGGTTTTGTTCTGCTTTAAAGAGTATTGGCAAGGCTGCCACTGGTGTGTGGACTAGATGGTGGCGCTTGAGACTAGTCCTGTGAAGTCTGACCTACCAGCCTGAGATGTGGCCCAGGGAAAATCTTAAAAGTGGGCCACAAGTTCTGTTATATTAAACCCACATCACTGTCACGCTCACCTATTAGGATCCAGTTATTAAAGTGATTTGACAAGTCAAAAGATAAAAAATAAATATCTGTAGCTTACCTTTCATTCATTGGCTTTAGTGCTGTGTTTTTTTTCTGTCTCCTTAGTGAGGAAAATCTTTTTCTCATTTAACTTTCAATCCCTACCACGCTGATCTGGTCCCTCAATCAACTTTCCGTGGACCAAGAACAGAAATACCTCCCACTCCCTGCCCAGACATCCTGAATAGCTGCCTCTCGCTGCAGCTCTGAAACCCCATCCCTCCTCTCGGATCTCTCACACTCATCACAGTTTGCTTACATCATATCGCTGTTGCCACACCCACTGTTCCTCTTCATTTTTGCTATGAATTTCCAATGCTCTAATACTTTTAAAGATAACTTAGGAACTACAGGGTCTTTTTGAAAACGGATTTAAGTTTAGTGCAACGTGTAGCCCAAGAGAACAGGACAGCAATTGGGCTTTCCTTTAATATAACTTTAACCCCCTCCCACCAGCATGGAATTATACAGGAACAATATAATAACCTTTTTTACTTACCTCCAGCCCTGTATTCAGCCCCACATGGGACAGAACACTGGGGCTGTGCACACGGCTGGAATAATATTTTGCCCATCTTCTCAACTGGCATCAGTAAGTGCAGCGCAGGTGGGAAATCCTACTCCACATCAAAAGCAACCATGATTGGATTTTTGAGGCTTGCCTATGGCACTGAACACAGGGGGTCCTTCTAGGATAGGGGCCCTAGGCATTTGCCCAGCTTCCCACCCCCTCTAATGCTGGTCCTAGGTACACCTAAAAACTATATACAAGATAGGCAGGCGCACACCGATTGATAATGATTTGCAAAGTTTATATTTGAAAAATAAGAATATACAAACAATTAATTTATATACATCTATATACACCACAACAAAATCGAGTATGCAAGGTATCCCCTATCTCTGGAGAGAATAATACATCAATATGCACATGAGTTGCAATTATGATACATCCAGATGACTGTGCTACAATACAATATCATATAGAAATCACTAGATATCCGTATGTCCATGTATTTACATAGTAGCTAATCTGCATATAATGTTTAGATAGAGAACTTTTGGTTTAGTGTTATGGATTAAAAGGAGGATTTAATCCAGGGAGGCAGCACCCTATACATATATATAAATACAAGTGTAATCTAGTTCTTTTCATGTGGAGTGCCGACCAAACCTATTAATTTTGCCTAGGTACACCTGCCACATAGCACTCTACTGCACTATATGATCATGCTGCCCTGGGCAATTTTGTAATTATATTAATAATAATTTATATAGCTCCAACATATTCCACAGCACTTTACAATCAAAGTGATCATGTGCAAACAGGGTAATAAATGACATAACAAGAACCGGTAAACCAATGAAGTAAAGCGGAAAGAGGGCCCTGCTTACAAGAATACAATCTAAAGGGCGTGTGCCACTTTTGTTGATTCAGGTCACAGACCATGAGTATAAGACAATATAATTTGTAGCCTACAATGTTGGATGCAGAGGTAGACCTATTAAGAACCACCTAGGTGGTATTAGAATGTTACAGGACAAATCTCACAGGTATCCAAACGTTGGAGGGATGTGCATCAGGAGTCAACTATGGGATTGGAGGTCCAGTCATAGATTAGATTAAACAATAACCAAGGGGAGGTGATAGACATAAAAGGATACTGGGCAAGGAATGTAAGTGGAAATTTCCTACTGGGCTCAAGAGGGCCCCAGTGGTTGAACTTAAAGTGGATTAAAACCCAGGATTTTGACTATCCTGGGTATCCTGAGTTTTGGTCCTTGCCCCCAGGGCACCACGTTGTGCGAAACCCCCCAGGTCCCCCTCACCTTTCCTGGTCCTACGACGCATGCGCGGCCACTTGGGTGGTTAGAATGAGGTTCTATGGATGTGTAATATATTAAATGTATTTTATGATGTTGTTTAATCTTTAGGCAGAGGTAGATGTAGATGCATCAGTTTTAAGCATAATTAGAATTTCTGTTTTTTTTAATATTGCTACTCTCCACACATGCTCTATTTTGTGCACCCAGCACTCAAAAATAAAATGCCTGCCTCAGTTCGCACAGATTACCCTTTACCGGCCCAAAAATAATATGTATAGTGAGTGTTGAACCCCCTACACCCAAGAAGCTGTCACTCGTACTAAGGGAAGCTCGTAAGGGAGCATTAAAGAGACAGTCCAGACTGCCCAAAAAAAAAAAGACACTTACCTGCCACCCTCTATCAAAAATCGGAATTCCAAGTTGGTGTAGCAATGTTGTAACAATTACATTTGCCTGCAGAATCATCTTAAGTTCCTGCAGGTATAATTAGGATTTGATTTTATTATTGAGTTAATACATGTGTTTCTAGTACAGAAAGTATTTCCATTCTATTTAACTTTTCTGTACTTTTAGTGGCTTTAAAGGCATTTAGCCCAGCTGCTCACTTCTCACACCTTGACCTCTGTTGTTCCGACTAAAGTAAATTAAATGTATGGTCAGAGTATTGCTGTAAACATAACCACCAGTCTTTATGCCCTCTTGGTACTAATAGGCCACCTCCGTGTGCTCTTAGCTAAAGTGCTGGAAACATGGGTTGTCGGTTTTCTCCATATGAATCCTGTTTATCTTTGAGCTTTTTTTTTAAACCCTGCTGCTTGGAGTGCATCTGATTTATATATGGCAACTTAAAAGCTTCTTGATGACCCCAAAAATCTCATCTTGTGCATTGCTATGCTCCTGATCCGCAGACCCCCCCCCCCCCCCAAGCCAGACACTTACTATTAAATCTGCATGAGGAAACTCATGGGATCAAACTTACCCCAAACATCTCAAAAGAAGGCAAAGTCTGGCACTTAAGATAAGAGCACTCCACTGGGAGCAGTGTGGCCTGAGATGTTTACAAGAGTGTACGAATCCCCCTGTGGTCTCCTATATGTGGGAAAGACGAGCGGCCCTTTTAAAAAACGCTTCCAAAAACACTAAAGCGATGTACGAGTTCACCAGGAGAAAGCAAGAGATGGAGAACCGGTGAACATGGAAAAACCTGTAGCTGTACATTTTTATACACATGGCCATCAGACACATGAACTAAAGGGCATGGTGATTGAACACATCCCCAGACCACCGAGGGGGGGGTGATAGGAATTGTCACCTGCTCCAACGTGAAACTTCATAGACTGGACACTGTTGCTCCACGAGGACTCAATACATCGTTTGGATTCAGCAGCTTTCTGGATACTAGATGAACTAACCTTTCCCCCCCCATTCTCAGATGAACTAACCTTTCCCCCCCCATTCTCAGATGAACTAACCTTTCCCCCCCCCATTCTCAGATGAACTAACCTTTCCCCCCCATTCTCAGATGAATTAACCTTTCCCCCTATCTTTAGGGAGTGACTGTATGTACCCCAATTCTCCAGTCTAAGCAAATTATTGGTGTTCCATTTCCATCCCTAAGGGCATTTTTCTCCTTATGTAGAATAAGTTTTTCACATTATTATTATTTTTCATATTTTTTATTTCCAATTGTATGCTTATTTTTGTATTATACGTTTTATGTATAATCTTCTTAAAATATCCTGCAGTTGCGTTCTTCTTTAAGACACCGCCGCACTGGGGTCAGGTGCAGAAGCTGATGCTCTGCCTCCAGCAAAGCATTTGCTGGAGATAGAGTGCTAGCTCTGCTACACTCGAGAGACAATCATTTGGCTCCTGGGCAGCGTCATGGGTTACCGTGCAGATTTTCTGGGACCTGTGACCTCACGCCTGACCTTCCCTGATTGGGGGACAGCATGGGGTTGCCTGGCAACCCCCTGCTGACAGCCGCGGCGGTGCCCTGCAGATTCCATCAGCAGGGGCGCCCAGCAGAGGTAAGCCGGGACCTCAAGGGGCCCCTCTATTGTCATTTATAGCATTAATTTACAATTTAATTTCCGAGCGCCGGTGCCGTCATTAATGACGTCAGGCGCGAATTTTTGAAGGGTTATGGGCCAGTGGGCCCCCTTTTTGTATATAATGGCTGTTCACTGCTTGTTCAGGTTGTATGTGGTTGGTCCTGAGGAAGGGGGCCACAGTGCACCCCCAAACATCTACCAGAAACCAATCCTTGTTTTGCACGATTTATGGTGTTTGGATTACAATATAAGCTATTTTACTTTTACCTTTACATTGGAGTGCTGGTTCTTTACAAAATTCTTACAAGGTTAAATGGACCTTGTTATCAAGTTATCATAGTTGGAACAACAGAGATGGAGGTGTGAGAAGTCAGCGGGCAGGCAAAATGGCCTAAAATCCACAGAGATCACTGAAGAACCATTACTGCAACTTTTCTAAGGCATGGATATTGGATAAGATAAATAGGTTATAAAATACATAGAACTGATCGAAGGGGTATTGAAAATAGGTCCAAGATGTTGATGAATGCCCATAGCTGGCATTAGGGGAGGGAATACTGTATGTATCTTGCTGGTTAGGGTGGTTGGACAAATGGACATATTTAATTTAATGTTACTTCATAGGAAAGAGCTACTTAAAGGGACTCTAAACCCAAGGGCAATAGCTGACCTGATGTCTGTCTCATAAGTCTCAACTTCATTGCCAGCAGCATAGGGTAAAAGCTGTTGCAGGGTTGTAAACATTTTATTCCTCCAGGACCACACAAAATGTCCCTTGCAAGCCAAAGGCCAAAGTGGTCTAGCAGCTGTCTCTGACCACAGCAAAGCATGCTTATGACTCGTAAAGCTGCTCCATGATATTTCCTTCCCAGCTCAGCCACAACCCAGAAACTGATGCATAGAAATAAGTTTTGCCTAGCATACATACACTGTTTACATACAATAAGGGATTTTCAGGTGCTTTATAATGGCTTATTTTCACTATATCCAGTCCAGGTCGTCCCAGAAGTGATGACATGTGGGTATTCTGCCCCCAGGGGGCGCTCGACTGCAAGATAAAAAGCTGTCGCTCCTCCCGGCCCCCTATAAAAGCAGGTGTCTCACTATGATTTCCCAGTGTTCATCTTGCAGTCTGGCTGCTGAAGATCGTTACCACTGATCCCGTGGACCCACTATTGCCTCCCAGTCACGGCTGATCGGTACGGTGAAGGTAGGGAGAACTCCGGGGTCAGGCGTTTGGCAGAGCTAGGCTCTAGGCCGCAGACCCTATTTAATGGGTAGCCGGCCATAGGCTGATGGTGAGCCTATGGGGGGGGGGACCACTTATGCCCACGGGTTTCATACCCTCCCTGCCCCACAAGCTTTATTACTGTGTGGTGTTTTTGCGGACCTTCACTTTATCTTGCGCAGACATCGTGGTGGCTCTTTGTTGTATCCCTTGATGAAATGGCTTATGCTCTTTGCATTTACCCACCTCGCTCCCTCGAGTTATCCATTCTCCTCTCTCCCCTCCATCTTGGCTGCTGCGCTGTGGGGGGGGGGGGGGACGGCGCCGCTCAGCGGAGGCTTTTTTCTGCTGAGGGCGCGGCTTCTGTGCGGAGGTGCGCCCGCATGTATCATGCCGTCGGGGGGGCGGGGCCGCACAATGACGCTTTTCGCGTCACTGCTGTGCGGCCCACCCCCCGAGGAACACGCCTTCCCCTGCCACGCTGCCTGGAGTCCTCCGTGCTGCTGAGCACTGTTGGTCCTTTCGGGGTTCTTCTACCTATCGCTCCTTTCGTGGAGGAAGAGGCGCTTCTTTTTCAGGTGGCCGCAGAGATTCCTGGGGCCGAGGTAGGTCCCGCTGCAGATCCAATCCCTCCTGGGGATCCAAATCCAGGCCCCCTGCCAAGGCTCCTCAGCATGAGGAGGCGCCCTCACCCATCCGGGTGAGGGGATGGCTTCTGTTTTTTGCTCATATCTGGAGACAGCGCATCTTGGATCGGTGGATTCAGGAGGTGGTGTCCTCCGGTTACAAAATAGAGCTGGCAGTCAGGCCGGCCTCAGGATTTCTTCAGTCTCGCATATCCAAGAACCAAGTGATGGCACAGGGCCTGAGAATGGCCGTGCAACACCTCCTGCGGTTAGGTGTGATTTGCCCTGTACCTCACCTCGCCAGGAGCGGGGTAAAGGTTTTTACTCCAACCTGTTCACGGTTCCGAAGAACGATAAGACCTATCCTGGACCTGAAGGGTCTCAACAGGTTTGTAAGAGTCAGGCATTTCCGCATGGAAACCCTACGGTCAGTGGTGAGCTCGCTTCGGCCCGGCGACTTCATGACCACGGTGGACATCAGGGATGCCTATCTGCACATCCCGATATTCCAGGGACATCAGAGGTTCCTGAGATTTGCTCTGGAGGGCTGGCATTACCAGTTTGTGGCTCTGCCATTCGGGATATCCTCAGCCCCCCGGGTTTTCACCAAGGTGCATGGCTATTCTGAGGAATCAGGGCTTTCATGTGCTGCCTTATCTGGACGATTTACTGATTGCGGCTCAGTCCCTTCAGCAGGGACGGTGTTATCCACTCTAGAGGCTTTCGGGTGGGTAATCAATTACCCCAAGTCTTCGATCACTCCCTCAATGGTAAGGTCCTTCCTGGGCATGACGTTAGACACCCCTCAGGTCAAGGTTTTCCTGCCACAGCAGAAGGTGGTGGGCCTTCAGACGCAGGTGCAGACCTTGCTGTCTTATCAGCGGCCGTCGATCCGTCTGGGGATGAGGCTGGTGGGCCTAATGGTGTCATACTTCACGGCAGTGCCCTTCGCCCAATTTCACATGAGACCTCTTCAATTGAACCTGTTGACCGGCTGGGACCGGATGCAGGAGTCGCTGGAACAGGAATTTTCTCTGTCCCCCCCTGACCAGACAGCCCCTCTGGTGGTGGCTGGACCCCAGAAACCTGTTGGTGGGCAAGTCATTTCTGACTCCCCGGTGGAAGATAGTAACCACGGATGCCAGTCTGACTGGCTGGGGAGGCGTTTGGCAGACGCAGAAGATCCAGGGTCAGTGGG
Organism: Gastrophryne carolinensis; assembly: GCA_027917425.1. Taxonomy (NCBI): domain Eukaryota; kingdom Metazoa; phylum Chordata; class Amphibia; order Anura; family Microhylidae; genus Gastrophryne; species Gastrophryne carolinensis. Next base: position 196,956,614 of record CM051235.1, on the reverse strand, counting down.
GTCTGCAGGAGAACCTCTTGTCCATAAATCTCCTGGAGCTGAGAGTGATCCGGTTGGTGCTTCTTCACTTGACTCCCCATTTAAGAGGTCGTGCGATCCAGGTTCGCTCGGTCAATCAGACGGCTGTCGTCTACATCAATCACCAGGGCGGGACTCGGAGCAAGCGAGCCCTCAAGGAGGTGACCCAGATTCTGACTTGGGCAGAGGAGAATGTTCCCTGCATCTCGGTGGTTTACATCCCCGGGGTAGAAAACCAGGAGGCAGACTCCTTGAGCAGTAGCGCCTCACGCCTGGGGGAATGGTCTCTCAGCAACAAGATCTTTCTTTCAGCCGGATGTGGACCTGTTTGCGTCCAGACACAATCACAAGCTCCCAAGGTTCGTCGCCCTGTCAAGAGATCCTCTGGCCTTTGCCACAGACACTCTGGCAATTCCTTGGACGGAGTTCAGGCTCCTTTATGCAGTTCCTCCGTTTCCACTCCTGGGCCGAGTGCTGCTCAAGAAAGGAAGGGGTACCAACCATCCTGGTGGCTCCTCGCTGGCCGAGAAGGAGTTGGTTTGCAGACATAGTTCAGATGTCAGTGGATCACTACATCATGCCCGACGACCCAGGGCTTCTCACACAGGGGTCGCTGTGGCACCCCAATTTACAGACGCTGGCTTTGACGGCCTGGCTATTGAGACCTCCATCCTGATGGAAAAGGGCCTGTCTGCCACGGTTGTGCATACCATGATTCAGGCACGGAAGAAGTCTTCTTCCATTATATATTACAGAGTTTGGCATGCCTACATTGCTTGGTGTGAATCCAAGAGGCCCCCTTCTCTATCTCTTGGAGTTTTTACAACACCATTTAGACTTGGTTCTCCAGCTGAGCACCCTCAAGGGCTAGGTCTCTGCCTTGGCCATTTTTTCCTTTTTTCCTTTGCCAATCATAGATTGATCAAGACCTTTTTCCAGGGTGTTACCCACGTACGTCCACCGCATAAGCCTGTATTACCGGTGTGGGACTTGAATTTGGTACTTTCTGCTCTCCAGGGGCTTCCCTTTGAGCCTTTGTGCGATGCTGCATTGCCTATTTTGACCTTCAAGGTGGTCTTTTTGGTAGCGATCACCTTGGTGCGTCGCGTGTCAGAGCTGGCCACGCTTTGTATGAAGCCTCCTTATTTTGAGCGGCATTAGGATAAGGTGGTTTTTCGTTTTAAACCTGATTTTTTGCCTAAGGTCGTGTCCCCTTTTCATCTTAATGAGGAAGTGGTCTTGCCTTCCTTGTGTCCAGCACCGAATGCTAAGGAAAGGACCCTCCATGCCTTGGATGTGGTCAGGGCCATTAAGTATTACCTGGTTGCGACTGAATCCGTTAGGAAATCGGATTTGCTCTTTGTCCTAACACAGGGCTCTAGGAAGGGCTTACCACCAACCAAGTCCACTCTCAGTAAGTGGATCAGACAGACAGTGATGCAAGCGTATTCTGCCAAGGGGTTTGTAAGGCCGCCACTTGGTCTTCAGTTCATACCTTTACCAAGTTTTACAAGGTTGATGTTAGGCCCTCAGCTGATGCTGTCTTTGGCCGAAAGGTGCTTCAGGCGGTAGTGAAATGAACTACATGCTATTCCGCACTGGGGATCCCGCCCTAATGGACACTGCTTTTGGATGTCCCATATGTCATTACTTCTGGGACGACCTGGACTGGATATAGTGAAAAATACAATTCTGTGATACTAACCTGTAGAATTGTTTTTGAATATATCCAGTCCAGGTCGTCCCACCCCGCCATTGTTTTCATTATCTCTGGTTTGCCTGTTATGGTGATTACCATTGTTATATCGGACCGTTGTCCTTAAGTTTTTGTTGGAGAGAGTACATGCTGAAGCTATGTGAAGTAACATGGTTTCTTGTCTTCCCGACCTGTCTCTTTTTCTTACTGCTGTTTAACAACTGGGAAATCCTAGTGAGACACCTGCTTTTATAGGGAGCGACAGCTTTTGAACTTGCAGTCGAGCGCCCCCTGGGGGAGGAATACCCATATGTCATTACTACTGAGATGACCTGGACTGGATATATTCAAAAACAATTCTACAGGTGAGTATCACAGAATTGTATTTTTATACTGTTCCCTAGGAGGATAAATTTGGAGGAACTCGGATGTGTGCCTGGGGTCCCCTGCCTGGCCCATTTTAATACATTTGATTGTATATGTAATTGATTTAATGGATATTGAATAATATTGGATACAAAATCCAATAAATATTGGATAAAAATGGATATTGGAAAATATTTTACAATAAAACATAAAAATGGCCAGCCTTAGAAAAGGGGCAAACAAGGCAATTGCTCATGGGCCCCCTACCTGACCACTTTTTATTGTTTCTTTTTATTTAATTGATTTAATGTTGACCTATGAGACTCCAGGGCAGACTTCCTGGCCCATGGTTGAAACCTCCCAGGGCGCCCCATATTCTTACAATTCCCAGAGTCTTCCGCAACTGAATGGTTGTGGGGGGGGCACACACAGCCGACGGGAGGAAGTGCTGCTGCACGCCACTCCTAAGTGTGGCTAGCCATAACGTGGGCTCGAAAACCAGGGTACCATAGGGAGAAGGGCCAGAACCCAGGATAGAGAACACTTTAATGTTGCGGTGTAGGGTAGAGAGATGAAAAATTAGGAATTTGAGTCCCAATTTGTCCAAAACCAGTGGTGAACATGGCTTACAATTCTAAGTTGCAAATGGGGCATTTGGCAATGTGTCTTAAAGCAGACAAAGATTATAAACATTATATTATTAACAATCAGTATGCCCCCTAACTCAGAGGGTATACTGAGTGCTGATGCCCCACTGTGCATATACCACCACCAGCCTTGGTCTTGCCATACATGTACCATGTTTCCCAGTAGATTGGTCACCTGGGGTTGTGTGACCTGGGTTTCTCTTCCGAGATTCAGGCCATCAGAGGAAACCCGGACCACATTTATACCTTGAACATACCTACACACTGCTGTGTCTTAACCCCCACCCCCTTAAAATCCTTGGATGCCCTTAACCTCGGTTCAATCTGGAAACCAAACCAATGCCATGTACTTACCCCTTTGCTTCTCTGCCTTGTTCTAACGCCCACAAATCCTACCAACAACCGGTCGCGCCTGCGCCATTGGAGAGGCAAGTGCCTCCAGGGAACCTTTCATGTGTTGGAACTATAATGTAATGAGGGATCTCTTGAACTTTCAGCAGAGTTCTTGGGTTTTAAGCCTAAACCTTGATGTAATTCATCAAAAATATTATTCCAGTTAAAAATCTAAATGACCAGTGTAATGACCGAAGCACAGCAAAATTAAATAGATAAATCCATTTTTTAATGGACGTGGGCGTCAAAACACCTTGCCATGAAAAAATTAAGCAAGGATGCTGTGTGTATTTCATCTCTTAGCAAATGGGCTTTGCATATGCAAATTGAATGGATTTTAAAATGGTATTTAAAGACGATTTTCATAGCCGACATTAACATTAATTGCAGCCAAATGAAAATGTTACATTACTTTGCTGTTAGATGCAAACAGCCCGGTCATAAAGGTTTATCATTATCAGGCTTGCGCCTACGCAAAATGACAGCCCAGCGTGGCAAATTGCAGCCAAAGAGGCCTTTTATGGATCAAAAGCATCCCACGAGCAAAGCCAAATCAGCATCAATTTTGCTTTATCCCTTCGTAAATGGAGGTTAAATGGCTGCTAGAAATGGCCGGCCGGGCTTCACTTTTAGCGCTAAGTGTCAGGATAACAAAGAGAAGAAACACGGAGGAAGCTAGAAATCAGCGATCAGTCGGTGATGGGAAAATGTTGTTGTAAATGAGCTAATGGCAAATTAGGCTTTTAAGGTAAAGAATGAATATGCCTCTAAAGGAAAAATAGGAGGCTTGGTGACTATTAAGTAAAGCATGCTCCATCTGAACTTAATTCTTTTTTAAAGCAGACCTTCAGCTTCCAAGCGAGAGTATAGGTATGATGCCATGGATATGTCCGCTTTAATGCAAACCCCTCCCTTAAAGTGTACCAAAATCCAGGATTTTGACTATTCTGGGTTTTGGTCCGTGCCCCGCTGTGTAAAATCCCCCAGGTCGCCTGAAGGAACTTAATTCTCTTCCCGGTCCTACGGTGCATGCGCAGGTTCTCGTCCAGCGTGGTCGGATGCACTCGAGCCCCTTCTCCCAGGAGCTCGTCTAATGAGCGCAGATCCGAGCGTGCTGGCGGCCGCACCGCGATGCCCTTTAACAGGGAGCATGCCCACAACGGCCATTCACTAATGTCTGGCGCAGGCACGCGCCCTATTAAAAGGATAGCAGGGATGTGGCCGCTGGTCGCGCATGCACCACTGGACCGGGAACGAAGGTGAGTTTTCATCAACCTGGGGTGTTTCACACATGGGGCACCCCGGATCAGGGAGCAAGTATGCCTGCCCTGGAGTCTCATAGACCCCAGGGTGAGTTTTGGTCGTCTTTAAGAACCTACACCCCTCCTTTTTGCAACTGTGCCAGGGAGGGTTTTGGTCCAAAGGGACACTTAAACTATCATAACGCCTGAGTGAGCCTTGCATTAGAGACACTAACTTTTTCCTAGAGGAGCTATCGTTGGGATGGGGCAGGAAACAGCTGGGGCAGCAAAAAGTAGGTGAGTTTAGGTCTCTGCAGACCAGTGCCCTATCTGACTCAGGGTTGCTAAAAAAAGGCCATCATCTTTAAGGTCATGAACTCCCCAAATGAACTCCTGGAAGGAGGGTTGCAATCTTGATTTCTCCACGTTTCTTGTTAGATGTTAAATCTAAGGTAAGGAGTGCTATCTTAAAGCAAACAAAATATTTTTAACTAGCATCCCCTGAATTGCTCCCCCCATGAAGATTACCTTTTGCCAATTTTCACTGCCCCTACTTCACGCTAATCCCAGATAATGGCGCCTGTTTTAGCTGTAAAGCTCCGCCTCCTCCATTCATTGCCACTGTTGTGTGTGGCAATGATGTCATTGCCACACTCATGCAATGACTGATCATCTGCCATCTTACAGAGACGGACAGCAAAATGAATCAGTGTTCCAGGACGATTCAGAAATTGACAATATCCATTTCTAGTTCTACAGAGGGGAATATTAGCAGGGGCTTTGGACAAATGTATTTCACAAGTTCAGTGGGTTTGGGTCTGCTTTTAATCAGAAAGTATTTAGTGGAGCATACAGGCCAAGAAACACAGAATTACTATGATTCTTAATGCAAATCTTCCCTTTTCCATTAGGCCTAATATAGGTCTCTCCCTAAAGTGTTTTGGTTCTCTGTTAAATGTTTTAACAATGTAATCTAGGTCCCTTTCTCCCTTTTTTTTTAAACTTTATTTTATCAAGCACTAAAATGATTTATTGGCTGGTAAAGTTTAATAGGAGATACTTTCACTTCCAATTGGTCACCATAGATAAGAAGCTTGGGTGTCAGCCGAACCATGGAATGGTGACCAACAGCAGATGGGGAATTTATCAGACTGTAGAGAGACTCTCATCCCTTTTGAAGAGCCCCTCTGCCTTAGTCCGCTGACCAGTATCCATCTGCTTAATATTGTCACTATCAGTTTTTTTTTTTACTATAAATTTCCAACAATTAGACTGAGCAGAAAGGCCAAGGAGAAAACATGCAAATCCTTTTTTTCAACATTTCCATCTTTAGGTACCCCCAATTGACTAATATCTGTAAAATGTATATCAATGACCCTAAGCAAAATCCAACATCTGGGTAAGCTCACCTTATAATACCTTTGAACCAGCTCTGATAGCCAAGCTACTAAACCCTGTACCACAGTCTCACCTTGGAATATAAGTACGAAAGTCAAAACATTCTGCTAATGTCATTACCAGACTTTTATAGGGGTAGAACTGCCCCAACATTGGACATTCTACAACTATCAGGACTAATGTGCACTAAAGGTAAAAAAAGATGTAGGAATATGTCTCTCGCCTCAAACATGCACAGGTGTACAGTGCCAGCCACCCTGATTGTCATATTATTATGATGATATATAATGATATATATATGATATGGGCACAAGCCGAGGCCCTGTAGTTGAAAAAAAAAAGCCACTGTAGGGGCCAGCTGCACCACAACAAGTGGAGAGCCTGGTGATGGTGCTTCTGAGGGCAGTTGCCCTTCCTTTCCATCTTTAGGTGCCCCTCAGTGGACTGATATCTGTATTCAAAATATATATAAGGGCCCTTAGCTAAATATGTTGTTGGCATAAACGATAACTAAACCAGCGCCAATGCGTCTAAAAGCCACTGCAATTGCTTGCTTAATGGCGATAATGGTGCTACTAAAAGATAAAGCAGGCTTACATGCAGATCTAGTGATTAGGTCAGGTAGCACCCTAGGCTGTCGATGAGATCCAACAGGAGCCTGATCCAAATCTTCATTCCTGTCCACCACAAGTGCGGTAGGGAAATATGTGGCCAGCATAGGTGTGCACCATTTACTGCCGTTCTTTGGAAAATATTGAGCCAGATGCACCCAATGAACCTTTCTAGTGGCCTAAGTAACCTATCTGCACAGGGGACCATTGCAGCCCACCATCGCAATTGCAGCAAGACATTGAGATCTGAAAAAAAATAGAAGAACAGTATTAAATATAATTTATTACAAGAACATGGAGCAAGTAAAAATGAGGATTAGTAGAAGCCAATAAACAAAAGTCAACTGAAGGTAGAAAACCCTGTAAGCTTTTAATTCCAGCACAACAAGCCTGATCATTATCTCATGTCGGGATGATAGATAGCTAGATCCAGCCAGTGATCTGCAGCCAGACTGCAGTGACTTATGGCGCGTCCAATTAATTTACACTGTTATTAATAAGTAGATGCTAACATTTCCTCCGGATAAACCTTATAGCCATTATAGTCATAATATAAATACTAATCCCCCAAAAATTGGTGTGTGCAGAATACAGAGCAGCAAATCTGAGGTTTGTACAATAGCTGTCTCATGTAGCATCAAGAGTTACGTGTTCTGTGGGTGTGACGCTGGACTTTATGTATGCATGTATATATGTAGGTATGCATCTATGTTTGAAGCACCAAGAGTCTAATGACTCTTTATGTATGTATTTATATAGGCATCTATGTATGAAGCACCAAAAGTCGCCACAGGGGTTCCGCTGCCAGGTTTACTAGATCTGTGAACCACACCCTTCTGGGCCAATGTGGGGCAATTGGGATAATGGGAATCCATTCGTTGTTGACCTTTTTTAATACGCGACCCAGAAGTGGTAGTGGCAGAAATACATAGAGCTGGTTGTACCCTGACTAGGGGATGGCCAGCGCATCAGCAGCCATGACCAGGGGGTCCCGTACCGAGATGTAAACAGGACCACCTCTGGCACTCCCCATCTGTTACTGCCCCCCTGATGATTTATGTAGGCCACAACAATGGAGGTATCGGACTGTACCCTGACTGGGAGGCCCTGGAGCCAGCATAAACATCCTCAGCTTAAAGTGGACCAACACCCAGGGGTGATCGGCCCGGGAATCTATAAGATTCCCGGGCCGATCACCTCCCTCACCACGGGACATCCCGATCTCGGAAACCCCCCCAAAACCCCCCAAAAAACGTACCTGCCGCCGCTGCCGCCTCCCGCCCGCCCCTCTAGACGTGCGAGTGCCCGCGCCGGCCGTTTGTGAATGCGCACCCTGTAAAAGTGACGTTCGGGAGGCGGCGGCGGATGCGCTGTCTTGTCCGTCGCTGTCACCCGCTTGTCCGTCGGCGGGGATTGGACAGCGCGGTCACGTGGGAGCGTGGTGAGGTGAGTTTTTGGGGCTTTCTGGGGGGTTTCACACAGCGGGGCACCCCCAATCGGGGTGCCCCCCCCCGAAGTGAACCAAAACCCAGGATAGTCAAAATCCTGGGTGTTGGTCCACTTTAAACGCATTGAGTGCAAGACAGCTCTCCTGCTGGTCCCAGAGACCCTGAACACTCTGGTTGGCCAGAACGCCACCACACCCCAAACCGATAGACTGACAACTGTGGTCAGGATGACCCACCACATTTGTAGGAAAGACCAACCCACCGGCAGCAGACACTGGTCTAGCCACCAATCCAGAGATCATCAGGCCTTGTCAAAGTGAGGTGGCGGTCCAAAGTCTGTACCATTCTGTCCCATTGCGACTGAAGCAACATATATAGTGGCCTGGTATGGAACTGGGCATACGGTACTGCCTCAATGGTGGACACCATCAGGCCCAGGAGACGCATGCCCTGCCAAATTGTGAGGCGACCATCCACCAACAGAGACCGCACTCCCTCCTGGAAACCATGCACTTCCGCACCAGGAGAAGGACCCGTACCAGGTGAGTATCCAACGTCCTTCCCAGGTAAGTCCCCACCCTGAGGGGGATCACCTGGGACTGGGGTAGTCGACAATTCACCCAAACTGATCCAGGGTGGACAGTACCATTCTCGCATCCCACAGTGCTTCTGGCAGTGATGGGTCTCTGATGTCGTCAAGGTATAGGTTGATGCGCATCCCTTGACTGCGCAGGAGCAACATAATCACTGCCAAGACTTTTGTCAACACCCGCGGGGCCGTGAACAGTACCACAAAACAGAAATGGCGGGTGCCCACAACAAGCTTCAGATATTGCTGGTGAAAATCGAGACATGCAAATATGCATCTTTTATATTCACTGTGGCCAGGAAATTTCCCTGTTCCAGCAACATCATGACTGACCTTAGAGATTCCATGCAGAACTTCTGCACTTGAACAAAACTGTTCAGATGGTGGAGATCCAGGATCGGTCGAACGGATCAATTCTTCTTGGGAATAACAAAAAGTATTGAATAGAAGCCGAAGCCCCGCTCTGAGGGGGGCACAGGCACCATAACCTCCAGTCCAGCAAGCGATCTATCACCCTCTTGCGAGCTCCTGCCTGGATTTTACCAACATAACCCACAATGCATAGTGGCAGGATTTTTGCAGGCTACTGGCAGCTCCATAGAACACCACTGGGGGGGGGGGGGTCGACCACAGCAGTAGTTACAAAAAGGTTAATTTTTATGTGCAGCAATCTGAATTGCCCTGGGGAGGTATGCATATCAGCATTGTTTCTTGGCCCAGTTTAAAGCAGAACAAAACCCAGCAGAAGCCATCCTGGAATCTAAAACAAAATGTGTGACCCCCCCCCCCCCCCGCGCTTGCTGGTATTCGGTTACCTTTCCAGGATCCAAATGCACATGCTCGAGCTCTCACAAAATGAGAGCGTCCTGCTATGACTGCGGAATTTGGTAAAGGCTCTCGTTTTCGATGAGGAGCGTGCTGCCGCATCCCCTGCCTCTCTGCCATTTTGCATGCGCTCCTACCCCAGCCATTTAGATGTCCATTTACCACGGCCAGGGATACAGGGGATGCGGCAGTGCATGCTCCCTATTACAGTCAATGACAGCCGTTTGGGGATTTCACATAGCATGCACAATCGATATTCTCCCAGTAAATGAAACAAAAACCGAGAATGTGAAATTCCCAGGATTTGTTCCATTTTAATGGTATGTACTGTGCTATACTGGACAGTTTGTTGTCTATACTGCTATACTGGTCTGTTTATGGTCTGTACTAGACAGTTTGTGGTCTATAGTGGGTAGCAAAATTGTTTTACTTTTTGCATTTTCCACTTTTTACTATATATAATTCTTTCCCCTCTCCCCAGCTTCCCCACTCGCCTTCTTTCAATCGTCTTATCTATTTATCTGTACTGTCTCTCACTCTTTTTATTTGTCTTTTTATGATTTTTCATGTAATGTTTTGATCCTCCTTAAATATTCCTCTAATTCTGCATCTCTTTGTCTTCAGTAATTTTTTTGCTCTGCTTTCTTTCACTCACATGCTCTCTTTATTTTTATATATCAGCTATTTTTTCTGTTCAGTTTATTGTATTTTCCACTGTTATTTACTGTTATTTTGTTTAGGTCTCTTCCTCTTTATGTTGGACTTTATTTAGTTTTCTCACTTATTTTCATTTCTTTCTTCATTGTTTTCCATCTATCTATCTATCTATCTATCTATCTATCTATCTATCTATCCCTTTGCCTTTTGTTTTTCAATCTCTTCCCTGCTCTACTTTTTTATTGTTTCCAATTCTTTCTCATTCCCTCTCTCTATTTCTACCTTTCTTACTGGCATTCTCTCCCCTTCCTCCTCCCCAAGCAGGATGACCTGTCTTCTCTGGGCTGCTTTGTTGTAAGAGTCATAAAAAGGACATTTTTCATTCCTGGCCCCCCTTCCTCCTCTGCACACAATCAGACATAGATTTATACTCTTCTTGATGCCACTGGCATTCAGAACTGGGGAGGGGTCATGGGAGGCGCTGATGGGACAATAATGGATACGTTGAAAGATTCCCCAGGGCTTTGTCCGGCTGGGTACCCTATCCATCAGCCACCGAAACCAATGCCAAGGTCAGCACTAACGAGCCTGTGCCAGTGTCCCAGATTCCCCCATGGGGAAAACTCCAATCAGCATTCTGCAAGTCTTGCTCCGGCGTATGATCCATACAAGGGCTAGCTAGCGAAATAACACAACACCGCATGCAATAGCCGCCTTTCTCGCCATAATAACAACCCTCTCACCCCCTGTTTTAGACACCCCTAAATTCTCCTATAAATTCCCCTTGTTGTTAGTTGAGTTATCTAATTACACCCTCCGTGTAGATCCTGAACTTGCATAGCCCAAGGCTATTTCTTCTAGACCTCACGTCATTGATACTCCCTTTTAGAATTCACATAATGATCGGAATATATTGACGGGGTCTAGAATATTTTAGTTTTCCTAAAGAATTTAAACACTGTATATTTTATGCTTTGGTGAAAAATAGTTGCTTAAAATATACATTTGTAAAACAAAAAATGAGTCTATTTTAGAATCGTAAAGATGGTAGATATCACTGGAAAAGAGAAAAGGGGTGATATGTGTGCATCAAAATTATGCCACCATCTATTTTATTGCCCACAAACCAAATGAATAAACCCTCGATGTTCACAGTACTCACTGGTCCATAAAATTCCCCATCAGCCCAAATTAGCCCATAATCCATAAGACAGCCATCATTTAAAATATATACCGATACTTCATCAGTCACCCCCTACCCCAAATCCATGGTCAGCCCCTAAAATACCCCCTTTAACTCACACTGCTAATTTCAAGTACACAAATATGCTGGGCCATGAATAATCAGAACACACATGGTAATGCTAAATGTAGCTCATAATCTATGAGACAAGTATCAGTAACGATACCCCCATTAATCCAAAGGGCTTCCATAGGAACATGCTTCCATTACTCATAAGGAACCCATCTAGGCTGAAATTGGCCCAGACAATTTAGCAAAGTAACTGTTCAGCAGTTAAAAAAAACAAACATACTCAGCTTTTCTCCCTAGCAGCTGATCAGTCCCAGTCCCACAGATCCAAGATCAAGTCTGCGCCATGCAGGTCATGCAGTGCAATAAAGGGGAGTTGCTGAGGCCTGGCAACCCCCTCTAGTGCAGTGAATGGAAAAGGCTTCCTAGAGTTACTTTGACTGATGGTGGAGAATGGCCATTCCTAGCAGCTGACTGCAGATCATGCCTAGACAGCACAGGGCTCGATCATGTGATTTGGTAAGTTTCTCACTGCCGGAAGACAGAGGACCAATCAGCTGTTGAGGACAAAAAGTAAGGCTTTTGTTTTGTTTTTAGTTGCCTTGACATGGCTTTTGACTTCTTGTTAAAAAAATATGCCATAACTCGTTAATGAGACATCAGAAAAAAAACCTGAGGTTGCTGGTATAAAAGTCCCTTGCCTGTGGTGGAGAGGTAGCTGTTGGAAGCCGGCGCACAGAGAATCAATGTTCTTTGCTCTGCTGAAGATCAGGAGACCCCAGTGCTAGACCCAGGAATGAGGTGAGCTTTTTTTGGGATGGGAAAATGCCAGGTACGTGACGGACATGCAAACATATACATTTCACTTGATTGGCTTTTAAAGGGTTAAAACCCATAAAACACCCTCTCAGATGAAAAACAATCTGAAAACCCATAACATGTCCCCACAACCCAAATTACTTGCCCTTATTTCGGTGATATGGTGGATCTAATGAATGATTAGGAAGCATAGTGCGGTCTTTATGTTTGCCGCAAAAGGGCCCCATGGGCCTAAACAGTATGGCTGTATGAGGCCCTCAAATTCCAGATGTCTACACTGTTCCTTAGTGATCTATTAGTACTTTTAGTTTATTTGAAAAATACCCCACTGTCCATAGAAGATTGCTAACTACATATTAACTCAATAACTGCCCTCCCTTTGTGCAATTCAAATCATTATATAAAATGCCCCTTTAACACAGCTGGCTCTCTAATTCAATGTAATGTCAACCTTAACAAGAATAAATCTTTCTAAAACCATTAGATACCCCCACCCCAATGCAGATAAATACCCCTTAGGGTGTTCCCTGTAAATTGGGGTTAAACAATTATATAACAAGGTCCAGTTTCCACTCAGACCCCTCTCATTGAACTGCCTAAGGAAGTAAGGGTTTAAGTTGGGGCAGTCAGGTGACTATAAAGTTTTAGATTGCCCTATGTTCTAGCCAAGAGAAGTGTGTTGGCTAGGTGAAACTAGAAACTCGAGGTTGCTGGATCTTTGGGTGCCTCCTTGAGAGAAGATACCAGCTTGTCAGAAACCTGAAAAGAAGGGCCTCATAGGCTGTTATAGCCAGGGTTATTAATAGGTTTCACAGGCCCATGAGTTCGGGCGAGCGCCCCGCAGCCGTCTGTGAAAAGCTACCCATAGTAATCTATGTGTGCTTTCACATGTACTTTAGGCGTTTGCGGAGAGTGTTCAGATCGCACCGCAAAAGCCCTGCCAGCAGTGTCCTGAGGGCATAGCGCTAGCAAACCCCCTCCATATGAGTCGCTAAACGCCCTCCACATGCTGCACACAGCAATTGGCCAAAAGTGGGAACGCTACGCAATCGCCATAGTGTGAAACCACCATCAGTGTTCCCCGTCATGCTGTAACTGTCCAGGTGGTCACATACTGGGTCTCCCAGGCATACACAGCAAAGTCTCCTCACCTTGGATGTGCCTCCTCTTCCTTTAGTCTTTCCCCTGCCAGCTCTCTGTCCTGCCAGCATCCTACACTATGCACCTTGCTCTCACCATTGTCATGAACCGGGTGGAGCGAACTCGGGTGTGGATCCGCTTTAACTGTGGGACCGATGGTGGGTACCGTGTCAGGGGAGCGGAGTCTAAGGGGCCACCGGTATTCACCAGAGCCCATCGCAAGGCAGGTTAGTCTTGTGCGGCGAGTGACCCCCAGGTCGCTACCCCACAACAGCGGCCCAGTCCCACAGTCAGCCGAGGTTCAGCGATGTACACAAGTGGCAGGCAAAAAGGCGTAGTAAGTACAGGCAGAGATCGGTAAAGGTGAGTATCCGATCCGAGTATGTCTGACTTTCAACAAGCATGGAGAGACCAAGATCCGGCACTGAAGGAAGGAAGTGCCTCTTTAAATTGGAGAAGTGGATGCAGGCTTGGATGACCAGGCACCAATCAGTGCTGTACAGGCCCTTTAAATCTCAGGAATCCAGTGCGCTCGCCCTCTAGTGGACGGAGACGTGCGCGCACCTGAGCATGCGAGAAGGAAGCATGGGGCGAAGGGAGACAGCTGGGAACAGCCATGAGGGAAGTGCTGCAAAATGGATGACGGCTGGATGCAGCCATGGAGGTAAGTGAAGTGCTGCTAGATGGGCGTGCAGTGCTCGCCCTAACAGTACACCCCCCCCCCGGGTCTCCCCTTCTTCTTGGGGCCAAGAAAATCGGAGATGAGACTACGGTCTAGAATATTCTCTTCGGGCTCCCAAGATCTTTCTTCAGGTCCACAGCCTTCACAATCGACTAAAAAATATCTTTTACCTCTGGAGAGCTTAGAGGCTAGGATCTCTTTCACCGTAAAGGCATCCTCGGTACCAGAGATTGGGGCAGGCACCAAGGTTTTAGGAGAGAATCGATTGACAATAACTGGCTTCAACAGGAAAACGTGGAAAGAATTGGGAATTCGCAGTGATGTTGGTAGGTGTAGCTTATGACAAACTGGATTGATCTGTTGTTTGATCTTATAAGGACCCAGGTAACGGGGGCCCAATTTGTAGCTAGGAATTTTGAAGCGGATGTATTTTGCCGACAGCCACACCTTATCTCCTGGAGAATAAACAGGCGGAGCTCTTCTCCTTTTATCAGCGCTAACCTTCATACGGGTGGAAGCTTGACAAAGGGAACGCTGTGTTTCTTGCCAGATGGTGGAGAAATCCTGTGTGATGTCATCCACGGTGGGCGGCCACGGCCATATACCACCAAAAACGGGGACTTCCTCGTGGACTCAGAATCCTTAAAATTATACGAGAATTCCGCCCAAGGCAACAGATCGACCCAATCGTCTTGACGCACAGAAACAAAATGGCGAAGATAATGCCCGAGAATCTGGTTGACTCTTTCCACCTGGCCGTTAGACTGGGGATGATAAGCGGAGGAAAAGTCCAGTTTAATTTTCATTTGTTTACAAAGAGCTCTCCAGAACTTGGAAACAAACTGCACCCCTCTGTCTGAGACAATGTGTGAAGGTAATCCATGAAGTCGAGAGACATGCTTCAGGAAGTATTTTGCCAACAGAGGAGCCGAAGGGAGACTGGGCAAAGGAACAAAATGCGCCATTTTAGAAAACCTATCCACTACCACCCAAATAACAGTATTGCCATGCGAAGAAGGGAGGCCGGTAATAAAGTCCATAGCAATATGTGTCCATGGGGTATCCGGAATAGCAGGTGGTACAGGCCTGAACAAATTCGGTCACATCCTTTTCAAAAGAAGGCCACCAATAATATCTAGAAATGATAGAACAGGGGGGGCGTGGCCGAACATGAACGGCTGAGGACGTGTTTTGGGAGAGCTCCTCTCGGTCGGCCGAAAAACTAGCTTTTTCCCAGCCTTTACAAGCAGAACTAAAGCGATCACCTTGATGGCTAAGAAGAGGAGGGTGCAGAGGACATCGCCAGCTGCCCAATCAAAGAAAATAAGCTCCTACCTGACTGGTCCCAGGAGAAAAGAGAGTGGATCCCCGAAATCCAAGATGGCGGCGGCGTGCCGGGAGGAGATGGCCGGATGCAGCATGGCGGAGGAGGGGAGAGGATCAGGCTCTGAGGAGCCGTCGGCTGCCCGCACTGAAGCTCGGGCAGGCATGGCTGAACGTCGGGAGATGTGTCCCGTCGGCGGGACTCCGAGGAGTGGCGGGCGACGAGCTGCGGCCCCGCAGTCATGGGCGGGAGGGAGCCGCCTGAGCCGCCGGACGCTGGAGCGGCAAGGGAGATCCGCGCACAGGAGACCGAGGCACCGCTCAATGTCGGCGGGTGGCGGGCCTCGGAGGACACTGCTCACACAGCTGCCGGGGGTGAGTCGGGGACGGGGGTGGTGTGGTCCGCGGCGGGACTCTCGCGGGCTGCCGGGACGGCTCTCTCCCCCAGACTCCCCCCTCTCTCGTAATCAAGATGAGCCCTGCATGGCTGCAGGGCAGCAGGGGCAGAATGGGATCTCCCGGGGCCCGAGGGGGACACTTAATAACGGGCCTGACGTCTGGGGGCCCTTGGGGGGACACTCCCTCTCCAGACCCCAACACAGGTGCGGCTCCTCGTGTGGGTCTGCTGGAGATGACCGGCCGTATGAGGGGGGGAGCCCGGCTTGGAGCAGCACCTTTTCACCCCCTTGCTCAGCCATCATGGAGGCCAGGGATGCTGTTAGCCCGGCTCCAACAATGGATGGGGTCGCGTCCTCGCCCCTTCCCCGGGTTTCGCCCACTTCCGGCGCTGGCCCACCAAACCCGGATCCTAGAGTACTTTCGGATGGCCCACCACCAGGGGATTGGTCCTCCCAGGGGGGGGGTCGCACGGGGCCCGCATACCCCCTCCTGGCACTCAAGTTTGGGCCATGAAGATAGCCCACGGAGACCCTCACGGGACAGTGCGAACAGAATTCCTGGTGAGCCAAACTCCCAAGCCTGGGGGACCCTTCCTAACACAAAAGCGGGAGCCACCGGTAACCATCTGAACGCTGAATCGGGACAATCCATCTCAAGACCCCGACGGGACAACCCATTCCCTCCTTTACACCGATTTCCTCTTCCTTCTCCACTTGAATATGACCACTCAGCATTGGCGGAAATCAAGTCTGAGCTTAGGGCCCTCCCTACCAAGGCAGACCTAGAGGCCTTCATACTGTGAGTAGAGAGCACCTTTAAGAAGGACATTCTAGACCTACAGAATTCTGTGGAGGGCTTGAACTCTTGGGTTTCTGGATTGGAACAGTCGCAGCAAACGTTCCTGCAAAGAATAGAGGCACTGGGGAGGAAGATGTCTCGCCAGCAGACCATCTCCCAAGCCACGATATTGCATCTTGACGATCTGGAGAACCGGAGCCGCCGTAACAACATCCAGGTGAGAGGCCTACCGGAGGCTACTGGGCAGGAGCAACTTCAGCACACAGTCACTGGCATCTTCAATGAACTCTTGAACCGCCCTCCAGAGTCTGAAATCGTGATGGATCGCATCCACAGGACCCTTGGTCCCAGACCTTCTGATCTAGGTCGACCTCGAGATGTGCTTTGTCGCCTACATTACTTCCTGGTGAAGGAGGAAATAATTAGGAGGGCCTGGGAAAAAGGCCAGATAAGCTTTGACGGGGCGTCGATCCAGATATTCCTGGATGTCTCCAGGAGATCCTTACAGATGCGTCGCCTGTTGAAACCCCTACTGGCAAAAATCCAAGAGTGTGGGGCCTCATATCGATGGGGCTACCCATTCCACCTTTTAGTTAGGAAGAATCAGCGCGTGTTTGCCTTGCGCTCTCCGGAGGACCTCCCGGAAATGTTCACTTTCTTGGACATTCCCCCGATGGATGTTCCCAACTGGCTGGACATCCCGGCCCCGCCCACCCCACGGGCCCTGAGGGGGTGGCAACCGCCCAGACCACGGCGTGAGAGAAGATCCGGCCCGGCGAATAGAAGACGAAGCAATGAGAGGAGACTGCAGACCTGCCATCCCCTGGATAGTGAGCTATAGAGTGTCTCTCTGATTGCCCCTGATATCCTTTGCCTAACAATTTTCTCCCCCCCCTCAGGTTCTCCTAGCCTCGTTATGGACACGTGGACTGCCTCTATGATGGCCCCCTATATATATACCATATATTAAGACCCACAGGGAGAACATGTAAATGATGTCAAGGTGCACTGCCCTATATCATCATGGGCGCTCATAAACCTAAAGAATACTAATTACAAAACACCTATAAGACAAGCGGTTCACATAGGGCTGGCATTTTCAAACAAGAAATCACATCAACGATTGCTTAACCACAACACTTAAATTTATTAAATGTGGCACATCTACATATGAAACGAACCCATGTCCCTCAACTTAAAAAGCTAGCATAGCTAAATAGATACAGGGGCCCCCCACACATACCACACCCTCTCGGTCTCACACAAACCTCCACACATCCCTAAGGATAAATGGCTGGCCAGCCAGTGTGTCATAATCTAGTTAATGGCAAGATTGGGTAGAGAGTCTATATATATATCGATCGTGTGTTTAACAATTTTTTTTTTCTCTCTGTTCCCTCCAAGGCTCCCAACGCCTGGTGTGGTTTTGTAGAATGTTCTCTCGCTTGCCCCGGAAACCACCCACATAACTGTGCTAGCGCCCCACGTGTTTTCGTGGTTGCGGGGTGGCTGGGCGGGGGGGCCTGGGAGGGTTCCGCACGGCTTGTCCAGGCGTTTACTGGACGGGCTTCGCCGCTGGACCCTCACTTATGCCCGGGCGCCTACCGGCCAGCCTCCCCGGTCATCCAGGTGGGTGGGGGAAATACCTGCAACGCCCCCTTTGGGGTCTACTCCGGGGCCCCCCGTCATCTGGCTCGGGCCTAGGGGGCCGGCCTCTGTCGCGCCCCGTGCGCTCGGCCGGCTCGGGCGTGCCCCCGTCCGGGCCTCTGTCCATTTGAGGGGGTCATGTTTCTTTTTTTTTTCTTTTTTTTTTCTCAGTAATGGTTCTAGAGGTTGTTACGACCCGTTGCGGCCTCGTACCGTCCTAGGGAGAGGGGGGACATGATTGAGACCTTTAAATATGTGAAAGGATTGAATAAGGTTCAGGAAAGAAGTGTTTTTAAGAAGAAACTTAATGATAGAACAAGGGGGCACAACCTGAAGCTAGTCGGGGGGAAGATCAGGAGCAATGTTAGAAAATATTATTTTACAGAAAGAGTAGTAGATGCTTGGAACAAACTTCCAGCAGAGGTAGTTGAAAAATCAACAGTCACTGAATTTAAACATGCCTGGGATAAGCACACATCTACCCTAAGATAAAGAGTACATACAGTATACACATAAGGGCAGACTAGATGGACCGTATGGTCTCCTTCTGCCGTCAACCTTCTATGTTTCTATGTTTCTAGGTGCGGGCATCAATGTGGTCCAAGTTGATCTTCGTTGTGGCCGGCCGAGGGGACCACCCCGTCCCCTTCTGCTTCGCCGTGCTCCCACAGTAGGCCCGTGCCCCACCTCCCAGACGCTGTTTGGAACAGTGTTTTGTTCCAATTTAGGTGGAGTGCCTTAAGCTTCCACTTGTAGCTAAGTTTTTGTCTTCCCTTTTTTTTCTCTCTTTCTTCTTCTTCTCTGTGTGTTACCCTTTTGTGCCCTCCACTCCCCCTACTCCACTTCTTCCCCCCCCTCACCCACACCCCGCCTTCGATACACGGACGGCTTGCCGGTCACTAAATGCTAGCCCCGGGGGTTTCCTCCAGCATACCAATATGTCCAAGGTAAAATGCACCTCCCTTAACGTCAAGGGTTTGAACTCCCCCTTCAAGAGATCCTCCATGCTCAGGGAGTTGAAGCGCTTGCACACGCAGATTGCCTTTCTTCAAGAAACGCACCTCAAAGCAGGCAGGTCCCATAATCTTACCGATCGTCACTTTAGGAATCAATATCTTTGCTCCTCTCCGGATTCAAAATCAAGGGGGGTCGCCATTCCCCTGACAGGGTCGCTACCCTGGACACACCTCGCGACTTTCGAGGATCCTGAGGGAAAGTTTCTCTTTGTAAAGGGGACACTTTACTCCCTAAAAATTACCCTGGCAACTTGTTACAGTCCCAACTCCAACCAACACAAGTTTCTCCATTCCACTTTGGAGAAACTTACAGCCTTTACAGAGGGGGTCTTATTGGTGGTGGGGACTTTAATATAGTCTTGGATCCTGGATTGGATACCTCCAGGGGGGTCTCACATATCCCCTTTTCCATGCTTAAAAGAATTAAGGCCCTATTCCACAAGAACCAGTTGATAGATGCATGGCGGATACTCAATCCAAGGGAGAGAGATTATATGTTCTTTTCTCCTCCTCATAATTCCTACTCCCGTATAGATTTCTTCCTGATCCCGCACAGGCTTTTAAACCTAGTAGTCAGCATGGACATTGGCCACATAACCATCTCAGATCACGCACCTGCCTCGGTTACCATCTACATCCCGGACACCCCACCCCTCAAAGGCCAATGGAGACTTAACAATTCACTCTTACAGGATCCTGAGGTCCGGGCGGATATCCATAAAGCTATCGCTGAATTCTTCTCCACAAACATTACGGAGGGGGTCTCACAGATGTCAGTCTGGGAGACCCACAAGTGCGTGGTCAGGGGCTTATTAATCAAACTTGGTTCGCGCCTTAAGAAGCAAAGGAACGACCAAATGGCACAGCTGACCCAGGAGATACTGGATGTTGAATCCAGGCATAAACAGACACTAGATAGGGGCCTGGGGGCCCGTTTGGTTTGCCTCCGGGAGTCCCTTAGAGACCTTTGCCTTTCCGAAGCGAAAAAATGCGCTGCTAGAAGTCAGAGATTTTTTTACGAGTACGCCAATAAGTCGGGTAAGGCCCTAGCGAGGGCACTGAGAGCTCAGTGTGGGAAGAACTATATCCCAACCATTCAAGATTCCAAGGGGGATAAGAAACAACTTGACCGCGGACAAGCGCAGGCCTTTGGGGAGTTCTATGAGAGCCTATACAACCTGCCCCAGGAGCGTTCGGTCACCCACTTGAACCGTATTGCGTCTTACATCCGGGAGTCCGGGCTCCCTAGGCTCAAAAAAGAGGTTGTTAGCGCCCTTGAGGGGGAGATCGAGATGGATGAGTTTCTCAGGGCCATCAAAGGCACTAAGCCGGGGGGGGGGGGCGCTGGGCCCGGATGGTTTTAACCTGGGATACTACAAGGAGTTTGCCGCGACGCTTGGCCCCCAGTTCATTGCTTCCTTCGGCTCCCTGAGGGATGGTTGCCCCCCGCCTAGAGATACTCTCCGTGCGCATATTACAATCATCCCGAAGGAGGGCAAGGACCCAATACAGTGTGCCAGCTATAGGCCCATTTCTTTATTGAATTGTGACCTAAAGCTTTTCAACAAAATTATAGCGGACAGATTGGCTCCTCTCATTCCCCATCTTGTCCATTGGGACCAGGTTGGCTTTGTCCCTTCAAGAGAGGGTAGGGACAACACCACAAGGGTCATCAATTTGATCCATCAGGCGCGTATGGGGGGGGGCGGGTACCTTGCTTCTATCGACGGACGCAGAGAAGGCATTTGATAGGGTCAGCTGGGAATTTCTATTTGCTACCCTTAGACCATATTGGCCTTTGGGAGAACATGACCCACTGGATCAGAGCTTCATACTCGTGACCCTTTGCCTCCGTCATAGTAAATGGACTCCCTTCTAAGACATTTAATCAATCAAATGGGACACGTTAGGGTTGCCCACTCTCACCCTTGATTTTCATTTTAACACTAGAACCGTTTTTGCACACTGTTAGGAGGAACCAGGATGTCGCCGGGATACGAGTTGGCCATGTAGAACACAAAGTGGCAGCGTATGCTGACGACCTAATCTTTTTTGTCACTAAGCCAGAAACATCTCTCCCCGTTCTGCTGGCGGAGCTTCAGGTCTTCCAGGCAGTGTCCAACTGTAAAATTAATTATCAGAAGTCCACAGCCCTTAACGTTAGTATTCCCCACAAAAGATTAGAGCAAATCTCGAAGAATTTCCGCTTCCATTGGGAGGGGGAGGCAGTGACCTATCTAGGAAAACAAATTCCGGCCCAGCCCCATAAGATCTATGGCCTTAATTTCCCCCGTTGCTGAAAAAAGTGGAAGAGGACCTTAGGAAGTGGAACAGGGGAGCATTCACCTGGTTCGGCCGGGTGAACATTATCAAGATGAAGGTACTTCCTAGAGTGCTGTATCTCTTCCAGGCCCTTCCTATAGAGATCCCCCATGCGTTCTTTAAGTGTCTTACGGGTTTGTGTTCTAGGTTTGTGTGGGCAGGGAAATCACACCGCCTGGCTGCACCCTTGCTGTCCCTCCCCAAAGCTCGCGGGGGACTGGGCCTCCCGGACTGGAAAATGTATCACGCGGCAGCGCACCTGGCCAGGGTGGTCGACTGGTGCAGGCATTCTAAGCTGAAACAGTGGGCACTTATTGAACAGGAGGCCTCGCCTGCCTTTCTTCTGGGACTCCCATGGATACCGCAGAGCCAGCTTTAAGCACTATGTAGGCACCCCACAATAGGCCCCACGAGGAGGGTAGTGGCGAGGGCCTTCCAGCGACCAGACATCTCCCCCTCCCCGTCACCATTAACTCCGGTGATAGGGCACCCGGATTTCCCAGCGAGCCAATCTAACAGCGTATTCCGCTCTTGGACACAACAAAATTGCTTTAGGATCTCGCACTTGCGGGAGGCGGGCGGGTGGTGTGGGGCGGAGGTTCTGGTTGCTAGGCATTCGCTACAGCCACTTAACTTTTGGCGGGCCTTTCAGCTGTCACATTACCAGAAATCCATCGACCAGAGAGGTGAGGTGGATAGACCACTAAAATCATTCGAGCAAATCTGCTCCGGGGAGGGTCACTTTAGAGGGGCTCTGTCATTTGCCTATCCCCTGCTTATTAGTCCCCGGATACGTTTGTGCCCCCCTGCGTGGAGGGATGGGAGAGGGAGCTAAACAGAAATTTCTCTGTGGAACAGAGGCAAGCTATGTTTCAGCTAGTTCACAAATCCTCTATCTCCAGCAGGTATCAGGAAACCTCATTTAAAATTTTGTCCCGCTGGTATTATGTGCCAGCTAGGCTGGCAAAGATGTTTCCCTCTTCCAGCCCTCTCTGCTGGAGGTGCTTGCGTGAAAAGGGCACGATGATCCATGTCTTCTGGGAATGCACCGGCCTCACCAAGTTCTGGGGTAACGTCCGGAGAATAGTGTTGCACTTGACGGGGATCGATTTGGGAGTGGATCCGGCCGCTTACCTCCTTAACTTGGCCCCGACTTCTATCCGCAAGAGGGGCAGGTCCCTCCTGGCCCCAATGCTGAACGCCGCGAAGACATGTATACCTGCGTGTTGGAAGTCGCCGGATCCTCCCTCTACGACTATGTGGCTGTCTAGGGTGAGAGACGTATGTAGGATGGAGGAACTTACAGCCTCAATGAAGGGGAGACTTGGTGCGCATGGGATCAATTTATCCTCTCGGCGGACTATCTGGGCTTTCTTCAGGAGTGACGTCATGATAACCTGTTGCGGATCCCCTCCCCGATGTCCCTGCACCCAGCTCCCTCCCCCTGGGTACCTTCCCTCCCCCCCTGTCTCCTTCTTTTCTTCAGTTTCTTTATTTCCTTTCTCTTCTTCTTTGTGGTATGCTATGTACTATGTTGTCTTGTTCTTGCTTTAAAGAAATGCGGGGACCTGGGTTGTGGACTATGGCTTCCAAGCTTTAATTGACGGTGGTTGGTGCGGGGAACATCAATGGCGGTTGTGTTGGTGGGGGTTGGCTGTACGGTTGTCTCCCAGGGCGTTGGATGTTGTTTGATGGCCCCTCCGGCTGAGCGGCAGGCCCGTCAGACTCCTCTAGCTTACTATTCCCCTGAAAGCGGTCGCCATACTGTGCAGTGTTTATATGATGTATATTCCTGATATGATTAATACTTTGCCATGGCTGTATTGACGAAGCATGCCTGTAATCCCTGTCTCCTCAATAAAAATTACAATTTAAAAAAAAAAAGAAATGATAGAACAAGAGTTCCTGATGTCTGCATGGTCGGCTACATGGGAAGAATGCCCCATTCTAATATTTTGCGACGTTGGCGAGCTGGCACAAAAGTCTTTCCCGGCAGCGCTTGTACAAGAGTAGCGGGGGCAGCGGTGGATTCTACACCAGAGATGTCAGAGGAGCGAGAAAGGTCGTCCGCTCTGATGTTCTTAGCGGCCGGCCGGAAGTAGATTTGAAAATCGAATCGAGCGAAAAACAACGACCAACGAGCTTGTCGTGGATTCAATCGCTGGGCAGTTTCTAAATAAGATAGATTTTTGTGATCAGTATAGATGGATACTTGATGGGCAGAACCTTCTAAGAGGTGTCTCCACTCCTCCAATGCCAACTTGATGGCGAGTAGCTCCCGATCTCTGATGGAGTAATTCCTCTCAGCTGGAGAAAAGGTCTTCGAAAAGAACCCGCAGGTGAGAATTCTGCCAGTAGACGATTTTTGAGTGAGCACCGCTCCGGCTCCAATGGAGGAGGCATCTACTTCTGGGGCAAAAGGCCGAGATGGATCTGGCCTAGACAACACCGGTGCAGAGGAGAAGGCCTTTTTTAGAGCAATGAAGGCCTCTTCCGCCTGAGGAGGCCAAGACTTAGAATTGGCGCTTTTCTTCGTGAGGGCCACAATAGGCGCCACTACAGTGGAGAAGTGAGGAATAAACTGCCGATAGTAATTGGCGAAGCCCAGAAAACGTTGAATAGCTCACAGGCCAATAGGACGGGGCCAATCCAGAACTGCTTTTAACTTGCTGGGGTCCATCTGAAGACCACGAGCAGAGACAATATGTTAGGGCGAGCGCTGCGCCTTCCCCGCGCAGCGCCCCCCTCCGTGCCTCTCCTCGGGCGTTTTCCCCTTACCTGGTCCCCGCGCTTCCTCCTCTGACCGGCATGGCCGCCGGCTTCCTCC
Source organism: Gastrophryne carolinensis (assembly GCA_027917425.1). NCBI lineage: Eukaryota > Metazoa > Chordata > Amphibia > Anura > Microhylidae > Gastrophryne > Gastrophryne carolinensis. Next base: position 196,932,500 of record CM051235.1, on the reverse strand, counting down.
TACTGCTGCAGTTCCACCTTCCGTGCGCGCACGTCCCCGGCCGCTAGGGGGCGCGCGCGTCAACCTTCACAGATTTAAAGGGCCAAGGTCCTGATTATTGGTGTCTGGCCATCCAATCCCTTTTCGGCTCTTCCCATAAATTGAACCCTGCCTTCCTTCCTGTGCCGGATCTTCGGTGTTCTCCTGCCTTCCTTCCTGTGCCGGATCTTCGGTGTTCTTCCGTGAATGACAGTCGCTGTATTGCTTGATTCCTCGTGTATGACCTCGGCTCTCCAATTGACCTTCGAACCTGTGCTGCCCGTCCCGACCTCGGCTTGTTTCTCCGCTATTGAACCCGCGCTGCCAGTCCTGACCTCGGCCTTCTCCTTCGACCACTGTTTGTCTCTACTGCACGTCACCTCAGCAGTTTGTGGAACTGTGCCGCTGTTGGGGGGTAGCGACCTGGGAGTCACCTGCCGCACAAGACCATCCCGCCTTGCGGTGGGCTCTGGTGAAAACCAGTGGCTCCTTAGACTCCGCTCCCCTGACGCGGTATCTGCCAAACAGTTCTGCAGACCCTGCGGGTCCACTTCTTCGCACGTTCAACCCGGTGCGTAACAGTAAGATCCGGCCATGGATCCCGCTGAGGTGCCCTTGCCGGAGACTTCCGAACTCCCAGCGCTGGTGGCTTTGCAGTCCCGGCAGATTAATCAGCTTACCGCTATGATGCAGCAACTCTTGACCCAGCAGCAGTCGCCTTCTCCACCGCCACCGGTGCCGCCACCGCAGTCTCCAGCAGCTTCCTCATCCAGAATCCGCCTCTCCTTGCCAGCAAAATATGAGGGGGACGCGAAGTTGTGCAGAGGCTTTCTAGCCCAGTGCTCTATGCACCTGGAATTATTGTTCGATCAATTCCCCACCGAACGCTCTAAAGTGGCCTTCATCATTAGTCTGCTCTCCGGAAAAGCCTTGGCTTGGGCCACTCCCTTGTGGGACCGTAATGATCCTCTCACCTTCACCGTCCAGGCCTTTGTTACAGAATTCCGTCAGGTTTTTGAAGAACCCGCTCGAGCCTCATCTGCCGAGTCCGCTCTATTGAATTTAACGCAAGGCGATCTTTCTGTTGGTGAATATGCTATTCGATTCCGTACTTTGGCCTCCGAGTTAGCATGGAATAATGAGGCTCTCTGCGCTTGTTTTAAGAAAGGTCTCTCTAGCAAGATCAAAGATGTTCTAGCGGCCCGAGAGATTCCTGACTCCCTTTCTGAACTCATACATCTCGTCACTCGCATTGACATACGCTTTGCTGAGAGGCGTGAAGAACTTCGCCTGGAGAGAGATTCCCAACGCGACAGGAGGATGTTTCGTTTGGCTCCTACCTTTCAGAAACCTTTGTCTGTACCATCATCTCCAGAGGTGGAAGCCATGCAAGTCGGCCGCTCTCACCTAACCCCCGTGGAGAGGTCTCGCAGGAGGAATGAAAATCTCTGTCTGTATTGCGCCAGTCCTGATCATTTTCTAAGAGATTGCCCCATTCGTCCTTCTCGACTGGGAAACGGGCGCACCTAGACTCGTTGGGAGAGGCGTCTCTGGGTGTGTGTGCTTCCTCTCCAAGATTTACCGTACCTGCACAGCTTTGTCTCTCATCTGCCTCTGTGCTTAATTTGCCGGTCTTCCTGGATTCTGGTTCAGCGGGCAATTTCATAGAGGCCTCCCTGATCAAGAAACACGACATAGCAGTTAACCGCTTGGCCAAACCGTTATTCATCGCCTCAGTTAATGGAGATAGACTGAATTGTATGGTGCAGTACCGTACCAAGCCTTTGCTCCTTAAGATTGGCCTCTTTCACCAGGAATACTTGGAACTCTTTGTGTTACCCCATTGTACTTCCCCAATCCTATTGGATCTTCCTTGGCTTCAACTCCATAATCCTACCCTAGACTGGGTCACAGGGGACATCAAGGCGTGGGGTACAACCTGCCTAAAGAATTGCTTGAAAGCCTTACCAGTTCGAACCGTTCATCCTACCACATCTCTACCGGGCCTACCCGAAGTTTACCGGGCCTACGCTGACGTCTTCTGTAAGAAGCAAGCTGAGATCCTTCCGCCACATCGCCCTTATGATTGCCCGATCGATCTCCTGCCTGGAACCACTCCTCCTCGCGGCCGTATCTACCCACTATCCGTCCCCGAAACTCAAGCAATGGCTACTTACATACAAGAAAATCTGCAGAGGGGCTTCATCCGGAAGTCCTCTTCTCCCGCTGGGGCAGGCTTTTTTTTGTACAGAAAAAAGACGGTTCTCTCCGACCCTGTATTGACTATCGGGGTCTTAACAAGATCACGGTAAAGAACCGATACCCCTTACCTTTAATTCCAGAACTCTTCGACCGTCTTCGTGGCTCCAGGATCTTTTCCAAACTAGATCTTCGAGGAGCCTACAATCTGATCCGCATCCGCAAGGGAGACGAATGGAAGACTGCCTTTAATACCCGTGACGGTCATTTCGAGTATTTGGTGATGCCCTTCGGGCTTTGTAATGCTCCTGCCGTATTTCAAGAGTTCGTCAATGACATCTTCCGGGACTTGTTGTACTCCTGTGTCGTGGTCTATTTAGATGATATCCTCATCTTCTCTTCTTCCCTCGAAGAGCATCACCGGCACGTTCGTCTGGTACTATCCCGCCTTCGGCAGCATCATCTTTATGCCAAATTAGAAAAGTGTCTTTTTCACCAGACCGCTCTGCCTTTTTTGGGTTATACTGTTTCAGCCCAAGGACTACAAATGGATACCCCATTTTTCCACTATCGTGGCCCCCATTGTGGCTCTCACCAAAAAGGGAGCCAACCCCAAGTCATGGCCTCCACAGGCGGAGGCAGCCTTTTTAACATTGAAAAAGACATTCTCTATGGCCCCGGTGCTCTCCAGACCAGACCCTTCTCGTCCCTTTTCTCTGGAGGTTGACGCTTCTTCCATTGGAGCAGGAGCTGTACTCACACAGAGGTCTCCATCAGGGAAAAATCATACTTGTGGGTTCTTTTCTAGGACCTTTTCTTCCGCGGAGCGAAATTATTCTATTGGGGATCGTGAACTTCTGGCTATCAAATTAGCTCTTGAAGAGTGGAGACATCTACTAGAAGGGTCGCTTCACCCCATATCTATTTTTACCGACCATAAGAACCTTTTGTATCTACAGACTGCTCAGCGCTTGAATCCTCGCCAAGCTCGTTGGTCACTATTCTTCGCGCGGTTTAATTTCCGCATTCACTTTCGGCCTGCCTCTAAGAACATCAGGGCAGATGCTCTGTCTCGCTCCTCGGACTTCACTGACGTGGACACTGCTCCTCAGTTCATTATATCCCCTGATCATTTGATTCATTCTGCTCCTGCCTCCCTAGTGCAGGCTCCGCCTGGGAAGACCTTTGTCCCGGTTCGCCGACGCCTCCAAATATTAAAATGGGGTCATGCTTCCCGTATTGCCGGGCATGCTGGTATCAAAAAGTCTAACGCAATTATTGCCAGATATTATTGGTGGCCCTCCATTGAGAAGGATGTGGCAGAATTCGTGCAAGCTTGTACCACCTGTGCACGTAATAAAACCCCTCGCCAAAGACCGGCGGGCCTTCTTCATCCTCTTCCTATTCCTGAAATCCCTTGGTCACACATCGCTATGGACTTTATCACGGATCTTCCTCCATCTCAAGGCAATACAGTGATCTGGGTTGTTGTGGATCGTTTTTCAAAGATGGCGCACTTCGTTCCGCTACCAGGACTCCCATCCGCTCCTCAGTTGGCTAAGAACTTTTTTAAGCATATTTTTCGGCTCCATGGACTTCCTTCCCACATTGTCTCCGACAGGGGAGTTCAGTTTGTTTCAAAATTCTGGAGGGCTCTCTGTACTCAGTTAAAAGTGAAATTAGATTTTTCCTCGGCTTACCACCCCCAGTCCAACGGCCAAGTGGAGAGGGTCAATCAGGTTCTAGGACAATATCTACGTCACTTCATTTCGGCCTGACAAGACGACTGGGTCGATCTCTTGCCATGGGCGGAGTTCTCTTATAATTTCAAAGATTCTGAAGCCACAAAAAAATCTCCATTTTTCATTGTTTATGGCCGCCAACCTTTGCCTCCTCTACCCTTACCTACACAGTCGGGGGTACCCGCCGTGGATGACTTAACACAGTTTTTTTCCTCTATCTGGCGTGAAACACGACATTCTCTTGTTCTAGCCTCTACCCGCATGAAGAACAGCGCTAATAAAAGAAGGAGAATCGCTCCTGTTTTCTTTCCTGGAGATAAAGTTTGGCTTTCAGCCAAGTACATTCGTTTCAAGATACCCAGTTATAAATTGGGTCCTCGCTATTTAGGGCCGTACAGGATCAAGCAACAAATTAATCCGGTCTGTTACAAACTTCATCTGCCTGCCTCCTTACGTATTCCCAACTCTTTTCATGTTTCATTATTAAAACCTCTGACGACTAATCGATTCTCTTCTAAAACGTTGGAGCCACTTCCGGTCGCGGGTACCGAAGATGCCTTCTCGGTGAGAGAGATTCTGGCTTACAAAACATCCAGAGGGAGACGATACTTTCTAGTGGATTGGGAGAATTGCGGTCCAGAAGAGAGGTCCTGGGAGCCTGAGGAGAATATCCTCGATCGAAGCCTTATTTCAAACTTCCTCGGTCCCAAAAAGAGGGGGAGACCTAAGGGGGGGGTACTGTTAGGGCGAGCGCTGCGCCTTCCCCGCGCAGCGCCCCCCTCCGTGCCTCTCCTCGGGCGAGCGCTGCGTCCCCTTCCTGCAGCGCTCCCCGCTCTACCGCCATCTGAGCGTCCGCTGCTGGCCCCCCAGGCTGCATTTTCCCCTTACCTGGTCCCCGCGCTTCCTCCTCTGACCGGCATGGCCGCCGGCTTCCTCCTACTGCTGCAGTTCCGCCTTCCGTGCGTGCACGTCCCCGGCCACTAGGGGGCGCGCGCGTCAACCTTCACAGATTTAAAGGGCCAAGGTCCTGATTATTGGTGTCTGGCCATCCAATCCCTTTTCGGCTCTCCCATAAATTGAACCCTGCCTTCCTTCCTGTGCCGGATCTTCGGTGTTCTTCCGTGAATGACAGTCGCTGTATTGCTTGATTCCTCGTGTATGACCTCGGCTCTCCCATTGACCTTCGAACCTGTGCTGCCCGTCCCGACCTCGGCTTGTTTCTCCGCTATTGAACCCGCGCTGCCAGTCCTGACCTCGGCCTTCTCCTTCGACCACTGTTTGTCTCTACTGCACGTCACCTCAGCAGTTTGTGGAACTGTGCCGCTGTTGGGGGGTAGCGACCTGGGAGTCACCTGCCGCACAAGACCATCCCGCCTTGCGGTGGGCTCTGGTGAAAACCAGTGGCTCCTTAGACTCCGCTCCCCTGACGCGGTATCTGCCAAACAGTTCTGCAGACCCTGCGGGTCCACTTCTTCGCACGTTCAACCCGGTGCGTAACACAATATATCCAAGAAAGGGTAAGGCGGTTTGATCAAAAAGACACTTCTCCAACTTGGCGTAAAGATGGTGTTGACGGAGACGAGACAGGACTTGCCGGACTTGACCGTGATGTTCTTCTAGATTAGATGAAAAGATGAGTATATCATCCATATATACAACTACACAGGAGTAAAGCAAATCCCGAAAAATGCCGTTTACGTATTCCTGGAATACTGCGGGTGCATTGCAGAGACCAAAGGTCATCACTAAATATTCGAAGTGGCCATCGCAGGTATTGAAGGCGGTCTTCCATTCTTCGCCCTCGCGTATACGCATCAAATTATAGGCTCCCCTCAGGTCAAGCTTGGTGAAGACCCTGGCCCCACGCAGTCGGTCAAATAATTCGGCAAGCAAGGGCAAAGGGTAGCAATTTTTAAAGGTAATCTTATTGAGGCCGCGGTAATCAATACAAGGGCGAAGAGAGCCATCTTTTTTCGCCACAAAGAAGAACTCCGCGTCTGCTGGAGAGGAAGACTTCCGTATGAACCCTTTATGAAGATTTTCTCGAATATACTCCGACATGGCTTGAGTCTCAGGAGCAGAGAGAGGGTAAATTCGGCCACGAGGAGGAGTGGTACCCGGTAGGAGGTCTATAGGGCAATCGTAGGGGCGATGAGGCGGAAGTACCTCCGCTTGTTTCTTGCAGAATACATCAGCATAGGTCAGGTAGATCTCAGGCAAGCCAGGTAATGGTGCTGAAGCAGGAATGAGTCGAACAGGAACAGACTTCAAGCACCTCTTAAAGCACGCTGCACCCCAAGTCTTGATATCGCCGGTGGTCCAGTCAAGCGTGGGATCATGACGTTGGAGCCAAGGAAGGCCTAGAAGAATCTGAGAGGTGCAATTAGGGAGGACGTAGAACTCAACATTCTCTTGATGGAAGAGTCCAATTTTTAATTGCAGGGAAACAGTGCGATAGCGCACAGTACAGTCCAGCCTATCACCATTGACTGAGGCGATAAATAAGGGTGTTGCAAGGCGATTCACAGGGATATTATGTTAATTGATCAAGGCAGCCTCTATAAAGTTCCCTGCAGAGCCCGAGTCCAAAAAAGGCGGTTAAATTCAGGGAGGTGGAAGGTGAGATGGAAAGTTGAACAGGAACTGTGAGCCGTGGAGAGGAAGCACATACACCCAGGGATGCCTCTCCCACCGCCACTAGGTGCGCCCGTTTCCCTGACGTGGAGGGCGAATAGGACAGTCCTTCAAAAAATGCTCAGAACCACCGCAGTACAGACAAAGGTTCTCGTTCCTTCTGCGAGTTCTCTCCAATTGGTTCAAGCGGAATCGATCAACCTGCATGGCCTCCTCACTGGGAGGTACATGTGCAGACAAAGGGTTTTGAAATACTGGAGCCAAACGGGATGCCCTCCTAGGGCGCTGAGAGTCTCTTTCTTGGCAGAATTCTTCACGCCTTTCAGCAAAGCGCACATCAATGCGTGTGGCCAGATGGATGAGATCAGTGAGAGATGAAGGCAAGTCACGAGCCGCAAGAGCATCCTTAATTTTACTAGAAAGTCCTTTCTTGAAGCAGGCACACAAGGCCTCATTATTCCAAGACAATTTGGAGGCAAGAGTGCGGAAGCGAATGGCGTATTCACCAACGGACAACTCGCCCTGGACCAAGTTCAAAAGGAACGATTCAGCAGATGAAGCCCGGGCAGGTTTCTCAAAGAACTGGCGAAACTCTGAGACAAAGGTGTGAATACTGGAAGAGACAGGGTCATTGCGATCCCACAAGGGAGTGGCCCAGGCCAAAGCCTTTCCAGAAAGAAAACTGATGACAAAGGCCACCTTAGCTCGTTCAGTGGGAAATTGATCCACCAACAACTCCAAGTGCAGGGAACATTGGGCAAGGAACCCTCTGCATAATTTGGCATCCCCATCATATTTAGCTGGCAAGGAGAGACTGATTCTGGCAGAAGATGCTACCGGGGGCTGTGGCGGTAATGCTGGAGCCGGTGATGGAACTTGCTGTTGCTGAATCGTTAATAATTGCTGCATCATGAGAGTTGATTAATCTGGCGGGACTGCATAGCCACTATAGCAGGCAATTCAGTGGCATCCGGCAGCGGCACCTCAGCGGGATCCATGGCCGGATCTTACTGTCACGGACCGGGTGGAGCGGACTCGGATGTGGATCCGCTTTAACTGTGGGACCGATGATGGGTACCGTGTCAGGCGAGCGGAGTCTAAGGGCCACCGGTATTCACCAGAGCCCACCGCAAGGCAGGTTGGTCTTGTGCGGCGAGTGACCCCCAGGTCGCTACCCCCCAACAGCGGCCCAGTCCCACAGTCAGCCGAGGTTCAGCGAGGTACACAAGTGGCAGGCAAAAAGGCGTAGTAAGTACAGGCAGAGATCGGTAAAGGTGAGTATCCGAGGTCGGGGCAGGCAGCAAAGGTTCAGAGTCAGGGACAGGCAGAGGTCGGTACACGGGTGAGCAATCCAAGAATGTCTGACTTTCAACAAGCATGGAGAGACCAAGATCCGGCACTGAAGGAAGGAAGTGCCTCTTTAAATAGGAGAAGTGGATGCAGGCTTGGATGACCAGGCACCAATCAGTGCTGTACAGGCCCTTTAAATCTCAGGAATCCAGTGCGCTCGCACTCTAGTGGACGGAGACGTGCGCGCACCTGAGCATGCGAGAAGGAAGCATGGGGGAAGGGAGACAGCTGGGAACAGCCATGAGGGAAGTGCTGCAAAATGGATGATGGCTGGATGCAGCCATGGAGGTAAGTGAAGTGCTGCTAGATGGGCGTGCACCGCTCGCCCTAACAGCCATCTACAGCTCCTGGCTACAAATATTCAGTTTTCAGGACTGACTGGGGCCAGGGTGCAAGATCCCAGTCCAAATTGGCTATTTTCTGTGTTGGAGATGTTCTGTGCTGTCTAGTAGGAGCACATTCCCCCTCTTCTGTGGTGGAGACATTCTGTGCGGTGAAGTTTCACCCTTTTGCTGATGGTCCATGTCTAGTTGGTGCATGGAGAACTCAAGATGGCAGCACAATCCCTCTCTTCCATGCTGCCAGCCACCCGCCCCCCTTCTGCTGCAGCTATAGTGGCTTTCAGTCACTGGCATACATTAAATAGAGGCAGAGGAAGCAGTTGCTACCATTATTGGGACTTCTTCTTGGCCCCCTTCTGCCACTCGCCCAATATCAGTTGCCAGCCAAGCCTCTATGGTATGTATATCATTGGTTATAGCTTATATTTTGAGTAAAGCTCTACTTTTAAAACCTTTACAACACTTACCAGCATGTTGGGTTGGGATTGTTTTTAGACCCCAAGGCCAGGAAATGCAACTGCTAACAACAAGCTGCTAGATTTGGCCATGGACATAGACTTGGTCAAGCTGGCTGCCTTCCCATTGCATGCTTTCATTCATTTTACCTAGTAATGGTCCACTTGAAAGCCTAATTGAAAGCATTATGGGGGAAACACTGATGAATTGCAAATGACCTTTTTACACAAACTTAACATTAAATGCGTCTCCCTTCACTGCCATTAAGCTTATTTTATGCATAAACCTCTAACAATTAAAATGGGAAAAAACACACAGAGCTTTGTGCAGCCCCAGAGAAAGCCCAGTGGCCCTTTTTGCTAATTAGCTGCTAAAGTCATCTCTGAATATGGATAAATCTTCCACCAACTTCCTGTTACTCAGGCTTTATTGAAGCATACAGATCGGCTGGTCAAGAGGGAACAATTAAAGGATGGGATAGGGGCTATGCAGGTGGATGAGGCTGTTAGTACCTGAATCTCTTCTAATCTTCCTAAGGATTTCCTGCTGTGATAAACAGAGACATAGCAGGTGGCAGGTGTCTTCTTTTGTTATTTAGGTGATTTGGAGGTGGGGGAGGGGGCAAAAGTAAAAAGGAGAACCTTTACATTGGTAAAGCAAAGATTTAGAATAAAAAGTTTAAACGATAGAATACAAATGTATACCTGGTCACAGGTCATGGTGTAGGGTGCAAAGCTCATATGGATGACTTGCAAGCTTCACTCATAGGTGAAGCAATGAGCAATGAAAATTAGGCGAGCTCCCATTGTTGCAGCTAAATTTCAGTATATTTGGTCAATAAGAAGCACAGAAAAGGTGTCAGCCATTTGTCCTTAAAGCAGAACAAAACCCAGAGTCTTCCATTGGGATGTCCCGCTGTGTGAAACACCCCAGATTGGCGGTACCAGCTTACCTTTGCCCAATGGCTTGTCCAATCAGAGCCGTTTGCTGTGCCTATGTAATTTGGCAAATGGCTCTGCTTGTTTACAATGATGAGTGAGAGTGGCCACATCCCCCTGCATCCCTGCTGGGGATGCGGCCATTTGCGCTCTTTAGTGAAGAACATCAGAGCCATTTGCCAAATGACATAGTCATGGCAAAAGGCTCTGATTGGATGGGAGCCCACTCATGCGCTACTGGACCAGGAAGAGATGCATTTACGGGGTGGTTCTGGGGGGAACGCAATGGTGTCCCCAGGGCATGGAACAGAAAGTCTATTTATCTGAATAGCGCACCCATGCTATCCAGATTGCTGCAAAAGAAATGTGGCTCACCTTTTTTCTTCTCATGAAAAATCCATTTAGTAACATAGTAACATAGTATGTAAGGCTGAATAAAGACTTTAGTCCATCCAGTTCAGCCTATTTATCTCCTTCCAGTGGTCTAGTAGCCATAGCTGGAAATGCTATTACATGCCAGGAAGGCATTTCACTGTTTCACTCCGGGGTATAAATAGATTGTGGGACAGATCTTTGTATTGACCCTGAATATATTTATACATAGTTATTAGATCACCCCTCAAGTTTCTAAACTAAATAAACCTAACTTTGACAATCTTTCAGGGTAGTCTAGCCCCCGCACTCCTTTTATTAACTTTGTTGCCCTTTTTTGAATGTGCTCCAGTTCTGATATGTCCCTCTTAAGCACAGGTGCCCAGAACTGTACACAGTATTCCATATGGGGTCTGACCAGTGACTTGTACAGGGGTAAAATGATGCTCTGGTCATGAGCACCTATGCCCCTCTTGATGTTTAGCAATTGATTTGTTTAGCAATAATCTGGTTAGTTGCCAGCAAAGCGGAAACCTCTTGTGGCAGCAAACCAGAAGCTCAGATTAGCTCTCAAGCGAGCAGCGCAGCGCCGCACCATCACATCATGCTGGCTCTGACAGCGCTGACTGCACATGCCCAGCTGTAAGGGGGCCGGCCCTGGCACATGCACCCTCTTAATGGACCTGTGCTGTCAGAGCCAGTGGGAGCACAACGCTCATTCAGAAGCTAATTTTAGCTTCAGGTTTGCCAGCACATGCAGTTTCCGCTTTGCCGGCCACTATTCAAACATGGATTGTTTGAATTTATTGCTAAATAAATTGATTTTTCACTAGAAGAGAAAATGGGAGCCACATTTCTTTTCAGAAACCTGGATAGCGCATGTGCGAGATTTCCTTATCAGGAGGGTGTTCCATTTTAACTCACAATTGCTCCAGCACAATCAAGGCTAGCATGCATGTGCAATCCAGTATTGCCAGCTGACCTTGATTCTATTCTACAGGTACACTTCTATACTACCATCCCCAACCTTGGCTCTGTTCTTTGCCCAAACACCTTTGCCACCTGTTCCTTCACAGATCTACTGATCATCGGGGAGTCATTCCATCCTTTTAAAGACAAGGGAAAAAACAGGTCTGTCTGTAGACTCCATGCCCATGTAAGTTTGCCCTGCTACCCAGGAGTTTGAAATAAGGACAGAAGAAGGAACAGAAAGGCCATAATAATAATAATACATTGTTGTGGGCAGTAACATGGACACCAGGAGAAAGTTTTGTTAACTGCAAGGTGTCTTGCTCTGTATCAGATGTTACCATACACAATAGTGTCAGATTTAATCTGTTTGGTATATGTCCCAGTGCCAAGCAATGGAACAGAAAACTTAGAATGTTAGGATACAAGACTGTCACAGCAAGAAAGCTTAGAGTTTAGGGGGTAGTGTTAGTCATTAGGGGTTCCGCCAAGTATAAGGCCTAGAGCATGGCAGGTGTTGCCATGTACCTTGAGGGAAAACTGGATGGTTGGGAAATCAAAACCAACCAGCAGTCAAAGTCTAGCTGATCACCAACTGGATTCTGGCTAGAGTCTTTAAGCAGACCCACATTTAAATGCAACTGCCCCTGATGGTGAGGGTCTTCCATATGCATGTGGGAAATAATACTTGTCAGCTAGGGGATGCATAGTCAGGGTATGGGTCAGTCAAGTCAAGACGGGGTCATGCTAATTATTGGTGAAGCCAGTATGACTTCCGGTGTGGATTGCAACCTGAGCCATGGAGGACAATTTTCAGATTGGAATCTCTTGGGCAGACTCCAAATGAGATTTCAGGGATGCAGGACGGTCAAATGAAAAAGTCTTGGGAACAAGCTAAGTTCCGCCAAATTAATGCTGTTATCCAGACTTTCAGGGGGTTTGTTCACCAGACCTCTTGGGGAGGGGGGGGGGTATTTGAGCCATAAAGTACAAGTTTTGGACTGCAACTGGGTAGGCTCCAGAGTAGACCTCACAGTAAGCACCAGAAAAATGTTTTTCAGACCTTGGGAGCTGTTACTTTACTAGGTTTTACAGTCCCCCTCCCATCTTGAAATACTCAATCAGGTGTGATTTAATAGACTTTTCATTGATTGTTTGAAAATGGAGAGCTTCTCAAGAAATTTCAAGAGAGGTTTCTCAATGGGAGAAGCCTCAAAACTTCACCAAATTACCCTTTTCAATTCTGAGTGAATATATCTTTCTTACCACACCTGATTGGTATGGAAAGGTTAAGCTCCCTAATTAATCTCCAAAACGAGAGACTTCATCCTCATCAAAAATTAAAGGATGAAGAAAAAACAAAAAAGAGCAAGCACCCAAATTCCCATGACTCACCTTTTTCCCCTTGTGCTACTATACACAGAATTAATTCTAATATGAAAATATACCAAAAAAGTCACTTCACAGTTTCTGGAATCTGGCCTGCGGTGTCACAAGGCCCACTGTAATCAAACTAGAAAGGGGATGTTCAGGGAATTTGTCGAGAAAAACACCTTTGCTTGAGCTCGGCACGTCAAACTACAGTTTTAATTATGTAACTTTGCAAGGCCTGCCAGCAGATTCAACGCGGATGACCACACATCTCTACACCCGTTGTCAGAATCTTTTGGGAAGAAGAAAGCATCAGATCCCCCCTCCCACACAACCTCCTTTTTTGCGCGGATAGATAGATATTTTAATGCTATTTTAAACAAAACATCCTGTCTGGAATGGAATGCTTATCAAGAGCTAAATAGGGGCTTCTCCATGAGCCGAATCACGCTGAATAGGCCTCAGTGCTGTCATTGATTTCCTTGCAAGAAAAAAATTGCCTCTGGCTACTGAACCGAATTAGTAGTCACTGATGACCAATTATTTTTGCCCACAGTGAACGGGGAGGCATACTAAAAATCCAGTTTGTCAGACCCAAGGCTTGCTTCTCAAACACCTTTCAAGGATCGTGTAGCTATCCTGCCTCTGAAGCCTCTGATGGCTCCCTGCCTCTGCGTAACTTTCTGTTTTGCTCCCAAAGTTTTAATGAGCTGGCGGATATGATGATGACCTGCCATAAATGGCGGCCTTCTATTCTCGGCGGGGCTTTATTTGGCAAGGAGGCGAGTAACACACAAATCCGAGGTGTCAGCTTTCATACGGGCGCACGCGCGCGCTCGTAAGGAAGGTGTCAGTTTAATGCTTTCTCGGATTATAATTTTCTGCTTTATGGCGGCCCTCTGGTGCTCGGGCTGCGTGCCACACTCTGGATGCATTGTCTCCATGATATGGCTTTTGTGTTTTAAGAGAGGGCTTAACTACTTCATTGAAGACAGTTGGGGGGTGGTCACAGCCATTTTGCCACCAAATGTAATTTGTATAACTATCACATGGAAATATGATCATGGCAGAGATCCTGTAACGATGCACTAGAGTCTGTAACCAGTACAGTCGATGCAAACAACGAAGCACCGTGCTCTAGTGCTACAGGTTCCTTACTGTGCCAGGGGCAATAATGGCAACCAGGTGCTGGACGGGCCCACTGTGAAGGATCCTCCAGGTTAGGCAGCTGGTAGACTGAGGGTCACAGCCGTGATGTGGTCATAACGTAGCTAATCGTTGGCAACAGAGCAAGTCAATCCAGGTGAGTCATTGACATGGACCAGGCTTGGAAAAGAATTCAAGCTGATGGGGTGTCTAACAGGTTCTGGCTTTGGCTTTAAAAAATAATGGTGGATAGCAGCATACGTCAACTAAAAAAAGTCATAGCTGGGGGCTGCGGTTGTAGACAAGCCACAGGTGACAAGTGATCCATGATAGACCCAATCATGAAGAATAACTATCACATGGAAATATGATCATGGCAGAGATCCTGTAACGATGCACTAGAGTCTGTAACCAGTACAGTCGATGCAAACAACGAAGCACCGTGCTCTAGTGCTACAGGTTCCTTACTGTGCCAGGGGCAATAATGGCAACCAGGTGCTGGACGGGCCCACTGTGAAGGATCCTCCAGGTTAGGCAGCTGGTAGACTGAGGGTCACAGCCGTGATGTGGTCATAACGTAGCTAATCGTTGGCAACAGAGCAAGTCAATCCAGGTGAGTCATTGACATGGACCAGGCTTGGAAAAGAATTCAAGCTGATGGGGTGTCTAACAGGTTCTGGCTTTGGCTTTAAAAAATAATGGTGGATAGCAGCATACGTCAACTAAAAAAAGTCATAGCTGGGGGCTGCGGTTGTAGACAAGCCACAGGTGACAAGTGATCCATGATAGACCCAATCATGAAGAATCAGTGCCTTGCATACCAACATGGTGCACACTAATGGTGTATAGTTGGGCTTTAAAAGTGAATTTGCCTTCGGAAAGATTATGACCCCCACACACGAAAATCATTATGTAAGCTTTGGGAAGCATTAAAACCTTTGTAGGCCTGGACCACCGTCTAACTATTTTCCCTTCTTTTCTTTCTGTTTTCTCTCACTTGTTCTCTATTTTCTAGTTCGTCTTAGCCATATACTTTTTGTTGTAGACCCTTCAGTGTCAATCTCTTGTATTTCCCCTAATCTTAGTTGCTCTTTTCTGGAGTAATGGGGCAATACTTGTTTGCCTATGCTTTGATCATTGTCAAATTTTTGCCTATAGTACAAGACAGAATAAGATGAGGCATGCACTGGATACTAGAGTAGGCTTGCCTTGAAGCCTTAAAGTTATACTAAAGGCAAGCCCGATTGCTGTCCCATTGTCTCGGGCTACATTTTGCACTGCCCCAAACTTCAATCCGTTTTTAGAAAAACCCTGTAGTACTTAAGTTATTTGTAAAAGTATTGGAGCTTTGGAGATGCAGAGAAAAAAATGAGGAGAAATAGTGGGTGTGGCAACAGCAATGTGATGTAAGCACAATGAGAGGAGGTGCAGAGCGAGACAGTCATTCAGGATGTCTGGGCAGGGAGTGGGGGGTGTTTCTGTTCTTAGTCCCCTGAAGGTTGATTGGTGGACCACATTGGCGTGGTGGGGATAGAAACCAGAATGAGAAAGTGATTTTCCTCACTAAGAAGGCAGACAGGAGAGAAAGGGCAGCACTGGAGCCACTCAATGAAATGTATGCTACTGATACCCCATTGTCCACCTCCAAACATTCAATCGTAAAGAATGATTGCATTTTATTTAAACATAATTCACCCAAAAGATAGGGTTTAGAAGTGCATTTGCATTGCAACAGACTGGCCTTCATTGTGTGCTTGTCCCTTCACAGTAGACCCCATTGCATTCCACCTCAAGAGGCTTGGTCAATATCCAGGAACTCCTTCGCCCACATACTGTATGTCCATGGAAACGCAGCATGTTTGTTATGTAACACATTTTTGCATTGTTGTTTTTGAATACCTGATGTGATCTTTTGCCACTACCTACATTATGGGGTTGATTCAGAGTCAGGTGAGAAAGCTCACTTATTTTTTAGGAGAGAAAACTGCCGACAATGAAAATGAATGGCAATTTTCTCTCCTGAAAAAAGTGGGAGTTTTCTCACAAGGCTCTGAATCAACCCCCAAGTACCATATGCTCTCTTACCCTGTTCCCCAAAAATATGCCTTAGTAAGATTTTTCAGCATTTTTTGTTAATGCGTGAATGCTCTGTGCATATACTATACTGGAGCTAATGTACTGCCGCCACCAAAATAATTTAAAATCTGTTTTATTTTCAGGAAAACTATGTATTTTAGATAAGTAGTCATAAGTAAAAAATGAGTGTTACGTTGATGGGTTAATATGGGGTTAGTGTGATGGGAGGAAACCATGGGCAACACTACAAGTAGGAACCATTAGAGTCCTGTCAGTGGAATAGGCCCCTGATAGTGATAGAAACCTTAATAGTTCAAGTTAAACCTGTTAGATGCATCTCTTGGGATCAATGCATCATGAAACCACATGATGGCAGTGTTGCCTAAGGAATGGACCTAACCAGTACGTTAATGGTCTGGCGTTCCCCTTTAGTTTGGTAAATAGAGACTTAGCCAGGTGGCATTGGCCACATTAACTGCCCTGCCACTGGTTGAGGCTCGCAACTAAGTTGGAATAGCAACAATACAGAGGTTATATAAGGGAGAGACCAACCCTTCTAGAGTGTTCTAGGTTTGGAGCTTGTCATGAGGGGATGCATGTCAGTGTAGTGGAGGAGCTGAGAGACAGCCATGAAGGAAACCATTGGAATAGACTGTATGCTGTAACCTTTGGATTATGCCTGTACTAAACTGTTTGCTGTGTTACCATGGATGGAAGCCAGTTAATAAAGACCATGTTGAGTTCACCTAAGAGTGTCATCTCTGGAGACCAGCAATGTCTGAAGCCAGTAAGTGCACCTCCACCCACACATGCCACACCAACATGGGATGCCCTACCCTAGGTCCAAGAACCCCCCCTCGCTCCCCAGAGCGCGTGCCTACAGCCAGGCACGCGCCCGCTACATTAGGATTATGTTTGTGTTGTAGACTGGTTTAGGAATTTAAAATGTTCTTAGGATGAGATTTAAAGATGACCCTTATTATCAGATCTAGGGGAAAGGGTGGGTGTTTAGGTTTAAAGGGTTTAGGTATTAAAGAGGAACATAGGAGGCCCTGGAGTCTAAAAGACTGCAGGGCCGTCTGAGTTCCACTCCTTGGGGCATCCCGAATTGGGATTGTGAAACCCCACGATCGCCAGTTTGACTTACCTTCTTCTGGAGTCTCACCACGTCTATGCCCTCCTGCCGCATCCCTGCTCACCTCTAGCCGTGCCCAGCTTTTCTAAATGGGCATTACAGGCATGCCATGGCTGCAAGGTGGACGGGGGAGCCAAGTGACAGCCAATCAGTTCTCTTGCCCAAGTCTGCACCGTGCACAAGAAAATCCTGTGTGTTGTTCTCTTTAAATTAAACAGGCTGAAGCTGGTTATGGATTATGAATTCCATCCAGCTACCCAGCTTTTAGTTTGGAATCGAGCATAGACTATATGAATGAGTCTAGATGTATGAGGTAGATATGATATTTGATGGATATGTTAAATGTTAAGTACAGGTTTATTGGATAAGTGTAAGGATTATGACAGGTGTCTTATTGGGTTTAGGGATTATATCAGGTGTTATAATCAGGTTATGTTTTGAGCTAAAATGGATTGGGATTATGTTTGAGGCTTGTATGTTAGAGTGTGGAGTACACATTTGGTTAGATGGGTTTTGGTCCACTTTAGGGTGGGGGTATGAAGGCAAGTTGGCCTAGGAAAGATGGGGGTAGAATCCCAGGCTTGGTGTGAGTCATAACGTTGGCAGACAGGCAGGCATCAGGTGACACCCGATGGCAGACAGCTGGTTAGCAGCAGAAGCTTTGAGTCTCTAAGAGTCTCAGTGGGCATTATTGGTGGTGGGCATTGATTGAGAAAGATGTCTCATCTGATCATCAGAAATCCATAGGGTTCATGCCTGTGTGTGTCGGTCCCTCAGCCCCCCAACCCCCTACCCCTCCATTTCCACCATTAAATAACACAGCTATAGATTAGGCCGCCTCAGTTGCATGCAGAGTGCAATAATTAAGTAATAAAAGTCTCTGCAGGGGGCAGAGGAAAACATCTCTGCAATTTACATTTGCTCCATTGCTCTCCTGTTTAGAGCAGTGTTGGCTGTGATTGCGCAATATGCTCAGTGAGCAGAGTGACAGCGTATTACTGCCCGCTCCCGATCCATAGGGTGATCATCCGCATTCATAAACTCATTGTTGTGATGACCTGCAGGAGCCACAGAAGCTTCTTAAAGCTAACATAATTATGTTAGCGAGTGCAGGCTATTTCTGTGGATTTAAAATCAATACAGATGACAGATAATACGCTTGCTCTGATCGCTAAAGCCAGTGACAACCGTATTGTCTGGCAACATTTTCACATTCTCTAGTCCAGCGGTACTCAACCATTTCTTGTAGAGGTCCAATTACAGGCATCTGATGAGAGGTGAAGGTCCGTACAGGGGGCTGTCGCGCGGGGGGGTGGATACTTAGAAATCAGCGCACTGGGTGGGAGGGCTAAAGATTCCACTGGCAAAGCTAAAAAAGGCTGCTTTCCCCCACCCCAAGAACCCTATTGGGCACTAGGAAAAAACAGGAGCGTGTTTTTTGGCCCCACAGAACCTACAGCTCTGGCCCATGGCACACTGCTTCATTAATCATTAAATCATTGTGGCGATGACATAATTGCCACACACAACAGTGACAATGACTGGAGGAGGAGGAGCTTTACAGCTAAAACAGGTGCCATTATCTGGGATTAGAGTGAAGCGGGAGCATTGAAAATTAGCAAAAGGCACTCCTCATGGGGGGAGCAACTCAGGGGGTGGTAGTTAAAAATGTCAGTTTTTGTCTGCTTTAAGGGCCTTGGATACTATAAGGGCTGGTGGACGGGTCCCCCCTTCATGATAGTGCCGGAACTGAAGAGGTATCCAGCAGAATTAATGGTGATGAATAACACATATCTTTTACAAAGTATGCATTAGAAACAAATAACTTCCATCTATAGGGGCATCCCAAAAAAATCTGGGTCTGCTAGACCCTTTGTCAAGCATTTTGCAAGTGTAGTAGGAACGGTTTAGATATCCCTCATATGGGAGTGGGTCACCCAAATTTACTGGGGGTGGATCACCCTATACTGGAGTAGTGTATGTACTGCCCTGATGGTAGCCCTGGGTTATAGGGTAATATAAAGGGAAGTTAGGGCAATGTGTGGGGGGCTCTAGACACATAGATAAACCTTTGAATTGTAGAGTTGGGTGATTAATGATATGGCTGGGGCTGCAGAGTAGTGTAGAATAGTTACAGCTAAGACTGTATTAGCAGTGTCTGGAAATATATGTAGTTTAAAGGAGGACCCTGACAAAGTAAGCAAGGGTTATTTATCTGAGCCCCATACTACTCCTATTAGCCTACTCATTAGTAACATTGGATTTTGTAACACCAGCAATCTCATCCTTGTGTTACCCTTGTAAGTCTGACCCATCACCTCCAAACAAATGGCAGCACCAATATTCAAAGCTTTCAGCTCCACTGGTTCCCCCCCCCTGCCACCGCCTTCATCCTGCTCAGTAGTGTATAAATGGAGTCAATAACTCTAATGAGTTCCTTTTTTGTCTTCTAATAAGACAGCAGAAACACCTCCCCTCCAGACATAATATGCTGGGTAACCAAACCGTTTTGCTCTTTTTAGAGCTCTGCCTGTGTAAATTGTCAATTGCATATCTTTGGTCTGTCTTCATTACAAGCAAAGATTAAAAATAAAGTAGAAAGTCAAGCCAAGTATTTCAGTTTATTTTTGGACCCTCTACCAGTGTTTTATTGCTATTTACTACCCAGGTGGTAATTTACCTTAATTTACTATTTTGGCCAAGTAGCTCACAGCAGCACAGATATTTACAGTATATTACTGTGATAAAAATAAAACAGTTCTCCAAAGGATGTGTCAAAACTGCCTTCTACTTTACAGTATACTGAGAGATCAGAAAGTCTTCTTTAGGTCTTCTTTAAAAAGCATGACCCTTAGTGGTTAACAACTGCTTTGCATGAGATGAATGTTAACAAAGTGTGTGCTGTGTGAAACTGACTTAACCTTCCCCGGTTCCACGGCGCATGCGCAGTCTCTCGTCCAATCAGAATGCTCAGATCCGCTTCTGCCCCTTCTTCTAGGAGCACACTGGTGGGCGCACCCCCGACTACCCTCTATCAGGGAGCGTGTCGGCACTGGCCATTCACAAATGCCTGGCGCGGGCACACGCCCTGCTAGGGGGATAGCAGGGATGCTTGCGCTGCTTGCGTGTGTGACCAGGAAAGAAGGTGCGTTTCTGGGCAACCTAGGGCTTCCACGCTGCAGGGCATCCTGATTATGAATGCCACGGGGTAAGGGAGTCTAAGACTCATCGGGGGTTCTCACACTGATCTATTAACAGTGAAGGAAATTACTAAGTAGTAGGGTTATAGTTGCAAAGTTCCCTAGTTTGTAATATGGGGGTAATTATGGCCTGCCATGTCCATGTTTTCTGGGTTTACATCAATGTCAGTTTGGCTTGGGGAACGCTGACAAACACCTTTTCTGTTCGCCAGCTTTTAGTGGTGAATCCCATAGGAATCAATGTTATTTGAGGAGAGATTGTCACTTTAGGGCTTTTTAGCATTTTCTTTTTGTATTTGTCACTAAAGTTTATTTTTTAAATCTTTAAAAAAAAAATCAAGACACTCTCAGTACACTCCACATATATTCTGAGACCCCTCCCATGTCGACATATGCTGTGTGTTTTCAGTAAGATTTTCACAATTCACTTTTCACAATTTGAGCAACATTTGCCATGGCTTGTCCCTTCCCCCGCGCACACGGCGAACACGGCGAAAAAGGAAAGTCACGCAAAATTTCGAACATTGTAAATCACCCCTATATATTAAAAGTGCTCATATGTCCTGGAAGTACACTTCCATAATAAAGCAATTTCTGAGTTGACAATTTGTTTTTTTTCAGGCCATCGACACCTATATTTGAATTAATGGAACATAAATACCAAAATCTGTGGCTTGAGCAGCAGCGACAGGCAACGGAGGCCCTACGAATAATGGCAAAGCAAAAGGTAAGTAACTTGTAACCGCTAAGCTGTTAAGGTTTAGGCTGATCCATAAGAGACCCCAAATAGACCCCCATCAAATCCATCTCCCACCAAATTAATACATTAGTCAGTAAATAAAATAACCTTCTTAATTCTTGATTCAAATGAATATCCCCTGAGTAGATAAGAGACTGTTTACCCCCCTTGACCCTTAAAGCAGATCTTCAGTTAAAATTGAGGTGGGGGTTACAAAGAAAAAAAAAACCTTACCCTAACCAGGCGACAGCACAACTCCTCAGGTGCTCTGGATCCTGGGCACCTGCCATCTTGCACGGAAGACGCAGAGCCGAATCCCCCGACCTCGTGTGCACTCCCGCCCGTCCATTCAAGTGAATGGGTAGCTGGAGCGCACATGGAGCCGGGGGATGCAGCTTTGCTTCTTTGCCTGCAGCAGCTGTGGGAGACCTGGAGGACGGCCCGGGCTAAGGTAAGGGGTTTATTTTCTTTGTAACCCCGTCCTGCCTCAGCACCAGGGTAGGATGGCAGGACTCATTTGGATACAACTAGACACCTAAATATCGAAATAGCAGACACAAATTATGGTTCTTTTTCTGTATGTGATGCTATGAGAGCCCAAAGCTGATAATAATGGAGAAGCCTTAACGACCTCATGGGCATCGCCTACACCCCCTAGTTATGCCCTTGTCTTTAGATTAAATAAATACTCCCTTAGTTTATGTACCTGTGCTGCATGAGACACAGCGCTAGAACGATATTGTTGTCAATTTCAATGGATAGGATGCTCCTGTACCTGCTGTGACCCTATGAAGCAGCCTATGTTTCCAGCTCTGTGCTGCCTCCGGAGTTCCCCTTTACCATCTCCATGGAGGTAGGGGCAATAAAATATGCTAAGAGACATTTAATAGGAGACAGAAGTGTGTGGTAATATTTAAATAGCGTTTAAGGGCAGCCAATGACTTGATTAGATGGTAATGGTGGTAGGAAGAGCGGCCTTAATGCAGTAATAACTGATTTCGGCGGGGTTTATAGCCGCTGGATATGATAGTTTACGGCTTAAGTGCACGGAGGCGCCGTTTGTTTAATTAGCGGCTATTTTATGGTTGGCATATCAGGAGATTAGTTACAGCGGAGGAAAATCATCAACTTATTTTATATAGGGGCACGTCTTAAATAACAGAGGAGAAGAGCCTCTTGTGGGATGGGACCTTAAAGGGTCACTCTATGCTAACTAAAGCCACCTATTGCATATTGATGTAATAATTTATCAGCTTGTGCCGGGTGCACAATGGTGGCAATCCAAACACAGGCAAGCTAGACACTATTACATTTTGTAAGAGAATCCCAAACCCCAAGCAGCAATTCAAATGGAGATCAGTTATGGAGATCTAGTATTCAACCTGCAATCCAAACAATAACCCTATTCAATAATAAACCTTTAGTCTGTATTCACTAATAAGAAAAGAACGAGGAACACAGATAATCTGGAAGAACAGACCTGTGATACAGCATCTACATTCAGTGCTGCATTATATGTACTAGCTGTGCCATGTTGCCCAGGGTACTCATGGCCATATATTTAAATACATTTTTATTGAATTGTATCAAAGATACATAGTGATTTCAGTATCGATACAAAAAGGATCATTTAAGAACTGTAATGACCTGTATTAAAGTGGACCAACACCCAGGATTTTGACTATCCTGGGTCTTGGTCCACTTCGGTGGGGCACCCCCGATCGGGGTGCCCCGCTGTGTGAAACCCCCCCGAACCCCCCGAAAAACTCACCTCTCCCCGCTCCCAGCGCCGACGGACAAGCCGCGGACAAGCGGCTCCTCCGCCGGCGCCTCCGGCGCGTCCCTCTTGACGCGCGCGCGCCCACGCCGGCCATTCGCAGATGGCCGGCGCGGGCGCGCGCACGCCTAGAGCGGCTCGAGGGAGGCGGCGCCCAAAGATAAGGTAAGGAGTTTGGGGTGTTTGGGGGGGGGGTTCACCCCGCGGGACATCCCGATCTCGGATGTCCCGCGGGGAGGGAGGTGATCGGCCCGGGAATCTTATAGATTCCCGGGCCGATCACCCGTGGGTGTTGGTCCACTTTAAGAACACTCGGCCCTAAAAATTCAATATTGATTCAAGAGGGGGACTTATACACTCTGCAAACCCCAGAAAAAAATCCAGCTAAACATGTTCCTTTTTTTTTTATGGATGAAAGAAGAATCAGGGTAACAGATTTTGTAAGTACCATTCTGCTTTTACAGGGGAGATCTGCTTAACCTAATCTAGCACATGCTGGAATAACAGCTTATTGCTATTGCAATTCTTCTGAAGTGTGTTATTACCCATCATGCAATGCTTGGGACAGATATTTAGACTGGTTAATGCTACTGCTCCCCACAGGCTGAAGTTGGCTGGATTTTTTTTTCATATAAGTGGATTCTCCTCTATCCAGCATGTTTATATGGATTTTTATTATTGGGTGATTTTGCAATACATCTATTTGAAAAAAAACATTGTATTCTTGTACATATATATGTATACCCAAGGGACAGGTAAGCCTTCAGTATGAGCCATTACCATATATTTATAAAAAATGGGACTAAAATATCAGTCTATGGGCTACAGGCAAGCAGGTAAGCTCTTAATTAGAACCACTTATCATCTGGGCCCATGATGCAGCTTCTATTGTAAAGTAATTGTCCAGGGATGATAAAGAAATTGCTATACTCCCCTTTGGTCCCGCAGACCATCATCACTCCTAGTCCGGCACTCTGGCATTGGATCGCCCAATCCAGGGCCTGCACCACCCAGCAAGATCGGCCAACCGCTTCTGTAGTTCAGACTATGGATGGTCCTCCACCATTTGTCACAGGGACAGTGGCACTGCCCATCCATTTACTGCAATGGAGGGGACATGGACACGTGCGGTCCATTGCACTGAATGGAGGGGGTGTGCCATAGTCTCTGTGATGGATGGCAGGGGGCAGACCATCGTCTAAACTTCAGAAGCGGGCAATCGAGCCGGGCGGCAATGGACTTGTATCGGAAAATCAGATGAGTGTCAAAGTGCTGGACTAGGAGCGATTGTTTCCAAGGGGCCAAACTCACTGCAAATAATCCTAAACTGAAATGTACTGGTATATGTTACACTTTGGTTTGTAGGTATACAGTATGGCCTGCATTGCTTTATCTTAATAACACGTTCTTGTTCCTCTCACAGAACAAACTGAGTAAGATGCAGGAGACCCGCACCACAATGCTCCGGAGGTACCAACCGCCAGCCGACCCTGAGCCACTGTGGCATCTCCCCCGTTTTCAGAAGGTTTGTAGCAGTGCTCTCTGCTGCTTATAGTGACATGTAAATAAGGCACAGCTTTCCAGGGAGGCAACTGGCACTGGGTGGAAGGCAGAAGGGTTTAGGGATGACAGTAGGAATTTAACCAGGGCCACTATTCGGACATTTGGGCCCTATACAGCCAATATATCAGGAGCCTCATTTCCATTTACAAAGTACAGTGTTTGCTGCCATATCATTCAAGGGTCCCATATACAGTCAAGGGCCCCCTTCCACCTTCTGCCCTCTTACTGCTTAGGAGCAAACATGTAACCCACCTACTGGGGCTGAGGGCCAGGAGAATTCCTGGTAGGACACACTTTGGGGCCAATTGGGCTGGTGCAGGCTATCCCTGCTAGTTCGGTGCTGACAAACTTACCAGATCGCCACATGGACGCCGCTGTGCTCTTGCTGACTATGGCCTGCCCCGCGCCATCATCACAGGAACTGTGGCACCCTCCCTCTATTGCAGTGAATGGAGAGGGGAGTGCCATAACTCCGGTGACAACCCAAAAAAGGATTGTTTTTAATATTGTCTATATTTGTTTTTTATGTAGTAGAGTCACTAAAATAAAGATTTATATTTTTACTATATATTTTGTGCTGTGCCCATTTGTGAAAGGTTTTCTTGTGCCTATGTGGTAGTTTTTAGCTCCTGTGGTGTGGGGCAGGCCATAGTCAGCAAGAGCATAGCAGTGTCCATGCATCGATGTGACGGAGGCGTGGGTCTATGATTGGGCAATCTGGTAAGTTTGTCAGCAGCAATAGATGAAAGGTGAGTATAGTGTTTTTTTTTGTTTTTTTTTATTTGACTGAAGGATGGCTTTACTTTATAGGAGCTGGAAAAGATCTACGTGCAATATGTTCACTGATATTTGTGGACGAAGATCCATTTAGACTGTGCCCGTTTAATTTTTGGAGTTGTTTATATTGTGAATGTTTTTGGGTCTGCACACCGCACACCCTCTGTTTAAAGTGGACCAAAACCAGACCTAGCATCTATAAGATGCTAGATCCAGTTAGACAACTACTACTGGGGCATCCTGATATTCAAAGTACTGTTGAATAAATGATGCCACCAATGACAGCAAGCAGAAAGAAGGCTAATTTAACCTTTACCTGAAATGTCCCTTTAATATTTTGAGTGGGTGGGGGTTCGGATCTACCAGCTATCTACTTAATAATGTATCTGTTACTATTATGACATTGCAGTTTGGATCCACTTTGAATCTGCCGGTCAATTGTGGGGTCTGGATATTTTCCTGTAATTGTATTGGGTGGCAGGGGCATAGATTGATTTATCTCAGAGTTATTTTTTATCTGGGGTCTTAAAAAACCCAGCTAGGACTAAACTGTGGGTCTGATTGAAAGCGAGCATCCACCAATGGAGATCGATGAAACCCACAACACCCTTGGTTGTGACTAGAAAGGGATTTGATCTGCACACGTGAGTTTATTTAAACTTTATCAGTGCACATAGAATAATATAAGTGACCAATAATATTGTAACATGGGCATAATCTATTGTAAAGTCAAACTATAGCCATCACCTTGGATACATGGCTTTATTTGGCAAGGCTTCTGGTGGGGTTTACACCATAATGAATTGTACAGGCCTAAAAAAATACAAATTTACCAGCCAGACTCGATGCCAACCCCTTTGGGGCTGCTGTAGTTTGAGAACTGTTGGCTCTGGCACACTTCTTCCCCAGCCTCAGTGATTGCCCTTGCTGTCAGTCACTGTGGAACAGGCTTCCTTGTTTCTTGGTAGCAGATGTGGTGTCACATGATCATCCACCACCAACCACCAATCATAGGTGGACGCTTACACAGGTGCGTAGCTTGAGGGAGGCACCGAGGGCATGTGCCCTGGGTGCCGCAGGTCAGGGGGGTACCAAAGGGGGGGCCAGAGCACAGTTGGGGGGGCGCCATTTTGAATCTTTGCTCTTTGCCCCAGGTGGCAGAAAGCCCAACTACACCTCTGGCTTACATGTGATTTAATCAGGAGCACGCTCTCAGCTTCTATTAGTGCTGTAACCAGAGTGACCCAGTTAGCAGGACTAAGAGGGAAGGAGTCTGCGGGCTGGCAGGTCAGCTAGTTATTTTTCTATATCTATATCGTTATTTTATTTTTTTATCTTTATATTTGACCTAACAAACTGGACAAAGTTGAGGCTGTCATCATTGTTAACCAAGAATAGGCTTTGTGGTGTCTCACATTCTGAGAAGACCCAGAGGTCCAGATAACTTTACTTCTCCTGGCACAGTAAACAGTAACGGCAGAGACAGGGCAGTCAAATTATATTGATCATCATTGCACTATGTAAAGCGTAGCTAATGTTGGGCCCCAGCAGCCGAGAAATTGACTGGCTCCAGCCAGCCTATGACCAGCCAACAAGCTGCTAAGCCCCGCCCCCAGGGTGCTTATGAGTTGCTCAATAAGTACATTCTTGAGCTGAGGTTGTAGCACTGCAGGGACAGATTATGGGCAGGGTAGAAATGGCCATTATGCTGCAGCTATAAGCAAAACGTGGGCTGGGGTATCTTGGAAAGGGGATATAATGGTGCCAGGTGTAGGAGGAAGCTTGGGGGGCAGGGACATGAGGGGTATGTTAGATACGGGCAAGTAAATTCTTGCACAGGGTAAGATGCTAGCCCAGTTGACCACAAAGCAATGTCACCCAGAAATTCTCTCTATGCTCCATATGGCCAGTCTGCTCAAGACACACAAGTCTGAAACTTCCCCTGTGGGTCTATCTGACTTGCCTGCACTCTTGGAAGGTTTAGGCACGTCTTTTGAGTTTTAAACAGGAATATTCATTATTGATTTGGCAAGAGCGTGATAAAGAAGGCCTTCACTCCTTTTGGGGGCTTCCATGAACATATGTCAGTAATCATTTATAAGCCCCTGAGATGCCACCACTGCTGTGTGTTCTGCTAGCTACAGAGGAAGCTGGTGAGGAACAGATTGAGAAAGTCAGGGTGAGATGTCAGCACAAGTAATGTTTCTCCAGCCCCACACATCTGCCCATCAAGGTGAGGCGGCCATGCCAACTGCTGCACACCGCTTCTGTCCTCCTGGATGAGAGAGGACACGCCAAGGTGCATTGTTTGCTCAAACCCAACAAGGATGAAGGGTCATAAGAGGATTGGTATCAAGCAGGTGGAAGGATGCCGAGAGCTGCTAGATTTATGATTCAGGATAGACTGACCACAAACGGGGGCCTCGATTCAATAAAGGTAGAAAAAAATTCTCATGGTAGTAAAAAATTCAATTCATGAGAAAAAAGCCTGAGAATGTCACTGTTACTGAATCACTAGATAAAAAGACAATGAAAGTCAATGGCAGCTTGTACTACAGTGTAGAAAGGAATAAACAGTTCTCTACTTTTCTTAGGAGTAAAAGAGTGCCATTGACTTTCATTGTTTTCCTAGTATCAGGTGATTCAGCAACAGTGACATTCTCAGGCTTTTTTCTCATGAATTGAATCTTTTACTACCATGAGAATTTTTTTCTACCTTTATTGAATCAAGGCCAAGATCTGAATCATTTACCAGTAGATATAGTAACACTCCAAACTGCTATTCTGGAGAAATTGTTCCATTTTGGACTGAGGAGTCTATTCCTATCTGCAATCACCCTTTCTCCTGTGTACTATCTCTAACTCAGAAGAGGGTGCTGGAATAAAGGGTTAAACTGAGAGGGGTATACTTGACTTGAGTGTAGGTCTGCTTTAAATGACCAGACAGAAAGTGAGTCTAGATCCCCTCAAGGATCCCCTGGCAGCATAGGAGGCAAACAGAACATTAGAAAGGTCCTAACTGGCTAAGCAGGTTATTACAGTCAGGGTGCTCATGGTGCAATTTAAAATATTAGTGCTCCTTTAATTCTGTGGATCTCAAGTAACAGGTAAACCTATCTATTAGCCAATCTATGCCCCCCTCACATACCTCCCAAGTGTCCCTGATTTAGAGGGACTGTCCCTCTTTGGAGTCCATGTCCTTCTGTCCCTCGTTATTCTCATTTGCCCCTCTTTAAGGTGTAACATACATATCTACAGCAATAAATTAATTAGCCTATTTAATGTGTTTATATAGTTTTAACTCTTACACCCTATCTCCTATCCATCTCTTAGATAGGGGGTGTGGCCTAATTTCAATAAATGTCCCTCTTTCCCACTCTGAAAAGTTGAGAGGTATGCCCTCATAATCTATTCGATAACTTTCTGTTTATCCCTGTGTAGCCTAATAGGTTCTCCTTTATACCCTAATAGATTTTAAGCTCTTCTCCTTCTGTATCCTCCCTTATACCCTAATAGATTTTAAGCTCTTCTCCTTCTGTATCCTCCCTTATACCCTAATAGATTGTAAGCTCTTCCGCCATCTGTATCCTTCCTTATACCCTAATAGATTGTAAGCTCTTCTCCTTCTGTATCCTCCCTTATACCCTAATAGATTGTAAGCTCTTCTCCTCATGTATCCTCCCTTATACCCTAATAGATTGTAAGCTCTTCCCCTTCTGTATCCTCCCTTATACCCTAATAGATTGTAAGCTCTTCTCCTTCTGGATCCTCCCTTATACCCTAATAGATTGTAAGCTCTTCTCCTTCTGTTTCCTCCCGTATACCCTAATAGGTTGTAAGCTCTTCTCCTTCTGTATCCTCCCTTATACCCTAATAGATTGTAAGCTCTTCTCCTTCTGGATCCTCCCTTATACCCTAATAGATTGTAAGCTCTTCTCCTTTTGTATCCTCCCTTATACCCTAATAGATTGTAAGCTCTTCACCTTCTGTATTCTCCCTTATACCCTAATAGATTGTAAGCTCTTCCTCCTTCTGTATCCTCCATTATACCCTAATAGATTGTAAGCTCTTCTCCTTCTGTATCCTTCCTTATACCCTAATAGATTGTAAGCTCTTCTCCTTCTGTTTCCTCCCATATACCCTAATAGGTTGTAAGCTCTTCTCCTTCTGTATCCTCGCTTATACCCTAATAGATTGTAAGCTCTTCCATCTTCTGTATCCTCCCTTATACCCTAATAGATTGTAAGCTCTTTTCCTTCTGTATCCTCCCTTTTACCTTAATAGATTGTAAGCTCTTCTCCTTCTGTTTCCTCCCGTATACCCTAATAGATTGTAAGCTCTTCTCCTTCTGTATCCTCCCTTATACCCTAATAGATTGTAAGCTCTTCTTCTGTGTCCTCCCTTATACCCTAATAGAGTGTAAGCTCTTCTCCTTCTGTATTCTCCCTTATACCCTAATAGAGTGTAAGCTCTTCTCCTTCTGTATCCTCCCTTATACCCTAATAGATTGTAAGTTCTTCCTCCTTCTGTTTCCTCCCTTATACCCTAATAGATTGCAAGCTCTTCCTCCTTCTGTATCCTCCCTTATACCCTAATAGATTGTAAGCTCTTCTCCTTCTGTATCCTCCCTTATACCCTAATAGATTATAAGCTCTTCTTCTGTATTCTCCCTTATACCCTAATAGAGTGTAAGCTCTTCTCCTTCTGTATCCTCCCTTATACCCTAATAGATTGTAAGTTCTTCCTCCTTCTGTTTCCTCCCTTATACCCTAATAGATTGCAAGCTCTTCCTCCTTCTGTATCCTCCCTTATACCCTAATAGATTGTAAGCTCTTCTCCTTCTGTATCCTCCCTTATACCCTAATAGATTGCAAGCTCTTCCTCCTTCTGTATCCTTCCTTATACCCTAATAGATTGTAAGCTCTTCCTCCTTCTGTATCCTCCCTTATACCCTAATAGATTGTAAGCTCTTCTCCTTCTGTATCCTCCCTTATACCCTAATAGATTGCAAGCTCTTCCTCCTTCTGTATCCTTCCTTATACCCTAATAGATTGTAAGCTCTTCTCCTTCTGTATCCTCCCTAATACCCTAATAGATTGCAAGCTCTTCCTCCTTCTGTATCCTTCCTTATACCCTAATAGATTGTAAGCTCTTCATCCTTCTGTATCCTCACTTATACCCTAATAGATTGTAAGCTCTTCTCCTTCTGTATTCTCCCTTATACCCTTATAGATTGTAAGCTCCTCCTCCTTCTGTATCCTCCCTAATACCCTAATAGATTGTAAGCTCTTCTCCTTCTGTATCCTCCCTTATACCCTAATAGATTGTAAGCTCTTCTCCTTCTGTATCCTCCCTTATACCCTAATCGATTGTAAGCTCTTCCTCCTTCTGTATCCTCCCTTATATCCTAATAGATTGTAAGCTCTTCTCCTTCTGTATCCTCCCTTATATCCTAATAGATTGTAAGCTCTTCTCCTTCTGTATCCTCCCTTATATCCTAATAGATTGTAAGCTCTTCCTCCTTCTGTATCCTCCCTTATACCCTAATAGATTGTAAGTTCTTTCTCCTTCTGTATTCTCCCTTATACCCTAATAGATTGTAAGCTCTTCTCCTTCTGTATCCTCCCTATACCCTAATTGATTGTAAGCTCTTCCTCCTTCTGTATCCTCCCTTATATCCTAATAGATTGTAAGCTCTTCTCCATCTGTATCCTCCCTTATACCCTAATAGGTTGTAAGCTCTTCTCCTTCTGTATCCTCCCTTATACCCTAATATATTGTAAGCTCTTCTCCTTCTGTATCCTCCCTTATACCCTAATAGAATGTAAGATATTTACACCTGTGTATCCTCCTTTTTACCCTAATGGCTAGTAAACTATTCCACTTCTACGTCCTCCTGTATATCCTAATAGATTGTAAGGTCTTCCACTGTATCCTCCCTAATAATTTGTAAGCTGCTGCCTCATTATTTATACACTAATTAATTTCTAACCCTGCCTCACTCACCCATCAATAACATCTACAAAACTCTGTGTGGCGTAAAGTGAGCATTATAAAGCTTCTAAATAATAATGGTCTAAAAATAATACCTATAGAACCCCTGAGTTTCTCCCCCCCCCCCTTTGCAGACAGTGTTATTCCGGGCAGGACCATACTGATGTGTCACACAGAGCAGCAGAGCGCGGCCAGGCGATGGCGGCGAATGATGGCTGCCTCTCGATGTGTCACTCTGACAGTGTGTATGAAGGCCCGGGAGGCGATTAACAAGCCTGTAAACACAATGCTGCCCCGCTGCTCCGCACTTCTCTGACACACAATCCGCTACATTTAGTCAAACCCAAAATGTCATTTTCTTTCAAGAAAGTTTTGACATAAAGATCTCCTGAAACGCACTGCGGTGCTGTCAGCCGCACACCACGGCTCTGTACATAACCAACACAGGAAAATATGCATATACTCACCTAACCCTCCCCAGACATATTGCAGTCGTTATGGTTACAGAAGGGAAGTGCAGCCATAATTCCAGTATGGGGCCCGGACAATTTCCTGCTGTAGATGGGACCTGGTTCTGGCCATCAGTATAGTGTAAGTGCACCTTTCCTTCATTTTTTATGAATCAGGGGCATAACTTTAGGGGTACGGGGGGGTGTGACTGCACCAGGGTCAAGAAGTTCAGTGGGGGCCCCATCGTTGTTGCTCCTCCACCTTATTTATTATATTTGTGCTCATATGGCATCATTTAGAGAAAGGAAGCACCATCTGACTCTGCCGTTTCAATCTTTGGTTGTCTAGTTCAGGACCGGCTCCAGGGTTCTGTGGGCCCCTGGGCAACATAGTCTTAGTGATCCCCTTGTGTCACATCACAAGCCCTGTGATGTGAAACCCCCTGGGATTGCTTGTATACTCACCTAACATATTAATGCATGGCATAAAGAGCAGGGAGCGCATCCCCAGTTTCCCTCTGGCTTACGTGTGTTGTAGCATGGTCAGTCTGTCTGAAAGTAGTCACTCAGCGCTGCTTAGGCTGGTTTCAAACTACCGCTTGCAAGTGGAGAGAGCTAGCGAGGAAAGCCCACCACACACTGACACCAGCTGTAGTGTGAAACCAGCCTTAAAGTGAACCAAAACCAGGGCCGTACTGAAGTACTTGGGGCCTACCAGAAGAAACTCTTCTGGGGGCACAACCTTCAGCTATATTAATTTTAAGGTTTTTTAATTAACTCCCAGATCACCAAGTATTACTTTATATTCCAAGTATGTCACACACTATTCATGACATATGGGTTATGGTCCAGTAGAGGGCGAACTTCTGCAGAGATGAAAGCAAAAAAGAAGCCCCTCCCGGTCCATAAATTCCTGGGACCTCCCACACATTCCCCAGTTCCTTCTCTGCAGGACGGCGAGCAAGTCAGAAGATGTATGCTGCTCTTCCTTGCAGGTAAGCCAGGCTTACACCTGGCCATGTTTGCCCTATTTCTGCCCGGACCTTTTACATTAAGCCCAATACCAGCCTCCCAGCCTTGGCTGCAGGTCTGGGTGAGGGTAGGCATCACCTTATTAGGTGTTTAGGGAGCCATGCTCCCCCGTGAGACCCCATACAAGGGGGTAGGCGGCATCCGGGTTGGTGATCCCGGTTTGGGATGCCCTGTCCCTTATATGTATATATCCCTTACACCCATGGTGTGGGATTCTCCCACTTCCGGGTCCCTCTTCACTCATTTGTGGTGTGAATGTGTGTGCCTCTGTGTTCTTCTCCCTCCTTCTCTCTCTCTCTCTCTCTCTCTCTCAGGATGCTGGCTGGGGCGGACGCCATTTTCTGCTGTTGAGTGAGTGCCCTCCTGGGCCACCCTTGTTACTTGTGACTTAGCCAAGCGCCCCTTCTCCGCATGGGCAGCGCTGGTCTCCTTCACTGTTGTATTTATATATATATATCTTTCAGGAGGACTCCCTGTGCCTTGCTAAAAAGGGGGTTCTCCCAGTCCTAGGGTCCCTAGCAGTAAATTGGGCACCTACAAATCCTCCCACGTGGGACTTAAAGGGGCATCCCGAGTTGCTTATCAACGTAATTCCTCCTGGTCATTCCGACTACCTTAAAATCACCATATGGAGGCTCCACAGGATACCGAGCTCGGGCTCCCTTCGGGACAATCCCGGCTATGTGTGGGTTGTGGGGTACCCCTTACGGGGGAGAATGTACTAATTTGCATACCATGTGCGCAACAGGCCATAATGCGGCAGTCGGGATCCCAGGCGTCTGGGTGAGTGCCGACCGTCTCATCTCCTACCCCACCCCGCATTGTCTGTATCCCATGTGACACTGTCATTAGTGGGGAGTCGCACTCGGATGTATGTGCTAGGCTGGCCAATCTCGAGAAAATTATTTCTGGCTCAGTGGGCAGAAAGGCCCCTGCTAAGAAAAGGCATCTGTTACCGGCTACGCCGGTAATTGATTTTGATGGTTATGACTCACCTGATTGGGCTGATTATTCCCCGCTCGAGGAGGGGGAATTGTTTGAGGAATCTGAGACTGAGGTACTGCAGTTCTTTGATTCTGATGCCGGGCAGGCGCTGGGGGATGCTGTGGATACTCCCAAGGTCCTGGCCCATCTCTTAGAGGTTCTGGATATTTCCCCACCAGCGGAGGCCCCTCCGAAGAAGGGGGAATTCTTTGGGTTCTCTAAGCCCCGCTTGGAGTTCCCAAATCAGGATCATTTTGACAGCATGATTCTTAAAGAATGGGAGAAGCCGAGTCGGCTTTACGGTGTTCCTCAGGGATGGGATAGAAAGTATCCCTTTCCGGTTGACGCAGTGAAGTGCTGGTCTTCCCCTCCCGAGGTTGATGCGCCCATTCTAGGATTGTCCAACACCTCCGTTGTACATACTTCTGACGCCACTACCCTTAAGGATGGTGAGGACAAGCGCATTGATCAGATGGCATGTCATGCCTTTGCCAGTGTGGGTTTAGCCTTGCGGCCTGTCTGTGCATCAGCACTCGTGGCTGTGGCTACCAGGTCTAAGATTAGGGACATGTTAAATGGGTCCCAGCTCAACCCGGCCAGTGTTGAATTCACAGCCCTTCAGAGG
This sequence comes from Gastrophryne carolinensis, assembly GCA_027917425.1. Lineage (NCBI taxonomy): Eukaryota > Metazoa > Chordata > Amphibia > Anura > Microhylidae > Gastrophryne > Gastrophryne carolinensis. The sequence continues at coordinate 196,898,613 of CM051235.1, read as the reverse complement.
TGTGAATTGTTCATAAATTTTGTTTCGTCAGCTATGGACGACACTATTACCAGGTGTAGTAGAACTTCGGCTCTGCTGGTGGCCATGCGCCGATCGGTCTGGCTACGCCAGTGGGCGGCTGACATTGCGGCCAAGAAATCACTTACAGCTCTGCCCTTCCTGGGTATGCAGCTGTTTGGAGACAAATTGGATTCTGTGGCAAAAGGTGGAAGGCTACCTCAGTGTAAGAAGCAGTGTCGCTCCTTTCGGGGGCAAGCTCCTTCAATCCTTCCTTTCGCGGTGCCAGAGCGGGCAGAGGTCTTGCCTACTCTAGCTTCAGGGGTGATTCCTGGAATAGAGGCAGAGGACGTGCCCATCCAGTCTCTACCTGGGGTTCCAAGCCCGCTGCCAAGCCAGCTCAGCAATGAGGAGGCGCCCTCACCCTTACGGGTGGGGGGACGGCTGCGGCTCTTCTTCCAGGTCTGGGCCCAGGAGGTCACAGACAAGTGGATTTTGGAAGTGGTATCATCCGGGTACAAACTGGAGTTAGAGTACCGGCCTCCTCCCAGATTTCTAAGGTCTCGGGTGCCCTCGGATCCCCGGGCTGCACAGGGGCTCCTGTTGGCTGTGAAGAATCTCCTGGACATGGAGGTCATATGCCCAGTGCCTTTCTCAGAGAGAGGCCGGGGCTACTATTCCAACCTCTTCACGGTTCCATAAGGCCCATTCTGGATTTGAAGCTTCTCAACAGGTTTATCAGAACCAAGAAATTCCACATGGAGACTCTGCGCTCTGCCATCAGTTCCCTTCATCAAGGGGACTTCATGACGTCCATAGACATCAAGGATGCCTACCTACATGTACCAATCTTCCCAGCACACCAGTGGTTTCTCAGGTTTGCGGTGGGGGATCAGCATTTTCAGTTTGTGGCCCTCCTGTTCAGGCTGACCTCAGCACCGAGGGTGTTCACCAAGGTTCTGGCGGGCATAATGACCCTGCTCAGAGCACAGGGCATTCGCATTGTGCCGTATCTGGATGACCTACTCATTACAGCTTCTTCCCTATGTCAGGCGGAGCTGGACACCAGGATGGTGGTGACGACGCTGGAAAGGTTCGGATGGGTGATCAACCACCCCAAGTCTTCTCTCTCCCCGTCAAGGGAGATCTAATTCCTGGGCATGAATCTGGATACCAGTCAGGCCAGAGAGTTCCTACCTCACCCAAAGGTGCAGAGGGTTCAAGATCTGATACGTATTCTCCTGGCCAATCCTCGCCCCTCTATCCGGCTAGGGATGACACTGGTGGGTTTGATGGTGGCTTCCTTCGAGGCAGTCCCCTTTGCTCAGTTCCACATGAGGTCGCTCCAACTCGATCTATTGCTGAACTGGGACAGATATCCACAGTCCTTGGATCAGTCCTTTCTGATGTCTCCCAGGGTTCGGCAGTCCCTTCAGTGGTGGCTGGAACCAAGCAATCTGATGAGTGGCAGATCTTTTCTGGCCCCCTGTTGGGAGACGGTTACCATGGATGCCAGCCTGTCGGGCTGGGGAGGTTTCGGCAAGGATCATCAGTTCAAGGGGTTGTGGGGTCCTCAGGAGGCTCACACCCCCATCAATGTCTTGGAGCTCAGAGCTATCTGTTTGGTTCTGTCACGTCTGACACTTCACCTCCAGGGCTTACCGGTTCAGGTTCGATCAGACAATCGAACTGCGGTAGCTTACATCAATCACCAAGGAGGGACTCGCAGCAGGAGTGCCCTCAGGGAAGTCTCTCTGATTCTAACATGGGCGGAGAGCAATGTTCCTTGCATCTCGGCAGTGTACATCCCGGGAGTGGAGAACACGGAGGCGGACTCCCTGAGCAGGGCGTTTTCTCGCCTAGGGGAATGGTCTCTCAACCACAGGGTATTTCGGCCCTGTGTCACAAGTGGAGGACTCCGGAGGTGGATCTCTTTGCCTCTCGGCACAATCACAAGCTTCCATCCTTTGTATCTCTGTCTCAGGATCCTCTGGCCCTGGCAGTGGATGCCTTGTCCCTTGCCTGGAGGGATCTGGGGTTTCTGTACCTGTTTCCTCCTTTCTCCATGGTAGGCAAGGTAGTGAGCAAGCTGGCTCTAGAGGGGGCACCAGCAATTCTGGTGGCTCCAAGGTGGCGCAGACATCGTAAGACTGGCGGTAGATCAGTACAGGCTGCCACTGTTTCCGGATCTGATCATTCAGGGTCAACTACATTACCCCAATTTACAAACGCTTGCTTTGACGGCGTGGCTGCTGAAACCTTCCTCCTGAGGGAGGAAGGTTTGTCTGAGGCGGTTATTCAGACCTTGATTAGAGCTAGGAATTTACTATAGGACTTGGCGGTCCTATATTGACTGGTGTGAGGCTAGGGCCTTACCTTGCAGGGTGTTTTCGATTCCTAGGATTTTGGAGTTTCTACAACACGGTCTGGATCTGGGGTTCCAGCTCAGTACTTTGAAGGGTCAGGTTTCTGCCCTGGCTGTCTTTTTTCAAAGGTCCATTGCTTTGCATCATCTGGTCAAGACTTTTTTTCCAAGGGGTCACTCATGTTCGGCCCCCTAGAAAGCCTTTGGTTCCAGTTTGGGACCTAAATTTGGTTCTCTCGGCCCTCCAGGGGCCTCCTTTTGAGCCGGTGCAGGATGTGGCACTTTCTGTGCTCACTCAAAAGGTTGCCTTTTTGGTGGCTATTACCTCTGTTCGGCGTGTTTCTGAGTTGGCGGCTCTGTCTATTCAGGCCCCTTACTTTGAGAGACACCAGGACAAGGTGGTTTTTCGCTTTAAACCAGATTTCCTTCCTGAGGTGGTTTCTGCTTTCCATCTTAATCAGGATGTAGTTCTCCCTTCCTTGTGTCCTACGCCTAGCAATGACAAGGAGAGGGTTTTGCACTCTTTGGATGTGGTTTGTTGTGTGAAGTACCATTTGGTCGCTACTTCTCCTTTTCGTAAGACGGACGCCTTGTTCGTCAGGAAAGGTTTGGCGCCTGCCAAGTCTACCATTAGTAAATGGATACATCAGGCCATTGTTGGGGCCTATTCTGCTAAGGGGAGGGTTCCTCCTTTTAAGATCACTGCTCATTCTACTCGTGCTGTTGGGGCTTCCTGGGCTTTTCAGCACCAGGCTTCTGTTGAACAAGTTTGTAAGGCTGCTACTTGGTTTTCCGTTCATACTTTTTCTAAGTTTTATAAGGTTGATGTGCGGGCCTCAGCGGATGCTGTTTTTGGCCGCAAGGTTCTGCAAGCTGCAGTGGTTTAAATTGGTGCATTTTATGCTGTATTTGGATCCCCACCCATGACGGACACTGCTATTGGATGTCCCATATGTCATGAATAGTGGAAGCGGGGTGTGTGACATACTTGGAATAATACCATTTTGTGATTACTCACCTTTAAAATGGGTATTATAAATATGTGACACACCCCGCTTCATCCCGCCCTTTTTTTGTATTCTGGATCCTTTATATGGTGAACCTTTTATTGTTAAGAATGTTTTATTGTCTCTTCCTGGTCCCCTTACTGCTGTCATATACTGGGGAATGTGTGGGAGGTCCCAGGTATTTATGGACCGGGAGGGTTTTTTTTCCTGTCATCTCTGCAGAAGTTCGCCCTCTACTGGACCATAACCCATATGTCATGAATAGTGGAAGCGGGGTGTGTGACATACTTATAATACCCATTTTACAGGTGAGTAATCACAAAATGGTATTTTTTGCCCCATAAGACACACCCAGGATTTGCAGGAGAAAAATAAGAAAAAAAATATTCAAAACCAAATGGTGTGCTGACATATTCCCCCCATCACCCCATTACAGACAGCGTGCAGAATTCCCCCAATCACCCAAAAACAGACCCCACGTGCCACTACAGGCAGTGTGCGGCATCCCACATTACAGGCAGTGTGCGGCATCCCACGTTACAGGCAGTGTGCGGCATCCCACATTACAGGCAGTGTGCGGCATCCCACAATACAGGCAGTGTGCGGCATCCCACGTTACAGGCAGTGTGTGGCATCCCACATTACAGGAAGTTTGCGGCATCCCACATTACGGGCAGTGTGCGGCATCCCACATTACAGGCAGTGTGCGGCATCCCACATTACAGGCAGTGTGCGGCATCCCACATTACAGGCAGTGTGCGGCATCCCACATTACAGGCAGTGTGCGGCATCCCACATTACAGGAAGTTTGCGGCATCCCACATTAAAGACAGTGTGCGGCATCCTACATTACAGGAAGTTTGCGGCATCCCACATTACAGACAGTGTGCGGCATTCCACATTACAGACAGTGTGCGGCGTCCCACATTACAGGCAGTGAGTGGCGTCCCACATTACAGGCAGTGTGCGGCATCCCACATTACAAGCAGTGTGCGTCATTCCACATTACAGACAGTGTGCGGCATCCCACATTACAGAGAGTGATTGGCATCCCACATTGCAGGCAGTGTGCGGCATCCCACATTACAGACAGTGTGCAGCATCCCACATTAAGGGCAGTGAGTGGCGTCCCACATTACAGGCAGTGTGCAGCATCCCACATTACAAGCAGTGTGCGGAATTCCACATTACAGACAGTGTGCGGCATCCCACATTACAGATATATAATTTCTACTAATAAAGAAGAACACGTAGGATTTTCACTATCCCACCCCCCCCCCAGAACCCCATAAAATGTGTGCAGATCACAAAAAAAGACAATGTTTTCCAGGAAAGAAATGTGGGATGCTTGACAAATCGCTAGGTTAATTTATGTAATTTATGTATTGAAAATTAACCTAGTGATTTGTTAAGCTGTCCCAAATTTGAGACATTTGTCATCTTAAAGTGGACCAACTCCCAGGGGGGATCGGCCCGGGAATCTATAAGATTCCCGGGCCGATCAGATCCCTCCCCGCGGGGCATCCAAAATCGGGATGTCCCGCGGGGTGAAACCCCCCAGGAAGCCCAGAAACCTTACCTTAACCCCGTTCCAACGGCGCATGTGTGGGCCCTGGCCGCATCTCGCGCTTCCCTCTAGCAGGGCGCGCACCCGCGCCGGCCGTTTGTGAATGGCCGGTGCGGGCGCACTCCCTGTTAGAGGGAAGCGCGAGACATGACCTGCAGCGCTCAGAGCCGCTGTGGTTGGACGTCGCTTGTACGTGCATACCACAGCAGCTCTGAGTGCTCTCCGAGCGCCCGCGTAGGAGCGTGGTGAGGTGAGTGTTTCCGGGCGTTCTGGGAGGTTTCACACAACGGGGCACCCCCGATCGGGGTGCCCCACCGAAGTGGACCAAAACCCAGGATAGTCAAAATCCTAGTTGTTGTTCCACTTTAAGTGTGCTTCTACATCCCCAATTTCTAAAAGATTGGGACCTCGAGATTTGGAAATCTCATATAACCATATATTAATCATTTAGGTATATTTATTTATTTATTTATTTTTAGTAGAAGGTATGCTTAGGAGGCAGATTCTGGACATTGAATGCAAGAACCATATTTTATTCATAGTAGAACATAGAACACATAGAAAAAGCAAAAAAAAATGAATTTAGAAATTGAATGCAGAAACAGTGGGGACAGGGCCATGTCCACCATTGTGAAGCATCCTTTATTCTTTTTACAACAGTCTCTAAATGTCTGGGAGGTGAGGGGAGATATTGCTGGAGTATAAGGAGAGGAATTCTTGACTGATCTAGGATTTTAGCTGCTCACCAGTCCATCCAGCTCACCTCCATCTAGGATCCAGCATTGGGGGTCTCCCCATCCCCTGGGGGCTCCAAACACCAATCCGGGGTCATCAGCAGGGCATAGAACAGCGATTCTGCCAGCTCTCTCCCCGCCGCAGGGAGGAGCCTTTTATACCGGCGAGTGTTAGCACTCTCCGTCACTATATAAGGCCCCTCCCCTGCAGTGGGAATTAAGGCAAGTGCGAGCATCAGAAGCGGAGCAGAGGGCACCAATCTTCCTGGCTTCTGTCGCTTACTAGCAGCTGAAGACTTCAGCGATCGGCCACTGTAGGACAGCGCCTCGCAATGGAAAAGATAAGTAGTAAAAATTAATAAATAAAGGACTATGTTTTTATACTTAAAGAGGAACTATGGTCAGAAATGAACATATGCAGCGGCAAGGAAGCTGTACATGCTCTAAAAAAAAGACCATCCAGATACTCACCTATTCCAGTTTGTGCTCCCACATAACCACGAGCAGCATATTAGCGTGGCCAGCCTTTTTTTTTTGCGGCGGGAAATCTCGGGTCGGGCTGCCCTGTTGCTGCGGGGATATGTTCATTTTTGCCCATAGTTCATCTTTAACCCTTTGTGAACTGGTAAGAGGGTCCTTGAGACCATTGTACCATTTCATAGGACAGACCAGCAAGCAGATGACTTGCCAAAACCCCACCCCCTATTACCACCCCAAAAGCCAGGGGAGTGCAGAAGAGCCCGGTGCTCATGTGGCCTGATAGCCTTCAGGGCCAGGATCCTCTGCGCCCTGGTCTACCAGCCCCCATAGCTGGTCCCTGGGTTGGTTTTGCTGGAGAAGGGGACCCCATGCCAATAAAAAAGTGCTGATAGTGCTCATAAAATGATCTTTTCAGTGGGGGGGGTCTCCGGGGCAGGAATGGGTGTCTACTGATACATACATAGTACTGTTGTAATTGGGAGCAATGGGGCTTTCACCCACAATATGATCTTCTTGAAAACCCAATAGAACTACAAAAAAATAGATTTTTATTCTTTTCACATATTTCACCCAAAATATTGAGAAAGCACTGAAATAAATAAGACATTTCATGTTAAAGCCCCAACTCTGCTGAAAGTAAAAACTATATATGTATAGAAACTATATTTAATTTTTCTGGAAACCCCTAGAAATTCCTGAAATAAATCACAGTTAAACATGTATAGTGTGAAATGCTGAAAAATCGACAACACAGGGTGACAAAATCTCTAGGTAAGCTGGTAGGTAAAGGTTTAAATTGCCTACCAGTCAAAAATTGCTCCCCCAATGCCCCCTCTGGAATTTAGTGATGTAAGATAATTGACAGGAATAGCAGGCAGATTCTGTACTCCTGAATCTCTGCATTCATCCCATATTTCTAGCCAGAAGTAGAAAGCTACCAGCTGTGATGACTGCATTGCTCTGATCACAGAAGAGAGCTCCTAGATACTTTTTTAGATACATTAATTACACTGCAACTGTCACATAATTGCCATAACATGAAGGAACACATGTAACAGCTTCCCTCTCACATAGAATTCCTCAAGCTGCTGTTTATTCAGTGTGTGTGTGTAGAATGATAGAGATGATAGCGAAGCTTTCCCATGTTTCTGAGGTTTATATCTCTTTCAGTTTGGTGGGAATTGCTGCTGGCACAGCTCCCCCTCATGACCACATGTAAGCAGGACTATCAGGTGTGTAGTAAGATGGCTGCTCTCATGTAGTTCAGGAACGCAGCTATTCCACAAGATCTGCATGGGGCAGACCCTCTAAAACAGCTTACATCAAGAGGGGAGAAAAGTGATAAAAAATCTGTGTATATTTTTTTGTGCTTCATCACTATAAATTGGAGTTTATTTAGTGACATCCCATATGTACCATCCAGGTACATAATGGTAAGTGGTACTTGATGAAACAAAATGTTGGAACCACCTGTTGTAAGCTGTTTACTGACCATAACTTTGGCTGTAAAATGTCAGGGAAATCCAATTAGAACAGTAGAACTTTTTATGGGGTGAAACAGAATCACTTTAAATGATGCAGCTGTGCACTGACTACTATTTAACAATTTCAATGTGATTGGCTAATTCTGAAACAACCACATCCCCAAATATAAGAGGGGATTTCCCACTTATGCAACCACATTGTTATTTTTTTCCTCCTCTAAATGATTTACAGTTAGTTGATTAAAGGAATTGTACAGAATGGGGGGACATGCTAAAGATGCACAACTGGTAAAGCGCTATGGAAGCTCTATATAAATGAACATTAATAATAATAATGAAGCAAGATTAACTCTGGGTCCACATTTGGGTGTGAATTGAAGCCTACATCTTGATGAGCTTTAACATTTGAACACACAAAAAGTGCAATACAAAATATTTGTTCAGTGCATATGATGGGGCATTTTTACAGGTGAGGTAAGAATAATTGTTTTAAAGTTTATGGGGTATACAGGAAAAAGTAAACCATTCTTTAGCAGAGCCCCTAGGGTCCTATTGTTTCCAAACTTTTAAGCAGTTATTCGTACCTCATTGGAAAATGATGCACCTCACCTGTAGAAATGGCCGATCACATGTGCAGGTGATTTTTTTAAAACCCAGCTCGATCGGGATGCCCGCTGTGTGAAACCCCCCAGGTCGCCCCGTTCACTTACCTTACTTCCTGGTCCAACGGCGCATGTGTGGGCTGCGGCCACATCCCCACTCTCCCTCTAACAGGGTGCATGCCCGCGGCAGCCATTTGTGAATGGCCGGCACAGGCATGCTCCATGTTAGAGGGAAGCGGGGGATGCAGCCACCAGAACGCTCGGAGCTGCTCGTCTTAGACGCCGTCTTAGATGGCGTGATGTCAGCGGCTCAGAGCACGCTGATTGGACAAGCGGTCATGCAGGACACCGTAGGACCGGGAAGAGGTGAATTTCTTCGGGCGATCTGGGGGGTTTCATGCAACCCCCGATCGGGGTGCCCCAGGGGAATGGACCACAATCCTGGGTTTTGGTCCACTTTAAGGAAAAATTAGAACTGATATTTTTTGTGTGTTACAATTAACATTACATTAATTAAACTTATTTCGATGCAGACGTCAACCTGCTCCACTAAACCTTTAGCATAACCCCCATTTATGGGGCACATTGAGAGTGGAGAAAGTTCTGAAATGTTTCACATGCCATTTGTACAGGGGTGGCTACACTTTTAATATCTGCAGTAAAGCTGTGTGCTTGATCATTTAAAAAAAAAAAATGATCATTTTAAATGTTAAAAATGTGAATGCCGCCCCTGTGCCATGTTATATAGGGGTGATACCGGGCTATATATTTATATAAGGATGGTAGACTTGTCACAGCACCCGCTGACAAGTTAGTGCTCTTTCCTTTTTTTTTTTTGTGGATCCATCTGAACCCATCAGCACACAAAAGGGAAGGCAGAAAGGGGGGAATGATGAGACACCTCACCTGGGCCCCCAGCGTACGCCTCCAATTAAATCAAAATTGTTTGTTTTTAATGGCCCTTTTACACTGACAAGTGGCCTATCATTCCGCCAGTGCGAGCTGTCAGGGAGCCGGAGAAAATCCTTGGTTGATAATGCCCATTGCTTCCAATTAGGAGGAGAAGTGCTCCTAGTAAGCACACTATTCCCCAGCCTCCCCCAAGGCCCCGGCGTCTCTCCCTCTCTTCGCTTTCCCTTTTCTTCCCTTCTTCTTCTTCTCCTCCTTCTTCTCCTCGCTGCAAATTACTGACACCAAACGGCCGCTGTATTGATGGCGGCTGCGCTCAGTCCGGAGTCTGTCGGGTTTAATGAGGTGACGGAAGTTTTTCCACTCTTTGCTAAATTCTTTTTTGTTTGACAGCTGCCGGGGAAGCTGCATGTTGACCTCATAAAACATTTAGCAATCCTCATTATACCCTGCCAAGCATCACAGTGACGGCTGCACACCGCCATTTGCATCTAAATGTGTGTGCGCGAGCATGTGCATGTGTGTGTATGGTGAGGACCCCGGGAACCCCTTACTATGAGGGATTGAGTCATGGCCCCATGTGTGCTATTCATTGATTAGATCATGGCAGCTTAGGGTGCCCCAGGTCATATCTTAAACAGCCTGATCATTTTAAACAAGGAGATCCAAGTGGACCTAAACATTCCCCAAAGCCCAACTCACCTACCTTGAGCCCTAAATTTAGGACCAGCCTTAGGTTAAAGGGCCACTCCAGCCCCTTCCAACAAAATAAAAATAACCCCCGCCCTGCCTCCATCAATAACCAAACACCCGCCGCCATCTTCCCGGAAGTCCCGCCTGCTTGGAGCAGTGATGCAAGCCTACTCCCAGCTGCCAGATGGGATTTCAGGAAGATAGCGGCGGACGTTTTTGGTGCTACAGCTGCTGCACTGCTGACTTCAGGGGTTAGCTTTGGGGTTAAGGTGTCTTTTTTTCATTTATTACATGAGCTTATGGGGGGCCTTTTTTTGGAAGGGGCTGGTGTGGCCCTTTAAGAGGGACTCTGTGTGAGTATGAAGAAGCATAGTAATAGAAGCATAGTAATAATAGACATATTAGAAAGTATGAGAATGAAGGAGACGAAAGAGATGAAGGGAAATGTGGAAAAAAAATAAAGATTGATGGAATGTAGTAAAGAGAATGATAAAGGGAATGTGGTAAAGAGAAGGAAGATAGGTGGGATGTGATAAATAGAAAAGGATAGAGGGAATGTGGTTAAAAGGAAAAAGAGGGATAAAATGTGAAAAAGAGAGACAGGTGGGGGTAATGTGAAAAAACGATAAGGATCAAGGAAATATGAACAAAAGATAAAGATGGATGGAATGTGAAAATGAGAGAAAGATGGATTACGTGTGAATAAAAGAGAAAGATTGATGGAATGTGAAGAAAGAGAACAATGGAGGGGATGTAACGAAAGAACGACGGAGGGAATGTGAAGAAAGGACAATGGAGGGGGGGGTGAAAAATAATAGAGAAAAATAGAGAATGATGGAGGAATATGAAAAAAGAGAGAGATTTGTGAATAGAGAGAAAGATGGATGAAATATGGTAAAGACAGAAAGTTGGAGGGAAATTGCAAAAAAATGTAGGGAATGTGAAAAAATACAGATGATGTGAAAAACAGAGAGAGGTGGAGTGAATGTGAAAAGAGAGAAGGAGAATGTGCAAAAGAGAAAAAGGTGGAAAGATTATGGAGGCAATTGTGGAAAAGATAGAGGGATGGAGGGAATGTGGAAAAAGAGAAGAAAGATGGAGGGAATGTGAAAAAGAGAGATAGCTGGTGTTGCTACATCGAAAATTCTCAAAGGCTGTACCTGTTTAGGGTCTTTATTTTTTCTTCTTGAAGCTCTGTATAACATGGACCAGGATACAGCCTCATACTGCAATAGCACACACCTCCAATTGGAGGAGGTGTGACTGACACACGTGTGTGCAGCTGTTTCCTGTCCCCATGGAGTGGAGATTTTCTAGCAAATGGTAAGTATTACTTTAATGCAGGACTCACTGATGGTGTGAGGAGATAGATTAGGATAGTTAGTGTCCCTTCCCTGGTACAGAAGAGGGTCTCTTTTGACATTTAAACTGAAAGGGTGAAATAACATCCTTAGATCTTCTTATTGTCTCTGAAACCTCTCATATGTCTCACCTTATCTTTGAAATTGTTATCCCAGTGCCTCTGCACTTCCAAACCCTACAAATCTTAATGGGCTGCCCTAGAATAGCATAACATAAATAGGACCCTATACTCACCTATGCAGGAGTGAATCAGCAGATGGAGATCCCAAATCAGGATGCCTAGGTGATGGGGAATGCAGCAGCCCACCCTGAAGATCCAGGAGCAGAATGAGATGCATCCCCCTGCACTCTTCTGAAGTTCATGTAAGGTTTGTGCAGCTCCAATATGTGCACAGAGGTTGCATTGGAGTGCCCATAGATCAGGTTACAGGCCAGGACTCTGATACAGAGTTGCCACTTTAACCCTAAACCGAACCTGTGGCATGACCTGACTCAAATACTTTCATGCCTGGACTGCAATTTTGGAAACCAGGGACACTTGGCCCATTGCAGGACTAATAAAAGTTCCACTGGAGCAAAGATTGGTCTGATGTCAAATGTAGAAGCTGTGGGGTACATTGGGGTAACCTTTGCTTTACCATTATTATTATTTACCATTTAGTTGTGGAATAATAACCATGCTCCTCTTTTGGATTTTAGATTGGACCTCACCTGGACACCTTTCCCAGTGATAAGGCGCGGCAGAGAGCATTCAGCGCCCATCAGTCTGATGCCATTGCACGTCGAGGTCTCCATGGACAGGGCATCTACAATATCAGCTGAGGACTTGTTTGTGGTGGAAATAAAACCTTACTTTGTCCATCTCTAGGATAATAAAATGTGGTGCGTTCTATGTGCAGTGTGGATTTTCTGGAAGCCATAACAGGATGGTATGTTCAGTATAAAGACCTCGTAGAAGCCAGTCTGCAAAACTGGCAAATGGGTGTCTGGTACTGTTGGCATTCTGAAGATTAATTTGGCATAGTTTAGCACATTGACATGCAGAGGAATCGGCCGAATGGGGACAGGATTGAGCATGGAATTCCTCTGGGGCAGGTGCCGAGATAGCTTAAGGGTTGGGAACTGGGATGTTCAGAGGAATTCTCAGAGGCAGACACAGGGCATGTGCAGAGAAAGCCCCAGTAATGGGCGCAGGAATGAGCATAGGAAGTCCTAGGGGTGGGCACAGCAATGTCAGAAATGTGCAGAGAAATTCTCAGGGGTGAGCATAGGGATATTCAGAAGAATCCTTAGGGGCGGACCCAAGGGTGTGCAGAGGAATTCTCAGCATTGGACACAATACTGTGCAGAGGGACCCTCAGCATTGGACACAGGGATGTGCAGAGGAATCCTCAGGGGTGGGAACAGGGGTGTACAGATTAATTCTCAGGCATAGGTACTGAAAATGTACAGAGCAATCCTCGAGGCAAGCCATAGGGATGTTTAGATGAATCCTCAGAGGCAGCAGCAGGGATCTACAGAGGAAGCTTCAGGAGTGGACAGGGGGATGTGCAGAGGAAATCTCTGGGATGGGCACAGGAATGTCCAGAGGAATCCTCAGGGGCAGAGAATGGGATGTGCAGAGGAATCCTCAGGGGGAGAGAAGGGAATGTGCAGAGGAATCCTCAGGGGTGGAGAAGGGGATGTGCAGAGGAATCCTCAGGGGGAGAGAAGGGAATGTGCAGAGGAATCCTCAGGGGGAGAGAAGGGGATGTGCAGAGGAATCCTCAGGGGTGGAGAAGGGGATGCGCAGAGGAATCCTCAGGGGTGTAGAAGGGAATGTGCAGAGGAATCCTCAAGGGTGGAGAAGAGGATGTGCAGAGGAATCCTCATGGGCGGAGAAAGGAATGTGCAGAGGAATCCTCAGGGGTGAAGAAGGGGATGTGCAGAGGAATCCTCAGGGGTGAAGAAGGGGATGTGCAGAGGAATCCTCATGGGCGGAGAAGGGAATGTGCAGAGGAATCCTCAGGGGTGGAGAAGGGAATGTGCAGAGGAATCCTCAGGTGTGGAGAAGGGAATGTGCAGAGGAATCCTCAGGGGTGGAGAATAGGATGTGCAGAGGAATCCTCATGGGTGGAGAAGGGAATTTGCAGTGGAATCCTCAGGGGTGGAGAAGGGATTGTGCAGAGGAATCCTCGGGTGGAGAAGGGATTGTGCAGAGGAATCCTCAGGGGTGGAGAAGGGAATGTGCAGAGGAATCCTCGGGTGGAGAAGGGATTGTGCAGAGGAATCCTCAGGGGTGGAGAAGGGAATGTGCAGAGGAATCCTCATGGGTGGAGAAGGGAATGTGCAGAGGAATCCTCAGGGGTGGGAACAGGGGTGTGCATTTCGCCGAGGCAAGCCATAGGGATGTTCAGAGGAATCCTCAGAGGCGGCAGCAGGGATCTACAGAGGAATCCTCAGGGGTGGATAAGGGGATGTGCAGAGGAATCCTCAGGGGTGAAGAAGGGGATGTGCAGAGCAATCCTCAGGGGTGGAGAAGGGGATGTGCAGAGGAATCCTCAGGGGTGGAGAAGGGATGTTCAGAGGAATCCTGGGGGTTGGACAAGGAGATGTGCAGAGGAATCCTCAGGAGTGGGCACAGGGATGTGTAGAGGATTCCTCAGGGACGAGCACAGGAACTTGCAATGGAATCTAACCATCTCCCCAGCTCACCTGTACCACAACCTGACCAGCATCCCAGTTTATCTGTACATCCTTATTGGTTTGCTAATCCATCTGTACTACAACCTGACCATCATCCAAATTCACCAGTACAACAACCTGACCAGCATTCCTGTTCATCTGTACCACAACTGGACCATCATCCAAATTCACCTTTACCACAACCTGGCCATCATCCAAGTTCATCTGTACCTCAGCTTGACCATCATCCATCCCAGTATATTTGTATCACAGATTCACAATCATCCCAATTTACCTCTACCACAACCTATCATCCAAGTTCACCTTACCACAACCTAGCCATCATGCATCATATATTCTAGAGCCTGACCATTACTCCAGTTTAGATGTACCACAACCTAACTAATGACTAAAGGTCAAGGGTGAAGAGAGCAATCCTGTTATACAGATACAGATCAGGGCCAAGCTGACCAGGTGTAATCTGTTTGTTTATATCCAGCAAATAATCTGATGGGAATGATGTTCCCTTACATCCTTGAAGCAAATTCTGGGGGACATCTAATTATGGACATTTGGGAATGGCTGGGCCCCATCTGATCATCTATCCAGGGCCATAGATTGGCCTCATGGATGGCCCGTCCATTAACACAAGCTAACTTAATGAGAATGTATGTATTGCAAAAGCAACTGTGCTTTGCTGCACATGCACAAGAGCGTGGGACTTTGGGCACATCCAGGTCCTGGATCAGATTTGATTCTTTGGTTTTCTGTCCACATACCAACCCTGGCTATTGCCTGACTTTTGATTTTGCTTTGTTTAACCATTACTGCCCCTGAGATGCCTAAACCACTATTGTCCTGTTTAACCATCTTGCATCCAGAGCTACTTGTCCGGTTTAACTGTCTCTGATCTTGAGCTGCCAGAACTGTTTTTCTGTTTAGCTATTGCTAGTTATGGGCAGCCTGATCTTCTTTTGTCCTCTTTACTATCTAGCTTTACTATCCTTGTTCTGTTTAACTGTCCTTAACCCGGAGTTGCCTAAACCTGGTCCTGTGTCACCATTTTTAAACCTGGGCTAAATGTACCACCATTTTCCTTTTTAAACATCTTGGATCAAGAGCAGCCAGAATCACCTTTTCCTATTTCTTCCATTCCAGGGCACCACCAGTAGCAGCGCGTGGGTTAATCCCAGCCATTGACAGGGACAGCAAGATAGAAAAAAACTAGCTCTTCCCAGCCTCTATAGGGGCATGTTGTGGCAGAGCACAGTCCATCTCCCAGCAGCCCCTCACCAGCTGCAGCGTTCCTGGCACTTTGCTTAAACTCATTTGCTATGGCGGTCTTCAGATACATTGTGCTGGCTGGCTGACGCAGTGCGTCTGGTGGCTAGGGGGCTGGCCTTGCTGGTCACCTTGCGACGCACAGTCTGGCTGAAACACTGGTCGGCCGACATTGATACTAAGAGGATGCTTACTGCCCTTCCCTTTAGCAGGGTCATCTTTTTGGTGAGCCTCTGGATGACCTCGTCCAGAAGGCCACGGCTTCCACATAATCAGAAACTAAGGACCTTGTTTCCTAGGCCACCAAATTTTTGCCCTTTCTGGGAGTTCTACTACAGACGCTGCAACACTTTTTCAGGTAAATGGAAAACTCGACCCTAAGGGGCCAGCCGGCCCAAGCCCTCTCAGGGTTCACCCGATAGAGATTTGCAGTAC
Organism: Gastrophryne carolinensis; assembly: GCA_027917425.1. Taxonomy (NCBI): domain Eukaryota; kingdom Metazoa; phylum Chordata; class Amphibia; order Anura; family Microhylidae; genus Gastrophryne; species Gastrophryne carolinensis. Next base: position 196,883,033 of record CM051235.1, on the reverse strand, counting down.
GCACTGGCGAATGGATATCCAATGCCTGGGTCCGGGAGGTTGTTTCTTTCAGATACAAGTTTGAGTTTGGGACTAGACCTCCACACAGGTTTGAGACCGTGCAATAATGCTGTTGCTGGACCAGGGAATTGTAGTACCCCTGCCCCCATCAGAGCGGGGCTGTGGCTTCTACTCAGTAATAGTAGTCATCCCCAAGAAGGATGGATCCATTTGGCCGAACCTGGATCTCGAATCAGGTGAGGAAGTTCCGCATGGAATCTCTAATGTCATTCGTGACGTCACTGCAATGGGGATTTCTGGCCATGGCGGTGGACATAAAGGATGCTTATCTGCATGCCCAGATCTTCCTGGTCACCAACAATACCTGCGCTTTGCGATGGGCGCCCAACACTTCCAATTTGTGGCACTGCCCTTCAGACTGTCCACTGCCCCGTGAGTGTTCACAAAAGTCTTGGCGGTAGTGATGGCACTCCTGCGGAGGGAGGGTGTGCATGTCACCCCATACCTGGACGACTTGCTCACCCAAGCCCAATCTCTGGCAGAGGCATTGCGGGATGTTCAGGCGGTCCTGTCCACACTGGAGCTTTTCAGATGGGTGATCAACTACCCCAAGTCCCATGTGGCTCCCTCTATTGTGGCGACTTATTTAGGTATAACACTGGATGCTCAACAGGCACTGGTCCTTCTTCTGGTGCAGCGGTGCACTGCTCTTCAGGAGGTGATGAGGTCGCTGCTGACAGATGAATATTCCACAATCAGGCAGAACATGCGTTGCCTTGCCCTGATGGTGTCTACCATCAAGGCAGACCCATATGCCCAGTTCCACTCCAGGCCTCTACAAATGCTGCTCCTATTGAAATTGCGCAGGCCTGTGCAGACGTTGGACCATCGCTTCATATGCCTGGTGATCCCTGAATTGGTGACTGGACCAGCAGTGGGTCGATCTTTCCTGGGTCATCCTGACCACAGACGACTGTGGCCATCAGAGCGGGGCTGTGGCTTCTACTCAGTAATAGTAGTCATCCCCAAGAAGGATGGATCCATTTGGCCGAACCTGGATCTCGAATCAGGTGAGCAGACTTAAGGCCCAGGCCCAGGTCTCAGCCTTGTCCATTTTTTTCCATTGGACGATCGAGGAGCATAGGTTAGTCCACACTTCGGGCCTCTCCATAATCCCACCCTGGGCTCTTAATCTGGTCCTTCAGAGGCCCCCCTTTGAACCCATGGTGGAGGCATCCCTGACAACACTCATGTTGAAGGTGTCGGAGGTTTCGGAGCGGGTGCTTTCTATCAGATCACCCTTTTTGGTGCTGCTGTGAAGACAAAGTGGTGTTTCATGTGAACATCTTAATCAGGAGATAGTGCTACCCTATTTGTGCCCACACCCCATTCACCATAAGGAGAGAGTCCTGCATTCCCTAATCTAATCGAACATCATAGAAGGTAACTAAATGGTTCTTTTTAACTCTTGGATTGCATGAACCTTGGTTTGGTTAAACTTCGTCTTTGGAGACCTCCACTAGACAAGCATTATTGGGTTCTTGGCAACCCAAAAGATGGTGACCGAGCATCATAATACTAAATGTGCTCCCACAATCTCTGGGCTGTGGTAAACACTTAGCCCTGCAGATGTAGACTGTGTTTTTTGATCAGATGAAGCCCGGCAATCCTATCTTGGAAGGAGTTTGCAGATGTCACTCTGTAAATGGACATGCAGAGCAATCCTCAGGTGCAGGGATGGACAAGGGTACTTGGAGAGTAGAGTAATACTTAGGGGTGGACACAGGGACATGCAGAGTAATGTTGTAATCTTCAGAGGCAGGTGTAAGGATGGGCATAGGTGTTGACACATGTAGAGAAATACTCAGGAGTGGATTTGGGGACATGCAGAGGGAGGTGTATAGTAAAGACCTCGGGATCAGATTCAGGGGCTTTCAAGGGACATGCAGAGTAATACTCATGGGCAAGGCACAGGAACACGAGGAGGAATACTCAGGGGAGGGTGCAGGAATACATGGTGGAATTCTCATTGAAGGTTTCAGGCGATTCCCTGGGGGGCGGGGGGTCTGCGTGTATAAGAAAAGAGGTATAGTCCTCTTTTTCTACTGCCAAGAGAGTGTGCTAGGGTGTGCAGAGGAATCCTCAGGGGCGGGCACAGAGACATGCAAAGTCAGGGGAGTCTCAGGGGAGTAATGTGTAAGGAAATCCTCAGGGGAGGGAGCAGGGATTCGCTGGGGGTGGGTGCTTATGTAAGAAAATAAGGATAGCCTCCTTTCTCTACTGCCAGGAGAGGGTGTTGGGATGTGCAGAGAAATCCTCAGGGGCTGGAATAGGGACATGCAGAGGAATCCTCAGAGGAGTAATGAGTAAGGAAATCCTCAGGGGAGGGAGCAGGGGCATGCAGAGGATTCCCTGAGGGTGGGTGCTTATGTAAGAAAAGAAGGATAGCCTCCTTTCTCTACTGCCAGGAGAGGGTGTTGGGATGTGCAGAGGAATCCTCAGGGGCGGGCATAGGGACATGCAGAGGAATGCTCGGGGGAGGAATGTGTAGGGAAATCCTCAGGGGAAGGTGGAGGTAGTGGAGGTATGAGCAGAGGATTCTCTGGTGGTGGCCACTTATGTAAGAAGCAGGATAGCCTTTTCTTTCTGTACTGTCAGGGGAGAAGCAGATCTGAATGCTACCTATATTCATTACGATATCAGGAGGAGGAGCAGTAGGTTATTAAGTGGTGAAATGCCTGTGTGCTGCATGAACATCCAAGCTTGGCCATTGAGGACATGTTTACGGAGCAATCCCCCGGCTGTCAGATCAATTGGCTGTTGTCTCTCGTCTATGGCCAACCTAAACTATAACAACCAAATAAAAGTTTTAGAGTCTGGAATTTGATTCCTGCGCAGATTCACACCGCTTTCATAAATGATCCTCAATAGCTGTATTATTGTTTATTCCAACATTATGGGAGCGCCGTAGGGAGTAAAGGTGGGTAGCTCCCTAATTAGTGAAGGGGTTAATGATTTATTGAGAAGGATGTGATCATTTCACCGTAAAAAGGCAGGTTCTGCGGCCACATAAAGTATTAATGGCGGCGAAGCTCCCCGCTTTATTATACTAACATAAACACAAGTGCCTGACATCAAAAATAAAGATTTACCATCGCCACGAGCTGGAAAGTCAAGATCTGCGGCATCAGTCAAAAGAGAACCTAACTTATCCTGCAAAGTTGTGATTTCCCGAAATGGGGGCTGCGTTCCTGAGCTCTCTTGCGCTGACGGCTGCCTGAGGGGCCCCGCGACGCGTTGTAAAGCGGCGCACTGCAGTTACCGGGAATGCTTAAGGGATTTCATTTAGCGAGCCAAAGACATCTATATAAAGACAGGGATCAGCCTGCTAACGAAGTCCTTGGGCTTTGTTTACTGCGAAACTGGGGCAAAACAGCAGTCCGAAATGGCGCCGCCGTTAATCTGTAGACAAAGGATCCCTCAGCGAGCAGTCGCGGAGCATTTTGTTTTGTGGCGCTCCCTGGAGAGTGCGGCAGAACATCGTGTCCCCAGACGACTGGAGGAGTAAGTATGCACTTGTTGCACCACATTAAAGTGGAATTCTACCTTTAGAGTAATAATATAAAAACACAGAAACATTCAATTTTCTAATACAGTGGCCTTGATTAAGTAAGAGTTGGAAAAAATTCTCATGGTAGTAAAAAATTTAGTTTAGGAACTTTTTCTACTCCAATTCTCCAGAGACATATCATTGGTTATGGCAGGTCCAAAAATTCTACAAAGGTCCTATAAAATCCCTCCAGAGTTGTAAATGGAAGGTCACCTGTGGCTCTATAAAACACCTATACTCTCCTACCCCCTTGCAGCATTGATCCCTTGCAGCCCTGGCTTGTGAAAAGCATGTAATTTCCCAACAGCCCCCTAACCATTTACACTAATGGCCACTTCCCTGGAAATTTTTCTGAATGGAATTGCTAAAGCAAAGGCAATCAGATGATAATTGATCCGTAGAAATACCCACTGCAATCAGGCAATCAACAAGAATTCCTTCTTTGGTTGGGGGTCGTATCATTTTGGCTGACATAAAATCTCTTGTTTGTCGCATTACCATCGGCATGTGGAAACAGAAACGGCGGCAAGGAGGATGCGGAGCAGTATCGATCTCAGGAACATTTGCTCTACTGAACAATTAGCCAACAAAATGTCCATGTCGGAATGCAAGTCGTCCACTCGCCCACGAGTTGGACACTCACTTGACGAACGGTTGATTTATCTGTGGAAATGGGCCATTACATTAGAGCTCTCCATGTGGCCGATCAGAGTCTTCTCCCTCTTGACTGACGCTTGCAGAGCCTGAATGCAGACAGCAGAAGACTCGCTGCACCCCAGTCCCCACATGCAGCTAACCCCCGAAATGCGCTGTCTGGAGCTCCATATGCAGCACTGTATGGTTTTGCCTTACATCCTATTACATTGTAAGCTTTGCTCTACTCCGCATTGTATCTATTTGGACCATGAGCTACTGTACTACCATTGTAATTTCATACCCTAATAAACCTAAATATTCTCCGATATTATTTTTAATACAATAATCTAATACCATACATTTAAAACCAGTTGTAAGTTTGTAAAGGATCTTATACTATAGCCTAATTAATTGTGAGCTCCTTCATTCTATGCAGGTTCTTATGGGCCACCCCCCCATGCAAGCTTGGACTGGCCCGATGGGTTATAAGGGAAGGGAAGGGGAGGGGAACTGTCAATCCCAAAAAGGACATCCTGCCCTGGGTGCCAGGTTGGCATGGTGCTAATAGCTGCAGCACCCTGTCGGATGAATAAACTGGTCAGCCTAGGCTCCTAACCCCACAACTGCTCCCCGGCGACATGGTTTGGGCAGCCCACCGCTCCAGGCATGTGTGCACTCACCGCTTGTGTTTGTTAAAAGAATAACTATATGTGTGCAAGCAAAAAAAAAGCATGTCCTTAGTTTGCAGTGCTCAGTTAATCCTGCACAGATGGGGCACTGTGGGGCTGATTCAGTAAGAGTCAAAAAAATCTTTGTAGTAAAAAAATATAACTTGCTGAATCACCAGCTAGGAAGACAATGTTAGCAATGACACTCATTACTCCTAAAAAAAGTAGTGAACTGTTTACTCTTTTTTACACTATACTAAAAAGTGCTATTGTCTTTTATAGCTAGTGATTTAGCAACAGTGAAAACCCCAAGCTTTTGTCATCTAAAGTGAATTTTTTACTAAGAGAATATTTTCAACTGAATCAACCCCGATTACTGAACCTGACCCTGAATCGATGTGATAGTCATTATTTTCTAGGACAAGGGTAGACGTTTAAGCTGGAAACAGCTGATCTATGCCAGGAGAGCACAGGTTATCCACCTACACACAATGATGTCTTAGTCAGTAATGTTTGCAAATAATTGTAAGATGCCCCCCCCCCAGAGTCCATTCCACTGATGAGCCCATTACCCCACAGTCCAACATTAGGCTCGATTCAGAGAGACAAAAAAAACTTCAGTTTTCGTGCCGATCTGTTTTTTTTCTGCAATGTTTCCCTTCTCGTATGAGTGTACGAGTGATTCTATGCATGCATTGAAAACCTTCTGTAAAGTTTCCGTCCGTTCGTACGGCAGATTACGAATACGAGGATGTCATTTCCCAGCGTGACTTTTCCGTTTCATTTCCACATGTTACAACGTAGGCTTTCGTTTTTGCCCTTTTCCCATCGTATCCTCCAACGAATCCTTTACGTTTCCCGTTCAATTCTGTTTCCCTTTTTCAATAAATATTAGTCCAGACGGAAATCCTTAGGATCTTGCACCTGTGCACTACAAACTTAACTCATTAAAGTGCTCGCCTACATATTTGCCACCTTCACTTCTACTACAATGTTTAGCTAAACCACTTAGCACTGTCCTCCATCTTCCCTTTTGGACCCTTAAAGCTCATGCAAATCACTTCTCGGTCATGTGAATATTCATCTTTAAATATTTCTGGGCCCATTAGTTTTGTGTTAATGTATTTTGTAAATGAAATGACACTGTAACATTTTTTTTTGGATTCCATCATAAAATATAACATTTATAAAAATGTTGAAAATTTCTAATTTTTACAACTATAAAAACAAAATTCATAGCAATGACAGGCCACAGAACATTATTCTTCATCTGTGGTCCCCAACGAGTTGCGCAGCTCCTGCATCTCGCCCACCAACTGAAGGACCCTGACACTCAGTTGTGCCACTCTGGCACGTGTGGTCCCTGTTAAAAAACTTAAATTAAAATATTGGTATAATCTTGTTGGGGTCATACTGCAGTTCCCCCCCCCCCCCCCCCGTATGGTCCAAACACCTAAATCTGGACTTCAAAAGCCAGAGGGCCCTCGCCACCACGGGCCGGGTTTTTCATAATGCCCGATTAGAGAACCCCTGGCCCGCATTCTGCAGGCAAAGAACGGGCATCAGGAGCAAGGGCAGGAGTGGATATCCAGAATCCCCTGAAAGAATTGAAAAATAATAACATAAAATACACATTCTAAGCTACAATATTGTTTAACATGTCATCAAGGGATAAAAACAGCAATAGGTTAAGTCATGAGTCATAAACTATATTCATTGCCATACAGTGAAAATGGATTGATGGAATGTGAGCAAACGTACCCTGGAGCCATCTACCAGATAATTCTCCTGACTCAAACTGACGAAATAAGCCAGAGCTCTGCAATATATAAGCATCATGGGACGACCCTGGATGCCCTGCAAAAACACTGAGGAATCGCATAGCTGGACCAAACACTGCTTGTATGTTGTGCAAGTGGCACATCTTGCGGTTCCTGCAACCAAATATAAAATAATTACACAAAGCAAAGGTAACCGACTAAAACAATAACTCCTACAACAAATTAAGATTCAAGTTCAACAATCCAAATATAATTCACAAAGGACATAAGTCTAAAAAAATATAGCAATTATATGGATGTGTGGGAAAATAAATGTTTACATGCTAAGGACTAATTATGGTCAGCATTAAAATGCCTCTATAATGCATGCATGAAATGTATTGATTCAGGTATGCATTGCTATACAATTTATGGCCTCGGCCATGCTGATACATGCAATGCCTTGATGCTAAAGGCGCGCAGACTCCTCCACATAGCCGCAAAACATGTTCAACAATAGCAATCCGAGCCCTCAAAGGTCCCGTAAGTGGATCGGAAATGAAACGGATTTATAGGGTGGTGGTCCGTCGGAAATAAACTCTCTGAATCAGACAGAAACCCATCCCAACAACGGAAGTTATCTGAACGAATGGAAAATTTCCGATTTTGTTTGAAAAATGATCCGAACTAACGGAAATGTTCCGATTTGCTTCCGTTCATCGAAAGCGCATTCCAGAACGTTCGTACGAATGAAAAATGAACGAAAAAAAAGCAAAAAAATGACAAACACCCACCCAAACTTTCACAGACAGCTACGGAAGTCCGGACGAATGTGTCTCTGAATCGAGGCTATTGTGCCTATGTATCCTCCCTTATACCCTAATAGATTGTAAACTTTTCCTCCTTCTGTATCCTCCCTTATACCCTAATAGATTGTAAGCTCTTCTCCTTCTGTATCCTCCCTTATACCCTACTAGATTGTAAGCTCTTCTCCTTCTGTATCCTCCCTTATACCCTAATAGATTGTAAGCTCTTCTCCTTCTGTATCCTCCCTTATACCCTAATAGATTGTAAGCTCTTCTCCTTCTGTATCCTCCCTTATACCCTAATAGATTGTAAGCTCTTCTCCTTCTGTATCCTTCCTTATACCCTAGTAGATTGTAAGCTCTTCTCCTTCTGTATCCCCCCTTATACCCTAATAGATTGTAAGCTCTTCTCCTTCTGTATCCTCCCTTATACCCTAATAGATTGTAAGCTCTTCTCCTTCTGTATCCTCCCTTATACCCTAATAGATTGTAAGCTCTTCTCCTTCTGTATTATCCCTTATACCCTAATATATTATAAGCTCTTTTCCTTCTGTATCCTCCCTTATACCCTAATAGATTGTAAGCTCTTCTTCTCTTCAGTCCAATGGCACATGTGCATGCTTTCATCCAATCAGTGTCCCTTTGCCGTGTTTACATCCTCTGGCAAATGACTCTGATTGCCCTCAATAGGGAGTGCATGCTGCTGCAACCCCCGCATCCCCGTGGCTGTACCTTCTCCCATCCCAGCCTCAGAATGCCTGGAGCGGGAACACACTTATAGGCCCAGGGATGCAGTTGCGCTCCCCATTTTAAACAATCGGAGCAACTTGCCAAAAGGCAAACTGTTTTGACAGGAGCCCGCACATGTACTATTGAAGTGGGGAAAGGTGAGTTATTACCGGCGTCCTGGGGCTTTTTACACAGCTGAACATCCCGATCCAGGATGCCCCAGGGAAAGCCAGCAGCCGCTGTACCATTGGTTGGGACACCCTGCTCTAGACTGTAAGCTCTCCATTCAGATTCATTTTAAGCTTTGTAGCATCTTGCTAGTGGTAATCTGTGTACTGTAGTGTTTGTTACCCTGTCTGTAATTAAACAGTGCTATATAAATAAACAATTATTAATAATTACCCGCTACAGCCATATAATATGACAATAATATGATGCCAATGGCTGTAAGGTGAAACGTTAAACATTGACTTTATACAATATTTAGGATTATTTGTTGCTCAAGGTTTTCATTAGCATCATGTTCAGTGAATGTGGCAGCTGTCGTTGCCGCATCCATTCATCACATATATTGCAGGTTGGGATTTACTGCCACACCCTGGACATGGTGAGTAGTGCAGTTTCTTCTACAAGGTGCTCAGGCAGGCTAGTGACTAATGGCTTCACTTTTATGGTAATATCTTACCTTTTTTAGCGCACAGAAGGAGTGCGCCATTTAATGTGCCTAGCAAAAGTCAAGTCTGTGAAGGTTCTCACGCATCCAGATCATGGTATATCTGTAGAAATAAATCAAGTCAACTGGACATGCTGTGTTTTTCACTAGTCATCCACTAGTCACCTGACTGTCTTTCTCAATTCAAAGTGACTTGAACAGGACTTGTATTGTCAGCAATAAATGATAACTCCAATAAACATACTCTATCTAATATAAACTAGGTCAGGGGTACTCAACTACTTGCAGCGCAGGTTCGATTACCGGGGTCTGTTGTCAGATGAAGGTCTGAGCTGAACACCAACAGTAAAGCACCCTACTCCCCAGATCTGAATGGCTGAACATGCTCATGCCGCCTTGGATGTGGCAGTGCCATTGGAGTGAGGAAAGGGGAGTTTTTACAGGCCCCCTGGGGGATTTCGCATAGCAGGGGCATCCCAATTCCTGATGCTCCAGGGAAGAGTCAGCGGCCAGCCTTGAATTCTTTTAGATTCCAGGTCAGCTTTTTTTACACTTTAAAGTTATCCCTATGGCAATTTCTGCCGCTTTCGTCCCACATTATAATGTTATTGGTCACCCCAACCCCCATGATTAACAGCCAGCCAGCTTTTACCCTTGTTATAATAAAGCACAGAGCAAAAGGTCAGTCTTTCCAAGGGCAGACGATTACTAAATCCAGTAGAAAAATGCAACGGTCCCACTGTGCATGCAGAAGATTCACGCTGTGCCCGTCACCTTTAAGAAATACTCTTACCAGATCAATGAAAAAAACAGGCAGAATGGGGATCAGACCTCCTCCAGGATATTTGTCATCAAAGTCAGAGCTGAATCCAATCCAACGCTACAAGAGTAATGAGCTCAATGCAGGCCAGGTGATTGTAGGATGTCAAAGAAAAACAAAAACCTCTAGTGCAACTCAGATAGACTAAGAGGCTACTTTAATGGAAGATGAATGCACTTACAAACGGATGCAGATAAAGGCATAAAAATCACTCTGGAAGGTGTTCCCACAGGTCCCCTACGCGGCCGCTCGCAGGGAAATAATCAGGGTCCCTTCAGAGGATAGATAAAAATATCCCCGCACTCATCCACCTGCTTTTACCCTTATTGACTGGCTACTGGCTGGCAATCGCCCTCTTTCTCTCCTATAGCCCGTCCACCAGCTTTCTCTCCTCCCACCTTCCTAGCCGTCGCTCCTCCCGCTGCCTGGCCATGGGGTCCGGAACACTGGCAGCCCCAGTCCGCATACAACCCACCAGTTGAATACCCCTGAACTAGGTTTTGGTTGAAGTAGCAAGACTAGAGTTACCCGGTGTTAGTAGCTGTCAGAATTGTAAGTCCCAGACAAATGGTGTTGCAGCCCCCTGCCTCTATTTACACTTGGCTTCTTCATTTTCACCTCACCTCCTTGCTGTTTATGGTGGACATAGGATGTGGATTCCAGTTAAGATTTATTGTCACTCTGAACTGAGAAAACAAGTCAGATCACTAGTGAAATGTCTTCCAGAAAGTAAAACAGCAAGTCCAGTCGATTTATTTCTACAGATAAGTAAACGTAGGAAATGATTAAAAGGCTAAGATAAGCTGTGGAAAGGAGAACCATGTGGATTAAATGTGGAAATAAGAAACAGTGAGATGAAATGTGGATAGGAGAAGAAGGTGGATGAGGTGTAGAAATAAAGAGGGGGGCAATGAAATGTGAAAGTAAGAAGTAGTAGGATGAAATGTTGAATGTATAAGTAGATAAATAGACAACAAAAGGACACACACTGCCAAGGCCAATTATAAATAAGGCCACACACCCCACAGGCCGGACATCAACAGACTGCACACCACCAAGGCCAGTTATAAACCAGGCCACATACCCCTCAGAATGGCCATTAACAGACTGCACACCACCCAGGTCAGTTATAAACAAGGCCAAATACCCCCCAGAATGGCCATTAACAGACCGCACACCACCCAGGTCAGTTATAAACAAGGCCAAATACCCCCCAGAATGGCCATTAACAGACTGCACATCACCAAGGCCAGTTATAAACAAGGCCACACACCCCCCAGAATGGCCATTAACAGACTGCACACCACCCAGGTCAGTTATAAACATGGCCACATACCCCCCAGAATGGCCATTAACAGACTGCACACCACCCAGGTCAGTTATAAACAAGGCCACATACCCCCCAGAATGGCCATTAACAGACTGCACACCACCCAGGTCAGTTATAAACAAGGCCACATACCCCCCAGAATGGCCATTAACAGACTGCACATCACCAAGGCCAGTTATAAACAAGGCCACATACCCCCCAGAATGGCCATTAACAAACTTCATACCACCCAGGTCAGTTATAAATAAGGCCACATACCCCCCAGAATGGCCATTAACAGACTGCACACCACCAAGGCCAGTTATAAACAAGGCCACGTACCCCCCAGAATGGCCATTAACAGACTGCACACCACCCAGGTCAGTTATAAATAAGGCCACATACCCCCCAGAATGGCCATTAACAGACTGCACACCACCAAGGCCAGTTATAAACAAGGCCACATACCCCCCAGAATGGCCATTAACAGACTGCACACCACCCAGGTCAGTTATAAACAAGGCCACATACCCCCCCAGAATGGCCATTAACAGACTGCACACCACCAAGGCCAGTTATAAACAAGGCCACATACCCCCCCAGAATGGCCATTAACAGACTGCACACCACCCAGGTCAGTTATAAACAAGGCCACATACCCCCCCAGAATGGCCATTAACAGACTGCACATCACCAAGGCCAGTTATAAACAAGGCCACATACCCCCCAGAATGGCCATTAACAGACTGCACACCACCCAGGTCAGTTTAAACAAGGCCACATACCCCCCCAGAATGGCCATTAACAGACTGCACATCACCAAGGCCAGTTATAAACAAGGCCACATACCCCCCAGAATGGCCATTAACAAACTTCATACCACCCAGGTCAGTTATAAATAAGGCCACATACCCCCCAGAATGGCCATTAACAGACTGCACACCACCAAGGCCAGTTATAAACAAGGCCACGTACCCCCCAGAATGGCCATTAACAGACTGCACACCACCAAGGCCAGTTATAAACAAGGCCACATACCCCCCAGAATGGCCATTAACAGACTGCACACCACCAAGGCCAGTTATAAACAAGGCCACATACCCCCCAGGATAGCCATCAACAAACTGCATACCACCCAGGTCAGTTATAAACTAGGCCACACACCCCACATGCTGCCGATCAACAGACCGCACACCACCCAGGTCAGGTATAAACCAGGCCATGCACTCCACATGCTGGCCATCAACAGGACTCATACCACCAAAGACAGTCATAAACAAGCGCCACACACCCTAAAGGCCCAATATCAAAAGGACACACACCACCAAGGCAGATATAAATAAACAAGGCCACACACCCCAAAGGCTGAATATCAACAGGACTCACACCCCAAAGGCTAGACATCAAAGGCACATACCACCAAGGCCAGTCATGAACAAGGCACCCCAAAAGCAAGCATGAACAGGCCATACCCCTAAAATGTTGGCTATGCACAGGCTGTGCACCCTCAATGCCAGCTATGGACAAATAGTATGGATGGGAATAGAATGGAGCCCTTCTGTTGTTGGCCTGATATCTATATGGTTGCAGGTATGTATCTAGGGTATCACCTGGGTCGGACAGTAGAGGTGTTATGGGTGGATTGCAAGCAGGTATAAAGGTATTGGAAGCTATGGGCAATATAAAGGCTTGAAGAAGGGCCCCCTGGGCAACTGGATGGGCCTTGAGATTCAATTTTGGACTGGCCTAACAGAAGACCAGTGGGCCCCAGGCTCTGACCAAGGGCCACAAAACCCAAATTGGCCACTGGCCTTCCTCTGGGGTATATCAAATAGGGATGCCCTGCTGTGTGAAACTTACCCCCCCCCCCCCCCCCAGGTCACCGAAAAACTCTCACCTTACCTAGCGGATCCCAGGATCTCTGGGCTGAGGCACACTTCCATGCCCAGATGCCCAGCCTTCAGATAGGCTGGGGGCAGGAGTGTGTGCACATCTAAACAGAATTGGATATGCAGCTCCGACTGCTTAGCTTTCATCGAACCAAAGTCGTATCCTTTATATTCCAGGTCTGGCCCTGCTGGGTTTTGTTCTGCATTTTGGATGGCCCCTGAGAATCATTTTCCCAGGGGGGCCCAAGATCCTCTAGTCCAACCCTGTTGGTATTGTTAATTAAAGGGCCCCTTTGCAGCCATGGGTGGCTGCAACATGGCTCCCCAAATGTGCAAAGAATAAAGAATAGAAAGAACAATAAGCCAGGCGTCAATCTACAACCTACAAAATTGAAACCTGTATGGTTCCAGCAAACCAATTATGGCTTACAAACCGCATTGGGCACAGCTGAACAATATTTACATAAATAGCATCAATGTGAAAGAATAAATGTATTATATTAAAATCATACAAAGACCAGTCTCTACATACATCTAAAAACTAAAAGAGCTAGCCTACCAAACAGACACATATCTAACCCATAAAGTGAAAGTGCTATACATTTCCAAGTACCTATAAAGTAATACTTTACATAAGTGATACTGTGTGAACAACAAAGTGATAGTCATATTAAAATACTATGAACCACAAAAGATTCCAAAAAGAGAGGTCGATATGATTACGATAACAAAGTGATATCACCATATTAGTGAGGTCTGTGGAAGGCTTCAATTCAAATCCTTGAGGTCCCTGGACCACTCAGGGTACTGAGGTACTGAGTAGTGGGGAGCTCTAAAGTAGGTAGAGGCTCCCTTGGTTGGAATATCAGACTCTTTAATGACATGGGACAGCAGGGTGATGTGACATAGTTAACCCTTAGATAGTAAGGTAGAAAATGTTGCACTATTCTCCTGTTCATAGAAAAGGTAATACCACAGAGCCAGGGCGTACACACTTTCCCCGTACAAAAAGAAATGGCCTTCAGCATTACCCTGTTTGAATGAAGATGAAATAACGGTATGTTGAAACATTTCCTTACTTATTCCCACGTCTGTAATGCTGGGAAGCCTTCTGATCCCAGCCCTTTGTCCCCTCATTAAAGAAGCAACATTGACTCGGATTGTCATGTAAATGCCCCGCTGGCCCTTTAATCGGACGGCCTATAGACATGATTGCTGTACAGCTGAATCATTGATCCCGCCATCCCTCCATTCAAGGTGATTGTGTTTTTTTCCAGTTGAACAAACCTTACAAAAGGAAACTTTAAACTGGGGGAGGTTCTGGGGAGGGGAGAGGGGGGGAAACTTGAGAGCTTGTTTTCAGAGGTGTTGTCCCATGTCCCATGCAAGTGACAGCTTGCAACCGGCCCTTGATTCTCCAAGAGGGGAGGAGGGGGCTGACTTTAGGCCGCTTGCAATCTGTTAGGACCCTGAGAGAGGCACAGGGGGGAGCGGGGACCAGTCTGACCACCAGATACAATGTAATGACTGGCGGCTCCTTTATCTGCAAAGCGCCAACCTGAGCCGCTGCAGTCTCCATTAAAAGACCATTTAAAGAACATTAATTGTACTCATTTGTATAGCGCTGACATATGCCACAGTGCTTTACGGAGAACATCGGAAAATTCATATCAGCTCTTATGAATCACAGGAGCTTACAATCTAATAGCCCTGCTGACAGACTTCATTTTATGAAGAGTAATAAAATAAAGGTACACTGAGGAGCATGAACCTTTACCTGGAAAACAAGGAATACCGGTATGGGTCAGTTTCAGAGAAGTCCTACGGACAGTTTTAGGGTGTGTGCTAGGGACAGGTGGGTTATGTGTCAGGCTTAGGGGTTATGTGCTAGGGTGAGGTTTAAGGAGTTGCATGCTAGGGATGGGCTCATGGGTTAGGTGCTATGGACAGAATCCGTGGTTATGTGCTATGGTCAGGTATTAGAGTTATGTGCTAGCTTCATGCTTAAGGGGCATCCATGTTCCCACAGCACATGTGCAGGCTCTCATCCCATGAAGACAAATTAAGGTGCATATTATTGCTTAGCAATCTATTCTTATTGAACAAATTGCTGGGATGCCTCCCGCTGGCAGCTCCTCACAACTGCTTGCATCCACCACCAGCCATTCAGAGTATTTGACAAAACCAGGGGGTTTTCTGCAGTGGGGCATCCTAGATCAGGGTGCCCAGGGGAGGGATTTAAGCTGGCTCTGGGGTCTTTTAGACACAGCTTTAAGCAGAACCCTGCCCCTTCCCAGCCTTGAAGCTGACTATATTCAGCTGTTCCAGTGCAGGTCTCCAGGTGACAGGGGTCAGCACAAGATCTGGCAGACAGCGCCTCGGCCAAGAAAGTTTTAGTAAAACATGGCCTGGGACAGCAGGAGGGAGCACTACCATGTATGAAGCCACCTGCAACTCTATATTCTGTTTAATGTCACACCATCACTGCTACCCTGTCCCCACAGACTGCTAACCCTCCCTTTTCTGCCGCTAAGGCAGCCACTTCCCTCCGCCTCATTAGAGGTGCACTCATGACACCAATGGTGAATTGGAGGGTACAGACTGGGGCTTACAGTCTATTATATAGAATATAAAAATATCTGTGATAATCAATGGTTGGGTATGAAAGAAAGAAGAGCTGAAATCTATTGGGGAGTACACCCCAGTGTTACATAAGCATTGCTTCTGTGGACTATGGCTGTTCTAATAAAAGCCTGTGCTCCTGGGCTGGCCCTCCTAGCAGCAACATGGTTATGTCTGTGTCTCCCCCCCCCCCCCCCCCCCGCAGACACTACTACCAGAATTATAAAGACACCAGTAGCAGTGGGCCATTGGCCACCATCGGAAGTCTCAAACACTAGCCACGGGCTACTCTAACACCCTGGGGTCCAGCCATAATAGTCAAGACCCCCCCTTATATAGCCCTATGCCCCACCCATATCATTTATTGGCCCTTCTGTTCTGCAGATACCCTTTTAGGTCCATCTCTGTAGTCCGCCATTATGTTGGCCTTCTATACCACCAAAGAAATGTCATAATCTGCATCAGTGCCTTTAGGGGCCTAGCAGCCCATCTGCACATAACCGGTAAGAATACATTGTAAATTATATTTCCCATTATTGGCAGCAAAATGACTTGGCCCCATCTGGATCGGTGCTCTGGCCACCAAAATGAAGCCATTATGGGCTCATGAGCATTCAGCCCTTTTGGACCTCTATGTCCAAAGGGACCCCCAGCTGCTGGATCCATGGTTTACATGTGCTAACAACCTTGGAAGTCTCTCTATTAAACTCCAAGCAAAAATGTTGTCAGCAGTTTCTTAGTCTCAGCCCTGTGTGAAGTCCTGGTGCTCATTTAATTCTACAGGGGTGGAATGGACTGGGGTTAAAAAACGGCCTGAGACTTTTCTGGTCACACCGTCCCTTTTTCAGTGTGGCTGCCCCCCCATAACACATTAAGAGTCCCCCCATAACATGCTGAAAGGCAGAGCCCCCATAACGCACTGAGTGGCGAAACCCCATGACACGCCAAGCAGCAGATCCCCCCTGCCCCCCCCATAACATGCTGAGTGGTGGAACCGTCCTTAAAGTGGACCAACACCCAGGGGTGATCGGCCCGGGAATCTATAAGATTCCTGGGCCGATCACCTCCCTCACCGCGGGACATCCGAGATCGGGATGTCCCGCGGGGTGAAACCCCCCCAAAACCCCAAAAAAACCTTACCTCCCACGCGCCCCCCAACAGACGTGTGTGCGCCCGCGCCGGCCATTTGTGAATGGCCGGCGCGCGCCCTGTAAGAGTGACGTGCGGGAGGCGGCGGACGCGCTGTCTTGTCCGTCGCTGTCACCCGCTTGTCCGTCGGCGGGAATTGGATGGCGCGGTCACGTGGGAGCGTGGTGAGGTGAGTTTTTGGGGCTTTCTGGGGGGTTTCACACAGCGGGCCACCCCCAATCGGGGTGCCCCCCCGAAGTGGACCAAAACCCAGGATAGTCAAAATCCTGGGTGTTGGTCCACTTTAACATGCTGAGAGGTAGAACCACCCATAACAGGAAGAGAGGCAGAAACTCCCCGTAACAGGGTGAGTGGCAGAACCCACCCATAACATACTGAGTGGCAGAACCCACCCACCACTCCCCCGCTCACCTCACTTCCTTGCTGCCACTGGGAGGGAAGCCCGGGCCTGGGGCTGTCAGCTGCAGGTAGGGGTGTCTGCCACTGGAAGGGGATACAGGGCTGGCTGCTGGGAGTCTGGGCGGCAACACAGCAGCGGCATGAGAGTTCTGGAGGGGGTCATGCTGATGCTGTGCACCTTCTAGCCATCACAGGGAGGCCGTCGCCTACTTCGGACTGGCTGCCTGCCCTTTAGTTTAATGCTGGCTCTGTCTTCTAGCCACCAGTTGGGTGAATGGGAGCCACCTCAGGCCTATTAATAGGGAACTGACAGCCGGGGGAGCTGGCGGCCTGCCAGGCATTGTCCCAGTATGCCCTATGGCCAGTCCATCCATCTGTATAGATGCACTATGGGATAGTAATGATTACCCAATTCATTTTGTAATTATCGAAGCAGCATGGAATGCTGGGTGTTGCTGTTTTATAGCAGGAGAGCGCAGCTAATCCACACACACACACAAGCACTAATAAAAAAAACTAGTTATATCTGCATTTAACTTCAGGATGGGCCCTGAAGTCATTTCTACTGGTGGGCCCAAGATATCCCAGTCGGACATTAGATAGCAGCCCCGGACCCCCCTTAGATATTCACAGCATTGTGCTAATCAGCATGGCAGCCCCCTGTGATCAGCCAGCACCAGAGCTGACAGATGGAAGAAGATAGCAGACAATCTGACTTAGGAAATCAAAGTGTCGGAGGCCTGACACTGCTTCTCTGGTTGGGAGAGGCGCCCATCATGCCTTGTTCTCATTAGCGCAGATCAGGGCTCCTCTCTGTACAGGATCACACAGCAGACATGTCACTCCTGCCCCAGCCTGTGCTCTGCCCTCTGGGTGGCTGTCATCATCATCCCAGCAGAGGCTTGACAAGGGTTAAGGTGGAGGTAGGAGTCACATTTTTAAATACAGGTTCCCTATACCTTAGGTCCTCACAAGTAACATATTGTCACTAACTATTTGCATACATTCTAACAAGACTCACTACACTCTGCATTTTTCTAGCCACTGATACAGAGTCCTTCTAGGGAAGCACAATTTCAACAACTGCTTCTACACTAGGGAAAACCAGCTTAAAGGGACTCTGTTGGCAAAATGGATAACCTGTCATTCAGCAGCTCACCTCATCATGGCTGTGCTCTTCCTTCCTATCAGAATGCAGATGCTCCTAAAAGTAGAAATAAGCCAAAAAGTGGTGGCACACCTCCTGAATACCTTTGCCATAGACCACTAATAATAGGGCTAAGCTGGTGGTGGAAAGCCCTGCATCATCAGACTGTGGACACTGGAAGAGAGGGAGAACGGCCAGGGTGATGAGAATACCTGTCTTACATACCCTGCTCATTATGCTGATTATTATGCGGCATCACAGAGCTAACGCCCACGCCCAAATATTTCAAAAGATAAATCATAAGGTGAAACTGTAAACCTTGATATCTCATTCATTAAAGCCAAATTCTTCTTCAATTTAAAAACAGAAAACAGTTTAGGACAGTGCCAAACATAGCCCGACCCAATGGTCTAACAATTGTGTTTGCTTCCTTATCCCTTTAATCCCACCCTTGAGTAAAGGAACCTCTAAAGGGGGGCAGAGCTGGATCAGCCAAAAGGCAGGCTAGGCAGGTACCCAGGGCCCTGTGGGCTTTTGGGAAGAATCTGGTTCTCAAGAACAATTTCAAACAAACTATTTTCTTACCCACACAGGCTGATCTAGGGCTATCACTGAGCGATCAGGTTCAACATTGCTGTTCATCTGACAATCAGCTATGAGTCAGGGGAGGCCTACTGCCTAATGGTTTAATTCACCAGATAGATAGATAGATAGATAGATAGATAGATAGATAGATAGATATGGGATAGATAGATAGATAGATAGATATGGGATAGATAGATAGATAGATAGATAGATAGATAGATAGATAGATAGATAGATATGAGATAGATAGATAGATAGATAGATAGATAGATAGATAGATATGGGACAGATAGATAGATAGATATGGAACAGATAGATAGATAGATAGATATGGGATAGATAGATAGATAGATAGATAGATAGATAGATAGATAGATATGAGATAAATAGATATGGGATAGATAGATAGATAGATAGATAGATATGGGACAGATAGATAGATAGATGACAGATAGAGAGATATGGAACAGATAGATAGATAGATATGGGATAGATAGATAGATAGATAGATAGATAGATAGATAGATAGATAGATATGGGACACATAGATAGATAGATAGATAGATAGATAGATAGATAGATAGATATGAGATAGATAGATAGATAGATAGATAGATAGATAGATATGAGATAGATAGATAGATAGATAGATAGATAGATAGATATGAGATAGATAGATAGATAGATAGATAGATAGATAGCTATGGTACAGATAGATAGATAGCTATTGGGACATATAGATATGGGACAGATAGATAGATAGATAGATAGATAGATAGATATGAGATAGATAGATAGATAGATAGATAGATAGATAGATAGATAGATATGGGACAGATAGATAGCTATGGTGCAGATAGATAGATAGCTATGGGACAGATAGATATGGGACAGATAGATATATAGATAGATAGAAAGATAGATAGATAGATAGATATGAGATAGATAGATAGATAGATATGAGATAGATAGATAGATAGATAGATAGATAGATATGGGACAGATAGAGAGATATGGAACAGATAGATAGATAGATAGATAGATAGATAGATAGATAGATAGATAGATATGAGATAGATAGATAGATAGATAGATAGATAGATAGATAGATAGCTATGGTACAGATAGATAGATAGCTATGGGACATATAGATATGGGACAGATAGATAGATAGATAGATAGATAGATAGATAGATAGATAGATATGAGATAGATAGATAGATAGATAGATAGATAGATAGATAGATAGCTATGGTACAGATAGATAGATAGCTATGGGACATATAGATATGGGACAGATAGATAGATAGATAGATAGATAGATAGATAGATAGATAGATATGAGATAGATAGATATGAGATAGATAGATAGATAGATAGATAGATAGATAGATAGCTATGGTACAGATAGATAGATAGATAGCTATGGGACATATAGATATGGGACAGATAGATAGATAGATAGATAGATAGATAGATAGATAGATATGAAATAGATAGATAGATAGATATGAGATAGATAGATAGATAGATAGATAGATAGATAGATAGATAGATATGGGACAGATAGAGAGATATGGAACAGATAGATAGATAGATAGATAGATAGATAGATAGATAGGAGATAGATAGATAGATAGATAGATAGATAGATAGATAGATAGATAGCTATGGTACAGATAGATAGATAGCTATGGGACATATAGATATGGGACAGATAGATAGATAGATAGATAGATAGATAGATAGATAGATAGATATGAGATAGATAGATAGATAGATAGATAGATAGATAGATAGATAGATATGGGACAGATAGATAGCTATGGTGCAGATAGATAGATAGCTATGGGACAGATAGATATGGGACAGATAGATATATAGATAGATAGATAGATAGATAGATAGATAGATAGATAGATATGAGATAGATAGATAGATAGATAGATAGATAGATATGACATAGATAGATAGATAGATAGATAGATAGATAGATAGATAGATATGAGATAGATAGATAGATAGATAGATAGATAGATAGATAGATAGATATGGGACAGATAGATAGCTATGGTGCAGATAGATATGGGACAGATAGATATATAGATAGATAGATAGATAGATAGATAGATAGATAGATAGATAGATATGAGATAGATAGATAGATAGATAGATAGATAGATAGATAGATAGATAGATAGATATGGGACAGATAGATAGCTATGGGACAGATAGATATGGGACAGATAGATATATAGATAGATAGATAGATAGATAGATAGATAGATAGATAGATATGAGATAGATAGATAGATAGATAGATAGATAGATAGATAGATAGATAGATATGAGATAGATAGATAGATAGATAGATAGATAGATAGATAGATAGATATGACATAGATAGATAGATAGATAGATAGATAGATAGATAGATAGATAGATATGAGATAAATAGATAGATAGATAGATATGAGATAGATAGATAGATAGATAGATAGATATGATGAGTTTACACAAGCAGATCAATTGGCTATTCCCTCAGCGAGCCACCAACCATACAAATCGTCTGCAAATGAGCGACTATATTCTGATGCCAAAGATTTGTTGGTCAATCGGTCACTGGAATGATCGCTATTGGGAACGCTGTTGTCACTCATAGCAAAACACATCGTTTTGAGTGCGACTTCTGTTTACACACAACAAACCATCAAGCGTTGAATGACAAATTTTTTGTCAGCAAAAACAATATGACGGACAACTGATAAACCAATTCTTGTTCATCACTTGATCGTAGCGGCTGTTTCCATGGAGCAATTATCGCTAAATTGAGGTTGATTTAGCAATTTCTTGCTTGATTATCACTCATTGTAAACAGGCCAATAGACAGAATGGGATACATAGATATGGAATAGATAGATAGATAGATAGATAGATAGATAGATAGATAGATAGATAAATATGGGATACATAGAGATAGATAGATAGATAGATAGATAGATAGATAGATAGATAGATAGATAGATATTGAATAGATAGATAGATATAGGTTGGTTGGTTGGTTGGATAGATAGAAAACAGGATGACCGGAAGTTAACAAAAAACTAACACCAAGGTATCCCTGCCCTTAAACTGGACCTTCACCTTAAATAAGAGTCTATCTTATATGCTTCCCCCTCGCTTTACATATAGATTGCTCACATTAAAAATCATCCTACCTGCATCTACTGCATTTTCTGAGAATTTAAACATCCAAGATGGTGGCCCATGGAGCTACAGGTTGCCTGCAAACAGGAAGTGTCTTTGATTGTGCTTTCTGGGATTGCTGACCTTTTCCTGACCCCAGCTCTGCTCTGTTTGTGCAAAGCACAGCTATAACCCGCCTCCCTGCGCTTTTGCAGCCCAGTGAGGGAAAGAATAAAAAGTGACTAAAAATGTGAAATATATTAATTTTAGTTGCTGGGGAATAGTTTTTAAGGGTTTGGGCTCTTCATTAAATGATGCTGAAGGTCCGCTTTAACTGCGTGTCTACATGTGGGCAAAGGGCAATGGGCAGCATGCAGTTACGTGCTTTGCCACCTTGCAACCCATGCAGGGCCGGATTATGAGGGGACGCAAGAAGCACGCACTCCAGGGCCTCCACCACTTGCCCTGCAAAGGAGGCCTCCACCAACCTTTGAGGTATGGTTTGGTCCAGGAGGCCCTTTAATCTTTGGTCTGATGGACCACGTGGCCAGCAACAAAGCTGGGGGGGCCACACCTGGGCAACCAAAGCCACCACAGGGCAGGACGGAAAGTCCAGAGCAGCAAAGCTGACATCAGCAATGCTACAGTGATGGGTGGGTGCAGAGCTGTCAATTGGCGGCCCCTCACTGCACATAAGCCACCAAGCATAACCTGTGGCAGCTCAATGAATAGAACTGTTTTCTGCTGGACCAGCTGGGTGACTACACCCCCCCCCCCCACCCCAAAAAAAAAAAAATGGCAAAGCAGGAGTTCCTGAGCAGCACGCATCCCCCACAAGGGTGGCACAAGGGACTCGATCTGACGTTTCAGTAAGTAGGAGGTAGCCAGACAACCACCAGACAACCAGACAAAAAGTTACCTGGCTGGACTATTATTTTAAAGGAAAAAAAAACGACTTTCTCTTTGGGACTCCACCAGATTTTGTGCCCAGGGGACTCCAGCACACTTAATCCAGCCCTGAACCCTTGCAATTGCATGGGGCTCCCACCTCTCAGAGCCCCCCCAGAACTCTGCTGAGTGAACACTGGAAGTGGCTGGTGTGTAATACCGGTGATGCTGTCAATGCTACGGTTACAGAAAGAATGCTGCTTCTCTCTGTCATTTGTTTCTCTATATGATTGTATTTTGTTATATCGAAATTCCTTAGATTGGGGCTTCCAGACACAACTTTGCATGGGGCCCTTGAAATGATATACCTGCCCCTGGCAGCAGGGGTGGCCTTGCCCTTGGCTGGCTGCTATCTTTGCTGCTCTCACCCGACCCTACACAGCCTGTGTACACTGCATAGCCCAGACATATACCCACTGAACTAACCCAATCGGTTGAGTTGTGTGTGTTCACCAAGGAATAGGAATATCCCTCCAAGAATCTTATTCTTAGTAAATAACCTCCCCAGCTTCTATATGTACAGCCAAGGGTTCGTATTTCAACCCTTCGAGTTTTGCTTCTATACAGTATTAAATATATTACACATAGACTACATAGAATTGTATGTCATACACAGCAGTACAGAAATATATATAGAGGGGGGGGGGATATTGGTAATAATAAAAATTATAGTGGCAGTGGATATGGATATAAATATATATATATATATTGTCTCCGCAGAAAGACTAGTAATGGTATCAGTAGGGTGATACGATTCAAACAAATAATAACTAATATGATTAGTTTCGAATAGGGCACATACACTATGTACCGTACGTTATAATGCTATATATATCCAAAGAAATTGAATTAGGTGGTAATTATAGCCCTAAATAATAATATACGAAAGACAACGTTCCAGATTATTTATCCCGTAATTATTGATTAAAAACATTCTATGCAGCTTTAAAATATAAAAAATTACATTATATTTTAGATGCTTTTATAAATTATATGATTATATTTCTATTACTGCTATTTTTTATTTTATACTATTTTATATTATTAGATTATGAATATTGTTATAATTTATCAGTTCTATTATTATATTCCCAGTATTACCACATTTAAGTATATCTATACTATATTGTTATACAGTATTATAATTCTTATAGTAAATTATATTAGTATATGCCAATATATTATTATATTCCTATTACTGTTGTATTTTATTCTATACTTTATTAATATAATATATCATATCATAATATAGTATAATTAGTATTACTACTATTTATCAATAATTTAAATATGATTGTATGGTTATTATTATTTCCTGTAATATAATATTATATTATAAATAACGGTAATACCTTCTATGTCATTCACTATACCTTTGAATAAAAAGATGATTAACTTGGAGAAGTGACAGAATTAATAGAAGTGACATCATTATAGTAATTGCTAACAGAAACATATATATATATTATTGGTAAAAGTATGACGTCATGAGTTTTTAGTAGCTGTGCTTCTTACGTTCAGCAGAGGAAGGGTGGGGGGGGGGGGTTGTAGGCAAGCAGGGAGGAGGGGGTTAAAGTGATGATTAGCGCCTGATGGATGATGGGATGGGAGCAGACAGGCCGGCCATTGGCTGCGAGCTGCGGTAATTAATTCACTCTCTTTTAATCAAACTGAAAGGGGGATCAGGTTGCCATTTTTTCTGAGTGTGACGTCAGCCCTCCTTGGGAGCCAATCAGATTGTAGGCTGCGCTGACACGTGCGCCGAGGGGGTGCGGAGCAGTGGCAAAGTGACACAAGTTGTGCAGAGGAGGAAGAGGTGAGGGGACAGAGTGTGAGGAGATCTGAGGCTGTGGAGACCATCCCTCACCCCCTCCACCCTGACCGCATCCTTACCCCCTCCCACCTCCAGCCTATCTCTGGTCAGGTGCGAAGACTGACTAGTGAGGAAAGAGATCTGAGACCCGCCGACCCCCTCTCTTGGGTGACACCTGAAGAGGACATCAGCTAAAGCAAAGGGCATGAGCTTGGGGTGGAAGGACCTGAATTGTGGACGTGTCAGGGCTCCGGAGCTCTCCATGGTGCTGAAACTCTCGACAGCGCCGTACTTCTCTTCTTCAGTGTAGATCCACAGCCAGAGACTTGACCGACCTCAGCTGGTTGCTAAAAGTCTTCAAATCATTGCCTGACCTCTATCGTGTGTTCAAGCTCTTCAAATCCTTCTCTCAGTCGGATGCTGAAGCTCTGAAGCTAGAATTGACTGGCGTATACCGGGCGTTCAAGCTCTTGGAATCCTTGACTGATCGCTGATGGTTGTTGAAGCTCATCATAAACTTGACCAACCTTTGCCAAGTGTTGAGGCTAATCAAAGTCCGACCGACTTTTGTCAGGTTTAAAAGCTCTTGGAGGCCTTGAGCAATCTCCCAGGTGTTGAAGCCCTCCACATACTTGACCGACCTTTGCTGGTTGTTGGGGGCTCTGCAAACCCTCGACCAACCGCTGTTTGGTGCTGAAGACCCCAATAGACGTGACCGACCTCTACTGGCTGTTGAACCATTTATTCATAGAAGTTCTCCCTCAATGATTGCTTCTGGGTGTTAACATCCTCTCGAACCCTAAGTCAACATCCAGCAGAAGCATTTCAGACCCTTGACTGACCACACGGCGCTGAAGGTCTGCCAGGTACTGAGCTGTGGTGAAGCCCTCTGATTGCCCTGGTCCTCAGGGAAGATGGGGCGCGTCAGTGGATGACCCTTGAATAAGTTGTTGATGGAACAAGACATCGATTTTGTAATCATTGTTCTGTCCGCCTAGCTCAAACCTTCTTTTGTGTTTCCCAACCTGCCCACTCTTTTTTCTAGGACAAACCTACTTGAGGAGACCTTGGAACAGGCTTCGGATGTTGAGGAGCTATTTGAAGATTACCTCTTAAATTAGATTTTCTTTGAATTCTCTATTAGGTTCAATGTAAGTTGACATGGAGACCTCCAACGGGTTTGGAATCGACACTATTTTGTCCCACAGGTCAGGAAGTCCAGGGCTTGCTCAAGACCCACTGATGGGTGAGAGCAGGTCACCCCCGGAACTGAGCCCTAGCTCTGAAGTCAGCAGTGTCTGCTCATCCCCCCCATCCCCATCCAGAGAATGTCTAGAAGCGGTCAGCTCCAGGCAAGGGGTCGCCTTGGCCATTGAATCACACCTTCAGCCAGGAGTCCAACTCTCAGCCCCTTCCCAGTGCAGAACCGTCACCTCATCTTTCCTTATCCGGGACATTCTGGCCGATTGCAAGCCCTTGGCAACCTGCGCTCCCTACTCCAGCCATCCAGCTCAGGAGCCCCACCATTGCCTGGCCACCAAGCATGGAGAGGACTTCCGGGAGAAGCTGGACAAAAGCAACAGCTCCACATCCTCAGATTCCGAATACAAAGGTAAAGGTAATTCTGATCGCACGATCTCTGCACGATCTATCGATTAAACTTCAATTGCAATTGTAACCAGATACTAAAGTTTTTGGATTGCGCAATCAGATTGTAAGCCTTGTGTTGAACACGACCAGGTTTAGCCATCGCTCCTGATAAAATGTTTCTTGTTTTATAACTGGTTAGAATTGAAGTTTTAGCTAAATTAGTTGCTTTTCAGTCCAATGTAAATCGATCGCTTTTATTCCCCAATAATATGTTTGTCCCATATTTTGATCAGCAGATCGGCATTTATATTTGATTGAAAACTCCATGTCGTGTGACCTGTTCAAAGGATCAATTAAAAAACAATTCGTTCCATGTGCGATTTGGCAGTCTCATTTCCAGAAATTTTACCATTAGGAAAGCAAATTTAATCAGAACCTGTAAAAATAATCGATTTACAGGGAGAAAAAAATCACATTGTAGACTGGCCACACGCAATTATAGAAAATATTATAGCATATCAGAATCAATAATTGTATCTGATTTATTTGATGATACGATCATTAAACCGGTTTGCGTTTCAGCTGATAAACAGTCCCTGCTTCTTTTTTCCATGTGTAAATTTGATGGGATCAAGGAGGAATGCTCTTCTATAATTTGTCGATTAACATGTGGACCACATGCTCAACAATTTTACACATACAAACAGAAAGGTTGATAAGATCTGCTTTGATACAGGCGATTTGAAAAAAGGCAATCATATTATATATATATATATATATATATATATATATATATATATATATATGTGTGTAAATAATCGTAAAAATAGCTTCTCCCCCCCTTATATTTATTTTTTGTATCCCATACCATCTACTTGTATTTGTTTTCTCGAAAAGCTAAATAAACTATAATACTAAATTAAAAGAGAAATAATACTACGATATGATATGATATTTATTTCTTGAAGTAGTAATAAAAAGTCTTTGTACCATTATTCCAATATTAATACAACTGATAAAGATATACGCCAAACATAATATAAATTAAATCAATTAGGACGCCTTACAAAAACAATAAAAACTTAAAAAAATAATTTAAACAATATTAAAGAAATGTATTAATTATTACAATAGGTATTGTGGTTATTATTCATTGGTAACACCGGAAATGATGAGGGTTGATTTAGGTAAGAACGTGGACAATAATAAAGTACAATAATACAGTAAACTTTTTTTAATACAATCTTTAAACTTCCTGAATATTCATTATATTCAATAATTCATTATAATATTTTTATTATTTATCATTTCTTTATTATTGTTATTATAATACATATGTTTTTATTATTATTTATCATGGTAAGTTACACTCATTCAATTTAGGTTAAAAAATCCAGTAAACTTGTTTTATACAATCAGTAATCCTAAAGAACCTTTTTTATTAATAATAATATTATTATTGTTAATTATTGTATATTGTAAATTAAGCTTATAGACAGAGAGAGTTCTACTACTACAAACAATGTAGTAATGATACACTAGAAGTAATAAGACATAATAAATACCCACTTTGCAAAAATACTTGTGTTATTTTAATATTTATTCTTAATTACTTAATCCAATTTTGTTGAATTAAAGCAAATGATGATAATACTTCCCTCATCTAGTTTGCCTGAATAGGTAGCTATATAATTACTGATTATCTATTGTAATTATATAATTATGTTGAATGACACTTTAATAAAATCAGTAACATTTTTCTACACCATGGAAACTTCCTAAAATGACAGCTTGTTATTTTTTTGTTTTTTCGTTTTTCATTTAAAAGGAGAATAAAGTTTTAGAATCAGCTCTACATCTTTAAAAAAACGCTCCCCACAGAGGCCTCATTATCTGATAGAAATATTAGGAATAAATATGTAAGAAATTAACATAAAAGTGGATCTCCGAATTAGTCAGACAAGTTGGCGCTGTCTATTAGCATGCAATTAGAGGGGAACTGACATGAAAGATTATAGCGCTCCCCCAGCCGTCATCCCTCCTTCATTCACTATCCATTCGGTTTGAAGGATTCAGAGGGAAAGATTCGCTCTGGATTCCACTAAATTATGGATGAGCTTTTCATAGGGACCGATCAGAAATGACAGTTGTGACGGACGTATTAATACGGCGCTTATGGGTTTTTAATTATTTGAGTGAAATTTAACATTAGACGCGGGAAGGGGGCTCCCGTTATCATTGCATAGAATAAATAATGATATAGTAATACAAATAATAGCAGTAGACCTAGTAAGAATAATATTTATAACATTTAGCTAATTATGTTTATTTTAACCAGAAATATTTTGTACATCTACTAATATCTCATTATTTATATTCGATAGTGGCACCAACAACTCAAATTATTGTATTTTTATAAGTATTATTATTATTATTATTATTATTATTATTATTATTATTAATAATAATAATAATAAAGGAAGATTGTGAGCTTTAGATAAAATACACTGTTGTGTTATTAACCCCCATTTGATCATTTGCAATGTGTGACAGTTTGTGTGTGGCAGAAAAGAGGGATAGGGAGAAGGAATGAAGAAAGGAAAGAAAGAAGAAAAGCAAATGAGAATAAAACAGAGAGAGAGAGATAGAGAGAGAGAGAGAGAGAGAGAGAGAGAGAGAGAAAAGGGAAGGAATAATTAGATGGAGTAAAGAAGAATGATAAGTGTATATATGAAGCAAAAAAACAGGAGGGGTGGTCACATGGATACACATCTAGACTGTAAGGAAATAAATAAAAACAGAAAGAAACGAAAAATGTATAAATGTAAATAAAACACAAATGAGGTAAAGATAGATAGATAGATAGATAGATAGATAGATAGATAGATAGATAGATAGATAGATGAAGAGAAAATAAGAAATACAAATATATATGTATACTTATATTTGAAAAACGAGGGAATGGAGGGAGTGAAAAAAACAAATGAATAAATAGACGGGCTGTAAGAGAAATGCAGAAAAATAAAGATAGATCGGTAGATAAAAGAAAGGGAAAGAAATAAAAAAAGAATGCGTATACATATATGTGAAAAATATGACAGAATGGGGAAGCGCAAAAAAAGCAAATGGATGGATAAAAAGACGGGTCGTAAGAGAAAATTGAAAGAGAAAGAAAAATTCAAAGAAAGGGCGATGAACGTGGGAATAAGAGAAAAGAAAAACAAATAGATACCATGTAAAGTATTATAAGGAAAGGTGGGACGTTTAAATTAAAAGTTAATAGTGAAAAAAAAAAGAAAGAGAGAAAGAAAGAAAACATATATTGATATGTATAAACATATGAGAGAAAGGATGGGGTAAACAACGAAAGGACACGTAAGGTTTAAAAAAAAGATACAGAAAGGCAAGATAAGGAGATGAATACAAATAGCTTGAAGAAAAGAATGAGTAAAAAGATGAGGAGGGGGTGAAAAAAGTAGGAAAGAAGGAAAGAACTGAATGTAATATGAAAGGGAAAATAAAGATAGATAGATAGATAGATAGATAGATAGATAGATAGATAGATAGATAGATAGATAAATGAACAGAGGATAGGTGGGTGGACGATGGATGAGTAGATAGATATAAGAGATAGATAGATAGATAGATAGATAGATAGATAGATAGATAGATAGAGTAAACCAATCGGCTGAAAGGCAGCGGGGGTCCGGGGTGGGGGCTGGAGGATGGCGGCTCCCCGGTGGCTTCATTAGGCGGATTATCGTCCTCTATACAAGTGAATCTTCTCCGCTCAATAAACCTTATTCGAAAATGATCTCACCTAACCCCATCAAAAGCTGATATCGTGTAATACCATCTCCCCAATTCTACAAATTAGCCTCCATCCATTTATACATCCAACTATCTATCCACCTATCATCTATCCATTATCTATCTATCTATCTATCTATCTATCTATCTATCTATCCTCACTCCTATTATCTATCTATCTATCTATCTATCTATCTATCTATCTATCTAATCTATCTGCTCATCCGTCGTTCACCCACCTATCCTCTGTTCATCTATCTATCTATCTATCTATCTATCTATCTATCTATCTATCTATCATATCTATCATATCTATCTGCTCATCCATCGTTCACCCACCTATCCTCTGTTCATTTATCTATCCATCCATTATCTATCTATCTATCTATCTATCTATCTATCTAATATATCTATCTGCTCATCCATCGTCCACCCACCTATCCTCTGTTCATTTATCTATCCATCCATTATCTATCTATCTATCTATCTATCTATCTATCTATCTCATATCTATCTATCTATCTATCCCATATCTATCTATCTATCTATCTATCTATCTATCTATCTATCTATCTGTCTATCCCATAGCTGTCTATCTATCTATCTATCTATCTATCCCATAGCTGTCTGTCTATCTATCTATCTATCTATCTATCTATCTATCCCATAGCTGTCTATCTATCTATCTATCTATCTATCATATCTATCTGCTCATCCATCGTCCACCCACCTATCCTCTGTTCATTTATCTATCCATCCATTATCTATCTATCTATCTATCTATTTATCTATCTATCTATCTATCTATCCATTATCTATCTATCTATCTATTTATCTATCTATCTATCTATCTATCCATTATCTATCTATCTATCTATCTATCTATCTATCTATCTATCATCTATCTATCTGTCTATCTATCCATCCATTATCTATCTATCTATCTATCTATCATCTATCTATCTGTCTATCTATCCATCCATTATCTATCTATCTATCTATCTATCTATCTATCTATCTATCTCTTATATCTATCTGCTCATCCATCGTCCACCCACCTATCCTCTGTTCATTTATCTATCCATCCATTATCTATCTATCTATCTATCTATCTATCTATCTATCTATCTATCATTTGCCTCTTCTGAACAGTTTGATCAGTTGAGACGCAGGTGAATGTGTGGGAATAATTGGATGGACAGATCGGCCCGTGTATTGGGGGTTCTTCATACATATGATAGGGAGATGATGACGATCCCCTTTCCATTCCAGCTATTGATGGGGGATATAATGAAGTGTGGACAGGCAGATCTCTCTCTCTCACACATCCCTGAATGTGTAACACTGGCAGGCAGTTGCGCTACTAGGGATCAGCTTGTAACAGAACAGGAGGAAGGAGGGAAGAGGACGTGCGCCTAAAGAAAGAGGGAAGAGAGAGTGAGAGAATGGATATATTAACAACAATGGGGAAATAGGAAAGAGGTAAAGAAAATGCACATTTTTATGGCAGACGGGAGAGGGATGGTAAGGGACGAGGAAAACACAAGAGATGGGAACAAATAATAGGAGGCGTAAGTAACAAGGAAGGAAAGAAAGTAGGGAAGTATAGAAAGAAAAGGACGGAAGAAAAGGCAAGGAAAGGGGGTGGGGGAAATAAAGAAAGAGTACAGAGGCAAAGAGGTGAATACAATGTCTATGTATATATAACGTGAGAAAAAGAGAGAGATGTGGATGGAAAGACAGGATAAAAACACAAGGGAGGAGTATCGTAGTATGGAACAAGGAGGGAAGAAGGGAAGGGAAGTAGGGAAGTAAAGCGAGGAAAGGCAAATCAATAAGGGTAAAGAAGGAAAGAATTTGGAAAAGGAAGAAGGGGGATACAATGTGTATGCATGTATGTATAATGAGAGAGAGAGATGGGTGGATGGATGGGTGGAAATAGAGGATGGAAAAACAAGGGAGGGTAATAATAGTAATAGTGCTAAGGAAATAAGAAAGGAAAAGAGGAAATGAACGAGGAATGAAAAGAAAGCGGAAAAAGGCAAGGAAGGAGAAAAGACGATAGAAGAAAGAACGAAAGAGAGAAAGGGAAAGAAAGCAATAAAGACAATGATATTGTAAGGACAGAAGGAAGGAAGTAAAGAAGGAAAGAAGAAAGGAATAAAGAAAGAGAAACAAATGGAAAGGAAAGTGGGAAGGAAAAAAATAAGAGAAATGGGGAAGAGAAGAGAAGGAAGAAAGAAGATGGTGGAACGCAGAAAGAAAGAAACAATCGCGAAGGAAGAAAGAAAGGGGTGAAAGGAAAAGGATAAAGGGGGAAAAAGAAGAATAAACAAGAGAGAAAGTAAGTAGGAAAGCAAAGACAATGAAAGGAAGGTAGAAGGGAATGGGAGGTGGGAAGAAAGAAATAAAACAAATGAAATAAAATGAATGTATAGAGGGGGAAGAAGAATGATGAAAGAGAAAGTATATTTAAAGCAGTATAAAGCAATGAGAGTATGAAGGGGGTAAAACCAAATGCATATATATAGGTAAGCTGAAAGCTAAGAAAGAATGAAAAAAAGGGGAAATGTAAGAAGAAAACTAAAAGTAACAACAAGCGGGGTGGTCTAGGTGTGCAGAGCTGTGGGGTTCGGGGTGCCGGATCACCAGCAGTGACAGTTCTCTGTGTTGCAGTGAAGGAGGAGGGGGAGATCTCCAGCTCCAGGGACAGCCCGCCCGTGCGGCTGAAGAAGCCCCGCAAAGCCCGCACCGCGTTCACCGACCACCAGCTGGCGCAGCTAGAGAGGAGCTTCGAGAGGCAGAAGTACCTGAGCGTCCAGGACCGCATGGAGCTGGCCGCCTCCCTCAACCTCACCGACACCCAGGTGAAGACCTGGTACCAGAACCGCCGGTGAGTACACCTCCCTCCTTTCCTTTCCCTTGCAGCTCACCCACATGACACATCGTATTCAGCCACACTGAGCATTGCGGGGGTGCTGCACAACAGACACAAGGCAGGTAAAACAAAGACAGAAAAGGTGCCTCTCACACTAAAGTCCAAACACTCTCGGGCACATGATTGGCTGTTGTGACCGTCATTTTCCAGCTTCTTTAGACACGTGTAAGTAACATCCCCCTATGAGATCATTCTCACCCAGACTCCCCGACCTAACCTGAGGAGCCAAGAATTTACATTTCATCTCTTTTCTTCCTTTGTCCCCCTTCATGTCTTTCTTTCTTTCATTTTTATTTATTTTTTCCTCCCAAATCTTTTTTTCCTTCCGACTTTCTTTTATTTCATTTCTTCCTTGCTTACCTTTCTTCGTTCCTTTATTGGTACATTCTATATTTCATTCCTTTCCTCCTTTTCTCCCTTCTTTCCTCGCCTTTTTCCTTTCTGTTTTCTTCCTTCTTCTCTCTCCCCATTGTCTCTCATTTCTTCTCTTTCTTTCCTTTACTTCTATTATTTTTACCTTCCTCTTCTCTCCTTCTTTCTTTCTATTTTTTGTTAATTTATAAATAGAATCTGTCCGAACCTCTTCAAAATCCCCAAATTAATTGCGGAGAATTTACATTTTCTATCCCTCTTGGCCTCTATTCTTTCTTGTTTCTGTATTTCTTTTCTTCTTTCCACACACCTTTCTTACTCTTTCTTACGTCCCTACGCTTTGTTTTCCTTCCTCCCCCTTTCCCTTCTTCCCTCACTCAGTTCACCCCTAACTTTTTTCTCATTCCTTCCTTCCTCCCATCTTTCCTTTATTCATTTATTATTTCCTTCCTCTTCTCATTTTCTTATTTTCTCCCTTCCCTCTATCAACTTTTTTTTCTTTCTTTCTTTTTCTTCTTTCCTTCTTCTCTTTCCCCTGCACGTTTTTGTTCCTTCCACTCCTGTCTTCCTTCCTTCCATTTTTTCATTGGGCAGATCTTCTTTTTTAACATGTGGCGGCTCTCCGAAAACCCAAATGAATTGGGGAGCATTTTTTACTCTCTCTCTTTCTTTTTTACTGTTTATTCTTTATTATTTCTTACTCTTTCTTACTTTCCTACTCTTTCCCTTTCCTTCCTTAATTTTCCCTCCTTACCTTGAAACTTTCCTTCTCCTTTACCTCATTCCTTTTCTTTCTCTCATATTTTCTTGATTCATGTATTTTCTTCCTTCCTCATGGCCTTTTCTTTAGTCACCTTCCTTTTTTTTTCTTCCTCTCGTCTGCTATTTCCTTCTCTCCTTTATTATCTTCCATTACTTTTTCATTTTCTATCCTCTCTTCCTCTCCTTACTTTCTGTCTTGCTTTCTCCTTCTCCTACCCTTCGTGACATCGTTCTTTCTCTCTTTTCTTTCTTCCTTTCTATTTCTTCCATCCTTGCCACCGTATTTACTTTTTATTTTCTTACTTTTACGTTATCTATCTATCTATCTATCTATCTTTCCCAGATCTGTCTATTTTCGTTTTTGTTTTTCACTTTTGTTGTACTTGTTTTTTTGTTTACTTTTTTTTTGGAATAGATGAAACATTATATACACTGACAGATTTAGATTTTGAGTTTTTTACTACGAAGTACTTTTTTTTTTGGGGGGGGGGGGGGGGGTAGTCCAATTACAAAGGTCTCCTTATGTTATATTTTGCAATTAAAAAACGCCTACTGCCACCACTACTGGTGGTAAAAGTAATAGAAATAATAGTCAGCAGTATTTTTAATCAATCAAATGCGTATTGTACATGTATTGCAGTACACGGTACACATACTAATAGTGATTAAACACACACATATAATTTTGTTTATTTTATTTTGTTTACCTTATTTTAAGTAGATATAGGTAATATTAGCACTACTATCATTATACAGGGCGAATTCACACAAAATAAATTAAACAGGCAAGTCACAATGAAAATGAAAACAGCGTGGAAATAAATATTGCATAGAAACAGAAACAATATATATGTTGTTTAGTTGCTATGGGCCCCAGAAGCACACATTGTTACTATATATATATATATATATATCATTGTTTTGTCTTCCGTATTAAGGTATTTAATAAATATCATATAAAATGTATGTACTATAATTAGGCACTAATGATTTAATGTTGCCATTTTCTACATATAACATATGACATACTTAAAGGCCTTGTCCAGCAGACACACACTACCTTCCTCCTCCCTTATCTCTATTGAGAACAGTGTAAATTGAGCCATTTTGATGAATGAAACATTTCCGGTTATATATAAATAACGTGTGTATTCTTTGCAATGCTGCTTTCTTCAATGTAATTTAAAGGTTGTTGCTCAGTTGGGATGGACACGTCATGGCACAGCTTTATCAGTTATGAGTGAACTCTGCTGTAGTCAGAGATGTGTGACGACTGTGGCTTGCAGTGCTCAATTGTGCTGAGCGCTACAACGGCTGCAGGACCACTTGGTTGGTTGGTCTTGTAGAAAAAGATTTGAAGGAAGGTCATTTTTTGGAGCCATGATTTCTACCCTGCACTACAAGAAATGAGGGAGAGATATATGGGACAAACATCACGTGAGCTGCTGTTGGGTTTACAGTCCCTTTAACACATAAGTGGAATTTGGAGCTAATTTCCCCTTCTCTCTATGTGAGTAAACCATCAGCAGCCTTATAGACACAGTGTACAGGGAAAAACTAGACGATATTTATCGCATGCGAGCATCATATACATCCAGAGAGACAATAACGCATTGACGCGAGAGAAAAGAGGAAAAGAGGTAGAGAGGGAAAGTAGAAATAGAATGAGATGGATGGATAGATACGATTAATAATGGGATGGAGAGATAGATGTGAATAGAGGGGGAAATGATGAAAACAATGTAGGGAAGGATAGATAGAGAGGCAGGTGAGAGAAAGAGAGGAGAAAGCTGGAGATAAGGGAGGCTGGGTGCAGTTTGTGGGATTGATTTATTATTGCGGAATATGTACAATCGCTTGTGACAATAGCAGCGAGGTATCCTCAGGGGATCCTGGAGGCTCACACTTCCCAATATGTCTCCCCGCCCATCTTAACTTTCAATATCAATGGTTTTCTTTCTTCCTTTTGTCTCTACCTATCCTTCCATCTCCAATTCTCCTCTCTCTTTCCGTCCATCTACCTCTTTCTTCCTCTCTAATTTCTTTCTCTCTTCATCCGTCAATATCCCTTTCTTCTCTATCTATACGTATCTGCCCATCACAGTCTCACGTCTATTGATCGCTCTAAGCTTCTCACTATTTGTCTCTCTCCCTCTCTATCTATCCATCTCTGTTTTCTTTATCTATTCACCCCCCTCTCTCTATTCTTTATTTATCAATCTCTCTCCCGCTCTCTTACCTCTATGTATCCATCTCTCCCTCTTTTTTTCTATCTACCCATTTCTGTACCTCGAATATTTTCAAATCTATCCATCCTTCTATATGTGTCCACCTTTCCTTCCCTCTTTTTTTCTATATCTGATCATCACTATCATTTTTTTTCATCATTTTTCTATTTATCTTTTTTGCTTTCTTTTTTATCTATGTATCTATCCATCCATCTCTCTCACCATCTATCCATCCTCTCTCTCACCCCCCCCTTTTCTCTGATAATCTCTCTTTATATATATTTTCTCTATGTATCCATCTCTCTCTCGTTTTTATCTCCCCTCTCTGCCCTTCCTTTTCTCTATTTACCCCTCTCTCTTTTCTGCATTCAATTCTATACATCTATCTCCCTCGTTCTCTCTTCTCGCTATATATTCATCTTTCTTCCTCTGTATTTTCTCTTTCTCTCTCTCTGTTCTCTATTTATCCATCTCTCTATTCTCTAGTTTACCATATTTCCCCTCTCTTTTTCTGTCTACACATTTCTTCCTCTCTAACATTTTTATATCTATTCATTGCTGTTCTTTTCTTCTATGTATCCACCTTTCCATCTCCTCTCTTTTTTCTATATCTGATCATCTATCCCCCTCTCTATTTTCTCTATGTATCCATCTACCTCCTCCTCTCTTTTCTCTATTTATCAATCTCTCTCCCTCTCTGTTAAGCTATTTATCCATCTCTATCCCTCTAACATTTTGCTATATATTCATCTTTCTTCCTTTTTTTGTATCTCTGTATTCATCCCTCTCTGAACCTCTCTCTTTTTTCTATCTGTTCTCTTTGCCTCTCCCTGTTCTCTATCTAGCCATCTCTCACCCTCTCTCTATTCTCTATTTATCCATCTCTCTATTCTCTATTTATCCATCTCCCCCATCTCCTTTTTTCTAACTACCCATATCTGTCCCTCTAACATTGTTTATCTATTAATTCCTCTTCATTCTATCCACCTTTTCCTCCCCTCTCTTTTTTTCTTTATCTCATCATTTATCTCCTTCTCTATTTTCTCTATGTATCTATCTCTCTCCTCCTCTCTTTACTTTATTTATAGATCTATCTTTTCTCTATTTATCAAACTCTCTCCCTTCTCTGTTAAGTTATTTATCCTTCTCTATCACTCTAACATTATGCTACATATTAATCTTCTGTACTTTCTTTTTTTATCTCTGTATCCATCCCTCTCTGAACCTCTCTCTTTTCTCTACCTGATAATTGCTCTATATATATTTTCTCTATTTATCCATATTCCCTTCTTTTCTCTATCTGTTCTCTCTCCCTCTCTATCTATCCATCTCTCCCATTCCTCTTTTTCCTCAATTTCACCCTCTCTCTTTTCTCCATCCAGATCTATCTATATATCCATCTATCTATTTCCCTCCCTCGCTCTCTCTTTTTCCTATATGTTCATCTCTCTTCCTCCTTATTTATACACATATCTCTCTTGTTCTTCTGTCTGTTCTCCATACTTCTCTTTTTTCTCTATCTATCCATCTCTCACCCTCTCTCTATTCTCTATTTATCCATCTCTCTATTCTCTATTTATCCATCTCCCCCATCTCCTTTTTTCTAACTACCCATATCTGTCCCTCTAACATTGTTATATCTATTAATTCCTCTTCATTCTATCCACCTTTTCCTCCTCTCTCTTTTTCTTTATCTGATCATTTATCTCCTTCTCTATCTATCTCTCTCCTCCTCTCTTTACTTTATTTATAGATCTATCTTTTCTCTATTTATCAAACTCTCTCCCTCTCTATTAAGCCATTTATCCTTCTCTATCACTCTTACATTATGCTACATATTCATCTTCCGTACATTTTTTTTTTTTATCTCTGTATCCATCCCTCTCTGAACCTCTCTCTTTTCTCTACCTGATAATTGCTCTATATATATTTTCTCTATTTATCCATATTCCCTTCTTTTCTCTATCTGTTCTCTCTCCCTCTCTATTTTCTCTATCCATCTCTCCCCTTCCTCTTTTTCCTCAATTTAACCCCCTCTCTTTTCTCCATCCAGATCTATCTATATATCCATCTATTTCCCTCCCTCGCTCTCTCTTTTTCCTATATGTTCATCTCTCTTCCTCTATATTCATACACATATCTCTCTTGTTCTTCTGTCTGTTCTCCATACCTCTCTTTTTTTCTCTATCTATCCATCTCTCACACTCTCTCTATTCTCTATTTATCCATCGTCCCCTTCTCTTTTTTTTCTATCTACTCATCTCTATCCCTCTAAGATTTTTATATCTGTTAATTCCTCTTCTTTTTTTCTATGTATCCACCTCTGCCTCCCCTCTCTTTTTTCTATATCTGATCATTTCTCTCCCTCTCTATTATCTTTATGTATCCACCTCTCCCATCCTCTCTTTTATTTATTTATTCATGTCCCTTTTCTCTATTTATCAATTTATCTCCCTTTCTATTAGGCTATTTATCCATCTCTACCCCACCATCATGTTGCTATATATTCATCTTTCTTCCTTTCTTTTTAATGTCTATATCCACCCTCTCTCATCCTCTCTTATTTCTCTATCTGATAATCTTCCTCTCTTTTCCCTATCTGTTCTCTCTCCCTCTTTCTTTTATATTTCTTTTTTCTCTCTATGTTTATCTCTCTTCCTCTCTATTTTCTCTAGTTATCTCTCTCATTCTTTTATCTGTTCTCACTCCCTCTCCCTACCTCTCTTTTTTTCCAGCCACTTCTCTACCTCTTTTATCTATCTATCTATCTATGTATCTATCTATCTATCTATCTATCTATCTATCTATCTATCTATCATTTTTCTCTATATGTTCTTTCTCCCTCTATCTTTTAGCTATTTATTTAATGCTGCCCCACTCATTCCTCTATTTACCCCTCTCCCTTTTCTCCATCTAGTTCTTTCCATATCTCTTTTCCCCATTTACCTATCTATCACCCTCTCTCTTTTTTTTCTATATGTTTAGTTCTCTCCCACTTCTTTCTTTATCTATTCATATATCTTCCTCTCTATTTTCTCTATCAATCTCTCTTATATTTTTGTCGAGCTTTTCACCTCTCTCCTCTTCTCTTTTCTCTATATATCCATCTTGTTCTTTTCCTCTTTCTTTTTGATCTATTCAGTTCTGTTTTCTATAGCTATCTCTATCTCTATTTTCTCTTTTTACAGTATTAATATCTCTCGCTAATCCTCTCTCTTTTCTCTGTCTATATCCGTCCTATCTATCTATCTATCTCTTTCTCATTCAGCATATTTTCTCTCCCTTTCTCTTTTTCTCTATATTTCTTTCGGTATCTCTTTTGTTCTCTCTCTCCCTATTTGAGTTTGCTTAGAAGGCAGTGGCGGACTGGCCCACCAGAGCACTAGGGGATCATCCAGCGGTCCCCTTGTACTAATCTAAGGCCACCATCAGGGAAGTACAGGAGGTCCAAGACCAAATTAGTGTACAGTACCTGTGCACACACACCCAACCAGTATACTTCATTGGAAAAGGTGGCTTGGTTTTGTTTTTCTGCCTGACATCCTAATACAAAATGCCCTGGGGCTGGAACGGAGGAGTAAGGGGCCCCTTGTCATTTTTGGCTGTAGGTCTGCTCTAACTATAGTAATCCATTGCTAGAGTTAAACTAAGTCATGTATTTTAGAACAAAAGTAGACTCAAGTATAGTAAAACATTTGAAAGGAGAATCCTCTTTAACTACATCATAACATCTATATAGAATGTTAGAAGTAATAGATATTTAGTGAGTGAGTGGTGAAGTCTACCTTCCTTAGAATTTGGGAGTGTGAGCAGCCGCATTCCCAGCAGCGCGCGCGCTCCCGTCCTCATCCTATTTGAATGGCTGGGGGACAGAAGCACGCACAGCCCAGATGCTGGTATCTGTGGGGGAGCCTGGAAGAAGGCAAGTCCTGCAGCTTGGGGGGGGCTTCACACATCAAGGCATCCCAATTTGGGACGCCCCAGGGGAAAGGCCACCAGCTGGCCCTGGAATCTACCCATTGGGTTCTGTTCCTCTTTAAAGGAACATAATTGTGAAATTGTGTAATATTAAAAATCCATATAAACACCTTGGTTATGAGATAAAGGGGTTTTCCTCTCCTGGTTGGAATAAAATACAGGGGTGACAGGTTTAGTCTATGGGTGGTGACAGAGCCTGTCCCCCATGACTTCCTCTTTCTTCCATTAA
This sequence comes from Gastrophryne carolinensis, assembly GCA_027917425.1. NCBI lineage: Eukaryota > Metazoa > Chordata > Amphibia > Anura > Microhylidae > Gastrophryne > Gastrophryne carolinensis. Next base: position 196,842,377 of record CM051235.1, on the reverse strand, counting down.
AAAAACAAGCCTGGCTGGATATTTCCTGATGCTGGGTGTATAAGTGACCCCTCCCCTCGCCATCCAGCATATTTATATGTATTTTTATTATCGGGCCATTATTCACGATCAGTGTTCCTTTAAAGTGTATTTTTGTGTGTGCTAAAATGATGTCCTCAAGGTGTTGAGCTGATCTAGTATTTTTTTTATTTTTCTTATGTTAGCAAATATATGTGTCATGGAGAAGTTTTCACTAATTGTAATCTGTTGCTACTGGCAACCGTACACCAAGTCTGTCTGTACACCAAGATGAGAGAAGTGATCCATTTACACACAGAACACTGCTGCTATTATTATTATTATTGTTTATTTATATAGCGCCATCATCTTCCGTAGCGCTTTAGAGCTCACTCACCCTTATACAGGCCCAGCAGCAGTGTTCTGTGTGTAAAGGGATCATTTCTTTCTTCTTGGTGTACAGACTTGGTTTTTCGGTTGCCAATAGCAACAGTTTGCAGGTAGAGAAAACTACTCCATAAAACACAAAATAAAAAAATACTAGATCAGCTCAGAACAGATGGGACTTTTTGCACCCCAAAAAACACACTTTCAAATATTCCAATGAAAGTGGACTTTCCCTTTAAAGTTATACTAAAGGCGAGTGCTAGAGTGTTGTCCCATTGTCTTGGGCTACACATTGTACTGACCCAAACTTCAATCCATTTTCAGAAAGACCCTGTAGTTTCTAAGTTATTTATAAAAGGATTAGAGCATTGGAGATGCAGAGGAAAAATGAGGAGAAACAGTGAGTGTGGCAACAGCAAAGTGATGTAAACACACTGTGTGCTTTTTATATATCATAGTAACAAAATAAGTGCATTGTTGTACCTCTAGTTATTACTGCCAGCACATAGTGTGACCAGAAAAAGGGGGTGAGAGATGCTGCAGGCTAAGACCGTCTCCAGCCTGCCAGCACATAGTGTGACCAGAAAAAGGGGGTGAGAGATGCTGCAGGCTAAGACCGTCTCCAGCCTGCCAGCACATAGTGTGACCAGAAAAAGGGGGTGAGAGATGCTGCAGGCTAAGACCGTCTCCAGCCTGCCAGCACATAGTGTGATCAGAGAGGAGGGTGGGGTTTCATAGCTGCAGAGAGAACGTCTGGGCAGGAAGGGGGGTGTTTCCGTTCTTAGTCTACTGAAGGTTGATTGAAGGATCTGGTCAGACTAAAAGCTGAATGAGAAAGTGATTTCCTCACTAAGTAGGCAGACGTAGCAGGAAGGAGAGTGCTGGGGGGGGCTCGATGTAAGGGAAGCTACTGATATTTATTTTGTAACTTTTGGCTTGCCAATCACTTTAAGTATATTACAAATCTGTATGGGATGCTTGCATTTTCCTTTAACTAAGTAATGCATTTTAGGGTGAACAAGAATCACATCCAAGCTGGAAGAAAGAATAAACAGTGGTGACATTTTCTTGAACATACCATTCTGTTCTTCCCTTGAGCTATCCTTCATTACCAGCTCTAATGTCTACCCAAAGCATTGCATGATGAGTAAAAGCATCTGCATATATCAGCATGTCTGCAATATACATCAGCCGATAATGTAGCACAGGCCGGGCCAGGGGACGGGCTAGAGAGAGTTAGAGAGAGAATGGTACAGTCACAAATCTCTTCAGCCTTCAAGTAAAGGAAATAAACAAGCTTGACCTTACTTGACTTTTTGATGCAGGGCCTACAGGTGACTCCTTCTCTCTCCATTAATCAGGATTTTTATTATAGACTATATCCCCCCATGTTATGTGTTCCAGTAGAAGGATGTTATTTCTCTCTCAACATTAATAACTGTCTTGTGCCACATTTTTGGAACCATGATATGGCACCAGAAGAAGGGCTGGGTCCCCAGGACATGCCACTCCCATCCTCAACAGAGCAGTGTGCCACTCTGCCTGGCTCCTCCCTATTATGGGAGTGGCACCGCCCGGGGTAGGGGCAGGGCCTTGACAGCTGAGCCAATCATTGACTGTAAAAACATGATGACCTGCATAAGTGCCCCTTATCTCCACTGAAGCAATAATGGGCTACTAATACATACAGGTTCAGCAATCGCTGCCCCCCCCCCCCCCGCAGCACCATTTGAGGCAGCTGCCTCACATGCACCCCTGGGTTCACCCCTAACCAGGACCTACCTACCTGTCCACGTCCTTGTATCGGGGACTGCACTCCAACCTAATTGTTCTGTTGATTGTCTTCTACAGGATCTTTCATATCCTTAATATTCATTTGGGAATATGAGTATTAAAGAAATGTAACCTATATGCGTCACGAATAAATCATTGATTCTGATCCTTTTTATCCCACAGGACAAAATGGAAGAGGCAGACGGCGGTTGGACTAGAGCTGCTTGCTGAGGCTGGCAATTACTCAGCTCTTCAGAGGATGTTTCCGTCTCCATACTTTTACCCCCAAAGCCTTGTGTCCAACTTGGATCCCAGTGCTGCCCTCTACCTGTACAGGGGGCCAACAGCACCTCCCCCAGCTTTACAAAGACCTCTGGTGCCCAGAATCCTCATCCATGGACTACAGGGGGGAGCCGAGCCACCACCAGCCCTACCTCCTCTGACAGGAGTCATTCCAAGGGCTACTCAGCCACGATGAACATCCCCCCAACCTTCCAATATTCCCATCCAGGTGCCAATGCCAGAAACTGCACCCAACAGGAGCCCAGTTCCTAGTGGGAAGTTCCTCGTAGACGAGGCCTACAAATAACCTCCAAGAGAATGTCTTTGGAAGCAAAAGGAAGCTTTTAAACATGAGACACCACCAACCTGCTTATTTCTCAGAAATTGTACAACAGATGGGAGCGCCCGGAGGACGTGTAACCCTTTACAAGGACTAAAAATGGACCATAATATCCATGACAAAGCACAGCTTGAAAAAAAATGTACCAAGGAACATTGTTTGTACCAAAAATGTGGGCGCTACTTGAGTGACCCTATATGAGGGAGAATGTCCAGAATGAGGATCTCCCCAGACTTCTCTATGTTGAGGAAAGCTTAAACCATTCTCAAAATTCTTTCCAATGCCCACAGAAAAGGGCCGTGAATATCTGCACCCCTTATTGTGAGTCCCAGTGACCTGGAATTGCTTTGTAGCTTGATGGACGTTGAGGATGTGAGAAGGCTCTGCATGGTGATTACAGGTTGTAGCTTGGTCACTGAAACCCAACTGACTGAGCCGACAATGAACAATGGATATGTATCAGCTCCCTAGCTTGAGACTGTCCAAAACACTGGCCGCATAGGGCATCCCAGGCCAGGATGCCTGACGTTCAGCATGGCCCTGCAAGGCCTATACTAGGCATACTGATACTCACCAACTTATGTGATCCAGCCATGGCCTTATGTGCCTGCCCACCCAGTGAAATCAATTGGTCCACCGTGGTCACGTGTTTGCTGGAACACAGAAGAGTATTGGTATGCCTGGTGGCTGGGCTTATGGGGTATCCTGATTTGGGATTCCTTATGCTGACAATCTTTAGGACAGTGAAAAGGAAGTAAATACAGTTTTTTATGTTAATTCCTCTTTAACATGGACCTTAACCCTCACCAAATCTTTGTCAGGGAGGGTTCTGTTCCTCAGGAACCCTTATCAAACCTAACCTAACCCCTCCACCGCCTGGGGGCCTTGGATTAACAAGAAACATATTTCCCCACTGGTCTGTCCAAAAGAGGACCTAGACACAGCTGCAGCTCCTTCAACATGAGGCAGGGTGCAGCCTTCCTTGGGTAGTAATACACTGATCCCAGTGAGGACAAAGTAGGTATCTCCTTAAAGAGACAGTTCTGGTAAATGGTTTTGGTTCACCCTTCTGCTCGTGTTTCGGGGCCATGTCTTACATAGCTGTGCTTCACATTTCTCACTGCTTTCTGCTGATCTGGTCATGCATGATCCAATGTCCTGCTCCAAGAGCATCCGTTCTGGACATTAAGGAGGTCATTGGGACACCTTTATCTCAGTCATACTTTATCAGGACACCGTTAATGGTGCAGGCCATAAGACAGGCCCCTCTCCCCCCCCCCATATTAGGCTCAGTCATAGATAGGGGGCACTGTCTGCTGCTAAGGTATAATAAGCACAGCATGGGCATACCTGTATGGGACAGAAGATGGATGGGGCAGAATCTTTTCCTTCTCGCACTGAGTGCTACTCCGTCTAGAAACTGCCCTTCTCTGATGTCCTTCAGATACTGCATGAGGAAGTGAGGTAGGCAGCATAAAGTAGTAAGTTGACCAGAGCATATCATGAAATGTAAAGCATAGCTGAAAAAGATAGACACAAGCCCTGACAGCCAGCATGAGCTGAGCAGAAAGCAGGCTAATCTACCCCTTGCCTGAACTGTCCCTTTAATTTAGTGGAAAGGTGAATGTTAGGGTCCCTGCTGACCAGGCCCCAGAGTTACCAGAGAGAGTCTAGATCTGCTTTAACACTTTGACTAAGGTGGGAACATTTCAACAACTTTTGAAGGTTATTTACTAAAGAGTAAAGAACCTGTACTGCTTAGACCTAAACCCTCGTCTCCATTCAGCTGGGTCCAGGAAATGACTGCACACAGGTGTGCCAACCAAACCTCTACCAATGGGGTTTGCTCCATTTCTGGGTTCCATGAGAAAACCATCTCTTAAAGAGGAACAACACTCAGGAATTTCACTCTCCTATGTGTTGTTCCTTTCATTTGGGATGCCCAGATGTGTGTATCCCCATGGATCACCCAGGAAACTTACCTTTCCACCATTCCCATGATGTAGATGGGAGCCACGCAGCCAATCAGCATGCTCCATTCAGCTCTGCAAGGGGCTGTGATGTTACAGCGGCTAGTGAGTTGAATGTAGTTGCACCGGTACTTTCGGGATGCCCTAGAACTAGGACTTGGGCGGCCCTGGCGTCCTGTAGACTCCAGGGCCTCCAATGTTCCTCTTTAGTTGTGGGGCTTACCAGCAGTGGAAGGGACCGTTTGAAGTTTTGATGGACCAGGACCCTCTCTGGCACTAGGGGGGTTTAGGTCTGCTTTAAGGAGATGGTCACCCATATGCGGATTTCTGTGTTCTATTTATTTGCAGAAAAATCCTAAGATTGAAATCTGCAAAACACACAAAACTGGCCTGCAACACAGAGGGTGTGTGGCGTTTGGAAATCTCTTGCACCTCATTGGGTGCCTAGGGGTAGCGAATATCCTCCTGTATTTCCAGCTGTGCCCACGCAGACAGATCAGAGGAATTGAAGAAACACTCCGCATATTTGAGCGCCCCTTCAATCTTTAAATTCCACCTGTGAAAAAAAAACCATGTATACTCCCTCCCACAGCCTTGATCCCATGCAGTGCCAGCTGCTGAAAAGTTGTGGGTCTTCAGCTGTCAGCACAATTCCCTAACGTGATTTTTGAAACTTTTTGAAAATTGTCAGTTTCCTTTCTGAGAAATAAGTGTGGGCGTTTACATTGTACATAGTCCTTTGTATATTGCTGTATTCATGTCTACCTATTTATAAAGATCGCCAGTCATTCTACGGTGTCCAATGAGAAATGGGAATGGGGCCCATATGGAAAGACGCTGGGTAACCTCTGAAGTGCCACAAATGTTTACCTCCCTTCAATGTCGCAGCGAGCCAACGCCAGGGCGGTAAAGCAGTCTAAAAGATTTCCTGCAAAAATGATTGAACAAAGGCTGAGGTTATAAAAAGTAACTGGACGGAAGTCATGTGATGACTGAGTCCCAAACAGTCTATTTTTAGCACTTCCCAACTCCCATCACGCTTTTGAGGGAAGCGTCAGGTATATATATATATATATATATATGTTCAGGAATATGAAGTGAAATCCCCACTAAAGCTGGGTAGAGATTTGTAATAATGATCAGTAAGTTTACAGATGAGAGCTGTCGCTACACCAGTAGCTTCTTCGGCGACTTTTTCACCTTCGCCATGTGCATTACACTTTCCAGATTCCCTATGTGTACATTAATGATTGGTCACCTCCAGGACGGGCATTACACTTTCCAGATTCCCTATGTGTACATTAATGATTGGTCACCTCCAGGATGGGCATTACACTTTCCAGATTCCTTATGTGTACAATAATGATTGGTCACCTCCAGGACGGGCATTACACTTTCCAGATTCCCTGTGTGTAAATTAATGATTGGTCACCTCCAGGATGGACATTACACTTTCCAGATTCCCTATGTGTACATTAATGATTGGTTACCTCCAGGATGGGCATTACACTTTCCAGATTCCCTATGTGTACATTAATGATTGGTCACCTCCAGGACGGGCATTATACTTTCCAGATTCCCTATGTGTACATTAATGATTGGTCACCTCCAGGACGGGCATTACACTTTCCAGATTCCCTATGTGTACAGTACATTAATGATTGGTCACCTCCAGGATGGGCATTACACTTTCCAGATTCCCTGTGTGTACATTAATGATTGGTCACCTCCAGGATGGGCATTACACTTTCCAGATTCCCTATGTGTACAGTACATTAATGATTGGTCACCTCCAGGATGGGCATTACACTTTCCAGATTCCCTATGTGTACATTAATGATTGGTCACCTCCAGGACGGGCATTACACTTTCCAGATTCCCTATGTGTACATTAATGATTGGTTACCTCCAGGACGGGCATTACACTTTCCAGATTCCCTATGTGTACATTAATGATTGGTCACCTCCAGGACGGGCATTACACTTTCCAGATTCCCTATGTGTACATTAATGATTGGTCACCTCCAGGACGGGCATTACACTTTCCAGATTCCCTATGTGTACATTAATGATTGGTTACCTCCAGGATGGGCATTACACTTTCCAGATTCCCTATGTGTACATTAATGATTGGTCACCTCCAGGACGGGCATTACAGTTTCCAGATTCCCTATGTGTACATTAATGATTGGTCACCTCCAGGACGGGCATTACACTTTCCAGATTCCCTGTGTGTACATTAATGATTGGTCACCTCCAGGATGGGCATTATACTTTCCAGATTCCCTATGTGTACATTAATGATTGGTTACCTCCAGGACGGGCATTACACTTTCCAGATTCCCTATGTGTACATTAATGATTGGTCACCTCCAGGACGGGCATTACACTTTCCAGATTCCCTATGTGTACATTAATGATTGGTCACCTCCAGGACGGGCATTACACTTTCCAGATTCCCTATGTGTACATTAATGATTGGTCACCTCCAGGACGGGCATTACACTTTCCAGATTCCCTATGTGTACAGTGATGACCCATCACTCTCTGCTATTGAAACACTTGTAGCATGAGCATTAGCTTTTGCAGATTCCTTGTGTGTACAGTGATGGCCTCTGCTATTGAGACACCTCCATGATAGGCATCACCTTGATAAGATATCCTATGTGTACAGTGATGACCCATCACCCCCCTTTTTTCCAGATTCCCTATATGTACAGCAATGGCTGATCACTTCTTTTGCTATTGTTACACAATCACAGTGAGCAGGACTTTCTTCAGATTCCTTGTTTGTACAGAGAAGACTGGTCAGCCACATATAACCAAAATTTGTGACGATGATGATGGTGCCTAACCCACCCTATAGGAGCAGCAACACATACCCAACCCAATCCATCGCCTTATTAAAATATTTTGTCTGGATCGCCACTTTAGTCTTTCGTTTATAAAGGCTGATCCAAACCTAGCAACCCTCTATGAGGCAGTGACATCACTGACAGGGTGGGCAATACACTAATTAATAACTGGGAAATATTGCAGCATCGTTTAACTAAGGAATTCATTACCCAACACTGCCATTACATTTAAATAATTCATTTCTGTAAAATAATGGAATTAAATATTAATGACTCATTGAATAATGAGGAATACTGCAGCTGTATTTCTGTAATGAATTATGCATCTCTTTTTGAAAACCAGTTCTATCTCTATCAATCACAACATAAAGGATTTTAGTTCAACAATGAATTATTGGGAAATATTGCAATTTAATTTCAATAATTAAAATTAATAAATACTTTTATTTAAATCGTTCGATATCAAGATAAAATATAATTTCTCTTTAATTACCTTTAGCTCCGTAATGAATTATTTACAATTATCTTGCTGTGAAATATTATAATATTATTTATATAATGAAATGAGCTGAAACAATTTGCAATTTTGGTCCTGATTTATCAAGCACTTCTGCCAGACAGCGCCACATTGGTACAAATTAGAGTAGTCAAAAATAATATAATAATAAAATATATTTTTTCACACTTGCGCTTGTTGCTGAACTACAAGAAGCACATTTACTAAAACATTAGAAGTGCAGCAACATGCTGAAAATGTATAAATCAGATTTTTCACTAATTTGCACTGAAATGGCATTACCTTATTTCAATAGGTTTAGTGAAAAAGATTTCAATTACCTGATTAATTTTAAACCCAGCAATTTCATTTCACTTTACTGATCCCATAAACGACTGAAATTCTCTTCTCAATAGGAAATGTTGCAATTATTGTGTGAATAAAATTCTAAATTAAAATGATACCTTTGGAGAAATAACCATTTTTCATTTCATTAATAAATTCTTCTCAAAATTGCCAATACATTTTAATAGGTATTGTTAAATATTTACATTCTATTCCAATCACTCGTTCATGAATTCCAAACTTTTGCATTTTCATTTGAATAATTTATAAATTAGAACTAAATTTGTTGTCAAATATTGTCATCAAATGTTACAGTAATTATGTTAAGATACTAACATTCCCTTTCAGTTGCTCCAATGGCAAATAATTGCAGTTTTATTAAAGTAATCATAAATAATAATGCAACTTGGATTTAAGTATACATTTGTTATTCAATTTTGGCAATGCCTAATCATTAATATTGATTAATATTAATTTATTCTGCATTAATTAATTATTGCAGAGTATATATATTTCAATCGAACATATAAAAACCAAATGATCTGCAGTTTGATAACATTCATTATTTGCTAAATATTACATCTCTCTTTCTTTGCAGTTCAATTCTATCTTTTTGGTTCTAATTTGTAAAAGAAAATCTAATAAATATTGCAATCCTCCTTCAAATAGTAATTATAAAATGATTGAAACAACTAATAAATGCAAAATATTTTAATGCCATATTAATTTATTCATAGGTGAAATATTGCAGTGCAGTGCATGTTTCTGTATGGCAACATTTTTTCAAAATGTTTTTCATGTGAAAAAAAAAAAGATATATACCATTTAAAAATTAATTATATTGCGTATATTTCAATAATTAATGATTTTGCAATAGCTGTTGACCAATCTAAAATAATACATTTAAATTTTTTATTTTAATTGTATTACTACAGCATTATTTTAGTAATACATTTAGGTGGTTGCTGCAATATTTTCAGTCATTTTTATGAAATGCTGCACATGGATTTCAGTAATTAATTAATAGAAGAAACAGAAATGTCATAAAGTTCAGCAACCTGTTTCATTTCACTATTTTTGGTTATTAATCGTTCTTCATATTACGAATTGTATTTTTTAAAATACTTATTATGGAGGAAGTCTTGCAACTTTCATTGTCATTTATTCTTAGGACATTCTACAGCTTTTCAATCATGGTTGTAAAAATGAATTGGAGTGATAGGGCTTTGGCACAGAAGAGGTTAACACCGCCTTTCCATATATGTGTATATGTATTTTCTAATATCTGCGGACATGTCCACCTGTATTTATTCTCTGTCCAATGAATTTATTGGTTATATTTAAATGAAAGGACATAAAAAATTAAAAATATTTAGACTTTTAATTGTGTCAGCTGTTTCTTACTTTCCATTGTTTTTATTGAAGGACTTTAGCAGTTACAATACAAAGATATTGATAAAAGATAAAATAAAAAGTATACAAATTATTTAAAATAATAAAAATGATAATAAACAAAAAAACATGAAATGCAGCTTTTTGATCTAATAATATAATAATAATTATTGTTATTATGACATGACGCAATATTATTCTTATTACTATTATGATTGTCTTTTTTATTTATTAATATTATTACTGTTACAGAAATAATAATATATAAAAGCCATATTTTTGATCTTGCATTTATTGTTGTTTTTTAATTATTTTTATTATGACAAAAACAATAAACACGACACAAGATCAAAAAGCCACCTTTCATAAATTATTATTATGGTTGTTATTATTATTACTTTTTTATGTATCATTAATATTATTATGGCTACAATAACACTAACAGTAATACTATATAAAAGCCATATTTTTGATCTTGTGTCACATTTACTATTGTTTTTTTTTTACTATTATTATGAGAAAAACAGTAAACATGATGCAAGATCACAAAGCCTTTTTTTGTATATTATTGTTATTATTTTTAATATTAATATTGCTCCAATAATATTAGTAACACGGGCAGGCTGATTCATCATTAGCGGCAGGTAGCGACAGATGAGCGTCTGTAGCAGGCATTTTCAGAGCGCCCGCTAGTAGTCACTGTGCTCAGCCGTGGGTCGCTAGTTCATAGCGACTCAGTCACTGTTCAGTAATGGTGAATACATTGTGAGGAGTCGCTATTTGACCAGTACAGCGCTGTATGGGAGCGCATGTTAGCGACTGCTCATAGCGACCGACTCACACAGCAAAAAAACAGCCTCACAAATCTCTGGCGCTGAAAAATACTTGTTTGAAGCCCAGAGCGCAGGAGGCGGTGTGTTTAAAGTCTGTTTTTCAGGCATCTATCAACTAGTAACAAAGCAAAAACATATGGAATTACATTGTAACATGAACACTTTAATGCCAGACCTGTAATGTCATTTCTGAGGAAATATATAAAAAATGAAAAAATTGTGTAAAAACTGCTTTTTAATGCCAGAAGAGGTCAAAGAATAATTTGTGATTTTTTGGAAAAAAAAAAAAATACCCCGTTTAAAGAGAAGAAAAGGTTCGTCCATTGAAATGTATGGGAGAGCGCCAGGTAGCGAGAGGTCATACCTGGCGCTGTGCAAGGCTGAACGCTGGCGCTGTTCGCTGAGGCTGTGAAAATGATGAATCAGACGCTACATGGCGCTATCCCAGTCGCTAAACAGATTCTGCTTGATAAATGTGTAATTGCGTGCTGTGTCCGGCGTTCACCAGTCGCTACCTCTCATTAACCAGCCACTACCTGACGCTATCCCTTCTGAAATAAGGGCCTAAGAATAATATATAACAAGCCATTTTTGTATTTTTACTGTTTTACTGTTGGTCTTTAATTATTATGAATATTACAAAAATAGTAAAACAGGGCACAAGCTCATATATTATTATTATTATACCAGTAATATTATTATTAAAAAATACAAAATGCAACCTCTCCTAGATAGAGGTAGAGAAAGATAAAAATAGACATTAACTGTGTAGAACCAGAACATAATCTATGCAAACACCTCCCTGATTTATGCATGTGCCTCCAAAAGGGCCCTTAAAGGGCACTGACTGCAGAAATCAATCTTTTTTAGATACCTCCTCTCATGTGCAGGCTGTGATCAATATCCCACCTTGGGGGTATTTACAGAGAACTGCTCTGCCTCAATGGAGATCCCCCTTGTGCTCAGAGGTAACGCCACCAAGCTGCCTTTAAGGGGCGATCAGCCAATAAGAAGCATTTTCACTGACTGCTCATCCTGAGCCAGTATATCAAACTGTCAGCTGTTGGAGAAAATAAAAACAATGCCGTAGGGGCAGGTATTTCTACTTCCACATCCAGTGTAATAGGTCAGTTAATCCTGATTAATTGTTAGCTGCACAAAATGTAGGCACTTCCTGATGCATGTGTATAGTGTAGGAGTGCAGGTCATGACACCCCCCCCCATAGAGCCTAATATAAACCTAGAGGCCATTAGGGGGAACTGCGGGATGCTCACAGAGTTGCTGTGACCCTAACATGGCACGGTATAACTTTAAAGTGGACCAACACCCAGGATTTTGACTATCCTGGGTTTTGGTCCACTTCAGGGGGGCACCCCGATTAAGGGTGCCCCACTGTTTGAAACCCCCCAGAAAGCCCCCAAAACTCACCTCACCACGCTCCCACGTGGCCGCGCTGACCAATCACCGCCGACGGACAAGCGTGTGACAGCGGCGGACAACACAGCGCGTCAGCCGGCGCCTCCCGCGCGCCCCTCTGACAGTGCGCACGCCCGCGCCGGCCATTCACAAACGGCCGGCGCGGGCACGTCTAGAGGGGCGCGCGGGAGGCGGCGGCGGCAGCCCGGGCCAATCACCCCTGGGTGACGGTCCACTTTAAGCAGTAATGACGGGTCCCCCCCACCCAGGTAATGTGCCCACACCCCTTCACTTTTGGACACACAGTGAGTGCACTCAGGTCTAAACCAGATGAAAGAGCTTACACGGGCAGGCTGATTCATTACTAGCACCAGATATCAGCAGATGAGCGTCTGTACAGAGAGCGACCGCTAGTAGACGCTGTGATTGACTATCGGTCGCAGTAACAGAGCGCCTCAGTCCCTGTAGTATCCTGGCTGGTACTGATGAATGAGATGTATGTTGCGCATTCTAACACCAGTACAGCAGTGCAGGGAGCGAAAGGTAGCGACTCACACCATATTCAACAAAAAAACAGACACACAGAGCGTCGGTGCTCTGGACCTGGTAATGACAATTCTGCAAAAAAATATAAAAAAATCTAAAAAGTTTTCAAAAATGACCTTTTCTAGGCCAGGAAAGGTGTAACAATTATTTGAGATAAAAAAATAAATTAAAAACAAAAAACCCTGTTTAAACAGAAGAAAAGGAATGTCCATTGAAATGTATGGGAGAGCAACAGGTAGCCAGCTCTGGAAGCTAGAGCACCGGCGCTATACTCTGAGCCACCTGTAATGATGAATTGTACGCTACATGGCGCTGTTAGAGTTGCTCACCAGAATCGCCTTCATAAATATGGTACTGCGTACAGCGCCCAGCGTTCACCAGACGCTGCCTGTCGCTTACAAGCCACTACCTGCCGCTATCCTTTGATGAATAAACCCCTCAGTCATGGAAAAGCAATGAAGGTAGAAGATTGGGAGCCTTATTTAAGAAGCGTCATCCCACTTTTTTGGCCTCAGCGGCACTCAGTGTGTGATTTAAGAAATCCAAAAATGGCAGCGCTGATGCGGCCACTGGCTAGCGTCTTATTTAACACTAGTGCTGAAAAGGTCACAGCGGCGGGTGTTCAGGTTCAAGCAGCGTCAAATGAAACCTGACACTGTAGCTCAAGATGAGTTAGTTAGATTTGGTTGTAGCACACTGAAAATAGGTAGCTTCAAAAGAGGAAAATGTAGATCAGCAGATCTGGGTTCAACCACCTCAATAGTGCCCTCTGCTTTTTGGACACTGGTACATATGTTAAAAAATATAAACTATGAGGTAATGAACACCATAAACAAAGTTATGCATGATAACACATGATTTTAATGCTTATGAGTTGTGAAAACAGATGTGCAAGCTATATACAGTGAAACATATAGGTTCTATGACAACCAAGTATATATACAGAAAATGGAGGGCATAATACACATAGGGCAATTGTCAGAAAGCAAGACAAGGTACAAAATCAAGTAGCACTTAGAAATAAAGGAAGCCCTGTTAGTGCTGCCTTCCAGACATAGAGCACCAAAGTATCAAGGTAACAAATGCATAACAAGCAAAATAAACAAATAAGTCAGTACAAATGCTTACAGGCTGACCGCAGGTCGTCAAAATCCCTCAACGTTTCGATCTGCTATGAGATCTTTGTCAAGAGGAAAAATGCGGTATCCATAGTGGTGAGGAGAGTGCCTTTATAGTAAGGGTGATGGTCTCCAGCTGGGCTGCAGATGACGACAGACACGGAGCACATGTCGGCGCCGGTCTCTGACGTCATCACCACTCGCCCCAGCGCGTCCCTGTCAGCAGCATGGATCCTAGCAAAAACTGCTATGTTTCCAGGTGTGACACACGGGGCGCGCGAGGGTGTGTGAGGGGAAGGGAACCGTTTGTTAAATAGATCTATTGTATAAATGAAAAATCGTTATCACAGCATTAGACAGTGGCAGGCTGCCACACACAAGATGGATGCCGGCGTCCCAGCCGGATCCTGCCTCTCCAAAGATGGCGTCCATAAGCCCTTCTATTCTGCTATTAGTGTCCCGCCACATCCAAGATGGCCGACGGAGAAACAGATGGGAACTTCTCAGTATTCTAGCAGTATAATGCCACATCCAAGATGGCCGACGGAGATAATAGTAACTGGTGATTCATAGCCACAATAAAGATGGTGGATATAGATTCAATGGAACATATAACGATGTATGTCCTTGATGGTAATAAGATAGATGGCCAGGAGTGGCAGATGTGTTCATATGGGCATAGCTGGGTAGATTTTTGTAAGGGGAAACATGTGCGCAGCTGAAGATCATGCTGGAGACCATATATTAAAGCGGACCCAAAACAGGCACCACAAGAATTCTGTTTGAAAGAAAAAGGATAAAATTAGAATTAAAAATAGAACCATTTGTGAGCAAGTGAGGATAAAAATGGATACAGCCAAGAGTTTGTGGAAATCCACATACTCTTCATCTAATTATTGCACAATCGTCTAGTAATTGTATATTTAAACTATCAAGGTAAAGTATTTAAAAATATACAGTGAAGTCTAAGTCTTCATTGAGTCCATTAGGGCTTTTAGTGCCCAACTGGAATATCCAACCCAGTTCACGTTGGAGTAATCTCTTCTCAAGGTTACCTCCTCTATAGGGCAATCTAACCACCTCTATACCTATAAATTTAAGTTGACTGATGTTATGTCCTAACTCATGGAAATGCCTGGCCACAGAGGATTCCATGCGGCCATTCCTAATGTCGGACCTGTGTTCAGAGATTCTCTGCCTAAGTTCCCGTTTCGTCTTGCCTATGTAGCCTTTCCCACAAGGACATTTAATTAAATATATAACATTTTTTGTTGTGCAGTTTATGAAATCACGTATGGGGTATTTTTTCCCTAAGCTGGGGTGGGTGAAATGGTCTGTCTTAAAGGTATATCCACACTGGGCACAATGCCCACATGGGTACATACCTTTAGGTTTCTCCATTTCTGTGAGCCAATTTGAACCTGTCGTTGGTTTAGGTGAGTGGAATTCAGCCTTGACCAGGGTGTTCTTAATGTTCCTAGCTTTCTTGTAGACAGTTAAAGGAGGATCCTGGAGGACTTCTGCCAGTTTCTCATCCGACCTCAAGATTGGCCAATGTCGTCGGACAACTTTTTGGGCCTGAATAGAAAGTTGAGAGAAAGTGAGAACACATGGAATTCGTTGTTTGGTCTGCTTAGGACGAACCATACGGAGGGAATTGCGATTAAGGGATCTAGCTTTAGCCTGAGCTTTTTGTAGATCTTTGAAGTTATATCCACGTTGTAACAAATTGTGCACTAGTTCATTGGAGCGTTGGTCGTATAATGTATCAGATGCAGTTATGCGTCGTATTCTTGTAAATTGCCCAAATGGTAAACCCCTTGACGAACTACTTGCATTTCATGGCTATCTGAATCAATGCACCCAGACTATTGCTTTCTCTATAGACCACAGCACCACAGAGATCCATTTCTTAGACGTCAGGGTTACCTTAGCTGACGGTTGTCTCACTACTGATGTATATAAGAAACCCACTGACCGAAACACATTACTTCATGCCACCAGTTTTCATCCGCAATCTTTAATAAGGGGTTTACCATTTGGGCAATTTACAAGAATACGACGCATAACTGCATCTGATACATTATACGACCAACGCTCCAATGAACTAGTGCACAATTTGTTACAACGTGGATATAACTTCAAAGATCTACAAAAAGCTCAGGCTAAAGCTAGATCCCTTAATCGCAATTCCCTCCGTATGGTTCGTCCTAAGCAGACCAAACAACGAATTCCATGTGTTCTCACTTTCTCTCAACTTTCTATTCAGGCCCAAAAAGTTGTCCGACGACATTGGCCAATCTTGAGGTCGGATGAGAAACTGGCAGAAGTCCTCCAGGATCCTCCTTTAACTGTCTACAAGAAAGCTAGGAACATTAAGAACACCCTGGTCAAGGCTGAATTCCACTCACCTAAACCAACGACAGGTTCAAATTGGCTCACAGAAATGGAGAAACCTAAAGGTATGTACCCATGTGGGCATTGTGCCCAGTGTGGATATACCTTTAAGACAGACCATTTCACCCACCCCAGCTTAGGGAAAAAATACCCCATACGTGATTTCATAAACTGCACAACAAAAAATGTTATATATTTAATTAAATGTCCTTGTGGGAAAGGCTACATAGGCAAGACGAAACGGGAACTTAGGCAGAGAATCTCTGAACACAGGTCCGACATTAGGAATGGCCGCATGGAATCCTCTGTGGCCAGGCATTTCCATGAGTTAGGACATAACATCAGTCAACTTAAATTTATAGGTATAGAGGTGGTTAGATTGCCCTATAGAGGAGGTAACCTTGAGAAGAGATTACTCCAACGTGAACTGGGTTGGATATTCCAGTTGGGCACTAAAAGCCCTAATGGACTCAATGAAGACTTAGACTTCACTGTATATTTTTAAATACTTTACCTTGATAGTTTAAATATACAATTACTAGACGATTGTGCAATAATTAGATGAAGAGTATGTGGATTTCCACAAACTCTTGGCTGTATCCATTTTTATCCTCACTTGCTCACAAATGGTTCTATTTTTAATTCTAATTTTATCCTTTTTCTTTCAAACAGAATTCTTGTGGTGCCTGTTTTGGGTCCGCTTTAATATATGGTCTCCAGCATGATCTTCAGCTGCGCACATGTTTCCCCTTACAAAAATCTACCCAGCTATGCCCATATGAACACATCTGCCACTCCTGGCCATCTATCTTATTACCATCAAGGACATACATCGTTATATGTTCCATTGAATCTATATCCACCATCTTTATTGTGGCTATGAATCACCAGTTACTATTATCTCCGTCGGCCATCTTGGATGTGGCATTATACTGCTAGAATACTGAGAAGTTCCCATCTGTTTCTCCGTCGGCCATCTTGGATGTGGCGGGACACTAATAGCAGAATAGAAGGGCTTATGGACGCCATCTTTGGAGAGGCAGGATCCGGCTGGGACGCCGGCATCCATCTTGTGTGTGGCAGCCTGCCACTGTCTAATGCTGTGATAACGATTTTTCATTTATACAATAGATCTATTTAACAAACGGTTCCCTTCCCCTCACACACCCTCGCGCGCCCCGTGTGTCACACCTGGAAACATAGCAGTTTTTGCTAGGATCCATGCTGCTGACAGGGACGCGCTGGGGCGAGTGGTGATGACGTCAGAGACCGGCGCCGACATGTGCTCCGTGTCTGTCGTCATCTGCAGCCCAGCTGGAGACCATCACCCTTACTATAAAGGCACTCTCCTCACCACTATGGATACCGCATTTTTCCTCTTGACAAAGATCTCATAGCAGATCGAAACGTTGAGGGATTTTGACGACCTGCGGTCAGCCTGTAAGCATTTGTACTGACTTATTTGTTTATTTTGCTTGTTATGCATTTGTTACCTTGATACTTTGGTGCTCTATGTCTGGAAGGCAGCACTAACAGGGCTTCCTTTATTTCTAAGTGCTACTTGATTTTGTACCTTGTCTTGCTTTCTGACAATTGCCCTATGTGTATTATGCCCTCCATTTTCTGTATATATACTTGGTTGTCATAGAACCTATATGTTTCACTGTATATAGCTTGCACATCTGTTTTCACAACTCATAAGCATTAAAATCATGTGTTATCATGCATAACTTTGTTTATGGTGTTCATTACCTCATAGTTTATATTTTTTAACAACTGTAGCTCAAGATCCCATAGAGCACAATGGGCAGAACTGGATTGCAGTGTTTAATGCTTATAAATAATATTACACACAATTATTTGTACAGAACTTGCATTGGGACTTGAATTTGAATTTTTGGGGGGTTATTCAAATTGATTTGAATGGATTCTTTTGCTTACCAATGTGTAATTTGGAGACCAACAACTAAAACACAGCCTAAACGCACTGTAAAGTTTGTCCCCTTTGTCCCCAGCAGTGATATCTTATAGCTGTAATGAGAAAATGCTGACCAGTGCTGGAAAAATACAGCGCCAAAGATTTCACATCAAAATCATATTCAATTGAACTAAAATAATCTTGCCAGCAACTGCTAGCGCCAATGTAGTCCAAATCACAGTGCCAGACCAAAATGCCGGCACTCCGGAACTGGCGATATAGCCACAAAAATGAGGCTAAATGGCGCACATCATAAATAAGGCCCAAAATCTATTGAGACATAACGGTGGCTAAAAAGGGGGAAGAGCTTGCAATCTATTAGGGTACAGGGGAAGATAATAGCAGGGAAGGAGCTTGCAATCTATTAGGGTACAGGGGAAGATATTAGCGGGGAAGGAGCTTGCAATCTATTAGGGTACAGGGGAAGATAATAGCAGGGAAGGAGCTTGCAATCTATTAGGGTACAGGGGAAGATATTAGCGGGGAAGGAGCTTGCAATCTATTAGGGTACAGGGGAAGATAATAGCGGGGAAGGAGCTTGCAATCTATTAGGGTACAGGGGAAGATATTAGCAGGGAAGGAGCTTGCAATCTATTAGGGTACAGGGGAAGATATTAGCAGGGAAGGAGCTTGCAAT
Organism: Gastrophryne carolinensis; assembly: GCA_027917425.1. Lineage (NCBI taxonomy): Eukaryota > Metazoa > Chordata > Amphibia > Anura > Microhylidae > Gastrophryne > Gastrophryne carolinensis. The sequence goes on along the minus strand of CM051235.1, from coordinate 196,823,614 downwards.
CTATTAGGGTACAGGGGAAGATATTAGCAGGGAAGGAGCTTGCAATCTATTAGGGTACAGGGGAAGATATTAGCAGGGAAGGAGCTTGCAATCTATTAGGGTACAGGGGAAGATATTAGCAGGGAAGGAGCTTGCAATCTATTAGGGTACAGGGGAAGATATTAGTGGTGAAGGAGCTTGCAATCTATTAGGGTACAGGAGAAGATAATAGCGGGGAAGGAGCTTGCAATCTATTAGGGTACAGGGGAAGATATTAGCAGGGAAGGAGCTTGCAATCTATTAGGGTACAGGGGAAGATATTAGCGGGGAAGGAGCTTGCAATCTATTAGGGTACAGGGGAAGATATTAGCGGGGAAGGAGCTTGCAATCTATTAGGGTACAGGGGAAGATATTAGCGGGGAAGGAGCTTGCAATCTATTAGGGTACAGGGGAAGATATTAGCGGGGAAGGAGCTTGCAATCTATTAGGGTACAGGGGAAGATATTAGCAGGGAAGGAGCTTGCAATCTATTAGGGTACAGGGGAAGATATTAGCAGGGAAGGAGCTTGCAATCTATTTGGGTACAGGGGAAGATATTAGCAGGGAAGGAGCTTGCAATCTATTAGGGTACAGGGGAAGATATTAGCGGGGAAGGAGCTTGCAATCTATTAGGGTACAGGGGAAGATATTAGCAGGGAAGGAGCTTGCAATCTATTAGGGTACAGGGGAAGATATTAGCGGGGGAGCTTGCAATCTATTAGGGTACAGGGGAAGATATTAGCAGGGAAGGAGCTTGCAATCTATTAGGGTACAGGGGAAGATATTAGCGGGGAAGGAGCTTGCAATCTATTAGGGTACAGGGGAAGATATTAGCGGGGAAGGAGCTTGCAATCTATTAGGGTACAGGGGAAGATATTAGCAGGGAAGGAGCTTGCAATCTATTAGGGTACAGGGGAAGATATTAGCAGGGAAGGAGCTTGCAATCTATTAGGGTACAGGGGAAGATATTAGCAGGGAAGGAGCTTGCAATCTATTAGGGTACAGGGGAAGATATTAGCGGGGGAGCTTGCAATCTATTAGGGTACAGGGGAAGATATTAGCAGGGAAGGAGCTTGCAATCTATTAGGGTACAGGGGAAGATATTAGCGGGGAAGGAGCTTGCAATCTATTAGGGTACAGGGGAAGATATCAGCAGGGAAGGAGCTTGCAATCTATTAGGGTACAGGGGAAGATATTAGCGGGGGAGCTTGCAATCTATTAGGGTACAGGGGAAGATATTAGCGGGGAAGGAGCTTGCAATCTATTAGGGTACAGGGGAAGATATTAGCGGGGAAGGAGCTTGCAATCTATTAGGGTACAGGGGAAGATATTAGCGGGGGAGCTTGCAATCTATTAGGGTACAGGGGAAGATATTAGCAGGGAAGGAGCTTGCAATCTATTAGGGTACAGGGGAAGATATTAGCGGGGAAGGAGCTTGCAATCTATTAGGGTACAGGGGAAGATATTAGTGGGGGAGCTTGCAATCTATTAGGGTACAGGGGAAGATATTAGCAGGGAAGGAGCTTGCAATCTATTAGGGTACAGGGGAAGATATTAGCGGGGAAGGAGCTTGCAATCTATTAGGGTACAGGGGAAGATATTAGCAGGGAAGGAGCTTGCAATCTATTAGGGTACAGGGGAAGATATTAGTGGGGAAGGAGCTTGCAATCTATTAGGGTACAGGGGAAGATATTAGTGGTGAAGGAGCTTGCAATCTATTAGGGTACAGGGGAAGATATTAGTGGTGAAGGAGCTTGCAATCTATTAGGGTACAGGGGAAGATATTAGCGGGGAAGGAGCTTGCAATCTATTAGGGTACAGGGGAAGATATTAGCGGGGAAGGAGCTTGCAATCTATTAGGGTACAGGGGAAGATATTAGTGGTGAAGGAGCTTGCAATCTATTAGGGTACAGGGGAAGATATTAGTGGGGAAGGAGCTTGCAATCTATTCGGGTACAGGGGAAGATAATAGCGGGGAAGGAGCTTGCAATTTATTAGGGTACAGGGGAAGATATTAGCGGGGAAGGAGCTTGCAATCTATTAGGGTACAGGGGAAGATATTAGCGGGGAAGGAGCTTGCAATCTATTAGGGTACAGGGGAAGATATTAGCAGGGAAGGAGTTTGCAATCTATTAGGGTACAGGGGAAGATATTAGCAGGGAAGGAGCTTGCAATCTATTAGGGTACAGGGGAAGATATTAGCGGGGGAGCTTGCAATCTATTAGGGTACAGGGGAAGATATTAGCAGGGAAGGAGCTTGCAATCTATTAGGGTACAGGGGAAGATATTAGCGGGGAAGGAGCTTGCAATCTATTAGGGTACAGGGGAAGATATTAGCGGGGAAGGAGCTTGCAATCTATTAGGGTACAGGGGAAGATATCAGCAGGGAAGGAGCTTGCAATCTATTAGGGTACAGGGGAAGATATTAGCGGGGGAGCTTGCAATCTATTAGGGTACAGGGGAAGATATTAGCAGGGAAGGAGCTTGCAATCTATTAGGGTACAGGGGAAGATATTAGCGGGGGAGCTTGCAATCTATTAGGGTACAGGGGAAGATATTAGCAGGGAAGGAGCTTGCAATCTATTAGGGTACAGGGGAAGATATTAGCGGGGAAGGAGCTTGCAATCTATTAGGGTACAGGGGAAGATATTAGTGGGGGAGCTTGCAATCTATTAGGGTACAGGGGAAGATATTAGCAGGGAAGGAGCTTGCAATCTATTAGGGTACAGGGGAAGATATTAGCGGGGAAGGAGCTTGCAATCTATTAGGGTACAGGGGAAGATATTAGCAGGGAAGGAGCTTGCAATCTATTAGGGTACAGGGGAAGATATTAGTGGGGAAGGAGCTTGCAATCTATTAGGGTACAGGGGAAGATATTAGTGGTGAAGGAGCTTGCAATCTATTAGGGTACAGGGGAAGATATTAGTGGTGAAGGAGCTTGCAATCTATTAGGGTACAGGGGAAGATATTAGTGGTGAAGGAGCTTGCAATCTATTAGGGTACAGGGGAAGATATTAGTGGGGAAGGAGCTTGCAATCTATTCGGGTACAGGGGAAGATAATAGCGGGGAAGGAGCTTGCAATTTATTAGGGTACAGGGGAAGATATTAGCGGGGAAGGAGCTTGCAATCTATTAGGGTACAGGGGAAGATATTAGCAGGGAAGGAGCTTGCAATCTATTAGGGTACAGGGGAAGATATTAGTGGGGAAGGAGCTTGCAATCTATTCGGGTACAGGGGAAGATAATAGCGGGGAAGGAGCTTGCAATCTATTAGGGTACAGGGGAAGATATTAGCGGGGAAGGAGCTTGCAATCTATTAGGGTACAGGGGAAGATATTAGCGGGGAAGGAGCTTGCAATCTATTAGGGTACAGGGGAAGATATTAGCGGGGAAGGAGCTTGCAATCTATTAGGGTACAGGGGAAGATATTAGCGGGGAAGGAGCTTGCAATCTATTAGGGTACAGGGGAAGATAATAGCGGGGAAGGAGCTTGCAATCTATTAGGGTACAGGAGAAGATAATAGCGGGGAAGGAGCTTGCAATCTATTAGGGTACAGGGGAAGATATTAGCAGGGAAGGAGCTTGCAATCTATTAGGGTACAGGGGAAGATATTAGCAGGGAAGGAGCTTGCAATCTATTAGGGTACAGGGGAAGATATTAGCGGGGAAAGAGCTTGCAATCTATTAGGGTACAGGGGAAGATATTAGCGGGGAAGGAGCTTGCAATCTATTAGGGTACAGGGGAAGATATTAGCGGGGGAGCTTGCAATCTGTTAGGGTACAGAGGAAGATATTAGCGGGGAAAGAGCTTGCAATCTATTAGGGTACAGGGGAAGATATAGATGGTCTGGGACCTATAGTAGTGGGCTGCTAAAGCTATAGTTAGGCCTATGGAGGTAGGTGTTGGTATGCAGTGACAGTAGCCCTCCTCCCTTCTGGGCTCTATTTGAGTTCCTCATAGCCTCCCTCGTCGCTCACACCTTGATGTCACCTCTGTATTGATAGCACTAATCGGACTAAATTATTAATGCTAATCGCTTGTCTCTAATTGCTTAAGAGCTTTAAATGGTGGCTATGTGGATTGGGTGGGGTCCACCCATTGCACAGGCCGTTGACCGGCAGCTGGTGCAAGAGACAGACTGCAAGCGGCCAGCAGCACGGGCTGCCAACAGATGGGCAGCGAGGCCATTGCTCTTCATTCTGCAGTCTATTAACACATCCTGAGCCCCCCTCCTCCACCATCACATTGCCATTGTATGGAGACCCCACAGGACCCCCTGACCCCTCCGTGTTCCAGGCGCTGCCTCTTTACAGGCCCGCTTGGTTGGGGACAAAAGTCTGCTGAGTGATGGTGTCAGGAATTACAGAGGGTAAAGCGAGACACTCCCCTGGCTCCTATTGTGAGAGCATTGCCCTTTAATTTCTCTCAGCCCTGCACATTTCGCTCCCCGGGGGTCGCAGGAAAGAAACTATTCCCTTTTGAGATATTTCACTGGCATTAGATCGTAAGCGAGGAGACCTCTCTCTGTTCAGACCATTCATCTGTAAAGATGATTTAGGCTGTGGGTCAGGTTGTATTACAGATACATTGGGTTGTGTGTTGGGTTATTAGAAACATGACTAAGTACAAATGCAGTGGAACTAGGACAGGATAAGGTACAGGTCAATCGCGGCATTGGTCAGTCATGGCACAGGTTCATCTGCATATGGGTTGGGGTGATGTGCCCGTGCTGTCCAGGTGAACTATGTTGTAGGTTGAGTCATAGTACAAATGCACTTAGCTTAGGTTCAGGTTGAGGGACAGATGAATCAGGACATAGGCAAGGTCAAGGACGAGACTAGGATTGATATATAGATGAATCAGCAAGCGGGTCATGGTGCTTATGCTTTGGGCTAAGGACTGGATGAATCAAGTCAGGTCACAGCACATATACATCTAGTTGTCTATATGAACCAAGTTGTAGGTTGGAGTATGGTAGAAATACACAGTTTAGAGGCAGGGCCAGGTTAGGGCACAGATTAATTTTGCTATGCTATCTTGTTGGGGTGATAAACAGATAAATCAAGCTGTGGGTAATGGTAGACATGGTAGGTTTTGGTCTAAGAGCAGGTTGAATTGGGAAACGGACAAGGCCACGGCACAGATAAATCTGGCTATTGGCGTAATTTCTCTATAGACATATTAGGCTCGATTCAGAGAGACAAAAAAAACTTCCGTTTTCATGCCGATCTGTTTTTTTTGTGAAATGTTTCCGTTCCCGTATGAGTGTATGAGCGATTCTATGCATGCATTGAAAACCTTCTGTAAAGTTCCGTCCGTTCGTACGGCAGATTACGAATACGAGGATGTCATTTTCCAGCGTGACTTTTCCGTTTCATTTTCACATGTTACAACGTAGGCTTTCGTTTTTGCCCTTTTCCCATCGTATCCTCCAACGAATCCTTTACGTTTCCCGATAGATTCTGTTTCCCTTTTTCAATAAATATTCGTCCAGACGGAAATCCTTACTATCTTGCGCCTGCGCACTACAAAATTAACTCATTAAAGTGCTCGCCTACATATTTGCCACCCTCACTTCTACTACAATGTTTAGCTAAACCACTTAGCACTGTCCTCCATCTTCCCTTTTGGCCCCTTAAAGCTCACCCAAACCACTTAGCACTATCCTCCATCTTCCCTTTTGGCCCCTTAAAGCTCATCCAAATCACTTAGCACTATCCTCCATCTTCCCTTTTGGACCCTTAAAGCTCACCCAAACCACTTCTCGGTCATGTGAATATTCATCTTTAAATATTTCTGGGCCCATTAGTTTTGTGTTAATGTATTTTGTAAATGAAATGACACTGTAACATTTTTTTTGGGATTCCATCATAAAATATAACATTTTTAAAAATTTAGAAAATTTCTAATTTTTACAACTATAAAAAACAAAATACATAGCAATGGCAGGCCACAGAATATTATTCTTCATCTGTGGTCCCCAACGAGCTCCTGCATCTCGCCCACCAACTGAAGGACCCTGACACCCAGTTCTGCCACTCTGGCACGTGTGGTCCCTGTTAATAAACGTAAATTAAAATATTGGTATAACCTTGTTGGGGTCATACTGCAGTGCCCCCCCCCCCTGTATGGTCCAAACACCTAAATCTGGACTTCAAAAGCCAGAGGGCCCTCGCCACGGGCCGAGTTTTGCATAGGGCCCGATTAGAGAACCCCTGGCCCGCATTCTGCAGGCAAAGAACGGGCATCAGGAGCAAGGGCAGGAGTGGATAGCCAGAATCCCCTGAAAGAATTTAGAAATAATAACATAAAATACACATTCTAAGCTACAATATTGTTTAACATGTCATCAAGGGCTAAAAACAGCAATAGGTTAAGTCATGAGTCATCAACTATATTCATTGCCATACAGTGAAAATGGATTGATGGAATGTGAGCAAACCCTGGAGCCATCCACCAGATAATTCTCCTGACTCAAACTGACGAAATAAGCCGGAGCTCTGCAATATATAAGCATCATGGGACGACCCTGGATGCCCTGCAAGAACACTGAGGAATCGCATAGCTGGACCAAACACTGCTTGTATGTTGTGTGAGTGGCACATCTTGCGGTTCCTGCAACCAAATATAAAATAATTACACAAAGCAAAGGAAACCGACTAAAACAATAACTCCTGCAACAAATTAAGATTCAAGTTCAACAATCCAAATATAATTCACAAAGGACATAAGTCTAAAAAAATATAGCAATTATATGGATGTGTGGGAAAATAAATGTTTACATGCTAAGGACTAAATAAGGTCAGCATTAAAATGCTTCTATAAGGTATACATGAAATGTATTGATTCAGGTATGCATTGCTATACAATTTATGGCCTCGGCCATGCTGATACATGCAATGCCTTGGTGCTGAGGGCGTGCAGACTCCTCCACATAGCTGCAAAACATGTTCAATAATAGCAATCCGAGCCCTCAAAGGTCCCGTAAGTGGATAGGAAATGAAACGGATTTATAGGGTGGTGGTCCGTCGGAAATCAGCTCTCTGAATCAGACAGAAACCCATCCCAACAACGGAAGTTATCTGAACGAACGGAAAATTTCCGATTTGCTTCCGTTCATCGAAAGCGCATTCCCGAACGTTCGTACGAATGAAAAATGAACGAAAAAAAGCAAAAAAATGACAAACACTCACCCAAACTTTCACAGACAGCCACGGAAGTCCGGACGAATGTGTCTCTGAATCGAGGCTATTGTGACCTGCTGGTGGCTCTCCTGTAGTGGGGTGGGGAATACTGCTCTAGATAAACTGGTGTAGATGGGGTCATGGTCCTAACACATTGGGCTTATGCTTAGGTTGAGGTGCAGATCAGGTTACAACACAATCTTGCTGTGAGTTGGGATGATGTGCAGATGAATCAAGCTGCGGGTCATTGTACACATGCTTTGGGCTAAGGCTTGGATGAATCAGGAATCAGCTTCGGTCACACGACTCTGGCTGTAAGATTAGTTTCTGTCCAGATAAACTAATGTGTAGGTTGGGTCATGGTCATAATAGGGTGCAGATGAATCTGGATGTAGATCTGGTCATAGCACAGATTAATCTGTCTATTGGGTGAATTAGAAAGCAGATTTGGTCACAGTACCAGAAAAAAACTGCTATGGGTTTAATTGTTGAATTGCTGTAGGTTGGGTCATGGTACAAATGCAGTAGGCTTAGGGCCAGCTCACGGTACAGAGTTATCTGACTAGGAGTTGGGTTGATGTGCAAATAAATAATGCTGCAGGCCATGGCACACACACTTTGGGCTTAAGTTTGGATAAGTCCTAAAGCAAGTCAGGTCATAGACCAGATACAAGGCAAAGGGTCAAGTCATGCTCACAGTTATCTGGCTATGGGTTGGGTTGATGCACAGAGCAAGCTGCGGGTCATTGTACATATGCTTTGGTCCCAGAGCAGGTAAAAATTACTATCTATGGTACAAATGCAGTAGACTCATGTCACAGCAAATATTCATTTAGCTTGAGTTCATGTGCAGATGAATGAGGCTGCAAGTCATGCCACACGCGGTTTGGGCTTGGAGGCAGGTTAGTTCATGACACAGATAAATCTGGCTATAAGCTTAGTATCCAGGTAAATCTGTTTATGATCTTAGTTGCTGTCCAGTTAAAACTGGTTATGAGCTTAGTTAGTATCCAGGAAAAACTGGTTATGAGGTTAGTTAGTATCCAGGTAAATCTGTTTATGGTCTTAGTTTCTGTCCAGGTAAAACTGGTTATGGGTTTAGTTGCTGTCCGGGTAAAACTGGTTATGGGCTTAGTTGCTGTCCAGGTAAAACTGGTTATGGGTTTAGTTGCTGTCCGGGTAAAACTGGTTATGGGATTAGTTGCTGTCCGGGTAAAACTGGTTATGGGCTTAGTTGCTGTCCAGGTAAAACTGGTTATGGGTTTAGTTGCTGTCCGGGTAAAACTGGTTATGGGATTAGTTGCTGTCCAGGTAAAACTGGTTATGGGCTTAGTTGGTATCCAGGTAAAACTGGTTATGGGCTTAGTTGTTATCCAGGTAAAACTGATTATGGTCTTAGTTGCTGTCCAGGTAAAACTGGTTATGAGCTTAGTTAGTATCCAGGAAAAACTGGTTATGAGGTTAGTTAGTATCCAGGTAAATCTGTTTATGGTCTTAGTTTCTGTCCAGGTAAAACTGGTTATGGGTTTAGTTGCTGTCCAGGTAAATTTGGATATGGGCTTAGTTGCTGTCCAGGTAAAACTGGTTATGGGCTTAGTTGCTGTCCAGGTAAAACTGGTTATGGGCTTAGTTGGTATCCAGGTAAAACTGGTTATGGGCTTAGTTGGTATCCAGGTAAAACTGGTTATGGTCTTAGTTGCTGTCCGGGTAAAACAGGTTATGGGCTTAGTGGGTATCCAGGTAAAACAGGTTATGGGTTTAGTTGCTGTCCAGGTAAAACTGGTTATGGGTTTAGTTGCTGTCCAGGTAAAACTGGTTATGGGCTTAGTTGGTATCCAGGTAAAACTGGTTATGGGCTTAGTTGGTATCCATGTAAAACTGGTTATGGGTTTAGTTTCTGTCCAGGTAAAACTGGTTATGGGCTTAGTTGGTATCCAGGTAAAACTGGTTATGGGCTTAGTTGGTATCCAGGTAAAACTGGTTATGGGCTTAGTTGGTATCCAGGTAAAACTGGTTATGGGCTTAGTTGGTATCCAGGTAAAACTGGTTATGGGCTTAGTTGGTATCCAGGTAAAACTGGTTATGGTCTTAGTTGCTGTCCGGGTAAAACATGTTATGGGCTTAGTGGGTATCCAGGTAAAACTGGTTATGGGTTTAGTTGCTGTCCAGGTAAAACTGGTTATGGGCTTAGTTGCTGTCCAGGTAAAACTGGTTATGGGTTTAGTTGGTATCCAGGTAAAACTGGTTATGGTCTTAGTTGCTGTCCGGGTAAAAATGGTTATGTTCTTAGTTGCTGTCCAGGTAAAACTGGTTATGGGTTTAGTTGCTGTCCAGGTAAAACTGGTTATGGTCTTAGTTGCTGTCCAGGTAAAACTGGTTATGGTCTTAGTTGCTGTCCAGGTAAAACTGGTTATGGTCTTAGTTGCTGTCCAGGTAAAACTGGTTATGGGTTTAGTTGCTGTCCAGGTAAAACTGGTTATGGGTTTAGTTGCTGTCCAGGTAAAACTGGTTATGGGTTTAGTTGCTGTCCAGGTAAAACTGGTTATGGTCTTAGTTGCTGTCCGGGTAAAACAGGTTATGGGCTTAGTGGGTATCCAGGTAAAACTGGTTATGGTCTTAGTTGCTGTCCAGGTAAAACTGGTTATGGGTTTAGTTGGTATCCAGGTAAAACTGGTTATGGTCTTAGTTGCTGTCCAGGTAAAACTGGTTATGGTCTTAGTTGGTATCCAGGTAAAACTGGTTATGGTCTTAGTTGCTGTCCAGGTAAAACTGGTTATGGTCTTAGTTGCTGTCCAAGTAAAACTGGTTATGGTCTTAGTTGCTGTCCAGGTAAAACTGGTTATGGTCTTAGTTGCTGTCCAGGTAAAACTGGTTATGGTCTTAGTTGCTGTCCAGGTAAAACTGGTTATGGTCTTAGTTGCTGTCCAGGTAAAACTGGTTATGGTCTTAGTTGCTGTCCAGGTAAAACTGGTTATGGTCTTAGTTGCTGTCCAGGTAAAACTGGTTATGGTCTTAGTTGCTGTCCAGGTAAATCTGTTTATGGTCTTAGTTGCTGTCCAGGTAAAACTGGTTATGGTCTTAGTTGCTGTCCAGGTAAAACTGGTTATGGTCTTAGTTGCTGTCCAGGTAAAACTGGTTATGGTCTTAGTTGCTGTCCAGGTAAATCTGTTTATGGTCTTAGTTTCTGTCCAGGTAAAACTGGTTATGGGTTTAGTTGCTGTCCAGGTAAATTTGGATATGGGCTTAGTTGCTGTCCAGGTAAAACTGGTTATGGTCTTAGTTGCTGTCCAAGTAAAACTGGTTATGATCTTAGTTGCTGTCCAAGTAAAACTGGTTATGGTCTTAGTTGCTGTCCAAGTAAAACTGGTTATGGGTTTAGTTGCTGTCCAGGTAAAACTGGTTATGGTCTTAGTTGCTGTCCAGGTAAAACTGGTTATGGGCTTAGTTGCTGTCCAGGTAAAACTGGTTATGGGCTTAGTTGCTGTCCAGGTAAAACTGGTTATGGGCTTAGTTGCTGTCCAGGTAAAACAGGTTATGGTCTTAGTTGCTGTCCAGGTAAAACTGGTTATGGTCTTAGTTGCTGTCCAGGTAAAACTGGTTATGGGCTTAGTTGCTGTCCAGGTAAAACTGGTTATGGGCTTAGTTTCTGTCCAGGTAAAACTGGTTATGGTCTTAGTTGCTGTCCGGGTAAAACAGGTTATGGGCTTAGTGGGTATCCAGGTAAAACAGGTTATGGTCTTAGTTGCTGTCCAGGTAAAACTGGTTATGGGTTTAGTTGGTATCCAGGTAAAACTGGTTATGGTCTTAGTTGCTGTCCATGTAAAACTGGTTATGGTCTTAGTTGCTGTCCAAGTAAAACTGGTTATGGTCTTAGTTGCTGTCCAGGTAAAACTGGTTATGGTCTTAGTTGCTGTCCAGGTAAAACTGGTTATGGGTTTAGTTGGTATCCAGGTAAAACTGGTTATGGTCTTAGTTGGTATCCAGGTAAAACTGGTTATGGTCTTAGTTACTGTCCAGGTAAAACTGGTTATGGTCTTAGTTGCTGTCCAAGTAAAACTGGTTATGGTCTTAGTTGCTGTCCAGGTAAAACTGGTTATGGTCTTAGTTGCTGTCCAGGTAAAACTGGTTATGGGTTTAGTTGGTATCCAGGTAAAACTGGTTATGGTCTTAGTTGGTATCCAGGTAAAACTGGTTATGGTCTTAGTTGGTATCCAGGTAAAACTGGTTATGGTCTTAGTTGCTGTCCAGGTAAAACTGGTTATGGGCTTAGTGGGTATCCAGGTAAAACTGGTTATGGGCTTAGTTGCTGGCCAGGTAAAACTGGTTATGGGCTTAGTTTCTGTCCAGGTAAAACTGGTTATGGTCTTAGTTGCTGTCCAGGTAAAACTGGTTATGGTCTTAGTTGCTGTCCAGGTAAAACTGGTTATGGGCTTAGTTGCTGTCCAGGTAAAACTGGTTATGGTCTTAGTTGCTGTCCAGGTAAAACTGGTTATGGTCTTAGTTGCTGTCCAGGTAAAACTGGTTATGGTCTTAGTTGCTGTCCAGGTAAAACTGGTTATGGTCTTAGTTGCTGTCCAGGTAAAACTGGTTTTGGGCTTAGTTGCTGTCCAGGTAAAACTGGTTATGGGCTTAGTTGCTGTCCAGGTAAAACTGGTTATGGGTTTAGTTGCTGTCCAGGTAAAACTGGTTATGGTCTTAGTTGCTGTCCAGGTAAATTTGGATATGGGCTTAGTTGCTGTCCAGGTAAAACTGGTTATGGGTTTAGTTGCTGTCCAGGTAAAACTGGTTATGGTCTTAGTTGCTGTCCAGGTAAAACTGGTTATGGGTTTAGTTGCTGTCCAGGTAAATTTGGATATGGGCTTAGTTGCTGTCCAGGTAAAACTGGTTATGGGTTTAGTTGCTGTCCAGGTAAAACTGGTTATGGGCTTAGTTGCTGTCCAGGTAAAACAGGTTATGGGCTTAGTTGCTGTCCAGGTAAAACTGGTTATGGGTTTAGTTGGTATCCAGGTAAAACTGGTTTTGGGCTTAGTTGCTGTCCAGGTAAAACTGGTTATGGGCTTAGTTGCTGTCCAGGTAAAACTGGTTATGGGTTTAGTTGCTGTCCAGGTAAATTTGGATATGGGCTTAGTTGCTGTCCAGGTAAAACTGGTTATGGGTTTAGTTGCTGTCCAGGTAAAACTGGTTATGGTCTTAGTTGCTGTCCAGGTAAAACTGGTTATGGGTTTAGTTGCTGTCCAGGTAAAACTGGTTATGGGTTTAGTTGCTGTCCAGGTAAAACTGGTTATGGGCTTAGTTGCTGTCCAGGTAAAACTGGTTATGGGTTTAGTTGCTGTCCAGGTAAAACTGGTTATGGGCTTAGTTGCTGTCCAGGTAAAACAGGTTATGGGCTTAGTTGCTGTCCAGGTAAAACTGGTTATGGGTTTAGTTGGTATCCAGGTAAAACTGGTTATGGTCTTAGTTGCTGTCCAGGTAAAACTGGTTATGGGTTTAGTTTCTATCCAGGTAAAACTGGTTATGGGCTTAGTTGCTGTCCAGGTAAAACTGGTTATGGTCTTAGTTGCTGTCCAGGTAAAACTGGTTATGGGTTTAGTTGGTATCCAGGTAAAACTGGTTATGGTCTTAGTTGCTGTCCAGGTAAAACTGGTTATGGGTTTAGTTGGTATCCAGGTAAAACTGGTTATGGTCTTAGTTGCTGTCCAGGTAAAACTGGTTATGGTCTTAGTTGCTGTCCAGGTAAAACTGGTTATGGGTTTAGTTGCTGTCCAGGTAAAACTGGTTATGGTCTTAGTTGCTGTCCAGGTAAAACTGGTTATGGGTTTAGTTTCTGTCCAGGTAAAACTGGTTATGGGCTTAGTTTCTGTCCAGGTAAAACTGGTTATGGGCTTAGTTGCTGTACAGGTAAAACAGGTTATGGTCTTAGTTGCTGTCCAGTTAAAACTGGTTATGGTCTTAGTTGCTGTCCAGGTAAAACTGGTTATGGGTTTAGTTGCTGTCCAGGTAAAACTGGTTATGGTCTTAGTTGCTGTCCAGGTAAAACTGGTTATGGGTTTAGTTGCTGTCCAGGTAAAACTGGTTATGGGCTTAGTTGCTGTCCAGGTAAAACTGGTTATGGTCTTAGTTGCTGTCCAGGTAAAACTGGTTATGGGTTTAGTTTCTGTCCAGGTAAAACTGGTTATGGGTTTAGTTACTGTGCAGGTAAAACTGGTTATGGGCTTAGTTTCTGTCCAGGTAAAACTGGTTATGGGCTTAGTTGCTGTACAGGTAAAACAGGTTATGGTCTTAGTTGCTGTCCAGTTAAAACTGGTTATGGTCTTAGTTGCTGTCCAGGTAAAACTGGTTATGGGCTTAGTTGCTGTCCAGGTAAAACTGGTTATGGGTTTAGTTTCTGTCCAGGTAAAACTGGTTATGGGCTTAGTTGCTGTCCAGGTAAAACTGGTTATGGGTTTAGTTTCTGTCCAGGTAAAACTGGTTATGGGTTTAGTTGCTGTCCAGGTAAAACTGGTTATGGGTTTAGTTTCTGTCCAGGTAAAACTGGTTATGGGCTTAGTTTCTGTCCAGGTAAAACTGGTTATGGTCTTAGTTGCTGTGCAGGTAAAACTGGTTATGGGTTTAGTTACTGTGCAGGTAAAACTGGTTATGGGCTTAGTTTCTGTCCAGGTAAAACTGGTTATGGTCTTAGTTGCTGTGCAGGTAAAACTGGTTATGGGTTTAGTTACTGTGCAGGTAAAACTGGTTATGGGCTTAGTTGCTGTCCAGGTAAAACAGGTTATGGTCTTAGTTGCTGTCCAGGTAAAACTGGTTATGGGTTTAGTTGGTATCCAGGTAAAACTGGTTATGGTCTTAGTTGCTGTCCAGGTAAAACTGGTTATGGGTTTAGTTTCTGTCCAGGTAAAACTGGTTATGGGCTTAGTTTCTGTCCAGGTAAAACTGGTTATGGGCTTAGTTGCTGTCCAGGTAAAACAGGTTATGGTCTTAGTTGCTGTCCAGTTAAAACTGGTTATGGGCTTAGTTGCTGTCCAGGTAAAACTGGTTATGGGTTTAGTTGGTATCCAGGTAAAACTGGTTATGGGTTTAGTTTCTGTCCAGGTAAAACTGGTTATGGGCTTAGTTTCTGTCCAGGTAAAACTGGTTATGGTCTTAGTTGCTGTCCAGGTAAAACTGGTTATGGGTTTAGTTTCTGTCCAGGTAAAACTGGTTATGGGCTTAGTTTCTGTCCAGGTAAAACTGGTTATGGGCTTAGTTTCTGTCCAGGTAAAACTGGTTATGGGCTTAGTTGCTGTCCAGTTAAAACTGGTTATGGTCTTAGTTGCTGTCCAGGTAAAACTGGTTATGGGTTTAGTTGGTATCCAGGTAAAACTGGTTATGGTCTTAGTTGCTGTCCAGGTAAAACTGGTTATGGGTTTAGTTTCTGTCCAGGTAAAACTGGTTATGGGCTTAGTTTCTGTCCAGGTAAAACTGGTTATGGGTTTAGTTGCTGTCCAGGTAAAACTGGTTATGGTCTTAGTTGCTGTCCAGGTAAAACTGGTTATGGGTTTAGTTTCTGTCCAGGTAAAACTGGTTATGGGCTTAGTTTCTGTCCAGGTAAAACTGGTTATGGGTTTAGTTGCTGTCCAGGTAAAACTGGTTATGGGCTTAGTTGCTGTCCAGGTAAAACTGGTTATGGTCTTAGTTGCTGTCCAGGTAAAACTGGTTATGGGTTTAGTTTCTGTCCAGGTAAAACTGGTTATGGGCTTAGTTGCTGTCCAGGTAAAACTGGTTATGGGCTTAGTTTCTGTCCAGGTAAAACTGGTTATGGGCTTAGTTGCTGTCCAGGTAAAACTGGTTATGGTCTTAGTTGCTGTCCAGGTAAAACTGGTTATGGGTTTAGTTGGTATCCAGGTAAAACTGGTTATGGTCTTAGTTGCTGTCCAGGTAAAACTGGTTATGGGTTTAGTTTCTGTCCAGGTAAAACTGGTTATGGGCTTAGTTGCTGTCCAGGTAAAACTGGTTATGGTCTTAGTTGCTGTCCAGGTAAAACTGGTTATGGGCTTAGTTTCTGTCCAGGTAAAACTGGTTATGGGCTTAGTTTCTGTCCAGGTAAAACTGGTTATGGGCTTAGTTGCTGTACAGGTAAAACAGGTTATGGTCTTAGTTGCTGTCCAGTTAAAACTGGTTATGGTCTTAGTTGCTGTCCAGGTAAAACTGGTTATGGGTTTAGTTTCTGTCCAGGTAAAACTGGTTATGGGCTTAGTTGCTGTCCAGGTAAAACTGGTTATGGGTTTAGTTTCTGTCCAGGTAAAACTGGTTATGGGCTTAGTTTCTGTCCAGGTAAAACTGGTTATGGTCTTAGTTGCTGTCCAGGTAAAACTGGTTATGGGCTTAGTTGCTGTACAGGTAAAACAGGTTATGGTCTTAGTTGCTGTCCAGTTAAAACTGGTTATGGTCTTAGTTGCTGTCCAGGTAAAACTGGTTATGGGTTTAGTTTCTGTCCAGGTAAAACTGGTTATGGGCTTAGTTGCTGTCCAGGTAAAACTGGTTATGGGTTTAGTTTCTGTCCAGGTAAAACTGGTTATGGGCTTAGTTTCTGTCCAGGTAAAACTGGTTATTGTCTTAGTTGCTGTGCAGGTAAAACTGGTTATGGGCTTAGTTTCTGTCCAGGTAAAACTGGTTATGGGCTTAGTTGCTGTCCAGGTAAAACTGGTTATGGTCTTAGTTGCTGTCCAGGTAAAACTGGTTATGGGTTTAGTTTCTGTCCAGGTAAAACTGGTTATGGGCTTAGTTTCTGTCCAGGTAAAACTGGTTATGGGCTTAGTTTCTGTCCAGGTAAAACTGGTTATGGGCTTAGTTGCTGTCCAGTTAAAACTGGTTATGGTCTTAGTTGCTGTCCAGGTAAAACTGGTTATGGGTTTAGTTGGTATCCAGGTAAAACTGGTTATGGTCTTAGTTGCTGTCCAGGTAAAACTGGTTATGGGTTTAGTTTCTGTCCAGGTAAAACTGGTTATGGGCTTAGTTTCTGTCCAGGTAAAACTGGTTATGGGTTTAGTTGCTGTCCAGGTAAAACTGGTTATGGGCTTAGTTGCTGTCCAGGTAAAACTGGTTATGGTCTTAGTTGCTGTCCAGGTAAAACTGGTTATGGGTTTAGTTTCTGTCCAGGTAAAACTGGTTATGGGCTTAGTTTCTGTCCAGGTAAAACTGGTTATGGGTTTAGTTTCTGTCCAGGTAAAACTGGTTATGGTCTTAGTTGCTGTCCAGGTAAAACTGGTTATGGGCTTAGTTTCTGTCCAGGTAAAACTGGTTATGGTCTTAGTTGCTGTCCAGGTAAAACTGGTTATGGGCTTAGTTGGTATCCAGGTAAAACTGGTTATGGTCTTAGTTGCTGTCCAGGTAAAACTGGTTATGGTCTTAGTTGCTGTCCAGGTAAAACTGGTTATGGGTTTAGTTGGTATCCAGGTAAAACTGGTTATGGTCTTAGTTGCTGTCCAGGTAAAACTGGTTATGGGTTTAGTTTCTATCCAGGTAAAACTGGTTATGGGCTTAGTTGCTGTCCAGGTAAAACTGGTTATGGTCTTAGTTGCTGTCCAGGTAAAACTGGTTATGGGTTTAGTTGGTATCCAGGTAAAACTGGTTATGGTCTTAGTTGCTGTCCAGGTAAAACTGGTTATGGGTTTAGTTTCTGTCCAGGTAAAACTGGTTATGGGCTTAGTTGCTGTCCAGGTAAAACTGGTTATGGGTTTAGTTTCTGTCCAGGTAAAACTGGTTATGGGCTTAGTTGCTGTCCAGGTAAAACTGGTTATGGTCTTAGTTGCTGTCCAGGTAAAACTGGTTATGGGTTTAGTTTCTGTCCAGGTAAAACTGGTTATGGGTTTAGTTACTGTGCAGGTAAAACTGGTTATGGGCTTAGTTTCTGTCCAGGTAAAACTGGTTATGGGCTTAGTTGCTGTACAGGTAAAACAGGTTATGGTCTTAGTTGCTGTCCAGTTAAAACTGGTTATGGTCTTAGTTGCTGTCCAGGTAAAACTGGTTATGGTCTTAGTTGCTGTCCAGGTAAAACTGGTTATGGGTTTAGTTTCTGTCCAGGTAAAACTGGTTATGGGCTTAGTTGCTGTCCGGGTAAAACTGGTTATGGGTTTAGTTTCTGTCCAGGTAAAACTGGTTATGGGTTTAGTTGCTGTCCAGGTAAAACTGGTTATGGGTTTAGTTGCTGTCCAGGTAAAACTGGTTATGGGCTTAGTTTCTGTCCAGGTAAAACTGGTTATGGTCTTAGTTGCTGTGCAGGTAAAACTGGTTATGGGTTTAGTTACTGTGCAGGTAAAACTGGTTATGGGCTTAGTTTCTGTCCAGGTAAAACTGGTTATGGTCTTAGTTGCTGTGCAGGTAAAACTGGTTATGGGTTTAGTTACTGTGCAGGTAAAACTGGTTATGGGCTTAGTTGCTGTCCAGGTAAAACAGGTTATGGTCTTAGTTGCTGTCCAGGTAAAACTGGTTATGGGTTTAGTTGGTATCCAGGTAAAACTGGTTATGGTCTTAGTTGCTGTCCAGGTAAAACTGGTTATGGGTTTAGTTTCTGTCCAGGTAAAACTGGTTATGGGCTTAGTTTCTGTCCAGGTAAAACTGGTTATGGGCTTAGTTGCTGTCCAGGTAAAACAGGTTATGGTCTTAGTTGCTGTCCAGTTAAAACTGGTTATGGGCTTAGTTGCTGTCCAGGTAAAACTGGTTATGGGTTTAGTTGGTATCCAGGTAAAACTGGTTATGGGTTTAGTTTCTGTCCAGGTAAAACTGGTTATGGGCTTAGTTTCTGTCCAGGTAAAACTGGTTATGGTCTTAGTTGCTGTCCAGGTAAAACTGGTTATGGGTTTAGTTTCTGTCCAGGTAAAACTGGTTATGGGCTTAGTTTCTGTCCAGGTAAAACTGGTTATGGGCTTAGTTGCTGTCCAGTTAAAACTGGTTATGGTCTTAGTTGCTGTCCAGGTAAAACTGGTTATGGGTTTAGTTGGTATCCAGGTAAAACTGGTTATGGTCTTAGTTGCTGTCCAGGTAAAACTGGTTATGGGTTTAGTTTCTGTCCAGGTAAAACTGGTTATGGGCTTAGTTTCTGTCCAGGTAAAACTGGTTATGGGTTTAGTTGCTGTCCAGGTAAAACTGGTTATGGTCTTAGTTGCTGTCCAGGTAAAACTGGTTATGGGTTTAGTTTCTGTCCAGGTAAAACTGGTTATGGGCTTAGTTTCTGTCCAGGTAAAACTGGTTATGGGTTTAGTTGCTGTCCAGGTAAAACTGGTTATGGGCTTAGTTGCTGTCCAGGTAAAACTGGTTATGGTCTTAGTTGCTGTCCAGGTAAAACTGGTTATGGGTTTAGTTTCTGTCCAGGTAAAACTGGTTATGGGCTTAGTTGCTGTCCAGGTAAAACTGGTTATGGGCTTAGTTTCTGTCCAGGTAAAACTGGTTATGGGCTTAGTTGCTGTCCAGGTAAAACTGGTTATGGTCTTAGTTGCTGTCCAGGTAAAACTGGTTATGGGTTTAGTTGGTATCCAGGTAAAACTGGTTATGGTCTTAGTTGCTGTCCAGGTAAAACTGGTTATGGGTTTAGTTTCTGTCCAGGTAAAACTGGTTATGGTCTTAGTTGCTGTCCAGGTAAAACTGGTTATGGGTTTAGTTGCTGTCCAGGTAAAACTGGTTATGGGCTTAGTTTCTGTCCAGGTAAAACTGGTTATGGGCTTAGTTGCTGTACAGGTAAAACAGGTTATGGTCTTAGTTGCTGTCCAGTTAAAACTGGTTATGGTCTTAGTTGCTGTCCAGGTAAAACTGGTTATGGGTTTAGTTTCTGTCCAGGTAAAACTGGTTATGGGCTTAGTTGCTGTCCAGGTAAAACTGGTTATGGGTTTAGTTTCTGTCCAGGTAAAACTGGTTATGGGCTTAGTTTCTGTCCAGGTAAAACTGGTTATGGTCTTAGTTGCTGTGCAGGTAAAACTGGTTATGGGCTTAGTTTCTGTCCAGGTAAAACTGGTTATGGGCTTAGTTGCTGTACAGGTAAAACAGGTTATGGTCTTAGTTGCTGTCCAGTTAAAACTGGTTATGGGTTTAGTTTCTGTCCAGGTAAAACTGGTTATGGGCTTAGTTGCTGTCCAGGTAAAACTGGTTATGGGTTTAGTTTCTGTCCAGGTAAAACTGGTTATGGGCTTAGTTTCTGTCCAGGTAAAACTGGTTATGGGTTTAGTTTCTGTCCAGGTAAAACTGGTTATGGGCTTAGTTTCTGTCCAGGTAAAACTGGTTATGGGCTTAGTTTCTGTCCAGGTAAAACTGGTTATGGGCTTAGTTGCTGTCCAGTTAAAACTGGTTATGGTCTTAGTTGCTGTCCAGGTAAAACTGGTTATGGGTTTAGTTGGTATCCAGGTAAAACTGGTTATGGGTTTAGTTTCTGTCCAGGTAAAACTGGTTATGGGCTTAGTTTCTGTCCAGGTAAAACTGGTTATGGGTTTAGTTGCTGTCCAGGTAAAACTGGTTATGGGCTTAGTTGCTGTCCAGGTAAAACTGGTTATGGTCTTAGTTGCTGTCCAGGTAAAACTGGTTATGGGCTTAGTTGGTATCCAGGTAAAACTGGTTATGGTCTTAGTTGCTGTCCAGGTAAAACTGGTTATGGTCTTAGTTGCTGTCCAGGTAAAACTGGTTATGGGCTTAGTTGCTGTCCAGGTAAAACTGGTTATGGGCTTAGTTGGTATGAAGGTAAAACTGATTATGGGCTTGCTGAACAGATTTGTAGGTTGGGTCGTGGTACTATGTATGATTAAGGGCAACCGTATGCCCGAAACACGTCACAGGGTCCCAGCTGTGGGGCACACATTTATAAGGTCCGGGCACCTATATTATTAGGTTTGATGATTTGATTTTGCACAAGGACACTTGCACTTTATGTGGATTACGGCATTTTAAACTTTTGGATTAAAAGTTATGTTTTAATTGAATGAGAAGTCTGGACACCTTACTGACCATTGCATCGTGGTACAAATGCACTACGCTTAGGCTCGGGTCATGGCACAGATTCATATGGATATGTATTGGGTTGATTTGCAGATGAATCGGGAATTGGGTCAGGACACACACTCTTTAGGCTAAGGGTTGAATGAATCACAAAGCAGGTCAGCTATAGGCCTAGTTACTCTCCAGAACCAAGATGTTGGGTCATGGGAATTGGCTCAGGAGCTAAAACAAGACAGGCCATGACACAGATTCATCTGGCTATGGGATTGATGAACAAATGTATTGCGCTGTGGGTCATGTTACGCATGCTTTGGGCTTAGAGTCGGGTCATGGCACAGATGAATGTGGTTATATGTTGGGTTAATGCATATGTAAATCAGGCTGTGGGTCAGGGTACCCAGGGTTGGATGAATCAGGAGGCAAGCCAGGTGACAGATACATTTGGTTATGTGCTTAATTGCTGTACAGATTAATTAAGTTGTAGATGGGTCATGGCACAAATGAACTCGGCTTTGATTCCCTTTGAGGCACAGATGAATCAGAACATAGGTCAGGTCATAGTATGGATTTATAGATGAATCAGCATGTGGGTCATGGTAGATATATGCTGTGCGGGGTTAAAGGTTGGATGAATGAGGAAGCAAGCCAGGGACAGCACGGGGCATATAAATCTGGCTTAGTTTATTTACAGATGTGTTGATCCACATCCAGTGCACAACCCAATTTATCTGTACAGTACCGAGACCTTCTGAGAATACTCCTGGGCGGGCCTCATTGCCTCCCTTTGTTGCTGCCAGCGCCTGCGTCATTGTTTGCCTATTCGATTAACCTTTTTAAGGATTCTTCCCTATCTTTTTATTTTATTTTAAAGGCGCCTGATGGAATGAATGCAGCTTTTGCAAAATGCGCAGCCGCTAATTAAGGCGAGAAGGTCCGGTGTATTGTGGACGCCGCGTTTTGCATGTGAAAGGGGTCCGACTAAATCCCCCGGCATGGATATGCTCGGCACAAGGGATTGGCCTCAGATCGGGGGGTTAATGAAGTGACCGAGGAGTTTATAGACAACAGCCGGGCACAACAAATGCGCACTCACACACACACAAGGAAAGCGGCTTTGCCAGGGAAAACTCCAACACAGATTGACTTAAAGCCGCGGGATAAGTGGTTTAAATTAATCTCATTGAATAAGAAAGAGACCAAACAAAACTCTTTAAAATCATATTAAAAATCTATCAGAGGAGGATTGCGGCAATGGCAGCGGCAGGGAGGGGTAAGGGGTGGGCTGGGAAGCAGCGTGGCGGCCTCGCTCACATTTACACAATGGAAATCCAAAAACACATCCTCCAATATTTAATTTTTGCTTGTCGCAGATATTAATGCAACAAACTAGCGGCGTGCTCATGCCAAGATGTCGTATGCCGCTGATATGAACTATTAAAGGGAAACTACCCCAAATATAGGACACTGCATGGGTATCTCATATGGAGCCCAGCTTCTTTATATTGCATTGCCAGCACAGTGGGGGTCATGCTAAAGATTTAGTGAAGCAAGTTCAACGCTGGGTGTTTATTTGGGTGCGATTACAAAAAATATTTGCAAGTACAGTTTGGGGGAGCTCTGGGAATCCCCCCACAGGCATTCAGGTGGCCCGCACTCAACCAACAAAATGTATCCAAAAAGACTATGTGCTAAAATAATATCTAATTTTATTTGTATGAAGGAGACTCATAAGAAAACTGCACACAAAATCACAAAACAATCCACAATTTAAAATACATAAACACAATGACAAAAGGGGGATTTCCCACACAAAGGCTTTCAATATATAAATCTAAAATATCCTTCCTAATCAAATCAATACATAATTAATGTAAGTATAAATGCTACTAAGGGCCAGTGACAATAATGGGCAGGTCAATACTGCTGTATCTACCTGCAACAGATAAACATACAGATAAAAGAGTGAAAGTGCTATGTGCAATATACTTAAAGAAGAAAAATGCTGTGCAAGTGACAATTATACCAGAAAACATGTGCAAACACTGTGCATGACTGTCTGCTCTAAGGCAGATCAAGATTCACTGGTCAGAAGTACAATGTAGTACAATTATAATAATAGGAAGGTAGTACATCACCGTATTAACAAATCATTAGAAGCCAGGGGTCCCCCATACACTTAGCCTGCCGACGCGTTGCGTGGAGGAACCACTTCACCAGGGCGGGATGGATGTTTTCCCCGCTCCTTCTCCCCTCTTATATATACCACGCTGCGCTGACGTATGGATTCCCAGAGCTCCCCCAAACTGTACTTGTTGGGATTCCCAGAGCTCCCCCAAACTGTACTTGTTCATTGCTTAGACGGGCACGGACGGGTCCAGAACCTCCATTACTAATATTGTTGGGTTGTGCGTATCACCCTTTGTTTGTTTGTTTGTACAAAAAACATTTGTTCTATTTTTTCCCCGAAAAAAAATACCTGTACCAGTGATGGGGCATTTTTATAGGTGAGGTGCATCATTTGGTTTAAAAGTTTGACAACAACAGCACCTATGGGTTATGCTGTTTGTTTTCTGCAAACCCCATAGGGTGCTGTTTTTTCCAAACTTTATTATTCTTACCCAGGGGCGTACCTACCATAGGGGCAGTGTAGGCATGTGCCCCCTGGGACCGTGACGCACACTGCATCCACCAACTCTATGGTAGGTACCTGCTGTGCATACTTACCTAGACATGTCAACTTAATCCGCTGGGACGCAGACCCATGACTCCATTGCCGCATGCCTCAGGTCACCATTTGTGTGCATGTGCCCACTTCTCAGTCAGCACAAGGGGGGTTAGCGCACACTACATCCACCACCTCCGCGGTAAGTACCTGCTGTGCATACTTACCTAGCCGTGCCGCCTTAATCCCACTGGGGCGCAGGCCTCACATCACCATTTGTGTGCATGCGCCCGCTTCTCAGTAGACACCGTGCACCTCTCCTTTGCTGCCAAAGCAAGTTGAGGACCAGCCCTGTGGGTGGGTGGGTGTTTGGTAATGAGGGTCCTGCTATGAGGCTCCATTAGAGCTATGTACACCCCTGTTCTTACCTCATTGGAAAAATGATGCACATCACATAAACAAAATGAGTACAAATATTTTTATTGCACTTTGTATGTTAAAATTAAAAAGCTCTCCGAGCTGCAGGGGGCAATTCACACCCAAATGTGCACCTAGGGCTGAACTTGCTTCAATAAATCTTTAGCATTACCCCCAATGCAGACAAAATGTCATTTTTCTATTACTGAGCATCTTCAGATGTCTTCACGTTGGAAGAATTCTACAAGCAGTCTTATGGCCACAATGCAAGTGCTGCCTATAGAAATCTATGGCAGAGCAGCTATTGGTTTTGACCTGCGTTGTGATTTGTCACCCAAGGCCACACACACAGTAAAAATGCTGCACAGTGCAGAACTGGCATAGCAGCTAGATGTGGGCACCAGGCAACTGTGTGCAGGGACCCTATTCAAAGCTAGCCCACCTATGCCCCTCCCACGGTAGGTATCCCACTCAAAATAGGTACCGTACTTCTCTTTTAGTCCCGGACTAAACACATGCAGCAACCAAACTTCCACCAATAAAGGATTTAGGGCACCTCAGTGTGCAATGGTTTCCAGGTCGTTCTGGTCTGCTATGGTCCTAAAACCTCCCCAAGATGGGCAGGAATCCCACTCTTCTATGCTCCGGTGGAACTCTGTGAGCACAGCAGGTCTTCCCTATACTAATCCTCCTCAAGCTGCTTACCTGGTCTACACAAGCAACATGCTGCCATCAGACATCATACCCAATGGCTGGCTACCACATTCATTGGGTAATGAGTGTCACTCATGATCCTCTGTGGTACCAAAGTGCAGCTGCCAAGGACACAGGTCTTGATTTCTGATAGGGAATGGACTGCTCATGTAAGGGAAGTCGTTTATCTTTTACATAGCACATCAGGATTAGGGATTAGTTGATGTTTGACTTTCATTTTGCATTAAAGCGATCCAATATCCATTAAAAATAAAGGTTGTTTGCATTGTGCGGGTGCAAATCCTAGTGGATGAGGCTCCTCAGCACCCTCTGCATGCATTGTTTCTCACCACCACCTCACTCCCTCAACAAAACCAGGCTCCACAATTGGCCACCATTGGTGGAGTGGTCTGGGGTCCTCTTCCAGGTTTCTGGCCATCGAGAGGACTCTGGACCACATAGCAGTTACACTACACTGCAAACAACACCTACTGTATTTGTTTGCATTAAAGAGGAACAAAAGATTCCAGGGCCAGCTGCTGGCTTTCCCAAGGGACAACCTATACCGGGATGCCCTGCTGTGTGAAATCCCCCTAAGGCACCGGTAGTCACTTAACTTTCCTCGACCCAGTGGTGCATGCGCATGCTCTCATCCAATAGGAGGTATCTGCCGTGACTATGTCATTTGGTAAACACCTATCATTGTTTTTAATGGACCAAAGCCTGAGAATGCATCATAGGAACGAGGAAGAGGTGAGTGAATAGCAGCACTCTGGGGGGTTCACACAGTGCAGCATCCCAATTCAGGGAAAGTCAAATTCTCAGTTGTTTCCTTTTAAGCAAAGGGATGTGGGTGATTTAGGACCTGGGTTTAGGTCCAATTTAAAGGATCTGTCCAATACATACATACCCATTCTCTCCTACATCTTACAGACAGACTGAATAATTCTGCATAATCTTGAGCTTCCTTAACCAAAGCAACATTCCAAATTTTGATGCTCTGAGGTGGGTGGTGAGGGACCTAAAAGTATTTTGGCTTTAGGTCCGCTTTAATTGTTCCAAAGCTCTGTGTCATCACAATGATCTTGTGAGGCATGCTTACTAAGGGAACAGCAACACAGGCACCAGCCCAACAAAGGGATGAAACAGGAGATGGAGGAACCCTGCGGCCCACTGACATCTTTATGATGCTTGGCTTTATTCCTCTCCAGGCTGGAGATAAAAAAAGAAAGAAGAGGCTTTAAGGTGGAACAAAAGACTCCAGCAGTGTAGGAACCACTAACAGGTCTAGGATTACATTTTCTGCCGGAGACAACACGTGAACAGACACGAGGATGCCGCAGCAGAGTTGGGTTGTGAAGCGTGACATCACTTGTGTATGTATTTAGTTGTGTCAGTGATGTAATGTTAAATAAAGCATTGTTCACAAGCAAAGACGGAGTCACCGGGGGGTCCAGGCACTTTGCCTCAATGTTAATGAATTAGGGAAGGTACAACTTGTGTCAGCAATAATTAAATAACCCTGTCAGGCTGCTCAACCCTGTCTCTTCCTCCTGACTTTTTTTTTTTAAAATAAAAAAATGTTTTTGCGGCCTAGATCATATAACTTACCATTTTCATGGGTGTTTAATGATCGTTGTCTTTTAAAGTGGACCAAAACATAGGATTTTGATTATCCTGGGTTTTGGGCTTTGCCCCTGAGGGCACTCTGATCATGAATGTCCTGCTGTGTGAAGCCCCCAGGTCGCCCAAATTAACTCACCTTTCCCCGGTCCTACGGCGCATATGGAGTCAAGTCCAGCCGAGTGCACAGGCGGCCGCATTACTGCTGACCTCTAACAGGGAACAAGCCCGTTCCGGCCATTCACAACGCACCCTGTTAAAGGAATGTGCTGTTGGACGGAGGGAGAAGGCGAGTATACTGGGCAAACTGGGGGGTTTCACACAGCAGGGCATCCCGATTCTGGATGTCCTGGAGGGAGGGAATCGAGTGCCCATGGAATCTTATAGATTCCAGGGCCGATGTCTGTGGGTTGTGATCCACTTTAAGCTACACATTTCTGTTGCGTCACCACAAACGTCCTCCAAATTTAAGCTCCAGACCCATTTTTTTTGTTTATAATAGTATACTATATTAGTATTGACAATTAAAGGTGACCTTTAGCCGAAACTCTCACAGCAACTCGCTCTCAACCTTTGGCTGGCAGTCTGCTGGAAAAAGTACAAAACGTGGAATAAAACTCACCATGTTCGCACCCCCACCGTCACTCACTCACCTCGTCCATTAAAGTACTTGGGAGTGATTCCCAGTTTAAAAAAAATACCGTTTTGTGATTACTCACCTTTAAAACGGATATTATAAGTGTGACATACACTCCGCTTCAATTCTTCATGACAGTTGGGTTATTCTCCAGTAGAGGGTGAACTTCTGCAGAGATGAATGCAAAAAAAGGAGCTCCTCCCAGTCCATAAATACCTGGAACCTCCCACCAATTCCCCAGTGTAAGATAGCAGTAAGGGGACCAGGAAGAACCAAATATAACAATGCTAACAACCAAGAAACAATGGTTCACCATATAAGAATACCAAACAGGGTGGGTGAAGCGGAGTGTATGTCACACTTATAATATCCATTTTAAAGGTGAGTAATCACAAAACGGTATTATTCCAAGTGTGACATACACTCCGCTTCAATTCTTCATGACAGTTAGGACATCCAATAGCAGTGCCCGTCGTGGGTGGGAACCATAAACAGTAAAGAATGCACCTACTCAAACCACTGCAGCTTGCAGAACCTTGCGGCCAAAAACAGCATCCGCTGAAGCCCGCACATCAACCTTGTAAAACTTGGAAAAAGTATGAACAGAAGACCAAGTAGCAGCCTTACAAACTTGTTCAACAGAAGCCTGGTGCTGAAAAGCCCAGGATGCACCAACAGCACGAGTAGAGTGCGCAGTGACCCTAAAAGGGGGGAGTCCTCCCCTTAGCAGAATAGGCCCCAACAATGGCCTGACGAATCCATTTGCTAATCTTAGACTTAGCAGGCGCCAAACCTTTCCTGGGCCCGGAGGGCACCACAAAAAAAGCATCCGTCTTACGAAAGGAAGACGTGACTACCAAATAGTACTTCACACAGCGAACAACATCCAAATTGTGCAGAACCCTCTCCTTGACATTGTTAGGCTAAGGGCACAAGGAAGGGAGAACAATATCCTGATTGAGGTGGAAAGCAGACACCACCTTAGGAAGGAAATCCGGCTTAAAACTAAAAACCACCTTATCCTGGTGTTTCTCAAAGTAAGGGGCCTGAATCGACAGAGCCGCCAACTCAGAGACACGCCGAACAGAGGTAATAGCCACCAAGAAAGCAACCTTCTAAGTGAGAACAGAAAGAGAAATATCCTGTAACGGCTCAAAAGGAGGACCCTGCAGAGCCGAAAGAACCAAATTCAAATCCCAAACAGGAACTACAGCCTTCCGAGGGGGGCGCACATGCACGACCCCTTGGAAAAAGGTCTTAACCAGCGGGTGTACAGCAAAAGACCTCTGGAAGAAAACCGACAGAGCAGAGACCTGTCCTTTCAAAGTTCTAAGCTGGAACCCAAGATCCAGATTATGCTGAAGAAACTCCGAAATCCTGGGTATTGAAAAAACCCTGCAAGGCAAGGCCCTAGCCTCACATCAATCAATATAGGACCTCCAAGTCCTATAGTAAATGCCAGAAGAGGACCGCTTCCTAGCCCTAATCAGGGTCTGAACAACAGCCTCAGACAAACCTTCCTCTTTCAAGATGAAGGTTTCAGCAGCCAAGCCGTCAAAGCCAGTGTTTGTAAATTGGGGTAAAGTAGATGACCCTGAGATAGCAGGTCCGGCAACAAGGGAAGCTGGTACTGGTCTACGGCCATCCTTACGACGTCTGGGTACCAAACCCTTCTTGGCCACCTTGGAGCCACCAGAATCGCTGGTGCCCCTTCCAGAACCAGTTTTCGAACTACCTTGCCCAGCATGGAGACGGGTGGAAACAGGTACAGAAATCCCAACTCCTTCCAAGCCAGTGACAAGGCATCCACTGCCAGAGACAGAGGATCCTGAGAAAAAGACACAAAGGGCGGAAGTTTGTGATTGTGCCTCAAGGCAAAGAGATCCACCTCCGGAGTCCCCCACTTGCGGCAAAGATCCAGAAAAACCTCGGGGTTGAGGGACCACTCTCCGTGGCGAGAGGAACCCCTGCTCAGGGAATCCGCCTCCGTGTTCTCCACTCCCGGAATGTAGACTGCCGAAAGGCAAGGAACATTGCTCTCCGCCCAGTGCAGGATCAGAGAGACTTCCCTGAGGGCACTCCTGCTGCGAGTCCCTCCTTGGTGATTGATGTAAGCTACCGCCGTTCGGTTGTCCGAACAAACCTGAACCGGTAGACCCCGTAAATGTGAGGTCAGCCGAGCCAGAACCAGTCGGATGGCTCTGAGCTCCAAGACATTGATGGGGGTGTGAGCCTCCTAGGGACCCCACACCCCGCTGAACTGATGACTTTTCCAATAACCTCCCCAGCCCAACAGGCTGGCATCCGTGGTAACCGTCTCCCAACAAGGGACCAGAAAGGATCTGCCCTTCACCAGATTGCTCGAGTCCAGCCACCACCGAAGGGACTGCCGAACCCTGGGAGACATCCTGAAAGGTTGATCCAATGACTGCAGACACCTGTCCCAATGCTTCAATAGGTGAAGTTGAAGAGATTTCATGTGAAACTGTGCAAACGGTACCGCCTCGAAGGAGGATACCAGCAAACCCACCAGTTTCATCCCCTGTCGGATAGAGGGACAAGGACTGGCCAGAAGAAGGTGGATCAGGCCCTGAATCCCCTGTACCTTGGTCCGGGGCAGAAACACTCTGGCCCGAATGGTATCCAGAGTCATGCCCAGAAATGAAATCACACGAGAAGGGGAGAGAGAAGACTTGGTGCGGTTGATCACCCACCCAAACCTCTCCAGGGTCGACACCACCTGGTGGGTGTCCAGCTCCGCCTGACGGAGGGAAGAAGCCGAGATCAACAGGTTGTCCAGATAAGGCACAATGAGAATGCCCTGAGCTTTAAGCAGAGCCAATCTGCGCATAGCCACCAGTAAGGCTGAAGTCCTACTACACACGACAATAGAATCTTCCATCACAGCCATGACAAAATCCATGAACAATTCGCATTTCTTAAGGACAGCGAACTCCGCGCCAGCTGGATCAAACTGAGCGTTATTCAGCCAGTCCCTGATAAGAGACCTGGTAGCAAGCGACACCAGGCCAGATGCAACAGGCCGCAGGGCCGAGCCCACATTGGCAAAAGCGTGGCACGCCATCTGATCAAGGCGCTTATTCTCGCCATCCTTAAGGGAAGTGGCGTCAGGGGTGTTCAGCACAGAAGAGTTGGTCAAACCTAAAACTGGCGCGTCGACCTCGGGAGGAGAAGATCAGCGCTTAACCGCCTCCACCGGAAAAGGATACTTCTTATCCCATCCCTGAGGAACACCAGGAAGCCGACTGGGCCTCTCCCATTCTCTAAGGATCAGCGCATCAAAATGATCCTGGGTAGGGAATTCCAGACGGGGCTTGCAGGCCCCAAAAAATTCCCCCTTCTTGAGAGGGATCGCCTCAGGCGGTTCAATATCCAACACCTCCAATAAATATGACAAACAGTGGCCGTATCTACGACATCCCCCAGCGCCTGCCCGACATTGGCATTCCCAGACTGAACATAGTCAGCCTCTGTTTCCTGATACAATTCCCCCTCCTCTAACAGGGAATAATCTGACAAATCAGCGGAATCTTCGTCAACATCCCACAAGGGCTGGGCCAACGACAACTGTCTCTTTTTAGCCTGGGCCTTCTTGCCCACCGTGCTAGCAATAATTTTCTCGATGCTGGCCAACCTAGCCCAAACATCAGAAAGCGACTCCCCACCGGTACCAATGTCACTTGGGGTACGGAAAAGGTGGGGAGGGGAAGGCGATGAAGCGGGAGGAGCCGACCCAGAAGGCTGGGTACCAGACTGCCGCGTTATAGCCTTTTGTGCGCATGGTATACAGATCAGCACATTCTCCCCCGTAAGGGATACCCCACACCCCACCCATGGCCCGGATTGTCCCAGAGGGAGCCCGAGCCCAGTATCCTGCGGAGCCTCCATATGGTGAATTTTTGTGGTCAGTCGCAAGACCGCAGGGAATTTACGCATAAGCAACCCGGGATGCCCCTTAAAAGTCCCAGTGGGAGGATTTGAGGTGAACAATTTTACACTAGGGACCCCAGGACCAGGAGGAACCCCTTAATATGCACATATACAGGGCAATCTGTAACACACAAAACAGGCAACATAAGTGCGATGCTAGATAAATATGGCAATAACCTTACAGTATATGCATATAAAAAAGGTATATATATAACTGTATCCCAGCCAGACATGCAAAAAACCACACACACATGCCCGCGACCAGTGGGGGCCCCCACTAGAGAGGAGCCCCCATACAAGCTAAGGAAGTGGCCATCCGGCCCTTACCACACGGAACGCAGCTCAGATCCTGATAGAAAATGGCCCCCATGAAGCCTCATGTGTGAAGAGAGAGCAGGGGGAGGGCGGGCCAGCGCAGAACACGCGCTCGCTGAGGCCACGCCCCCCTCCCAGCAACGCGGATCCCCAGAAACGAGCACAGAAATCGCGCCAAAGAAGGGGGTGGGGCAGCCCCCTTCCCGAACACAGCCTGAAGGGGAGAAGCTCCCCCAGGCTGCCACAGCCCTGACATGCCCAAGTAAAAACACTCCCTGTCTGCCACATGCACACACACACAGTGAATAACACACCAAAACACACACAGGGGCATATGTGGGAAAACAAAATAACGGCCAGGCCAGGCAACCCCTCCCCCCCCCGGAGGGGAATAAGGGACCCGGAAGGGGGGGGAACCCTGCCAGAATCCGGCCATAAGCTTAGAGGGACGGGGCATCCCACACCAGGATCACCAAGAAACCTGGATGACCGCCTACCCCATAGTGAGGTCTCACAGTGGAGCAGTGCTCCTTCTGCACCCATGGGGTGCGCCTACCTTCACCAGGACCCGCAGCCTAAGCTGGGAGGCTCAATATAGGGGCAATTTAGAAAGGGTCCTGGCAGTAATAGGGACAATAGACGGCCGGGCGTGAGCCCGGCTTACCTGTAAGAAAAGAAGTCTTCATCTTCTGTCTTGTTGCCTTCCCTGCAGAGAAGGAACTGGGGAATTGGTGGGAGGTCCCAGGTATTTATGGACTGGGAGGAGCGCCTTTTTTTGCATTCATCTCTGCAGAAGTTCGCCCTCTACTGGAGAATAACCCAACTGTCATGAAGAATTGAAGCGGAGTGTATGTCACACGTGGAATAATGTTGAGATCACCTGCTGCCTGTATCCCAGTTGCCCTGTAGTCTGAGGAGTGCTCCCAAACACAGCCTGAGTGATTACAGGAAAGATACAGGAAAGCGATCACTGGTGAAGATCACTGTGGGAGTAATGTTTTGTTAACTGGTGATCCCGTGGGTTTCACACAGCTTGAAATCCCAATTTCAGATGCCCCGAAGGCAGACTAGTAGCCGACCCTTGAGTCTTTTGAGCCACTTTAAGGACAGCAAGTGATGGAAAATCTGGTGGACAGGAAATGATGGAAAATCTCCTCGAGGAGGGCACAGAAAGCAACACGAACCTGATAAAGTATAAAACCCTACACACGGTATTTGAAACTGGAACTAGTTTTCTGTTTTAAACAAATGTAAAATGATTGGTGGGGGGATCGCCAGTTTATCACAATAACACATTTGATTGCACAGTCCAGCACCTTGCTAGACCCCACTCCCTTAGCTTTTGGTCCCTGATTGTGCCCCTGACCCTGCCTCTAAGAAACCCCAATCTCCTGTTGGCATGACTTAAACCAAAAGTCAGTTAATCTGAAAGCCCAGTCTAAGGCTATTTTTAAACCGTTGTGTATTGCTCTGTGTCTCTGTTACAATGGCAGCCTTATAGGCTGCTCTGCATTGTCCTTTGTTTCACCCTTGGTGGCAGAAGGACCTGACCTCTAAATCTCCAGGAACTCCCAGCAAGGGCGGCGGCTCCAGGATCAAATGGGAATAGGAGGTGACAAGGGAAACCTGACATCGCCTATGTCATACCTGCATTGCCCATAGACTTCTATTGACTGTGTTGCGAGAGTGCTGCGGGCAAAACATAGTGCAGAGATGTGAACGGACCAATTTACTTATTCGGTAAGCTGTTAGAGGGTCTTTTCTCACCTTCCTGCTTGTGGTACTGTTACAGTAGAGTATAAACACTAAAATGCAACAGAAATGTGACTTGTGTCATTGAAATCAATGTCACATCTATGTGCTACATTGTGGGAAACGCTGTCCTTGGGCATCGCAGTTAAAATACAAGTATTGAGCTTTACCTGTGCTGCACTGTGGTGAAGTTTGGAGTGGCCTTCCAATCCACTGTCAATGGTGTCCATCTGTGTTCAATGGACCACTGATCCTCTCTGCCTCATGGTTTTCACTCCAGTTTTTGGTGCTGCCTCCCTTCCCAGATCTCTGCTCCTTCATCCTACCAAGGGACCCAATATCTTTGGCTATGGGGTCACCATCACAGCACTGTCTCTTAAAGTGGACCATCACCCTCCCGTGATCGGCCCGGGAATCTATAAGATTCCCGGGCCGATCACCTCCCTCCCCGCGGGACATCCGAGATCGGGATGTCCCGCGGGGTGAAACCCCCCCAAACGCCCCAAATCCTCTTAACTTGTCTTCCCTCGCGCCCCTCTAGACGTGCGCGCGCCCGCGCCGGCCGTCTGTGAATGGCCGGCGTGCGCGTCAAGAGTGACGCGCGGGAGGCGGCGGCGGAGGAGCCGCTTGTCCGTTGCTGTCAGATCGCTTGTCCATTGCTGTCAGATCGCGGGGAGAGGTGAGTTTTCCGGGTGATCGGGGGGGGGGGGTTTCACACAGCCGATCGGGGGTGCCCCACCGAAGTGGACCAAGACCCAGGATAGTCAAAATCCTGGGTGTTGGTCCACTTTAAGGAGTCACAGATCAGTACACAATATTACCTAACCCAGCAGATGCCCCCAATCCAAATGTAGGAGTCTCGCATGCCCCTGAACCACTAAAGCAATGTGGCCTTGGCCACTACAACCCTTATTATTCACTCAACTCTGTGTATACCAGTTTTAATAAAACTAGAAGGCAACATCCAAAGAAAAAAATGAATTTAATTACATTTACAAAGCCTTCAAAGTCACATTAAGGCTGTACTGTACATTACAAAAAACAACCAAAAGGATTATAGCTAGCATTTTTGTATTGCTGATATTTAAAAAAACCTTTTGATCTAGAGGCAATTATACTTTGTAACATTCAGTTAAACTTTAAAAGTAACACCCGGTCCCCTGGTGCCCTCTGAAGCCCCTTTTAAATGATGCAGAATTATAGTCTCTTTAAAATGGACCCAAGCCCTCAATTGCAATACCGTGCCAGGTTCACAGGGACTCTATACTAACCAAACCTTCCCTCTCACTCCATCAACGAGCGCCGCATTAGAGAGATACTAGAGAACCATCTAATGTGGGTGAGAAACAGAACAAACTGCAGCCACACTGCTTTATCAAGAGATGTACTGTGCATAATCAAGTTTAGTATCCCTATAGAACAGCACTACCTCTGGCACAGATGTAAAGGGTTAGATTTAGGTTATTTGACCTACCGACTACCCAACAAGTATGGCCCTATGACACAGGCTTCCCCTCGCTCTGAAAAGTAATCAGCCCTTAGTGAGATTAGTCATCGGGTCCCTTCTGCTACCACAATGTCATGCGCTGAATGCAGGGGTCCTCCATGAGTAGCTCAAGTGTCCTCTTGGAGGACTATGACTTTCAGCATGGTGATGATTCTGCAGCAGAAGAGACCTAGAAGCTGCACTGAATACAGGACAGGCTTCTTCTCAAGTGAAATGATTGGATGTGATGGAAGTGAAGCCTGTGCCATAGGGCTTGGCTTCTCCTAAAAGGTAATGTTTCCCTTTAAGGACATGGCATAAAGTAAAATACTAATGGTTGTTAAAGCGGACCAGCAGTCAAAAATGACTTAAACCGGACCAACACAAGAAACAGAGCTTCCCCTAGGGCAATTTAGATTGCTGCACATAAAAATTCACTTTTTTTCTTTCTAATTCCTGCTGTGGTAAATTTTAAAAACAAAAAATGGCGGCTCATGAACAGGACGTGCTGTTGGGTTTCCTGTTACTGTGCATGGTCAGTTATGTCAGTTGAATCCAGGCAGCAGCATGGAAATAGGACTTGACATGACATGGGCCTCCAGCCATGTATGGACATGTAGCTTAACGTTTCAAAAGTTTCTAGTTTACACAGCCTCAATTTCTTTCCTCAGCTCTCCTCCTCAGTGACCTTGGTCTTCTTGGATTTCTTGTTCTTTGGTATAAATCCGCTGGAATATTCAGACCTCAACAGATCAGAAATGTTCTGTTTCTTCTTGACCATGTTCTGCCCAGCAGTTCTGTAACAGAGGAGAAGGATGGTAAGTGTGATGCATTGTGCCACCAGGTAACTGAATTCCATGTGGAACAGTCAAGAAAATATTTACCTAGACTGGTTAGAGAAAATACAATTCTGTGATTACTCACCTGTAGAATTGATTTTACTGCGTACAGCACGGCCTGTTTCATTTCAATCAATACTTCTGGGTATTCCGCCACAAGGTGGCGCAGTTGACTGCAGAAGACTTGTGGCTCCTCCCGGCCCTATAAAAAGCCAGGAATCACCAATAGACCCCCCAGTGTTGAAAAGCAGTTATGCAAGAAGGCGGGAGATAAACCATGATAAAAGAATACACAGCCTCAAAAAGGCTAACTTTTAAACCAATCACCATAAAGAGGCAACCAAGGGCAACGATAACAAGGGAGGGATGAAACAGGCCGTGCTGTACACAGTAAAATCAATTCTACAGGTGAGCAATCACAGAATTGTATTTTTACAAGTGTACAGCACGGCTTGTTTCATTTCAATCATTACTTCTGGGACATCCAATAGCAGTGTCCTTAAAGGAGCACTATCGCGAAAAAATGGCCCAATGATAAAAATCCATATAAATATGCTGGGTGGTAGGAGGAGGGGGTTACTTATACACCTGGTATCGAGAAATATCCAGCTAGGCTTGTTTTTTTATTTTAATGGAAGGAAGAGGACATCTCGGGTGACAGACTCTGTCACCCCTCATAGACTAAACCTGTAACCCCAGGATATTATTCCTACCAGGGGAAGAAAACCACAAGCTTGGCGGGAGTTTTATTCAGTACGGGTGTATAAGTGACCCCTCCTCTTGTTAGCTAAAGTGTTTGTATGGATTTTTAATATTACACAATTTCGTGATAGTGCTCCTTTAAGTAGGGTGGGATCCCCAATGAGTAATGGCAGGCAGTTCAGACCACTACCGCCTGAAGCACCTTGCGGCCAAAAACAGCATCAGCTGAGGCCCTAACATAAACCTTGTAAAACTTAGAAAAAGTATGAACAGAAGACCACGTAGCGGCCTTACAAACTTGTTAAACAGAAGCCTGGTGCTGAAAGGCCCAAGAGGCACCAATAGTCCTAGTAGAGTGAGCAGTAACACGGAGGGGAGGTTCCTTCCCTTTGGCAGAATAAGCTTGCACCACCGCCTGTCTAATCCACTTGCTGATAGTAGATTTGCCTGGAGGCAAGCCCTTCCTAGGTCCAGAAGGAAGAACAAAAAGAGAATCACACTTCCCAAAGGGCTCAGTGGCGACCAAATAATATCCAGAGAATGAAGGTTCCGTTCCTTGGAATTAGCAGGGGCAGGACAATAGGAAGTTAAGACAATATCCTCATTGAGATGAAAGGCAGATACAACCTTGGGCGAAAATTCCGGGTTAAGACGGAACACCACCTTATCCTGATGCCCTCAAAATAAGGAGGTTTAATGGAAAGCGCTGCCAGCTAAGAGACTCGACGCACCGAAGTAATAGCGACCAAAAAGGCCACCTTAAGAGTCATGAACAACGCAGCATTGCACAAGGGCTCAAAAGGAGGACCCTGTAGAGCAGACAACACCAAGTTTAAGTCCCAAACCGGTAGCAGAGGCTTACACGGCAGACCTACATGAGTAACTCCCTGGAAGAAG
The DNA here is from genome assembly GCA_027917425.1 of Gastrophryne carolinensis. NCBI lineage: Eukaryota > Metazoa > Chordata > Amphibia > Anura > Microhylidae > Gastrophryne > Gastrophryne carolinensis. The sequence goes on along the minus strand of CM051235.1, from coordinate 196,787,486 downwards.
GTCTTAACAAGCCTGTGATTGGCAAAGGATCTTTGGAAAAAAATTGGCAGAGCCGAAACCTGTCCCTTGAGAGTACTAAGTTGAAGGCCCAGATCCAGACCATGCTGTAAAAACCCCAGAATCCTGGGAATGGAAAATTCCCGACAAAAAAGAGACTTGGACTCGCACCCAGCAATGTAAGCATGCCAGACCCTGTAGTAGATAAAAGACGAGTATTTCTTCCGAGCCTGAATCAAGGTATAGACATTAGAGGCCAGTAAACCCTTGCCCATCAAGATAGAGGTTTCAGCAGCCAAGCCGTTAAAGCCAGTGTTTGTAAATTGGGATGGCGCAGCTGTCCCTGCGTGAGAAGCTCTGTATCGTCGGGCAGGACGAACAGATCTATTGCCATCTGTACGATGTCCGTGAACCATACCCTCCTCGGCCAGCGGGGGGGCCACCAGAATGGCTGGTACCCCCTCCTGCGCTATCTTGCGCAGCACCCGACCTAGCAGAGAAAAGGGAGGAAATAAATAGAGGAGCCGAAACTCCGTCCAAGAAATTGCTAGCGCGTCCGTGGCGAAGGCCGGAGGGTCCTTTGACAGGGAGACAAGTTTTGGAAGCTTGTGATTGTGACGGGACACAAACAAGTCCACATCCGGCTGACCCCCGCGCGACACAGGTCGTGAAAGATCTTGATGCTGAGGGACCATTCCCCCAGGCGAGATGTCCCCCTGCTCAGGGAGTCCGCCTCCTGATTCTCCACCCCTGGGATGTAAACCGCCGAGATGCAGGGAACAGTCTCCTCTGCCCAAGACAAGCTTGCTCTGAGTCCCTCCCTGATGATTGATGTAGGCAACCGCCATCTGATTGTCCGAGCGGACCTGCACAGCACGACCTCGAAGGTGGGGGGGTCAACTGAGAGAGAACCAACCTGATCGCCCGCAGCTCTAGGATATTGATGGGCGCGTGGGCCTCCTGGGGACCCCACTGACCCTGGAACTTCAGAGACTGCCAAACTCCCCCCCAGCTGGTCAGACTGGCATCCGTGGTGACAATCTCCCAGCGCGGAGGCAGAAAGGAACTGCCCACTAGAAGATTCCTCGAGTCCAGCCACCAGGAGAGAGACTGCCTGACCGGAGGGGATAGAGCAAACTCCTGATCCAGGGACTCCTTATTCCGATCCCAAACCGACAAGAGATGCAACTGAAGAGGTCTCATGTGGAACTGAGCAAAGGGAACCGCCTCGAAGCAAGACACCATGAGGCCCACCAACTGCATCCCCTGCCGAATGGAGGGGTGAGAACACGACAGCAGGGCCCGTGCCTGCGTCTGAATGCCCTCCACCTTCTGCTGAGGGAGAAATACCTTGACCTGAGAAGTATCCAGCGTCATGCCCAGGAAGGACCTCGCCAAACACGGAGATAGTGAAGACTTGGGATAGTTGATCACCCAGCCGAAGGACTCGAGAGTGGACGTCACCACCTAAGTATCCCTCTCGGCCTGATGAATAGACTGAGCAGCAATCAGAATGTCGTCCAGGTAAGGAAGGATGCGAATACCCTGGTTCCTCAGGAGAGCCATGACTCCAGCCAGCACCTTGGTGAAAACCCGAGGATCCGAGGTGATACCAAACGGCAAGGCCACAAACAGGTAGTGTTGATCCCCCAGAGCGAACCTCAGGAACCTCTGGTGACCTGGGAAGATCGGAACATGAAGGTAGGCATCCTTAATGTCCACCGTGGTCATGTCGCCCGGCCGAAGGGAACTCACGGCCGAACGTAACGTCTCCATGCGAAAGTGCTTGAACCTGACGAACTTGTTGAGGCCCTTTAAGTCCAAGATGGGCCTCAGGGAGCTGTCCTTTTTGGGTACCGTGAACAGGCTGGAGTAGTACCCCCGGCCCTGTTCCTGAAGAGGTACCGGGCCAATAACTCCGGATGCCAGAAGACGTTGTACAGCAAGACGCAGGTCCTGAGCCGACACAGGGTTTAGGGATATCCGGGATCTGATGAATCTTGGGAGCGGCCAGGCTGCAAACTCTATCTTGTATCCGGAGGAAACCACCTCCTGAATCCACCGGTCTGAGACGCGCAGTCTCAAAAAAACGATACGCATCATCCCGTGGCACCGCCCCCCAGAAGCGAGCAAAAACCGCCCGTGCAATGTGATAAGGCGCCCAGCGCCATGAGAGGTATGTTACCCCCCCACACCATCATAGTGCCCCCCCCCCCCGTCGCGGAGCGCAGACAAAAAACGCATGCCATCGCCCGCCTCCATCCCCCCCCGCTTGACAACTCCACAAGATCAGAGGGACCGGAGGGGAGAGAGGGAGGGTGGAAGAGGAGGAAGGGGGAAGGAGGAATGGGCACAGGCACACTAACAACCTCTAAGTAAACACAACTCACCCCCGATACAAAGGCAGCAGTGGGCTCTTCCATCCCTCAGTAGGTTCACCATAAGCCTATGGCCGGCTACCCTTTGGTGTATAGGGTCTGCAGCCTGGAGCAACGCTCACCGAGCACCCGACCCAGGTGCTCCTCTACCATCACCCGATCCGACAGCCGAGGCTGGGAGGCAAGAGGGTCCGGAAGCAGGTGTAAACAGGCTTGCAGGGCCGCAGGCTTGGTTGCCCTGCTCGCCTGCGAAAACATAGAGAGCCATCTTCTGGTCTTCGCAGTTATGACTGCAGAGAAACACTGGGGGTCTATTGGTGATTCCTGGCTTTTTATAGGGCCAGGAGGAGCCTCAAGTCTTCTGTAGTCAACTGTGCCACCTTGTGGTGGAATACCCAGAAGTGATGATTGAAATGAAACAGGCCGTGCTGTACACTTAGAAAAATACAGGGCAGGGAATACTCGGAGCCAGGGAGCGTTTGTCACCACATCTGCTACCAGGGCCCCAACTGCCCAGCCCCCCCCCCCCCACACGGCAACATTAAATTAAGTAGCCCTTCTCTATCCAGTAACAATAAAGAAAATTTTCAGGCAAATAAAAAAATATATATATACTTACCTTTACTCCCACACAGACCATCGCTCCTAGTCCGGGACAGCAGCTCACCTGAAAGGCTGGATCCATGTCTATCACATACGGCATTATGCACAGTGCCTCTCTGCTCATCAGACTTCTCTTCCTGTCCCCCTCCGACGTGGCAACACCCCTGCCATCAGTCAGAGTGAGCTATGACACCCCCCCTCCATTCACTGCAATAGAGGGAAGGTGGCAGCTCACCGTGGCTGATGGCGGGGGCATCGCCACGTCAGAGGGGGACAGGAAGAGAAGTCCAACAAGAGAATGGCACTGTGCGAGGTGCTGGGCGGCGTGGGACATGCATGCAGCCTTTCAGGTGAGTGCTGCTGCCCTGGACTAGAAACGATGGTCTGTGTGGGTAAAAAGGTAAGTATAGCTTTTTGTTTTTAAATTTCCTGAAAAATGTACTTAAATTTAAGTAGCCTCTAACCTACAACATTAAAATTAGATCCATTCCCCAAGCCACTCCACAGTAATATATTATATATTTATTTAAAATGATTACTCCTCACAGCAACATTAAAACAATTAATAAAGGTTCAAAAGTGGAACAGGTAGGGGACTCCTCTGTCTGCGGTAAGATAAGAGGTAAGTAATAGGCTTTTTGTTCTCTTGCTCAGATACTTAACTTTTTGACTGGAGGTCCACTTAAAGTGCGAGACTATGATGAACTTTCCAAAACTGATTCCCAGGCCTGAAAGGAGTTCTGTTTGAGAAGAAGCAACTGTGCCCCAGGCTTAGAAATGATTGGGGCCCTTAGGGACTATTGACAGCCATAATAGGACAATGACTATCTTTCCAGTAGAGAGAACCACCATTCTGGGGATCGGTCGCTTCGCAGGGGGTTATCCTGTAATGTTCTTCTAGTTTTGGCACACGGAGTGCCAATACAATACCCATCACCAGGGGTTAAATAGAATGATTGACATAAGGGCCACAGGCCAGGCCCTAGAACAGGGACTCTATGTCAGCAAGATGTTAATGGGCTCTTACAATGGGCAAAGTCCTGATTCCCCTTTGGGAAAACCTAACTGACCTTGTGCAACCTTGGTGCATGTGGGCCTGACAGATCCAGGCAATGGGATCACAGTCATTACCAACAAAACGTCTGGCCTATCCTCTCTTCATGCGACACAGAGCTTCTTTTTATTTTTAAAATTAGAGGTTTTAACCTCCTCCGTTTTTAGCCGTGACAGAGTATGAAATGGGCTTATTCCAGCAGCCAGGGGTGCTGTCCTGATCCCTTTTGTGGCTCAGCCTTCATGGTCAACATGCTTTGAGGCTCTAGACAATAACCATAAATGGCTATGCCCCCCCCCCCCCCGCCAAATCACTAGACTCCTGTGCTGACGCTCAGACACACAGAAAGCCAAAGACAGCAAGAAAACATGCTGGGCAATGAAAGAAGCCCCACACACCATCTGCTTGCAGGAAACACGGCAGACTGGATGCAGGATAGTCCGCAAAGTCCTGCAAGAGGAGAAATTTCAGCCACATATAGGAAGAGGGGTGATGCTGAGAAAAGCCTGTGGCAGCCTGTATCCAAAGCAAACTCTAGGGTGACTGGAGCAAAATGTCCTTTCCTCTATTACTACTGTTCACTAAGACTTGGACTGCAAAGCTACTGTTCACTAAGGCTCTGCAATGTCCATGTTTTCTGTTAATAAAAACAATCTTCCTGTCTGGCCACTACTAACAGATACCAAGCCTAAACCTATCCAACCAGATCGCAGACAGGATGACTTAATGCCTTTCATCATAGTATCTGAATACGTATTGACGCAAAAGGGGAGCTAAACCCTCCATGACAACTGCAGGTCAGGAAGGAACATTACCCACCTACTCCTGCTGCCCATAAGGGCCGAACTTTCCTTTTTTTCATAGAGCTCTCTCTACGATGAGGGGTCCAGGAACATCTGCACACTTAGTGAAGCATATCACCCTCCTATTGCAGAAGAAAGGGGTTCAAATAGAAAAAAGAGTATCTGCCTAATGCAGGGCTCATTGATGGCATAAGGGGAAGGTAAGGTTAGTTTCGGGTCCCTGGTACGGAGTTGAAGAAAAAATTAAAAGTATCGTCCAGGCAAATGAATGAAACAAACCTCACTTACCTGCCATCCCATAAGCTTAATTCCACATAGTTCAGCAGCTGAGTCAGTCTAGTTGATAGTACATATCAGTGGTGGATGCTGGGGATGCACCCCCTGCTGCCAATCAACCAGGACGCCTGTGACTGGCAGCAGGGCCACACATCTTACTGCAGCAGCCAGCAGATATATGTGGCATTGGGATGACAGTTTTTTTTCTACCTAGACAGGAACTTGATTTTGGACTATCACAGGTATTGTTCCATGCCCCAGGGGCATGCCGATTTGGATGCCCAGCTGTGTCAAACACGCAGTTCATCGCTAACAGCTTCCCTATTTACCAATCCAATGGTGCAAGCGAGGGCTCTCGCCCAATCAGAGCAATTTGCCATGCCTATGTCACTCCAGCAAATGGCTCTGATGTTCTGCAATGGGGAGTGAAAGTGGGCGCTCTCGCTCCACATGGCAGAACATCAGAGCTGTTTGCTGAAAAACATAGGCCCAGCATAGGTATAGGCACAGCAAACTGATCAGATTGAACAATTGGGGAAAGGTAAGCTGTTAATGATGAACTAGGGGGTTTCAAACGATCCAGATTTGGGATGCCCCAGGGGAAGGCCAATGGTTGGCTCTGGAATACCTTGGATTTAAAAAGTGGAACACCACTCCAAAATGAGGGGTGTTCCTCTGAACTAGGCAGAGTGGGGGACATCCAATTTCAGGGCAGATGCCCCACACAGCATATCGGACAGAGAACCTCTGTTCCCCAGCCCCATTACTCACCTAATTTCACATTCTGACCCCAAGTGACTGCTAGCAGCCAGTTCACTTCGCCATGTTGTCTTGTGCAGTGCTGTGTGTGCATTCCCATCCCCCTCTAGTTGTCAGAAGTGATGTGGGTTTGCAAGTTGCAATCTGTAGGCCGGCAGACATGATCCTAGAAGTAAAGGGGTACAGGGGAAGGGGGATTGTTGTCTCTAGCATGCCCTCTGCTGCCTCTGCTCATTTTTGATCTTTAAGGTCTGCTTTAATGTCCATCCTCTGCATCCCTTGCATCCCCCTTAATGGAACTGTAAGCTGCCTTTTTCCAAACACCAAAGCAGCACAATACAAATGCAGTCCTAAGATGCCTCCACAAGCCATGTATGCTGGACACTATTTACAGGGCAAAAGACATTTTACACAGTATCTGTGTTATGTGTGACTTGCACTGGTCAATGTGACAGCACAGATGCAGTTTAGCTTTGCAAGTACAATAGGTTGAATGGTAACAGATTATATAGATGGCAATTACAGCAGCGCCCTATATGTGGCCCTCTGACGTGGTATGCTTTAATGTGAAGCGCTATGATGAATGCCTGCAGCACCACGCACATCGGAAAAAAGATTATAACTTGTATGTCGGCTTTAAAGACTGAATTCTCTTTAAATGATCTCTTAATGATCCCTTAAGGTCTTTAAATGATCCTTTGTGCTCTGGAACTCGACATGTTCACGCTCCCCGGGAGCTCGCCTTGTACGCAGAGAATAGAGGTGTGCAGAGCCTGACTCTCAGCAGCATAATCGCATGATACGCTTCCGGCCGTCAGACAGAGCAGCGGCTGGCCAGCTTCAGAGCAGCTCCCATGCTATGTAACGTGCTTCTTATCTGCTAATCACACTATTATGTGCTGGATAAAGGCCGGGACAAATCCTACTAGTCATGGCCAGAGACGTATGAGAAAGAGGGGGGTCCCAGCCAGTCATCCATCTGCCTCTTAGGGTCACAGACACCACCAAAAAAAAAAATGTCACAGGCTGGTCCTGATGAAGGCCGGGACAATGGCTCCCATCATAGCTGGAAAAAGGGGAAACTGTATTATGCTATTATGGGAGCAAAGAGTTTCCATATGGCAGTACAGGGATTTAAGGAAACAATCAGAGGGAATATTTAAAGAGCAACTCCATCCATATATCTAAATGACAAGTAAAATTTGGTATTAAAGCAATTAACCTAATATTACCATCTACCTATGAAGGCGCTCAGGACTCCATTTTTTCTGTCCACCCATGAAAATGATGATACCCATTAGGGCGCCATTTTTTTTGCTGTACCCCAATTCTATAGTGCATCACTTTCAAGGTAAACCTTAGGGGGATTAGGGGTGGATATATTATAAATGTCAAAGTGGCGTACATTTCATCAATGTCGCCGTCTGCCTTCCAATTGGTAAGTGGCACACACTATATATATATATATATATATATATATATATATATATATTTTACATGGCATATGAATATATTTATGATGTGACATTAATATACTATACTGGTCCAGGAAGGGTAACTGTGTGCCCCAAAGAGCTTTGGGATGTTTTTTTAATCCCAGTTTGCCTCTGTCTGGGACTTACTTTACTGCCTGCATGTATGTATGTGTGTGGCTGGGGGGGGCAATTGCCTGCATGTGTGCATGTGGGGGGCTTGACTGCCTGCATGCATGTGTGTGTGTGTGTGGGGGGGGGGCTTGCATGCATGTGTGTGTGTGTGTGTGGGGGGGGGGGCTTGCATGCATGTGTGTGTGTGTGTGTGGGGGGGGGGGGGCTTGCCTGTAATATTATTATAAAATTCTTAGGTGGTGTTTAAATAATTTTCTGTGTCGTGCTACCCGCTGCACATTTCCCTCTTTCCTGTTTTCAAAAGTTGGGAGGTATGTGTTGAGGGTTGTTGACCTGCTGGAAAGTGAACCTACGCCCCAGTCTCAAGTCTTTTGCCTCGAACAGGTTTTCCTCTAGGATTGCTATCTTACGGTCAACTCTGCACAGCTTGAAGAAAAGCATCCCCACAGCATGCTGCTGCCACCACCAATGTTGACAATAGGGACGGTGTGTTCAAGGTGATGTGCAGGGTTTGCTTTTCTCCACAAATAGCTTTTAACATTTAGGATAAAAAAGCTTTTGTCATTTGAGCAGAGCACCTTCTTCGACAAGCCTGCCGTGTCCCATACATAACTTGAGGCAAACTGAAAACAGGACTTCTTATAGCTTGCTTTCAAAAATGGCTTTCTTCTAGCCCCCTCTCCCATAAATGCCATGACTAATATTTGTCCTGTGGACAGGTTTTCCCACCTGAGCTGTGGATCTCTGCAGCTCCTCCAGAGTGGTCAATCCTGGCTAATTCTCTTATCAGTGCACTTCTTGCCATGTCATTTTAGGTGGGCGGCCATGTTATGGTAGGTTGTCTAGTGCCATAGCTTGGCCTGTTTTTTTTCTACCCAACAAACAATATGACTTTATCCCTGAGCTGTCTTGTGTGTTCCCTGGTCTTTATTATGCTGGTTGTTCATTAACAACCTCTGAGGCCTTTACAGAACAGCTGATACATAAAAAAGACAAACAAAAAAAAAAACTTTACCTTGTCCCAAAATCAGTGTGGTCACTGGCGCTTCGGGCAGCGACTGCTTGGAGGTTACTCCGTTCTGTGCACGCTCAAGTGAATAGACCGACGTGTGCGCGCACAGAGTGGGGGTGCCAGCTTGCAACCTTGCCAAGATGATGCCCCAGGGTTAGGAACGCCAGTGGAATGCCACTGCTTTGCAGGAAAAAGGTAAGTTTTTTTTTTTTTAATCTCCTCATCCTGCATCAGCGCTGGGGAAGGGTGGTTACTATATACCGGACTCTTGCAGATCCTACAACAGTAGAATCATTTTTGGCATTATGGCAACCCTGACCATTGCTCCTGTTCTGCATGTCATGTTGTACTTGGCCCCGACTTTTCACAGAGCTCCCCAAAGTTCAGTTTTCCATCTGGCTAAATGTGTACAAGAGTGTACAGGACCTGGTCAGGCACCATAGAGAATATTGGGTGCCTTCATCTGGGCTCGCTCTTTGAAAGTGCTTCCTCTGGGGGCTGGTGCACAGAACTGCAGGGAGCTCATCGATATGCCAGGTGCTGCGTACAGTGACAGACGCAGGCAGTTTAAAGGGTTTGTCTCAAGCTTCAAATGAGACTTCAAATTTGGGTTCTGCAGTAAAACCTTTTAAAGCCATCCCTCTAGTTAGAAAATTACTGGCCTGCTTGAACCCAAAATCAGGAAAAACTCTTTATAGGTTCTGTGCATCTATGATGCTCTCTTGGCCCGTGTGACCAACTGTGCACAATGAGGTTCACCGGGCAGGCATGTGGTAGATGCACGTCCACTGGCAATGGAGCTGTGGGAAAGTCATTTGGCCTAATTTTGGGCTTAATGTTTTTGTCTGGACAGCCGCAATTGGGTCTCACCTTTTGTGCTTGTCCTTCACATGCTTCTTTGGATTCCCTGCTAGCTGCTGGCTGATGCTGTGTGGCGCATCCCTCAAGCCAAAACTCTTGGCCACATGGCCCAGGTGCAGGGAACGAACGTGGAAGATGTGCTTCAGGTTCTTCGGGTAGGTGGCATATGACCGAATGAAGGACTGCAGAGCTGGAAAACAAGTGACGGAAGAAGTTGGAGCACAGCCATAATGACAGAGAACAGAAGCACACAACCTGAACATATCTAACTTGAGAAGGATAAATAGGACTGACACAATTAGGAAAATAGAAACAAAAGGATGTGGAAGGGAATGGAAGCAATGGAATGAACAAGAAAAGAAAGAAGTAAATAAATTAAGCAGATTGTCCATGCAGAGAAGTCATCCTGATGTGCTGCTGAATAAAGTTGATTAAGAAAAGCAAGGGATAAAGGAAGAAAGGTAGGTAAGAAAAGGACAGAAACCAAGAGAGAAAAAGGAAAACAATCCACAGGTAAGTAAATATAAGAAAAGGAAAAAGGGAAAAGAAACAGAGGGAAGGAACAAAACAGATGTGGAAGAAACGGAAAAAAGGGAAACTGAGGTAAAATAAGAGAAAGAAAAGTCATTATACAAAAATAAATTATTAAAAAAAGGGAAAACAAAGCAAAGGAAGGGAGGAAGTAACAGTAGAGACAAGAGGAAGGAACAAAGAGGGGACTAATGCATACCATGATAATTATACAATTGTCAACAAGAAGAATCTGACCAATTTGAAATGCGCTAAACAGATTAAATGCAAATATACTACACAGGCCCTTGCTATCTGCCCCCTCCATCTGACCGGATTGGTCCAGCCCCACTGAGATTCCCCAGCATCTCCCAGCTGTCATTCTCCAGGATATCGCTCTTCGCTTTCATTATGGCTCCTGAGTGGCAATATCCAACAGCGGGAGGGGAGATTAATCCTGAGCTCGCTGTAAGCTCCCATCAGCTGAGAGCAGGAGAGGGAAGCTTAGAACAAAATGCTCCAGGCCCGGACATTTACGTGTACTACTTGTGCGCTATACGTGCTTCGGTTGAAGTGTCACGCCACATCACTCACTAGCCACCATAATATACAGCAATAACAGACCCAAACATGGGCTGAATGGCCATAGGGAGACCCAGGACAATGCGTGGGGGGCTGCACTGCTTTGGGGCCAGTTGAGCTGCTGCTTTTAACACGCACATTCAATCCCTGCCCCCTTAGTCTCCCTCTCAGTCCCATGTACCCAGTCCCACTGTACCCACATGCCAAAGAACCCCAGCCCCCAATAATGTAGACCCGTCGTCATGGTTTGTAAGGGGGGGGGGGGGGGGGCTCAGCAAGGATGTCTCAGGCTGGCCAGGAGCTGATAAAATCCAGGGCAGATTTTTGGCTCCAGTCCACCACTCTTCCTGAATCATAATACCCACCACTGATCGGGGTGCCCCAGGGGGAGCGAGTTTCCTTGGAGATTCAAATACTCCAGGGTGGATTTTGGTCCACTTTAATCATATAGGAAATAGATGAAAGGGAAAAAAATAGGAGAACAGAAGAAGCAAATGTGGAGAAATGGGAGGGAAAGTAACTCAAGAGAGGGAGGCAGGAAAGATATGAAAGAAAGGTAAAAAAAAAAAGCATATGAAGAGGAAGATGGGGTCCATTCCAGAGCCAGGTGAGAATTCTCACTCCTCATTTGTGAGAGAAAACTGCCATTCACTTTCAGACACCAGTGGTTTCAGGTTTCTTGTTTACTTAAAGTTGACCAATTACCAGGATTTTGACTATCCGGGTGATTGGTCCTCTTAACTGGGGAATCCCAATTTGAGCAGGGTCTTGTCCAATTAGCACTTTATGCCATACATAATACAAAGCCTATCTGAATGGCTGGGTGCAGGAACTGGAGGGATGCTGGAAATGCAGCCACTGGGAGAAAGGTAAGCTATTGTGGGTGATTGGGGGTGGTGGCAGTTGAGTTGGAGCTTTGCCGGATCGGGATGCCCCAGGGACAGTTTAAGACTCTAAAAATATAATTCTGTGAGTACTCACCTGTAGAATTGTTTTTGTAGTATACAGCACGTCCTGTTTCACTAATTCCTTACGTCTGGGTTACCCGCCACAAGGTGGCGCAGTGGACTGCAGAAAAGACCTGTGGCATCTCCCGGCCCTATAAAAAGCCAGGAACCTCCCACAAATTCCCAGTGTTACAAAGCAGTTAGACAAGAAGTCGGGAGAACAATAACGAAGAAATCCCAAAAGGAGCATTTGAACAAATCACCATACAGAGGAAACCAAGAATAATGAAAACAAGGGAGGGATGAAACAGGACGTGCTGTATACTACAAAAACAATTCTACAGGTGAGTACTCACAGAATTGTATTTTTCCAAGTATACAGCACGTCCTGTTTCACTAATTCCTTACGTCTGGGACATCCAAAAGCAGTGTCCGTAAGGTAGAGTGGGATCCCAAAAGCAACGTCGAGCAGTTTAAACCACTGCCGCCTGAAGAACCTTGCGGCCAAAAGCAGCATCAGCTGAGGCCCTAACATCAACCTTGTAAAACTTGGAAAAAGTATGAACAGAAGACCAAGTTGCGGCCTTACAAACTTGTTCAACAGAAGCTTGGTGCTGAAAAGCCCAATAGGCACCAATAGCACGAGTAGAATGAGCAGTAAGGCGGAAGAGAGGCTCCTTCCCCTTAGCAGAATACGCTTGCACCACCGCCTGACGGATCCACTTGCTGATAGTGGATTTAGCCGGAGGCAAACCCTTCCTAGGTCCAGAAGGAAGAACAAAAATAGCATCAGTCTTCCTGAAGGATTCAGTAGCTACCAAATAAAACTTCAGAACCCTGACCACATCCAAGGAATGCAAAGTCCGCTCCTTAAGATTATTAGGATTAGGGCACAAAGAAGGCAAAACAATGTCCTGATTGAGATGAAAAGCAGACACAACCTTAGGCAAGAAATCTGGCTTAAACCGAAACACCTGGTGTCGCTCAAAATAAGGAGGTTTGATGGAAAGCGCCGCCAACTCAGAAACACGCCTGATAGAAGTGATAGCCACCAAAAAGACTACCTTAAGAGTCAGAATGGGCAAAGCGGCCTCACGAAGAGGCTCAAAGGGACGACCCTGCACAGCAGATAATACCAGATTCAGATCCCAAACTGGTAACATAGGCTTACGTGGCGGACGCATGTGGAAAAAGAAAAAACCCTTGGAAAAAGATCTTAACCAAACGGTGATTGGCAAAAGATCTTTGGAAAAAAATTGCCAGAGCTGAAACATGACCTTTGAGGGTACTAAGTTGAAGGCCCGAATCCAAACCATGTTGCAAGAATTCCAGAATTCTGGGAATAGAAAACACCCGACAGGGAAGAGATTTGGACTCACACCAGGCAATGTAAGCATGCCAGACCCTGTAGTAGATAAAGGACGAGGACTTCTTCCTAGCCCTAATCATGGTATCAACAACAGAGGCAGGCAACCCCTTTTTCATCAAGATGTAGGTTTCAGCAGCCAAGCCGTCAAAGCCAGCGTTTGTAAATTGGGATGGCGCAGCTGCGTCTGAGTCAGCAGGTCTGGATCCTTGGGCAGGATGTATTGATCTACTGCCAACTGCACAATGTCTGTGAACCACAGCCTTCTTGGCCAACAGGGGGCTACCAGAATGGTTGGCACCCCATCCTGGGTTATCTTGCGCAGCACCCTGACCAACAGAGGAAACGGAGGGAACACAGAGGAGCCGAAACCCCTTCCAAGGCATTGCTAGCGCATCCGTGGCGAAGGCCAGAGGGTCCTGTGACAGAGAGACAAACCTGGGAAGCTTGTGATTGTGACGGAATGCAAACAGGTCCACATCCGGCAGACCCCAGCGACGGCACAGGGAGCGAAACACCCTGTTGCTGAGGGACCACTCCCCCAGCCGAAACATCCCCCTGCTCAAGGAGCCTGCCTCCAGGTTTTCCACTCCCGGGATGTAAACTGTCGAGATGCAGGAGACATTCTCTTCCGCCCAGGACAGTATCAGGGACACCTCCTTGAGGGCTCGATTGCTCCGAGTCCCTCCCTGATGACTGATGTAGGCCACCGCTGTCTGGTTGTCCGAGTGGATCTGAACAGCCCAACCCCGAAGGTGTGGGGTCAGCTGGGAGAGAACCAACCTTATCGCCCGCAGTTCTAGAATGTTGATGGGAGCATGGGCCTCCTGAGGGCCCCACTGACCCTGGAACTTCAGAGACTTCCAGCCCCCCCCCCCCAACCTATCAGACTGGCATCTGTGGTGACTGTCTCCCAGCACGGGGGCAGAAAGGTCCTGCCCACTAGAAGATGCCTTGAGTCCAACCACCACAAGAAGGACTGACTGACCAGAGGCGACAGAGCAAATTCCTGATCCAGGGACACAGGGTCCCGATCCCACACTGAGAAGAGGTGTAGTTGAAGAGGTCTCATGTAAAACTGAGCATAGGGGACCGCCTCGAAGCAGGACACCATCAGGCCCACCAACTGCATCCACTGCCGAATGGAGGGATGAGGACAAGAACGTAGAAACCGTGCATGCGTCTGCAGGCTCTCCACCTTCTGCTGAGGCAGGAAAACCTTGACCTGAGATGTATCCAGAGTCATGCCCAGAAAGGACCTCACCAAGGACGGAGACAGTGAAGACTTGGGATGGTTGATCACCCAGCCAGCACCTTGGTGAAAACCCGAGGAGCTGAGGTAAGACCGAATGGTAAGGCCACAAATTGGTAGTGCTGATCCTCCAGAGCGAACCTTAGAAACCTCTGATGACCTGGGAAGATAGGCACATGAAGATAAGCATCCTTGATGTCCACAGTGGTCATGAAGTCGCCCGGGCGCAGGGTACTGAACGCCGAGCGCAGAGTCTCCATGCGAAAATGCTTGAACCTGACAAATTTGTTGAGGCGCCTCAGGGACCCATCCTTTTTGGGAACTGAACAGATTCGAGTAGAAGCCTCTGCCCCTTTCCCAGAAGGGCACCGGGCAGATGACACCTAATTCCAAAAGGCCTTGGACGCAAGCCCTGACCAAAAAGGAGGTTTTGAGTCATCCGGGATCTGATAAATCTTGAGGGCGGCCAGGCTGCAAACTCTATCTTGTACCCGGAGGACACCACCTCCTGAATCCACCGGTCTGAGACGCGCAGTCCCCAGACGTGAGCAAAGGGCCGCAACCGTTCCCCCACCCGGATGGGTGAGGGCGCCTCCTCATGCCTCAGAGACCGGGACGTCCACAGCCTCTACCCCGGCCCCAAGGGTCTCTACGTGTCCCCGCAAATGGTGCACCCCGGCCAGTCCTGGGAGCACGGAAGGAGGGAAGAACCAGCCCCCCGAAAGGGCCGCGGCAGCCTCCTGCGTTGAGGCAGCCTACCATCCTTGGCAAACAGATCCAGGCGCTCACCAAAGAGCCGTAGCTCCGTAAAGGGGAATCCAGCGAGAGCCTTCTTAGTAGCATTATCAGCCGCCCACTGACGCAGCCAAACAGAACGGCATATAGCCACCAAAAGGGCAGAATTCTTACCACACATCCGGACCGCATCATCCATAGCAGAAAGAATAAATGCAACAAATTCATAGCAAAGCAGGAGGGATCTACAGTCCTCCCCCCTATTGGCATCCGATGCATTATCCAGAAGGCACTTGAGCAACCCTTTAATAGCAAGAGCCGTGATGGCAGAAGCGCACACAGGGCGCAGCGCAGTTCCCGCACAAGCAAAAGCGTGACAGGCCAGCTGATCCACACGCCGGTCCTCACCATCCCTCAGAGTGGAAGTGTCAGGGGAATGCATGACCGAGGTATTGGACAACACAAGCACGGGAGCATCCACCTCGGGGGGACACGACCAGTGCTTAACCACATCAGCAGGGGAGGGATACCTTCTGTCCCAACTCTTGGGCACCGTGGGCAATCTGCTAGGACATTCCCACTCCTTGAGCACCAGATTATTAAAGTGGTTCTGCTCAGGGAACTCCAAGCGTTGTTTAACAGTGTGAAAAAGCTCACCCTGCTGCTTTTTAGCCGCCACAGGAGGGGTAATACATAGTACTTCAAAAATGTGAGCCAACAGTCTATCAGTATCCTCGGGAGACCATGGATCTTCTCCAAAAGGAGACCCAGTACCACCATAAACCTCCGGCTGTTCCCCAGAGCAATCATAATCAGAGAAAAGTTCCCCCCTCTTCTAGGGGGTAATGGCCAGGAAAAGAATAATGTCCCTCATCCTCCTCAGGAAAAAGGGAAACAGCGGGAGTTAAATGCCGCTTCTTGCCAGAAGCCTTACGGGGGGCAGGCACAGAAATATGCCACCCACATAGCCAAATCATAATGTGATTCCCCGCTAGCATGTTCCTCACTAAGGGTCAAATGCAGGCGCGGGGGTGGGGGGTAGGTGATGTAGAAGGGGGCGCAGAGCTGGGCAGCGTAGCAGGCAACCCAGACTGCAGCGCAAGAACCTTCTGGGCGCATACCCTGACACCATCACTCACAGGGGATACCCCACACGCAGCACACAGCTGGGCTTGTCCCGAAGGAACCCCAAGCAGATTATCCCCGGAAGCCTCCATATGGTGATTATTATAGGTGCCAACAGCCAGTATAGGGTCACGGCTAACCAGAGCCACCCAGGATGCCCAGAAGCCCGCTAGGGAAGGTGGGAGATGAAAAGGGCAGGGCCGGGAGAAACCACAGTCATGGTTGTCCCGCCTGAAAGACACAATAAGGACATATAAAAATCCTGCAGCGCAGCAATATTTATACATTAAAAACAACCCCACAGGGAACTCATGGACCAAGAGGATAAGATGCACCGACTGCCCCACAGGGAAAGCACGACGCAGCTCCAGAAGAAACGAGGGTCCCAGAGCGTAGTGAACACAAAATTGAGAGGTCCTTGAGGGGCGGGCCGCAGTGGTATGACGCGGAACGCGTCATCCGCAGGTCCTGCCCCCCCCCCAAGAGCGCGAAATAGCGGTCACATGACGCGCCAGCGCCATGATAGAACTGAAGAAAAAACACCTCAGATATAGCGCCGCCCACCGTGGAGCGTCGTACAAGACGGCGTGGCGGTGAAAACACATCGCACCCCCGCCAGTTAGATAAATTAGGGATGCCCTGGTCCTTTTTTTATTTTTGTAAACATACTTTTTTATATTTTATATTTTATTTAGAATTTTCAAATTACAACATCTCCTTCAGAGACACATACAGTCAACCCTGCTCCTTTAGGATCCCTAGAAAGCCTAAAAACAGGCTTTAATACTAACCTATTTGGAATCCTTCCCAACAGAAAGCCACAGCTCCCAGTCAGGCTGGCATGCCTGGCAAACCTGAAAGCCCACCAGTGAATACATAGGATGTAAGAATGGTGCAGAAGCACAGCCAAGGTGAGAAAATGAACCCGGGGCTTGTTAATAAGGGCAGCTTGCAAACATAGCATACTCACCTCTTCTACATTTCATGTGACTGCCGCTGGCCAATCAGGTACACTAGACCACTGGTTCTTAAACTGCGGTATGTGTACCCCAGGAGGTACACGGGGATGTTAGGGGTGCACCAACAAAAGGGGTCTGATTGGTATTTCATATTATTGTAACAGTAAAAAATATTTACTTTGTTTAAAAGTACTTTGAGGCATATGGCCTACCGATTTTGGTAAAATTTATAATTGATCCCCTCTTTGGGGGTACTCTGTCTCTAGGGGGTACTTGGCATAAAACGTTTGAGAACCCTGCACTAAACAGTCAAGTCTTAAAGTAGACCAAAACCCATGGCGATTGGCCTGGGAATAAAGATAAGATTCCTGAGCCGATCGATTCCCTCCCCCGGGGCATCCAAAGTCGGGATGCCCCACTGTCTGAAACCCCCCCAGTCGCCCTGTTCACTTACAATCTTTCCCGGTCCAACGGCGCATGCTCGAGCCGCGGCCACATCCCCGCTATCCCTCTAGCAGGGTGCATGTCCGCACCAGGAATTTGTGAATGGCCGGTGCGGGCATGCTCCCTGTTATAGGGTAGCAGGGGATGTGGCCGTCAGCACTGGACAGGCGGCCACGCATGCACCGCAGGACCCGGAAGAGGTGAGTTGGTTTCGGTGACCTGGATGTTTCACACAGCAGGGCATGGACCAAAACCCAGGATAGTCAAAATTCGGGGCTTTGGTCCACTTTAATAAAGACACGTCCACCCAGCCAATGAAAATGATGGCAGCCATTTCTCATTTTGGCATGCCATACAGCAGAAAGGGGAGCATTGCTGTGCCCAGAATCAGGCTTGAAATATAGTAAAAGGGAGGGTATTAGGCCTGCCGATACTGATTTGGGGCTTCCCAGTAAGTAAAGAAGCAACCCTAATCATGAAGACTGGATTGGTGCCTTTTTGACTGTGTCCCCTTTAAAAGAAAAGTATTAAAAAAAGAAAAAAAAGAAGAGGATCTTTTCTTTGACGTTCGGCATTAGGATGTGACCCAAAAGGGCCCAGTAACTGGGGTAAGTCTCACCTTTCTTAGCCCATAATGATGTCTCTGGACTGGCATGGATGTAATCTTCAAATTTAGTCTGCAAGACTGTCGCTCTTTCCCGCATGGCCAGGAGATTGTTGGCATCACTGTTCTGTTTGGCAGAGATCAAGAGAAGAAAAATAAAAAAATAAAAAGAGAAGGAGGGGGTTAAATTAAAAGATGGGTGAGAGTATGACAGTGAATAATAAGCAGTTTTAGGATGGATTTAATAATGGTAAAGTGACACAGTATCCCTCTCTGGGGCCAGCCAGGGTAATCCTCGCAATATTAATGGTAAAAGACAAGAAATGATATTGCAATAAAAACGATGGAGAAGGGCGGGAGTCACCAGGGATGGGGGGTTGTAGCCAGCAGTAAAGCACATACAGAAGAGGTATAAAGATGGCAAGCATTTACAAAACTCTTTATATTTTAAATGAACGCTGATAGATCAAAACCAAATAAAAAGCATTGTTAAAATGTAATATGTACCAACAATGAGATTTGAGTTACTAAAAAGATACAGTAAAATTCAAAAATACTTTTGAGGAAATAAACAACTTCATGACCAGTTTGCTGATCTAGACAGTAGGTGCTTTGAGTCAAACAATTCTATATATTCTAATCTGCTGTGAAAATCATAGGGACCCAGGATTACTATTGCAGATATCCAAAGATGTCTTCTCATGTAGGCCCATGTATACCCCCTGTGGATGGCTTGCAATCCAGCAATGATCGTCAGGGCCTGCTGGCAGCTTGGTGCCGACAGGAGCCAGAGACTAACAAAGATGGCAACAAGCAGCAACGTAATCATCAAACGACTGATGCCGGATTGCAGGCCAGTTAAGTTTTTTTTCATGTAATCCCCCACTCTGCTACAGCGCTAGGGGAGGTTGGCATGGCTGGGGGAGGGGGATTTAAAAACAGGCAGTCTGGGCTGGACTGGCCCTTTAAGCAGGCCCATGTCTACTGTTGTTTATGTGGCAATACCCAGAGATATTCCCTTCTAGAGGCCAATGTCTACCTTTTGTATGGCCTCAGAGAAGCTCCCTTAAGTAGGATGAAGTCTACCCTTGTAAGTGTCCAGAGATGTTTCCCATGTCTACCCTTTTGAAGGTCCATCTCTAAACTGGGGCGGGGGGGGGGGTCTATTGACATTCTCTTATGTAGGCACATGTCTTAACTCGTAGGTGTCCAGAGATGCTCCCTCATGTAGGCCTATATCTACCTTTAAGGGTAATGATGCTACCTCATGCAGACCCATGTGGGTGTCCAGACTCATGTCTACCTTTGTAGGAGTGCAGGGATGTTCTGGTCCCTCATTCAGGCCCATGTCTACTCTTGTTTGTTTCCTCATATAGGACCATGTCTTCCCTTGTTTGTCCAGACATCTGCCTCATGTAGGCCCATGTCTTTTTGGTGTCCAGAGAAATGGGACTACATGTCTGTTAGACCAGACATGCTTCCCCCTTGGCCTAATATCAAACTATAAACATTACTCACACTTTAGTGGACACAAATTATGTCTTGCACTGCCTACAAGAGATCTTTATTCTGTATGTAGGTGTCTCATGCGATTCTAAAATACATACAGTTAGGTCCATAAATACATTTGGACACGGACATGAATTTTGCTTTGTTTTACTCAAACATATTCAAGTTATAGTTATATAATGGACTTTGACAGCTTTGCCAACAAAGGGTTTTCAACCAAGTATTAGAAATTAACATTTAATTTACAATTCTTTAATTTGTCCAATTACCTTTGAACCCCTGAAATGAAGGCTTGGAGTTTTTTTATGCAAACTTTTTGTTCAACCAACTCCAAGTCTGCATCTGAATTATTTTGTTCAATATTCATTGTGGTAATGTACAGCACTAAAATTAGAAAAGTGCTGTCTCTGTCCATATATTTATGGACCTACCTGTATAATCAAATACATAGGGCTTCTCTCCCTCTATCCTCTCATTTCCATTCTCTTTTCAATTCTTTGGTATCTAATAATTTCTTCAATTGTTTCAACCTTTGATTAGGTTTTTACTTCTTCACGGTGTTGAGAGACTGTAGAGTGATTGCTGTTGGCTTCCTGTGACCCTTATGGAGGTGCAGCTAGTTGATTTTCTAGCGTTTATATCTTTAAAGTGTATCAAAACCCAAGCCCCAACGGCCCTGAAATCTATAAGATGTGCGAGTTGCAGACGCATCCCCATGCCAGGCATTTTTAAATGGTCATTGCGAGCATGCTTCCTGTTAAGAGGGTAGCAGGGGATGCGGCTACCAGTGTGCTCGGATCCGCTCGCCTTAGACGAAGCGGCAAAGGGACGGGAGCTGATCCGAGTGCGCCGATGGAACAATAGGGCTGCGCATGTGTCGTAGGCCCGGGGAAGGGTGAGTGAGAACGGGCGACCTGGGAAGGGGGGGGGGGGGGGGGGTGGTGCTGGGGGCACGGACCAAAACCTAGGATAGTCAAAATCCTGGGTTTTGGTCCACTTTAAGTTTGCAATGGCCAATTTGGAAGACTTTTAATGGGATTTTCAGTTTATAACGAACATATCTGCTCTAGTCCTTATTATTCATATTTTAATTGTTACATACCTGGCAACATAATGCATAATGTAAGCCTATATTATTGCAATTTGTATTAATCTATTTTCTATTTCTTAAACCTTCAACAAAAATATTGTACAAGAAAATATACAGTAAGAGGTCAAAGCACACAGTCTATTACAGGGTTTCCCAGGATCTTCTCCTTTAGTACCACCTGACATTTTCCAATAATCCAAAAGTGGACTCAAATTCATAAAAATTACCGTATTTGCCGGCGTATAAGGCGACTTTTTCCCCCTATAAAACATGCCTCCAAGTAGGGGGGTCGTCTTATACGCCGGGTGCACCTGGGTCACATACATATAAATGTACTTACCTTCACCAAGCTGGGCAGCACGATCGTCCTCCTGCAGAGCGATGCTCTTGCTCAGGCAGCACTAGTTGATCAGAGCAGGGAGAGACTGAGCAGGCCGGCAGGGTGAGCGCCGAGCAGATCAGCTTTCCTGCTCTCAGGCACTGTGTGGGCAGGCAGGGGGCTGGCTCCTGGCACGCACTCCTGACATCGCCCTCGCTGCTCTCCACTTCAGCATCTGATCTGAGGTGTGATTTATTTAAGATTTATTAACAAAAAAAAAAAGTTTCTATGGGGCATCCCCCAGTGCAAAACCCCCAACTGGCCCCTTTCCCAGAGCCCACACATTACACACTATGCCATTAGATGGGACACATTCTAAACAACCCAGGCATGTCCCCAGCTATAGGCGAGCAGGGATGTGGCCGCAGTGTAATGTGGTGTGGACTCTGGGAAACGGGGTCATTGGGGAAGTTTACACAGGGGACATCCCAAATTGGGGGAGTTTACACAGGGGGCATCCCAACTTGGGGGAGTTTACACAGGGGGCACCCCAACTTGGGATGCCCCACTGGGTTTTGATTCCTGCATCAGGGCCACACCACATTACACTGCGGCCACATTCCTGCTCGCCTTTAGTTGGGGCCTGTGCTGGCTATTCAGAATGAGTCCATCTAAAGGCATAGTATGGATGTGGCTGCAGTGTAATGTGGTTTGGGCTCTGGGAAAAGGGCCAGTTGGGGGGTTTCACACAGTAGAGGGAACCCAATTTGGCATGCCCCTGGACAAACCCACTGGGGCATTCCAATTCGGGATGCCCCACTGTAAAACCCTCCCTATTGGCCCTATTCACAGAGCCAACACCACATTACCCTGCAGCTGCATCCCTACTATGCCTTTAGCTGGGACGCATTCTGAATAGCCAGCACAGGCACGTCCCCAACTAAAGGCGAGCAGGGATGTGGCTGCAGTGTAATCTGATGTGTGCTCTGGGAAAAAGGCCAGTCGGGGGTATTTCACACAGTGGGGATTCCAAATTTGGGAGGCCCCACTCAGTTTTGTTCCCTACTCCAGGGGTATCCCAAATTGTGGTCCTCCACTGTGTGAAACCCCCCATCTGGCCGTTTTCCCAGAGCCCAAACCACATTATACTGCAGCTGCATCCCTACTATGCCTTTAGCTGGGACGCATTCTGAATAGCCACATCCCAAACTAAAGGCGAGCAGGGATGCGGCTGCAGTGTAATCTGATGTTCTTTTACGTTTTATTTGGTGTGCGGAAGAGGGAGTAGTCTTATACAGCGAGTATAACAAACTCTATATTTTGAGTGGAAATGTTGGGGGGTCGTCTTATACGCCGGCAAATACGGAAGTCTTCTTAAAGACATTTCCTTAGGGACATACAAATTTTGATGTCCCAGAGCGTGAACCCACTGGTTTCCCCAACAAAACACCTTGACCATCTATTATATGGCTGTGTCTAAGCTTAGACTCTAGCTCAGGTTTTGGTCCATTTTAATACCACCCAAGAGTAGCTTGAGTACCACCAGTGTTACTTGCACCCCTGGTTGGGAAGCTTTGGTCTATTACATTTGTTGCATTGTGTATATATAATAGTATACAGACTTATAGTCTTACTCGTAATTACTAAATTTCTAATGAAGCCATAAGACATGCTTTAGTCTTTAGCAACCAGACTTCACCTGTCCGATGTTCTAGTAACAAAGATATCATTGATTGATTGTGGTGGTTGTTAGCAGTGTGGCAGTTTGTCTTGCTGACAGACTTATTCCTTTAAGCTTTTATTTTTAATATGTATGCAAAACCGCATTGGTTAGCCATTCCTCAGGTGGACACAATCCAGCATTATTAAATCTAAAGCGCTTTAATAATGAGAAAAAAAATAAAAATAAAAAAAATAAATCCGACTTCACTTGCCAGTCCCCACTCTCTCCTCCTTTGGATACACTAAATCCTCCCTCGCCTCTCGCCTTCCCTTTAACTTCTTCAAATTAATAAGATGTTTGTGGACAGGGGAGCCAGGGTGGAAGGTAACAGGGGCTTGTTCGAAGGGAACAGTTGTTAAAAGTAATATTGGAAAGCGGGCTCTGGCCGGGGGTGGCATAAGCAGCAGAAATCCGGCTAAATCGTTAAATAAACAGAGCGGCAGCCAGGACTGAATCCCTCAGTTGGTTACTGTATACTTTCTGTAACGTGGCTCAGAATAGATCTGAGGAACGCAGGGAAGGGGAGGCGAGCAGGAGGCTTCAGAATTCCAATAAAGACCTCAAATTGAAGACGGCCCTGCTGTGAGTTTCCGCCAGAAAATTAAAGAGTGCTCAATCTTAAGTGACAGATGACTTGTCTCAATGTCACAACTGCCAGGGGGATTAGTGATAATATGGCAATATATTACAAAGGGGGGGGGGAGAGGGGAATAAGCTGGCGAGGTTTCTGCTGGAGGACTGCGCCTTCCTTAAAGGTAACATTCTTCGTACTGCTATCCATCAGCTTGCTCTGGTGGTCCTGTAGCCTTAGTCAGCCTATTTAAAGCACCAGTTCCATGCGTTGACTGTGAAATATTGCTGTCCCTTCATTATTTTCTAGGTTATTTTTAATAACCAAGTTATACATTGGTTAAGCAGCTGCCATGTTTATTTCGATCGCTTGGATGGGTGCTAGCACATTGGTGTGCGTCTTTAGCTTTAAGGGTCGGCAGTCATCCCCCCACCCAACTGATGTACAGCACTGGAGGTGTAGGGCAGGTGAGCTAGCGCCCAATGTATCCATTGTGGTGTATGTCCTGATTAAAGGGCTCTAATTGATTAGAATAGGAAGGCTCATGTATAGAGGGGTCTTGTTATTGTGACCAATGCCTCGGTTTTTAACCAGATTTTAAAGAGAAACAGACAAAGGGAGCACAGATTTTGAAACTGGTTAGCCAGCAAGGTCTATAATCTGTTCAAGTGCACTGCCCAGTTTCAATTGGTTGAGTGGTGGCCACCATTGCTATTTGTATCTTCTTCAACGAGACCTTCAACATGATTTAATGAAAAGTCCAAACCCTTAAAAAACTATGCCCCAGCATCTAAAATTAATAAATTTAAGTTTTTTGTCACTTACTTATTATTGTTTCCCTCACTGGGCTTCAACTCTGTCCAGGGCTCTAGGATAAGGGCGCCGCCATCTTGACTCAGAAGCATCACATACCGAGGAGAGGAGAGCGGGATAAGGTACCGGGGGGAGGGGTTATAGCTGTGCTTTCCTCAGACAGAGCAGAGCTGGGGTCATGGAAAAATACAATTCTGTGAAATACTCACCTGTAGAATTGGTATTATTAGTATACAGTACGTCCTGCTCCAAATATAATACTTACACTCGGGGTTATCCTCCGCCAGATGGCGCTGTACTGCAGAAGCATGCGAAAACAGGCTCCTCCCGGGCCTTCAAATACCCAGGGACCTCCCACGAATCCCCAGCATTGACAAGCAGTGAACAAGAAGCCGGGAGAATTAAACCACCCAGAACAACTGGTAAAGATAACCATGATAACAATCACCAGGGTGGGTTGGAGCAGGACGTACTGTATACTAATAATACCAATTCTACAGGTGAGTATTTCACAGAATTGTATTATTCTTAGTATACAGTACGTCCTGCTCCAAATATAATACTTACACTCGGGACATCCAAAAGCAGTGTCCATAAGTAGGGTGGGATCCCCAACAACAATACAACCACAGCAGACAGTTAAAGCACTGTCACCTGCAGAACCAGACGGCCAAAACAGCATGAGCTGAGGCCCTAACATCAACGTTGTAAAAAGAAACCTTGCAAAAGGAATGAAACAGAAGGCCAATGTTAGTGGCCTAAACAATCCGTTCAACAGCAAAACCGGAGCTGAAGCCCAAGAGGCATCAAGCCCGCATATAAGGAATCAAGGCGACAAGGGAGGTTCTCCCCCTTGCCTGAATAGGCCTGAGTAATAGCCTGACAATCCGATTAGCAATGAATTTGGCATAAGCCAAGGCCAAAAAACAAGGTACCAGGAGTAACATCCATTAAGGTAACTACCAGGACCAAACCGCCCAACTCGAGAGCGGGCGAGAATGAGCCCATTAGGATGTAATGACCCCAAGCCCCAAGAAACCTCAGTTCCCTTAAGGAACACAGTGAATTCTAAGAAAAAAACTGCCAACACCTGCATAAGGAATGCAGAACCACTTACTCGACGTTGCAAGAAAGGGGGACAGCCGTGGAAAACAATATCTCAGATAACTGAACATACGACACCTACAGATGTAGAGAATCCGGCTTCAGGCGAACTCCACCTTATCTTGGTGTATCTCAAGGAAGGAGAGCTAGGTAGACCGAAACCGCCCGCTAACACACGCCTGACCAAGGCAACCTTGAGGTTAAGGACATCCAGACAGCGTCCTGAACAAGACCAAGGGACAATCCCACAAGCAGACCGAATGAATTCAACTTCAATCCCAACAGGGACCATAGGAGTACATGGAGGATGCACGTGGGCACCCCCTGAAGGAAGTCTTAACCAAGTAAGACTGAACCAGAGACTGCTAAGGCAAGGTGGACAGGGCAGAGCCTGACCCCTCAGAGAACTGAGCTGGGGAGCCAACTCCAATTCATGCTGAAAGCCACACTGGAACCTTGGAACCGAGAACGTTCAACAATAAGAGAACTAGACTCGCCCCAATAAATGTGGGTATGCCATACCCAACACAATAGAAGAAGACGAGGAAAAAGCTTACTCCTAGACTTCCCATAGTCACCAACACTGAGACAGCTAAAACTTGTCTCCAACAAGAGGTATGTTTTAGCAGACAGATCGACTAGGCCAGGGACCATGAATTATAGTGACATAAGGGGGGGGGCCCTGAGTGATCAACTGGCGCTCCTGGCAAGATGCAGAACTACTGACCGCAGTACCATGTCTGCAACCACACTAAACTTGGTCAACTGGGGCCACCAGAATCACTGGTCCCCTTCCAGAGTAATCTTCCGCATAACCTTGCCTAGCAGAGGGAATGGAGAAGGACATACAGAACCGACGTCCTGTCAAGACGGTACTAAGGGCATCCGGACCACTGACATAGAATCCTGGGACAGGGAAACAAGGGCCGATAGCCTGTGAAGGTGGCAGGACCCAACAGATCCATGACTGATTGGATTCCATAATGACACGGGGATTAGCACATCCTGTCGCAGAGGGGCTTCGCCGGAGCTAATATCACTAACATGCAGGGAGCATTGTCTCCGCCCAGAAGGGAACATAGACACTCCCTGGAAGGTCTGCCAGCTCCAGGCCCCTTCCAATGGTTAATGTAGTACGTCTGACGTCAGACGGACCGAGCAACCCCAACCTGGCAATTCCGGAGGGGGGACGGCCAAGCAAGAAGCCAACTGAAAAATGCTTCCTGCTTAGACTTCGATAGACGTAAGGACCCTCTAAGGCCCCACCAACACCAAACTTGCTGGGAGTTTTTTTGGAAGAAACCATCCCTTCAACCTGAAAGGTTGGCGTCCATGGTGGCCGCCTCCAGGAAGGCAAGAGGGAATTGCCCCAAACAGGTCCCACGAGTTCATCCACTTTCAAGAGAAAGAACGTCATACAGGAGGGAAGGCCTACAGGCCCTGCTCCCGGAGTGCTGGATCCCTGTCCTATGCTTACCACTAGAAGTCGCAGACGGCCCAAGGGAACTGAGCATAAGGGATCTTTAGCTGCTCGGGCTCCTGCCGACCAAGTTAACCACGGCCCACCAGTTGCATCCCTGCCTGGTTAAGAAACCGGGACAGTAGTGAGGGACTGGGCCCATGAGACCAGAATGCCCACCTAATTGCTGAAAGGGGGAGAATCTGGTTTGAACCTGATCCAGAATCATTCCTTTTAATGGAGTCACCACTTTAGGGAACAGCGAGGACTCGAGGTGATTGAACACCCATCCAAATGACTCCCAATGGCCCGCCAGCCAGGTATCCAACTATCCTGACTCAGAGACAGGGAAGTAAGGAAGGGCGTCCGGGTAAACATCGCGCGGACGTCCCTTGGTCTCATCGGAGACATCACCATCGACAGCACCTGCGTGACACTCTAGGAATTGAAGAGAGGCCAGATAGCAGGACCACAATTAACAGTGTTGGACTTCCAACACGACCTGGAGAGCCTCATAGACCTGAGGGCACAGGCATGTAAAACATGAGCATTGAAAAGTGCCCCAGGCGGCAAGACGCCCACTGGGCGCAAGGTGCTGATGGCCAAACTCAAGAGTATCCATGCAGGAACTGCCTGTAATTAGAGAATTGCTGTGAATCCAGAATGGGCCACCTGACCCATCCTTTGGGGGGCTGTGGGAGGTGGTATATCGGCCCTTGCCTCTGCCAATTACAGGCAATCTGCAAGAGACCCTCAGACCTTGCAGGCCTAACATGGCCTGAGCCAGCAACCAAACAGGGGCAGAGACCAGGAGTACCTGGGGTCTGATAAGGAACTGGGGAAGGCAGTGCAGCAAACTCTATCCTGTATCTGGAGGACACCACCACCTGATCCGCCAGAGTGAGGCGAAATGCCTCCTGATAAGAGCAAGGTGCTGCAGCCATCCCCTCACCCAGCCAGGCGAGGGCGCCCCATCATGCTTGAGGGGGTTTGGTGGAAGATTTGGGCTTAGCCCCGCCGGAGGGGCCAGAGCGCTACCTGCTGCTCGTGGGAAAAGAGTCTGCCCCAAAAATCCGGAAAGACACCCCTGGTTCCTGTTTAACACTAAGGTAGGGGGGAGGGGGGGTGCTCCTGCCTCGAGGGGGCCGAGGTGGCCGTCTGCGAAGGAGTGATTTGCCCTTTTTCCCGAACAGGTCTAGATGGGCCCCAAATAGGAGTCGCCCTCTGAAGGGGAGCCCAGTAAGAGTCTTTTTTGTAGCATCATCAGCACCCCACTGTCGCAGCCAGAGCAGGCGACGAATAGCCACCGCAAGGGCGGAAGTTCTTGCACACATTCTAATCGCGTCCTCTAGCGCCAATAGAATAAACTTCACAAATACATCACAATTGGAGAGTGCATTGAACACCTCCCAAGGGAGATCCTCGGGGTGATGACCGAGCAATTTTTTGATGAGGGTTCTAGCGGGCACCGCAGTAATGGCTGCGGCACAGGCCGGACGCAGCGCCGTCCCGGCACAGGAAAAGGCATGGGAGGCCAGCAGCTCAATGCGTCGGTCCTCAGCATCCCGAAGGGGGAAATGGGTATTTCCTATCCCAGTCCCCTGGAACCCCTGGAAGTTTACTGGGGCATTCCCATTCTTTGAGGACAAGATCATTGTAATGAGCCTGCTCTAAAAATTCCAAACGTGCAGTCGCAGTATGGAAACGCTCCCCTCTAGGCTTGGGGACCTGACCGGGGGGAGAGATAGACAGTGCCTTAAAGACCTTAAAGTGGACCAACACCCAGGATTTTGACTATCCTGGGTCTTAGTCCACTTCGGTGGGGCACCCCCGATCGGGGTGCCCCGCTGTGTGAAACCCCCCCGAACCCCCCGAACTCACCTCTGTCCGCAGCGACGGACAAGCCGCGGACAAGCGGCTCCTCCGCCGCCGCCTCCCGCGGGCGCGCGCATGTCTAGAGGGGCGCGAGGGAGGCGGCGGCGGCCGAAACTAAGGTAAGGAGTTTGGGGTGTTTGGGGGGGTTTCACCCCGCGGGACATCCCGATCTCGAATGTCCCGCGAGGAGGGAGGTGATCGGCCCGGGAATCTTATAGATTCCCGGGCCGATCACCGGTGGGTGTTGGTCCACTTTAAGACCTTAAGCAGTGCCTTAAAGACCTTAAGCAACAGGTCATCAGTGTCACACTGGCCCCAGTATTCCGGGCCAGAATCATCGTGAGTCCTCGTCATCTCATCAGAAGTGCTGGAGTCAGAAAACAATTCCCCTTCTTCAGAAGGGGTATAGTCACACAGAGTAGCAAACCCCTCAGTTCTCATGGAGCATACAGAAACATGGGGCGACAGGTGCCGCTTCCTACCAGGGCCCATACACTCTGACAACCTAGCAATAATCTGTTCAGCCGTAGGCAGTCTGGAAGGGCCCGCAGGCTGCAATTCCCCACTTGTAGGTGACTCAGTAGGAGAGAGATTTAAGCCTGGGGTGATAGGTGAATTGAAGCTAGGTGTAGCCCCTGGCCGACCTGATTGCAGGGCCAGTGCTTGCTCGGCACAGGGTACGCAGACCCGTGCCCTGCCAGCATCAGCATGGGGTTGTCCACACGCTATACACCGCAGGTCTTGTCCCGGAGGGACGCCGGTCACATAATTCTGAGATGCCTCCATATGGTGATTAATCAAAGGCACAATATACCGATAGGGATTTACACTCTAAGTAACCCTGGATGCCCCAAGACCCGCTATGGAAGTGGGAGAATTTAACAAGGCCCGCTATAATTTGACACCGAGCCGGGAGAAGCCAATGGTGTTCATCAGTCTGAAAGTCATAATGGGAATAAAGGGTGTCAGGACCATGCGCAGTAAGAAGGATCGCCGCCATGCGTGCAGAATGCAGAGCGACACAGTCAGAAGACACTTCCTGGTTGCAGGATGCCAGATGCTCCATGAGCCGCCATCTTGGATGTTTAAAGGCTCATAACATGAAGTAGATGAAGGTAGGGTGATTTTTAATGTGAGCAATCTGTATGTACAGGGTGTAGAAATCATATAAGATATGCTCTTATTCAGAGTGAAAGTCCGCTTTCAGGGTCTTAAGCGGAGTGGGCTTGGGACGCCTTGACTATTTTGTGCAGCTTTCACATACATTTGCGAACATGTGCAAACCAAGGCCTAGGTTAAAAAATACGAGCCTTGGCTGGCAAACATCTTCAAATGTATGTGAAAGCTGCACGACAGCACTGTGGTCCACCTATACAAACCCAATGCTGTACCATATGTTCAAGTCCCCTTACATAGAACTATATACTCTTCATAACTTTAACCAAAACAGAGAAACTTTCTAAATGCCCTGTGTCCAACTCTAGATACAAATACGATAAATTACGCAGCACCCGGCCCATACCTTTCAAAGGTCCTCAAACCCTTCTACACACAATGAATATAAAGACTCATCTAGTAGTCCAACTAGGGTCCATTTACAGCAGATAGCAAATGAGTTGGAGCCATCTATACCTGTGCCTCTACTGGCCTAATGACTGTGAACTTCTTTAGGAGGACAGTGTTGAGAGACTGCAGCATGAGTGCTATTGTCTTCCTGCGACCTTTATGGAGTGCTGACCTCATTAAAGCTATTGAGCCACAGTGATCATGTGCTAGAGTTCATTTTGCTCAGCTAGTGTAACAACCTTATTCACTTTTACATTATGCTTCTCACCTTGCTTCCAGCTCTTATGATTTTCAGAAAGTCTTCCATTAGTAAACTGGATAATATCTCCTCCATCTTCATCTCCGATAAACTGATACAAACAGAACAAACAATAAGCATATTTTTCTTGTTCTATTACATAGATTTGCTGTAAAACATTTTCCAAAATATTGCTGATGATTCAATTTAGAAGCCTTAACCATTGTTAAAATGTAAATGAAAATTTGGAAAATGGACCTACACTATTATTAAGGAGACCCAAAGTCAAAAATAAAAGGGTCCCTTTTGATCAGCACACACGCCTGGGCACCCCAACTGTCCTCCAGTTAAAAGTAAAAATACTAAAATCAGGCATAGAGCTATGCCAGACAGGGAGCAGGAAACAACTGCATATTGCAGTGAAGAATGTCTTCTATTATAAGAGGTGCAGCTACCACGTGTGTGCACTCCTTGTTGTTCCCTGTCGGATGGAGCTCCCCTAGGAAAGGTGAGCATCTTGCTAATGCAAGGCTCACTGATGGCTTGAAGGTACTGTTAGATTTGTTTAGTGCCCCAGCAGACCCTAGCACAGGTCTGTGAAGGTTCTTATTCATCCAGGTCATGGTATATCTGTAGAAACAAGGCAAACCATCTGGAGCTACTGTATTATTTTCTTGAGGGTGTTCTGCTAGACATCCAACTGGCTTTTTCAATTCAGAGTGACTTATATAGGAACCTAGCAGCAACAAGTAGTAGCACCAATCCACATACTCTGTCTACTATAAACAGTATGGAGGTGATGTATTGTATTAGCATGACAAGAGCTACGAGATGGTATTAAGCTGCCTTGGGCGATACGCAAACTCCACATCAATCTCTATGTCCAATTCTGGCTTTGTATTGATATTATAATGAATGCACATCCCAAATCAGGATGATGGGTAAAAAGAGCCTAAAGTAATTTTGACTTTTGGTCAGCTTTCAACAATATTAACTGCCAACTGCACTGCCCACTTTACATCCAACTATACTGCCCCCCCCCCCCCCCATTGCAGCCATCTAAAACAAATGTCGACCCATTCGCATTTGTGAATAGCAGGGCCACCACTCTGCCCATAACAGAAGCAGGACCCATACTATATGCTCATCATTGTTAAATACAGGCCCCAATTATATCAGAAACAGAGCATCCATCCTTACCAGAAACTGGACTCTCACCATGCCCACCAGAAACAGCCTCCTTAAGGCCAATCGTTGCCAAAAACAGTTCCCCAGCTATGTCTATTTTTGACCAGAAACAGGACCACCACTATACCCATCCATGCCAGAAACAGGGTCCCCCAAATGAACATCCTTACCAGAAACATGGGTCTCTCCATGGATATCCTCACCAAAACAGGGTTCCAACTATGTCAAGCCTTACCATCATGGAAGGTATATATCTTCCATTCGCTTCCTACCAGAAACAGGGCCCCATTATGCCCGTCTAAAAAGCAGATGCATAACAGTAAGTGGGGAGTGTATCAGACAAGTAACTAGCTCCTTGGAGAAAATGTTTTGGAGACTCAAATTGGGACAGCTTAAAACAAACAGTTTGTGGGTGAAGGGTGTGATCGGGGTATGGCTTATTTACAAGCTTTTGACGAACAAACATTCACAGAATTCTATGCTACGTACATAGATAGAGCCCTGCCCCTCTCGATCACATGGTATCAAGGGATCTTTGATCAACAAAAGATGCTGGTTATTGCGCCAGTGCTTAGCCAAACCATGCATTCCACTAACATCATTCAGCCAAAAAGTCAGAGCAGTTGGTACAGTCTGCCTCATAATGTCTGCAAAGTGGGACATAATAGGTGTGACCAAAGTTTTCAGGGAGACAATGGGACAAAATGCCTAAATGTGGGACTGTCCCACCAAAAGTAGGACGTCTGGTCAGTTTAACCAGAACGAACAGCTTTATCAATTTGAGAGATCACAAAGCATTGGGCTTTCTCAACTGGCTCTTGTCTGATGTCTATATTCATTATGATAATGAAGGTGGACAGACATCTTATCAGCCAGTGCTTGCAGTTTGGACCAAACAGGCTGGAATACATTGAACTCACCTGATTTTGTGTTCCACAAGTGTTTGGATATATTCAGCCTCTGAAGGTATAAGGATGAGCAAGCTGCTCCCTTGGGCCCCAATTCTCGCCGTCCGACCTATGCGGTGTATGTACTCTGCAGCAGATGCTGGGGCGTTGTACTTAGAAGACAAAGAGAAGGAGGCAACACACAGTGAAACAGTGCAATAAAAGGACAGCTTTAGGCTTGATTATGGGAAAGGAGCATTAGAGCTGATGCTAACCTGCTTAGCTATGATAGAAGGTTAATAACTGAGTCATGCGGACACACCAGTACTCAGAGGTCTCCCATCTAAATACAACCTGTTCTGGGTGCAAACTTTTGATTGCCAGATTATAAATACAACATATTAAGCCTAATAAGAAATTATACAAGTAATTAAAGTGTCACTATCATGAAAAAAAACGAGATGTGCTAGATAGCGAAGGGAGAGGTTACTTATACACGAGGCTTAAAAAAATCCAGCAAAGCTCATTTATTTCTTATACTGCCAAGCATTATTATTCCAAACAATCATAAGCAGTAAATGTCCAGCAGAAGTCTGCTGAAAAAACTGGCGAGACCCAAAGCAATCTAATCTACAGTGTAGATTACTAGTACTGCCATAGTTAAAACAGTTTAAAACTGAGTTGTT
Source organism: Gastrophryne carolinensis (assembly GCA_027917425.1). Taxonomy (NCBI): domain Eukaryota; kingdom Metazoa; phylum Chordata; class Amphibia; order Anura; family Microhylidae; genus Gastrophryne; species Gastrophryne carolinensis. The sequence continues at coordinate 196,754,584 of CM051235.1, read as the reverse complement.
AAACTAAAACCTCCATACACAGCTAGTCCCTATTCATTGTCCAGGAAAAAGTGTTCCTATTGTGTAGTGCATAGTCTCATTTTCTTTCTTTTTTTTAAAAAAACAAATCTATATTGCCTCAGTGATGAGCAATTATCAAACATATGTGTTGTGCTGTCCTCTGTGATGGGAGGGCATTGCAATGGAGTGAGCTGAGATTGGCAATGTTTTAGCCTGTCACTAAGAGAGGAGTTGTCAACTTGACATGAGCCTCAGAATTACATTTTTGGTCTGAATTGGGGCGGGGGGGGGGGGGCTGCAGAGAGAGAAAGAATAAATGCCCCTTCCTTTCAGTGACTAGAGCAAAGAGACAGCATGGGACTAACACTTAGAATGTCAATGACCGCTTATATTGAAAGCGGACCTTCACTCTGAATAAGAGTCTATCTTATATGTTTCCCACACCCTGTACATACAGATTGTCCACATTAAAAATCATCCTACCTGCATCTACTGCATGTTATGAGCCTTTAAACATCCAAGATGGCGGCTTATGGAAGCCGCCATCTTATCAGGCAGCCTGCAAACAGGAAGTGCCTCCTGACTGTGCTGCTCTGCATTCTTGGACTGCTGACCTTTACCTGACCCCAGCTCTGCTCTGTCTGAGCAAAGAACAGCTATAACCCGCCCCCCTGTACCTTATCCCACTCTTCTCTCCTCAGTAAGTGTGATGCTTCTGAGTCAAGATGGCGACGCCCGTATCCTAAATTCCTGAACAGAGTTGCAGCCCAGTGGGGGAAAGAATAATAACTTAGTGACTAAAACAGAAAAATATATTAATTTTAAATGCTGGGGAACTGTTTTATCAGACTTTGGGCTTTTCATTAAATCACACTGAAGGTCCGGTTGAAGGCCAGCACTGTATCTATCACATATGTATTGTTGCACTCTTCTAGTGCAAAATGTTACTTGGCTACTGCCCAGCCATTCAATGCTCTTAGGGAATTGGCTGTCCATTGACTGACTATGCGAAACTCCCTAATGGCTCCACATAACCTCAGAGGGGGAAGAACCCAATACTACTTGGCACTGTTGGGGGGGGGGGGGGGGATAAGCCTGAGCAAGCAGAGAAAACCACTGGTCATAGAAGTAGGCTTGGCCTTATAGGAGCACTATTGAGAATAATGGCCAAATGATAAAAATCCATATAAATATGCTGGATGGAGGTAGGAGGAGTCACTTATACACCCAGTATCAATAAATATCCTGCCAGGTTAGTTTTATTTTATTTTAATGGAAGGAAGTCACCCATGATAGACTAAACCTTTCACCCCTGGATTTCATCCCTACCATGAGAGAATAAACCAGGCATGGCAGGCATTTTATTCAGTTGTATGAAGTGACTCCTCCTCTCATTAGCCGACGCGTTTGTATGGTTTTTTAATATTACACAATTTTGCAATAGTGCTCTTTTAAAGAAGAATAAAGTCACCATTTCCTCCTTCACTTGTATGGCACAAAGAGAAATGTAAGCCAGCTCCGCAACCCCACTGGTCAGCAGCAGTCATGTGGTTGGCAGCCAGACAATGAATGAGGAAGTGGTAAGCACTTGACATTAGCTCTTTCCTGTGTTGTATCTGAAGCAGGTTTGCTTTTATGCATTGTTCCCAGTGTAAGTTAATGAAGCTTCTTGGGCCAACCAGCTGAGAATGGTCTACGAGCTGTAGAGTAGTGTAGAATAAGTCAGAGCACTCATAACATTTATACACAATACTATTAATAATTGATATAGTTCCAGCATATTCATCATCGACGTAAAGATATATCTGGACAACAGGAGCTTACAGACAAGAGGTTTGCAGAGACAAGGCGAGCAGAATTGTTGCACAAACTATCGAAACTGGGCTTAGATTATGGGTAGGGGTTGGGGATGCTTATAGAATGGAGGTAAGCCCCTCTCCAGTCAAAAATAACTTTTGCTTCCTTTTAACAATTGCCCCCACAGCCTTTTACTGTCCCCTGTATGAGCAGCACAGAAAACAGGTGAGAATTTCAGCCATGCAGGGAAGGGGGAGCATGGATAGGTGCCAATAGGGAAGCATGCCCTGCAGTGTATTCCCCTCGGCACTTAGCCTAATGTCAGGCTGCTTTAAATGTATAGTAAAACTATGAGATGAGAGGAGAGGGCTAAACCTGATTTTTGCTTCGATTGTTTGATTAGGAACCTGCTAACAACACCTTCAAACCTCTTTGTTCCAGTTTTGTTAAATATGTTCTTAAAAACTGTTAAGCCTGTCAAGTCTAAAAAATCCTGGCCCGTCCCCGGACATGAGGGGCAGCCAGGAATGAGGGTAACACTGAGCTAAGCAAGCAGCATGTTCTTCCCGCCACCTTTATATGGCAGACATGTGCAAACGAACGTGGCTGGCTTGTCAGGAGGAAGCGGCGCACATATAGAATGACGCATGGCTGGGTGAAATTGTCGGCTCCCTAATTACCCCATATACTATACAGACTGCGGCCTTTCCCGGCAGCCCATAAGGAATACATCAGCTGCTGCAGCTACTTAACACTAAAAAGCAGGAGAGCAGCTCAGATGTGACTGTCAGGGGAACGCAGTGCGGTGACATGTGGAGACAAAATGCACGCCAGATTGGGAGCTAATGGGACCCCTCTGCCGAGGAGCTGTCCTTCGCCGATCTCTCACAATCACCCTGCTCTCCGTCTTATCGTTAGCCTGCTCGCATCTATTCTTGGAGACATTGCTGAGGGGAGGGATGGGCGGGTGACACCGGGCAGGCGCTGTATCTTGATTAGGGCGAGACCCAGGTTACACACAGCAGATTTGTTTACGTACATGGAAAATGGAACAAGATTGCCTGCCATTCTCAATAGATCATGAGGACATCTTGCCTGTGCTCCAGGTTCCTGGTATGCCAGGTGCTCCTTTCTGTACTTAAAGCCCAACTCCAGGGGAATATACATATCCCTATTAATCCCTATTAGTACTACTTTTATAAAAAATCACCCTTATCTATGCCTAAGCATTAAAGGAAAATTCCACTTTCGGGGACATATCCCCGGACCTCATGGGAGCCTCTTAGCCTGCAGATGAGCGTGTCATGTGTATATACATAGCCAAAGGGCGCATGTCACCCAGATTCAGACACCAGGGCTGTGGTGATCAGAGAGAGCCTCCTGCCCTATGGTACCCCCTGATTGGAGATGTGGAGGAATGTCCTGTTTAAGAGGACCACCCCCCACCCCCTGGGACATGCAGATTTGGGATGCCACACTGTGTAAAACCCCTGGCTCACCTGTATACTTAAGTTAAATCAAGCAACATCTTTTCTCTGTGTGCTCCCTGGGCTCTGCAGACTTGAATGTCCAAGGGTGCAAATGTATATGGGAGGGGTAGCAGGGAATGCTGCAAAGTGCACGGTACAGCTTTGCGCCAACCCCTGCTACCGCCAGCAGACAATCAAGTCTGCCAGGCTTAGCAAGTGCACAAAGCAAAGATGCAGCAGGGGCCCACGCATGTGCTGTGGGATCAAAACTCAAGGTAAGCATACAGGCAAACCGGGGAGTTTCGCTTTGCAGGGCATCACGAATCGGGAAACCCAAAGGACAGAGAATGGCCCAGCCCTAGAGTATTTGACGACCGGGCCAAATGGGATTCGGTCCTCTTTAATGATCGTTTATGTTAGCAAACTGGACAAAACAAAATGTTCACCCATTTTGTTTTCGTTCCACAAGGTCTGATTGTTGTTCTTACCAGACACTGGCAATTTCACTAGAGTTTGTTATAAACCATAAATGGCCTCAATTAGACTTAAAGCGGACTGTGGAGCAGGGAGGTTCCCAAGCTTCCCATCAGCATGAGGCCATCCAAATATCCCTTTGATTCTTAAGATACTCAAGAACTTCACTAAGATCTTTGTAAATATCCTCGGAGCGGAAGATATTCCAAAGGGCAGGGCTCTGAACTGAAAATGGAGAATCTCGGAATCCAGGTGCACCACAAATCTTAGGAACCTGCGATGCGCCTGAAGCATCAGGATTCTGCCTGGGGGCTTCGATCAAAGTCCTTATCGAACCCTGGGTTTTAGTCCTGCGCACGGGTTTTGAATGAGCTAGGCGTCAAGTAGCCTTTGCCTAAAGGTGGCCCTTGTTTCTGGGTCCCATAGGCTTAATGGGGAACTTTTTGGATCTCTCAGAGGATCTGGTGAGGGTAGCATCCAATTCTGTCCCAGACATTAAGTCCCCTTAAAAAAGGTATACGGCATAGCTTAGCCTTGGATGCTAGGTCACCCAGCTAAGTTTTTAGAGCGCGAGACATGAATAGGGAAGGTTTTTTTCCTTCCTGGTCACTAGCTTATGATCTACAGAGTCCTGGGCAGACAAGGCTTGTTCCTGCTCGGAATTTTTCATGGTATCAGAAATCAAAATGCAGGGCAGATGTTTATTCAGAAATTCTAGCCTTTGCAACACTGGAGGTCCCTTCTTCAAAATCCTCCATTCTAAAACCTTCATTGAAGGAATCCTTGCTAGAGGAAACCTTACCCTCATTGACATCTGCCTCTGGAGACTACTAGAAGCAGGAGAAGTGGGGTGGGGGGGAGGAATTGGAGTGGGGAAAATCAATGAGGAGGCTTACTGGGGGCATCCCAGAGTAACTATTAGTGTTGGTGGGAGCGGGGCGACCTACAGAGCTGATCTAGACAAAAGAGCAGCCTTACAAATCTCCAAGATAGAGGCCATATCAAATTTCATGTAACTGACAGACTCCTTAGAAAGCTGCTTCACCTTTCAGCTCACTGTTGATACAAGCCTGACAAAAGGACCAGCTCCATGATTCAAGTAATCTGGCAGCTGCACCAGAAGAGACTCCTTGCCCAGGAAATGGGTGTGGCCGGAGGACCCTCGCTGTCCAATTAGGGTCGAGTACGTCAACGCAGACAGGCCGAAGTGCTCAGCGCGTAGCCTCCGGTGACCCCAGCGGTGTCCGGCCCTGAGCCCCAGAAAATACAATTCTGTGATTACTCACCTTGTAGAATTGGTATTATAAGTATGCAGCATGTCCAGGAATAAAGCAATCAGGGTGGGATGGAGCAGGACGTGCTGCATACTTATAATACTAATTCTACAAGGTGAGTTATCACAGAATTGTATTATTCTAAGTATGCAGCACGTCCTGCTCCAAATAATGATTCATAACATCTGGGACATCCAATAGCAGTGTCCATAAACAGGTGGGGATCCCAAAAAGGCAACAATGCGCAGTTCAAACCACTGCCGCCTGCAGAACCTTATGGCCAAAAACAGCATCCGCTGAAGCCCGAACATCAACCTTGTAAAACTTGGAAAAGGTATGAACAGAAGACCACGTAGCAGCCTTACAAACTTGTTCAACAGAAGCCTGGTAGAAGGTAGAATGAGCAGTAACACGGAAAGGAGGATCCTTCCCCCTAGTAGAATAGGCCCTAACAATAGCCTGACAAATCCATTTGCTAATAGTAGACTTAACAGGAGCCAAACCCTTCTTGGGACCCGAGAGAACCACAAACAAGGTGTCTGTCTTTCTGAAAGGCGCAGTAGCCACCAGGTAGTATTTCAAATTCCTGAGAACATCCAGAGAATGCAAGGCCCTCTCCTTGGAATTACCAGGATTAGGGCACAAGGAAGGAAGCACAATGTCCTGATTGAGATGGAAGGCAGAGACAACCTTAGGCAAGAAGTCTGAGAGACACCAGGGCAAGGTGGTTTTCCGCTTTAAACCAAAGTAGGAGGCCTGAATAGACAGAGCCGCCAGAGGCGATAGTCACCAAAAAGGCAACCTTCAGGGTAAGGATAGACAAGGCAGCCTCATGCACAGGTTCAAATGGGGGACCCTGAAGGACAGACAATACCAAATTCAAATCCCAGACTGGTAACATGGGTTTGCGGGGAGGGCGCACATGAGCGACCCCCTGAAAGAAGGTCTTGACCAGATGATGTAGAGAGAAGGACCTCTGTAAGAAAACAGCCAAGGCGGACACGTGACCCTTCAAAGTGCTGAGCTGAAAACCCATATCCAAACCATGCTGAAGGAACTCCAGGATCCTAGGAATGGAAAACACACGACAGGGAAAGGCCCTAGACTCACACCAGTCAATGTAGGTCCGCCAGGTTCTATAGTAGATAGTAGAGGAGGATTTCTTCCTAGCCCTGACAAGAGTATGAACAACCGAATCAGACAGTCCTTTCTCCTTTAGGATGGAGGTTTCAGCAGCCAGGCCGTCAAAGCCAGCGTTGGTAAATTGGGATAAGAGAGCCGTCCTTGAGTGAGAAGGCCCGGATTCAAGGGTAGAGTGTACTGATCCACTGCCAGCAGCACAACGTCTGCGAACCACACCTGTCTTGGCCACCTGCGGGCCACCAGAATGGCTGGCACCCTCTCCTGTACCAACTTGCGCAGAACCTTGCTCAGAAGAGGAAATGGGGGGAAGAGCTACAGGAGACCGAGTCCCTGCCAGGGCAGAGACAGAGCATCCACCGCCAGAGTCAGAGGATCCTGGGACAGGGAGACAAATGCTGGCAGCTTGTGATTGTGGCGAGAAGCAAACAGATCCACGTCCGGCATCCCCCAACGGTGACAAAGGGATAGGAAAACCTCGCTGTTGAGGGACCATTCCCCCCAGCGAGAGGTCCCCCTGCTCAGGGAATCCGCCTCCAGATTCTCCGCTCCCAGAATGTAAACTGCTGAGATGCACGGGACATTGTCCTCGGCCCAGGACAGAATCAACGACACCTCCTTGAGGGCACTCTTGCTCCAAGTCCCTCCCTGATGATTGATATAGGCGACCGCCGTCTGGTTGTCAGAGCGAACCTGTACCGGCAGGCCCAGAAGATGAGGAGTCAACTGCGCCAGCACCAACTGAACCGCCCTCAGCTCCAGGACGTTGATAGGAGCGTGAGGCTCCTGAGGGCCCCACAGACACTGGAATTGGAGGGCTCTCTAGTAGCCCCCCCAACCTGACAGACTGGCATCCGTAGTGACCGTCTCCCAACATGGTGTCAGAAATGACCTGCCCCCCAGAAGATTCCTCGAGTCCAGCCACCACAGGAGGGATCGCCGGACCAGAGGAGAGAGAACAAAGGCCTGATCCAGAGACAGGGGACTCTTGTCCCAGGCTGAAAGGAGATTGAGCTGATGGGGTCTCATGTGAAATTGAGCGTAAGGGACTGCCTCGGAGCAGGCCACCATCTGCCCCACCAATTGCATTCCTTGCCGGATGGTAGGACCAGGACTGGACAGCATGAAATGAACCAGAGCTTGAAGAGAATCCACCTTCTGCTGAGGAAGAAAAATCCTGGCCTGAATGGTATCCAGATTCATGCCCAGGAAGGGGGTCACCCGGGACGGGGAGAGGGAGGACTTGGGATAATTGATCACCCATCTGCGTATCCAATTCTGCCTGCTGGAGAGAATGAGATGTAATGAGGAGGTCCCCCAGATAAGGGAGAATGCGAATGCCCCCGGCTCTGAGGAGGGCCATCACCCCCGTCAGCACCTTGGTGAACACTCTGGGGGCTGAGGTGATACCGAATGGGAAGTGCCACAAATTGGTAGTGCTGGTCCTCCATGGCGAACCTGAAGAACAGCTGATGCCCTGGGAAGACTGGCACATGAAGGTAAGCCTCCTTGATGTCTATGGAGGTCATGAAGTCCCCCGGGCGCAAAGAGCCCGGGATGGGCCTGATGGAACCATCCTTTTTGGGTACTGTGAAGAGATTGGAATAATAACCCTGACCTCTCTCCCCCGGACCAGACAGATGACCCCCATATCCAATAGGTTCTGTACAGCCAGAAACAGACACTGAGCTGCCAGGGGGTCTAGAGGAATCAGAGACCTGAGGAATCTTGGAGGGGGCCATGCAGCGAACTCTAGCTTGTAGCCGGAGGACACAACCTCCTGAATCCACCTGTCTGAGACCTGTTGTCCCCAGACATGAGCGAAGAGCCGCAGCCGTCCCCCTACCCGTAAGGGTGAGGGCGCCCCTTCATGGCTGAGCGGGCTTGATGACAGATTTGGGCTTGGAGCCCCAGGAGGATCCGGGACGGGCACGGCCTCTGCCCTTGCCCCAGAAGTCTCCCCTGTGCCATGCAAAGGATACCCCCCTCCCTGACCTGGATCCACGAAAGGAAGGAGTGAAGGACCCTGAACCCCGAAAGGCAGCGGCTGTCTTTTGCGTTGGGGCAACTTACCTCCCTTTGCAAAAAGGTCCAAACGATCACCAAAAGCGTCTGGTTCTGATGAACTTGTTGAGAAGCTTTAAGTCCAGGATGGGCCTGATGGAACCATCCTTTTTGGGTACTGTGAAGAGATTGGAATAATAACCCTGACCTCTCTCCCCCGGAGGGACCGAACAGATGACCCCCATATCCAATAGGTTCTGTACAGCCAAAAACAGACCATGAGCTGCCAGGGGGTCTAGAGAAATCCGAGACCTGAGGAATCTTGGAGGGGGCCATGCAGCGAACTCTAGCTTGTAGCCGGAGGACACAACCTCCAGAATCCACCTGTCTGAGACCTGTTGTCCCCAGACATGAGCGAAGAGCCGCAGCCGTCCCCCTACCCGTAAGGGTGAGGGCGCCCCTTCATGGCTGAGCGGGCTTGATGACAGATTTGGGCTTGGAGCTCCAGGAGGATCCGGGACGGGCACGGCCTCTGCCCTTGCCCAGAAGTCTCTCCTGTGCCATGCAAAGGATACCCCCCTCCCTGACCTGGATCCACGAAAGGAGGGAGTGAAGGACCCTGAACCCCGAAAGGGTCGCGGCTGTCTTTTGCGAGCAACTTACCTCCCTTTGCAAAAAGGTCCAAACGATCACCAAAAAGGCGCAGCCCCTTAAAGGGTAGCCCTGTGAGAGCCTTCTTAGCAGCATTGTCAGCTGCCCACTGGCACAGCCAGACCGAGAGGCGAATAGAAACAACCAGAGCCGAGGTCCTGCTACACATCCTAATGGTGTCATCTAAGGCAAAAAGAATATAAGCAATAAACATCTCACATTGTGATAAGGCTCTAAATTCGGCACTAGAAGAATCATCAGGATAGCCTTCTAACAGGCCCTTGACCAGAGACCGAAAGGCCACTGCAGTAATAGCAGAAGCACAGACCGGGCGCAGGGCCAATCCTGCACAGGCAAAGGCATGGGAAGCCAGCTGGTCAATACGCCGGTCCTCACTACCCTTCAAAGTAGTGGAATCAGGGGAATGCACCAAAGAAGTGTTGGACGACCCCAGCACGGGGGCATCCACTTCTGGGGAGTTGACCAACATTTGACCACATCCGAGGGGAAAGGATACCTCTTATCCCATCCCTTAGGGATACCAGGGAGCCGGCTAGGCCGCTACCATTCCTTGAGAACCAGATTATTGAAACGTGCCTGTTCTGGAAATTCCAGACGTGGTTTTGCAGTACAGAACAACTCCCCCGTTGCTTAGGCGCCGCAGCAGGAAGGGAAATAGAAAGTACTTCAAAGATTTGAGTCAAAAGTCTATGGGTGTCATCAGCATCCCAATGCTCTGAGCCGGAATCAGTGCCAAGGTAATGCTGATCATCAGAAAATTCTGAATCTGAGAACGATTCCCCTTCCTCAAGTGGGGTATAGTCAGATAAATCGAGAAATTCTTCAGACTCCAAAGGAAAAGCTGACGCAGCAGGCGCCACGTGCCGTCTTTTAGCTGGGGCCTTACGTGCCGCAGAGCTAGCAATCAATCTCTCAATGTTGGCCAGCCTGGAAGACACGTCAGGCTGAGACTCCCCACTAGTATTGATCTCACTGGGAGTCATAAGCAAGCGAGGGGGTGTGGGAGAAGACATGGTGGGCGCAGACCCAGACACAGGCAGCCCAGAGTGCCGCGCAAGCGCCTGCTGGGCGCAGGGTACACAGACCCGCACATTATCGCTCACAGGGGATGCCCCACACACCACACACAACCGGGCTTGCCCAGATGGGACCCCGAGCACAATATCCTGTGAAGCCTCCATATGGCGATTTTTGGTGGCACAACTGGCCAATAGGAATTACACTGTACAGCTACCCGGGATGCCCCTTAAATGTCCGCTAGGATTGTGGGAGGATTTAATTGTTTAGGCCTCTAATAAAGTTAACTAGAACTAATAGAGGACACAGGACCGGGAGAAACCTCTAACCAGTTTTCCCGCCTGAAAGACATAAAGACAATACACCCAATCAGTTATACAGAAAATAAAAGTATAATAAAAGTATAATAAAGGCCCACTGGGGCACTCACGGACCGCCGAAGAGCTCGCAATCGATCCGGCAGCAGAGGCAAGATGGCGCTGGAGGGCTCTAAAGGGGCTGGCAAAAACAGGCTCCTCCCGGCTCTTCAAATACCCAGGGACCTCCCACAAATCCCCAGCATTGAAAAGCAGTGAACAAGAAGCCAGGACAACTGGTAATGATAATGGGGATAATGCGCAGTAAGCAGTAAGCGCAGACCGGGCGCAGCGCCGCCCCTCCAAACGTAAAGGCATGGCACGCCAATTGGTCAATGCGCTGGTCCTCAGAATCCCGCAGCATAGTAGTGTCGGGGGAGTGCATAATAGAGGTGTTAGACAGCCCTAGAATAGGAGCATCAACCTCGGGGAGCGATGACCAGCACTTGACCATATCAGCAGGAAATGGATACTTCGTGTCCAAACTCTTAGGGATCCCGGGAAGTCTACTGGGATGTTCCCACTCCTTAAGCACGAGGTTATTGAAATGGGTTTGCTCAGGAAATTCCAATCGAGCCTTAGCAGTATGAAATAGCTCACCCCTTTGCCTGGGGGCCGCAACAGGGGGAGAGATGGACAAAACCTCAAAAATCTGAAGCAGTAGTTTATCAGCATCATCCGGGGTCGAGTGATCAGAACCAGAATAGTCATGACCCCTAGACTTCCCATCAGATGACTCTGAGTCAGAGAACAGCTCCCCTTCGTCCGAAGGGGCAAGGCAATATAGATGCGAAAACTCATCAGACTACGTAGGGAAAGGAGCAGAGTCAGGGATTATGTGCCGTTTTTTTGCAGTGGCCTTGCACACTAGAGTACTATCAAGCAATTTTTCAACTCTGGCCAGTCTAGTAGGCACATCAGGATGAGAATCCCCGCATGAATTGGGGGTTAGACTCAGGCTTGGGGGGGTAGGTGAAGTGAGGCGAGGTGCAGGCCCAGCCACAGGAGGGGCAGGAAGTACCATTAGCGCCTGCTGTGCACAAAGGATGCAGACCCGAGCATTGTCACCGCTGATAGGTGAGACCCCACAAGCTACACACAGCCGGGCTTGTCCCGAGGGAACCCCGTTCACAATATCCTGGGATGCCTCCATATGGTAATTAATAGGCACAATAGGTCAGTAGGGATTGACGCTATAAGCTACCGTGGATGCCCCAAGATACTAGGTCCACTGGCAATTACACTGGGCCGGGAGAAGCCACTGGATTCGACCGTCTGAAAGACATAATGGGAATAGGGATGTTAGAGCCATGCGCAGTAAGCAAGAATGATGAAAATCGCCCGCGAGGGCACTTACAGACCGAGGGAAGAGGAGGACCGTTACCACGCGCGCGTGCGACGAGCATCTAAATGGCGCCAAGCGAACCTCAAAGGGCGGGCCAGAGCGGGCTGTGACGCGGAGCGCGCCAAGCCAGGTCCCCGCCCCCCCGAAGAGCGCGAAGCTCTGAGGCAGTAGTCAACGCAGACAAGAAAACGCGAGTGTATGACATACGTAGAAAAAAAGAGGTTTGCCAATGAAGGAGACGCCGCCGCCGACTGTTCGCATGCCCATCCAATAAGGGCAGGAGACTCGCGCGGGGGCGCCCGATAGACAATAAAAGGCAAACAGCACGGCTCTGACACCAGGTGTATAAGTCAAGGACAATACTAAGGCCAATACGAGTAACTCAAAACACTAAGACCACCACACCCCCCCCTTTCTTTCCCCCGAGCTACGGGGGGAACGAGGGAGGATGGCGACCCTTTGAACAGGGTCCACCGCTACACGGCGTATGGAGCAATAATGCGGGAGGGGCATCCACTAGAGGCTCACTATTAGCCTAAACCGCCTACCTTTTGGTGGGGGACTGCGGTGGAGCATGGCTCCATGAGCACGCGTGGTGCTGCCTACCTTCACCCGACCAGTGCAGCCCAGGCTGGAAGGCACATCACGAAGTGGATGGGTGGGAGTAGTCCAACAGGGCCGCAGGCTTTAATAGCCCCGCTCACCTGCGAGAGAGTGATACTTCATGTCTTCGCAGTCAGCAGTGCAGAGAAATCTGGGGATTTGTGGGAGGTCCCTGGGTATTTGAAGGGCCGGGAGGAGACTGTTTTTGCAGGTCTCTGCAGTGCAGCGCCATCTGGCGGAGGATAACCCAAGTGTAAGTATTATATCTGGAGCAGGACGTACTGTATACTAAGAATAAGGCCTCTGTCCCAGCAGAGATCCCCCAGAGCTTGCACGAGCAATCCAGATCCGGAACCAAATGGTACAGGAGAACTGCTAGCGCCCTTCTCCCAGTGGCGAACAGCAGCAGCAAAGCTGGGTTTGAGGGCCGCAGAAACACTGTCCTGCATGTATAAAGCCCTGGGTTGGCGAACACTAGCCCAGGGAAAAAAAAAATAGGCTACGTCCAAATCCTAGTGTTTTCCTGGAAAGGGAACACAAAATATTGGACTGTGAGGAAGGGGAAGGCTCCAGGGGGAAAAGTCTCTCTCTCCGTGGCTGTCCTGAAGGACTATGTGAGAAAGTCTGTGAGCATGTGCCATGCCCATAACTGCCATGGGAATGCCAATCGGCCCACCAGTGTTCATGAGGGGCACACAGTGAATGGTTCAGTCCTTTGTATTACCAGAAGCATATGTCAAATCTAAATGCCATGTAACTTTAAAAATGACAAAAAGCAGAGACCTACCTGTACAATCCAGGTGACCTGTGGGAGATCCAGACCACGGGCAGCAACATCCTGAAAGAACCAGGAAGAAAGAGTTAGACATACTGTACCAGTAAAATTCCTACCTGTTAGACAGCAGTGAACCTAAAGTCCCAATCACTAAAATTTGACATATTAGGAAACAAAATGGTTGGGTTAAAGAGTCCTTTCCACCTCTGAAAGTCATGTCATGTCCGGCAAGTGCAGCTGCCATGGCATCGATGCCACAGGATCATCATGGGTGACCCTTTTATCACCCAATCACTGAAGCAGCAGGCCAATGGGGAACTTGAGGATATACAGAATCCGGGTTTAGACCATTACTGTAATATCTAATACTTTCTACACATTCACCCAGGAACCCATTGACAAGCCAAGTATCCAATTTCAAGCTCACACCTGCAGGAAAATGGTGACTGGTGAGGCACAGCCATAAAGATTTCCCAAGAAAAGAGGAATAGCATCATCAAGCTCATCTATAGTAATTGCATCATCTGAATGCCATGTCAGAATATGAAATGAAGTCCATAAATCGCAAAGTCAAGAGGTCCAGGCAAAATATACGAGTCAAAAAGTTGCCTCATCACAAGGTCTATCAGTTCTGGGGTGACAAACTTGGCAGTGGATGTGGCTTGTATGCTTAGTAATATTGAGATTACAGACGTCCATTCAAGCACCATGAGATGAAAGTCAATAGACTGGGCTCTGATGGGTGCAAATGGGTCTGGAAGAATCAAGGCAAAAAGAGGCTAACTGTTTAAGAAAACTGAAGGAAAGGTCATGTTTGGTGTAGGAATCCTGAGGATATGAGGCCGTTTCACAGCCAAATGCATTGGATACTTAACCAAGTTTCGATGGTGGACTCAATGCTGAGCTATATGCGAATATCCAACAAGACAATTTGATTTATACACTAGAGTACTATGGGTATAAAAAGAACAACAATGTTCAAGCAGGACAATGACCCCAAGCACAAATCCCCTGCATAGTCTCAGCGACACCGTTGTGAAGAGGGGACTGCGGCGCACCCCGCCCCCTCGTCACAGGATGTAGGACATGCTCCTCTCCATTCACCTCAATGAAGAGGGGCGTGCCATAGTGACTGATGAAGGGGCGGGTAACATCGTAGACATAATGGTGTTGCTGAGACTATGAGGCGGCACAGGAGGGAGCAGTGCCCAGCACGGGGCTCAGATCAGGCAATCCAGAAAGGGGAGTAGAGTGTTTTTTAAATTTTTGAGTAAAGTATGACTTTAACAAAACAGGTTTGTGGAAGGGCATCATGGCTTGACCTAGAGCCTATTATCGACATGTTAGGTGTCCTATTGTCTAAAAGGGAAGTATAGAACATTTAGAATGGGCTTAAAAGATCTTATGATGAAGTGCTTCTGGCCAATTTGCTCAATGGTGTGGGAGCTCACCAGGCTGAAAACTGTTTATTAGGAGGAGTTCAGAGTACTTCAATCTAGTGGAGGAAATTCAACAGTTACTTTCCCAGGAGCGGTAGACCAAGGCAGGAGCAAGACGTGAAATGTTAAATATACAATAAGAAGCAACCAAGCTGCATGTCCAGAGCGTGTTGTTGAAGTTGCAGCACAAGCATGGATCATGCTGCCACCAGTCACTGAGCTAATCCAATACTGCAGCAGTACTTAGTGCCTCCACCTTGCACGTCGTTGGCATGGCGCCTATCTACAGCTCATCGTTAATGTGGGTGCGAAAAGGAGAAAGGGTGGGAGGGGGAGAGATGCAAAAAGGTCATTTAGAAAATGTTTTGCTGTTTATTCAGCCAGGCTAACTCGTGTTGCCATATTCTGGCACCTCCAGCCAAGCGTCTTGGCCTCCCATGCGCCCCTCAGCCCAACTTTATTACGCCGCTCAATCTGTCGCCGTAACAATGGGTGCCTCCCTGCTGGCAGCTCTCTGCACTCAGCAATAATGACTTTTGGCAGGACGGAAAGGGCGAGACGGCAGCCTGGATATCTCTGGCGGAGGGCGCCCGTGCCCCTGCTCGCCACCACAAGCTGCCATACTTGGTGAGCTTCGACGGAAAATAAATGAGTCATTTTAATCCGGCTGACAGGTGGGCACAACAGCAAGCTGACTCCCATCTGCGCCATCCTAGGGATGATGGAGGAAACTCAAGCGAGCGGAACTAAATACGAAACGTCAGAATGCGTCAGGGCTGTAAAGGTGCCCGTGATTTCAAGCGGCACCTGACCGTGACCTGTTCAATGGGACTATCTGCCGGCCGAAGCATTTATAAGCATAATGTGGCCATTAATTGGACAGTGTCATGCCCAGATAACCTGCCAACCCAACCCAGGCGCTGGGAACCAATAAAGAGGAAAATAAAAATATTCAGTTGTACAGTTTGCCGCTTGCATTATAAAGATTATAATGAATAAATCCGTGAAACTGAAACCAACCTTATTTTTGTTTTGGCCGGTAGGGAGGGGTTAGAGCCTCTGTCAGCTTATTTTTCTGTTTCAATATTTTCAAACAATGTGCAAGAGAATGCACATGACAAAATGTTGCATAGTATACAAATAAGCCATTTATATGGTTGTATGAACTCGAACACCATCAGAGTTTCAAATTATTCAGGAGAACCATTGGTCACCGAGACCGACAACCCCCCCCCCCAATCTTGGTATCCAAAGGGGTATTAAACTGGATACAAAGAGGAAAGTGAATAACTTGAGAAATAGAATAGCACAGAAAATGAAAACGACAGGAAAGAGAAGCGAAGAATCAGTCAGGAGAAACAGAAACCATATATTCTCTCTTTAAAATCGTAATAATTAACTGAGAATCTCTTCCATGATCCTGCAATAGATTGATGAGCTGCTAAAAAATACAATTCTGTGAGTACTCACCTGTAGAATTGATTTTGTAGTATACAGCTCGTCCTGTTTCACTAATATTCTTTACGCTTGGGATATCCGCCACAAGGTGGCGCAGTGGACTGCAGAAGCGTCTCCTGGCCCCACAAAAGGACAGTAACCTCCCACAAATTCCCAGTGTTACAAAGCAGTTAGACAAGAAGCCGGGAGAATAATAATGAAGGAAAAACCCCAACCAAACATCTGAACAATTCACCATACAGAGGTAACCAAGAATAATGATAACAAGGGAGGGGTGAAACAGGACGTGCTGTATACTACAAAATCAATTCTACAAGTGAGTACTCACAGAATTGTATTTTTCCAAGTATACAGCACGTCCTGTTTCACTAATATTCTTTACGCTTGGGACGTCCAAAAGCAGTGTCCGTAAAGTAGTGGGATCCCCAAGAACAACAGTGGGCAGTTTAAACCACTGCCGCCTGAAGAACTTTGCGGCCAAAAGCAGCATCAGCTGAGGCCCTAACATCAACCTTGTAAAACTTGGAAAAAGTATGAACAGAAGACCAAGTTGCTGCCTTACAAACTTGTTCAACAGAAGCCTCGTGCTGAAAGGCCCAAGAGGCCCCAATAGCACGAGTGGAATGAGCAGTAAGGCGGAAGGGAGGCTCCTTCCCCTTAGCAGAATAGGCTTGCACCACCGCCTGACAAAACCACTTGCTGATAGTGGACTTAGCCGGAGGCAAACCCTTCCTAGGACCAGAAGGAAACAAGGAAGAACAAAAAGAGCATCAGTCTTCCTGAAAGATTCAGTAGCTACCAAGTAAAACTTCAGAACCCTGACCACATCTAAAGAATGCAGAGTCCTCTCCTTGGAATTAGCAGGCTTAGGACACAAGGAAGGCAAGACAATGTCCTGATTGAGATGAAAGGCAGACACAACCTTAGGCAAGAAATCTGGTTTAAACCGAAACACCACCTTGTCCTGGTGTCGCTCAAAATAAGGAGGTTTGATGGAGAGCGCCGCCAACTCAGAAACACGCCTGACAGAAGTAATAGCCACCAAAAAGGCTACCTTAAGAGTCAAGATGGGCAAAGCAGCCTCACAGAGAGGCTCAAAAGGACGACCCTGCAGAGCAGATAACACCAGATCCCAAACTGGTAACATAGGTTTACGTGGCGGACGCACATGAGAAACCCCATGGAAAAAAGTCTTAACCAAACGGTGACTGGCAAAAGATCTTTGGAAAAAAATTGCCAGAGCTGAAACATGACCTTTGAGGGTACTAAGTTGAAGGCCCAAATCCAAACCATGTTGTAAGAATTCCAGAATCCTGGGAACAGATTTGGACTCACACCAGACAATGTAAGCATGCCAGACCCTGTAGTAGATAGAGGACTTCTTCCTAGCCCTAATCATGGTATCAACAACAGAGGCAGGCAAACCCTTTTCCATCAAGATGGCGGTTTCAGCAGCCAAGCCGTCAAAGCCACCGTTTGTAAATTGGGGTGGCAAAGCTGCCCCTGAGTGAGCAGATCTGGATCCTTGGGCAGGACGTACTGATCTACTGCCAACTGCACGATGTCTGCGAACCACACCCTTCTTGGCCAACAGGGGGCCACCAGAATGGTTGACACCCCTGGGTTACCTTGCACAGCACCCTGCCCAACAGAGGAAACGGAGGGAACACAGAGGAGCCGAAACCCCTTCCAAGGCATTGCCAGCGCATCCGTGGCAAAGGCCAGAGGATCCTGTGACAGAGAGACAAAAAATGGAAGTTTGTAATTGTGTGACCACATCATCCATAGCAGAAAGAATAAATGCCACAAATTCATAGTGAAGCAGGGAGGGATCTATACTCCTCCCCCACGTTGGCATCCGAGGCACTTATCCAGAAGGCACTTGAGTAACCCTTTAAGAGCAAGATGGCAGAAACGCACACAGGGCGCAGCGCAGTCCCTGCACAAGCAAATGCGTGACAGGTCAGCTGAGCAACACGCCGGTCCTCACCATCCCTCAGAGTAGTTTCAGGGAAATGCATCCACATCCGGGGGACACGACCAGCAATTAACCACATCAGCTGGAAATGGATATCTCCTGTCCCAACTCTTAGGCACCGCGGGCAATATGCTAGGACGTTCCCACTCCTTGAACACCAAATTATTGAAGTGGATCTGCTCAGGGAACTCCAAGCGTTGTTTAACAGTGTGAAAAAGCTCACCCTGCTGCCTTTTAGCCGGGACAGGAGGTGTAATACACAGTACTTCAAAAATGTGAGTCAACAGCCTGTCCGAATCCTCAGGAGACCATGGGTCTTCTCTAAAAGGAGACCCAGTACCACCATAAACCTCCTGCTGCTCCTCAGAGGACTCAGAATCAGAGAAAAGTTCCGCCTCTTCTAGGGGGTACAGGCCAGGGAAAGAAAACTGTCCCTCATTCTCCTCAGGAAAAAGGGAAACAGCGGGAGTTAAATGACGCTTCTTGCCAGAAGCCTTATGGGGGACCGGCCCAGCCACCTGCAAGGCCAAGTCATAATGTGATTCCCCACTAGCATGTCCCTCACTAGGGGTCAAATGCAGGCGCGGGGGGGTAGGTGATGTAGAAGGGGGCGCAGAGCTGTGCAGCATAGCCGACAACCCAGACTGCAGCGCAAGTACCTTCTGGGCGCAGGGCACACATACCCTGACACCGTCACTCGCAGGGGATACCCCACACGTGACACACAGCTGGGCTTGTCCCGAAGGAACCCCAAGCACATTATACCTGGAAGCCTCCATATGGTGATTAAAATGGGCACAGTGGCCAGTATAGGGTTAAGGCTAGCAAGAGCCACCCGGAATGCCCCCAAAACCCGCTAGGGAAGGTGGGAGATGACAAAAGGGAAGAGGGTCGGGGGAAACTACAGTCACGTTAATCCCGCCTGAAAGACATAAGAAAACCACACATAACATTCCCATAATGTGGCGACAAGAGCACAGTACAACCCAGAAGGGGATTCACGGACCAAGAAGCCGATCGGATGGCGCCCGCAAGGACCTTGAGGGGCGGACCGCGGAGGTATGACGCAAAAAGCGTCATCCGCGGGACCCGCCCGCCCCCAAAGAGCGCAAATCTCGTTCCACGTGACCCCCCAGCGCCAATGACAGCGCAGCAAAACATGAGAGCTCCCCAGGGAGAGAGCTAGGCGGGGAAGAGCAACGGTAGGCACACCCAAAGCATGCTTAGCTAGGGAGGGGGGGGGGCAGTGGAGGGGGGGGCAAGGGAAGGCCCACAATAAGTCAGGAAGGGGCATCCAACAAGGCTTACCATAAGCCTAAACCGCCTACCTTTGCAGGTACAGGGATTGCGGTTGGAGCAGCGCTCCTCCAGCACCTGACCCTGGTACTATCCTACCTTCACCCGAACCAGGCAGCCGAGGCTGGGAGGCAGTGGGTCCAGAACGGGTGGAAATAGCCCTGCAGGGCCGCAGGCTGGTAAGCCCCGCTCGCCTGCGTAATATATAGAGACCCATCTTCTATCTTCGCAGTCCAGACTGCAGAAGGAAACTGGGAATTTGTGGGAGGTTCCTGTCCTTTTGTGGGGCGCCACAAGTCTCTTCTGCAGTCCACTGCGCCACCTTGTGGCGGATATCCCAAGCGTAAAGAATATTAGTGAAACAGGACGTGCTGTATACTTGGAAAATATAAAAGTAACCAGCTTCTGTTGGATTCAAAGAAGTGTGGGAATTTTCCAATGCAATAAAACACTCCAGGGTTCCCTAGGTACCTTAACTTTGAATAAGACCAAAATCGGACCACTCTAAAGCATGACCACCAAATGTGGTGCATAGTTCCCTCTGCATCACAGCCCTGGAAAAACCTAAGTAGGGAGGCAAGGCTTGTCGGGACAAGGTACCACCTCCTTATTAGTTTATAGGCAATTTCCCGGGTGGGGACATTGATTACACGGACACCCATGCCCTCAACGTCCTGAACCTTCGCCAGATCTGTTTCCCATCTATTTATATAGTTATGTTGTAGGTGGTGAGGAACATTAATTGAGCTGAGAGTATTTAGCGGAGATCTTCCCACTACCAAACGGGTCATGATGACAAATGCCTTCAAAGACTGTGCAATCAGAAGAGGACAAGCACTCCTAATGAGGGGAGATATTCAGTGTTTTAGTTCGGCATATCTGAAAAACGTACAGGTAGGGGCCTGTGGTGTTAGGTAAGGGAGGCTGATTCAATTAGGCTATTATTGATCAAGAGATTCGTTCATTATTTTGTGAAATCCATGATTAGTCCACCATTTGAAGGATGCTGGAGAGGCAAGACCTGCGGCGGAAGAGGGGATTGTTCAGTATGGACATTAAGGGAAGATGTGGAAAAAAATCAAGCTCTTAAAAAATGTAACACCATTCCAAAGTTTTAAGCTATGTTCCATGATGACACCAAGACCTGCTGGTCATGCAGGAGGAAGCCCATATAGGCATCTCCGCCCAGGCATGTAGAGCTGATAACTGGGCTAATTGTGCTGACAGACAGTAGTTAGGTTAGGGAGGCTATACAGGCCTGCTTGTACTGCAAACAATCCTAAGGGCCTTACGCTAAAAGGATCTGAGAATATAAGGTGGCAGCTTTTTCTTTGTCAGCTTATTTTTAATGTGACTTCCTATCACTTGCTATCTGCAGTATAGCAAGAAGTTTGTGTTGCAACGGGTGTCATTAGGGCAGGAATTTTGTTAACAGCAAAGGATAGGGGTTGGTGAAAGACCCAATGGGTTTTGTGTCGGTAACATACAATAGGCCCTCGGGACTTGATAGGGTATACCCAGAATGGACGTCAGCCCTGTCCTTAATCATACAATCATTGCTGAAGCTGGCTTCAGTTATTTTTATTATTGGCTAGAGGTGCATTTTAATACAGGTTGCAAAACTGAATTGAAGCAACTTTACTTGTTTAAACAATGGCGGATCCAGGATTTTGCCCGGGGGGGGGGGGGGGGGGTTTGGACAGGGGCGACAGGTGTCGCACCTCATAAGAAGCATACCTCTCAACTTTTTTCATGGAAAAGGAATAGGAGTGGCGCATGCTGAAATTTTTTTGCAATTAAGCGACGCCCCCAGCCATGCCCATGTCACACCCTTAACTATAAGATGACCTGGAAATGGCTACACATGATGTCATTTCATAGTCCCCTTGTAGACAGAGCATAGAACATGAAAAAGGTAAGTATCTACTCTGTGCCAGAAAAGTCATGAGGGGGGCAAGGTGCATTTTACGTTCCTACAGGTAAGACCTCTGGGTGAGGGATGGGTCCTGGTCCACAGTGAGCTTAAAGACCTCAGGGACAACTGATTTCGTTTTCCGAATCATGATGTCCCTTTGTGTGAAATGCTCCAGATTGCCTAGTATACTCACCTAATCAAGGTTCCCACTTTGCACATGTGGACTGCGCTGCCAACTATGGCTTCCCTCTGGCTGATGCCTGCACCCACACCAGGCTTTTCTGAATGGCTGGCATGGTTACACATAGCCAAATGGGAGCAGCCAGTTGCTCATGCTCTAATCAGCTTTACTAAGCCACTCTGAAGTCAGGAGTTGTTAAGCGATGGCAGGGGGTAGGTGAATAGTAGAGCAGCAGGGGGTGGTTAAGTAAATGGTAGAGGAAAGCAGCATGGGGTGGAGAGGTTAGGCAAGTGGTAGATGGTAACAGCAGGGGGTGGAGCGGTTAGGTAAGTAGTAGAGGACCGTGGCAGTGGGTGGAGGGGTTAAGTGAATAGTAAAGGACATTGGCAGGGGTGGAGAGGTTAGGTGAGCGGTAGAGAACATCAGCGGGGGGTTGAGAGATTAGGTCAGCAATAGAGGAAAGTAGCAGAGGGTAGAGGGGGTAGGTGGGTGGTAGAGGACAGAAGCAGAGGGTGGAGAGGTTAGGTGAACAGTAGAGGAGAGTGGAAGAGGGTGGAGGGGTTAGGCGAGTGGTAGAGGACAGTGGCAGGGGGTGGAATAGTTAGTGAGTGGTAGAGGACAGCAGCAAGTGGTGGAGAGGTTAGGTGAGTGGTAGAGGATAGTGGCAGGGGTGGAGATGTTAGGTGAGTAGTAGAGGACAGCAGCAGGGGTGGAGAGGTTAGGTAAGTGGTAGAGGACAGCGGTAAGGGGTGGAGGGGATAGATGAGTGGCTATAAGGCACAGCATACAGCACTGACTGATCAGGAGCCCGTGTGTGTGGCATGGGACTGCCAGAAATGTGAGTTTTTACGGTGATTGGGCAGTAAAGTGGACCAAAACCCAGGTTTTTGACTATCTTGAATTTTGGTCTTTGCCTCCCGGGCCTCCTGATCGCGGATGCCCCACTGCGTGAAACCCCCCAGGTCGCCCAATCTCACCTAGCCTTCCCCGGTCCTAAGCCACATGCGCAGCCCTCTCGTCCAATCAGCGTGCACGGATCTGCTCAAGCGCCTTTGTCCTGGTGCTTGTCCAAGCGCACTGGAGCCACATCCGCATGCTCGTCATGCATTAACCCTTTAAACGCCAGCCACGTAAATTTTACGTGGCTGTCTCTCCAACCGTTAAACGCCAGCTACGTAAAATTTACGTGTCTGGCTTTGCCCCCTGCTAGCGCCTGAAAAATGTAAAAAAAACACTTACCTGACCCCTCATTTGAACCGGCCGGGTCTCCTTTTCACCCTGGGGGGCTCCGATCCCCCGTTGGGGCTCCTCCGGAGGAAGGGGAGAACCCGGAGTAGGCCCCCCCTGGCTTTTCCTGTAAAAAAAAAAAAAAAAAATGACATTTACTCACCTGTGTCTACACCATGTGTGATAGATCTCACCGGCCCTCCTCTTCACCGATCCCCCCCCCCAGGGCTCTCTATCTTCAGGAGAGAGCCTGTCAGGCTCTCTCCCCTCTTCCTCCGACGGGCGCCGCCATCTTGTCGCGAAGGCCCGACACTTTTGGGGGCGAGGCTTATTACGTCATGACAATTCCAGGCCTCTCAGCTGTCGGTGATCGGTGGCCGGTGATCGGTGGCCTGAGAAGGAGGGGACAGGAGATCCTCTGAGATCCTTCACTCTGTTCCTACAAGCCCCCATAGCTGGTCCCGGGCTGGTTATGACGGGTAGAGGGGACCCTACGTCTTTTTTTTTTTTTTAATTTTAAGAGTTAGGGTTAGCCTAACACTAACCCTTAAAATTCCCCCCAAAAATGCCCCCCCCCCCTGGAGGGGGGACCCTATGTCATTTTATTTTTCATTTTAAGGGTTAGGGTTAGCCTAACCCTAACCCTTAAAAATCCCCCCAAAAATTGCCCCTCCCCACCCTACGTCATTTTTATTTATTTTTTTTTAATTTTAAGGGTTAGCCTAACCCTAACCTTTAAAATTAAAAGAAAAATGACATAGGATCCCCCCTCCCAGGGAGGGACCCCATTTTTTTTTGGAATTTTAAGGGTTAGGCTAACCCTAACCCTTAAAATGTAAAAAATGGTCCCCTTCCCCCAGGGGGGACCCCATTTTTGGGGGGGATTTTTAAGGGTTAGGTTTTTTTTTTTTTTTTTTAATTTTAAGGGTTAGGGTAAGCCTAACCCTTAAAATTCCCCCAAAAATGCCCCCCCCCCCCCCGGGAGGGGGAACCCTATGTCATTTTCTTTTTAAATTAACCCCTTATGTTTATAGTGTGGATAGTAATATTTTATTTGTAAATGTTATAAAGTGCTCTTTTCAGTTTGGAGGGTCTCCTGGGCACGAATGGGGGGCTATCGATACATATGTGGTACCGTTGTAATCGGGAGAAATGGGGCTTTCACATGCAATATGGTTTTCGTTAATAAAATAAATATTCCATTTAAAATAAAGGAGGCAATTATTTTATTTTTTTGTTTTTTTACACAAAAAATTTTAAAAAACAGTAGAAAAATTACAAACAAGATATTTCATGTTAAAGCCTAAACTCTGCTGCCCAAAAAAAAAGATATATTTTCCTGGAAATTACGGCAAAAATCAGGGTTAAACATGGCGCAAAATGGGGAAAAATGTCAACAGAGGGTGACAAAACTTCAAGTAGGCTGGCAATTAAAAGGGTTAATAGTACCTATGGATGTTGGGTATTGTTCTGCTCGGGGGACCTTGCGCTTTCAGATTTAGCTTGTTTTTTTCTTATTTGCATATTGATATTTTAGGAAAAGGTGTTTTTTATTCCGCATTTTTATACATTTTTTTGTGAAACCCTGTGCAACCTAAGAATTCTTCAAGGGATTACTCCCAGAAAGATGAGCCCACTACAACAAGCTGGGTATACATAGAAAGCTTAAAATGTGTACTTTCAGGGAATATATGGGTTATGGGGGATATTCCAAATGTAAAGGCTTGTTTTGGTAGAAAAAGCACAAGGTGTGCACTTTGTCTGCAGAGCTGAAATTTTGAAGTAAAATTAACGTTACGCACATGCTTTACTTTGGTGTGTTTGGCAACTCTTGCCTTGACAGTAGCTATGCATGCTGGGTATTGTTCTGTTCGGGGAATGTTGCTTTTTCAGATTTTTTTTCAGATTTTTTTTTTTTTTTTAGGAAAATGTGGTTTTGATTCTGCTTTTTTATTCTTTTTTCAGGGAAACCCTGCGCAACCAAAGAATACATTGAGGGATTACTTCCAGAAAACTGCACCCATGTCAACAAGCCTGGTACGCCTAGAAAGCTTGAGGTGTGTACTTCCAGAGAATATAAAGTTTGTCGGGGGTATTTCAAATGTAAAGGGCTATTTTTCTTGAAAAACTGCAAGGTGCGCATATTGCATAGCATAGTTGTATTTTTTTTTTAAATCTGAAAATCTCCTAAAGCGTTGTTTCAGTTTGGGGGAGTCTCCTGGGCAGGAAAGGGTGTCTACCAATACATATGTGGTACCGCTGTAACCGGGAGAAATTCGGGTTTCACACTAAATAAGATTTAATTGACAAACTTACATTTTTTATTACAAAAAAACAATACAAAAATTTTTAAAAATTGTTTTTTTTTTTGCACATATTTCATCCCAAAAAATTGAGAATACACCTAAAAATGACAAACAAGACATTTCATGTTAAAGCCCAGACTCTGCTGAAAAAAACAATACATAACTTTCCTTGGAAATCCCTGGAAATCCTTCCAAAAATCACAGTTGAACATGAGGAGCGCAAAATAGTGCAAAATGGTCTGGCAACAAAGGGTGACAAAATCTCAAGGTAGGCCGGCGGTTAAAGGATTAATGCCTGCCGTGGGCACATGCCCTGCTGGTATGATAGCGGGGACGCGGTCGTGACTCACGCATACGCAGTTGGACCGGGGGGGGGTTTCCAGGGCCGGATTAAGTGTGGTGGAGGCACCAGATAATACAATTCTGTGAAATACTCACCTGTAGAATTGGTATTCTACATATACAGTACGCCCTGCTCCAGATATAATACTTACACTTGGGTAATCCCCCGCCAGATGGCGCTGTGCACTGCAGACATGCAAAAAACAGGCGCCTCCCGGCCCTTCATATACCCGGGGACCTCCCACAAATCTCCAGCATTGAAAAGCAGTGAAAAAGAAGCCGGGAGAAATGAACCACCAAAAACTGTAATAACAACAATAACAATCACCATACAGGGGATCCAGAACAATGTAAAAACCAGGGTGGGGTGGAGCAGGACGTACTGCATACGTATCAATTCTACAGGTGAGTATTTCACAGAATTGTATTATTCTAAGTATACAGTACGTCCTGCTCCAGATATAATACTTACACTTGGGACATCCAATAGCAGTGTCCATAAAGTAGGGTGGGATCCCCAACAAAAAAGGCACAGCAGACAGTTAAAAGCACTGTCACCTGCAACCTAGCTACCAGAGTGACATGAGCAAAGGCTCCAACGTCAACCTCATAAAAACCTTTGAAAAGGTATGAACAGAAAAACAAGTAGCGGTCAAGCAAGCTTGATCAACAGAAACCTGGTGCTGAAAGGCCCAAAGATACCAAAGCACAAGTAGAATCAGAAATAAAGAGAGATGAAGACTCTTCCCCTTAAGAGAAAAGGCCTGAGTAACAGCCTGACCAGTCCTAATGCTAACAGTAGCCTTGGCAGAAGCCGAAACCTTCCCAGGACCAGAAGGGACATCCATCCAAGCAAAGACCAGGCCAAAGGCCGCTTAACCCCTGGAATAAGACGAAATCAGGCACATACAGGATGGAGAAGCCCGCAAACCCCAAGGGGCATCAGTCCCCCCAAGGGACAAGAGAGAATCAGGAAAAACTTCTAACACCTGTTGAGGGAATGTAGACCCCCTTTTTCTCAGCGTTACTAGGAATAAGGCACAGAAAAAAGACAAGATGTCTTGAATACATGAGCATAAGACACCACCTTAGGCAGAAGGTCCGGCGTAAAGTGGAACACCACCTCATCTTGGCGTATATCAAAGAACGAGGGCTTAGCTAAACAGAGCCGCCCGCTCAGGCACACGTCAGACAGCATCCGGAATAGGTCCAGAAGGAACACCCCGCAAGGCAAACAGAATAAAAGTCCAATCCCCAACGGGGACCATAGAATTACGTGGGGAACGCACATGAGCAATCCCCGAAAGAATGCTCGACCAAAGAAAAAAGTGAGCAAAAGACTTCCAAAGGAAGGCGGACAGGGAGAACCTGAACCTTCAGAGTACAGAGATGGAGAAACAACTCCAACCCATGCGGAAATAACGCTATAACCTTGGGAATAGAGAACGCCCAACAGGGGAGAGACCTAGACTCACACCAATCAATATGGGTACGACATACCCTATAATATACGGAAGAAGAAGCTTGCTCCTAGACTTCCAATAGTCACAGTCACGGAGAAGAGAAGCCCGTCTCCAACAAGATGGATGAATCAGCCATCAGGGCATCCCGACCAGAGCCTGTAGATTGGGGTGACATAAAAGGGGCCCAGGGTGAGCAGAACAGCACTCCTGACAGAACAAACAGGTCCGCTGTCCTCAGCACCACGTCTGCGAACCACACTCCACTAGGCCACCCAGGGGCCACCAGTAACACTGGTCCCCCCTTCCAGCGCAATCTTGCGCAGAACCCCGCCAAGCAGGGTGAATAAAGAGAAGACATATAGGGGTCAATTCAAAGAAACATGTAACAGCTTTGATTTTGGTGCCGATCATCCTATTTTTCCCGAACGCTCGTGCGCTCGTATGAACTTGCGAGTGATTCTATAAGCTAATACGTTTCTATCCTAAAATGTACGTCCGTTCGTATGGCAGTTCGCGAATCAGACCTATGTCAGTTTCCATCCTGAATTTTCCGTTTCATTTCTCAGGTTGCAACATTGGTTTTGCCCTTTTTCCTTTTTTGTCTGGACGTAAATCCTTCTGATCTTGCGGCTGCGCACTACAAACTTACCTCATTAAAGTGCATTCTAAATATTTGTTTTTTTATTTTTCTTTATTTCATTCATTTTGTAGTAACCAACCATTAATGAATGCATTTGCATAAGTAAATCTTACTTTGTTTAACCCTTTCAGTGCCAAGCCCGTAGTTTCTACGTAGAAACTACGGGCTTGACTTTCCCCACTGCTACAGTAAAAGTAAAAAAAAAAAAACACTCACCTGACCCCTTGTTCTATCCGGCCGGGTCTCCTCTTCATCCGGGGGGGCTTCGATCCCCCACCCAGGCCCCCCCGGGTGCAGGGGAGAGCCCGGAATAGCCACCCCCCCCCCCTTCAGCAGCCGCCGAAATACATGTTAAAAAAAAAAATATATATACAAATGACATTTACTTACCTTAGTGATCGATTGCTCCCGCCGGGTCTCCTCTTCACCAGGGGGGCCTCCGATCGCCCCCCCCCCGGCTCTCCAGCTTCAGGAGAGGGCCTGAAAGGCCCTCTCCCTGTCCTGCTCGACGGGTGCCGCCATTTTGGGGGCGGGGCTTATGACGTCACACCTCCGGGTGTCGTCCTGGCTCCGGGCTGCGATTCTCACACTTGTCATCGCTGGCCACAGGAGGAGGAAGGCAGGTGATGATCTGATCACCTGCCTCCCTCCTCCACTGGCCGGCGATGACAATAACTGTCATCAGAGCTGCGAGGGACACAGAAGCTGAGGATCAGAGGTGAGTAAAGTAAAAAAAAGTTTTTATTTTTTAATAAAGTTATTTTTTAATCTGTGTGGTGTTTTCTTTTTATTACTGTTAACCCCTTGTGAACTGGTAAGGGGTCCATGCCCCTATACCAGTTCACAAGGCTGGGGGGATGGCAAGCCACCTGCGCTAGCGGGTGGCTTGCCATTAACCCTTGGCACCCCCATTACCTGCCTCCCCAAAGGCCAGGGGGGGGCAGAAGAGCCCGGGCCCACATAAGCTGGCCACTCTGTGCCTACAAGCCCCCATAGCTGTCCCGGGCTGGTAATGCTGGGTAAGGGGGACCCCACGTCATTTTTTTTTTTGATTTTTAAGGGGTTTTAACCCTTAAAAATCAAAAAAAAAAATGGGGTCCGCCCCCCCCTGGGAGGGGGGACCCTATGTCTTTTTTTTTTTTTTTAATTAACCCCTTATGTTCTGTCACCCAGCAGCTATAAAAGGCTTCCAGCAGATGAGCAGAAGCCAGTGATTGGGAGGGGAAGATGGATGGGAGGTAAGTATTAAAAAAAAAAAATAATAATAAAATATTTTTTTCTGCGTCTGTGTGGTGTTTTTTTTTTTACATTTAACCCCTTGTGAACTGGTAAGGGGTCCACAAGACCCCTATATCAGTTCACAAGGCTGGGGGATGGCAAGTCACCTGCACTAGCGAGTGACTTGCCATTAACCCTTGGCACCCCCATTACCTGCCTCCCCAAAGGCTGGGGGGGGCAGAAGAGCCCGGGCCCACGGGCTATGCGGGCTTTGTAGCCTGCAGGGCCAAGGGCCACAAAAGCTGGCCCCTGTGCCCTGTTCCTACAAGCCCTGCATAGCTGGTCCCGGGCTGGTTACTTTGGGTAAGGGGGCCCCCATGTCGTTTTTTTTTTTGATTTTTAAGGGTTTTTAACCCTTAAAAATCCCCCCAAAAAATGGGGTCCCCCCCCTGGGAGGGGGGACCCTATGTCATTTTTTTCCCCGATTTAACCCTTTGTAGTTGGATGGTAGTTGTATTTTATTTGTAAATGTTATAAAGTACTTGTTTCAGTTAGGGGGGTCTCCTGGGCAGGAACGGGGGGCTACCGATAAATATGTGGTACCGTTCTAATCTGTAGAAATGGGGCTTTCACATGCAATATGGTTTTCTTTAATAAAATACATTTTTTATTTAAAATAAAGGAGTCAATTTTCTAAAAAAAAAAATTTATTTATTTACTTTTTTTTTAATATCAATAATATTGTAAAAAAACAGAATAAAATTTACATTTACATGTTAAAGCCTAAACTCTGCTGCAAAAAATATATATATATAATTTTCCTGAAAATTCCAGCAAAAATGTCGCAAAACATGGCGCAAAATGGGGAAAAATGACCTGTCAACAGAGGGTGACAAAATCTCAAGTAGGCTGGCAATTAAAAGGGTTAATAGTACCTATGCATGTTGGGTATTGTTCTGTTCGGGGGACCTTGCGCTTTCAGACTTAGCTTGTTTTTTCTGGTTTGCATATTTATATTTTAGGAAAAGGTGTTTTTTATTCAGCTTTTTTATAAATTTTTTAGGGAAACCCTGCGCAACCAAAGAATCCTTTGAGGGATCAATTCCAGAAAGATGAGCCCACTACAACAAGCTGGGTACGCTTAGAAAGCTTACCATGTGTACTTTCAGGGAATATATGGTTTATGGGGGATATTCCAAATGTAAAGGGTTGTTTTGGTTGAAAAATCGCAAGGTGTGCACCTTGTCTGCAGAGCTGAAATTTTCAAGAAAAATTACCGTTATGCGCATGCTTTACTTTGGGGTGTTTGGCAACTCTTCCCTTGACAGTAGCTATGCATGTTGGGTATCGTTCTGTTCGGGGGAGGTTGCTTTTTCAGATTATACTTGTTTTTTCTTGTTTGTATATAGTTTTTTTAGGAAAATGTTGCTTTGATTCTGCTTTTTTATCCTTTTTTTAGGGAA
The DNA here is from genome assembly GCA_027917425.1 of Gastrophryne carolinensis. Classification (NCBI taxonomy): domain Eukaryota; kingdom Metazoa; phylum Chordata; class Amphibia; order Anura; family Microhylidae; genus Gastrophryne; species Gastrophryne carolinensis. The sequence continues at coordinate 196,724,732 of CM051235.1, read as the reverse complement.
ACTCTTTGCAACCAAAGAATACATTGAGGGATTACTTCCAGAAAACTGTGGCCACATCAACAAGCCTGGTACACCTAGAAAGCTTGAGGTGTGTACTTCCAGAGAATATATAGTTTGTTGGGGGTATTTCAAATGTAAAGGGTTATTTTTCTGGAAAAACTGCAAGGTGCACATAGTGCATATCACAGTTGTATTTTTTTCTGAAAATCCCCTAAAGCGCTGTTTCAGTTTGGGGGGAGTCTCCTGGGCAGGAAAGGGTGTCTACCTATAAATATGTGGAACCGCTGTAACCGGGAGAAATTGGGGTTTCACACGCAATAAGATTTTATTGACAAACTTACATTTTTTATTACAAAAAAACACTACAAATTGCAAAAAATAGATTTTTTTTTATTTTTTTGCACATATTTCACCCAAAAGTATTGAGAATACACAAAAAAAAGGCCAAACAAGACATCGCATGTTGAAGCCCAGACTCTTCTGAAAAAAACAATATATCATTCTCCTGGGAAATCCCTTCAAAAATCACATTTAAACATGGGGAGCGCAAAATAGTTCAAAATGGTCTGGCACCAAGGGTGACAAAAACTCCAGGTAGGCTGGCAGCGAAAGGGTTAATTTTTAGTTAACTTGCATTTTTTACTTGTGGATTTAATTTTAATATTTTGGCTTCAAATGGTACAACTTAAAATTTTTTGTGTGGTTACCCACACCCTCTACATACAGATTGCTCTCAAAAATTAAAAAACACCCAGCAACTTCTGCATGTTATGAGCCTAGAAACAGCCAAGATGGCGGGTCAGGTATTATCGGGCAGCCTGCAAACAGAAAGGGCCTTGTGACTGTGTTGCTCTGCATTCTTTGATTTCTGACCTTTCCGTGCCCCCAGCTCTGCTGTGTCTGTGCAAAATACAGCAGTAACCCACATCCTGCACTTTATCCCGCTCTCCTCTCCTCAGTAAGTGTGATGCATCTGACCAAAGATGAGCTTAAATAATTAAACAAAGCAAAGGTAAACAACTACACCAATGAATTCAAACTAAAATATTATTCTAGTACATCAATTTAAAAATAAATAACAAAGGACATAAGTTTCTTTAATTAACGCAAATATATGGATGTATTGCAAAATAAAGGTTTACATGCAAAGGACTAATTAAGGTCCACATTAAAATGCTTTTATAAGGCATACATGCAATGTATTGAATCAGGTATGCATTGCCATACAATTTATGGCCTCGGCCATGCTGATACATGCAGTTCATTGGAGCTCAAGACGCGCAGACTCCTCCACATAGCCAAAAAACCTGTTCAAGAACAGCAATCCGACTGCTAAAAGGTGTCGGCAGTGGCTTTCTTTTAAAACGTATTTAGAGGTTGGAAAACTGCTCTCTGAATTACACGTAAACACATCCGATTATCCTAAGTTTTACGTTTTGATCTTAAGTTTTAGGTTTTGAACCTAAGTTTTACGTTTTGAACCTACAATTTAGGAACGAACTTCCGATGATCGTAAGAGCATATACGAAATCGTACGTAGGCTCGTGCGAGTCGGAAATGGCCAAAAAAACAGGAAAAAATGACTAACACCCACCCAAACTTACGATTCTCGATCCTAAATCAATTAACTTTTGCTCTTTGAATCGAGGGGATAGAATAGAATGTCCAGCCATAACGATACTAAGCCTCATGACCACAGTCAGAATATTCTGGGACAGAGAAACGAGAGCCGAGAACTCGTGATAATGACGGGGCCCAAACAGATCCACACTAGTTGGATCTCAGAATGACACAAGGATTAGCACATCCTGTCGCAGAAGGACATCCACCGGAGCGAATACCCCTGATATGCAGGGAACGTTGTCCTCCACCCAGAAGGAAAGACACCTTCCTGGAGGATCATCCTGCTCTGAGTCCCACACAGATAATTAATACAGGCCACTGTTGTTAGACAGACCAAGAGCCCCCAAATAGACAGGTCCTGAAAAGGAGTAGTCCAAAGACAGAGCCAACCTGAAGGCTCACTGTTTCATAAATAGATAGGTGTAGGGACCCCCAAAGGGCCCCACCTCCCCTGGAACCACAGGGGATTTTAGAAGAACCCCCCCCCCCCCGTCAATTCTGATAACTTTGGTATTCATGAAGATCATCTATAGGAAGATGCAAGGAAGGGGGTGCCCCCTGACTGGTTCCTTGAGTACAACCGTCACAAGAGGAACCACCGTTCCAAGGATGAATGTACACAGACCCAGCTCCAGGGAAGCTGGAACCCTGTCCAGCAGTAACAATATAAGTTGCAGAAGAGCCCAAGGGCACTAAGTATAAGGGACATCCTCTGAGCAGCCACCAACAGGCCCACCAGCTGCAATCCTGCCTGGTGAAGAGACAGGGACATCAATGAGGGACAGAGCCCATGTAACCAGATTATCCACTTAATTGCCAAGGAAGCAGGTTCTCGGCAGAACCAAATCCAAGTTCAACCCTAGGAATTGAGATACCAAATAAGGGGACAATGAGGAAACAAGGTGATTGAGCACCCATCCAAATGACTCCCAAAGGACACCACCAGCCGAGTAACAAACTCGGCCTGACGTAGAGATTGGGAAGCAAGAAGGACGACCAGGCAGTTCCTAGCGCGGAGGCCCCTTGGTCTCATCAGATACATCACCCCCGTCAGCGCCTTGGCGAGCACTCTGGGAGCAGAAGAGAGGCCAGATAACAAGGCCGCAATCAGCAGTGTTGGACCTCCAACACTAACCTGTAAAAGCCTCAGTGTCCCGAAGACACAGTGGTAATGAAATAAGCATCTTAGATCTCCACAGACGGCAAGAGGCCCCAGGGCGCAGTGCGCTGTCGGCCCAACTCAGAGAGACCATGCAGAAACTGCCTGTGAATGTAAAATTGCCGAACCTATGGAAGGCCAGAATGGGCAAAGTGCCTCATCCTTTTGGGGGAATGTGGAAAGGTTGGTGTAGAGGCCCCTGCCTCTGCCTGTTAAGGGCAACCTGCAAGTGACCCCAGACCTCGCAGGCCGAGAATGGCCTGCACCACCACCTGAAGAGAGACAGGGACCAGAAGCACCCTGACAATCTCGGGAAAGGACCGCCCAGCAAACTCCATCCTGCAACCGGAGGAACTACCTCCTGAATCCAACAGAACCAGGCATGACGCCTCCTGATAGGAGCAAGGTGCTGCGGCCATCCCCTCACTCAGATGGGCGAGGGCGTCCCATCATGCTTGGGGGGTTTTGGTGAAAGATTTGGACTTAGTCCTGCCTGAGGGGCCAGGGCGTTGTCTGCCACTCCTGGGGCAGGAATCTACACCAAATAGCTGGAAGGACACCCCTGGTTCGTGTTCAACACTAACGTAGGGGGGGAGGAGGGGTGCCCCTGTCCCGAGGAGGCCGAGACAGCCTTCTGCGTAGGGGAGATTTGCCCTTTTTCCCAAACAGGTCCAGACGGGCCCCAAACAGGCGTCGCCCTCTAAAGGGAAGCCCAGTAAGAGTCTTCTTTGTAGCATCGTCAACACCCCAGTGTCGCAGCCAGACCAAGCGACGTATAGCTACCACAAGGGCAGAAGTTCTTGCACACATCCTAATGGTGTCATCCAGCGCTAAAAGGATAAACCTTACAAATACATCACAACTGGAGAGTGCATTAAACACCTCCCAGGGGAGATCCTCAGGTTGATGATCAATCATCTTTCTGATGAGGGTCCTAGCGGCCACTGCAGTGATGGCCGCGGCACAGACCGGGCACAGAGCCGTCCCTGCACAAGAAAAGGCGTGGGAAGCCAGCCTATCAATGCGCCTGTCCTCAGCATCCCGATACGATAAGTAGGGGCCGCAATAACGGGGGGGTTAAGAACCCCTATGATCGGTGCATCCACCACGGGAGGTGATGACCAACAGTTAACCACATCAGGGGGAAAAGGGTATTTCCAATCCCAGTCCCCTGGAACCCCTGGAAGTTTACTAGGGGATTCCCATTCCTTAAATACAAGAGCCTGGAAGTGATCCTGCTCCAGAAATTCCAAGCGCGGTGTCGCTGTATGGAAACTCTCCCTTCTAGGCCTGGGAGCCTCACCAGGGAGAGAGATGGACAAGACCTCAAAGATCTTTATCAGTAATTCATGTTAGGTCCTTACCTCCTCCTGGCGCCCGGTCCCATGGCGTCTCTGCGCGTCGGCGCACGCCTCCGGTCTTCTGACGGCCACGCCGGGCGGCCACCGCCGCCGCATCTGCTGCGGTCTTGCCCGCCGCCGCTCCCTCTGCCTTGGCGGGGATGGCCGGCGTCGTGGGGCCTCCCTCCGCTTCCTCTGGCGGCTCCATCGCCTCTCTGGCCGGCGCGGTTTCCCCTTCCCTCTCGGGGAGCGCGCCTGGCCCTCTGTCACGTGTTCCAATATGCCCCTCGGCGGCGCTGCTCCCTGCGCAGTCACCGGGGGCAGATTCAAATGGACCAGTCAGGTCCATAGCCTGGGTGGCAATGAACCTAGGGACTGGACAGCCTGACTGCTCCAATAGGGAGCTACATCCTAAGTAGCACCAATCACTACATTTTCCCCCAAATCACAGTTGCACCAATCACCAGTCCCCCCTTCCCATTGGCCAGTTCCCCTTTAAATATGTTTTTGTCCCGTCCACTAGTGCCCGTTATAGCCTCTGGTTAATAGGGTGTGCTTCTAGTCTGTCCTGATAGTTATTACTCGGCTTCGTCTCTGACCATCCTTGTCTGCTGCCCGCCCTGACCTTTTGCCTGTCTGACTTCGTTTTTGCCTGATCCTTCTGATACCGCGTTTTGGTGCTCTTCTGGTTTGACCTCGGCTCGTTTTGACACTTCTTCGTTTAACCCCTTGGATACCGCGCTCTGTGACCACCCAGCTTGACCTAGGCTTGTTTTGGACATTTCTGATTGGTTTCCCACCTTCAAACCAATTTTCATCCCAGCAGCCAAATTCGGGATACCCAGCCGTTCATCCGTCTCCACCTTAAGCCAGTAATCTTTGCGTCAATTAAATCCTGGGGGTAACAGAGTCTGGAGAGGCATAATCCGCGTCTCCTGCGAGCGGGGACTTGTTATAGGCAGAAGAGGCGGTGGAGATTGGGGATTACCTGGCTTAAGAGAGAAGGGTGTCCGGCGCCACCTTACAGTATAACGGGCCAGAAGAATGGACCAGATATTGGAGCAGGTGCAGGCCTTAACCGCGGCTGTGGAGCACCTAGCCCATCGCGTGGCGGCCCAGGAGAACCGTCCAGCTCCTACCAACACCAGCCCTCAAGGGGCTTTCGGCCGCATCACCAGTGGAACCCAAAATGCCCCTTCCAGATAAGTTTTCTGGAGACAGAGCCAAGTTTGCCAATTTCCGGGATTCGTGCAAGCTCTACTTTCAACTCCGACCAGTCTCTTCAGGGTCTCAGGAGCAACGTGTGGGTCTGGTCCTTTACCTCCTCCAAGGTGACCCACAATCCTGGGCCTTCAGTCTGCCGCCCCAAGATCCTGCACGTCACTCCGTAGATAGTTTCTTCTACGCTATGGAGATTTTATATGATGACCCTGACAGAGGGGCCACGGCGGATGCAAAGCTTCGCACCTTATGCCAAGCTCGTTGGCCAGCCGAGGAATATTGTTCTGAGTTTCGACGATGGGCGGTGGATTCACGTTGGAACGATCCGGCGTTATGCGGACAGTTTCGGCTAGGCTTGTCTGACTCCATCAAAGACATTTTAGTGAACTATCCAGTTCCCCAGACCTTGGACGAGACTATGCATCTGGCCATCCGCATTGACCGACGTCTGCGGGAGAGACGTCTGCGGGAGAGACGCCTGGAAAAAGGGTCACATCCCGACACCAGCTGGAAAGCCGAAGCCCCAGCCTTGCCTTCTACTGAGGAACCCATGCAGCTGTTAGCTACCAGGCTCACTGAAGCTGAGAGACGTCGGCGCTTGTCGGAGGGTCTATGCCTTTACTGTGGCGGAACTGGTCACATGGTCAGAGTCTGCCCCAAGAAGCCGTCGGGAAACTTCAGAGTCTAGGGGGGATCGAGGGGACCCACCTAGGCTGTAAGGTATCTCCTCATGCATTGTCTCCATTTATGATTCCGGTCCAGGTAAAAGTTGACCTAGAGTGTTTAAATCTGGAAGCTCTCTTAGATTGTGGAGCAGCAGGGAACTTCCTTGACTTCGATTTAGCTCAAAGTCTAGGAATTCCGCTCCAATCCCTTCCTGTATCCATTCGAGTCTCCGCCATTGATGACACACCAATTGCGGGGGGGCTCGTTCAATATAAAACTCCACCAGTCTTACTTAGAGTGGGAGCAGGGCATTCTGAATTAATTACCCTCCTAGTTCTAAAAATGCCTACTACCCCATTAGTTCTTGGGTTACCTTGGCTGCAGAAACACAACCCCCAAATCGATTGGGTAACTAGGCAAATAGTCAAATGGGGCCCTCAGTGCTTTCATTCCTGTCTGGAGCTTCCAGTGCGAGCCACTCAATTATCCCCTGAGAATGTTCCTAGTCCATACCTTGATTTTTCCTATGTGTTTTCTGAAAAAGCGGCAGATAAACTCCCCCCCCATAGACCTTGGGATTGTCCCATCAAGCTCTTTCCGGGTACCATGCCACCTAGGGGGAAATCGAGCCGAAAACCTTGCCATGCGGGAGTATATCGCAGAAAACCTAAAGAAAGGTTTTATACGGGCTTCTTCTTCCCCGGCAGGAGCTTTTTTTTTCTTTGTCGAGAAAAAAGATGGGGGACTCCGTCCCTGTATCGATTACCGGGGTTTGAACAAAATTACGGTCAAAAACAAGTATCCCCTGCCACTAATTGATGGACTGTTTACACAGGTGGTTGGGGCCCAAGTTTTTTCCAAATTAGATCTCCGTGGGGCCTATAATCTTATTAGGATTCGGCAGGGGGATGAATGGAAAACGGCCTTTAATACCCATGAGGGGCATTCTGAGTACCTGGTGATGCCATTTGGCCTGTGTAACGCCCCCGCAGTCTTTCAGGATTTTGTGAATGAGATCTTTAGGGAATACTTGGGTCGTTTTGTTGTTGTATATTTGGATGATATTCTGATTTTTTCCTCCTCACTATCAGAACATCGCAAACATGTTCGTTTGGTCTTACAGAAGCTCAGGGAAAATTATTTGTTTGCCAAACTGAAAAAATGTCAATTTGAAGTTTCAGAAGTCCCCTTTTTGGGTTACATCATATCTAATACCGGTCTTTCCATGGATCAATCCAAAGTTAAGGCAGTACTAGAGTGGGAACAACCCAAAGACCTGAAGGGCTTACAGAGGTTTTTGGGGTTCGCCAACTTCTATAGAAGATTCATTAGGAATTTTTCCACTCTGGTAGCTCCCCTCACTAATCTCACTAAGAAAGGGGGGTATCCTGGTGTCTGGCCGGAACAGTCCATCTTGGCTTTCAGGAAATTAAAGGAAGTTTTTAGTTCTGCCCCTGTGCTAGTGCACCCAGACTGCCAATTACCCTTTATCGTGGAAGTTGATGCCTCCGAACTTGGTGTGGGAGCAGTACTTTCACAATACAGTGGTTCTCCTGAGCGCCTTCATCCCTGTGCCTTCTTCTCTAAAAAATTTACTTCTGTCGAATGAAATTACGATATTGGTAACCGTGAACTATTGGCAGTTAAATTGGCGTTTCAAGAATGGAGACACTGGCTGGAAGGGGCTCAATTTCCCGTTACCGTTTTTACTGATCATAAGAATTTAGAATATATCCAGTCCGCTAAAAGATTGACTCCTAGACAGGCTCGCTGGTCCCTGTTCTTTTCTCGGTTCAATTTTTCCATAACTTACAAACCAGGGTCCAAGAATGTGAAGGCTGATGCTTTGTCACGTAGTTTTTCTTCTTCTAGTTTACCCGAAGGGAAAAATTTGCCCATTTTGCCCCGGTCTCTGGTGGTAGCTGCCATCCAACCAGAGCTCCCTGATTTAACTCAGTTTCAGTCTGAAGCCCCGCCTGAAAAACCTACTTATGCCCAGTGTGTGCCCTCTTCCTATTGTGCTGCTATTTTACATCAATTCCATGACTCTAAGACGGCAGGTAATCCTGGTGTCAAAAAGACCATCTCCTTGCTGTCTCGCCAGGTTTGGTGGCCGTCCCTTAGAAAAGACGCACAAGAGTACGTTCGAGCCTGTAAAGTTTGTGCCCAGAGTAAGTCTTTAAGACACTCCCCTGAGGGTTCCCTACTACCATTGCCCATTCCCTCCCGCCCCTGGACCCATTTGGCCATGGATTTTTATCACTGATCTTCCACCTTCCCAAGGGTGTACTGTCATCTGGGTGGTGGTAGATCGGTTTAGTAAGATGGCTCACTTTATTCCATTAAAGAAGCTACCCACAGCTCAGGTCCTTGCCCAACTTTTTGTGACACACATATTTAAATTCCATGGCATTCCGGAGGATGTTGTGTCCGATAGGGGGGTCCAGTTTGTTTCTCGTTTTTGGAGGGCTTTTTGTGCCAAGTTGGGGTTCACTGTCTCCCTATCCTCTGCATTCATCCTCAGTCCAATGGGCAAACGGAAAGAACGAACCAATCCCTGGAGCAATATTTACGTTGTTTCATTTCTGATATCCAGATGGATTGGGTGTTATTTCTTCCGTTTGCTGAATTTGCCCTTAATAATGCCACACATACCTCCACCGGGGTGTCTCCGTTTCGTTGTGTTTATGGAAGAGATTTGAAGTTTTCGGCCTTGTCGGATCGGCCTTCTAGGGTGCCTTCCCTTGATGAATGGATGTCCCAGTGGCCGGAGTTATGGAATAAGATTCAGCAACATCTGTCTAAGGCTGTTCTCCAACAGAAAAATTTTGCTGATCGTAGGCGGTATAATAATCCTGATTATATGGTTGGCGATTTGGTTTGGCTTTCGACAAAAAATCTGGCCTTACGCCAACCCTCTGCCAAGTTGGGTCCGAGATTTATTGGCCCCTTTCCCATACTGCAGAGAATCAATCGGGTTACCTATCGTCTGGATCTCCCACCCTCTATGAGGATTTGTAACTCCTTCCATGTGTCCCTGTTGAAATCTGCCAGAGGTATTGAGCCTGATAATCTTCTGGAACCCATTTTAGTTGATGGGCAGCAAGAATTTCAGGTTGCCCGGATTTTGGATTCACGTTTTTCCCGAAATTCTCTTCAGTATTTGATAGATTGGAAGGGTTACGGTCCGGAAGAAAGGTCTTGGGTTCCAGCCAGAGAGGTTCATGCAGAGAGGTTGGTTAGGAAGTTCCACAGGGAAAACCCTCAGAAACCCAGGTTGGAGGGTTCAGTGGCCCCTCCTCAGGGGGGGGGGGGGTAATGTTAGGTCCTTACCTCCTCCTGGCGCCCGGACCCGCGGCGTCTCTGGTCTTCTGGCGGCCGCGCCGGGCGGCCACTGCCGCCGCATCTGCTGCGGTCTCGCCCGCCGCCGTTCCCTCTGCCTTGGCAGGGATGGCCGGCGTCGCGGGGGCTCCCTCCGCTTCCTCTGGCGGCTCCATCGCCTCTCTGGCCGCCGCGGTTTCCCCTTCCCTCTCGGGGAGCGCGCCTGGCCCTCTGTCACGTGCTCGCGCGCGAGCACAGTTCCAATATGCCCCTCGGCGGCGCTGCTCCCTGCGCAGTCGCCGGGGGCAGATTCAAATGGACCAGTCAGGTCCATAGCCTGGGTGGGAATGAACCCAGGGACTGGACAGCCTGACTGGCCAGGGCGGTCCAGTCCCTGGGGCTGCTCCAATAGGGAGCTACATCCTAAGTAGCACCAATCACTACATTTTCCCCCAAATCACAGTTGCACCAATCACCAGTCCCGCCTTCCCATTGGCCAGTTCCCCTTTAAATATGTTTTTGTCCCGTCCACTAGTGCCCGTTATAGCCTCTGGTTAATAGGGTGTGCTTCTAGTCTGTCCTGATAGTTATTACTCGGCTTCGTCTCTGACCATCCTTGTCTGCTGCCCGCCCTGACCTTTTGCCTGTCTGACTTCGTTTTTGCCTGATACCGCGTTTTGGTGCTCTTCTGGTTTGACCTCGGCTCGTTTTGACACTTCTTCGTTTAACCCCTTGGATACCGCGCTCTGTGACCACCCAGCTTGACCTCGGCTTGTTTTGGACATTTCTGATGGTTTCCCACCTTCAAACCAATTTTCATCCCAGCATCCAAATTCGGGATACCCAGCCGTTCATCCGTCTCCACCTTAAGCCAGTAATCTTTGTGCCAATTAAGTCCTGGGGGTAACCGAGTCTGGAGAGGCATAATCCGCGTCTCCTGCGAGCGGGGACTTGTCTATAGGCAGAAGAGGCGGTGGAGATTGGGGATTACCTGGCTTAAGAGAGAAGGGTGTCCGGCGCCACCTTACAATTCATCAGTGTCACACAGGCCCCAGGAACCAGGGCCAGTATCATCATGACTCCTTGGCCTCTCATCGGATGAGCCCGAGTCAGAGAACAGCTCACCTTCATCCGAAGGAGCAAAACCCCCCGGAGTAGTAAACTCCTCAGGTCCCGAAGGAACAGGTGAAACCGGAGGCGTCAGGGACCGCTTCTTACCCGGGCCCAAGCGCTCCACCAACCTCGAAATAACCTGATCAGCCGTAGGCAGTCTGCGCGGCGCGACTTGCTGGTTATTCCCGCTCAAGTGTGACTCATCAGGAGTGATATTTAAGCACGGGGAAACAGGTGTATTGAAAGGAGGTGAAGCCACTGGCAACCCTGATTGCAGGGCCAGTACTTGTTCAGCACAGGGTCCGCAGACCCGCGCTCTGTCAGCATCAGCATGGGTCTGTCCACACGCTGTACACAGCCGGTCTTGTCCCAGAGGGACCCCGGTCACAAAATTCTGAGATGCCTCCATATGGTGATTATCTAAGCAAATATGCCAGCAGGGATTTATGCAATAGGCAACCCTGGATGCCCCAAAGACCCGCTGTTTAATGTGGGAGAATTGTTTGTAAGCCCACTAAAATTATGTCAGGCCGGGAGAAGCCACCGGAGACCTTGACGTCTGAAAGACATAAAGGGAATAAGAGGTGTCAGGACCATGCGCAGCAGAAAAAAATGTTAATAAAGAATCGCCTGCGAGGGCACTTACAGACCAAAGGAGGAGGGGGACCGCAACCACGCGCACGAAGATCATCAAAATGGCGCCCTGCGAACCACGAAGGGCGGGCACCATCTTTGGCCGTGACGCGGAGCGCGCCAAGCCAAGTCCCTGCCCACCCCGAAGAGCACGAAGCTCTGAGGGGGCAGTTAAACACGCAAAGGATAACATAAACTTAGTATAAGCCTTTGTCAATGGAGACGCCGTAGCGTCTGGACGACGCCGCCGCCCGGCACAGCAAAACTTCTAGTAAAAGAAAAGACAAGCACGGCGGCAGCCAAACAATTATAAAGAGCAAGCAGCGCGGCTCTGACACCCAGTTGCAAATCAAGGGCAATACTACGGCCATAAGCGTGACATTACAGTACACTGGGACCGCCACACGCATACACTCCCCCCCCCCCCCTTTTCTTTTCCCCCGAACTTCGGGGGAAACGAGGGAGGATGGCGACCCTTTACACAGGGTCCACCGCTACATGGGGCACGGGGCACTAATGCGGGAGGGGCATCCACTAGAGGCTCACCATCAGCCTAAACCGCCTACCCTTTGGTGGGGGACTGCGGTGGAGCATGGCTCCATAAGCACACATGGTGCTGCCTACCTTCACCCGACCAGCGCAGCCCAGGCTGGGAGGCACATCACAGGGAGGACGAGTGGGAATAGTCCAACAGGGCCGCAGGCTGTAATAGCCCCGCTCACCTGCGAGAGAGTGATACTTCATGTCTTCGCAGTCAGCACTGCAGAGAAATCTGGGGATTTGTGGGAGGTCCCCGGGTATATGAAGGGCCGGGAGGAGCCTGTTTTTTGCATGTCTGCAGTGCACAGCGCCATCTGGCGGAGGATTACCCAAGTGTAAGTATTATATTTGGAGCAGGACGTACTGTATACTTAGAATACAGTATTTTTTTCCTTTAAAATTATGGTTCAGTCAAGTAACTGATCCGTGGTTGCCCGACACCCGCCCACTTACTGGAACATCAGATCGAGTCCCTTGTGCCACCCTTTTACAGTTTTCCATTTCATTACTGCAAATGAGCCAAGTCTGTACCCTTGACAACCCTTAAAGAGGAACATCGGACCAAAAATAAAAAGGGGCCGACCCCCCTGTCGGCCCGTGCTTAACTTTTGGACATCCGGTTGCTTCAGATACTCAGTCCCCCCATTGAAGCCGTTTGAAGTCCCGGGCTGCTCAGCAAAGTCTTGCAGGATTTCGGGCAGCTCCATTGAATCCCATACAGAGGCACTGTGGAGGTGCAAAATCGGGTGACGCGCAATGCCTGATGGGATGCAAGATAGAGCCGTCCGTCGGAAGGTCGCCCGGAATTCGAGAGCTAGGTGAGCAAACACTGCCCAAAAGTAAAACCGGAGGAGGGGCAGCAGATCAGTGAGTTTTGGGGGAGGTTTAAACCTCTTTAAACATTTATTTTCAGCATTTTAAAATATGAGCAGGGTAGGAGAAAGATTATAGCTAACTTTAGTTGTCTTTTTGGCATTGGTGTCCCCATGGGGAGGTAAAATATTCTCAATCAGTGGCCTAACAAAGTTGAATCTGAAAAAGCTCTAGGTGTCAGTGACTTATAGAAGGTACTTGTGGCAAACTGCCCTTCCTTTCATGCGGGTCAACTTAATAAAAACATGTGATGTGGGCTAAATCTTCACAATGGGATTACAGATAGAAAAAGAACACTCTGGTGGGGGACTTCATCCTCGCTGGGCAGAGGATATCCAATGGTACATGTGAAAGTACATTGTCCATCAAGTTTAACCTGTAACAGCCACAATTTTTTTGATCCACAGTAGGCTAACCCCACCAGGGGCAATAGCATGATAATAATCCTTCCAGTTTTAAACAGAATAAATCAAGTTGCTGGTGCACACTTACTAGTTTTGCGTGGGTGCCAGGTCAGTGGTGGCTCCGCTGTGAATCCAATCTGTACAAATGACCAGCACTCCGTTATATAATTCCACCAAGTGTATCATAGAAAGACAAATGTGGTATGAAACATCCATCACAAAGTGTCCAAAGTCCATATTAGGTCAAATGGTAAGCAGTGTCCTGAAATCCAACGTTTCGGGGGAGCAGCCCCTTCATCAGGGACAGACAAACAGACATGTGCCAAGAGGGAGCTCCTTATAAACATTGTAGTCAGGAATTCCCGCCTGACATCATAGTGACGTCAGCGGGAGTTAATAAAGCTCATTAGAAAAAAAAAATATATATATATTTTTTTTTTTTTTTTCTTCCTTTTTCTCTCAAAATGAGCATCATCATGATCAAAATAACAATGCTGAAGAAGTAACAACTTGCCTGCACCCGTAAGGGTCCCTGAACAGCGGGAGCCCCTCCACTGCCAACCACCGCTCGCTGCATGAGCGAGCGGCAATGTCCCTGCCTGTCAGCGGGCCAGGGAGAGAGAGCAGCCGGGCGGCAAAGTCTGCCCGGCAACCCGTGACGTAACGGCCGCCGTGCTCCCATTGGGCAGCGGCGGCCGCATTCACAGGGTACATTGTGACAGGCGGCGCTGATCACGGCGGTCACAGGCTCGAGTACAGGGCCTGCGGGTACGCCGGACTGTGCCCCAAAGTGCCTCCCCGGAGGCAGTGGGAGCAAAAGCTCATTGGCGCATATACATAAGCAATACATTTAAAAAGTAGAAAGCGAACATTGCATACCAGGAGGGAAACTAGGTGGGGAGATGAGGGGGTGCCAGGCAGAAATAACAGGGGGACCGCCATTTAGGACAGGGGGATGCAGGGAAAACATTAGGGGGCAAGGGGGGACCAAAGATCCCGAGGGAAGGAGGAGAGGGATCACAGGAGAGGCGTCCAGGGGAAATGGTGTTCAGATGGCAGGTAAGCACAGGAGATGAGAGAAGGAGAACACAGAAGAAGAGAGAAGGAGAGTAACCGGAGGGGGGAAAGGGAGACCGGAGAAGAGTGGGAAAGAGGAAAGGAAAGGGGGAAGAAAAGGGGGGACAAAGCAAAAGAGGAGGGGGAAGGGGAAAAGGACACGGAGCGGGGATCTAGGTGGTACAGGGAAACGGGGCGGATGGTAGTGCCGTTCCCTGGACATGGTATGGAAATAATTCAAAACGAGGGACAGCATTTGACAACAGGTAGGAACATTCAAAACAACTTTTAAAGTTCAGGTAGGAAGCACGTAAAGCCAAAGGAGGTGTTCAGACCCCTCGGGTGAACCGTATCCAAAAAGTCTCTCTTTGGAGCAGTATCTGATGGCGGTCACCAACCCGCCGTGGTCTCTCGATGTGGTCGATGACCATACCCCTAAGTTCATGTATTTTATGGTTATGCTGTACAAAGTGAATTGCCACCGGTTTCTCATAGTCTAAGTCCTCACCGTTCGTGTGTTTATTGATACTGACCCGGATATCAATCCGGTGTTGCTGGAAAAGTTTTTTAAACGGTCCAATCGTTTTGCAATCGTTTTTCCAGTTTTAAAGTGATGAATGTATCTGTAAGGAACTTACCTCTGCCAGGGGGCCGGCGGCAAGCGTCCGCAGGGAGACGCAGCACTCCTGCTGCTGGGAGCGCGGCGCGTCACTCTGGCAGCCTCCCTTGCCCCTCTCTAGCTGTGCAGGCGTGCGTCCCGCAGTCTGTAGATTTCGCCACTAGGAGGCGCTGTGCTGCGAGTGGCAGGCAGCACAGAGTGCTCCACAACTGATGGGAATCAGGGGCTGATCAGCCCTGCAGCCAAGACTGACCAGACCCTGGATAGTGCCTCCAATCACTCAGTGTTGTAAGTTGCACCAATCAGCACACACACTCCCCCCCAGGGTGGCCATTGGTCGATTCCCCAATAAATATGCAGTCAGCCCAGCACTCAGTGCCCGTGATAGTCGCTTGTGATTAGGGTGGGATTCTGTTAGTTGTTATCTGATTCCGACCCGGCTTGATCGACCATTCCTGTCTGCTGCCTGTACCGACCTCTGCTTTGTCTGACCACAAACCTGCATGCCCCTCTGGATACCCTGCGATCTCTGACCTCCCAGCTTGACCCTTTGGCTACCCCTGACTACGCACCTGTCTCATCCCTGTACTCTGACGCACCCTCCGGATTGACTACCTGTGAACGACCTCCCTCGGCTTTGGGATACCCTTGTGGTTCATTGGCCTTCACCGTAAGCAGCCATGCTTTGCGCCTATTAAGACCTGGGGGCAACCGTGTTCGGTGAGGCGTACCTAGCGTCCCGGCAAACGGGGGCTTGACTATAGGCAGAAGCGGCGGTGGAGATTGGGGGTTGCCTGCTTACAGAAGGCTGGTGTCCCGCTGGGCATCACAGTATTGCTGGTTGGTTTTTGGATAGGTCTTTCCAAAGCTTAACTGCTCCTTTGGCATTTTTGAGATCTGCAACCGATTTATCTCAAGAACGATGAATGACCTGGCGAGCCTGCTGGCTGAATCCCCCGTTTCCCTCTTGTCTTGGAAATGCCCCAGCCTCTAGCCTATCTGAATGGCTGGGTAGGGGAATGCACACAGTCGGGTATCCAGATTTGGTATGCCCCAGGGTAAGTCTAACAGCTGGCCTTGGGGGTCTTAAAAATGCTGGAGAACATTGCAAACTACTGCACTCACCGGATAAAAAAAAAAAAAAAAAAAAAAGTGTGACCCTAGCCTCGGTCATCCGCTAACACTCCAATAAACCCCGAAAAAGGCAGATATTGTCAGTTATTATTGTTAATAATAATCTTTATTTATAAAGTGGCAACATATTCCACAGCACAAAAATCTAAATGTCATTTGAAAAAGCACAAAGCCTAATGCAGGTCCAAAAGCTTTCCCCTGCCTTGAATCCTTCATGGCGGTGAATTGGTTAAAGGATACCCCGCCTCCCTTTCTGCAGTTGGCTAAGCTGTTTTTTCGGCACTAATTACTCCAGATAGCTGTAATTTACAAGTTGGTGGTGGGTCGGATGCTGCAAGCTTCACACGTCCTCCAATCAACAGCTGCCACTATTAGGAAAGCTAATTGTGCAGCCTTCTGTAGCGTGCAGCAGGCTGGCCGCCGGCACAATGGAGGCCACAAAAGAGTGCCAGTGCCGCCGAGAAGCCATATCAAATGCTGCCTTCTCCTGCCAGTGGAGGGGAGATGAAGGACATTCAAGGACCACGAGGAGTTAGAAGATGATGCTGGAAAGCGGAATTCCAAGCAGCATTTATAAAGCCACTGCAAATGCTGATCTGTTATACAGCACGGATACATTATCCAGTTCCTTCCACTGTGCCAAACAGCTTACAATCCACCTCTCTATAAAAGCTACATATACTGGCACACTTTGACCATACAATTATCTGCCAGTTATAAGCCACTTTTAATTAAATACTTAAAGTGGACTTTAATCTTCACTACAACTCTGGGTTGTGGTTTAGGGACACTAAAATGAAACAAAAGCACAACAAATAGCCTACTCCTCTTACCAGGGCCAGCTGATCCAGTGCCATGGTAATAACATTCTTCTAAATTCTTCTCAGTAACACATTCTGCCTCCAGTAAACTTTCCTGCTCTCAGTCAGGTGCAAACAGGTTTCCTAGCTAATTGGAAACCTGCAAGTCCCACTTTCACGTATCACTCCACATCAATCCCCTTGAAATCTGTGCCCTTGACTAGCCGTTCAGTGGTAATAAATAAAAAATAAGGCATATTTTATTCTGAATCACATGACTGCCAATCATGGGACTGGATTAAGTCGGAGGATCATGGTGGAGGTAAGCGAAAGGGGGATTTGCCTGGGTGTATGCACAAGGGGGCTCCAGCTATCTGGAACCCCCCCCCCCCCAAGCCTGTTCTTGAGTGTTGAGTCCAACACCTATTTTGGGTGTTGGACCACTCTGAAGCAGACCTAAACCCAAGCCCCCCGGTTGAGCCAGTTGTTTTCAGCTCAGCTGGAGCAGTTGGCTGGCAGTAGGACGAATACAGCCTGTGCAATATTTGCCTGCTACATTGTCTCTGGCCAGCTACTTACTGTGCAAAGCAGGATCCCAGACTTGGTCTCTGTGAATCGTTGGAATATTTTTGTCCGTTCCTATAACAAGAGGAAACAAAAGACTTCATTTATAGTCATTTAACTGTATTGTGTACAAAGACTTTCCAAGAGCATTCAGGAAGTGCCAGTGATGCGGTTAAAGCCATACTGTACAATTTTATATTTTTAACTACATATTTAACTACCCTCCTGATGCCTGGATCCACTGTAGTTCAAGGTCCCTCAGCTCAGTTTTTTTGGTGGCTATTGGGGCTCCTAAGCTGGCTGCAGCCATGGTCTGCTAATGCACACCCCTACAGCCTATCAGGGCAGACTCTCTCGTGACTGGTAGTAGGACCCTAGGCTGCTATGGATCGAGGCAGCAGGAGGGCAGGTATGTATACAGTGACATTTTGAAAAGAGACAATATTGCTTTAAGAACAAGAGCCCTGGCGCTGCATTTGCTCTAATAACAAAAGCATTAAAAGTCAGAACAGTTGTGAGCAAGTTAGCAAACTACTGCCGCCTGCTGTGTTTTATTCTAGCGGGGCCGGGCAGCATCCCCTGCTGGGGAGATTAAAGATATTCGGTTACGGACAGACTTGCACTTTTGTCCTATACAAGTGATGTCCCTTGCAGTTAGTGGAGAGGGGAAGGGTAGGCGGGTGAGGAGGGGCACAGGAAGCCTAAAATAACAGCAGAGGAAGGAGGATACTATTAATTTGTTTCAAACACAAGGCCGGGTGCCACCATATGGGAGTCCCTGTTTATTCCCCATTAATGCTTCTAATGTGAAGACATCGGGAACTAATTGTCCCCTCCCCTCCTGTGCAGCCCTGCCCTCCCCCGGAGGCAGCCAGCCAGGCCGCTCACGTTGCCCCGAGCAGCTGCTCTGAGGAGGATTAGGCCAAACAAACACTCTCAGGTGGCAGCGAGAGGGGAGGGCTGGAGACAATACAGGGAAACAATTAGAACCCAATCTGCTGCCTAGTGATCCCTGCAGCGCGCTGGAGTACAGTGCTCGCTCGCACGCAGGCGGGATTATTTAAAGAGCACCTGTGCTGAAACCGCATCACGCACCATTACACAGGCTAGACCAGTCTGAGCCTAAAACCTCCTTGGAAAGAAGATTCCAGAGTATTTAGGTTCAGGCAATCTTGACTAGCCTGTACAATGATGACCAATATTTGATGCGGTTCCCTGGGCGAAAGACGTGCTGGATTGTGGGGTCCTAAAAGACCCCTCCCATCACGGACACCTGCCATTAAAGTGGACAACGTTTTTAAAAAGACTTTCGGATCAGCCAGCAAAGTCTCTAGGACAGAGTCAGAAATCAAGTTAGAATACTCACCCCCTCTGTGTTGCAGTATAGCTGTAAAAATGCTAAGTCCATGTGGGTTACCAGATTAGCCCACCAAAAATGTCCTGCTAAAGGACTATGCCGCACACCACAAATGTTAAGTGTAATAAAAAACTTTTGTACTGAGCATACAATTAGGCACAACAAACATATAAACACATACAATTAAGACTATTTAAAAACCACATCCAAAATGAAAAAACCTCTAGTGTTAGGCTAAATTGTACAAGAAATAGATTGCACTGTTTCCTGAATTAATATGAATAGTGTGTGCAGGTGTGTCAGAGATGAGGGAACATACCCCCCCCCCCCCCCAGCCACAATAACAACAAAAGCAGTAAAAAATAAAATTAATTAATTATCCATTTAAAGTGCCATGTGGCAATAAACAATGCTAAAGTGGCATATGCTATTGCACCTCTATTTGGAGACAATCAAGTATTAATGCAAGAGAAAGAGCAGTTGAACCCCAACGAAGCGGTAGGGCTTACTACCATCGTTCCTAGCGTCTCCTGATTTCGGACCTGGCCTTTATTACTTGGTGATATTCTATACTAGTTGCCTTTTCTATATTATTATATTTCTCTCTGGCACAATTTTATTATTTACTTCACTGCTCTCTTGCATTAAAATAACGGACATGTGAGTCAAATGATATACACTGCCATATTTACTCGTATCTTATTTATGAATCGTAATAAGAGTATTGGAATACACTGCCTACGGATTGAACTGTGTGTATGGTATTAATACGGTTGTACATTGTAGGGCATGCAATTCTGTAAATGGTGTTATATAATCTGAGCATCATGTTATGTCTATATGTGCATTTCTCTGCAATGAGTCATGCCTTTTAATTTGTTGTATAAATAAAATATAATGCTTTTAGTACATTTAAGTGTATAAAGTTTCCTTTACGGCGGGGTCTGGTAAACCGGAGACAAAGTGCTTATCAATAGGGGTACACAATAACCCAATTTTTTCTCTTTGTTGTATATTCTGTGCACTGAGCCCGGTACCACACCAGCTAATCTGTAGAGGTCACCTGGGATCATACTGTCCGGGTGACCCCTTTCCCCCCCCTTTTAGGTAGGGTCGTACATATCAGGTTCTTAGGAACTTATTTGTTTATATTTACTCCAACAGCACATGCGTGGGTATCCAGTGGCACCCCTAATGTGGCAAATAAACCCTGGGAAAAAATAAAATCCTTAAAGTGGACCAAAACCCTATAAACATTGCCCGTGTTTTATTTACAGATTTGGGATGTCCCGTGTGTAAAACCCTGTGGGTTTAAGCTATAGCCTTACCTTGCTGGCAATCCCACTGCACACGAGCTCTAACCCAATCAAAGCTCCATGCTGTGCATATTAATGAGTGGAGTGGCCGCATCCCCAGTTTCTCTGCTGTGCAAAATGGTGGGGTACCAAAGCGTGAATTAGACGCGAGATGCAGCCCTGGCCTTGTGATAAGCCATCGGATTATCCTGGAGGGTCTCATACAGCGGGGTATCCCAAATCGGTACGCCCCGGGCATAGACAATAGGCCATACAGAGTTTTGGTCTTTTTTTAAGAGACACTTAATATTTACTCTTGGAGCTCCACGTGCCAGGGGCCTGCAACGCTGTACAACGCTGCACAGCGTTTCCTGTAAAGATCCACAGGCTTCTTCCAGCATGTGGTCGATTTCACCAGGGGATCGAGGAGGAGGGAAGGATTCTCAGGTGTAACAGGGGTAATGCGCAGGGGGGCATGGGAAATCAGGATGCCCCCCCAGCACTAAGAATTATAAAATTAATTAAAAAATGGGTGCACCAGTTTAAAGCCTACATACTGGAGTACCTTTACCCCCTTGGGCATCCTGAGCAAGATTATACAGACTCACCTCTTGTTCCATGTTTCCATGAAGCTGGAGGAAAATTCCAGAGTCACCACTGCTGCCCCCTATAGGCAGCACACTGCACAACAGTTTATGGTGGAAGGCCACCAGTTCACAGCTTGGGAAGAATATGATCATTTTCGGCTTCTTCACACACTGCAGATATACAAATATATATATATATGTTATTTTTTTACTTTATGTTCAGGATGTCAAATATATATAACGTTTATAAATGGAGCAGGAGACATGCCCTTTTATTAAATGTTTGTTTTTGCGTACTATGGCTGTTAGCTTTTTCACACGTCAGCTCCTGTAGACAGGGATTACAGTCTTCAAGGCAAAGCTGGGCCTTCAATGAATGATAAGCAATAGGTCTTCAGGACAAATCCAAAAGCAGTTGCATGACCAGGTTTGCAGGAGGTCAAAAGTTACTAGGGCTTATCAGGAAATGCAAAGTACTGCTGAATGAACAACACAAGCCCTGTCTGTCTCTTAAAGGCAAACCAACAGTCAAAACAGACTTAAACCAGACCCACACAGCAAACAGGGCTCATATGCATCCCTCCCCAGGGCAATTTAGATTGCTGCACATAAAAAATAAATTTACCTTTTTCTAACTCCTGCTGGGGTCAATGTTAAAAAACAAGATGGCAGTTTATGCATTTGAAGGCCACCTGCAAACAGGAAGTGCTGGTGGGCCTCCTGTTACTGTGCATTGTCAGTTATGTTAGTTGGGAGTGGAAGCTCCAAAATGCCCACTACCTTTCTTTTCCAACTTTGCCAGGCTGTTGGTCCGGTTTAAAAGGTAGGGAGAGCTTCTTTAGCACCAGCTCAATGTATTTGTGTCTGGTGGCAATGACGCCAAGCTCTGTACCATTCCAGTTTAAGACATTATTCGCTCACCTTCCATTTTCCCAGAATAAAAGCAGACAAGGTAACCAGCTTTAACTTGCTGGGGACCACTGCAACATGTTGGCGAAGCTTTTCAGGCACAGCAAAGCTTTCAGCTTCCTCAGGGTCCATTAAATCTTTGGGTTTCACAGCCGTGACAGAATCCTCAGTGACCGTCACATTGACCGGATCGCTTAAGCTGATATCGGCCAGCCGAGTGACACCTGGATGGAGAGAACAAATGACGTCATAGCTACTAAAGAAAAACTGGCCATGGTAAATGCATGCAGCTTAATCTAATCAAAGGTTTACTAAAGATTTCATTGAAGGGTTTAAATGTGTTGGTCTGAAATCCAGACAATTGTTATCTACAGAAGAGTCATAGGTGGGGATGAGGAAGTGAGTGACAGCTGCCTGTGTGATGTTGAATTGCAGCATCTAGAGCCTCACTCTTTCAGCAGGTCAGCATTTCCCCGGGACTGTGTGAATGTAAATAGGTAGTGCAGAGCACTGGAAAAAGGGGGAGATTTGCTGCAACCTAATGGTAAGGGACCACACCTTGTATTTTGAGCTTGGAATGAGAGAAGGAATTCTTCTTTGTTCACTATGATAGTGACCTAAGAAGGAGTCCAGGTTTAGGTGCGCTAGAGGGAAATGTGTCACATCAAAGCATCCATTTTTCTTCTACTAGGACAATCTCACTCACTCACTTTTTCCAGGACTAGCGTTCCTCTTATCGCTTTGATTTTAACACTATCCTCATGTCCTGGACTTACCTGACCTGTTTTTATGTATCTGGACTGCTGGTATTTTGCAGCTCCTTTTCTAATAAATCTTATAAACCTATAATAAGGACTCTATCATCATTTGTAACACGGCCTGAGGATACTTAAGAGGAACCAAGGTGCAACTATTCATTGACCAAAACTACCAGAGGAACCTCAAGGGCCCTGGCTAGGTTGTGTGCCCCTGGGCCGCGGCGGTGAGCGTCTAAATGTATTACTAATCACTATTAATTGTTTTGCATCTATAAAATACTCGCCAAATAACTAAGGCTAATAGCTGTGTAATTAACTTGATGTGCAGTAGATATTGATTGATAATACTCAGCTTATAATAACCCTCAGAGGTAAGCAATTTATATTTATAGATTAATATATACCTGGGTTTTCTTACCTGTGACATATTTCCCTCTAGCGCACCTAAACCTGGACTCCTTCTTAGGACACTATCATAGTTAAAGAAGAACTCCTTCTCTCATTTCCCCAGGACTGGTTGTTTGAATTGCTCCTCAGTGTGAAAATACCACCAGTGGGCACACAACCTGAACTCAAACCTCACTCCAACAGCTCATGTTTAGGTATCCAGTGGCACCCTTTATGTGACTCTTAAAGCAGGCCAAAGTGTCTTCTAATATGGAATAAAACCTTAAAGTGGACCAAACCCTAAAAACAACATTGCCCCTGTAGGCGGGATCCTGATTTTGGATGTCCCTGTGTGTAACCCCTGGAGTTACCTTGTCGGCAATGCCCAATGTACATGAGCAGGCTCTTAGCCAATTAACGATCTATGCTGTGTATATTAATAAGTGTAGTGACCGCATCCCCAGTTTCTCTACTGTGCAAAATGGATGGGGCCAGGCCTTTCTTTCAACAGCATTTTGCATTCCTTGAGAAGCCCTATTGACCTTGATCCCTTCTGCTGAGCAAGTTGCCACAATAAAATATGATTGTCAGGGACCTTTGGAGACTTAGAGCAGCACGGTGGTGACTTATGCATGCATTACTGCAATCAGCAGAAGGAAGAGAGTTCACTAGAATGTATAATGAAATGTAAGGCAAAAGTGAATCAAAGATTTTCCCCTGACTTCCAGCATCAATTGAGCAGAAAGCAGGCAAATTTAACCCTTTGCCGGGACTATCCCTTTAAACCCTTCCACCAGCTTGATTAGAAATATATGCGTCTTGTGATCCACCGGTGAGAGCTAAGCAATATGGGGGATTCTACACAGTGGAGTAGAAAATCAGTCATTTTAGGGGCTAGCCATAGAGACTATCGCACCAACATGACTAACCTTGACTTAGGGTGGCTGAAAGTAAAATATTCTGCCTCTGCTGGCTCTGCGAGTTGACTGCATTCAAAATGGCGGTGACATCTTTTTGAAACCCAAGGTCCAGGATCCTGCAAACAAAACAGCTGCAATTAAACAGGCAAGACCATTGTCTTTACAAATGTTGTAAGGGTTAAACATACAGAATGACGAGTCATGAAGAACATGTGGGTGCCTGCACATCTTCTTTCTGGATACTCGTAGGATCCAAACTGACAATCATTAAGCTGAAAATCCCAAAGCAGACCTCAAGCCTAAGGACTACTGCATCCCCACCTTCTCATTACCTTCATAGTACAGAGAAATCATGAAGCATTCTGGCCAACAAGGGACAGAAGAAATAGCTGCAGGCATGCCCCCACCTAAAGGAGGTAGCTGGCACTGAAGTGTGCAGCCATTCCCTGTGCCCCCATCAAACATTTCTCTGTACTGTCCTCCGAAAAAAGTCAGACAACCCAAAGCAGGGTGTCCCAGGTTAGGTGACCAAGTAGAACCATTTGAATATAGGTCCCATTTAAAGTGTGGACTGTTGGCAGAGGCTTCTGTGTACTTGGCTACAGATAGGGCCTTATTGGAACCAATTGTCTAGTTTGATTTTTTTTTCCGGGAAAAAAGTCAGAGGGGCAGGCCTCCTTTAAATAAAATAAAAATATAAATATAAACTGTGCATCAGGATATTTTTATATGTGCTGTTTTTTCTGAGGATTTGGAGTTGCTAATGTTCCTCCACAGCATTGTTGATTGCTACTAATTCTCTCCCACTCTTCCACCCCCATCATTTTTATATGGAGGTAGAAAAGGTTCCTGTTTACAGCATCACTCTTAAAGGAGCACTATTGTGGAAAACACGGACCAATAATAAAGATTAACATAAATGCTAGATAGCAAGGGAATGGGTAATCTATGCATCTGATACAAATAGTTCCAGCCCCGTCCTCTAAGCCAGCCTGTGCTGCAATAGCAGCTTACTGCTATTGCAATTCTTCTGTTGTGATGCTTATCCAATGCTTTGGATGGTGGTTAAAGCGGACCTGCAGTCAAAACTGACTTGAGATCCTTTTGCTCTAGTAGCACACGGGCATCCCGCATTGGGGGTGTGCTGCTACTCTTTAGTGCTTCCGTTCCCCACAGGCTGTCTCAGGGGACATCTGTTACAGCCAAGTATTCCTTCCCCATAAAATTGGAATGTTAACCCTGGATTTTAAGCCTAACGGAAGCTTGGTGTGATTTTTGTTTGTGGTTGGGGTGTTTAGGTGACCCCCATCCCTTCAATATCCAGCATGTTATTTTTTACATGAGTCTATTTCTCGATAGAGCTTTTCTACTCATTTACCAGCACTTCTTTAATCAGAGTGTAGGCATATTACTGAAGAGTTGCAGCTGCAACATGACTTAATGCTGCTTCACTGATTCCACTTAGCTCCTTTCTGTGCCATTTATCAGTATGTACCATGTATGTTGCTGCCTCCTGCTTCTGACCCACACCCCACTCCCCAATTTTGGGATGGCTCAGTCAGAAACGACTGGAGGACTTCCACAGTGCCCCCTCACTACTACCGCACTACTCACCAACTTCCACAAAGTTTGCTGCGGCTTCCAGTCTTCCTGTTAGAAGTCCCAATTTGGAAGCGGCGAGGGGGGTTGGTGTTACAGGTACAGACTTCCACTCAGTACTGTAGGTTAAATGGAACTGTCCAAGCAGAACAAACTTGTGTTATACTTGCCTTAAGTGGCTTGTAGTGCTTTGGTCCTACTTCAGTTTGACAATAACTCTGGAGTGCCGATGTCCATAGTGAATCAATGGCCATCCATCTGCATCAGTCACTAGCCATGCCCACTTCCTTCACCCAACTTGAGAGGGTGTGCCCAGCCCTGGCATGCCCCCTCAATGAGGTGAATAGCGCGGGTGTGCTCAAGTCACCGAGATGGGCATGGAGGGACACCCCAAGACTTGATCTCTGCACCCGGGGAGCGTTTTCCAACTGGAGACAGAAGTGATGCAGGGGACAAAACTAGAGCATGGCCTGTTTTTTTCCCCTCCCTGGACACTTTAAACAGTGGGAGCCTGACCCCTAGCTTTAGGGGTGTGTGTGTGTGTGTGTGTGTGTTATACACACATACATACCATATTTTTCACTCCATAAGGTACACCTACCTGCAGGGCCATATTTATGGTTCATGCTGCCCTAGGCACTATTTGTGCTTACGCCCTCCGATTCAGGATGTCCCACTGTGTGAACCCCCCTCGGTGACCCTCAAAACCCCTTACCTTTACGCTGGTCCCTTGCCGTGATCGCAGACAGCATCCTAGCAGCAAAGCTGCTTCCATGCCCAGCCATTCAGATAGAATGGCCACAGAAACACACGCACTCCATAGGTAAACTGGGCATGCAGCTGCCATCGCTCAGTCCAAAACAACTGCATTAGGATGCACAGCATAAAGCACTGATTTGATGAGAGCCCATGGAAAAAAAAATGGGAATGTCAAATTCCTGGATTTTGTTCTTCTTTAAAGTGTTTAACTATCCCGGTGTTTGTTTCATAACCACCACTGTATGAAACCCACCAGAACGCCT
Organism: Gastrophryne carolinensis; assembly: GCA_027917425.1. Lineage (NCBI taxonomy): Eukaryota > Metazoa > Chordata > Amphibia > Anura > Microhylidae > Gastrophryne > Gastrophryne carolinensis. The sequence goes on along the minus strand of CM051235.1, from coordinate 196,698,832 downwards.
AATACAACTCACCTCTTCCTGGTCCAACAGCACATGAGCAGGCTCACATCCAATGAGAGCCCTTTGCCAATACGTGTCATTTAGCAAATGGCTTTAATAGACCTCAATGGGTAGCAAGTGTGGCTTGTGCACATCCCGAGGAATCAGGGGGATGCGCCCGCTCTCGCTCTCCGTTGTAAACAGTTGTTTGCCGAATTATATAGGCACAGCAAATGGATCTGATTGGACAAGAGGGGAGGATCGGGGAGTTGCCAGAGAGGAGCAGGATCAGGGAGTTGCCCGAGAGGAGAGGGGCAGGATCAGGGAGGGGCAGGAGCCGAGTGGGGTGGATGGGGACTTCCTACACAATCGGTCTGTGGTGGCAGTTCTTGAAACCACACAGTGACGGGAGGGTTCTCCTGCACCACCAATGCATTTATAAAATAAACAACAGGCTAGTGTGCATCGCCTATTAGTTAATAAACAATGTAATGTTATAAAAAATATTTAATTGTTGTTGGCCGCCGCCCCATCCCGTCCCATGTCTGTAAGCTCCGCCCTAGGAACGTGCCTATGTTTGCCTTGTGGCAAATACGGGCATGCCTACCTGTAAGACACACTCAGAAATTAGAGGAGGAAAATAATAAAAATATATTCTGGACCAAATGATATGCTAAAATCCCCTCTTCCAATCACCCCATTACAGACTGTGTGCAGAATCCCCCCAATCACAGACACACGTTAAAGTGGACCAAAACCCACATTTTTAACTTGCATCCCCTGAATTGCTCCCCCATGAAGAGGACCATTTGCCAATCTTCACTGCTCCTGCTTCACTCTAATCCCAGATAATACCTCCTGTTTTAGCTGTAAAGTTCCATCTCCTCCATTCATTGCCACTGTTGAGTGTGACAATGATGTCATTGCAACACATAAGCAATGACTGATCGCCTGCCATCTTACAGAGAGGGACAACCAAAAAATCAGTGTTCTAGGACGCCAAAACGCTTTCGGGTGTTGGTCCGGTTTAATCACCTGTCAGCTTCATCCACTATGAGCCACTGGACGCGAGTAAAGTGAATACTTTTAGTTGAGTTGATGTGATCGACCAGTCTTCCCGGGGTAGAGATCAGAATGTTTATTCCCTTCCGTAGCCTGAAAACAAACACAAGACAGCATTGTGAAAGGCTCCAATCGCCAATAATGACTTCTGATAATGCCAGGAAAAATAAACTGTCTAAGACCTAAAGGATCCAACCTGTTGTTGAAACAATGTGGAGGCAGAGCTTGAGCCAGAATCAGCAATAAAAAAAAAAAAACGCTTGATTCTATGAAAATTGATACAAATCATACAAGCGCTGGCTTGTGAGGTAACTGAGCTTTACAATAATGAGGCCACTAAGTGGCGCTTATTCATGGCTGTCTGCTAGCCTGGGACAGCAAATATGTAGTTTCCATAAAGGAGGGTCAGCGGTACCTAAAATCAGTTCACCTTTATTTGCTGGGAACATACAAGGACCCTACAAGTGAATTGCCTTATCTACTACCGATGTGCTGATGCTGTTGGACTTTTATCTTTGCTATTTTTAAGAAGAGCCTAAAAAGAGGTGAACTAATTTTAAAGTGGACCAACACCCAGGATTTTGACTATCCTGGGTTTTGGTCCATTTCGGGGGGGCACCCCGCTGTGTGAAACCCCCCAGAAAGCCCCAAAAACTCACCTCACCATGCTCCCACGTGACCGCGCCGTCCAATCCCTGCCGATGGACAAGCGGGTGACAGCGACGGACAAGACAGCGCGTCCGCCGCCGCCTCCCACACGTCACTCTTACAGGGCGCGCGTCCGCGCCGGCCATTCACAAACGGCCGGCGGGGGCACGTCTAGAGGGGCGCGCAGGAGGCAGCGGCGGACGCCACCGCCGATGATGTAAGGTTTTTTTGGGGTTTTGGGGGGGTTTCACCCCGCGGGACATCCCGATCTCGGATGTCCCGCGGTGGGGGAGGTGATTGGCCTGGGAATCTTATAGATTCCCGGGCCGATCACCCCTGGGTGTTGGTCCACTTTAAGTACTGCTGGCACTCCCTTTTGAAAACAACATATTTGCTGTGTGGGATTGGCTATCCCGAGCCGTGCAGGTACCAACTTATAACTATATTTATTGCACATTGAGTGTTTGTAACTAGTATCTTCGAGTGTTTGTAACTAGTATCTTCGAGTGTTTGTATTTTATGATGATGCTAGCCTGGGATAACAAACCTGGACAACATTTTGTCAGCACAGAAAAAAATAGCAGGACACAGGAACACAATAGACGAAAAAAGTTTATTTAACCACTTCACTGCCAAAGTGCTTAGCCCACTTACTTCCTGCCAATCTTTCAATTTTAGCAATAGGCCAATCTAACTGCAAACTGATACTTTTCATGGACACTGTTAAAGGGGAAATTAAGTGTACTAATTATAGGTATATTTTATTATAGTTTATATGATTATAGATATCCCTAAATTATGCACCTGAATTCTTATGTAACACTCAAAATAGGTTGTGAGCCTGAAATCCTGCCATGTCTATGGTAAACAGACCACGACAATAGATTATATTCACAACCTACTTCACTTACCTAGACCTTACGTTTTTTTTATTATAAGCGTCATCTAATACTAGTTACATTTGTACAATAAAATGGACGCTATTTGTGTTATTTATCCACTGGCTGGGCACCCCTCAAAAACTGAAATGAGTGGGGTGCATTATAGGTTTCAGAGGCCTATATTTTGGTTTTGGTTTTATGGCACCATGCAACCAGAAAAGATGTTGTACAGTGCCAAAAACATTTGTAGTGAATGCGTTTTAAAATGTTGACACCCCCCCCCCAACAAAGAGATTCCTCTGAAAATGGACATTTCGTCTGTTTCAATAAAATTAGGTGGAGAAAAATTAATATGAATATATACAGTGTTTCTACTGTGTCCTGGAGTAAATCTGTCACTAGAGACACTCTATCAAAGTCATTTTTTTACACCATTTTTGGCATCAGTCACTTTGATAGGACATCCGAGTGATCAAAAGTCTGGGAACCACTTTGATTGGTTCCAGGTCTTTTCACACAAGTTTTGCAAGGATGGTCCCATTACCTGGCCTTTTCTGATTTCTTCTTCTCTCCTCCCATTAAAACCCCAGGAACAATCCAGGTAAAAGGCTTAAAAAAAAGAAAAAAGTTTGTTGGTGATTTCTTAATCAAGCCTACATTATGAATTGGTCTGCACATGGTTTATAGATTATAAGACTAAATGTACCATATTCTTTAGATTTTCTTCAGAACTGTACACCCACAAAGTAGGTGCTGAACACATTGATTTGCTGTTGGGTGAGCTTGAATCCTATTTATTTCAGTATAACAGTATAAAAACAAGCTTTCATAGACCATTTTTTAGAAACTGAATGGGGGGAGGCGGATATACCTAGACGCTTGATTACATTATTGAATTATTGAAAATATGGCATTCCCAGATTAATCCATAAATACTATTTAGGGACACAGAATTGGTCTGTACCGCTACACTTCACCAGATTTCTGTTGGTAAACCAACCAGGTGGCAGCCTTCATCCACATTTAGATGTCGGGGAAAGAACTTCCACTCAAGAGACTGAAGTGGCTGTAGCACCCAAACTCACAGATATGGTCTGGAACTTTCCAACATGTTAGGGGTAAACTTAGGACAGCAGGGTGCCATAATTGCTAAAACAGCAAGACATCAAGTCAAGTCACTAGACGGAGAAATTTCATACCCATTAGGCTTATAACTTTGACAGCATCTATATTTCTGGAACAAAACTCAGGATTTTGACTGTGCCGGGTTTTGTTCAGTGCCCCGGGGGCATCTTGATTTGGGATGCCCCCCTGTGTGAACCCCTCGCTGACCAGCAGTAACAGCTTACCTTTCCCCGGTCCAATGGCACATGTGCAGGCTCTCGTCCAATCAGAGCAGTTTGCCACGCTTATAAAATTCGGCAAACAGCTCTGATAGTCTACAATAGGGACAGCAAGTAGGCGCATCCCCAGAAGCGTGCACGCTCCTGCCCCAGCCTATCTGAATGGCTGTGGCGGCAGCACGCGCACAGCTCCATGAAGCCAGGGATGCAGCTGTTTTCTCTCCCCATTGCAAACAATAAGAGCCTTTAACACAGGCACAGACTGCTGTAATTGGATGAGAACCTGCACATTCGCAGTTGGAATGGGATAGGTAAGCTGTTAATGCCAATCTGGGGGGGGAGGGTTCACAGGTCCAAAATCAGGATGCTCTGGGGAACTGGACAGGGAATGTTTTAGGTTCCAAGGCAGGTCGTGCAAGATTATGTTCTGCTTTAAAATACACCTGTCAATGGTCAGAAGCTCATCCTAATCAAGCACTGAGTACCTAGCTATACATCTTCCATACCTACAGTATGTTCCTGTCCCACTGCCCATAGTTTATGTGTCATATAGTGTTACAGGTGGGCAGCAGTTGCTGCTTTATAAATAGGCCAAGGTATAGAGGCATTTGCAACTGCAAGACTGAGGAACACTGGAGCAGTTGTGATCTGTGGACAATACAGCTGAACCACCAATGATCAGAGAGCGCAGTACATACATAAAATAAAAAACACAGAAATTAAGAGACTGACAAAATGTGACCATTGACTCTCCTGTTGTTGCTAGTGCTCAGCTTTGACAGAATTTCTTCAGCACCGGGAAAGACGCACAGACATGGCTGGGTTATACTGACCTTCAGCAGCTTCTGTATGGTGGTGAAACTCTGCAGAGCCAACTGGGAGAAGGAAAATGAATCAATATGTTTTTCCATTGTTCGTGTGCAGTTGGGAACACAATTTGTAGTACTACCACTAAATACTAAATATTATTATAATGTATTTCTATTATAAATAACAAGTAAACAAAGACCACACAGCCTGCTTTTGCATGCCAAGCCCCCAGCAGCCAAAATACATTTCCCAAAAGCTTTCACCAAAATAAATGGCTTCCTCACCTCTCTTGTGGGGACTAAAACAAGGGCATAAGGTCCATCACTGCGCTGTTGGGAAAAAAAACTGTTAAAAGGGGGCATTTACTAACTGGCTTGGAGGACATGAAAGATAATTCTGAAGCATATAACAGTTTTTCTTGCACACTATACTAGGTATGACCAGCCGTAATCAGAAACAGCCTTACTGCATAAGTAAAGTGGTAAAAAAATGACTTTGGGTCACTTTTACAAATACTCCCAATTTAGGATGCTGCTATGCCTGGGAAGCCAGAAGGAGTGGTAAGTAATGTATTTACTTGGTGAATAAAGAAGATTACTGGGTATCACTCTAATGTAGGGCTAGCTGATGGGGTGAAGACGCGGATTAGGTTAGTTTAGTGTCCCTGGGAGGTGGGCACAGAGCTGCAAGGAGTGTGGGGGACCACTTAAAAATACTTATTATATTGTTAATGTTAAAATGATCATGGTTGTACACAATTGTCTGAGGAAGCAGCACATTGGGATATTGTGTTGGATATGATTGCATAATCCAGATCAGTGACTATACATATAGTCACACATACACACACACTAACTATATCAGTATACAGTTTTTCCTTTCTGAGTGAAATGATTTGCACAACAGTTTTTTTAAATATAATTAAAAAACATTTTGCCACTAACCCCAACTAAAATGTATTGTTATATAGTAATATAAAACTTTTTATTACCAGAGTTCCATTAATCATTAGGGCTATAAAAATGTATGGAGGGAGGCATACAAAGCTCAAATACTCCCCAGCCTGTAATCGTGGCCACAGGTGACCTGCTGGGTTTACTGCGCAGTCACACTGGATTTGGACCAGGCGAGTATATATCTCCATTCTATTGCTTCTGCTTTAAAAGTTTACCCACCTGGATTTTGGGGGTCACGGCTTGAAGCGACTGTACAAGTGGAATACTGTAAGCCAATGTCTTACCTAAAAAAAGTTAAATAATTGAAGAGATAGAAGAATGTGATCCTTCATTTAAAAACAGCCGTCTTTCCTATATACATGACATCAATTTACTTGCTTGGAAAAGAGTAAGATGGAAGGAAGAGCCACCAACTAAAAATAAGATCTATTAAGCAGAGAACAGCAGTTGTGTTTTAACTATAGGACTTGGCTACAATTAATAGCCAGCAAATAAAATGGCAGCAACGGTGGAAAGTGGGAGGGGTATATAGCTGTGTAAAGGTAGTTAAATGGAGGCTTAGTAAGGATGATTGCAGAAATAAAGGTGGCAGCAGAGGCTTAGAGGAACGTGGTGACACACAAAAAAAAATAATTATTGGCTTTGGGGTTAAGGGTGGCAGTTATTTCTGACATTTTGCAGTGCTGTTGTGGTGAAAGTGTATTGCTAGTAGACAAATAGCACAATAATAGCAACAATAAAGTGGAAATTGAGGCACATCATGTGCTGTTGTGATGATGTACAAGGTAAAAATTGGCTATGAAAATGTGGGGGGGGGGGGGGCTGAGCGACTTATCTCCAAAATTAACTAGGAGGCAACCATGCCTGTGTCTAAAACAACAATTCATCGAACCTAACTTCGTATGGGGCTCCAAAGCAGACGGATTGGTCATTGCACCTCTGCTAAACAAGCTGCAATTGCAGAAAATACCATTTTGTGATTACTCACCTGTAAAATGGGTATTATAAGTATGTCACACACCCCACTTCAGATACTTATTCTTATTACACTTGGGTAACTCACCGCTAGGTGGCGCACTTGCAGAGATCTCCAAAAGCTTCAGCAAGCCCCTCCCGGTCATATATACCTGGTACCTCTCACAAACTCCCCAGTGTTCAAAAAGCAGTAAGACAAGGTACCAGAACTAAACAAATTTAACCCTCAACCGTAAATAACAAAACTTCACCATATAAAGAACCAGGATACCAAAAAAGGGCGGGTGAAGTGGGGTGTGTGACATACTTATAATACCCATTTTACAGGTGAGTAATCACAAAATGGTATTATTCTAAGTATGTCACACACCCCACTTCAGATACTTATTCTTATTACACTTGGGACATCCAACAGCAGTGTCCAAAAGAGGGCGGGTATCCAAACCAGGCAATAACGCAGATAAAACTCAAACCACTGCAGCCTGCAGAACCTTACGGCCAAAACCGGCATCCGCCGAGGCCCGAACATCAACCTTGTAAAACTTGGAAAAGGTGTGAACTGAAGACCAGGTAGCAGCCTTACAAACTTGTTCAACTGAAGCCTGGTGCTGAAAAGCCCAGGACGCACCGATCGCACGAGTAGAATGTGCAGTAACACGAAAAGGGGGGTCCTTCCCCTTGGCAAAATAGGCAGCAATAATCGCCTGACGAATCCACTTACTAATGGAAGACTTGGCCGGAGCCAAACCCTTCCTAGGACCACAAGGCACTACAAACAAGGCATCAGTCCTACGAAAAGAAGACGTGACACGCAAATAGTACCTAACACATCGTACCACATCCAAGCAGTGCAACGCACTCTCCTTATCATTCCTAGGCCTAGGGCACAAGGAAGGAAGAACAATGTCCTGATTAAGATGAAAAGCAGACACCACCTTAGGAAGAAAATCTGACTTGAAACGAAAGACCACCTTGTCCTGATGTTTCTCAAAATAAGGAGCCTGAATCGACAAGGCTGCCAACTCCGAAACACGCCGAACCGAAGTGATGGCCACCAAAAAGACAACTTTCTGAGTCAAAGTGGATAAAGCAATACCCTGCAAAGGCTCAAAAGGAGGAGCCTGTAACGCAGAAAGCACCAAATTCAAATCCCACACTGGGAGCAATGGCTTCCTAGGAGGCCTCAGATGCGAAACCCCCTGGAAAAAGGTCTTGACCAAGGAATGGCTAGCAAAAGACTTCTGGAAAAAAATTGACAAGGCAGACACCTGCCCCTTCAAGGTACTCAGCTGAAGACCAGAGTCCAACCCAGATTGAAGAAAATCCAAAATCCGAGAAATAGAAAAAACCCGGCATGGCAAAGATCTAGTCTCACACCAATCAATATAAGATCTCCAGACCCTGTAATAAATGGAAGAGGAAGACCTCTTCCTAGCACTAACAAGAGTCCGAATGACCGAGTCGGAAAGACCCTCCTCCTTCAAGATGGAGGTTTCAGCAGCCAAGCCGTTAAAGCCAGCGTTGGTAAACTGGGGTAACACAGTTGCCCCTGAGTGAGCAGATCTGGCCGAAGAGGCAGATCGAACTGATCCACTGCCAGACGAACGATGTCTGCGAACCACACCCGCCTTGGCCACCTTGGAGCCACGAGAATGGCGGGAACTCCTTCCTGAACTAGCTTTCGCAGTACCCTGCCTAGCATGGGAATCGGAGGGAACAGATACAGGAACCCCAGATCCTTCCAGCTCAATGACATGGCATCCGTCGCCAGTGCCAGAGGGTCCCGAGACAGTGACACGAATGTCGGAAGCTTGTGATTGTGACGAGAGGCAAACAGATCCACCTCCGGCGTTCCCCACCGAAGACACAAGGACCGAAACACATGGGGATGGAGAGACCATTCCCCCCGGCGGGACGAGCACCGGCTCAAGAAGTCCGCCTCCGTGTTCTCCACTCCTGGAATGTACACCGCCGAAATGCAAGGAACATACGTCTCTGCCCAGACCAGAATCAGAGACACTTCCCTGAGGGCACCCAGACTGCGAGTCCCTCCTTGGTGATTGATGTAAGCAACAGCCGTCTGATTGTCCGATCGAACCTGAACAGGCAGGCCCTGTAACCGATGCGTCAAGCGAGACAGAACCAACCTGATGGCTCGCAATTCCAGAACATTGATGGGCAAGTGAGCCTCCTGAGGGTCCCACAGCCCCTGAAACTGAAGATCCTTCCAGAAACCTCCCCATCCTGACAAGCTGGCATCCGTGGTGACAGTCTCCCACCGCGGAGTCAGAAACGACCTGCCCTTCAGAAGATTGTCCGGAAACAACCACCACCGAAGAGACCGCCGAACCCGAGGGGAAATCTGGAAGGACCGATCCAACGACCGCGGGCGCCTGTCCCAAGACGCCAAAAGATGAAGCTGCAGCGTCCTCGTGTGAAACTGTGCGAATGGAACCGCCTCGAACGAGGCCACCATCAACCCCACCAGTCTCATCCCTAGCCGAATGGACGGGCGAGGAATGGAAAGAAGACGCTGAGCCAATTCCTGAATCAAAAGAACCTTGTCCTGAGGAAGAAACACTTTGTGCTGACAAGAGTCCAAGGACATCCCCAGAAAAGTCACCACCCTGGCCGGAACCAGAGAGGACTTGGGGTAATTGATCACCCAGCCGAACCTCTCCAGCATGGACACCACCGTGCTGGTATCCCCTTCTGCTTGGCTGAAGGAAGGAGCCATGATGAGAAGGTCGTCCAGGTAAGGAACAATACGAATCCCCTGAGCTCTGAGCAGGGCCATCACCCCTGCCAACACCTTCGTGAACACTCTCGGGGCCGAGGTGAGGCCGAATGGGAGAGCCACAAACTGAAAATGACGATCCTCCACCACAAAGCGAAGAAACCGCTGATGTGGCGGAAAGATAGGAATGTGAAGATACGCGTCCTTGATGTCTATGGACGTCATGAAGTCCCCCTGCCGAAGCGAGCCGATCGCCGACCGCAAGGTCTCCATGCGAAACTTCCGGGGACGAATAAACCTGTTGAGACACTTCAAATCCAAGATCGGACGGAAGGACCCGTCCTTCTTGGGGACAGTGAAGAGATTGGAGTAATAACCTCTTCCCACCTCCGAAGGAGGAACCGGGCAGATGACTGCCAACATCAGAAGATTCTTTACCGCTGCCAGGAGCCCCTGCGCGGCCACAGGATCTAGAGGCACCCGAGACCTGAGAAACCTTGGAGGAGGACGGGACTCGAACTCCAGCTTGTAACCGGTCGACACTACCTCCCGGATCCACCTGTCCGATACCTCCAGGTCCCACACCCGGGAGAAGCATCGTAACCGTCCCCCCACCCGTGCGGGTGAGGGCGCCCCCTCATTGCTGAGCGGGCTTGGCAACTGACTTAGGCTTGGCGCCCCAAGCGTGCACGGGGCGGCCACGGCCTCTACCCCTATTCCAACCCGTGCCCCTGGAAACCGAGACGCCCGCACCTCTGCCGGCTTTGGCTCCCCTAAAGGACGGATTAAAGGAGACCGCCCCCCGAAAGGAACGGCGAAACCTCTTGCGCTGAGGCAACCTGCCTCCCTTGGCAACAGAATCCAGCTTTTCACCAAAAAGCCTCGACCCCAAGAAAGGAAGGGCCGTGAGAGATCTTTTAGAATTAAGGTCAGCTGTCCACTGTCGCAACCACACAGAGCGACGAATAGCCACCAACAGAGCAGAAGCTCTGCCACACATCAACATGGCATCATCCTGGGCGGCCAGAACAAATGACAAAAAAGAGTCACAACGCTTGAGCGCAAGAAACTCATCACCAGAAGGATCAAGGTCCACACACAAATCCCTGACCAAAGACCGTACTGCCAAGGTCAAAAGAGCCGAAGCACAAACAGGCCTCAAAACCGAGCCCGCACAAACAAACCCATGGCGGGCCAACTGATCAATCCGGCGATCTTCGCCATCCTTGAGATAAGTAGTGTCAGGAAGATGAACAGTCGCCGTATTAGACAGTCCCAAAACCGGGGCATCCACCTCGGGAGGGACCGACCACCGCTTTAGCAAGTCCGCCGGAAAGGGATATTTCCTATCCCAGCTGGGCGGAACACCAACAAGCCGTGTAGGCTGCTCCCATTGCTTAAGGACAACATCCTCAAAATGCTGTTGACTGGGAAACTCCAAACGCTGCTTGACCCCCCCAAAGAGCTGACCCCTAGGCCGAGGAGCCGCCTCGGGAGGGTCCAAATCCAGCACCTCAAACATCTGGACTAAAATAGAAGGCGTGTCAGGAACGGGACCATCAATAAGGTCCCCCTCAGTACCCAACACCTGCTGACCCACGGAGACATCCGATTCTTCCTCAAGCTCCCCCTCCTCAAGGGGGCGATCCACCCAATCCAAATCCTCAACAACCTCCTCATCAGAGTCCGGCTGAAGCGGAGATAGGTGTTTACGCTTCGCGGTAACCTTCAGAGCGGACATATCTGAAAACCGCTTCTCGAGGCTGGCCAGACGGGCGCACACCTCAGATTGCGAATCCCCACCCGTGACAACGTCACCCGGGGTCCGGAACAGGCGAGGCGAAGAGGGAGATGGCGCGGACGAAGAAGTCCCCGGCACCGGAGTGCTGGATTGACGCTCAATGTTCCGCTTTGCACATGGTATACATAGAATGACATCATCCCCCGGGAGCGGAGTCCCACAACCCCCGCACAGCCTGGATTGTCCCGAAGGATCAGTTCCGGTATCCTTGGCAGCCTCCATATGGTGAATTTATGGTATTCGCGGAACCCAGGGATTTATGCAGTAAGCAACCCGGGATGCCCCCAATGATACAATCTAAGTATATATAAATATATACAATCTATACTGCCCAGACCAGGGAAAAAATGTCTTTCTTTTTTTTTTTTTTTTTTTTTTTTTTCTAGCCAGCCACCCAAAGGGACTATATGGCCAAACCCAAACTAGCCAGGTATATGAGACCGGGAGAGCCCCACAGGATGGAATCCCGGAATCTGAAAGACAAAGACAAGACAACAGTCAAAAAACCAGCACAACATGGCAGCAAAACACACAACATAGCCAAAATACTGGGAAGCCAGGGAAGGCCAGACTTAGCAGAAAAAACAGGGAATCCAGGTGCCAAGAGCATATAAGCATAAAATAATGGCTGCAAAATACCCCTGCCTGCTTCTATTACTAACACAGGCATACACAAAACCTGGCCACATATACCACCCAACACCCCCGGTCGGAGGGGGGGGGGGGGGGGGGAGGGGGAAGGGGAGGGGGGGGGGAGAACAGAGCCCGCAATAAGGCCCAATAGCCAGCGATCCCTACCCCACTATCCCCTATAGGCAAACACTGAGGGGAAAACCACAAAAACCTACCTGTAGTACTAACAGACGCCACAAAATGGCGGCCAGCCAGGGAGAGAAGGAGCGAGACTCGGGGCGGGCCCCACAGAAAGCGGGAGCCGCTAAAGCCCCGCCCCCTCTCGCTCCGCTTGTCACGGCGCGGGCCGCGCGAGCCGCGGTCCCGCCCACCTCTGAGGCAGAGCGAGCAGCGGGTGCCATGAATGGCGCCCACGGAAACCGCCAAGGCGGACCAGCAGCGCGCATGCCGCCCCGATCCGCCCGCAATACCGGCGAGCGCGACCGCGGCCTACGGGCCGGCGGCGCAGCGCGCCCGCCGGCCACGCCCACAGAGCGAGCAGGGGACCCTGGGCCAAGACAGGCGCCCTGACATGGCGCACGCCCCTACTACTAAACGGGCCAGCGGGCCCGCCGCCCGCACAGCACCCTAAGTGAAAAACACGGGGCTCAGAGAGCCCCCCAAGCACCAAGCACCAAAAACGGAAAAACGCCAGACCACTCATCCCTGCCACTCACACACACAGACATGAATAAAAGACAAGGGCACTAAGGGCAAACTAATGGGGATATAAGGGCTGGGGCATCCCATGTCCGGATCACCAACCGGAGCACCGCTATGCCCCATAATATAGGGTCGAGCGGAGGAGCTAATCTCCTAGGCACCTAGAGTGCCATCTACCTGTGCCCGGCCTCCAGCCTGAGCTGGGAGGCTGCCATAGAATAAGGGGATAAACACAAAACAGAGCCGGGCAGAAATAGACCATTGGGGGGGGGCCGGGGTGAGACCCCGGCTACCTGCAAGCAGGAGACTTCTCTCTTCTGTCTTGTCGCCATCCTGCAGAGACCAACACTGGGGAGTTTGTGAGAGGTACCAGGTATATATGACCGGGAGGGGCTTGCTGAAGCTTTTGGAGATCTCTGCAAGTGCGCCACCTAGCGGTGAGTTACCCAAGTGTAATAAGAATAAGTATCTGAAGTGGGGTGTGTGACATACTTAGAATAAGGTTTTTATTTTCGTGGCAGCCTAGGAATTGAACCTCCACTGATTGGTAAAGTATTGCCTTCTCCGATGAGTCATGTTTTCTCTTTCATTGAACTGAAGGACATTGGCATGTCAGACAAGAAACATCAGAGAAGAACCTGCAACCATTACTGGAAGATCACAAGCTGACGGTGGCAGAATTATGGTCTGTAAAATGTTTTTATGGTATTTCCTGGGGCCACTCATCCACGCGGAAGCCACATTTAAGTAAGAATCCTGGGTGGATGGCAACTTCTAGTGTGTGATGTGTCACATGGCAGGAAATGTCCAACAATGTTTGGAACAGCATGAGCAAGACTTCCAAGTTTGCCCCCGCTAATTACCCAGACTATAACCCAGCTGAGCAATGATGGTAGCACAATGATCATAGTGTAGGGGCTCAAAGGTAACCCCCACCCCATACACACACCTACCTTCCAGCAGCTGTGGGATGCACTACATTCAGCATAGCTCCAGATACCCGAGACCACCTACCAGCCTGTCTAGCTGCTGTCTGTATTGCATACAGTAGATGCTCTGGATACTAGAAGTGCCCATCATAATGTGACTAGACTGTGTAATATGTAAATATCGGGAAGCTGCCAGTGTGCAATTACATTAAAAGGGGTTAAGAGAAACTTGAAGCTATGCCAGTACAGCCAGCTAAACGCAGCTCCTTGTGTTGGGTGCTCAGTGGATTTACAGGGGTGCCAGATACCGAGGGAGGGTACAGAGAGAAGTACAAGTACAGCCCCTTGGTGATGTCAGGAACCTCATATAAGGAACCTTGTTTATAAAAATTGTCCATGACTAAAATTAATAACACAGATAGTTTCTACGTAAAAAAGAAAAACTGCTTACCCGATCCGGTCTGTGACCTCACCATGGCATCTCTTCCAGACTGGAGAACTGGGATGGTCATCTTCTGAACACTGCCCCCCCCCCAAAAAAAAACACTTAGTTTGATGATGAATTCAAGAGTGTATTGAAGTTGGTAAGTTGATTACTTTTTATGATGCCATTTTATATACATGTCAGGACATTTGAGGCTGAATCATGCTTGTGTAACTTGTTTATGACATTGTGACTTCCTTTTCTATTTGTTTTTTTATTATATTTGCTCATATTAACCTTGCAATTGCTTATTTTGTGGAACTAAAGAGAGACTTTGTGTTCCAAACACTAACATTTTGTTGAAGGCCTGGTTGTTTTATAAAAGACGAGAATCTTCGAAAAAGTTAGGTTGCCAGGTCGTCCATGGAGAAAAAGAATTTCAGCCCATTAAAATATAACCTGGTTGAATAGATTGGCTGAATGTGAGAGGATACGCTTTCCAAGGCCTTACAGATGCTGCTAAAACGGTAATGACTTCTCTTGTATATATGTATATTATGTGATTATTACCTTAATCATTGGTTAATTGAATTGAATTGTTCAAAGGGAATGTCCAAGCTGCCCTGCAGCAGATCAAGTTCCACACTATGCAGGCCCGGCCCCAATTCAAGGATGACCCATTTTCATTATATCTATATATATATATATATTTTTTTTTAAACCAGACTACCACCCATTTTCCCCATCGTCAACTGTGATGCCCCCCCCACTTCGCATTACGACCATTAGACAGGAGAAATCTTCCCTTGCTCCTCGGCAGAATCGGAAAAATCTAGCTCTGCAGGTTTCTTTCAGGAATCCGGCTGCCGCCAACTACGTGACCACGGTGGCCAATCACAGCACTCTACTTCACTGGAGGACCGAGGCAAGATTTCTCCTTTCTAATGGGGGTAACGTGCAGAGGGGCATCGGCAATTGGGATGCAACCCTGCGTTAGTTTTTGGTGAAAAATGGGTGTTGTTCCAGTTTAGGTGGGAGTGTTAATATTCCACCTGACACAGGTGAAAGGGTAATTCCACTTTCAATGGCATTATTAAAAGTTTCCATTGCGGTGTGCCAAAATGATGTTATCAATGTTCTAAGCTTATCTCTTAACTATTTTCTATTTGTTTAAAAAGAAAACCATTTTCCCTAGCAACAATGTGTTCACCTTAGCAATCTACATCAAAGTGGTGTGTTAAAAGTACAGATCAGAGACTTCCTGACTCTAGCTTGTTAAGCTAGAGAATTGGCGGAGGTAGAGACAAGAGTATTAACCCCTACTGCTCTAAGACAGCCTCTTCAGATGGGAGGAAAACAATCTTGTGTTCCAGTAGCGAAAGGGTTACTGGCATTCTCAGCTGGATGATTGCTGCTGCTTTGTTTAGCCAAAGCTGCTAATGAGTTCACCAGTTACAGTGGAAGGATTCTGGGAGTGAGAGAGGATACTAAGAGCTTTACTAAAAGGCAAGAAAGCCACTCCTGCTTTATCAAGACAGAGTCAGAAGAATATAGGAAACTTGGAAGCAGCATGTTGATAAGTAAATAACAGGTAGATGGGCACAATCCTGTTTATTTTATATCCCATAAGAAAAGAAACATAAGGCAGAACACCAAGAAGAAATCCAAGAAAAAAAAATTACTGCACCCCTCCTTAAAAACCCTGATTTCACTGACCTGCACCAATTTACCCCGACCTGCCCTGTTATTGGCCACTGGCAGTTGCATGGTCTAGAGTCTCTTCCACTATTCCAGCTGACAAAAGAGCTCCAGATCATGTACCCGTCGGTGGCAAGTGGCAAGGCTGGATTTTGAAAGGGTGGAGAGGTGTGCAGATAGGTGGAACTGGGGTTTGCTGGTGGGATCCTGCGACCAGGGAAGTGAGGATGTGCAAGCCATCCAGATTTGGGATCCCCTTTGAGGAGGGTTTGAGCTTGATCTAGAGTTTTTACACTCCAGGCCTGATTTTGGTCCTCTATAAGGAGGAGCCTTTAAAGTGGAATGCTTACCAAACAGTATGTTGGCCAATTGAGGCAGAGAACTCTTTGCTTTTTAGTAAAAAACTCCCTAATACACAGCCTAGGAATTTCTTTTTTTACTCCACATCAGCTTTAAATATATACACACTAACCTGGTCATCTGGGTTATACTCAGGACATTTGTGATGGTGGAAACCTAAAGGAAAAACATATAAAAGGTCATCTGGGTTATACTCAGGACATTTGTGATGGTGGAAACCTAAAGGAAAAACATATAAAAGGTCAGATTACACCCTATGCCTGTAAGACATGCAAAGCAATTCTTCTAAGTTACAATCAGGAATGTTTGCTACCTGATATAATGTCCCCTGGGAGCGTTTCTGAATACTGAGGTGAAGGATGACGACAGGCTGTGCTATTTCCATTGCCACGTACTATGGTGGTATAGAGGCCCCCATTCCCTGTTGGTATTGGTCCAGTACTTTGCCATGGGTTTGAATAACAACAGGCACCCCTGCAAGAACATCAGGTCCACGCCAATAGGGCATGGGATCTTCAAAACCTCTGGTGCTGGTAGGAGGTCATCAAGCAGCGTTATTGGCAAGCCACATGGGCAAATAGCGGGTGTCTTGCTTGCCACCACCTAACCTGAGAATTGTGTTAGGGTCCTTGGGAGTAGTGTAAAAAGTAGAATTAACAAAACACTCCCCCTTAATTTACAATTGATTCCAGAGACCTAGTGTCTTCTGGCAATGACATGGGTCCTTGCCAGATAATCTTACCTGGAGTTGCATTACCCGACTTTCTACACTCCTACCCTAACACAAGGCAAGTGGACAGGTATGGAAGAGTCCTTAGCATGATTGAGGAGCATAGCTATTCCAATTTATTTTCCAAGTCAACTGTTGCAGAATCTGCTATGGTTCCTAGTCCATAATTCATGGAAACATGTCAGGGGGTAGGTAAGTATATCTGGGACTGAATTTTTAATATTTTTCTAAAGGGAACCTAGTTTCCAGGAGGTGGGGAAGGTGTGAGGGCCACCTAGTGGTGAGAAAGCAAAAGGTCATCTGGAGTGGGGGTAAATTAGTGGAGTTGTCTACAGCGGCACTAGGTACCCCTGGAGTCAGTGCATAGTGGACAGTTGAGAGCAACCTGTGGCCAGTCAGCTGAGGTCAGGTGCCACATACATGCCTTCATCAATCAGAGGAGCACAGCACTGTTCTGTATTTCCTGTGTCTCCATTGGATAGAGCTCTGCGTAGAATAGATACATTTCACTTTACTGCATGCATATTAAGAAGGCAGACATCCTGTGTCCTGCACATGGATGGGCAATCGATAATGTCGGGAGTGGTTGAGGAGAGTATGGCAGGCCTGTGGTTCTGCTTTTAATTCAGAGAACACCCACCGAAGCAGTCATGTAACGTGCATCCTGCTGCCATGTGACCAGCAGAAGAAATGCTTAGTGAGGCCGGGAGAGAAGCACTTTTGGTTCCAGGAGCCATTTTTCTTTTTTAACTGCTTGGACAGGAACACTGACTACAATGACCAGGCAATACTGTGTCAGTTGACATTTACTTACTCGCTGACCCTCGAAGACAACTTACCAGATGTGGGTGGAGCCCAAGCCCAGCAAATGAATCAGAGGAAAAAACATCTTCTTGTAATTGTTTCACATTTTGACTGTAAATTTAAGAAAAGCACAAGTCATAAAACCCATCAGCCAAAAAAGCACTAAAAACAGTCATGACAGAAAGCAGTTGGCCACCCACCTCTCTATTTCTGGAACCTCTGGATTGTTTTTGAAAAGAGAGGATGTCTTTATTGACGGCCTCCCCTTGTCTCCTTCTTTCGGCTGGCCTGGAACTTTCTTAGGTGAGACATTTGTGTTTTGCTTTTTCTTGTCAAGTTTGTTGCCAGCGCCTTTTGTGTGTGTTTTCGGAGAGGACAGAGCAGTGCGGCGCTTGGAAGCAGGCTCCTCTGCAACATCTCGGGACTTCCTCTTTAAAGCCTTAGATTTCTGTTGTCGAAAAAAAGAACAGAATATGTTCTGTATCTGTCGAACATTTCTATTTCTGTTGTATTTTTATTTATTTATTTATTTTATTTTTATTTATAAATATTTGTACCTAAAGTACCGCTCAGAGCCAGTAGGGGGCAGACCCCCAAGCCAGAGAACCAGCTTGTGTAGCCTCCCTACATGCAATGACTTCACACGTATTTATAATGTGTGATACAGCAGCACCACCCAGCTTCTCATTTCTGCCTGTGAAACAGTGTGGTGCACCTGGCAGAAAAGTATGGCACTGGAGTGACGACTGGGTGAAAATTACTGATGTTTTCTGGGCTTCCTATGTGGACAGTCATCACAAATAAGCATGTGTGGTGGTCGGGAGATGCAGTGGTCCAGTGAGGCATGGAAAGAAAATTAGACCGGAGATGTGCATTTATTTAAAACGTTAAAATGTGTTATTGCAACAGTTCTTTGGGGCAGTCAAGTCTGGTTTAAACTGAACCAAAACCCACTCCGATGGGCCTGGAAATCTATAAGATTCCCGGGCCGATCTACTCCCCCCCCCCTTCCCCCGGGCATCTAAAATCGGGATGCCCCGCTGTGTGAAACCCCAAGGTCTCCCCATTCACTTACCTTGTTTCCCGCTCCAATGGCACATGCGCATTTCTGCGTGCCCGCGCCAGGCATTTGTGAATTGCCAGTGGGGGCATACTCCCAGTTAGAGGGAAGCGAAGGATGTGCCCGCCAGCACGCTCGGAGCCGCTGCTCCTAGAAGATGTGGCGTCAGCTGCTCCGAGCGTGCTGATTGGACAAGTGTCCGTGCATACGCCGCAGGACTGGGAAGAGGTGAGTTGCCTTAGGCGAACTGGGGGGTTTCACACAGCGGGAGAAAGGACCGAAACCCAGGATAGTCAAAATCCTGGGTTTTGGGCCACTTTAAAGTGGCTCAAAAGCAGCACTGGCCGGACCTGGAATCTAAAAGAATCCAGGGCCAACATCAAACCTGCCGCCGAAATCAGGATGCCCTGCCGTGAGACCCCCAGGGGCAGCGGTAAACTCACCCTTACCGACTCCTACCAAGACGCTGCCTTTCCTAGAGTCCGCATTCTGCGGCCTCCCTGTAGGTGTGGCAGGCCCCACGCGCTCAGCCATTTCGATAGGCTGGAGGCAGGAGCACTCCACCAGCCTGCAGGGAAACCAAAGATAGGGCCAACAGCTGGGTCACATCAGCTGCCAATTTTGAGATCTGCGATGGTATTTTTTTTATCCTAACCAGGCCCCCTTTATGCCAGATGCATCGGCCAAAGAATTTGGGTGGGCAGGTAAGCAAAATGGGTTTGTGCCACTTTAAAGCAAACCTTGAGGGCCAGCCCTGGAATCTAAAAGACTCCAGGGCCAGCTGACAACCTCCCCCGGGGCATCCTATAGCATGATGCCCCGCTTTGTGAAACCCCCAGGGTCGCTGGTAAACTTACCTTTACCAGCAGCCACCGCATCCTGTTTCCCTGTAGCTGTGTGCGCTCCTGTGTCCAGCCTATCGGAATGACTGGGAGCACACAAACAGAAAGCTGGGGATGGAGCCAGATGGCTGAAGATCGGCGTCATATGGCAGGTTCTGAGATCAGCCAATCGATCTCAAAACTGCCGATGGGAGTGGCTTCCAGCAGTCATGTGGTCCAGAGTTTCTTAGCAGCCGGAAAACCTGGAAGACCTGCAGCTGATTCCGTGCGATCAACACCCATTTTTTATTAGACGGGGGTTGGGTCACTTGAAGTTTGGCCTAGACCACAGTGGTGCCACTGGGATGCATATCCCTGAAGGAAAGGCTTCACATTGATAGTGACCAGACCAAGAGTCCCCCGTTTGGAATGACCCACATATTGAAACCCTGCCTGTTTGGTATAAAATCGGCTACTTCCTTGATCCCACTGTGCATGTGCAGCTTGCCCTCGGAGGCCACAGGAAGTAGTGAGGTGCTGGGGCATTCTCTGTCCTATGTGTTTCACACACTGGGGCTTACCAAATCAGGATAGCCCAGGGCTGGGGAATCATCCTTTGATTTAGTACATTTTAAAGTGGACCAAAACCCAGCTGGATCCGAACCATTGCCTCCCAGCGGGGCATCCAAAATTGGGATGCCCCGCTGTGTGAAACCCCCCAAGGTCGCCCGCTACACTTACCTCAGGCGCGTGCCTGTTAGAGGGAAGCGTGAGATGCGGCCACTGAGCTAAGACGTCGGTTAGACGTCCATAGCTCAGTGGCACCAAGCGCGCTGATTGGACGAGCGGCCGCGCATGCGCCATAGGAAAGCGGTGAGTTGATGCGGGAGATCGGGGGGGGGGTTCACATAGCGGGGCACCCCCGATCGGGGGGCCCCGGGGGAGTGGACCAAAACCCAGGATAGTCAAAATAATGGGTTTTGGTCCACTTTAAAGTGACCCTACATCCACCCTGTGAGGTCAGCTTCTTGTTTGGAGCAGCAGGACAGGCAGCTCAGTGACTGGACAAGACCAGCAGTAGAAGCCCTACCCTATTCCTAGTCCATATCATCTTAAACAGTGTCGAGCTGGGGCCCACCAGCAGAACGGACTCTGGGGCTCACCCCACACTTAGATGCAAGTATTACTGGTTTATATACAGGGCCCATGCATAGAAACATTATCTGTGCATTAGGGATGCCACAAATAAGTTATACATAGTTCAGGTCTGAGTCCAGGTGCCCACCGGGGATTCCCTAGTAACCTTGTGGGCCAGTCTGAACCTGGCCTAGAATGTAATAAAAGAGGAGGGAGGTGAAAGCAGAGCCCTGGGTGTCACTAGGCACATAACCCGCATATTAGCTCCTATGCCGGACACTCACCCAACTGCCAGCGCTCCTCTGGGGCGGGCGGGGGAATCTGGGTGACGAGAGGGGAGCTTCTGTGATGTTCAGGATTAACCCCTGATCTCCCATGTCTGTGTCTTCCTTCACTGTATCGCTCTCATAGGCACTACGCTGTACACACACGTGAGCCCCACACTGGCCAGGAAGGACCCCGCCAGGCTGTCTTCGCCGCGCCCGACAAAAATCTAAGCATTGTTATAAGAACCGTAAACAATAATAAATCATTCGCGACAGAAATAAAATACAGTCAGCGACAATATTTAACCATATGGCCACTGTATATATATGCGGTCATTACAAGAGCCACGGGTAAAATGTCTGATCTCCGACAAAATGGCTGCCGCAAGACGCTTCCTTGACAACAGCTGAGCTACAGGTGGTTCCTGTCAGCCTCTCGTATTGGCTTCACTCGTACTATAATGGGAATGACTAAACAATGGCATCATATTTATATAAATTTCGTTACCATTTTTATTACTACTGGTATTGCTGCTCTGTAAAATGATTTATAAAATTATACAAATTTATAGTATTTGTATTATGACAAACTGCAACTGCTGTGATATCAGTAGTATCGTTTCATGACTAAAGTTAAAACGGACCATTACCCTGAATAAGAGCCTATCTTATATATTTCCCACACCCTGTACATACAGATTGCTCCCATAAAAAATCATCCTTCCTTCAGCGTCATTTAATGAAAAGCCCAAACCCTTAAACAACTATTCTCGAGCATCTAAAATTATTTATTGAACATTTTTAATCACTTTTTATTCTTTCCCCCACTGGGCTGAAACTCTGTTCAGGACTCTAGGATACGGGCGCCGCCATCTTGCCTCAGAATCATCACATACTGAAGAGAGGAGAGGGGGGCAAAAGTGCAGGGGATGGGGTTATAGCTGTGCTTTGCCCAGACAGAGCAGAGCTGGGGTCAGGGAAAGGGCAGCAATCCCAGAATGCAGAGTGGCACAGTCAGAAGACACTTCCTGTTTGCAGGCTGCCTGATGCTCCATGAGTCGCCATCTTGGATGTTTAGGTTCATAACATGCAGCAGATGCAGGTAAGATCATTTTTAATGTAAGCAATCTGTATGTACAGGATGTGGGAAACATATTAGATATGCTTAAGGTGGTTTGACACAAAGAGGCATTCTGGCATAATCCATCCCTGGCATAGGGAAATGTCCGGGAATTGTCCTATTTCTACTCCCTGTGGCATTCCAATCTAGGATGCGCCACTGTGTGAAACCCTATTAAATCGCTGCACCCACTCACCTAACCTCATTCCAATGACACATGCAAAGGTTATAGCTTTGCTATACCTTTAGCTAGGGGCATACCTAGGGCAGCCATTTGTGATTGGCCAGCAAGAGGTGAGAGCAGGAGGGAGGCAACCAGTAGCCCGCTCTGCGCCATTCAGCTCGCTAGCTGCTGTGATGTCACAGCATGTTTCATAATGGAATGGAGCTGAGAGCACGGATTCTGCAGCAGCTGACTCACATAAGTGTACATTGGCTTCCTATCTGCTGCACACTCTGCATTGTGTTAAACAGCACCCCTCACTAGCCGGAGATTACCTGCTGAGCGTCTTTATTTCTTTATTTAAACAAAAAGTTGCCACTGATCTGACCCGCCCTCTGGGGGGGCCCCCTGGCAGGTAGGGGCCCCATGTACTTGCATGGTTTGCGTGACGGTTCAGCACATCAATGCTCCCCCACAGCAACACATCTCTCACCCTTAGCACCTGTATGAGAAGGTGGGTGGACATGGCTTATATAATTTGGGATGCCCCGCTGTGTGAAGCTCACTGGAATGAAGGTAAACTCACCTTGCCCACCATCCTATGGTGCATGCACAGTCACTCATCTACATTAGCATTCTATGGCATGCATGTGAATGCACACCATGGAACTCTGTACACATAAGAGCATGGGTAGAGCATTCTCTTTGCCCGCTCCCCTTCAGTTGTGCCGGCTTGCACCGACCATTTAAAGCAGAACAAAACCCAACAGTGGCTGCCCTAAAATCTAAAAACATCCATGTGCCATTGACAAATTGGGGGGTTCCCTACAATGGAGCATCCCATTTCGGGATGCCCTGGGGGCTTGGGTTTAGTTCCAATTTAAATAAATTAGTTTGGGAGCATGCATCACATCTGTAAGTATAATGGACAAAGGAGTGGATTTAAAACAGCAGGGCATCCCACATTGGGAACTCCCTGTGCTAGCAGCCAAAAAAAAAAAGGCACTCACCTGACCCTCGATCGATCCGACTGGGTCTCCTCTTCACCTGGGGGGCCTCCAATCCCCCCCCCCCTCTCCTGGCTTCAGGAGAGGACCCGGAATAGGCACCCCTGCTTCTGCCGCCACCAAAATCACTGTAAAACATTTTTTAAAAATAACACCTCCGTCTCCGATCCCTCCCGAGGCTCTTCTGCCCCCCCCCCCCAGCTTCTGCCATCACTGCCACAGCCTTCTTGGGGACAGATGATGTCTTCCCGCTGATGTCATCCCTCTCCCGGCACAAGAATCTTCAGATGTGGTGCCCTTTCCTGCCTGTGTAAAACCTGCTGCCATTCTCTCATCAGATTCACTATTTAAAACTCGATTTTCTCCTTGTCATCTTATTTGTGCCTATGCCTTATTTAAGAGTTATGTGAATATTCTGAATGCTCCATCTGGTTCCCCTGCCCATATATATATTTGTGAAACTATCATCTGTTAATTTCTGCTAAACTTAAACTGACCAATATTGCCCCTTGTGTGTTCACTGACCCATAGCACCTAGCAACATTCCATTTGAAGTTTTATTACTTTATGTGCCCTCCCGGGCCAAACTTTTAGGACTGACCTAGCCCCACCCTTTAGGCCCAACTGTTGTGCATGAGCTAATCAAAGGCACTTAGCAACTGTTCATATTGAGTGGCAGTGGCTGCAATTCAGACTTCTTTCCAAGTCTGAATCCTTCTAAGTCTGCAGCGAATTTAACCTGAAGCAAACCTGCACCGGATTTTGCTTGTCTGAATAGCCCAGCACCAACTAACATGATTACCTTTTATCTCATCACACTGCTTCCTCTTACCCTCAGAATCCTAGCCTCACAGTATCCCCCTGCTCCTGGTAAGTCCCTATATATCTCCCCCTCTCTGCTCTCCTCCCCGTACCTCTCTGCTCACTAATTCCTTTCTTTGGCAAAATCACTCACCCCCTCTATATCCAAGCACAAGACACATTATTCCACCCTCAAAAGCCACAACCATCTCTTCTCTCTCCTTTTACTCTTACTTGCCGCCGCTGACATCAGCCCAAATCCCGGCCCACTCTCTCCACCCCTCTCCTCCAGAACTATTCATTTTTCATCAAAGCCAAAAATCTGCAACCATGTTAAATCGGGATACACACGCAACCTATCTAATCTGATTCATCTGACTCCCTCCCCACCCCTTCCCGCCACTGTCACCTGTGCACTGTGGAATGCACGCTCAGTGCGCAATAAACTCGCCTATATTCATGACCTGTTTCTCTCTAACTCTTTTACCTTCATGGGATTCACAGAAACATGGCTTACCCCATCAGACACAGCTTCACCCGCTGCCCTCTCACATGGGGGACTACATCTCAGCCACACCCCCAGATCCAACAACAAACAGGGTGGGGGTGTCGGCATCCTTCTATCCAAACTCGGCTCCTTTAACCCACTCCCTGCCTTGCCATCTCTATCCTTCTCATCTTTTGAAGTTCACTGCGTCCGTTTATATTCAATCATCATGGGTGACTTCAACATATCTGTCGACACTAGCAACCCTGCTGCCACCAGACTAATGTCACTAACTTCATCTTTCGGCCTCAAGCAATGTTCTACTGCACCCACCCACAAAGACGGCCACACAATTGACCTCCTCTTCACTAACCTCTGCTCTGTATCAAACCTCTCATCCTCTTTGCTCCCCCTCTCTGACCATAATCTGCTGACTATGACCCTCTCTCCAATGCCTGCTAACCCTCCTCCACACAAACCTACAATTCAACGCAGGAACTTAAGAAACCTAGATCTTCAGTCCTGTTCTGCCTCACTGCAACCTCTTCAGACCTTGACCTCATTTACGGACATAGACGCTGCATCATCACACTACCATAATACTCTCTCCTCAGCTCTGGACTCTGTCGCCCCCTCACCTATAGCCGTCCCCGCACCAAAAACCCCCAACCCTGGCTAAATGCAAGCACAACCAGATTGAAACAGCTGTCTCGAGCTTCTGAATGGCAATGGAGGAAAACCAAATCCAATTGTGACTTTCAATTCTATAAACAAGCCCTTCAGGAACTCGGGATGGCCCTTTCATCTGCTAAGCAAGCATATTTTGCTTCACTGATTTCTGCACAAGCCCGGAATCCCAAACAACTCTTCAACACTTTCAGTTCCTTACTCCGCCCACCACCCCCTCCTCCAACCTCCCAAATAACAGCAGAAGAATTTTCTACATTCGTCAAAGAAAAAATTGACAGCATTCAACTCGGCTTTGCCCCTCAGAATCCCCCACCACTTCAAACAATCTCCCTGCCTTACTCTTTTACTTCCTTCACTCCAATAACTGAGCTTGGACTAACCTCTCTCATTTCTACGGCCCACCTGACTACCTGCTCCCTCGATCCTATTCCATCCCACCTTATTCCTCAACTGTTTCCATCCCTCACTCCAGCCTTAACCTCTATATTCAACCTTTCTCTCACCACTGGTGCCTTTCCTTCCTCCTACAAACATGCAGTTATTACTCCGATAATCAAGAAACCCTCTTTTGACCCCTCTGCCCTCTCCAGCTACCGCCCTATCTCACTACTCCCTTTCTCCTCCAAACTTCCAAACAACATGTCCACTCAGAACTGTCACAATACTTGCCCACTAACAACTTACTTGACCCCTTACAATCAGGATTCCGCCGTAACCACTCCGCTGAAACTGCCCTCACCAAAGTCACCAATGATCTGCTCACTGCCAAAAGCAAAGGTCACTACTCCATCCTCATCCTTCTTGACCGCTCCTCAGCCTTTGACACTTTCGACCACTCTCTGCTTCTTGATATTCTCTCCTCTCTTGGGGTTCAAGGGCTTGCACTCTCTTGGCTCACCTCTTACCTCTCTGACAGATAATTCAGTGTATCCTATTCTAACACAGTCTCATCCTCATGTTTCCTTTCTGTCGGTGTGCCACAAGCTCTGTCCTAGGCCCCCTACTTTTCTCAGTCTACACCTATGGCCTTGGCAAACTTATAACTTCACTAAGCTTTCAATACCATTTCTATGCGGATGACACTCAGATATATCTCTCTGGTCCCAATCTCTGCTCTCTCATATCTCGCCTCCCCAACTGCCTCTCAGCTATTTCTTCATTCATGTCTTCTCGCTACCTCAAGCTAAACATGGACAAGACAGAACTGGTCATTTTCCCACCATATAACTCCCCTCCCCTCTCTAACACATCTATTTCTGTCAACAATTACAATAACAGCAACTCCCCAAGCTCGGTGCCTGGGAGTCACTCTGGACTCTGCCCTTTCAGACCACATATTCACTCCCTAGTCACCTCCTGTCGCCTCCGATTTAAAAACATCTCCCCCATCCGTCCCTCCCTCTCACCTGACACCACTAAAATGTTAGTGCATGCCCTGGTCATATCCCGACTGGATGACTGCAACATCCTTCTTTGTGGCTTATCAACTAACAGACTGGCACCACTCCAATCTATTCTGAACTCTGCTGCTCACCTCATCCATCTCTCCTCTCGCTCCTGCAGTTCTGCGCCTCTCTGCCAATCCCTACACTGGCTGCCAGTCCCACAGCGAATCCTGTTCAAAACTCTAACTCTCACATACAAAGCTCTCTCTAACCAGGCCCCTCCCTACATCTCATCTCTAATCCAACAATATCAACCTAGACGCAGTCTTCGCTCTGCTGCTGGCCTTCTCCTGTCCTCCACCCTGGTTACCTCCTCTCACGCCCGCCTCCAGGACTTCTCACGTGCAACTCCAATCTTCTGGAATGCCCTCCCGCACCCAATCCGCCACTTCACAACCCTCAAAACCGTCAAAGGCGCCCTTAAAACTCACTTATTCAGGCAAGCATATAATCCGGCCTAACCAATCTTCTAAAGGGCTTATGCCACAAAGCTCAATACTGACTGTTTGTGATCCTTCCCCCTCGTCTTCACCCCTCTTCCTTTAGACTGTAAGCTCGCAAGGGCAGGGCTCTCTCCCCTATTGTATCTTGTACTCAGAATATCCACTGTCAAATCTGTAAAACTGCATTTGGAATAGTATATGTACCGTATATTTCTACCCTGTCTGTAATTACTACTTTGTAAAGCGCTACGGAAGACGATGGCGCTATATAAATAAACATTATTAATAATAATAATAATAATAATATGGATTGGGCACTACCTTTATAAGTAAGGCAATGGCACTGTCTCTTAATCAGAACACGAACATAAACATTAACAGCTCTAAAACTGCAAAATTAATCATTCGTAGCGGTACCAGGCAGGGGTGTCCATTCTCTCCTTTGCTTTTCAATTTCCACTTGGAAACTCTACTAAACAAAGTTAAAAATAATCCAGCAATTACAGGGATTAATCTACTTAAAAATGAGATCAGATCATTAGCATACACAGACAATATATTACTATGTATTGAAGATCCGGTTAGGTCACTGTCCAAATATAGGGAAATCACAAATCAGTTTAGTACATACACAAACTTTAAGATAAACTTAAATAAATCAGTAGCAATGCTATTTAATATGGACCCTGAGACCAGAGAAGTGATTTACCAGATTTCCCCAGGTATAGCATGTATGCAGTAACTGGGGATAACTACTCCTTCCCACACTGGAAAAACTTTTTGATAAGAACTATACCTCTCTGCAAAAATTCATCAGGTAAAAGTTAAGCGAGTGAAGTGAAATAAAACTGAATCTCATCAGCCGTGTATCGCTACTTAAAATGGCCACTACTCCCCAGAAACATATATTTGCTTCAGAACATTCCAGTTAAGATTCCAGCCTCGTTCTTTGAAGAAATGAATATATTGATAGCAAGATACTATTGGAAGAATAGAAGAGCAAGAATAAAAATGTACACACTCTGTGGATCAGTAGAAAGAGGAGGACTCAAAACACCAAACATTATTGCATACTATAGGGCAAATCTGGCGAACCGCTCATTTAAATGAATACAGGAATATGACAGATTATGGGTACATCTTGAACTAGGAAACATCCAACCATACATAATGTATCTTTGGATAATGAGGCAGATACAAAAGTTCATTAGACAAACAATCCCTTCGTACGTACCATTCTTACTTCTTTTTGCATATTTGTTAAAAACAAAGACATTACACCTTTTCAGGATAGCATGTGTCACGCTCAGGTAACTCCAGCCCTCCAGGTAAGCCCTCAACCTCCAATCTCCGCAGCCAGCTTCACCTGTAGGAGCCTCCCGCTTGCCGGGACGATGTATACGCCTGCCCGGGATCGGTTGCCCCCAGGACTTCAATGGCTCAAAGGATGGGAGCTTACTGGTTGGAGGTCTGGAGAACCGATAACGAAGAGCAGAACCAGAGTGAGTCCCAGAGATGAAGCAGAGTTACTAGGAAGTCCAAGACAGGCCAGAGATCAACACCGGGTGAGCTGCGATTGCGACAATACAGTAGGATAAGGCAGCTCGAGGTCTAGATACGAAGCAGGGGTCAAGGCTGGCAGCGGTCAGGATGGTCGTGAATGGCAAGGGTCGGTAACAGAGATCAATCAGAGAATAGTCGGTTCAGGCAGGGGTCGGCAACGGAGATCAATCGGAGAGTAGTCGGTTCAGGCAGGGGTCGGCAACGGAGATCAATCGGAGAGTAGTCGGTTCAGGCAGGGGTCGGCAACGAAGATCAATCGGAGAGTAGTCAGTTCAGGCAAGGGTCGGCAACAGGAATCAATCAGAATAGTTCAACAGATAAGCTAGGTCCAACAAGGCTCTATCACAGGCACTAAGCAACTGACAAGGTGAAGCCTTTATAGGATTGCAGACCTAATTGGAGATGGGAAGGTGAGTGTGTGATTGGTGCCTACTAGAACTCGAACTCCTTTGGGCTAATTGGCCCTAACAAAACAAGGGGCGTTTTTCCCCCACATCACCTGGGCTCATTGGCCCTTTAATTCTTTCCTCCGGCGGCCGCGCTGAAAGCAGCGCCGCCGGAGGGCGTAAACAGAATGACTGATGCCGGGAATGCTGGCAGAGGAGGGGGCGGACACAGGCGCGCTCGCAGAAGCGAGAGCAGCCGCCCGACGCGGCCGCCGAACAGGCAGGAAAGCGGCGGAGACATCGCTGGAACGTGGCACAGGTAATCTAGTCAAGACAGCATGACATTAAACAATAGCATGACTTTAAACAATAACCCACACCTGTCCTTGATGTCTTTTGACAGCAGCAGAAATCATAGGGGGACAGTCAATTAAGATATATAACCTAATCGTCGACCATGGCTGAATAAACTGGAAAAAGCCAAAGGCAAATAATAAGGGCTGCCAATGTTCATTTTTCAAGAAGCTCAGATAAATAGCCATTTGAGATACCTAAATATAGGAAACTAAACTTCCAAACCAATATCAACCTTCAAAACGCTATTTAAGATACCCAACCATATTGTGGGCATACACAGGTATTATCAACTTGCAGTTCAGCTACTAGGAAAAAAACTATAGCAAAATGGGAAGAAGACCTGGGAATTTCCCTAGAGGTAAACTGTTGGGCCCATATATTTCGCTCTCATTTAAAGCTTAGAGCCACAGCCCTAAAACTTTCCATGTACACATTTATCTTCCAAGCATATCTCTTATAATGCAGACAACACCATGCTGGTGGTACAAAAAAAGAC
Source organism: Gastrophryne carolinensis (assembly GCA_027917425.1). Classification (NCBI taxonomy): domain Eukaryota; kingdom Metazoa; phylum Chordata; class Amphibia; order Anura; family Microhylidae; genus Gastrophryne; species Gastrophryne carolinensis. Next base: position 196,669,118 of record CM051235.1, on the reverse strand, counting down.
CAACTTCAGTTACGCATCTTTTTTGGGAATGCACATTTTCCACGAAATTCTGGGTTGACATATTAGAATATACTAAGAATTCACTTAATATTGATTGATTAATAAAGTACAATCCTCAGGAATGTTCTGGAGCTGGAGTACCCACACGTCAGTCGAACTAAAGGATTGTTACTTTTCTCCTCAAAGAAATGCATCCCAATGAGATGGGGTCAAACAACAGCACCAGACTGCCTCCAGTGGCTAAAAGAACTGAAAACAATCATCAAAAAATAAGCACAGAACAATGGAACGACATAAACTACAATAGAGTTAACACTTAAAGTGGACCAACACCCAGGATTTTGACTATCCTGGGTGTTGGTCCACTTAGGTGGGGCACCCCGATCGGGGGTGCCCCGCTGTGTGAAACCCCCCAGAAACCCCAAAAAACTCACCTCTCCCAGCTCCCACGTGACCTCGTCCGGCCAATGACAGCGCTCAGAGCCGCTCTGGTATGCGCGTCCAAAGCCGCTTGGACGCGCATACCAGAGCGCTGTCATTGGCTGCGTCTCTCGCTTCCCTCTAACAGGGAGCGCGCCTGCGCCGGCCATTCACAAAACGGCTGGCGCGGGAGCGCGCCCTGCTAGAGGGAAGCGAGAGACGCGGCCGCGTCTCGTGCATGCGCCGTTGGATCGCCGGTAAGGTAAGGATTGTGGGCCTCCTGGGGGGTTCCTCCCCGCGGGACATCCCGATTTCGGATGCCCCGCGGGGAGGGATCTGATCGGTCCGGGAATCTTATAGATTCCCGGGCCGATCCCCCCTGGGTGTTGGTCCACTTTAAGTGTATTGTATAATTGATTAGGGGCTGTGGGATGAAATCCACCTACAGGAAAGACCAGGGATAGATAGATTTGACAAGCAGGGATGTGGCGCACTCCGAAGTTAAAATACCACCATTTACTTATGCTTTTTTTGTATGCAATACCGCAGATCCTTCAATGAAGAATATGCTGAGAGCTCCCGCAATAGCAGGTTATGTGAGGTATACTCAACAATTAAACACATAGTTAAGGCTAAATACAAACCACTTTGAAGATGAATCTGTGTTGGCGAGGATTATAATCTGAGGGGGAGAAAAAAAAAATAGAACTTGATCTGAATAATAAACATAGAAACATAGAAGGTTGACGGCAGAAGGAGACCATACGGTCCATCTAGTCTGCCCTTATGTGTATACTGTATGTACTCTTTATCTTAGGATAGATGTGTGCTTATCCCAGGCATGTTTAAATTCAGTGACTGTTGATTTTTCAACTACCTCTGCTGGAAGTTTGTTCCAAGCACCTACTACTCTTTCTGTAAAATAATATTTTCTAAATTGCTCCTGATCTTTCCCCCGACTAGCTTCAGGTTGTGCCCCCTTGTTCTATCATTAAGTTTCTTCTTAAAAACACTTCCCTCCTGAACCTTATTCAATCCTTTCACATATTTAAAGGTCTCAATCATGTCCCCCCTCTCCCTTCTTTCCTCCAGACTGTACAAATTAAGTTCTTTAAGTCTCTCCTGATAAGTTTTAAGTGTAAGTCCTTCCACCATTTTCGTTGCCCACCTTTGGACACGTTATATTTGAATAATGTCTTTTTGCAGGTAAGGTCTCCAGAACTGCACACAGTATTCTAGCTGTGGCCTTACCAGGGCTCTATACAGCGGCATCACAACCTCCCTCTTCCTACTGGTGATGCCTCTAGCTATGCAGCCGAGCATCCTGCTTGCTTTTCCCACTGCCTGGCTACACTGTCCACTCATCTTGCAGCTATCAGTAATCAGTACCCCTAAATCTCTCTCCTCCGAGGTCCTGGCTAACACAGTACTGCCCATACGGTACTCAGAGCAGGGATTCCTTCTACCCAAGTGCATGATTTTACATTTAGAGACATTAAACTCTAGTTTCCACAGTTTTGACCATCTATCCAGTAAAGCTAAATCATTTTCCATGTTGCAGACACCTCCAGGAATATCCACCCTATTACTAACCTTTGTATCATCAGCAAACAGACAAACTCCCGCTATTGCGGGAGCTCACAAAGAGACCATTTACGTTGCAGATGGAAGTAAAACACATACAGAGGGATATGGGCATGGAACTCTTGTATGGCCAAATAATGTGGCACACAATTTAGCCATACCAGTGAAGCATGTGCGTTGTGTATCTAGAAGGAGGACACTTATCTGTGAAGTATCTGACAGCCAAAGAACTCACTGTAAAATTCCAAGGTGACAAGTGTTCTATCCTGGACAGCAAGCAGACCATAGCGAACTCCAAGCTGGATGACCTCACCTCAACACAGTGAAGAAAAGGGTGAGAATATGCACCCATAAACACAATGACTGTATAAACATGTGACACAGGCATTTAGGTCACAGACACCCAGAATGCATACAGGAATTACAAAAGAAGGAACTGACAAAGGATCTAACAGTATCCTCTTGTCCAGTTACTGTTAAGTGTGAATGTTGTATCAAATCCAAAGCTACAAGAGCAACACTTTCTAAAGTCAGTCAGAATAGAGCTTCAAGACCACTTGATCTAGTTCACAATGATATATGTGGTGCCCTAAACCCATCTAAACCTGGAGGCAACAGGTACATAGTGAATTTCATAGATGACTATTCAAGATACACAGTCACTTACCTAATGCAACACAAGAGTGAAGTTCTCGACAAATTACAGGGCTATGTAGTAAAGACAAGTAACATGTTTCAGAGGAAACCTCTCATACTTCGGAGTGATTATGGAGGTGAATTCACTGGACACAACGTACAAGAGTACTTAAAGCAGATGGAATAGAGCATTACGCTAGAGCAAAATGAGGTAGCTGAAAAAAAGAACAGAACTCTGACTGAATTCATCAGGTGTATGTTGACAGACTGCAAAAAATATTGGGATGAGGCAGCGATGGCAGCCACTTATTTGCAGAGCACACCCTTTTCTAAAACAGTGGAGAAAACTCCATATGAACTGTGGTACAATGAGAAACCAAGTGTAAAACACCAAGAGTTTTGGGTGCCAAACATTTATCTACATTATAGAGGAGAAACACATCGAACTCCAAAACAGAGCATTTGAAGGAATCTTTGTTGGATACAGTGACTATATTAAGGTCTACAAAATCCTAAATCCCAAAACAGAAAAGGTTACTATTAGCAACAACATGCTTAAACTGGACCTTCAGCGTGATTTAATGAAAAGCCCAAACTCTTAAAAAACGGTTCCCTAGCATCTAAAATTAATATATTTTACGTTTTTAGTCACTAACTTATTATTCTTTCCCCCACTGGGCTGCAACTCTGTTCAGGAATTTAGGATACAGGCGCCGCCATCTTGACTCAGAAGCATCACACTTACTGAGGAGAGGAGAGTGGGATCAGGTACAGGGGGGCGGGTTATAGCTGTGCTTTGCTCAGACAGAGCAGAGCTGGGGTCAGGTAAAGGTCAGCAGTCCCAGAATGCAGAGCAGCACAGTCAGGAGGCACTTCCTGTTTGCAGGCTGCCTGATAAGATTGCGGCTTCCATAAGCCGCCATCTTGGATGTTTAAAGGCTCATAACATGCAGTAGATGCAGGTAGGATGATTTTTAATGTGAGAAATCTGTATGTACAGGGTGTGGGAAACATATAAGATAGACTCTTATTCAGAGTGAAGGTCCGCTTTAATAAGGACTTTGCTGAAGCAAAGCTGCCATAGCATGGAATATGAAAATAAAGTGCTTACACATGAGGACTCAGAGGAGTAAAGCAGACCCCTGATTATACGCAATTAAATTGGCAAACACATGGATCTATGTGCTTATTTACGTGGACAATATTCTATTTGGTTTGAGCAAGAAGGGGATGAAGCAGAAATACTGCAAACCAGCTTTTCGAGACTGAGGAACTTCCCAAACAGGGACATTTAAAGTTACTTTACTGCCCTACTGAGAATATAACAGCAGATATCTTTACTAAGCCCCTGAATGCTAAAAGACTTACAAAGAAGATGGGTTTAAAAGACTAAGCCTGAGCTGTTGACAAAGGGTGTTGGAGATACAATACTTTGCAACAGCTTCTGCTTGTTATTGGGAATTTGGGACTTTTGCCAGACTGACTGCAGTTTAAAGATAGTTGGCAGTAGATGGCGCTGTTACCAATGTTTAGCTGTAGTCTCTATATGCCTTTTCTGCATTACATTACCTGTATATTTCGCTGTGCTCTATCACTAATGTTTCCTGTCTGGTTTAGCCACCATGTTGGGTTGACATTCTCTTACTGCATTCATGTTCCAGTAAAGCTGGTTCCTGTTATACCACTAATGTCTATCTGGATTTGACTAACTGCAACACGGTGGCACGGTTGCGCCCAAAACTAGTTGAGCAGGGATGCGGCCAGCCAAGCTAACTTCATTCAGATTTCTATGATGCATGGACATCAATGTGGCAAAAAAAATCCAAATGGAACGCGCACTGCTGAGGAGCTCGTGCATGCAATGCGGGAACCGTGACAAGGTGAATTTACCAGCTATCCACACAGTGGGGCATCCCAAACCAAGATGCCTCGCCAGGGAGCAACACCACACAAAAAGTCAATTTCTGAAGTGTTGTTCCTCTTTAAAGTGGACCTTCACCCTGAATAAGAGTCCTTCTTCTATGTTTTCCACACCCTGTACATACAGATTGCTCACATTAAAAATCATCCTACCTGCATCTACTGCATGTTATGAGCCTTTAAAGTGGACCAACACCCAGGATTTTGACTATCCTGGGTTTTGGTCCACTTCGGCGGGGCACCCCGATCGGGGGTGCCCCGCTGTGTGAAACCCCCCAGAAACCCCAAATAACTCCCCAAATAACTCACCTCTCAACGCTCCAACGTGAACGCCGCAGCCAATCCCCGCCAACGTCCAGGCGGGGATCAGGAACGTCCAAGCCGCTTCCGCCGCCGCCGCCTCCCGCGCGTCACTCTCGGCGCGCGCGCGCCCCCCGCCGGCCGGAGGGGCGCGCGGGAGGCGGCGGCGGCGGATCAGGTAAGAGGTTTTTGGGGTTTCACCCCGTGGGACATCCCGATCTCGGATGTCCCGCGGGGTGGGAGGTGATCGGCCCGGGAATCTTATAGATTTCCGGGCCGATCCCCCCTGGGTGTTGGTCCTCTTTAAACATCCAAGATGGCGGCTCATAGAACAATAGGCAGCCTGCAAACAGGAAGTGCCTTCTGCTGCTCTGCATTCTGGGATTGCTGACCTTTTCCTGACCCCAGCTCTGCTCTGTCTGAGCAAAGCACAGTTATAACCTGCCCCCCTGTACTTTATCCCACTCTCCTCTTCTCAGTAAGTGTGATGCTTCAGAGTAAAGATGGTGGCGCCCGTATCCTAAAGTCCTGAACAGAGTTGCAGCCCAGTGGGGGAAAGAATAATAAGTGAGTAAAAACTTAAAATATATTAATTTTAGATGCTGGGGAATAGTTTTTTTTAAGGGTTTGGGCTTTTCAATAAAGCTTCAATGAACAACTTTAACAATAATTTTGGTCATTTAAATTTCTATTATTTATCAATAATAAATGTCTGCTGGTCACTCATCTATATGGAGTCACTGGCATTGTTACTTTCAGTACATATGTTTTATTTGCCCGTCTTTTATAAAACTATTTTATGACTAATATTGATATATTAGTTTGACAGATGACTAATTATTATTTGAAGACTACAGTTGTGGGCAGTGGTCTGTCATTTCAAGTCACTGTATATCATGTGGCTGAGGTGCTGGCAGAGGCAGGCGCGGCGGGGACAGCCTTGTGCTCAAGGCAGCGGGGTCCTGAGCGCTGAGGTGTCGCGGGATGACGGCGCTGCGGCCGGTGCCAGGGAAACATGTCGGTACCGGTGGCGGAGGCGCGGACCACTTTCCAGCTGTCAGTCAGTAAGCGGGAGCCGGCGGTACGGTTGCTGCAGCCGGTATCCGGGGTGGAGCCTCTCTGCTGGTCGGAGGACCACCGGCTGGCTGTGTGCACCAGCAAAAACATCAGCGTGCTGGAGCAGCTGTGTGACGTCCATGGCGGCGGCCCCGAGCTCAGCCTACACCGCACCTGCGTGCCCGCCCCCGCCAAGACCTGCTTCCTGCGGGTAAGTCCTCAGCAGTGCACTGCTCTGCTCCTGTAACCGCCTCATTAGTATCCACACAGCAGTGTACTGCTCCTGTAACCACCCCATTCTCTATCTATAACCACAGCAGGTTATGAAGTGCCCCCCAGCACTGCTCTGCTCCTGTAACCGCCTCATTAGTATCCACATCAGGGTATGAAGTGTCCCCAGCAGTGTACTGCTCCTGTAACCACCCCATTCTCTATAACCACAGCAGGGTATGAAGTGCCCCCCAGCAGTGTACTGCTCCTGTAACCACCCCATTCTCTATAACCACAGCAGAGTATGAAGTGCCCCCCAGCAGTGTACTGCTCCTGTAACCACCCCATTCTCTATAACCACAGCAGGGTATGAAGTGCCCCCCAGCAGTGTACTGCTCCTGTAACCACCCCATTCTCTATAACCACAGCAGGGTATGAAGTGCCCCCCAGCAGTGTACTGCTCCTGTAACCACCCCATTCTCTATAACCACAGCAGGGTATGAAGTGCCCCCCAGCAGTGTACTGCTCCTGTAACCACCCCATTCTCTATAACCACAGCAGGGTATGAAGTGCCCCCCAGCAGTGTACTGCTCCTGTAACCACCCCATTCTCTATAACCACAGCAGAGTATGAAGTGCCCCCCAGCAGTGTACTGCTCCTGTAACCACCCCATTCTCTATAACCACAGCAGGGTATGAAGTGCCCCCCAGCAGTGTACTGCTCCTGTAACCACCCCATTCTCTATAACCACAGCAGGGTATGAAGTGCCCCCCAGCAGTGTACTGCTCCTGTAACCACCCCATTCTCTATAACCACAGCAGGGTATGAAGTGCCCCCCAGCAGTGTACTGCTCCTGTAACCACCCCATTCTCTATAACCACAGCAGGGTATGAAGTGCCCCCCAGCAGTGTACTGCTCCTGTAACCACCCCATTCTCTATAACCACAGCAGGGTATGAAGTGCTCCCCAGCAGTGTACTGCTCCTGTAACCACCCCATTCTCTATAACCACAGCAGGGTATGAAGTGCCCCCCAGCAGTGTACTGCTCCTGTAACCACCCCATTCTCTATAACCACAGCAGAGTATGAAGTGCCCCCCAGCAGTGTACTGCTCCTGTAACCGCCTCATTAGTATCCACATCAGGGTATGAAGTGCCCCCCAGCAGTGTACTGCTCCTGTAACCGCCTCATTAGTATCCACATCAGGGTATGAAGTGCCCCCCAGCAGTGTACTGCTCCTGTAACCACCCCATTCTCTATAACCACAGCAGAGTATGAAGTGCCCCCCAGCAGTGTACTGCTCCTGTAACCGCCTCATTAGTATCCACATCAGGGTATGAAGTGCCCCCCAGCAGTGTACTGCTCCTGTAACCGCCTCATTAGTATCCACATCAAGGTATGAAGTGCCCCCCAGCAGGGTACTGCTCCTGTAACCGCCTCATTAGTATCCACATCAAGGTATGAAGTGCCCCCCAGCAGGGTACTGCTCCTGTAACCACCCCATTCTCTATCTATAACCACATCAGGGTATGAAGTGCCCCCCAGCAGGGTACTGCTCCTGTAACCGCCCCACTCTCTATCTATAACCACATCAGGGTATGAAGTGCCCCCTAGCAGTGTACTGCTCCTGTAACCGCCCCATTCTCTTTCTATAACCACATCAGGGTATGAAGTGCCCCCCAGCAGTGTACTGCTCCTGTAACCACCCCATTCTCTATAACCACAGCAGAGTATGAAGTGCCCCCCAGCAGTGTACTGCTCCTGTAACCGCCCCATTCTGTATCCACAGCTGGGTATGAAGTGCCCCCCAGCAGGGTACTGCTCCTGTAACCACCCCATTCTCTTTCTATAACCACAGCAGAGTATGAAGTGCCCCCCAGCAGTGTACTGCTCCTGTAACCGCCTCATTAGTATCCACATCAGGGTATGAAGTGCCCCCCAGCACTGCTCTGCTCCTGTAACCGCCTCATTAGTATCCACATCAGGGTATGAAGTGCCCCCCAGCAGGGTACTGCTCCTGTAACCGCCCCATTCTCTATCTCTAACCACAGCAGAGTATGAAGTGCCCCCCAGCAGTGTACTGCTCCTGTAACCGCCCCATTCTGTATCCACAGCTGGGTATGAAGGGCCCCTAGCAGTGTACTGCTCCTGTAACTGCCGCATTCTGCATCCACAGCTGAGTAAGAAGTGCACCCCAGCAGTGTACTGATTTTGTAACTGCCCCTTTAGTATCCACAGCGGAGTATAAAGTTCTAACCCAACCCCCCCCCCCCCCCCAGCAGTGTACTGCTCCTGTAACTGGCCACTTCTTCATCCACAGCTGAGCATGAAGTGGTCCCCCCCCCCCCCCCCCCTTGTATTTGTAGTATCCACAGTCGAGCGTGATAGTGGCATCCTCTGTATCCCAGGACCACTAGAACAAACAGTACCCCCTGCATCACGCCCAGGAGTAATCATGGGGGATTGTACATCCCTGTCTTACTGGTACAAGTAACCTGCAGCTGGTGGCATTTCGAAACCTCCGCTAAACAGCAATATTTGCAAGTTGTTGGCATCCCCGCCTACTATCCAGAATCAGTCACCTGCAGTTTGCATCACTGTTATACAGCAACTGTCACCTGCATTTGGCATCCCTTTATCACTGTTATACAGCACCTGTCACCTGCAGTTGGCATCACCATACCACTGCCTGCCACACAGCAACTGTCACTTGCAGTTGGAATACCCATATCGCTCTCTGCTACATAGCAACTGTGTCACCTGCGTTTGGCATACTTGTATCGCTGTCTGCTACACAGCAGCTGTCACCTGCGGTTGGCATCCCTGTGTCACTGCTATACAGCAACTGTCACTTGCAGTTGGCACACCTGTATTATTGCCTGCTTTACAGCAACTGTCAACTTAAGTTGGCATCACCTTATCATTGTCTGCTGCACAGCAGCTGCCATCTTCAGTTGGCATACCTGTATCACTGTTTGATATATGAACGAGTCGCCTACAGGTGGCATTCTTGTATCCATAGGTGTTAAATGGTCACCTGTAGGCATTCTTGTATCTCATACCTTCTGCTCTACAGAAACCGGCACCTGTTAGTACCACTGTATGACCATCTACTATACAGCATTAGTTGCCTGCAGTTTGCATCACTGTCAAACGGCAACTGTCACCTGCAGCAGACATGCTTGTATACTATACTATACAACAGTCACTAGCTATTTACACCCCTGTGTATATCACCCTTCCTGCTATACAGCAACTGCATGCTATACAGCAACAGTCACTAGCTATTTGTCCTCCTGTATATATTGCCTGCAGTAGGTATCCCTTCTATACAGCTACTGTCACATGCAGTAGGCCCCCCTGCATGCTATACAACACCAGTCACTAGCTAGTTGCACCCTTGTATATGGTATATTGCCTTGGGTAGGTAGGCATCCCTTCCTGCTATACAGCTACTGTTATCTGCAGTTGGCATCACTGGTCACTCTCTGCTATGCTGTACGGAACTTATATCTGTGGATAGTGGTACTAAAATCTTTCCTCTCTCCTCTTGCAGGTTGGCTTAGCAAGGGAGGTGGAGAAGTCCAGAGTAATGTTTGCCCGGGCGAACGACCCAATCATCAGTCAAAAATTCATGCTGGACCGAGTTTTCAACCCTGAAGGAAGAGCTCTGCCCCCCTTGCGCGGCTACAGATTTACCTGCTGGTCCCCTTTGGGCTGTGACATAAATGGCCGATGCCTCTTGGCCACCCTTACCTTGGATAACCGACTGACCATCAATGCCAACGTCGATCGGCTGCAGTGGAAGCAGCTGGCAGACTTGACAGATGTATATGGCGATCGTCTTGCTCAAAGAAACTACACCATGACAGAAAATGACAGCCAGGGAGATCTATCTGACTTTTCAGAGTACGAAAGGCGGCACAGCATGCAGACCCCCGTTCAGATGGCGTGGTCGGGGATATGCACCACTCAGAAAGTCCTAGAGAACAACACCATTCAGGAAATGACTTCTGTTTTGTTGGCCGTGATCTTTGAAAATGGTGACGTTGCTGTTTGGCATTTTCAGCTCCCAATAAAAGACAGTACCTCCATCATTTCCTGTGACACCATTGTGTCTGGGGTGGAGTCACCCAGCGCATTGGCCTGGTGGGAATACGAACATGGCAACCGTAAAATGAGTGGGCTGATTGTAGGCAGCCGTTTGGGCCCAATCAGAATTGTCCCAGTAAACCTCAAGGCAGTGAAAGGATATTTCACATTACGGCAGCCGGTGATCCTTTGGCAAGAGGCTGACCGATTGCCTGTGAACTCTGTTAAATGTCTAGCACTTTACCACCCCTATCAGAAGTGTAACTGCAGCCTGGTGGTGGCCACACGTGGTTCCTACATCTTTTGGTGTCTGTTGTTGATCTCAAAGGCAGGGCTCAACGTGCATAACTCCCACGTCACTGGCCTGCACTCCCTACCGATCATCTCCATGGCCATGGAGAGGCAGAACGGAACCCTTTACACATGTTCCATCGACGGCAAAGTCCAACAACTAATTCCCATCTTCACCAACATGGCTTTGACTTTCGAAAACCAACCCATCAATCTGTCTGACCTGTTTGGGTCAGTGAAGACTCATGGGATTGCTGTGAGTCCTTTCGGAGCCTACCTTGCTTGCATTACCTCAGAAGGTATCCACAATGGAAATCACCCAGTGAATCAGAATTTCAAAGTCAACTTTTTGTCCCTCAAAACCTTTGAAGAGGCGGCAGCTCAGCTCCTGGAGAGCTCTAGCCAAAACCTCTTCCGGCAGTTGGATCTGACTGACCTGGTGCGCTTGAAGATCCTGAAGGACAAAATCATCCCGCAGTTTCTGATGGATGCTCTAGACAAAAAGATAGAAGGAGGCCCTGCCTATTTTTGGAAGTTCCGGCTTTTCCTTTTGAGGGTTTGGTACCAATCATATAAAAAGATGACTGCTGAGGCGATGTGGAAGCGAACCCAAAGGGAATCTAAGGTCTCTAAGATAGATGACACATTCATAGAGAGCAGCGTGTCAGAGGAACAGAAGGATCAGGATGAGGAGAGACAAGTAGAGGAGGGTAGTCCTGCTAAGGTAATGAAAGAAGCCGGGCAGCCTGATGTGGAGGCCCCACCGGTTGATGATGGACTTTTGGAAATAAAGAAGAAAATTGATGACATGGAGGCGCATCTGGTCAATGAGCACATGAAGCATGTCCTGGGAGAAGTATTTCTGCACACCGGCATAACGGAAATCACTAGTATCCCCACCCAAGGGGTCTGCACCTATCTGATGACCAATAGAGACAGTGATGACAGGACTGCTGAGGTGCACAATCAAGTTCCCTCTATCTAAGTCTTACATTCATTAAATATGGCCTAGACTTGTTTTTAGATCCCTCATGAGGCGTCACCCCCCTCCTGTGCTGGCTTACCCTTCTGTAAAAGTACAGTGAGCCTATACTCTCATTCCATCAATGACAGAAGGCTTAACATATCAGATACCCCAGGGTGCCTGCAGCAATACTTTCCATTCTCCAGTAGTGATAGGTCTCTCTGTGGCAGTGCCCAGCTTCCTGGTTCCTCTTGACTAGTGAGGCCTGTGTAAAGTGAGGAAAACAAACCTCAGATACGGGGTCTAATTATAGACTGTATCGTAGCAAAATGTTTAGATCAATATGTCAGGCTTCCTGATCAAAGGAACTCTGGTTCTTCCCTCAACTATTTGCAACGGTGTCATGGAGCATTTTTTCCCTTACTTCTCAATGCCACGGCTGCAACCCCAGCATACCTCTAGCTGTAGTGTGTAACCATGCCCTCAGCTGGAGGTGAAAGGGATGATACTGGTGGCATGCACCTGCGCTGTGGGAATAGTGGAAGGGTTTCCTTGCCAAGTTTCCTTACACACAATGGGGAATCCCAAATTGGGAAGCTCCATCTGCGAGAAACAACCTCATTTGATTCATTCACTGCGGTCCTGAGACATGCTGGCCATCTGTCTCTGGTCCGGATGTTCAGTTCAGCGGGCATGTGGTTTTTAAGGCAAACCTAAAGTAAAAAATGTAATGTCCCTTTGAACAATTGCATCGTAGTTGGTATGCCCCTCCAGATAAAGGAACACTATAGTCAAGTCAACACTTCCTCCTTCACATGTTTTGCAGCACATGACCGCCTATCATGTGACTGCCAGCAACCATTCCATTTGACGTGCAAGCCTACTCGGCAAACTGGCGGCCACATTAATGACCCCTAGAATGCCACAAATCAGGCATTGAGCTCTTTATGATCTGCGGCAGGAAATGGCTGCATACTGCAGTGATGCATATCTCATACTGAGGAAGGTGTGATTGCCACATGTGTATAGAGGTCTCCTGTCCCTCTTTGGATGGAGCTCTGCTAGCAAAAGGTGAGCATCTCTAATGCAGGGCTCACTGATGGTGTGTGTGGGGGCAGGTTAGTGTAGTGTCCCTGTGAACCAGATCCCTCCCTGGCACAGAATTACCAAGGACAGCTTAGGTTTCCCTTTAGGTGCCTGGAATGGCAGAATAATTTAAAGATAAACTCCCCAAAGTGAATTTAAACTAAGCTAAATGCTGGGATGAGTGTGTGAATTTGCGAGGAAGGCAGTGTTTCACCATGAGATACGCAATGAGGTCTGCTTGCATAATCTGCCTTTAAGTCTCTATGGGACTAAGGACCAGATGCCACAACACACTTTCAGTATTGTAGTGCTAGCTTAATTGGGGGCTGTCCAGAATATTTGGGAAATGCCTGTCCCACAGGGACAAGTGCGTGGGTCTATTTTAATATACCTGAAATGAAACTTCTATCATGACAGCATGGGGGACTAGACCTGGCAGAATACTATAACACATTTTCTAGAATGCTTTCAAGCTATTCTAAGTATACAGTACGTCCTGCTCCAGATATAATACTTACACTTGGGTATTCTCCGCTGTGCACTGCAGACATGAGAAAACAGGCTCCTCCCGGCCCCTTAAATACCCAGGGACCTCCCACAAATCCCCAGATTTCTCTGCAGTGCTGCCTGCGAAGACATGAAGTATCACTTTCTCGCAGGTGAGCGGGGCTATTACAGCCTGCGGCCCTGTTGGACTATTCCCACCCGTCCTCCCTGTGATGTGCCTCCCAGCCTGGGCTGCGCTGGTCGGGTGAAGGTAGGCAGCACCTTGTGTGCTTATGGAGCCATGCTCCACCGCAGTCCCCCCACCAAATGGTAGGCGGTTTAGGCTGATGGTGAGCCTCTGGTGGATGCCCCTCCCGCGTTATTGCCCCATGCCCCATGTAGCGGTGGACCCTGTGTAAAGGGTCGCCATCCTCCCTCGTTTCCCCCATAGTTCGGGGGAAAAGAAAGGGGGGGTATGTGTGTGGCGGTCTCAGTGTACATTAGTGTCACGCTTATGGCCGTAGTATTGCCCTTGACTTGCATCTGGGTGTCAGAGCCGCGCGGCTTGCTCTTTATAATTGTTTGTCTGCCGCCGTGCGTTTGTCTTTTCTTTTACTAAAAGTGTGCTGCGCCGGTGGCGGCCTTGTCCAGACGCTATGGCGTCTCCATTAGCAAAGGCTTATACTAAGTTTATCTGCTACCTCAGAGCTTCGCGCTCTTCGGGGTGGGCGGGGACTTGGCTTGGCGCGCTCCACGTCACGGCCAAAGATTGGGCCCGCCCTTCGAGGTTCGCTGGGCGCCATTTTGATGATCTTCGCGCGCTTGGTTGCGGTCCCCCTCTTCCTTTCGTCTGTAAGTGCCCTCGCAGGTGTTTTCATTATACATTTTTTTTCTGCTGCGCATTGCTCTGACACCTCTTATTCTCTTTTATGTCTTTCAGACGTCAAAGACTCCGGTGGCTTCTCCCGGCCTGACATAAATTTAGCGGGCTTGTAAAAAATTCCTAGCGGGTCTTTGGGGCATCCAGGGTTGCCTATTGCGTAAATCCCTACTGGCATATCGTGCCTAGATAATCACCATATGGAGGCATCTCAGATTTATGTGACCGGGGTCCCTCTGGGACAAGACTGGCTGTGTATTGCGTGTGGACATCCCCATGCTGATGCTGACAGAGCACGGGTCTGCGCACCATGTGCCGAGCAAGCACTGGCCTTGCAATCATGCTCGCCAGTGGCTGCACCTCGCTCTCCTGTTTCTCTTAAATCTCACTCCTGCTGAGTTGCATACAAGTGGGGAGTTACAGCCTGCTGCGTCTTCCAGACTGCCTACGGCTGATCAGATTATTGCAGGGTTGACAGAGCGCTTGGGCCCTGGTAAGAAGCGGCCCTTGACGCCCCCGTTTTCTGCCTTTGCTATGGGAACTGAGGAGTTCACTACTCCGTGTGCCTGTACTCCGTCTGACGATGGAGAGCTGTTCTCTGACTCAGGTTCATCTGATGAGAGGTCGAGGAGTCATGATAATTCTGGCCAGGAAGACTGGAGCCAGTTTGACACCGATGGTTTGCTGATTAGGATCTTTAAGGCCCTGTCTATCTCGCTCCCTGGCGCGGCTCCCAAGCCGTGAGGGGAGCGTTTCCATACAGCGACAGCGCTCTTGGAATTTCTAGAGCTGGCTCACTTCCATGCTATTGTAATCAAGGAATGGGAATGCCCCAGTAAACTTCCAGGGGCCCCAGGGGACTGGGATTGGAAATACCCTTTTCCCCCTGAGGTGGTTAATTGTTGGTCATCACCCCCCCCCCCCCGTGGTGGACGCACCGATCATTGGGGTTCCTAACCCCCCCTTCATTACAGCCCCTGCTTATAGTATCCTTCACGATGCCGAGGACCGGCGCATTGATAGGCTGGCTTCCCACGCCTTTTCTTGTGCAGGATCGGCGCTGCGCCCGGTCTGTGCCGCGGCCATCACTGCAGTGGCCGCTAGAACCCTCATAAGAAAGATGCTTGAGCATCACCCTGAGGATCTCCCCTGGGAGGTGTTTAATACACTCTCCAGTTGTGATATATTTGTAAAATGTATCCTTTTAGCGCTGGATGACACCATCAGAATGTGTGCGAGGACTTCTGCCCTTGTGGTGGCTATACGTCGCTTGGTCTGGCTGCGACAGTGGGGTGCTGACGATGCGGCTAAAAGGACTCTGGCTGGGCTTCCCTTCAGAGGGCAACGCCTGTTTGGGGCCCGTCTGGACCTGTTTAGTAAAAAGGGCAAATCACCCCAACGCAGGCGGCCGTGTCGGCCCCCTCGGGGCAGGGACACCCCTCCCCCTCCTTACCGTAGTGTTAAACAGGAACCGGGGGTGTCTTTCCTGAGGGCTTGTGCAGACTCCTGCCCCAGGAGTGGCAGACAATGTCCTGGCCCCTCCGGCGGGCCTAAGCCTAAATCTTCCACCAAGCCCCCTCAAGCATGATGGGGTGCCCTCGCCCGTCTGGGTGAGGGGATGGCTGCAGCACTGGGTGAGGGGATGGCTGCTCCTATCAGAAGGCATTTTGCCTCATTCTGGTGGATTCAGGAGGTAGTGTCCTCCGGATACAGGATAGAGTTTGCTGCGTGGCCTTCCCCAAAATTGTCAGGGTACTCCTGGTCCATGCCTCTGTTCAGGTGCTGGTACAGGCCATGCACGGCCTACGGGGTCTGGGGGTCGCTTGCAGGTTGCCCTTAACAGGCAGAGGCAGGGGCCACTACGCCAGCCTTTCCACTCCCCCCCCCAAAAAAAAAGGACAAGTCAGTCTGGCCCATCCTGGTTTTTCACTTGTTTCGGCAATTCTAAAATTACAGGCAGTTTCTGCATGGAGACTCTTAGCTGGGCTGCCAGTGCCCTGCGCCCAGTGGGCTTCTTGCTGTCTGTGGAGATCAAAGATGCTTATGCTCACATCCCTGTGCCTTCTGGGCACTCAGGCTCTTCAGGTTCGTGTTGAAGGCCCAACACTGCTGATTTGTGGCCTTGTTATCTGGCCCCTCTTCTGCTCCCAGAGTGCTCACCAAGGTACTGACGGGGGTGATTTCTCTGAGACCAAGGGGCGTCTGCGCGAGGACCTACCCGGGCGTCCTTGTTCACGTCCCAATCTCTACGTCAGGCTGAATTGTTACTCGGCTGACGGTGTAAAAAAAAAAAAAAAAATATTGGGAGTCATTTGGATGGGTGCTCAATCACCTCAAGTCCTTTTTTTCCCCCTAATTGGTAACTCTATTCCTAGGGATGAAAACAGTGAGCCTTCAGGTTGGCTCTATCTTGCTGAACTATTCCTCTTCGGGACCTGTCTATTTGGGGGCTCTTGGTCTGTCTGACGACAGTGACCTGTATTAATTATCTGTGTGGGACTCGGAGCAGGATGATCCTCCTGGAAGGTATCTGATCCTGACCTGGGTGGAGGACAACGTTCCCTGCATATCAGTGGTATTCGCTCCGGTGGATGTCCTTCTGAGACAGGATGTGCTACGCCTTGTGTCACTATGAGATCCAACTAGAGTGGATCTGTTTGGGCCTCGTCACTATCACAAGCGGCCCTCGTTTCCCTGTCCTAGAATATTCTGACTGTGGTCATGAGGCTTAGCTACGTTATGACTGGACATTCTATTCTTATGTCTTATCTTCATTCTCCCTGCTAGGTGGGGTTCTGCGCAAGATTGCTCTGGAAGGGGGGACCAGTGATACTGGTGGCCCCTGGGTGGCCTAGTGGAGTGCGGTTCGCAGACGTGGTACTGAGGACAGCGGACCTGTACGTCTGTCAGGAGTTCTGATCTGCTCACTCGGGGCCCCTTTTATGTCACCCCAATCTACAGGCTCTGGTCTAGACGGCCTGACGGCTGATTCATCCATCTTGATGGAGACGGCCTTATCTTCTCGGTGACTGTGACTATTGGAAGTCTAGGAGCAAGCTTCTCTTCTTCTTCAGTCTATTATAGGGTATGGCGTACCCATATTGATTGGTGCGAGTCTAGGTCTCTCCCCTGTTGGGCGTTCTCTGTTCCCAGGGTTATAGAGTTATTACAGCATGGGTTAGAGTTGGCTCTCCATCTCTGTACTCTGAAGGTTCAGGTTCTGCCCTGTCTGCCTTCCTATTGAAGTCTTTTGCTCACTTTTTTCTTGGTTAAGCATTCTTTCGGGGATTGCTCATGTGCATTCCCCACGTAATTCTATGGTCCCCATTGGGATTTGAATTTTATTCTGTTTGCCTTGCGGGATGTTCCCTTTGGACCTATTCCGGATGCTGTCTGACTATTTTTACCCTCAAGGTTGTCCTTCTGGAGGCTGTTGCTTCAGTCAGACGTGTGCCTGAGCGGGCGGCTCTGTTTAGCTAGCCCTCGTTCTTTGACATACGCCAAGATGAGGTGGTGTTCCGCTTTATGCCGGACCTTCTGCCTAAGGTGGTGTCTTATGCTCATGTATTCAAGACATCTTGGCTTTTTTCTGTGCCTTATTCCTAGTAACGCCAGACCGCTTCTTGTTCTCTGTTCATACCTTTTCAAAGGTTTTTATGTGGTTGACGTTAGAGCTTTTGCTCATGTCGCTCTTGGTAGCAAGGTTTGCAGGTGACAGTGCTTTTAACTGTCTGCTGTGCCTTTTTTGTTGGGGATCCCACCCTGCTCTATGGACACTGCTATTGGATGTCCCATGTGTAAGTATTATATCTGGAGCAGGACGTACTGTATACTTAGAATAATACAATTCTGTGAAATACTCACCTGTAGAATTGGTATTATACGTATACAGTACGTCCTGCTCCACCCCACCCTGGTTTTTGCATTATTCTGGATCCCCTGTATGGTGATTGTTATCATTGTTATCATTACCAGTTGTTCTGGGTGGTTTAATTCTCCCGGCTTCTTGTTCACTGCTTTTCAATGCTGGGGATTTGTGGGAGGTCCCCGGGTATTTAAGGGGCTGGGAGGAGCCTGTTTTCTCATGTCTGCAGTGCACAGCGCCTCCTGGCAGAGAATACCCAAGTGTAAGTATTATATCTGGAGCAGGACGTACTGTATACGTATAATACCAATTCTACAGGTGAGTATTTCACAGAAATGTATTTTTACAGCTGATAGGCCAATGCAGTTGTGTCCGCCCCCCCCCCCCCCCGATCAATTGCTACAATTCAGGTGCTCTTGAAATACAGGGCTGTGGCTGTCTCCTGGTAACTCAGGTTGGTTGTTTCCTGTGCAGGTGCTCATTGGCCACGTGGAGAAGAAGATGAACAAGCAAAAGTTCTTGGAGTACTGCAGTCTGTGTAAGGAGGTCCTGCCCTTCGATGACAGCAGGAAGACGATTTGCCCAAATGGACACATTTGGTTCAGGTAGGCTCATTAAATCCAGGGCCTTACATTTGGCTTCGTGGTGAGAAACATGGCTCCCATAGCTGAGTGGTCAGGCTTGCATCTTCACCAGCTGCAACAGTTACTGAGCCTCTAACCTAAAAGGGGCTAGCAGATGGGTAAAGCATAACAAGCTCCACCTCATGTAGTAAAGCCTTATGTGCAGAAAACTTCACGCTTTACTATATATCTTATATGGGGTTTATAATTTGTTGGAATTTTCTCAAGCTTTTTGGAAATTTTTTATTGCTCTAATCAGATGCACAGGGATTAAAAATATTTTTTTGTACCTTTTCTACCTTCGGTATCTTTTTTTGTGAGTACTGTCCATGTGACGTCACCCTATCCTGGTACTGAGGCAGGACGGGGGGGGGGGGGGGTTACAAAGAAGAAAACGCTTACCTTATCCACTGGTCATCCCTACTCCTCCGGGCCTTGTGTGGCCGCCGTTGAGAATGACGAAGTTGCATTCCCCGACTCCATGCGAGCTTCCACCCGTCCATTTATGTGAGCGGGGGAACAGTGATGGCCCGAGGATCAGGTAAGTTTTATTTTTTCTTTGTAACCCACATTCTGCCTCAGCGCCACGGTAGGGTGGCAGCGTGGAGGGGGGAGTGATTGTGACTGGAATTCCTCCTATGGCCTTAGCAAAATTTCAAGAAAACAACAAATGCAATTTACATGTTGACTGTTGGTCCACGTTCACTCTTTCCTAGGCATTAGAATAGCTACACATATTGAATGGCCAATTCTTTATATTAGTATTGCAGACATCTGCAAGAAACTCAAAATATACTTACCTAACCCCATGGTAATTTATATCCCTTAATTGGTGATGGCAGCATTCATGTGCTCTTTGCTGACTTTACTTCATCTTTAAGGATTGCTTTTAGAGAATGGTGTCATTTCTGGCTTCTGTTCTAAGCCACAGAAGCCAGTTTCATCTCTAGTTTCTGTGAATCACCCTCTGGCATTGTTACATTCAGTCTGTGAATGAGGGTGTCCCTGCCTGTATGTTTATTTCAGTCTGTCAGTTTTTGTTCAGTGAAAAGCAGCCCCCACCCCGCACCCACAGTGTGATGTAAAAGGAGGTAAGGTTCAGTCCACCTCTCAGTCTAGCCATAGGAGGTTTAACTAAAAACACTGGCATTATGGGGTGGATTCATATTCCGGTGGGAAAACTCACCTATTGTTTAGGAGAAAACTGGCAATCACTTTCATTTTCTACAGTGTGTACATTTTTACCTGGCTCTGAATCGGGCCCAAGATAGACAATGAAGGAGAATGGCAGCTTTCTCTTAGAAGAGTTTTCTCACCGGCCTCTATGCCTGTAAAAAGCTTTTTGAGACACTGTGATAGATAGAGAAATGATTTTTACAAGAATGATGTTGCTGGACTAGTTTTCTAGGGGGGCTTAGAGAAGTAAGTTTTATGGGAATTTTCTATATCCAAGTGCTGCAGAGCTTTATAACTGGTCCTGAAAGTCCATACTAGGTCCAATCTTAATATCGGAAAATTCTGTAGGTTTCCCAGTGCACAATTTCAGCATTGTCTACTCTTCTTAACCCTCCTATAGGTGCTCTCAGACGTTCCAAGCCTGTCAGACGTTGGAGTATCGAAGGTGTCTGCTGCAGGACAGCATCGCCAGATATCCTGTTCCTGAAGGTAACCTTTTACATTTAAAGGGCAAGTCCACTTTAGAATTTGTGAAAGGGATTTTTTTTGTGTGCCAAAGAGATGTGTTGATCTGATCTAGTTATTTTTTTGGTATGTTAGAAAATGAATGTTTTATAGAAGCAGTTTTACTAGCTGCTGTCTGTTGCTATTGGCAAGGTACACCAAGAAGAGATAAGTGAGTCCTGTACACGCAGAACTGTGCTGCTATGGCCACTGCTGAGGTGAGGGAGCTCACTCAAGCCTAAACATGCCCAGCAGTGTTTTGTGTAACTATCTGCAATCTGTTGCTATTGGCAACGTACATAAAGTCTGCACTTGGTGTACAAAAAAAAAAAAATACTAGATAAGCTCAGCACCATTTTTAAAGTGGACCAAAACCCACCCTGGAGTCTGAGACTCCAGGGCAGGCCTACTCCCTCCCACTGGGGCATCCTGATATGGGATGCCTGCTCTGTGACACCCCCCGAGATGCTCAATATTCTTACCTTTTCCTCGAACCCAGGGCGCATGCGTGAGCAGCACCGCCATCGCTCCCCTTCTCGGCTGTGCGTGGTCCCGCTCACCACAACTGGAAAGCTATGTGGGACCTCGCACAGCCGAAGGGAGCCAAGTGATGCGGATTCCTGCAGGCTGCTCTAGACGCAGCGTGGGCCCAAGGAGAGGTAAGTGACCTTGGCGACCTGGGGGGCTTCACACAGTATGGCACCCCAAACTGGGGTGCCCGAGGGGGACAGACAAAAAAACCCGTAATAGAGAAAAGTCCAGGTATTGGTCCACTTTAAGAAATCATTTTGACACATAAAAATCAACACTTATATAAACAAAAATTAATTTGAAAGTGGACTTAGCCATTAAGGTATATTTAATGAATTGTAATTAGATCCTGGCCAATCACATACACTGGACAACCCCAGGACTGTGTTTTAGGCTTTTCTGTGCCGTGTAGGTTAGGCCACCAAAGGCCAGAGATTTTTCTGTGCCACATTCTTCTGGATTTTAATTATTGTTTTTTTATTTTTTATGCCAAAACCTCAAGTATTCCTTGATTCATGTCTGGAGGGATAATAGGAATCTGGCTGAAAAGACTGTCTAGGTCTTCCTTGCTGTCTGTGACCTAATTGGGAATGCCAGTGACCACCACCCAGGTTCTCTCCAAGGATGGGTTTTGCACAGTGGCGTAGCGACCCGGGGGCGGGGGGGGCGGACCGCCCCGGGTGACACCAGACCTAGAGGGTGACACCTCTCGGCCGGTCACCCCTCGGTATAGAGACACTTACCTGCAGGTCCGGAGCGTGGAGGCCGGCGCCGCTCTCAGCTGTCATCTGAGGGCGCGTCATCAGAGGGCGCCTCTGATGACGCGCCCTCAGATGACAGCTGAGAGCGGCGCCGGCCTCCACGCTCCGGACCTGCAGGTAAGTGTTTGCTTTTTTTAAAAATGCCGGCATGGTGGGAGCGGGCCGGCCGGTTCCGCTGACAGCAGAGCGGGCCGGCCGGTTCCGCTGTCAGCGCGGAACCGGCCGGCCCGCTCCCACCATGCCGGCAAAAATGCTTTTTTTTTTGTTTGTTTTCTTTGGGGGGGGGGGGGGGGGTTGACACCATTGGGGGGGGGTGGGGGGGGGTGACACCATTGGGGGGGGGGGGGTGACACCATTTCCTACCGCCCCGGGTGACACCAGCCCTAGCAACGCCACTGGTTTTGCACATGTTGGGCTTAAAGAGACTTCTTTGATAGTCTTTGATAAACTAGCCTTAAACTCTGCCAAAGTGGCTTCTCACTTCTGTTATGGTGCCCCCCCCCCCCCCCCCCCATATAGCCATCAACTTGAGAGGTTTCCTGTTGTAAAAACTCTGGATGAACCTGGGCAATCTCAAAATAATAAAGCCCAGAGGACTTACTCAAGCTCCTGGTACAAGACAAGACTCCAGCAGCACACTACTGTCAGCTGTGCTGTTGCTTCTCCTAGCCACTTCCTGGTTTATGTAGCATGGAAATCCATGCATGCTTAATAATGACCTTTTTTTTTTTTTTTTTAAGTTAAAAATAATAAACCCTTTCAGCCTGCTTTAAGCCTTACATGTTACAAAGCTGTTGTCATCCCTGGAGCAGCTGGCCCTGGTGGTGAGGTAAAAATAATAGGCTTGTTTTTTGTTTTTTTTCTGTTGAATTGTATTTTTGTATCTCATACGGATGTATTTTGCATTTTTCTCTAGACCTGGATTGGATTAAGCGACTGCTGAAAGGCCCTTGTGCACTTTGTGACTCTCCGCTTTTTTAGGAGGACTTTGTCTTTTTCGTTTTTTGGAATATATGCCAGACAGGAAGGTTACAGGTAATAGGCTCACATTTGAAAACAACAGAAGGATCCTAAACTGAGCAGTTAATAGTTTTTTTCTTTGGCTTCCTGAGCTCCTCTATATCTGTGTGATCGGTCTTGAATCAAGATGGTCACCAAGGACTATGACTGCTGCTTTTGGGTTGGTATGACCACCCGGGCTCATTACTGTTCCTCTACCAAGTATATATTACAGGCCTTGTAATGCCAGCCAAAAAAATACCTCCTCGCCTACATGCTCGATCCCTTGGAATTCTGCAGAGAGATTGCTATTACTGCTAGAACTATATGCCCCTCTGTGCTTATTGCTAATTTGTCTTTTGTATCTTCCCTGGAAATCTGTGTCACTGGGGATGGCATCCCTACACACCTACATGTTATAGAGCAAGTAACCCCAACAGGCCATGTTTTGTGAATATCTGTGTGGAGGTTCACAAAACATAGCCTGTTGGAAGCACTGCTATAGAGTACCGGTCACCTGCAGTTTCCATATGTGTGTCTGTTATAGGGTACCAGACGTATATACGTATATATTTTTTTCTCCCCTGCTTCCCCATCTGTTGTACAGTACTAGCTGCTTGCAATTAGCATCCCCGTCTGCTGTACAGTACTAGCTGTCTGCAACTGGCACCCCCTGCATCTCCATCAGCTCGACAGTACTAATGGCCTGCTGCTGCCACCCCTATCCACTGTACAGTGCTGTCTTCCTACAACCGGCACCCCTGCATCCCTATCTGCTGTACAGTACTAGCTGTCTGCAACTGGCTCCCCTGCATCCCTATCTGCTGTACAGTACTAATGGCCTGCTGCTGCCACCCCTATCCACTGTACAGTGCTGTCTTCCTACAACCGGCACCCCTGCATCCCTATCTGCTGTACAGTACTAGCTGTCTGCAACTGGCTCCCCTGCATCCCTATCTGCTGTACAGTACTAATGGCCTGCTGCTGCCACCCCTATCCACTGTACAGTGCTGTCTTCCTACAACCGGCACCCCTGCATCCCTATCTGCTGTACAGTACTAGCTGTCTGCAACTGGCTCCCCTGCATCTCCATCAGCTCGACAGTACTAATGGCCTGCTGCTGCATCCCCTATCCACTGTACAGTGCTGTCTTCTACAACCGGCACCCCTGCATCCCTATCTGCTGTACAGTACTAATGGCCTGCTGCTGCCACCCCTATCCACTGTACAGTGCTGTCTTCCTACAACCGGCACCCCTGCATCCCTATCTGCTGTACAGTACTAGCTACCTGCAACTGGCACCCCCTGCATCTGTATCTCCTGTACAGTACTAGCTGTCTGCAACTGGCACCCCAGCATCCCTATCTTCTGTACAGTATTAAAGAAAGATAGGACGGAGTTGGGCTTTCTAAGTGTGCCTTAAGACTTTTTGTATTTGTTTTTGTGTCATATATTTATTTTTTTTGTACATTCACCCAGTATGGGATGCATCCTGCCCAGAATACCCAACTATTTGTATATTATGCATTTGGGTTAAACCCATTTTTCATTACATAGGTCACTTTATATCAGTCTGGGCTTTACCAGTAAACATGGCAGATTGTTTCAGTTTGTTTTGCTTAATATGCTGCAAGCTGCTCATGCATTGGGACACATCTCCGTGCAGATGATCAATGGTGGAGTACCCCAGTGTTACCCAGAAGATGCCCTTTAAAGGGACACTATAGTCAAGTCGTCACTTCCTCATGCTGCCAATGACAACCACCAACTATTCAGGTTTGATGTGCAAACCTTCTCGGAATACCCAGTAGGTTACCGGCAGTTGCATCATTGGCAGCCATTTCATTCAATTCAGTGAAGAAATTGGCTGACTTGACTATAATGCTGCTTTAAACGCCTTATATGATTGGCCACAGAAAAATAAATATTTTACTTTCAAGCAGGTTTGTGGACCAAAAACACATTCACCCAAGCCTAGAGTCTAAGAGACTTGGGCCAGGTGATAGCTATGCCCAGGCATTCCATGGTGCGTGTGCAGGCCTCCTCTGCATGGCAATCAACCTATTGATGTGCATCCCCTTTATTCTTAGTATGTCACACACCCCGCTTCAAGAATCCATAACATGTGGGTAATATCGTCCTGAAGAGGGCGTTCCTGCAGAGATGATAGCAAAAGAAAGCCCCTCCCTGATCCATAAATACCTGGGACCTCCCACTCACTACCCAGTTTTCCATCTCTGCAGACGGCGAGCAAGTCAGAAGATGATGGCTCCTCCTTGCACAGGGGGATTTCAGGTAGCCGGGGTAACTCCCGGCCTCTTATTTTGTCTATTTCCGCTCGGACCCCTGTTTGTCCCAAAATTTACCTCAGATTACATGCCTCCACAGTCTTGGCTGCTGGCCCGAGCGAGGGTACATTGGCACCTCTGGTGCTGAGGAGCAGAGCTCCACCGTGAGACCCTAAAAGAGAGGGTAGGCGGTCATACCGGGTAGGTGATCCCGGTTTGGGATGCCCCGTCCCTTGACTTTTCCCCTGGGGGGGGGGCCCTTCCCTTTACCAACTATGGGGGCTGGGGGTTCCTCTCATAGGGGTTAGCTTTATTCTCTTTCTCTTTATCACTTTCTCTTGTTGATGTGGAGCGTCTGGAAGTAATCCCTCAATGAATTGGTTGCACTGTTGTTACTATGTTGCAGCACCGCGGCTGTCATTGCAGCCGGGTGCCGGGGTTTTTCAGTCTGTGAGGTAATTTTTACCTCACACGCTTTGGGGGGGCGGGGCTGGCACTCGGCGCTCTGCCGCGGCCAGCCCCCGTTCTCTCATTCATTTCTCGCCGCAGCGAGCGGGGCGGGTGCTCCACTAGTGATAGCGGGAGCTCCCGCTGTCATGGCAGCCGGCGCCGCGGTTGTCGGCGGCGCCGGTCTCTGGGCTGGTGCGTGAGGGACTTCTTCCCTCACGCTTCATTCACACTGGTAGGGGGGGCGGAGCCGGGCTTTCGGCGCGTCGCCGCGGCTCCGCCCTCCTCTGTACTGGCGCCGCTGCGGAGCTGAGCTCCCTGTTACTAGGCAGCTCCCTGTTACTAGGCAGCTTAAGGGGCACAGATCAGCTTTGCGCGTGCTGCGCAGACCACGCCCCTGACAAGGCAGTTCTTCTTCTCTTCACTTCACCTCAGAAATCGCCATTGTTCTGAGGCGGATCGTTCACCGCAGCGTTTGTGAGTGGCCCTGTGGGCCTCATTTATTTTTTTCTTTATCTGTTAAGTCTTATTGTAGGGACTTATGGGTCTCTCTCTGTCTTTTAGGTGAAGGTTATCCAGGAGGATCTTCTGTAGTATTGGAAGGTCTCTCCTGATCCTGGGTCCCTGGGTCCATTTTAGCATCACAAATCCTCCCACTCGGGACATTAAAGGGGCATCCCGGGTTGTCTAACTGGCGTAATTCCCTGGGTCATAGCGACCACTCAAAATTCACCTTATGGAGGCATCCCCGGATACTGGGACTGGGACCCCTTCGGGGCATCCCAAAAAGTGTATGTTGTGTGGGATTTCCATTACTGGGGATGATGTGTTACTGTGTATACCATGTGCACAGCAAACTATTACGCGGCAGTCCGAACCCCAAGCGGCGGGGTCAGCACAGCCGGCCACCTCAACTCCCCCTCCCGCCTTGACTCGTGCCCCGTGTGACGTGGTCATGGGCAGGGATCTGCAATCCGAGATGTGTGCCAGATTGGCTAGCCTTGAGAAAATGCTCTCTAGCTCGGTCGCCCGTAAGGCTCCGTCTAAGAGAAAGCATTTGTCGCCGGCTCCGCCGGTGGATGATCTTGATGACAGAGACAATCTGGATTGGTCTGATTATCCTCAGCTAGAGGAGGGGGAAGTTGATGAGGGTTCAGAATTTTCGGATGATGAGCAGTCTGCTGGCGCTGATGCCGAGCTTTCTGATTTAGGGAGATCCTTGGACTCTCCTCACGCTCTGTCTCTCATGCTGGAAGTTCTGAATATTTCCCCTCCCGAGGAGGCGTCACAGCAGAAAGGTGAATTGTTTGAGGAATCCAGGCCGCGCCTGGAGTTTCCTACGCAACGCCATTTTGATAGAATCATTGACAAGGAATGGGATAGGCCGGCTCGGCTCCCTGGCATCCCTCAGGGGTGGGATAGGAAATATCCCTTTCCTTCTGAGGCGGTCAAGCGCTGGGCATCTCCCCCCGAGGTGGATGCACCGGTTTTGGGGTTGTCTAACTCCTCGGTTTTAAACAGACCTGATTGTTCCACTCTCAAAGATGGAGAGGATAAACGTATTGATCAGATGGCTTCTCATGGCTTTACTAGCATTGGGTCGGCCATCCGGCCTGTGTGCGCTTCGGAGCTAATGGTGTTGGCTACCAGGTCTGTGGTCAGGGACCTGTTGACTTCTTCCGGGCTTCGTCCTGGTAGTAACGAGTTCCTTAGCCTTAAACGGTGTGAGTTGTTTCTATCCTTTGTGTTGACTGCCTTGGATGACACTTTGATGATGTGTGGTAGGACGTCGGCTCTGCTTGTGGCTATTCGGCGGTCGGTGTGGCTGCGCCAGTGGGCGGCCGATTTTATGTCCAAAAAATCACTGACGGCTTTACCCTTTGTTGGTCTACGGCTCTTTGGAGAGACATTGGACTCTGTCACCAAGGGTGGTAGGTTACCTCAACGTAAGAAACAACGCCGCCCTTTTCGGGGGGCGCCTGCCTTTACCCCCTCCTTTCGGGGGGCCAGATCTGGTAGGGGTTCTGCATTTCCCTCTTCCAGAGGAGATTCCGGAAACAGGGGCAGAGGACGTGCCCGTTCTGGATACAGTTGGGGCTCTAAGCCCAAACCGGCTGCCAAGCCGGCTCAGCAATGAGGGGGCGCCCTCACCCATGCGGGTGGGGGGACGGCTGCAGCACTTCTCTCAGATCTGGGATCAAGAGGTCTCGGCCAGATGGATCCGGGAAGTGGTGTCTTCCGGCTACAAGCTGGAGTTCGAGCTCCGCCCCCCTTCCAGATTTGTCAGGTCTCGGATGCCGTCGGAGCCTCTAGCGGCGCAGGGGCTCCTGGTGGCAGTGGAGAATCTTCTGGACATGGCTGTCATTTGCCCAGTGCCCCCTTCAGATCGGGGCAGGGGCTTTTATTCCAATCTGTTCACGGTACCCAAGAAGGACGGGTTGGTCCGACCCATCTTGGATCTGAAGTTTCTCAACAGGTTCATCCGGCCGAGGAAATTCCGCATGGAAACGCTGCGTTCGGCCATTCACTCTCTTCGTCAGGGAGACTTTCTGACGTCCATAGACATCAAGGATGCTTATCTACACGTTCCGGTTTTTCCAGCACACCAGAGGTTTCTCAGGTTCGTGGTGGAGGATCGGCACTTTCAGTTTGTGGCACTTCCTTTCGGTCTCGCCTCAGCTCCTCGGGTGTTCACCAAGGTGCTAGCGGGGGTGATGGCTCTGCTCAGAGGCCAGGGTATCCGCATCGTGCCCTATTTGGACGATCTACTGATCATGGCCTCTTCCTTCAACCAAGCGGAGTTGGACACCAGAGCGGTGGTGTCCACTCTGGAAAGGTTCGGTTGGGTGATCAACCACCCCAAGTCTTCTCTTTCTCCGTCCAGAATTCTGACCTTTCTGGGAATGTCTCTGGACACTTCACAGGCCAGGGTGTTTCTACCCCAGGCCAAGATTCTTTTGATTCAGGAGTTAGTTCGGCTTCTCTTGTCTACCCCTCATCCGACCATCCGGTTAGGGATGAGGCTGGTGGGGTTAATGGTGGCCTCATTCGAGGCAGTTCCCTTTGCGCAGTTTCACACAAGGACGCTTCAGCTTCATCTGTTGAAGGTTTGGGACAAGTCTCCTCTATCGCTGGATCAGTCCTTCCTGATGACTCCCCGAGTTCGTCGATCCCTGCAATGGTGGCTGGGGTCGGTCAATCTGTTGAAGGGCAGATCTTTTCTGGCTCCGTGTTGGGAAACAGTCACCACGGATGCCAGTCTGTCAGGTTGGGGGGGTGTTTGGAAGGACCTCCAGTTTCAGGGTTTGTGGGGCCCGCGGGAGGCTCACGAGCCCATCAATGTTCTGGAGTTGAGAGCCATCAGGTTGGTTCTGTTTCGCTTGACTCATCAGTTGAGAGGCCTGCCTGTTCAGGTCCGGTCGGACAACAGAACGGCGGTTGCTTACATCAATCACCAAGGAGGGACTCGCAGCAGGAGTGCCCTCAGGGAAGTGTCTTTGATTCTGGACTGGGCAGAGACCCACGTCCCGTGTATCTCAGCAGTCTACATTCCGGGAGTGGAGAACACGGAGGCGGACTTGCTGAGCAGGGCCTCCTCTCGTCAGGGGGAGTGGTCTCTCAGTCCCAAGGTGTTTCGTTCGATATGTCTCAGGTGGGGGGTCCCAGCGGTGGACCTCTTTGCTTCTCGTCACAATCACAAGCTTCCAGTCTTTGTGTCTCTCTCGCGGGATCCTCTGGCTCTGACAGTGGATGCCATGTCTCTAAACTGGAGGGATCTGGGGCTCCTTTACCTGTTTCCTCCGTTCCCCATGCTAGCCAGAGTGCTGCGCAAACTGGCCTTGGACGGTGCGTCGGCAATTCTGGTGGCCCCAAGGTGGCCAAGGCGAGTTTGGTTCGCAGATCTTGTAAGACTGGCAGAGGATCAGTTCGCCCTGCCTCTGCTGCCGGACCTGCTCACCCAGGGTCGGCTGCGCTATCCCAATTTACCATCGCTGGCTTTGACGGCATGGCTGCTGAAACCGCCATCTTGAAGGAGGAAGGTCTTTCTGACGCAGTGATTCAGACTCTTATCTGTGCCAGGAAGCGCTCTTCCTCTTCTATTTACTACAGGACTTGGAGGGCCTATATTGATTGGTGTGAAAGTAGGTCTTTCTCTTGTCGAGAGTTCTCCATTCCTAGAATTTTAGAGTTTCTCCAACATGGTCTAGATCTAGCTTAGTACATTGAAAGGGCAGGTTTCTGCCCTGGCGGTGTTCTTCCAAAGGTCTTTTGCACTTCATCCCTTAGTCAAGACCTTTTTCCAAGGTGTTGCACATGTTCGGCCTCCTAGGAAGCCTTTTGTTCCAGTTTGGGATTTGAACCTGGTTCTTTCTGCTCTCCAGGGCCCTCCGTTTGAGCCCTTGATGGAGATAGCTTTGTCTTCTCTTACCCAAAAGGTGGCCTTTTTGGTGGCTATCACTTCGGTTAGGCGTGTTTCTGAGTTGGCAGCTTTATCCATTACAGCTCCGTACTTCGAGAAACATCAGGACAAGGTTGTCTTTCGTTTCAAGCAGGATTTTCTTCCTAAAGTGGTCTCGGAGTTTCATCTGAATCAGGACATTGTTTTGCCCTCTCTATGCCCAAATCCCAGCGACGACAAGGAAAGGGCATTGCATTCCTTGGATGTAGTTCGTGTTGTGGAACATTATCTGGAGGTTACGTCTTCCTTTCGTAAGACTGATGCTTTCTTTGTGGTGCCCTGCGGGCCTAGGAAAGGTTTGGCTCCTGCCAAATCTTCCATTAGTAAATGGATTCGTCAGGCCATCATTGGGGCCTATTCTGCCAAGGGGAGGAGTCCCCCTTTTCGTGTTACTGCTCATTCTACTCGTGCAGTTGGTGCGTCCTGGGCCTTTCAGCACCAGGCTTCTGTTGAACAAGTTTGTAAGGCCGCTACCTGGTCTTCGGTTCATACCTTTTCCAAGTTTTACAAGGTTGATGTTAGGGCATCAGCGGATGCTGTTTTTGGCCGCAAAGTTTTGCAAGCTGTTGTGGTTTAAGGTTGTGCATTGTTGCCTAGTTTTGGATCCCAGCCCTTGTTATGGACACTGCTGTTGGATGTCCCACATGTTATGGATTCTTGAAGCGGGGTGTGTGACATACTAAGAATAATACCATTTTGTGAATACTCACCTTGTAAAATGGGTATTATGAGTATGTCACACACCCCGCTTCAACCCGCCCTTTTGTATTCAGGATCCTCTTTATTGCGAACTTTGCGTGGTTGTTGTTTATATTTGCCTCTTCCTGGTCCCTTACCTTACTGCTTCTGTATACTGGGTAGTGAGTGGGAGGTCCCAGGTATTTATGGATCAGGGAGGGGCTTTCTTTTGCTATCATCTCTGCAGGAACGCCCTCTTCAGGACGATATTACCCACATGTTATGGATTCTTGAAGCGGGGTGTGTGACATACTCATAATACCCATTTTACAAGGTGAGTATTCACAAAATGGTATTTTTAAGGCTGCCTGGTGCGTGCAGTGCAGGGGATGCAGAGGAGCCTTGCGCATGCAGCCTGGATGGAGGTAAGACACAGCGCGGTATTCAAAGCAGAACAATATCGGGGGGGGGGGGGGTATCCTGGGTTTGGGGCCAGTTTAATAGCTTTCTAATTTTTTAATAGGACTCTGTCACTACATCATATTTACTTCTTGACTAAATGCCTTTAAAGTCATATTATAGTCAACAAAAAAAAAAAAACACCTATACTCCCCTTTCAGCCAGCGCAGGCTAACGCTGCTAGTCCCATGAGAAGAGTGTTACCAGGATTCCACTCCATTGCATTGAATGGAGGGGGGGGGGGCATGCCACATGTCCTGTGATGATGCCGCATCCCGTCCTCGTTTACAACAGAACAGCGGTGTCCTGCAGAGAAGTTGTGGAGGATGCGGAGCAGCGCCTGTTGCGGGTCTGCCAACGGGCAATCCAGTAAGTCTCTCTACACCGGACTAGCAATGATAGCCTGCGTGGGATGAAAAGTGAGTATAGAGTCTGACTATAATATAACTTTTAAATCATAACTACATCCTCGTCCTATGAAAGATCTCCCCAATCTACAGTATATAAAAGCTTTCTCTTCAGCAAAATAAAGCCCTCCTAAACTCAGGCACCCCTGCAGTTAGTCCCTTCTATAAATGATTAGTGGCCACAGGCTGTGCAGTGTAAAAAAGAGATGGACCAATATCATCTGCAGTTTATTATTTTCTAAACCTGGAGTTCTGAGGCCTATAAGATAAGTAGGTTGGGAGTGAATATACGCCACTAGATCTACCTCCATTCCTCCATCCTGGGAAAAATAAGCAGTCGGGCAGTAGAGTGGGGAGCTCCAAACTTACACTGACTTGACATCTCTTGACTCTTGTAAACATTCCCCTACACCCATTTATATGTGATTTATCTGTTATTTAAGAATTTTATACATCATAATGTGAAATAAAGAAAAAAGTTTACAATATCAGTTTATGTTCTCTCTCAAACATCAAACAATTCCAGACAAGCTTGTTTTCTTCTTTTATGAAGCTTTTCAGTACGTCAGCAAAGTGTTCCTTTATAAGACTGACCTCCAGCTGCCCCGTAATAAAGGATAGCTGTTTATGGAGGACATTAGCTGGCTCGTCCAAGCCGCAGCAATCAGTAAGATGGCCGGTAATAAGGCATTATTGTCTTTGCTTGGCAGGGCCGTGGTGTCTTGGCAGTGCTGGCGTCTCATCATTTCGTTTAACCTCCCGTGTGGTGCTTTCAGAAGAGGAGACGTTACATAGTTGCACACACCTAATCAGCTCGGGCCAATCGGGTCATGCGATGGTTATCTGAGGTATCTTCTACAGCGCTATCCTGGATGTGACCTCCAGATAAATCGCATGGTGTCATTTGCCATCTGCGATTTTAATCTGGCCATGCACTCTGTGCGATTGCCTGCTGTCCTCAACCTGTTACTGGGGGGGGGGGGGGGGGGGGGGGTGCTGCAGTAGCAGAATCTTTAGAAGCTGAAATCAGCTTACACATTATTAGGGTATAAGGGAAGAGTTAATAGGCTAATAAGAGGAGGGGTCATTTATACACCAGAACTGAATAAAACACCCCCCAAGCTTGTAGTTTTCTTCTCTTGGTAGGAATACAATCCAGGGGGGCCAGGTTTGAATGTATCAGATTATGCCCCCCACCCCCGATTTTTCTCTTCTTTCCATTATGGACCAACACCCCGCTGGATTGGCCTGGGAATCTGTAAGATTCCCGGGCCGATCCAATCTCTCCCTGCGGGGCATCCAAAAGCAGAATGCCCCGCTGTGTGAACTCCAACCCCCCCCCCCCCCCCCCAGGACACCCGCTAACCTTACCTGAATCCAGATCCAACGGCGCATGCACAGGCCGCAGCCGCATCTTGCGCTTCTCTCTAGCAGGCGCGTACCCATTCACAAATGGCCGGAGCGGGCGTGCTCCCTGTTAGAGGGAAGTGCAAGATGCGGCCGCCAGCATGCTCTGAGCCGCTGAGCTTTGATGCCGCTTTGACACGCATACCTCAGCGGCTCCGACCGTGCTGATTGGACGAGCAGCCGCGCATGCGCCGTAGGAGCAGGTTGAGGTGAGTGAGTTGAATCGGGCGATCGGGGTGCCTCGGGGAAGTGGACCAAAACCCAGGATAGTCAAAATCCTGGGTGTTGGTCCACTTTAAAATAAAAGAAACACGCCTGGCTGGATATTTCGTGATGCCGAGGGTATAAGTGACATCTCCCCTCACCATCCAGCATATTTATATGGGTTTTTATCATTGGGCCATTTTGTCCTCCTTTTAAATGCCTCTAATACATCCCCCAAGCACAAGGGGCATCTGGAGGATGAATTTGTCACTTTCTGATAAGAAAGGGTAATAAAATGCTTTGAGGATTTTTCTCAGGGGCAGGTTTGCATCATGGAATTTTGTTGCAGCAGGTCTGAGAAATGGGAGTTGAACAAAATAAGCATTTCAAATGCCCAGGGAATGGAAAACTGCTTAAAGTGGGCCAAAACCCATTGAGATTGGCCAGGGAATCCATAAGATTCCAGGGCCGCTTGATTTCCATCCAAAATCGGGATCCCCTGCTGTGGGAACCCCCCCCCCCCCCCCGGTCACCCTGCTCACCTTCTTTCTCCCAGGAACATAGCCTACCAGTGCTTGTAGAGGAAGGTCAACCTTCTTACTTTGAATGGTGGAGACCAGGAGGCATTCTCTGAAGTCACACAGCGGAGCATTCTCATTTAGGATGCCCCAGGGGGAGGCCAGCAACCAGACCTTGAATCTTTTAGAATCCAGGGGCGGCTGTGCAGGGTTTTGTTCCACTTTAAGACTGTTCTCCTATAAGATAGCAAAGGTTCCCTAGTAAGTTCTAATTCCTGGAGATTGTTAGGTCCTTTTATGCTGGCCTCTTGGAGGCTTCTAGGTCCTAGGGCAAGGATAGACCCTAGGTCATGGACCCTAGTGACATGGTGTCACAGCACAATTGATTACATTGCCATCATAAAGTTGTCCTGGCAGCTTGGTTTGACAGCAGAGTATTTATTGCATGTATGTTTTATTATGATGTATGTTAAAGTGTTATAGGACTATCCAGGCGCCACACTTGGAGGAGGCTTTGAATTGCTGCCTGGTAGAGTGTTCCCTCCCTGCCTCCTCCTTGAGGCTATCCGCTTTCCTCCTTCTGTTGAATGGTAAGGACCTTGATTGAGCGCTTGCAACCTTCCCAATGTGAGTAGAGAAACACTGGCAAAGATTTTGTTCTGGCGTTCCTGTCATCAGCACTCCAAGGTAGATGCATCTTCACAGCGGTTTAAGTTGTCTGGGAAGCCTTGGAGCAGTGTAGGCCTGTGGGCTGGGGAAAGTACTTGTTGGCATTGGAGCAGGCAAAGGTCAATCATGATAACACAGTATACAGAAGCGTCTGGCTCCAAGGTCAATAATGAGAAGAGTGAAGTTTTCTGGATGGGTAAGGAGGGGGAGGACTTTGAACTTCTGCGTGCCATCCCAGTGCCCCAACAGGAAATGTGTATTCTTGCCATACATTTTGGTGCAGGCGATTAGGGCCAGAAAAAATAGGTGCAGGTTGGAAGAGCTTCGAAAATGTCTCTCAGGGAAAGTCTTGTCCTTATTGAGACTTGCCTGATCCTGATCTTTTTCCATGTCAGCTTCATCTGTGTTTTGCCAGTGTCTCTCTACAACAGGATCGATAATGTGTTTTTCCAGATGCTGGGGAAACCGCATAAACCTGGTAAAAATAAAATGTCACCCGGAGCGTAAATTGTGGGGGTGCAACCGCACCGGGGCACAGAAGGTCAGGGGGCCCTATAATTGTTGCTCCTCCAACATTTTTTTATCATATTTGTGCTCAATTGCCATTATTTACATAAAGGAAGCGTTTTGATTGTTTGTCTATAGTTATCTAGCTGCATCCAATTAAGTTAATAGACAAAAAAAAGTAGTTTACTGTATAGGCCTTGAAGGGGCCCCATTTAATGTCTGCACCAGGGCCCCGTCACATTTAGTTACAACACTGAATATCACCTACCTGTCATGGCTGGATGATGGCCTAGGTATGGTCAACCCGGATGTGTTTTTCTCTCTCCTGCTGGTAAAACATAATTTTGCTAGAACGTTGGCAGGGAGCCCGCCTGGCTGAGTAGGTGTTTTCTAATCTTGGTTTAGGCCCTTCCTGCAAGACTGGGAAAGTGGTGGCTAGGTGAGAAGCCCCAGAGTTCATCGTGGTCAGTTCCTGGCCTGTTCAGAGGAAGCTCCTAGAGAGTTGGGTCCTTAGACTGGCCTTTCATGAGCCATTGTCCCTTGGGCATTTCCCAGACTCCATTATGAGGAAGGGCTTGAGGATCATTTATTAAGTAATCGGGGAAAGCTCTACCTTAGGGCGATCTGGAAACATAGCAGCCTGGCAGAGCTAATTTGTCTTTGAGGAATGTTGGGATGACATGGAGACTACAGACCACTTCCTGCTCCAGTGTCCCTTTTAATGTAGAGGTGTGGATTTGGTGCCCCCTCATATGCCAAGTGGGGGTTTGGGGCATGCAAGAGCAGAGGGAATTTTTGTAGTTAGTCTAGTGATCCGCTATTTCAATTGCAATGCATGGTGCCTACCTGTCACAGTGAGGGTGCATGACATCCTGCATGGGGACAGGTGGGGGTAGGGTACCTGGATGAAGCCATGGAGGAACATCAGGTCTCTTAAGTTCTCACCCTCTGGGTGGGCTTTTCTGTCTCTTCTCACCTGTAGATTTTTGGTAAAAATTGCAGATTGTTTGTGTTTATTAGAGGTGTAAATGTATTGGATGCTGAATTATTAGGCCTGTTTCTTTTTGTTTAGTCGTTATTTTATTTCACTTATTTTTCTAACCCTGTATATATGTATATTTTGTATTAGGATTGATCGATTTTAATCAATCTATTGAGATATAAAGGAGAATACAGAACATAGATGAGTTTACAATATATTAGGGTATAAGGGAAGATAGAGGAAGAGTCAGCCTGACACTTGTTACCTGGTTTTGGTCAGCATGGTTGCATGGTGTATGGTCAGCTTTACCATTCTGCAGATTCTGTGCTTAGGATATTTGGTTTCATTTACCACCTCAGCTGTCTGAGCTGTTGCTGGAAGTCAGATGGGCAGTTCCAGCCTCCATTTATATGATCGAGGTCTGCCAGAGGGCCAGATGGAGGGTCTCAATCATGCCGCCATGTGTCACTCGCTTGTGTGGGCAGGCTTGATGTTTTCATGCTGTAGTCACGTCTTTTCCTCCAGGCTGGATCTTGTCCTAATTGACCCGAGTGTGGACCAGGCAGCGACTGGCATGCAACTCTTTTTTCCCCCGACACACTATGACAACCATTGGCCTTGTAATTGATGGCGGCGTGGACGTGCATATGTGGCTTGCTGTGCATGTACACAAACTGAAACACAACACAGGATTTCCACTTTCCTTTTAAAATGACATTGTAATCTTTTTAATCTATGCATAATTGATTAAAGATGGAGGTCTTCTTTAAAGACAACTGGTATACAGGCTGTGCACCTTGCTGATCTGATTGTACAACCTTCATAAAAATTGATGGTGCTGCTTGCCATTTCTCTTTTATAGTTCATCCAATCTTATCAACGCTTTGTAGCATTAGCATAACATACAGTATAAACAGATGGGGGCTAACATTACTGTAGGAGAATTCTTTCACAACCCCAATACAAGCTTATACATAGACATAGGTAACATGGCAGCAGTATTAAACAGTTTCTGCTAACACTGCAACATCCTCTAAATGCTTCTAGTAACATAGCAGCGGTTTTTGAAAGCCTCTGGTCACAACGCCCCAGTCTCAACAAGATTCTGGTAATATGGGAGCAGTGTCTAACACACATATGCCTGTTAATGTGGCCCTCTGACGTGCCAGACAGTGGTGGATGGGCGGTTCCCTTTCTGGTCAGCCCAGTCACTCCCATGCTCTGCATGTCCTCCCACCTGTGTGAGGTGATGGTACCCTGCACTCCAATGTGGAGAACAGTATCCCCTCTAATCCCAAGAGGCTGATGTGTACCTTTTTAATATTTGGGGGGGGGGGGGGAGAAGAGAGTCTGCTCCTGGGCAACCAGCTCTCACCAGACAAGGGGGGGGGGGAGGGCTAACCCAACCAACTTACTGCCACAGCAGAGGGTACTACAGCAGTTGCCAGGTGGTGTGGGAAACATTATTTTAGCACTGTCCTGGGAAAAATAATTCTGTGGCTATCCTGGGCAGAATTATTCTGCATTTGCCCTGGGAAAAATAATTCAGCATCTGCATCTATCCTGGAAAAAGTATTTTGTGGTTACCACAAAAAATAATTTTGCATCTGTCCTGAGCTAAAAAAGTTGTGCCCATTGTTATTATTGGTATTGATAGTGCCATCATATTCCGCAGCACTGTCCAAGGTTAATCCTGGGCAAATTAATTCTGCATCTGTTCTGGGCAAAATAATTCTATGTCTTTAACCAGTCAAATGAATGGATGTTTTTGGTCAGTTATTAACTGGCCCTTTGAAGGCGACCAGAATGCTGATGTGGCCCTTTGGCACCCATGATCTAACAGCCGCTGGGAACATGGCGGCGGCCAAAAGCCGCTGCTAACATGTCGGCTGCGTCCAACAGTCGCTGGCAAAATGTCTGCGGTGTGCAACAGCCGCTGGCAAAATGTTGGCAGTGTAAAACAGTCGCTGGTTACCAGGGAGGTCCAACAGCCACTGGTAACATATCGGCAGCAGGCAAGAGCCGCTGGTAACATGTTTGCGGCTTCTGATAGCCTTTACTTTATTAGTGGTGGCAAATGCCTATAGGCACTTAATGTAACCTAAAGCCTCCCGGGCTGTGCTGCATGTTGCCTACTGGAGGAGGTGCACATGCGTGCATCTGTTTGCTGTCCACTGTCAGATGGAACTCTGCGACATAATGCACACATCTGAAAGGGTGTGGATAGGTCTGCTTTAAGCACAGAGGTAAGTACCTAACGCTTAATTAAAAAACAACTTTATTGATCATCCGTTACATGCAGCAACAACTAAGTCCAAGTTCTCTCTTCTAGCCCTTGAATGTAAACACCAGGAAGAGGGATGAAAGGAGGCATCTCTTTCATGTGTCGTTTCCCCCTGAAATGCGCCACTTCAGGCTTGATTTGGTTGTGTAGATGTGATGTCTGTCGTGTAGTAACCCGTAACTGCACCACACACACACACGCGCGCACTGACGTGCTACACCGCCAAGATCATGGCGCCTTTGTGAAGCTTCCACATAAAAGGGTTTCTTTCCCCTTTCGAATCCAAATCGGCTGCCGCGGCCGTACTTCAAGGTAGCATTAGCACATAAAAGAGCCCGCGATGAGCCGACGGACCTCTCCCAGGATGAGACAGCAAAAGCTGCCTGCTCCTTGTGTGATGTCTGCTGCCTGTTTCTGTGCTAACATCTACCACCTGATGGTAAGGGTTAAAAAACAATGGGTTGAATGAAGGCTCCTTAGTTCTATCAATCCCCCTTTTAAACTTTCCATTCTGTGCCAATATGAGAATATCGGCTTTGTTTTTCCCGGTAATCTGAGCTAGTGCTCCTCCTAATGGCTGAAATCAAGCCACAGCATTTATTTCAGCTATTAGGGAGCACAAAGTGGCCCAAATCTGATATAACCTGTATGTGAGCTTTGTTTCTGCATAGGAAATTCAAGAAGCACCCAAACATAAGATTGAAATGTGTCCTTCTGATGACATATGGCACATTTCTGTGCCCAGGAGGTACCCTCTGCTCTTTTTGGGCAGCTGTATCAGCCCTTGCCAGTCCATCCATTCATCCAATGCTTCAACATCCATTCTTTGCATATGACCAGACTACTCCTCTAATCTATAAAATACCCCCTTGTAAATTAGAGACACCAATCGCCCAATTGAATAAATCAATAAGATTCAGCTCGAATAAAAAAAACCTTCAATCCATCCCCAGGTGCTCTAATCCAGTGGTCCTCAACCCTGTCTTCAAGGCCCACCAACATGTCATGTTTTTTGGATCTCCAAATAGCCAGCTCTATTGCTCTGCAGCTGCACTAATTGCTCCACCTGTGCATCTTTGTGGAGATCTGCAAAACCTGGCCTGTTGGTGGGCCTTGAGGACAGGGTTGGGGACCACTGCCTAATCTATAAGACTGCTCAGGGCCGGCCTAGGTGTCACCCTGTGCAAGATGTAAGGATGGCGCCCCCTAGACACACACACAAATAGGAGAAACACAGAAAAGAGGGAGACCGAGAGATGGGGCAAGAAAAACCGAGGGAATACAAAAAAAAAGAATAAAAGTACACATAAGAAATAAGAAGAAATAGAGGGAAAAGGGAATCTACTATGAAGAGAAGGCAATGGAGAGAATAAAAGAAAGGACTGAATAAAAAAGATAAGATAGTACAGAAAGTGAGAGAGAGAGAAGGAGACTGAAGAAATGTGATGAAAGAAAGATAGAGAGAATGTGGAAATGAGAGCAAGATGGGAGAATGTGGAAAAATGAGAGAATAACTGAGGGAATAAGATCGGGATTGGAGGAATGTAGAAAAACAAAAGTGGAGGAGAAAGTGACAGAGTTAAATAGGGCAAAAAAAAGCTAAGAAAAATTAGGAATGCAGAGGAGCGAAAGAAAGATAGAAAAGTAGAGAGAGAACAAAATAAAGAAAGAAACGAGAAAAAGCAAGATGGAAGGAAGAAAAAAAAAAATAGGGAGTTGTGAAGAACCTGAAAAGAGAGGCAGACGGAAGTAAAGTGCCAAGAGAAAGGAGGAGGACGTGGTAATGATATGAAAAAAGGGGAGGAGATAGGAAAGAGAGGAAAATAGAGGGATCATGAAATAAAAAAGAAAGAAAAAGTGCAAAATAAAAAAAGGATTTTGGAAAAGAGAGGCTTGCTGGTCCAGTTGAGAGCTCCTGGCGCCCCCTTACAGTGAGTTTGGGGTGGCGCTCCGTGCAACCGCGTGCCTTGCACACCTCAAAGGCCAGCCCATGAGACTGCTCACTCTGCATGGAAACCCCATTGGCTGCTGGCAATCGCATGGGGCACAAGAGTGACACAGGAGCGCAAAACTGGTAATTAATTAATTCTGCCCAAACTTGCTAGAGCATTTTATTAGGAGGGGGCATACCAAAAATACAATTCTGTGAAATACTCACCTGTAGAATTGGTATTATACGCATACAGTATGTCCTGCTCCATATATAATACTTACACGTGGGTAATCCTCCGCCAGAGGGCGCTGTTCACTGCAGACATGCAAAAACAGGCTCCTCCCGGCCCTTCATATACCCAGGGACCTCCCACAAATCCCCAGCATTGAAAAGCAGTGAGAAAAGAAGCCGGGAGAAACCAACCACCAACTGGTAACAATAGTAATGATAACAATCACCATACAGGGGATCCAGAACAAAGTGAAACCAGGGTGGGGTGGAGCAGGACGTACTGTATGCGTATAATACCAATTCTACAGGTGAGTATTTCACAGAATTGTATTATTCTAAGCATACAGTACATTCTGCTCCATATATAATACTTACACGTGGGACATCTAATAGCAGTGTCCATAAAGCAGGGTGGGATCCCCATCAAAAAAGGCACAGCAGACAGTAAAGGCGCTGTCACCTGCAAACCTTGCTACTAAGAGCGACATGAGCAAAGACTCTAACGTCAACCTCATAAAAAAACCTTTGAAAGGTATGAACAGAAAACAGGCAGCGGTCTAGCAAAAACCTGATTAACAGAAAACTGGTCCTGAAAGGCCCAAGGTACCCAAGCACAAGTAGAAACAGAATAAAAAGAGAAGATTCTTCCCCTTAAAAGACTAGGCCAG
This sequence comes from Gastrophryne carolinensis, assembly GCA_027917425.1. Classification (NCBI taxonomy): domain Eukaryota; kingdom Metazoa; phylum Chordata; class Amphibia; order Anura; family Microhylidae; genus Gastrophryne; species Gastrophryne carolinensis. Next base: position 196,628,594 of record CM051235.1, on the reverse strand, counting down.
AGAAACATCTTGACCAGTCCAAATGCAACAGTAGCCTCTGTAAAACTCAGAGCCCCCCCCCCCCCCCCATCGGGGAAAATGAAACCTGGTCTCCCGCATGACAGGCGGGGATACTGACCACTACACTAACAAGGATCAGCAAGAAATCAACATCCTTACCTGGGACCAGAAAGGACAATCCGTCCAAGCAAGACCAGACCAAAGGGCGCGTAACTCCTGGAAGCAGATGAGATCCGGCGCATACGTATGGAGGTGCCCGCAAACCCCAAGGGGCATCAGTCCCCCTAAGGGACAAGAGACAAACCAGGAAACTTCAACACCTGTTGAGGGAATGTAGACCCCATTACTTCAGCATTACCAAGAATAAGGCCCAGAGGCAGACAAAAGGGCTTGAATAAATGAGCATAAGACACAACCTTGGGCATAAGGTCCAGCGTAAGGCGGAATACCACCACATCATGGTGTATATATATATAATGAACGAGGGCTAACTAAACAGAGCCACCTTCTCAGGCATACGTCTGACTGAAACAACAGCCCCCGGAAGGGCAACTTGAAGTAAGAACAGTTCAGACAGCATCCGGAATAGGTCCAATAGGGAACAACCCGCAAGGCAAACAGAATAAAAATCAATCCCAACAGGGACCATAGAACTACTTGGGAGATGCACCTGCGCAATCCCCAAAAGGACGCTTAATAAGGAAGACTGAACAAGACTTCTACGGAAAGGCGGACAGGGCAGAACCTGAACCTTCAGAGTACCGAGATGGGGAGCCAACCCCAACCCATGCTGTAATAACTCTAGAACCCTGGGAACAGAGAACTTCCAACAGGGGAGAGACCTAGACTCACACCAATCAATATGGGTACGCCATACCCTATAATAGACGGAGAAAGGAGAAGAAGAAGAAGAAGAAGCTTGCTCCTAGCCCCCCATAGACAAAGTCACCCAGAAGATAAACCTGTCTCCAAAAGGGTGAATGAATCAACTGTCAAGCCATCAGACTAGAGCCTGTAGATTGGGGCGACATAAGAAGGAGCCTGAAAAGGGCAGAACCGCACTCCTGAGACCATACAGGTCCGCCGTCCTCAGCAGAAACATCTGCGAACCACAGTCCACTAGACCACCCAGGGGCCATCAGTATCATGGGTCCCCTCTTATCAGCGCAATCTTGCGCAGAACCCCGCCTAGCAGGGTGAATGAAGAAAAAAAAACATATAAAATAGAATGTCCAGACATAAAATTACTAAGCCCCCATGACCAGAGTCAGAATATTCTGGCAGTAAAAACAAGGGCAGAGCCCCTGTGATATTAACGGGGCCCAACAGAGCCACCCTAGTTGGCTCTCAGAGGGACACCAGGATAGCACAACCTGCCACTGAAGGACATCCATTGGAGCGAATACCACTGAGATGAGGGGAACGTTGACTCCCACCTAGATCAGGATCAGAAACCTTCCAGGAGAATCATCCTGCTCCAAGTTGCCGACTGATAATAAATACAGGCCACTGTCCTCCGACAGGCCAAGAGTCCCCAAATAGACAGGTCCTGAAGAGGAGTAGTCCAGCAAGATAGAGCCAACTGAAGGCTCAATGTTTTAACAAAATCAGTAGGAAAATGGACCCTCTAAGGGCCCCTACCTAGGAACCGCGGGGGATTTTAGAAGAAACCCCCCCCCGTCAACCTGCGAGACTTGGTACCCAAGGTGACATCTACAGGAAGATGCAAGAAAAGGAGGGGGTGCCCCCTGACAGGTTCCTTGAATTTAACTAGCTCAAGAGGAACCACCGTACCAAGGGGGAATGAGCATAGACCTAGCTCCCGGGGTGCTGGAACCCCAACCAGGATTAATAACCTACTGTGCCGAAGAGCCCAAGGGCTCTGAATATAAGGGACATCATCTGATCCGCCACCAACGGGCCCACCAGCTGCAATCCTGCCTGGTAAAAGTAAGGTGACAGCAAGAGGGACAGAGCCCATGTAACCAGGAGTCCACTTATTGCAAAGGAAGCAGGTTCAAGCCTGAACCGAATCCAAGGAATGGAGATAGTGAATAAGGGACAATGAGGGATTGAGGTGACTGAGCACCCATCCAAATCACAGAGGACACCACCGGCCGACTAACCCACTTGGCCTGACGTATAGATTGGGAAGTAAAGAAGGACGATCCAGTAGGTCCTAGTGCGGACGCCCCACGGGCATGTCAGAGACATCACCCCCATCCGCGCCTTGGCGAGCAGCCTGGGAGCAGAAGAGAGGCCAAAAACAAGGCCCCAATCCACAGAGTTGGTCCTTCAACACTGACCTGTAAAGGTCTCGGTGTCCAGAAGACACAGGGGAGACCAAAAGGAACTTAGATCTCCACAGGTGGCAAGAGGCCCCCCTTGCACAGGGCGCCTGTGGCCCAACACAGAGATATCGTGTAGGGACTACCTGTGAGTGTAGAATTGCCAAGCCTACAATAGGCCAGCATGGCCCAGACTGCCTCATCCTTTTGAGGTAGAGAGGAAAGGTTAACGTAGAGGCCATCGCCCCAGCCTGTTAAGGGCAACCTGCAAGTGAGCCCAGACCCTGCAGGCCGAGTACGGCCTGCACCAACTCTTGAAGAGAAAACAGGGACTAGAAGCACCCTGACAACCATGGAAAGGGACCGCCCAGTAAACTCTATCCTGTATCCAGGGGAACTACCTCCTGGATCCACCAGAAGGAGGCGCGACGCTCCCAGATAGGAGCCAGGTGCTGCGGCATTCCCCTCGCCCAGAAGGGCGAGGGCGTCCCTTCATGCTTGGGAGGTCTTGGCAGATTTGGACTTAGTCCTGCCAGAGGGCCCAGGACGTTGCCTGGCCACCCTGGAGTGGTAATCTACGCCGAAAAGTTGGAAGCACACCTCTGGTTCGTGTTTGACACTAACGTAGGGAGGGGGAGGGGTGTCCCTGCCCCGAGAAGGCCGAGACGGCCTTCTGCGTAGGGGTGCCTTACCCTTTTTTCCAAAAAGGTCCAAACGGGCCCCAAATAGGCGCCGTCCTCTGAAGGGAAGGCCAGTGAGAGCCTTTTTTGTATCATCCTCAGCACCCCACTGTCGCAGCCAGACCAGGCGGCGAATAGCTACCACAAGGGCAGAGGTTCTAGCACACATCTTAATGGTGTGGTCCAGCGCTGAGAGGATAAACCTCACAAACACATCACAATCGGAGAGTGCATTAAAGACCTCCCAGGGGAGATCCTCAGGTTGGTGATCAAGTAGCTTTCTAATGAGGGTCCTGGTGGCCACCGCAGTGATGGCCGCGGCACAGACCGGGCGCAGAGCCGTCCCTGCACACGAAAAGGTGTGGGAAGCCAGTCTGTCAATGCGCCGGTCCTCAGCATCCCGAAGGGTACGGTAATTAGGAGCAGTCATGAAGGGGGGGTTAGTAACCCCTATAATCGGTGCATCCACCACGGGAGGTGCTGACCAAACGTTAACCACATCAGGGGGAAAAGGGTACTTCCAATCCCAGACCCCTGGAACCCCTTTAAGTTTACAATGCGATTCCCATTCTTTGGATATAAGAGCCTGGAAATGCTCCTGTTCCAGAAATTCCAAGCGCGGTGTCGCTGTGTGGAAACTCTCCCTCTTAGGCTTGGGAGCCTCTCCAGGAGGAGAGATTGACAAAACCTCAAAGATCTTTATAAGTAGTTCATCAGTGTCACACAAGCCCCAAGAACCGGGGCCAGAATCATCACGGCTCCAAGGCATCTCGTCCGAGGAGCCCGAATCAGAGAATAGCTCACCTTCATCAGAAGGAGCAAGGTCCTGCATAGCAGCCGACTCTTCAGTTTCAGTAGGAACCAGAGAACCAGGAGGCGTCAAGGACCGCTTCTTTCCAGGGCCCAAGCGCTCCGCCAAACTAGATATCACCTGCTCAGCCGTGGGCAGCCTGCGCGGCACGGCTTGCTGGTCATCCCCGCTCGAGTGCGACTCATCAGGAGTGAGATATAAGCACGGGGAGACAGGTGTATTGAAGCGAGGTGCAGCCACTGGCAAACCTGATTGCAGGGCCAGTACCTGTTCAGCACACGGTCCGCAGGCCCGTGCCCTGTCAGCATCAGCATGGGGCTGTCCACACGCTGTACACAGCCGGTCTTGTCCCCGAGGGACCCCGGGTACATAATTCTGAGATGCCTCCATATGGTGATTATCTGAGCAATATGCCCGCAGGGATTTATGCAATAGGCAACCCTGGATGCCCCAAGACCCGCTAGGAATGTGGGAGAATTTTTTATGTGAACCCGCTATAATATATGTCAGGCCGGGAGAAGCCACCAAAATCTTGGCGTCTGAAAGACATAAAGAGAATAAGGGGGGTGTCAGAGCCATGCGCAGCTGAACGAAAGATCATAGGAACAAAAAAACGCCCCGGAGGGCACTTACATGACCAAGGGAGGAGGAGGATCGCAACCGCGCGCGCGAAAACCATCAAAATGGCGCCAAGCGAACCTCGAGGGCCGTGATGCGGGGCGCGTCATGCCAAGTCCCCGCCTCCCCCAAAGAGCGCGAAGCTCCAACCAGAGGTAACGTACGTGACAGCAGTGGATAAGACACACAGTTAGAGTTTAGCTAAAGGAACCGCCAAAACTACTGAATGACGCTGCCCCCTGGGCCGCACGCTTCAGTAAGGGAAAAATACCCACGCGTGCAACCTGACAAGGGTTATGTGGATCAAGGAGCGCGGCTCTGACACCCAGTTCAAAGACAAAACAACGGCCAAACCGTGTACAACATTACGCTGAGACCGCCACACGCATACCCCCCCCCCCTTTGTTTTCCCCCGAACTACAGGGGGAAACGAGGGAGAAGGCGACCCTTTGCCCAGGGTCCATCGCTACGAGGGGCGCGGGGCAATAATGCAGGAAGGGCATCTATTAGAGGCTCACCATCAGCCTAAACCGCCTACCCTATGGTGGGGGACTGCGGTGGAGAGTAGCTCCGTGAGCACACATGGTGCTGCCTACCTTCACCCGACCAGCGCAGCCCAGGCTGGGAGGCACATCATCGAAGAGGACGGGTGGTAATAGTCCCACAGGGCCGCAGGCTGTAAAAGCCCCGCTCACCTGCGAGAGAGTGATACTTCATGTCTTCGCAGTCAGCACTGCAGAGAAATCTGGGGATTTGTGGGAGGTCCCTGGGTATATGAAGGGCCGGGAGGAGCCTGTTTTTGCATGTCTGCAGTGAACAGCGCACTCTGGCGGAGGATTACCCATGTGTAAGTATTATAGACGGAGCAGGAGGTGCTGTATACTTAGAAAAAAACTGACCTAAAGCTCTTTTTACCTTAAATCCATTAGATACACCTCTGCCACATTCATACCCATGAGTCCATAAAATACCCCTTGAGTTGAGACAAATAAGTACCCCTTTCAATTAATTAATACCCATTATAGGAGCCTGCTCAGCCAAATAGGCTGATGTGTTCTAAAGGGAATGTGACATTTTACAGCTGTCAGTGTTGTAATCTTGGTATAATAAATGTTGTTTTTTTTTTAAAGGGACAGGTTCCCATTATTCAGCACTAGCCAGGCTGTGCGCGCGGGGGTGTGAGAGTGCAGCATAGCACCTTTTAATTGAACGTCTGATGCAAAGTGATGCATTGAGCGCCTTTGTTTGCTGTAATTAAATGAACTGCGATTGATCGCATGGCTGCAGAGGGAGCGTAGTACAAGTGTATTAGCATGTTCTTTTAACGCTTACGCTACTTGTGCCGTGCTTGCGACAAAGCCGGCGGGAGGTGACCCCTGACTCCAGCCTGCGAGCGCAGCAATATTCAATGCATGTCAATGAGAAGGAGAGTCAGGAAGGCCCTCCCTGCTGAGGACTCACATTATCCACTGAGCCGCTGGAGGGGAACTAATATAATAGAGAGCATTTGCACTGAGCGGACATGGGAAGAGACACAGAATATTAATCAGTCTAATAAATGAGGCAGATGCACCTTCTCTCTGGGAGGACTCATCCGAGTGCTCCATCATCAGGTATGTACCCTTCTCAATGCCAGATTCCCCTTTATTTCTGTCCAGTGGATCACCATTCACATATATCAACTGGCTGCCTGCTTGTCTCCCCCACAATGTTACAGGCAAGCAGTACAAGATCAGACATCCTACATGATGCAGCACGGTCATGGCACAGCCATCACTTTCTCAAAAGTCTACAGATCATACGGATATAGTACAAGAAATACACACAACAGCCTCTCCCTTGGGTTGGATCATCCTGGTGGAAAAAAGTTTTGGGTCCTTGAAACTTGTTTTTGTTTAATCCAGTAGACGAAACACGTTTGACAATGTGATCAATAGCAACAAAGTTAACATCTACATGTGTGCATAAGAACTTGAGTGCCACAAGGCTGTGAGAAAGGACCATGCTGGTTGCCCTGATGCAGGATATACACATACTATTCACAGAGGAAGGCAGTAGGAGAAATGCAGTGACTTGTAACCATGTGATCAGTACCCACTTGGAGCAACAGTCAGTTCTGCTACAGGTATATACAGAAAACACACAATCACAATTCTTTGGTGGTTTTGATCCAATTTCCAGGTGGAATAAGGTTTCACATCCTAGAAAATATCCCCCCCAGGAAGTCTGTAAGCAAAACACATCTGCTAATAGTAGAACAATAGCAACGATGCTAAAGAAGTGTTTGGGAACTAAAGAAATATCTGTAACCTTGATTACTTGTCAGAATGTATCATACATGTAAGTATAATGTGGTAGGTAAGCAATGATGTCATATTGCATATATCAATCTCTGTGCCAGATTCCCCTTTATTTCTGCCAAACATATCACTGTTCACATATAACAACTAACTGCCTGTTTGCCAGCCTCTGACGCAACTGATACAGGTAGCCGATACAAGGCCAAACATCCTGCCCTGGCCCCTCCTTCCAGTCAGCGAGGAAGCCTGCTAGGGGGGCTTACTGTTAGTCCCAGTGCTTGACTGTAAGCTCCTCCTCCTTCTGTATCCTATCTCTTATACCCTAATAGATTGTAAGCTCTTCTTCCTTCTGTATCCTCGCTTATACCCTAATAGATTGTAAGCTCTTCTCCTTCTGTATCCTCTCTTATACCCTAATAGATTGTAAGCTCTTCTCCTTCTGTATTCTATCTCTTATACCCTAATAGATTGTAAGCTCTTCTTCCTTCTGTATCCTCCCTTATACCCTAATAGATTGTAAGCTCTTCTCCTCCTGTATCCTCCCTTATACCCTAATAGATTGTAAGCTCTTCTCCTTCTGTATCCTCTCTTATACCCTAATAGATTGTAAGCTTGTCTCCTTCTGTAACATCCCTTATACCCTAATAGATTGTAAGCTCTTCTCCTTCTGTATCCTATCTCTTATACCCTAATAGATTGTAAGCTCTTCTTCCTTCTGTATCCTCGCTTATACCCTAATAGATTGTAAGCTCTTCTCCTTCTGTATCCTCTCTTATACCCTAATAGATTGTAAGCTCTTCTTCCTTCTGTATCCTCGCTTATACCCTAATAGATTGTAAGCTCTTCTTCCTTCTGTATCCTCGCTTATACCCTAATAGATTGTAAGCTCTTCTCCTTCTGTATCCTCTCTTATACCCTAATAGATTGTAAGCTCTTCTCCTTCTGTATCCTATCTCTTATACCCTAATAGATTGTAAGCTCTTCTTCCTTCTGTATCCTCGCTTATACCCTAATAGATTGTAAGCTCTTCTTCCTTCTGTATCCTCCCTTATATCCTAATAGATTTTTTAGCTCTCCTCCTTCTGTATCCTCCCTTATACCCTAATAGATTGTAAGCTCTTCTCCTTCTGTATCCTCCCTTATACCCTAATAGATTGTAAGCTCTTCTCTTCTGTATCATCCCTAATAGATTGTAAGCTCTTCTCCTTCTGTATCACCCCTTATACCCTAATAGATTGTAAGCTCTTCTCCTTCTGTATCATCCCTTATACCCTAATAGATTGTAAGCTCTTCTCCTTCTGTATCCTCCCTTATACCCTAATAGATTGTAAGCTCTTCTTTCTTCTGTATCCTCGCTTATACCCTAATAGATTGTAAGCTCTTCTTTCTTCTGTATCCCCCCTTATACCCTAATAGATTGTAAGCTCTTCTCCTTCTGTATACTCCCTTATAATGTAATATATTGTAAGCTCTTCCTCCTTCTGTATCCTCCCTTATACCCTAATAGATCGTTAAGGTGGGAGGAGGTGTGTGAGTGAGCTCTGCAGGTGCTGTGAATGTCTGGCTCTAGCCCAGGGCCTGGCTGCCTTGGGTGAGGTCGCTCCCCAGGTGAGCTCCAGGCTTCTGGGTCTGAATCTGGAGTCCATGTTAGAGACCCTCTGGCTACTGAATATGCTGCTGACCGGCTGACCGCGGTGGATTACAATGAAGGTGGAAGAGTCTTTATGGAAGAAAGTTACAGTAAAGTAAGTGAAGCTGGAATGGAAGTGGTGGATAATATTGATGATGGGCCGTGTAGCAGTGTCTGTGTGCAGCATGTAATGGAGGGAGGTAACTGTGCTGATCCAGGCAGGAGGGAGATCCAACAACCTGTTGTGATGGACACTCAGCAGCCAGCTCAGGCCGGCAGTGGGAAGCAGCACAAGCTGAGGAGGACATCTTTGGAAAGACTGACAATGCAGGAAAACCTGCAGCAGAATGTGTGTGTGAGCCAAGAGTCCCGGGCCCTGCGATCCAAGACCCAACCGGCCACCGGTGACCCCATAACTGGGGGGAAATCTGCTAAATCTGCCACTGGACACAAATCTGGGCAGTTATCAGACAAGGCAAATGCTGAGCTGGGGGCAAATGGCCACAAGTCTCCCAGGACTGAGGCAGCAGAGACATTCAAAGACCCAGCAGGAAAGCCAAGGCGCAAGGCAAGTCTTAAAGAGACAGAGCGCGCACCAGAACTGCAGCTTGCAGACAAGATTCCAGATTTAGTCAATAAAATGAACAGCTTAAGAGCATCCAGGACAGAGCTGCAAAGCCAAATAGAGGAAATAAATAAACTAAAAGCAGAAAACCCCAGTAGTGCAACCGCCTGTGATGGGCTGATAGAGACTCTCCGCACACAGCTTGCTGAAATTAATAGAGACATTGAGACACTTGAGAAACAAATGGGGCCCATGGCAGAGAGATACAAGAACCTGGATCGATTTGAGGAGTCTCAGAAGCTCCTAAAACACAGACAGATACCTGAACCCAGCTCAGTTCCCCCCTCACCATCAGAGCAGAAGACATCCTCACAGGAGCTGCTGTACAGGACCCCAGTGCTGCAAGATTCTGCCCCTTCTTTTCCTGATGACTGCCAAGTAAGCCAACCACCCCCAGGGGGCAGCAGTGAGCAATCCCTGAATGGCTCCAGCAATGGACTCTGTGTATCACAAGGCGCCCTCCCTCAGCCTGAGAATGGATGTGATGCAGCCAGTGACACTATGGAAGTTGGAGAGACCCCCCAAATTGCAAGCCCGGGGTCACAGCCGGGACATAGTGACACCTCTGAACTGTCCCCCAATCGAGGAAAGAAGCAAGCAAGTCCCAATGCATTGCAATCTGTTTGGGACAATGAACAGCCTGCGGTTCCTGATAGTAATGGGACTGAATCGTCTGCATGCATTAATAGTGTTTTTCCTCCCACAGGTGTTCAGCCACAGGTAGCGGGTCCCCCTCAATCAAGACCCTGCAGTGATAATACTGGCAATGCATCTGGCCATGCACCTCCTCAGAATGCCTGGAGTCGCGGTGCCCCATCTTTTAGCTCCGGCTTACATTACACCGGTCAGGCATTTAAGAGGAGGAACGTGGTAAGATTTAAGAATAAGGGGGCAAAGGAAGATCTGTCAGACAGGAGACATGTGATCCGGGAGCTCCTGTGTAACCAGATGGGGTTCACACCCGCAGATATCTTGGCCGTCATAAACCTCCTGGACAGGCAGGGCTACGATATAAGCTTCAAGCTCATGGCCAGCTTGGACAGGTTCTGGGCAAGTGTGACAAAGTTTAGGGGCGCTGAGGGATGGGACCAGTTTATCCTTATCCCGGTATCAAAGCCGGGCACTGTGAGCGTTAACATCTTGTTCTGGAATGAATCCGTCCCCCCGCAGGATATTGTGATATGGCTGAGGAGACATTGTGATATGGTGTCTGACCTGACAAAGTGTCTTGATGATGATGGGATCTGGACGGGAGGCTGGAGGGTGCTGGTGAAGCTCAGGCAGCACAGTAATGTTACCTTACATTTGCCCAACTCCTTCTTTATTGGCCGTGAGAGGGGGGGTGTGTTTCTATGCCGGTCAGCCACGCTTGTGCTTTAAGTGTGGGAAGGCTGGTCATGTGGCCGGAGTGTGTACTGTAGTGAAGTGCAACCTGTGCGGGGAGATTGGTCACACCAGCGCCATGTGTACAAATGTCCGGTGTAACTTGTGTGGTCAGATGGGTCATTACCATAAGGACTGCTCGGAGGCCTTCCATAACCTCTATAGCCAGGCTGCGGAGGAGCTGGTGGCAGCAGGTGAGGTTACAGAGGAGGAGGCTCTGATGTCTGGGCAGATAATAACAAGGCCAGGGCCTGAGACAAATGAGATAAGAGATCAGACAGATGTAACCCCACAGCCTGTGGCCGCCATCCCACGGCCAGCACCAGAGCAAGCTGATAGCCCATCTTCCCCTGTAGCCCCTTCCCCTGCTATGGCTCATTGCCCTGCTCCAGCCTCTTCTGCAGATAGTAAAGTCCCTGGTGATAAGAGAAAGAAGAAAAAAGACAAGTCCTCCCGCAGACCGGAGGGCGCATGGTCCTTAGTCCAAAAGCCAGGGAAAAAGCCCAAGGGCAGAACAGATACAACAGTGACAGTTACATCCAACCGATATAACATACTGTGTGAGTCAGGTGCAGATATTTCTGGGCACGATACTATGGAGCTGGAGCAAGAGTTAAAGCGTATAGCCAGAGAATGTGACTCGGGGTCAGAGGAGGACCCACTGACTAAGAAAAAGTCACCATCAGCCATAGACCCTATAGACTCTGATATGGAAGTGACTGGCAGGCAGGACGACTCTGATGATTCAGATCTATGATGGTGTTTAATGTGTTACTGCTCTGCATAATGATGGCACCTAACCCCTGATCTGTAACCTGATGTATCTGCACTGATTAACCATTAAGAGTATAGACACGATAGATAATGTATAGTATGTAGTATTCTGCTGTGTTATGTTTATTGTATACAAGTATACGTTATCTTTATATTATGTATTAATGCTGATTAGCTGAGTTTTGTTTGTTTGTTTACCAATAAAAATTCCCTTATACCCTAATAGATTGTAAGCTCTTCCTTCTTCTCTATCCTCCCTTATACCCTAATATATTGTAAGCTCTTCTTCCTTCTGTATCCTCCCTTATACCCTAATAGATTGTAAGCTTTTCCTCCTTCTGTATCCTCCCTTATACCCTAATAGATTGTAAGCTCTTCTCCTTCTGTGTCCTCCCTTATACCCTAATAGATTGTAAGCCCTTCATCCTTCTGTATCCTCCCTTATACCCTAATAGATTGTAAGCTCTTCTCCTTCTGTGTCCTCCCTTATACCCTAATAGATTGTAAGCTCTTCTCCTTCTGTATACTCCCTTATACCCTAATATATTGTAAGCTCTTCTTCCTTCTGTATCATCCCTTATACTCTAATAGATTGTAAGCTCGTCTCCTTCTGTATCCTACCTTATACCCTAATAGATTGTAAGCTATTCTCCTTCTGTATCCTCCCTTATACCCTAATAGATTGTAAGCTCTTCTCCTTCTGTATCCTCCCTTATACCCTAATAGATTGTAAGCTCTTCTCCTTCTGTATCCTCCCTTATACCCTAATAGATTGTAAGCTCTTCTTCCTTCTGTGTCCTCCCTTATACCCTAATAGATTGTAAGCTCTTCTCCTTCTGTGTCCTCCCTTATACCCTAATAGATTGTAAGCTCTTCTCCTTCTGTGTCCTCCCATATCTTATACCTTTTAAAGATTGTAAGCTCTTCTGTAACCTCCCTTATACCCTAATAGATTGTAAGTTCTTCTCCTTCTGTATCCTCCCTAATACCCTAATAGATTGTAAGCTCTTCCTCCTTCTGTATCCTCCCTTATACCCTAATAGATTGTAAGTTCTTCTCCTTCTGTATCCTCCCTATACCCTAATAGATTGTAAGCTCTTCCTCCTTCTGTATCCTCCCTTATACCCTAATAGATTGTAAGCTATTCTCCTTCTGTATTCTCCCATATACCCTAATAGATTGTAAGCTCTTCCTCCTTCTGTATCCTCCCTTATACCCTAATAGATTGTAAGCTATTCTCCTTCTGTATTCTCCCATATACCCTAATAGATTGTAAGTTTTCCACCTTCTGTATCCTCCCTTATACCCTAATAGATTGTAAGCTCTTCTCCTTCTGTATCCTCCCTTATACCCTAATAGATTGTAAGCTCTTCTCCTTCTGTGTCCTCCCATATCTTATACCTTTTAAAGATTGTAAGCTCTTCTGTAACCTTCCTTATACCCTAATAGGTTGTAAGCTTTTCCGCCTTCTGTATCCTTCTTTGTACCCTAAAAGATTACAAACTCATTCTCCTCCTCCTCCTCTGTCCTCGATACCCTAATAGATTGTAAACTCTTCCTCTTTTGTTCTTTATTATATCCTAATAGTTTACAAACTCTTTTCTCTTTTTGATTCTCCATGCTATCATTAGCCTTGGCAATGAACTGTGAGTCCCAGGGCTGTCAATGTGAGGGATTAAGGCTGTGGAGGGTTAGGTTAGCCCAGCATATGACCTTTACAATTCAGAAAACTTTTTTTGAGCTCTAAACACCAAACTGTACATCAAACAAAGAAGTTGACAGAGCAAAGTAAAATTGCTTTAATATGGGATGAGTGCAGCAGAGCACCAACAGTTCAGATCACATGTCTGGAGCAGCCAACACAGGTGAGCCTGTGGAGGGTGCAAAGCCGGAATACAACAGATACAACACAGGGTGTGCTGAATGTGCCGCTGTAAATTAGGGGGATGGCGGCTCTCCAGGGAATTTCTTGGGAAGAGGTGTGACAAGGAAGCTCTCTATGAACTCAAACACCGTGTAGGGGTCCTGATCAGCGTTCACACGGATTACATCTTGATAAAACTCCTTTAACTCCTCGGCGTTGGCGTGATACATGTCTAACCTGGGCTGCACCTTCTCCTCTGCATCCTGAGGGCTCTGCTGAAGGCGCTGGTGGACCTCCAATGTAGGGGGTGGCCTGTAGAGGGCGTGATACCTGCGGAGACACCAGATGGATTGATGACATGTGCCATGATCATGTACAATGTGTCCCATCTATAAGCCTGCTCTTTTACCCACTCTATCCCCCTTATACCTCCAATCGAGTGAAAGCTCTTCCTCCTCATCTATCTGCCTAGTACTAGTGGTATTGTCTTTTAACAGTAAATAATTTCTCTTTCATGCTTCAAAAAGCACTTCACTTTTTTCGGGAACATTAGTTATCAATCTCCCCCCCCCCCCCCTCTGTTTGCTCTTCCCCCTTCTGTATTCACCCCTATGCCCCTACTAGATTGTAAGTTTTTCCCTCTTCTGTATCCTCCTCCCTTATACTCTTAATAGATTCTAAGCTCTCCCCCCTTTTGCATTCTTCCTTATGCCCTAATAGATTGTAAGCTCTTCCTCCTCCTGTATCCTCTCTTATACCCTAATAGATTGTAAGCTCTTCCTCCTCCTGTATCCTCTCTTATACCCTAATAGATTGTAAGCTCTTCCTCCTCCTGTATCCTCTCTTATACCCTAATAGATTGTAAGCTCTTCTTCTTCTGTATCCTCCCTTATACCCTAATAGATTGTAAGCTCTTCTCCTTCTGTATCCTCCCTTATACCCTAATAGATTGTAACTTTTTTATTGAGTAAAATCAAGCAATCATATACAATATATACAATATATACAAAGTTACAATAATAAATAAATAAAAAAAATAAAATAAACAATAACTAAACAAAAAGAAACAGGCCTAACAATTCGGCATATAATATATAATATCCATTATTCTATATACAATCCTGTCTACAACCTAACACTACACTCTACACAACTCAGCAGGAAGACTAAGAGACCCCGTCACCTGTGCATGCAGCCGTTCTTCAAAAATCTGTCATTGTTATAAAAATCTATGGGTGATAAGAGATAGGAAAGCTCACCCAGAGGGAAGTCATGGGGATCAAGGAGGCCTGATGTTCCTCCACGCCTTCATCCAGGCCCCCCATTCCCACCTGTCCCTCTCAAGCACCCGGATCTTGCCCACCTCATGCAGGATGTCATGCACCACCACCGGGACAGGGAGGACTTTCTTCCTAATGCAGAGCTGGCACCGTGCATTCCATGTGAAATAGCGGATCACTAGACTAACTAGATATAAAGTGTCCAAACAAAAATCCCCTCTGTTCTTGAATGCTCCATACACCCACTCAGCATAGGAAAGCTGGGAGAAGAAGGGGGCACCGAGGGCCAACCCCACCTGTTTACACACCTCTACATTAAAGGGACACCGGAGCAGGAAGTGGTCCATAGTCTCCACCTCATCCTGACACTCCTCACGGAGACAAATTATCTCTGGCAGGCTGCGACTCTTCCGGATCCCCCTAAGGTAGAGTTTTCCTTGGAAGGAGAGCCATGCTATATCCCGGTATTTCAAAGGAATTCTTGAGGAGTTAATAAGCCTCAAACCCTCCCTCATGATGGAGCCTGGGCAATCCCTGAGGGACAATGGCTCATGAAAAGCCAGACCCAGGACCCGACTCACAAGAAGCTTCCTCGGAGTAGATCTCATGTCCTCTGCTGTCAATTGCCATTGCCGAAGTATTTTCAAGCACGGGGCAACATAGGCCGGGAGCTGAGCCTGAGGAACTCGAGGGCTTTTCATCCGGCCACCATTCTCCCAGTCTCGCAGGAAGGGCTTAAACCAGGACTGGAAAATACCCACCCAGCCAGGCGGGCTCTCTGCCAACATGCTTCCAAAATTATGTTTCAGAAACAAGAGAGAGAAAAACACGACTGGGTTGACCATCCCTAGGCCACCCTCCCGCCTAGATAGGTAGGTGACATTTCTTTTCACCAGGTTCATGCGGTTTCCCCATAACATCTGGAAAAACACGCTGTAGACCCTGGTGTAGAGAGACACTGGCAAAACACAGACGAAGCTGACGTATAAAAAGATGGGGATCAGGTAGGTCTTGATAAGGTCAACCCTTTCCCTGAGAGACATTTTCCAGCTCTTCCAGACTGCAACCTTGGCATTGGCAGTTTCCAGCCTGCGCTCCCAGTTTTTTTGGCCATAATCGCCAGGACCGAAATTTATGCCAAGGATCTTAATTTCCTGCTGGGGCACTGGGAAGGCGTCCGGAAGTTCGAAGCCCTCACCCTCACCCATCCAGAAAACTTCACTCTTCTCGTGATTGACCTTGGAGCCCGATGCTTCTGTATACTGTGCTATAAGAGAGGCCACCTCCTCCGCCTCATTTGTCCCAGAGACAATCACAGATACATCATCAGCATAGGCAATGACCTTCAAAGGAGGCTCACCAGGCATACCCAGAGGAACCCCACATAACATGCTGCTCTCGACCCTCCTTATAAAGGGATCAATCGCAAACACATACAGTAGGGGACTCAGAGGGCATCCCTGTCGCACACCAGAGCCAACTTCGAAAGGCCTTCCAACCCAACCATTAACAAGAGGGAAGCTCTCAGCCCCTTCATAAAGGGTTTGTAGCCAATTAATGAACCGCCCCGGCAGGCCGTACTTACCAAGAAGCAGCCATAGGTACTCATGATTGACCCTATCAAAAGCCTTTGCCTGATCCAACGCCAACAAGTACTTTCCCCAGCCTGCAGCCCTGCACCGCTCCAAGGCTTCCCGGACAGCTAAAACCGCTGAGAAGGTGCTTCTACCTTGGATGGAGCAATGCTGGTGACAAGAAAGCAGTTGCTCCGCCACTGACGACAAGCGCCAGAACAAAATCTTTGCCAGTATCTTTCTATCGACATTGAGAAGGCTGATGGGGCGCCAGTTCTCAATCATCGAAGAGTCCTTACCTTTTGACAGAAGGATCACGGCCGAGCGCCTCATGGAGGGAGGGAGGGAACCCTCTGCCAGACAGCAATTAAAAACCTCCACCAAATGTGGTGCCATGATGGTCTTAAAACATTTATAAAATTCAGCTGTCAGACCATCTGACCCGGGCGACTTTTTGATGGCAAGGTGATCAATTGCACTTACCACCTCATCAGCCGTGACCGGTTCTGTCAAGCCAGTGATAGAAATGTCACCATTTTCCAATCCTGGAGTAGAGTCCAGGAAACTTTCCATCCTTGCCCGGTCAAGAACCTTTCTGCCCAGGAGGTCAGCATAAAAGGACCTAATGATCTCCAGGATCCCAGATTTAGATCTTACCAGGGAACCTGTGCTATCCTTCAGACCAAGGACAGTCTTGAGAGCTGCAGCCTGTCTGCAATTCTGATAGGGATCGGGAGAGTGGTATTTCCCATAATCCCTTTCCAGAACCAGAGAAGCATGCCGGTCATACTGACACTTCCTGAGGAGAAGCTTGACTTCAGAGATTGCCCCTTGATCTCCACCATTCGAGACAAGGATGTCAAGCTTCCTCCGCAAGCGCTGGTAGGCAATGTATTTATCAAGCTGTTTCCTTTTTCCTAGGCCCCTGAAAAGCCCAGCAATTCTCATTTTGGTCAGCTCCCACCACTCAGACCTGCTGCTGCAAAAATCCTTAATGGAAACCTGTGCCTGAAAGAATTCCTCAAAGGATTGTCTTACCCACTCCTCCTCAAGGAGAGCCGAATTCATCCTCCAGATGCCCCTTCCTCTAGGGGGTGTGTCAGAAGCATTCAAGACCATCGATAGTAAAAGGTGATCGGAGAACTCGACCGCCTGCAGCCGGGGAGGCTGAGAAGCCGAGCCCTCCTTCAAAAAAAACCTGTCTATCCTACTCTGACTGCTACCTCGCTGAAAAGTGAAGCCCGTGAGGTCCGGGGAGTGCTTAATGTGCACATCTTCCAGACCTGCCTCTCTAACCATACTATTCAAAAAGAGACTATCGCAGCCCAGCTTGCCTTTGAAGCCTCTCCTGTCCATGGGCCTAGTCACGGTGTTAAAATCACCCCCAAAGACTACTGGCCGGGCTGTAAAAAGGAACGGCTTGATCTTTGTAAAGAGGCATTTCCTGTCCCACTTAGTTTGAGGTCCATAGATATTTATTAGGCGCAGGTCCTGCCCCTTCACAATGACGTCCAATACCATGCACCTCCCGATCTCCACCTCAATGACTCGCCGGCAAGTTACCATGCCGGTTTTAAAAAGCACCGCCACTCCGCTGTAAGGCTCGGCCGCAAGAGACCAAAAAGAGGGTCCGTGCCTCCACTCCCGCTTCACAGCGTGAAGGTCGGCCAGACTGGCCAATCTGGTCTCCTGCAAAAATAAAATGTCAGCATCAAACTGGCTGAGAAAAAATAAGGCCATAAAACGAGCGCTTACAGATTTAATGCTGGCAACATTAATGGTTGCCACCTTTATCGGAGGGGGAACTGCCATCAGAGTCATTCGGGAGAACGTCTCTTAGCCTTCCCTCCGGCCTCACTATCTGACCCTAAACGCTTACTGGAGGAGACTGGTGCTTCCTCCTCCATATCTGAAGCCTCGGAATCAAAAGAAGATATTTCAATAGATGAGTCCTCAGAAAGTGCCTCAAACCTGTTGGAGAGCTGCACCCCACTGCTCTCCCCCGGCTCCGGCACTGCATTACCCTTTTTCCTTTTTTTCTTTGTAGCTAGCCTGTAAGCCAGGTAATCCTGATCCCCAGGGGAGAGTCCAGACCATGCTGTCTTGGGATCTGAACTCCCACCCTGCTCAGAAGGGGGTGCAGGATCAGGATCACCTAGCCCCAGCCTGCGAGATCTTACAGCAGGGGGCACAATTACTGAAACCCCCTTGGTACTTGCAGTGCCAGCCCCCCGGGCCGCCTCAGCTATTATATTGCTTGGTCTTACATTAGTGGTTGCTGACTTGGGGGCAGACTGGGGATTCACCTTAGGGCCACCTGCAGATGGCATAGGCACAGGGGCCTCAGGAACCCCCAGCTGAGTGGGGGGAGGGACCGCAGACGGGGCAGCATGGGAATGTTCCTCCCTATCCAGCCGCAGCATTTCCTGCACCACTTCCCTGTCCAGGTTGTGCCAGGCCTCAGGACACTGACTATAAGGGTGGCCGAGCTGGTTACATAGATTACAGCGGATCGTGTTGCAGTCCTTAGCCAAGTGTCCCAAGCCCTGGCACAAAGAGCACCTAAGAAGCGAGCAGGAGGAGCTGAAGTGACCCTTGGCCCCACATTTATGGCAAACCTTGGGCTGACCAGGATAAAAGATGGTCAGCCGGTCACGGCCAATATAGGCAGATGATGGCAAGTGGGTGACCTGGTTGCCATTCCTGCGGAGCCTCAGGGTCACTGACCAGCCCCCGGTCCAGATGTCGCGATCGTCCAAAATTTTTTTCAGGGGAGTGAGAACATCACCATAACGCCTTAGCCAGACGGTCAAATCTGAGGGGGGAATGGACTCATTTCTTACTAGGATGGTGATGTTTTTAATGAGCTGCTGCCTGGAGACCTGGATGGGAGTTAACCCCTTCCAGGCAGGACGTTGCTTTTGCAGCTCGTACCGCTCCCAAAACAAGTCCATCCCCTCTGGTCTAACAAAGCTCAAGTCATGTTCTGCACTCCCCACTGGACTGATCAGGGCAAAAATGTCTGCGGCTGTAAATCCCATACCCAGGATGAGATCCACCACCGCCCGCCGGGTGATAACTGGCCCCTCCCCCTCCCACCTAAGCTGGACCAGGTTGCGCCTATTGAAGCCACTGGCAGGGGCGTTGACCTCACTGGGCACAGACATCCTCTCACCAGCAGCTTCTCCTCCGCGCCTGGCAACCTGGGCATAGGACACAGGGGGCTGCACTGCAGCACCAACAGCATTATTGGCCCCACTCCCTGTGCCACCTCGCTGGATGAAATACAGGGCAGGGCGGACAGCAGGGGCCCCAGCATTAGGTGGCACAGTCTTCTTATAGTCCACCTGAGGTGCAGGTGAGGGGACAGTCACAGCATCAGCAGCAGTCACAGCATCAGTCACAGCAGAAAGTCCAGCAATAGATTTAACCCCTGTGGACTCAACCCCAGACACAGCAGCAACAGGAGCAACAACATCAATAACAGCATCTAAACCAGCTGAAGCAGAATCAATAGAAGCCCTGCCAGCAAGACCCAAACCTGCGGGTGAGTCACCCATGGCCCCAGGCCCACCAAGTTCGGCGCACCCAGGAACCCGGATGGGTGCCAGGATGGTACTTACGTCTGGCGCCACCTCACCCTTTTCAGGGCAAGGAGCGCCACAGTCTTCTATACCCCCTGACACAGCGCCTATGGCGCGCTCCGCAGGTTGGCTGGACAGATGGATGTCGTCCTTAGCTGGCATGGGCTCCTCAGGCTGGCGGCTGTCCTCTGCAAGATCTGCTCCAGTAGGGGCTTCCTGGATGCCCAGCGATGTCACGCACTCCTGATGTGTTGCCTCAGCAAGAAAGTCTTCCAATGCTGGTTCCGGGGCTCCCGGCTCTGCTACTGCTGCAACTTTAGGTGGAGGTACAGCTGGAGAATCCTCCACCATCTGGGTCTCGTCCACATGGTCGGCCTCTTCCTCCTTCACAGTGGGGCCTGAGCGCTGCATGGACTTAAATCGCTCCTCATTTTTATATTTTTCTTTAAAGGCCCCACTGCTTGCTTTAAGGGACGCAACCAACTTTTCCTGCTGCCGACATGCTGATTCAAGCTCAGCTAAGTCTGCTTTGCTTGACCGCTTATCCAATCCCCGCGCCTTGCTGGTGTCCATTTTCTTTTTCTTTAATGCGATTTTCATCTTGCACAGCTTCTCCTCCTCCTTCGCCACATTGCACAAATTACTGCATACACGGCTGCGAAAGGCTGACAAACTCTCACCGGGCTGGGGCACCGTGGTGTTACTAGCGCCGCTGGTGGAAGCAGTCCCGGGATCCGGAGGTTTAATAGTCCTCCGGGGGTATCGGCGAGATTCACCCCCAGAATCCTCCATCTTGCCTGGGATAATCCTCCCAGCAAGGCCTCAGGCTTCTCAGCTCACAGCACACAGCTCTCCAGCTGCAGGTAATCAGAGGAAGCACACACACCAGGAGGTGACCACACCCTCCTGATTACCCTAATAGATTGTAAGCTCTTCCTCCTCCTGTATCCTCCCTTATACCCTAATAGATTGTAAGTTCTTCTCCTTCTGTATCCTCCCTTATACCCTAATAGATTGTAAGTTCTTCTCCTTCTGTATCCTCCCTTATACCCTAATAGATTGTAAGTTCTTCTCCTTCTGTATCCTCCCTTATACCCTAATAGATTGTAAGCTCTTCCTCCTCCTGTATCCTCCCTTATACCCTAATAGATTGTAAGTTCTTCCTCCTTCTGTATCCTCCCTTATACCCTAATAGAATGTAAGCTTCTCTCCTTCTGTATCCTCCTTATACCCTAATAGATTGTAAGCTCTTCTCCTTCTGTATTCTCCCTTATACCCTAATAGATTGTAAGCTCATATCCTTATGTATCCCCCGTATACCCTAATAGATTGTAAGCTCTTTCCCCTTCTGTATCCTCCCTTGTTCCCTAATAGATTGTAAGCTCATATCCTTATGTATCCCCCGTATACCCTAATAGATTGTAAGCTTTTCCTCCTTCTGTATCCTCCTTATACCCTAATAGATTGTAAGCTCTTATTCCTTCTGTATCCTCCCTTATACCATAATAGATTGTAAGCTCTTCTCCTTCTGTATCCTCACTTATACCCTAATAGATTGTAAGCTCTTCTCCTTCTGTATCCTCCCTTATACCCTAATAGATTGTAAGCTCTTCTCCTTCTGTATCCTCCCTTATACCCTAAAAGATTGTAAGCTCTTCCCCCTTCTGTATTCTCCCTTATATCTCTGTTGGTGTAAATACAGAAAAAGGAGAACATTACCCTCCCAGGTAATCACTGTAGGGATTTTTGCCACTAATCTCCGGAAATCAGCTTTTGGCGGGAATGCTGCTTTGCGGCTGGTCGGCTAGACGCTGCTGATGTCAGGCCTTGTACAAACTTATTATCATCAGTGCAAATGTTGTTGTGCGGATCGATGTGATGAGACCGTTTGAAAACAATAACTGTCAACCAACCTCTCTCCAGAGACCGGATCTGTCATACGCAGAGACAGGCGCTCCAACGCGACATCGTCTGGGATATCCAGGAAGAAAACCCTGCCGGGAGACACATGAAGGGATGTGATGAGAGCCGTGAGATCTATATGATGAAAAATGCTGGCCTGCGGCAATCAAGAAAGCCGAGCAACACTCTCAAAATTTAGGAGAAAAACTAGCTAACATTAGTTATAAACTTGTATTTGCGTGTATACCAGGGGTGCACAACCTTCTTTGGTCTTAGAGCCGCATTGCTATATTCTTCCAAAGTAAAGTGGAAGAAGCACAAATATAAACTGTTTGCTGCAGGAAAGCTGTAACCTTAAAGCACAACAAAACCAAAGCAGCCATCGCTGTATTCCACACATGCTCAACCATGTGGCCCTCAGAGCCATCTGATGTGGCCCCTGACCTGCTGTGCGGAAAGTTGGAGGGGTAAATAGAACTGATGTGTAAAGGTAGTTAAATAGGGATTCATTAAGGATGAGCAATTGCACAGAGAGTGATATAGGAGGGGCGCATTAGCAAACAGAGGTGTCCTGGAGGAATGTGGTGACATTAATTGCACAAATCCATCCCTGGGTGAAATCCTTGGCACAATAATTTGGTAAAGTAGCTATAATAGTTGCATGCTTAGCATTGATGGGAGCTTAAATGGGTTGAGTATTGGGAACATGGGTAAGATGTGGGACTGGGGGGGAGATGGGGGACGCCAATGAATAAAAGGGAAGCCAATCAGCATGTGTATTGTTAGCATGTGGGGATTGTTATATATGAATGTAGGGGTGTGGTGGAAGGACATAGGAATGGAGTTTGTGGAGACAGTGGGTATCCTGATTGTTGTAGAAAATCTTCATTATGCTATGAAAAAAATTCTGAACCTCATCATTGTGGCCCACGACCAGGTTCCAAATCATTTAAGTGGGCCGTGCCCATCAAAAGGTTGAGCGCCCCTGCTGTATTCTGAAAGACTCCAGGGCCGGCCACTGGCCTTCCCCTGGGGCATCACGCTGCATCCCCGGAATCTCTGGGCTCAGGCACGCTACTGCGCCCAGCCATTCAGATAGGCTTGGGGGGGGGCGGGAGTGCACCCGTGTCTAAAGGTTCCCTGGGGATGCGGCCTCTCCTGCTACATTTGCAGAGTTGTCTGGTCCAGAGCCTAAGCATGTGCTGCGGGACCATGAAAGGTGATATTTTGTGGCAAACTGGCAGGCTTCACATAGCGGGATGCCCTAAGGGCAAGGAACCAAATTGGGGTTAGTGAAAATTTTGTTCCGCTTTAAAGCATTGTTTATGGTTTCATGTTTATGCAGGGGTGGGCAGTGCAGTAAGTCAGGAGGAGGTAGGCATAGGTATAGTAAGGCAGGGAAAGGTGGGCATAGGTAGAGTAAGGCAGGGAGAGGTGGGCATAGGTAGAGTAAAGCAGGGAGAGGTAGGCATATGTATAGTAAGGCAGGGAGAGCTGGGCATAGGTAGAGTAAGACAGGGAGAGGTGGGCATAGGTAGTCAGGCAGGGAGAATTGGGCTAAAGTAGAGTAAGGCAGGGAGAGGTGGGCATAGGTAGAGTAAGGCAGGGAGAGGTGGGCATAGGTAGAGTAAGGCAGGGAGAGGTGGGCATAGGTAGAGTAAGTCAGCGAGAGGTGGGCATAGGTAGAGTAAGTCAGGGAGAGGTGGGCATAGGTAGAGTAAACCAGGGAGAGGTGGGCATAGGTAGAGTAAGGCAGGGAGAGGTGGGCATAGGTAGAGTAAACCAGGGAGAGGTGGGCATAGGTAGAGTCAGGCAGGAGGAGGTGGGCATAGGTAGAGTCAGGCAGGGAGAGGTGGGCATAGGTAGAGTAAGGCAGGGAGAGGTGGGCATAGGTAGCGTAAGGCAGGGAGAGGTGGGCATAGGTAGAGTAAAGCAGGGAGAGGTGGGCATAGGTAGAGTAAGGCAGGGAGAGGTGGGCATAGGTAGCGTAAGGCAGGGAGAGGTGGGCATAGGTAGAGAAAAGCAGGGAGAGGTGGGCATAGGTAGAGTAAAGCAGGGAGAGGTGGGAATAGGTAAAGTAAGGCAGGAAGAGGTGGGCATAGGTAGAGTCAGACAGGAGGAGGTGGGCATAGGTAGAGTAAAGCAGGGAGAGGTGGGAATAGGTAAAGTAAGGCAGGAAGAGGTGGGCATAGGTAGAGTCAGGCAGGAGGAGGTGGGCATAGGTAGAGTAAAGCAGGGAGAGGTGGGCATAGGTAGAGTAAGGCAGGGAGAGGTGGGCATAGGTAGAGTAAGGCAGGAAGAGGTGGGCATAGGTAGAGTAAGGCAGGGAGAGGTGGGCATAGGTAGAGTAAGTCAGCGAGAGGTGGGCATAGGTAGAGTAAGTCAGGGAGAGGTGGGCATAGGTAGAGTAAGGCAGGAAGAGGTGGGCATAGGTAGAGTAAGGCAGGAAGAGGTGGGCATAGGTAGAGTAAGTCAGGGAGAGGTGGGCATAGGTAGAGTAAACCAGGGAGAGGTGGGCATAGGTAGAGTAAGGCAGGGAGAGGTGGGCATAGGTAGAGTCAGGCAGGAGGAGGTGGGCATAGGTAGAGTAAGGCAGGGAGAGGTGGGCATAGGTAGAGTAAGTCAGGGAGAGGTGGGCATAGGTAGAGTAAACCAGGGAGAGGTGGGCATAGGTAGAGTAAGGCAGGGAGAGGTGGGCATAGGTAGAGTCAGGCAGGAGGAGGTGGGCATAGGTAAAGGCAGGGAGAGGTGGGCATAGGTAGAGTAAGGCAGGGAGAGGTGGGCATAGGTAGAGTAAGGCAGGAAGAGGTGGGAGTAAGGCAGGGAGAGGTGGGCATAGGTAGAGTAAGGCAAGAAGAGGTGGGCATAGGTAGAGTAAGGCAGGGAGAGGTGGGCATAGGTAGAGTAAGGCAGGAAGAGGTGGGAGTAAGGCAGGGAGAGGTGGGCATAGGTAGAGTAAGGCAGGAAGAGGTGGGCATAGGTAGAGTAAGTCAGCGAGAGGTGGGCATAGGTAGAGTAAGGCAGGGAGAGGTGGGCATAGGTAGAGTAAAGCAGGGAGAGGTAGGCATATGTATAGTAAGGCAGGGAGAGCTGGGCATAGGTAGAGTAAGACAGGGAGAGGTGGGCATAGGTAGTCAGGCAGGGAGAATTGGGCTAAAGTAGAGTAAGGCAGGGAGAGGTGGGCATAGGTAGAGTAAGGCAGGGAGAGGTGGGCATAGGTAGAGTAAGGCAGGGAGAGGTGGGCATAGGTAGAGTAAGGCAGGGAGAGGTGGGCATAGGTAGAGTAAGTCAGCGAGAGGTGGGCATAGGTAGAGTAAGTCAGGGAGAGGTGGGCATAGGTAGAGTAAACCAGGGAGAGGTGGGCATAGGTAGAGTAAGGCAGGGAGAGGTGGGCATAGGTAGAGTAAACCAGGGAGAGGTGGGCATAGGTAGAGTCAGGCAGGAGGAGGTGGGCATAGGTAGAGTAAGGCAGGGAGAGGTGGGCATAGGTAGAGTAAGGCAGGGAGAGGTGGGCATAGGTAGCGTAAGGCAGGGAGAGGTGGGCATAGGTAGAGTAAAGCAGGGAGAGGTGGGCATAGGTAGAGTAAGGCAGGGAGAGGTGGGCATAGGTAGCGTAAGGCAGGGAGAGGTGGGCATAGGTAGAGTAAAGCAGGGAGAGGTGGGCATAGGTAGCGTAAGGCAGGGAGAGGTGGGCATAGGTAGAGTAAAGCAGGGAGAGGTGGGAATAGGTAAAGTAAGGCAGGAAGAGGTGGGCATAGGTAGAGTCAGGCAGGAGGAGGTGGGCATAGGTAGAGTAAAGCAGGGAGAGGTGGGAATAGGTAAAGTAAGGCAGGAAGAGGTGGGCATAGGTAGAGTCAGGCAGGAGGAGGTGGGCATAGGTAGAGTAAAGCAGGGAGAGGTGGGAATAGGTAAAGTAAGTCAGGGAGAGGTGGGCATAGGTAGAGTAAAGCAGGGAGAGGTGGGCATAGGTAGAGTCAGGCAGGGAGAGGTGGGCATAGGTAGAGTAAGGCAGGGAGAGGTGGGCATAGGTAGAGTAAGGCAGGGAGAGGTGGGCATAGGTAGAGTAAGGCAGGGAGAGGTGGGCATAGGTAGAGTAAGTCAGCGAGAGGTGGGCATAGGTAGAGTAAGTCAGGGAGAGGTGGGCATAGGTAGAGTAAGGCAGGAAGAGGTGGGCATAGGTAGAGTAAGGCAGGGAGAGGTGGGCATAGGTAGAGTAAGGCAGGGAGAGGTGGGCATAGGTAGAGTAAGGCAGGGAGAGGTGGGCATAGGTAGAGTAAGTCAGCGAGAGGGGGGCATAGGTAGAGTAAGTCAGGGAGAGGTGGGCATAGGTAGAGTAAACCAGGGAGAGGTGGGCATAGGTAGAGTAAGTCAGGGAGAGGTGGGCATAGGTAGAGTAAACCAGGGAGAGGTGGGCATAGGTAGAGTCAGGCAGGAGGAGGTGGGCATAGGTAGAGTAAGGCAGGGAGAGGTGGGCATAGGTAGAGTAAGGTAGGGAGAGGTGGGCATAGGTAGCGTAAGGCAGGGAGAGGTGGGCATAGGTAGAGTAAAGCAGGGAGAGGTGGGCATAGGTAGAGTAAGGCAGGGAGAGGTGGGCATAGGTAGCGTAAGGCAGGGAGAGGTGGGCATAGGTAGCGTAAGGCAGGGAGAGGTGGGCATAGGTAGAGTAAAGCAGGGAGAGGTGGGCATAGGTAGAGTAAGGCAGGGAGAGGTGGGCATAGGTAGCGTAAGGCAGGGAGAGGTGGGCATAGGTAGAGTAAAGCAGGGGGAGGTGGGCATAGGTAGAGTAAAGCAGGGAGAGGTGGGAATAGGTAAAGTAAGGCAGGAAGAGGTGGGCATAGGTAGAGTCAGGCAGGAGGAGGTGGGCATAGGTAGAGTAAAGCAGGGAGAGGTGGGAATAGGTAAAGTAAGGCAGGAAGAGGTGGGCATAGGTAGAGTCAGGCAGGAGGAGGTGGGCATAGGTAGAGTAAAGCAGGGAGAGGTGGGCATAGGTAGAGTAAGGCAGGGAGAGGTGGGCATAGGTAGAGTAAGGCAGGAAGAGGTGGGCATAGGTAGAGTAAGGCAGGGAGAGGTGGGCATAGGTAGAGTAAGTCAGGGAGAGGTGGGCATAGGTAGAGTAAGGCAGGAAGAGGTGGGCATAGGTAGAGGAAGGCAGGAAGAGGTGGGCATAGGTAGAGTAAGTCAGGGAGAGGTGGGCATAGGTAGAGTAAACCAGGGAGAGGTGGGCATAGGTAGAGTAAGGCAGGGAGAGGTGGGCATAGGTAGAGTCAGGCAGGAGGAGGTGGGCATAGGTAGAGTAAGGCAGGGAGAGGTGGGCATAGGTAGAGTAAGTCAGGGAGAGGTGGGCATAGGTAGAGTAAACCAGGGAGAGGTGGGCATAGGTAGAGTAAGGCAGGGAGAGGTGGGCATAGGTAGAGTCAGGCAGGAGGAGGTGGGCATAGGTAAAGGCAGGGAGAGGTGGGCATAGGTAGAGTAAGGCAGGGAGAGGTGGGCATAGGTAGAGTAAGGCAGGAAGAGGTGGGAGTAAGGCAGGGAGAGGTGGGCATAGGTAGAGTAAGGCAAGAAGAGGTGGGCATAGGTAGAGTAAGGCAGGGAGAGGTGGGCATAGGTAGAGTAAGGCAGGAAGAGGTGGGAGTAAGGCAGGGAGAGGTGGGCATAGGTAGAGTAAGGCAGGAAGAGGTGGGCATAGGTAGAGTAAGTCAGCGAGAGGTGGGCATAGGTAGAGTAAGGCAGGGAGAGGTGGGCATAGGTAGAGTAAAGCAGGGAGAGGTAGGCATATGTATAGTAAGGCAGGGAGAGCTGGGCATAGGTAGAGTAAGACAGGGAGAGGTGGGCATAGGTAGTCAGGCAGGGAGAATTGGGCTAAAGTAGAGTAAGGCAGGGAGAGGTGGGCATAGGTAGAGTAAGGCAGGGAGAGGTGGGCATAGGTAGAGTAAGGCAGGGAGAGGTGGGCATAGGTAGAGTAAGGCAGGGAGAGGTGGGCATAGGTAGAGTAAGTCAGCGAGAGGTGGGCATAGGTAGAGTAAGTCAGGGAGAGGTGGGCATAGGTAGAGTAAACCAGGGAGAGGTGGGCATAGGTAGAGTAAGGCAGGGAGAGGTGGGCATAGGTAGAGTAAACCAGGGAGAGGTGGGCATAGGTAGAGTCAGGCAGGAGGAGGTGGGCATAGGTAGAGTAAGGCAGGGAGAGGTGGGCATAGGTAGAGTAAGGCAGGGAGAGGTGGGCATAGGTAGCGTAAGGCAGGGAGAGGTGGGCATAGGTAGAGTAAAGCAGGGAGAGGTGGGCATAGGTAGAGTAAGGCAGGGAGAGGTGGGCATAGGTAGCGTAAGGCAGGGAGAGGTGGGCATAGGTAGAGTAAAGCAGGGAGAGGTGGGCATAGGTAGAGTAAAGCAGGGAGAGGTGGGAATAGGTAAAGTAAGGCAGGAAGAGGTGGGCATAGGTAGAGTCAGGCAGGAGGAGGTGGGCATAGGTAGAGTAAAGCAGGGAGAGGTGGGAATAGGTAAAGTAAGGCAGGAAGAGGTGGGCATAGGTAGCGTAAGGCAGGGAGAGGTGGGCATAGGTAGAGTAAGGCAGGAAGAGGTGGGCATAGGTAGAGTAAGGCAGGAAGAGGTGGGCATAGGTAGAGTAAGGCAGGGAGAGGTGGGCATAGGTAGAGTAAGTCAGCGAGAGGTGGGCATAGGTAGAGTAAGTCAGGGAGAGGTGGGCATAGGTAGAGTAAGGCAGGAAGAGGTGGGCATAGGTAGAGTAAGGCAGGAAGAGGTGGGCATAGGTAGAGTAAGTCAGGGAGAGGTGGGCATAGGTAGAGTAAACCAGGGAGAGGTGGGCATAGGTAGAGTAAGGCAGGGAGAGGTGGGCATAGGTAGAGTCAGGCAGGAGGAGGTGGGCATAGGTAGAGTAAGGCAGGGAGAGGTGGGCATAGGTAGAGTAAGGCAGGGAGAGGTGGGCATAGGTAGAGTAAGGCAGGAAGAGGTGGGAGTAAGGCAGGGAGAGGTGGGCATAGGTAGAGTAAGGCAAGAAGAGGTGGGCATAGGTAGAGTAAGGCAGGAAGAGGTGGGCATAGGTAGAGTAAGTCAGCGAGAGGTGGGCATAGGTAGAGTAAGGCAGGGAGAGATGGGCATAGGTAGAGTAAGTCAGGGAGAGGTGGGCATAGGTAGAGTAAGGCAGGGAGAGGTGGGCATAGGTAGAGTAAACCAGGGAGAGGTGGGCATAGGTAGAGTAAGGCAGGGAGAGGTGGGCATAGGTAGAGTAAACCAGGGAGAGGTGGGCATAGGTAGAGTCAGGCAGGGAGAGGTGGGCATAGGTAAAGTCAGGCAGGGAGAAGTGGGCATAGGTAGAGTAAGTCAGCGAGAGGTGGGCATAGGTAGAGTAAGTCAGCGAGAGGTGGGCATAGGTAGAGTAAGGCAGGGAGAGGGGGGCATAGGTAGAGTAAACCAGGGAGAGGTGGGCATAGGTAGAGTCAGGCAGGGAGAGGTGGGCATAGGTAAAGTCAGGCAGGGAGAAGTGGGCATAGGTAGAGTAAGTCAGCGAGAGGTGGGAATAGGTAGAGTAAGTCAGCGAGAGGTGGGCATAGGTAGAGTAAGGCAGGGAGAGGGGGGCATAGGTAGAGTAAACCAGGGAGAGGTGGGCATAGGTAGAGTCAGGCAGGGAGAGGTGGGCATAGGTAAAGTCAGGCAGGGAGAGGTGGGCATAGGTAAAGTCAGGCAGGGAGAAGTGGGCATAGGTAAAGTCAGGCAGGGAGAGGTGGGCATAGGTAAAGTCAGGCAGGGAGAGGTGGGCATAGGTAAAGTCAGGCAGGGAGAGGTGGGCATAGGTAAAGTCAGGCAGGGAGAGGTGGGCATAGGTATAGTAAGGCAGGGAGAGGTGGGCATAGGTATAGTAAGGCAGGGAGATATGGGTTAAGCAAAGGTGATGCGGTAAGAGGTGAGCAGAGGTTGGTAGATACAGGTGGGCAGAGGTGTGTCGGACAGAGAGGAGGTGGCCGAGAGTGAGGTTAGCAGAGGTGGATAGAGTTAGGCAGAGGTGAGACAGGAAGAGAAGTGATGAAGAGAGGTGAGAACATAAAAAAATGTGAGTAGATGTAGGCAGAGGTAAACATGTAAAGAGAGCACAGGCAAGGTGGGAACAAGTGGGAAGGGGTGAGTAGATGTAGGTAGAAGTAAAGTGAGCACAGATAAGGTGGGAAGAGGTAAGGAGAGGTGAGACCGGCAGAGATGAGCTATGAAGAATCTATCTAGGCATCGCCAGACACACCCAGCACAGCAAATGTGTGTCAGCCATCTCTATAGAGAAGTTTATGTGGCTCAATTCCAGCTTTGGGAATTAGAAACAGCTGCTTGAACTACAGGCAAGGCAAACTCCACTCCCCCAACTCCCTAGGGGTGCCAGGGCCCACAGGTGTTGGCAGGGCAGGTCGCATGTAGCCGTAGCCACAGGTTGTACATCCCTGGTGTAAACAATAGACCATATTATGCCTATACACAATTGAATATAAGCTGCTGGGCCCCATTAAAGCAGTTGGAGAAGAGCTGCACATCCCGGGGTCTGATCAATGGCCTGCAACATGGAATGACAACAAAAAAAGGGAGGAAACATCAATTTAAAGCAGATTCAAACCAGTGCAGCCTCTAAAAGACTCCAGGCCAGGGTGCTTGGGATGCCACGCTGTGTGAAACCCCACCAATTGCCCACAAATTAGCAGCGGGGGACTAGAGTTCGGGGATAAGACCAGTGGGTTTGTGAATGTCACACACACATTTGAGATCAGCCAATCGGCAATCTTAAATCTGCTAACTGGACGTGGTTACAGCGGTGAAAACAACTGAGCCAGCAACATCACTGAAGGCATACGGGTGGGTTTTTTGTTCTACTTTAAAGATGACAAAACCCCCTTTTACCCTCAACCCTTCCCTAAGTGGTATTCCAATTAGGTGATGGCCCCTAGCATGACGCCCGTTCAGCTTGCTATATACTCACCTTGTCCCATGAAGGCGTTCTTGCCTTGGCCATTTTTAGTTCTGCCAGCGGGGGTGCGCATTTAAAGCAGATCAAATGCTATGCGACTGGCCCACGAATCAAAAAGATACCAGGGCTGGCCGCTAGCCCAAGCCCCGGGGTATCCTATAGAGGGATGTCCCACTGTGTGAAACCCTCAGGGTCGCCGGTACACTCACCTTTACCGGCAGCTCCTGTGATGCTGCAATCGCTGGCTGTCGTATCCCTGGCTCCTCTGTAGCTGTGCTCCCGCTCCCAGCGTGAAAGCTGGGGATGCAGCTCCACATGGGGCATCTTGGTTTGGCGTTGCAGCTGTGTGAAACCCCCCAGTTCGCCTGTAATCTTACCATTCCAGTGATGCGACAACACAAGTGTGGGCCGGCTTCCCCAACTTTCCTCTAGCAGCTGCTTGCACTTGCACCAGACTTATTTAAATGGCCGAGGCCATACGCACAGCCGAAGGGAAGAGCCCGTGGCTAGTTTCCTTTTCAGGTTTCTTAGCCACCCATTAACATTAACCCCACTGGAATCTGACTGGAGGAGAGACAGTACATGTCCTGTGGGATCGACGTGAGGAAAGACAACACAGTGAAAATTGGGTCTTGTTCATCTTCTAATGTGTGTGTGATGATTTTGTCTCTGTCACAAGCTTTTATTAAAGAGGGAGTTATTCAAAATAAAGGGAAGATGTAATATAATAAAAATTGACTGAGAAATTGGGACCTTTAGACAGGGCTGTCGTAAATTTGTGGCCCCATAAAACATAAATTGTTGGGCCACTTTCCCATTACCTATCTGGATATACCCTTCATCATGATGGAGCTCCCTCTTTCTTGTAGCACCCAGGTTCCTTCCTTTAGTATTTAAAATGGGCCCAAAGCCGACGCAGTCTATGATGAAGTTCTAAGAGCCCCTGGGCATCCCGATTAGAGATGCCCCTCTGCTGTATAGGCAGTGTAGGAGCACATAACCAACAACTATTTCTAGGGTGCATGTACCAAATTGGGATGTGTAGGGGGTGGTGTGATGCAGCAGCTCTGAGGTTAGCTGCAGGTTAAAGTGGCTTTAGGTCCATTCCAGGTCCTTTATCTACAGACTCCTCTTTTCCCCTATTCTATTAGGCATGCTTCCATCTTTAGCATATAGAACCTTATGGGCCAGCTGGGTTTGCTGGGCAGATATGTATGACAAGATGCATGGAGCTGTGTATACCTGCCTGTATGTGTCCCTGGACATGCGTACAAGTTGTGTAACTGCTGCACACACAGGGTGTTTTCTGCTCATTTCTGTGAATTTCCAGAACTTTTTAAAGCAGACCTCCAGGCAAAAATGGAAGCCCGGCATTAAGAACCTTTATAGATGTCTAGAGTTAGGCAAAATACTTACCCCCCGGCTGTTGAGGGAGCACCTAGTCCTCACTCTGCCAGTGTCCAACAGCAGTCACCAAGCATGCAACCCATTGGCCACCAGCAACATGAGAACAGAATGTCAACCTAAAATAGGGATTCCATGGGGGGGGGGGTCTTCATTATTGACTGTTCAGTACCTTTTATTTATTATTGACTGTAAGCCCTTTTTAAACAAATCCTGAATAAGGATGTCCTGGGTGGGAGACAGAGCATCCTTTTTTGGTTCAGGTCCACTTTACACTTTACAATTGAAACCAAGCCAGAGAGATTCCCCTTTACAGTAAATCAAAACCCAGTGAGCATCATCTTCAGGTGCATCTCGATCTGGGATTCCCCACACCTCGCCACTCAATCAAACTTGGCATGCACGGGCCTCTAGCAGCATCGTCGTTCTCAGAATGAATTGTGAATGAAGTGATTGTCAGGCGTCTCCCCCAAGTTGCTCCCTAAAGCTGCACCCGAACACAAGCCATTCAGAAATGCTTGGCAGTGGAGCAAACATGGGATGAAGGAGGATTGAAGATGTTGGTGTGGGGGCCTGAGAATGCATTATGGTATTGCGTGACCGAGGTGAGTACTGGATGAACTGGGGAGTATCACAAAGCAGGGCATCCCAAATAAGTTTACTGTACACGAATAAGGGGTGGTTGGGCCCCCCCTGTATTGGACGGAGAGCTCCACAACAACCAACCTCACCCAAGAAACATCAACTGTATAACATATTACATAAAATCACAATATTTTATTAAACACAATAATACATACTCGTAGTACAAAAAAGTCCAGCTGACGCACTGGTTATTGTAAACGGATACAATGGATTAAAAATATGCATGAAATTCATAGATTTGTACACACTGAAGAAATTGACGTTGATTGTCCAGATTTTGGTATCATTGTCTGGGGCGGACTAGTTTTGCTTTGCAATAGGCGTCCTCAGTGCCCTATTTAACATTCTATATATAAATGAAAACATATACCATATAAATATATATGTATCAACAGATAGAGTGGAACAATCATCATCAGTTGAGTCATAATCGGTACCTGATATGGTTAATATTAATCATGGCCTGGATGATCCATAATGCACAAATCCTGCATGATCATCAGTTTTTGGATAGTACTACAGGTCCTGGATACTGGCCTTTAGAATGTAAATTAGGTAGGGAGGGAAGTCCCGGCCAGCTAACGACTGAGTTTAAAAAGAAGTGGCAACAGATTTTACAGACCTGTTCCCTGAACCTAATGAGTCTTCTTGTGGAATACCATCAACTTCAGTTAACAGAGTTAGATAAGCAGATACAGGAGAGGGTAGCTGAATTAGGTCAATTTAAGCAAGATGATCAGTTCCAAAGAAGGGACAATGGCATCAAAGAATCAATAGAAAGAATAAATAAAGATATAATTGAATTTAAGGAGATGAAATTAGAAAGAGATAAGTCAGCATACAGGGAAAACAAGGCATAAATCTGGCCTGAATCTAATCAGCGATTAACACGGAGAGATTTCGGACCGAGACAGTCTTCATCGTCGGATTCATCCTCATCTAGAGAGAGAGGTCCTAATAGGACAAGGGACAAATTTACAACACAGAGTAACCAGATCAGATCAAACTGGCACCCATATGCCAGAGGTCCCCCTAAAAAGGAAATTTTCCTTAGACATGATAAGATGCTTACGAGATCGAGATCAAAACGTCAACAGGAATATGCAGGAGAGAATACTAATAATTCTAACAGGTCACCTGATAGAAGGACTTTTTTAAACAGTGCCGGAATAGGAAGAGGAACATTAGAAGAAGATCAAAGATCAAACAGCAAAAGGACCTAGTAAAGAGCAACCAGTCTAAAATTATATGTCAATCTGATAAAGGGGCAGGGTTGAGCAATACGCATAGGGGAGACTCTGACTTTTGATTCTTCCCCTGTCCTGTTTAATACACCGTGCCCTGATGCTGATCTTAGTGTATTTGACAACTTACCCTCCAACTTTCTCTCCACCTCTTCGAATCCTGAAGTTGATATTATCAATCTTTCGGGTAAAATGCTAACCAATGATCAGAAACAAGTACTGCTTTTGGGTCTAAATTTTGTCCCACACATACAACTAACGTATTTGAGATCACAAAGGATTTACACCTATTTGCAAGGAAAATCCTTTGTAAATACTATTTCAATAAATGCAAGGAATTGGATGACCCTGTATCCACTCCAATTCCGACTGAGCTGGAATTGGAACAGGATATGTTAGCGTTAGGACTTGAGGCCACGGGCATCGAACCAATGGTTGATAGGAAAGACGTTATCTTCAAAAAACCATCTACATTCTTTCCCTCACCTGAAATCCACATGTAGCAACATTAGTTGACTTAGTTACGGCTGATCTGGAGAAGCTACCACAATCAAGGAACTTCAACATCTCCTTTAAACTTAGCAAAGCAATTAAAGAACTTGAGAATGATCAAGACCTAATTATAAAACCCGCTGACAAATAGGGCAATATTGTGATCATGGACACGTGCTATAGGATCCTCGGATATACAGAATGGTATGCTGGGGCCTCCATGTCCAGGCTCGCGGAGGACTCGAGGACCTATAACACCTTGATCAGAGAGGCAGTTGAGAAAGGGGTGGTCGACGTGGCGACTGGCTCCTTCTTAGAGGTCCCATGCTTGGTGACACCTACTTTTTATGCTCTGCCCAAAGTCCATAAATCCACCACGTCACCTACAGGCAGACCGATTGTGTCCGGCATGGGTTCCCTCGCTGATTGGGCCAGCCACTACGTCGACCACCACCTCCAGCCTCTAGTCCATCAGTTACCTTCATACCTCAAGGAAACGGGGACACTTGCTCCGTGTCCTTGATGGTATGTGTGTGGCCCCTGCTTCCTTTCTCGTGGGCCTGGACGTGGAGGCCCTATATTCCAGCATACCCCATGACTTTGGTATACAAAATGTTCGTCTATTTTTAAACGAGTTGCCCATAGATGTGCATGATCACTATATATTTTTGCTACAACTTTTGCATTTTGTCCTCACCCACAACCTCTCCCTTTTTAACAACACCCTTTACCACCAGATACAGGGCACGGCGATGGGGACTACCTGTGTCCCATCGTATGCCAACCTGTATCTGGGAGGTTGGGAGAGGAGGTTGTGGGCTGAGGACAATTTGTCGAGTTATCTGTCGACGATATTTTCTTTGTTTGGACTGACACAAAATAATCTTGTAAAATTTGTTTCTGAACTTAATAATAATCAATTACATTTAAAATTCACAGTTGAGTTCAGCCAAACAGCGATTAATATTTTGGATTTGACAATCATATTGAGTCCAGAGGGAGTAGTGATTACTACGTTTTTTCGAAAGGCCACCGCTGCTGCGGGCCTCTAGTGCCCATCCCATACCTTTGCTAAAAAGCATCCCGTACGGCGAGTACATTAGGGCTTGCCATAATTGCACCTCGGAAGTAGACTTCCAACAGGCAGCCAACAGTATTTACAAGAGACTAGTCAACAGAGGTTACAATACAGCCGTACTACGTCAAGCATATAAACGTGCTTAGGTAAACCTAGGGATGAATTGTTGTATAAGCCTAGAATAGGCAGGAGGGATTCCTCCCTCTCCATGATCATGACGTTCTCCACTCACCATCGATTTATAAAAAGAATTTTTCAAAAGCATTGGCACATGCTGCAAAACGACACGAGTTTGAAAAAACTTATTCTGGATAAACCCAAATTCGTGTTTCAAAGACTGCTTAGAACAAAGCCACTACCGACCAACAAATCATTTAATATGTTGTAACACTGTTGGTACTTACAAGTGCCAGTCTTGCAGCATGTGTCAATACATACAACAAACTAAATCAGTGACTCTGGGCGAAAGACCATCTCACAAATTGAAACATTATATAAATTGTAGGAGTATTAATATCATTTATGCCCTGATATGTACCTGCGATAGATTCTACATAGGGAAAACAATTCGGAAGTTACGTAAGAGAATCTATGAACATACCTATGATATTAAAATGGGCAATAAAAAGACCCCAATAGGTAGGCATTTCCTAGAGAAACACAGACAAAACCCAAAAGAAATGTGGGTAATAGTCATAGACAGAATACATAACAACCGATGGGGTGGGGATGTAAAAAAACTTACCTTACAATGGGAGACACAGTGGATACACTATTTTCAGGCCCACCGATACCCTGAATTAAATGAGTCTAAGTTATATACCATTCTCGTGAAAACACCTTCCCGGGGTTTTTTTTTTTTTTTCCATTTCTGTCTGCTTCAATATAGAGGTGGTTTTCTTTTAAACCAAATTAAGATTTAATATGTATGATGTCTAAAATTAAATGGCCTGGATGATACCAAGAATATCAAATTAATTGGGATTATCTAAATGGAAGCCACAGATACTATATGGCTGATCTTGGTGAAATCCTATGGAGACAGAAGGTGGTGAGACTTTCAGGAACCCTTGTGTCACGACAATCTCTGATTTAGTCTGCCAGGGCACGAGGCCGTACCACCTTTAATTAGTGGGTCTACAATACATGACTATAGGGTATATATGTACCTAGTTTGTTGTACCATTGTGGTACTAGAACTTTAACAAACACTGAGTGGAATTTAGGCCCCAATAACTATATGCATCTAAGCCCGTCATACACCTTTCCAGACTCAATAATAAACATCCTCTAATAATTTAATAAAAATTCTTCATTTAATGTATTGGCGCTCCGGTCTCCTTTAATATGGCAGCCGGGGAGACACACATATGGCGCCAGTAGCGTCAGCCGCCTGTCAGGTGGAGCATGGCGTATCCTGCTCCCCAGGTGGGCGGCTATCAGCGTATGATGCTACATACGTAGCACGCCGTCCCTGCTCCCCCGGCAATCGCTGACTACACAGCGAAGCCGGAATACAAGGGGGCGGGGTTTCAGCGTGCGTGCCACGGAGCGGAGCTTAAAAGGTGCCTGCTCAGAGTGCAGTTGCACTGTCCGCTCTGTGCTGGCGCCATGTAAGGACAGGCATTTAATAGGGGGTTCCATTCTTCTTTCCCCCTACACGCCGCAACGTTCCAACGGATACATTCAAGGTATGTTTATTTGCTAATGTGAGATATCCTATTTTACTTGCAATCCAATGAGGTTTAATTGCATTTCAAAGACATGTATCTTTTTCTTACTGCCCTCAATGCATTGGCTTACACTAATACGGGTGTCCTTCATTGTCTGTCCTAGGTTTCACCACCTCCCCCTTCTGCAGGGACTTCCCTCCCTACCTAATTTACATTCTAAAGGCCAGTATCCAGGACCTGTAGTACTACCCAAAAACTGATGATCATGCAGGATTTGCGCATTATGGTTCATCCAGGCCATGATTAATATTAACCATATCAGGTACCGATTATGACTCAACTGATGATGATTGTTCCACTCTATCTGTTGATACATATATATTTCTATGGTAAATTTTTTTTTTTTTATATATAGAATGTTAAATAGGGTGCCGAAGAAGCCTATTGCAAGGCGAAACTAGTCCGCCCCAGACAATGATACCAAAATCTGGACAATCAACGTAAATTTCTTCAGTGTGTACAACCTATGAATTTCATGCATATTTTCAATGTATCCGTTTACAATAACCAGTGCGTCAGCTGGACTTTTTTGTACTAGGAGTATGTATTATTGTGTTTAATAAAATATTGTGATTTTATGTAATATGTTATACAGCTGATGTTTCTTGGGCGAGGTTGGTTGTTGTGGAGCTCTCCGTCCAATACAGGGGGGGCCCAACCACCCCTTATTCGTGTACAGTAAGGTATTTTCCAGGTGGGAGCCCCCAATCCAACCAGCCATTCTGTCAGGCTACTTGGTGCGTCAGACATTGAGCAGCTTTTTCCCTCCCTTTTTTTTTTTCCATATGTAGTATTTGCATGGTAGGGTCGTGTGTATTGGAGTTCTTCTGAACTCTCACTGTTTTTTTTCTTTTTGTGTAGCATCCCAAATAAGGACACCCCAAGATTGGGGTGATTTGATCTGATTAATTGCGGACGTGAATGGCAGTCATTCGAGTGGAATTTGCTATATGGACTTGGGTTTGCCAGTAGGGGATGGACAGCGGGACATCTCAAATCAGGACATTCCACTGGCTGCTGTGATAAGAGGAACTTTAGTTCCCCTTTATTATTTACACCCCAGATCCATTAGCACCCCACAGCACCAGCCATTTGTATAGCAGAAACTGTGCCTGGGTCCCATACAGGTTTAATGGCTGCCTGGCATTTAGGCAATTTTTTTTTTCAACCCTAAACGGCATTTTATAAATGAATTATTTCTCTTCATCTAATAATCGACTAAAATCACATCCCCCCTCACTCTCAAAAAAGGGCCCCGGGATAGAGATCATCATTTCAACAATCAAGTGTGTAAATGTATTTTTTTTCCCTAAATAAAAAGCTTCCTGAATATTTTATGCATGTTTGTCACAAAACAGAAATAATGATGACAATACTGAGCTATTAGAATTAATATTTATGCAGGGTGGCATGAAAAATTCATAAGGACAGAGAGTGGAGGGGAGCGGGGGGTGTGGGGGCGGAGTGCCAGATGAGCGCCGCAGTAGTGTGTGTGTGTGTGTGTGTGTGTGTGTGTGTGGGGGGGGGGGGTAGAACAGGGTTTAATATACATCATGCCATGTTTACTGACTGTCTTGTTTAAAGATGTTTAAAGATATTTTGACAAGAGCCAGTAGGAATATGTCAGTCATCCTTTGAATGGGGAAATTGGGGGGAGGGGGAGGCTGTTTGCTGCCATTGACAGGCAACAGACTAAGTTTCTGACACCTATGTTTAAAAAAAAAAAAAAAAAAATGGCAAAAAAAACTTCCTTTAAAGGACCCCCCTTCTCTCGGATTCTTTTTCCTCATTTCATAGCCCGAGGCTGACTGTACAAGCGGCTCGTTCCATCTCGCGTTCCATCAGCCGAAATTAAGGAATTAATGAGCGCGATATAGACTTTACAGCGGGGCCCGTGGAATGTTTACGACTTATTAAATTATAATGCGGCTGGGCTGTATAATTTATCAGCCAATTAAAGGAAGTGTTAGTTGATTTGATGGAATGAGGACCTACAAAATGCATTTAACTAATAGAGAACCGCCGGGCTGGCTGGGGCGAGCGGGAATCTCAGATTACGCGGCTAATTGCCTGACTTTATGGGGCTGTCACCGATAGCCATTCATATTTTATGCTTTTCAAATACTTCAATTGTGCGTGTTTGTGTCGCTGCTGTAATATGTAGAAGCCCGGCCAAACTTTGGTGTAGTTAAAGTGCTCTTTGCGCGGCAGGCCAAGGCGGGGGAGGGGAAGGGGAGCGATGTCGCGAGTCCTCTGCTCTTCATTAAGGTGGAGGGGTAACACAATGCCTTAGTGTTAAATGTCACTCCGCAATTACATGATTAAAGGCAACAGCACACCGCTGTGTTTTGTTTTACATATAGCCAACATTCATTGCAGGAGGTGGCTTAACAGCTTTGAGGAAAAGTAGATCTGTCATCAAAAACACCATTTTCAGTGTCGGACTGGCCCATCAGAGCACCAGTGGGCTCCATGAACTGGCCCAAGGCCAGCATCAGGGCAGTACAGGGGGTTTGAAACATACAGTGTTTCTGGTTTGCCTGAAAGTTTGGTTTTTTATTCAGTAGGTTACTTTTGTTTAATTAATAAGTTGTTTATATTGTACAACAATATAAGTAATAGTGCTGCTGCATTTTTTCTATTTAGCGGCAGGATGGGCCCCAAGAATGATTTCCTGTGGTGGACCCCAAGAATGATTTCCCCTGGTGGACCCCAAGAATGATTTCCCCTGGTGGACCCCAAAAATGATTTTCCTTGGTGGATGTCAAAAATTATTTCCTTTGGTGGACCCCAATAATGAGTTTCTCTGGTGAGCCCCAAGAATGATTCCCTCTGGTGGGCCTAAAGAGTGATTTCCTTTGGTGGACCCTAAGAATGATTGGCTCTGTTGGGCCCCAGGATTGATTTTCTCTGGCTGGTGGGCCCCCAAATTGATTTCCTCTGGTGAGCCCCAAGAATGATTCCTTCTGGTGGGCCTAAAGAGTTATGTCCTTTGGTGGACCTGAAGAATGATTGGCTCTGTTGGGCCCCAGGATTGATTTTCTCTGGCTGGTGGGCCCCCAAATTGATTTCCTCTGGTGAGCCCCAAGAATGATTCCCTCTGGTGGGCCTAAAGAGTTATGTCCTTTGGTGGACCTGAAGAATGATTGGCTCTCCCCTCAACAAAAAACTGTCTTTCAATCGCGGAGGGTGCAATAACCTGAATATTCAAGGGTCTTAAAGTGGACCAACACCCAGGGGGATCGGCCCGGGAATCTGAAATCGGGATGTCCCGCGGGGTGAAACCCCCCAGGAAGCCCACAAACCTTACCTCAACCCCGTTTCAACGGCGCATGCGCGGGCCGCGGCCGCGTCTCGCGCTTCCCTCTAGCAGGGCGCGCACCCGCGCCGGCCATTTGTGAATGGCCGGCGCGGGCGCGCTCCCTGTTAGAGGGAAGCGCGAGACACGGCCTCCAGCGCTCCGAGCCGCTGTGGTTGGACACCGATTGTACGTGCATACCACAGCGGCTCTGAGCGCTCTGATTGAACGAGCGAGTCATGTGGGAGCGTGGTGGGGTGAGTGTTTCGGGGCTTTCTGGGGGTTTCACACAGCGGGGCACCCCCGATCGGAATGGGTGTTGGTCCACTTTAAAGGACCATTCCAGCCCCTTCCTTCAAAATAAACATAACCCCTGCCCCGCCCCCCCATCAAATAGTAATTATGCTGATGTAATATAATGTGGGTGCTGGGAGCGTACGCGATGCAGAAAGCATCTGCTCCCAGCGCTTGCCAGGACTTTAGGAAAATACCATTTTGTGAGTACTCACCTGAAAAATGGATATTGTTGGTGTGCCACACACCCCGCTTCACTTTTAAATATTCTTCACTTAATGGGTTAACTCACCGCCAGGTGACGTAGTGCAGAGAGGAAGTCTTGTAACGAGCCCCCTTCCGGCCTATATATACCTGGTACCTCCCTTCAATCACCAGTATATTAAAAAGCAGAAAGACAAGGTACCAGTATTCCACCGGCAACCTCAAAATCAATTTGATATAAATAAAAAGCTTCACCATATAAAGGCTTCAGAAATACCGAAAAGGGTGGGAGTGAAGCGGGGTGTGTGGCACACCAACAATATCCATTTTTCAGGTAAGTACTCACAAAATGGTATTATTCTTGGTGTGCCACACACCCCGCTTCACTTTTAAATATTCTTCACTTAATGGGACATCCAAAAGCAGTGTCCACAAGGGATGGGCATCTCAAGGCCAGGTGAAGCATAACTTAAATGACTGCAGTCAGCAGAACTTTGCGGCCAAAAACAGCATCCGCTGAGGCTCGCACATCAACCTTGTAAAACTTAGAAAAAGTATGAACAGAAGACCAAGTGGCGGCCTTACAAACTTGTTCAACAGAAGCTTGGTGCTGAAAAGCCCAAGACGCCCCAATGGCGCGAGTAGAATGAGCAGTGAAACGAAAAGGGGGGAACTTTCCCCTTAGAAGAATAGGCCGCAGTATCGGCCTGACGTATCCACTTGCTAACGACAGATTTGGCTGGTGCCAAACCCTTCTTAGGCCCATGGGGCACAACAAAAAAGGAATCCGTCCTACGAAAAGGAGACGTGATAATCAAGTAGTACTTAACACAGCGTACTACCTCCAAACAATGCAAAACCCTCTCTTTGTCATTCTTAGGATTAGGACACAAGGAGGGAAGAACAATATCTTGGTTCAAATGAAAAGCAGAAACAACCTTAGGAAGAAAGTCTGGCTTGAACCGAAAGACCACTTTATCCTGATGCCTCTCAAAGTAAGGCGCCTGGATAGACAAGGCCGCCAACTCCAAGACGCGCCGGACCGAAGTGATCGCTACCAAGAAGACAATCTTCTGAGTCAGGGTAGACAAAGCAATATCTTGCAAAGGCTCAAAAGCAGGAGCCTGAAGAGCAGAAAGAACCAAATTCAAAAACCCCAACCGGGAGTAACGGTTTCCTGGGAGGCCGCACATGCGTAACCCCCTGGAAAAAAGTTTTAACTAAAGGCTTAAGCGCAACACGCTTCTGAAAAAAGATAGATAAGGCAGATACCTGCCCTTTCAACGTACTTAGCTGGAGACCAGAATCCAGCCCTGATTGTAAAAACTCCAGAATCCTGGAATACAAGGAAAAGATCTTATCTCACACCAAGCGATATAGGCTTTCCAAGTCCTATAGTAGGTGATGGAAGAAGACCTCTTCCGGGCACTGATCAGAGTCTTAATGACTGAATCCGAAAGACCCTCCTCCTTCAGGATGGAGGTTGCAGCAAGGCCATCAAACCCAGCGCTGGTAAATTGGGGTAACACAATTGACCCTGAGTGAGCAGATCGGGCCGAAGAGGCAGAACGAACTGGTCCACTGCCAGCCGAATGATGTCTGCGAACCTCACTCGCCTTGGCCACCTTGGGGCCACGAGAACGGCGGACACCTTTTCCAGAGCCAACTTCTGAAGAACCCTGCCCAGCATGGGCATCGGAGGAAACAGGTATAGGAATCCCAGAACTCCCCAGCTCAGGGACATGGCGTCCACTGCCAGAGCCAGAGGATCCTGGGAGAGCGACACGAAGTTCGGGAGCCTGCGAGAGGCAAACAGGTCCACCTCCGGGGTCCCCCATCGGAGACACAGTGAGCGAAACACCCGAGGATGGAGAGCCCATTCTCCCAGACGGGGAGAGCCCCTGCTCAACCAGTCCGCTACCTGGTTCTTCACCTCTGGAATGTAAACCGCCGAGAGACAAGGAACATGGGACACCGCCCAGGTCAGGATCAGGGACACTTCTCTGAGAGCACTCAGACTGCGAGTCCCTCCCTGATGACCGATGTAAGCAACCGCTGTTTGATTGTCTGAACGCACCTGGACCGGAAGGCCCAGAACGTGCTGAGTCAGGAGAGCAAGCACCCGGCAGATGGTTCTCAGTTTCAGAATATTGGTGGGTAAGTGGGCCTCTTGAGGTCCCCACTGCCCCTGAAACTGCAGCTCCTTCCAGAATCCGCCCCATCCCGACAGACTGGCGTCCGCGGTGACAATTTTCCAAAGGAGGGTCAGGAAAAACCTGCCCTACCCAGATTGGTCGAGACCAACCACCACAGGAGGGACTGCCGGACCCGGGAGGACAACTGGAAGGACTGATCCAGCGACCGAGGCTGCTGGACCCAAGACGCTAACAGAAAAAGCTGAAGCGTTCTCGTGTGAATTTGGGCAAAGAGAAGAAACACTCTGTGTTGATGAGAGTCCAGGCCGAGACGAACCGACCCATCTTTCTCGGGGACTCGAATTCCAGGTCATAACCGGCCGACACTACCTCCTGGATCTATCTGCCTGGAACCACTTGGTTCCAAACCTGGGAGAAGTGTCGCAATAGTCCCCCCACCCGCACGGGTGAGGGCAGCCCCTCATTGCTGAGAGGGCTTATCAGCAGGTTTGGGCTTGGTGCCCCAG
Source organism: Gastrophryne carolinensis (assembly GCA_027917425.1). Lineage (NCBI taxonomy): Eukaryota > Metazoa > Chordata > Amphibia > Anura > Microhylidae > Gastrophryne > Gastrophryne carolinensis. The sequence goes on along the minus strand of CM051235.1, from coordinate 196,585,271 downwards.
GACTGAGTGGGCCGGCCACGGCCCCTCCCCCGAGTCCAACCTGCACCTCTGGTAGCGGGAAAGGAAGCCCCCCCTGCCCGCTCTGAATCCTCGAAAGGAAGGCCTACCGGAACCTGCCCCCCTAAAGGGGCCACGAGGCCTCTTGCGTTGTGGCATCTTACCACCCACGACTGAATCAATTTTCTCCCTAAACAGACGCAACCCCAAAAACGGGAGAGCTGTGAGCACCTTCTTAGAAACTGCGTCCGCCGACCACTGACGCATCCATACTGACCGGCGAATAGCCACCAGCATAGCCGCTGCCTTGCTACTCATAGCCAGCGCATCGTCCTGAGCGGATAGGACATAGGACACAAAAGATTCACACTGCTTAAGCGCAGTAAACTGTTTACAAGCGGGATTGAGATCCTCATATAGCCCCTGAATTAAAGACCTAATCGCCAATAGAAGAAGGGCTGAAGCACACACCGGGCGCAACGCTGACCCGGAATAAATAAAACCATGGCGCGCGTATTGGTCAATCCGACGATCTTCCCCATCTTTAGGGACAGTGGTCTCAGCAGACTGTACCATAGCCGTGCTGGAGAGCCCTAGCACAGGGGTATCGACGTCAGGAGGGACAGACCAAAGCTTTACCAACTCTGGCGGAAAAGGATAATGCTTTTCCCAACTGGAAGGGATTCCAGATAACCGCGTGGGATGTTCCCATTCCTTAAGGACCACCCTCTCAAAGTGGAGTTGTCTGGGAAAAACCCAACGCGGCTGAGGCTCCTTAAACAACTGACCCTTTGGCAGGGTGACAGCCTCAGGTGGATCTAAATTCAAAATTTTAAACATTTGAGCCAGAATGGAGGGGGTGTCAAAAACAACTCCCTCCGACCAATCGCCAATCGCATCAGCCTCAAGCTGATCTGCAGGCTCATCTGACTCCAACAGGAATTCTTCCTCGTTCGGGGATCCATCGGACCATTCCACAGGCTCACATAACTCGTCCTGTGGAGCCGAAGGACTGCTTTAACGGGCACTACTTTCCGGGGGCTGGCCGATCGTGCCGCCACCTCGGACTGCGAATCCCCACTTTTGACAGTGTCATGCGGGGTCCGGAACAGGGAGGGCGAGGTAAGCGATGATGAAGGTTGCGATGGGCCAGCAGCCGAAGCAACAGACTGGCGCGCAATGCTCTGCTTTGCACAAGGGATGCAAATACAGACATCATCAGCTGGGAGTAGAACCCCACAACTTACGCACCCCCCGAATGGCTCAGAAGAACCGTTTCCGGCAATAACGGAAGCCTCCATATGGTGATTTATGGTATTCTCAATTTTTGGGCTTTGAGGCATAAGCCAACCCGGGATGCCCCCTTATTTGTAAATGTCCCGGAAGGGAGGATTTTTATTTATATATATTTTTTTTTTTCAAAAAGGAAGGTCCCCCTTAATAATCTATATAAAAATATAGATTGTGTGTATATATATATATATATATATATATATATATATATATATATATATATATATTATATTTATTTATTTATTTATTTTTTATATATTTATTTATTTATTTATTTTTTTTAAATATATATACGCAAGTATATATAAATAAATATGTCCCAATTTAGGAGAAAAAGAGACTAGCCAGGCAATAAAGAACAGGCTACTAATTGAAGGACTCCCAGGATCTGTGGGGAAAAAACCACCAACAGTAAAAACCCCCAGAAACCAATGGCAACATGCAATATAACATACATACACAGCACCAAGTGCTTTGAAGAGGCAATAAAACTGGCCTCTGATTTTCCTCCTTATATATTTTTCCCCCTTTTTTTTTTTTTTTAAAACAAAAGTATATTTCCATTAAATATATTACTTTTTAATAAACAGTCAAACCCATAAAAATATAGACGGCCCCACCAGGTGAGGCCGCTTACCTGCCCCAGTAAGGCTTACAAAAACCCAGCACCCAACCAAAGAGGTGGTGGAGACAGGCAGAAAATGTCAGCGAAGGCAGGAGTGGCCAATTAAAACAAAGGAGAAAAGCGGAGGGGGGAGGGGAGCTGGATAAGGTGAGAAAAGCGCAGGCAGCCAAAAGCAAGCCTGACACCATACAGCCTGCCCCGGTCACCCCTAAAGCTCTGGCTCTACAGGCCAGCAGCAGCAGCCCGCAAAACAGAGACTGCCATATAAGGAGGAATCAAAGTCAGGCCATATGCACACTCACTTGCAGTGCAGCCTGACAACGTTGAAATAAGCAAAACACATGAACATACAGTAAACCATACACACATTACACATCCCTCTACCCCCCCCTCCCCCATAGTGAAGGGAGAAGGGACCGTAACGGGAGAGAAAGGGGCTACGGGGACCCTCGGGACAGGGGCATCCCATTTCCGGATCACCATGCCGGATAGCCGCATTGCCCCACGCATGAGGTCGAGCGGTAGGAGATAAGCTCCTAGGCACTTAAAGTGCCATCTACCATTTGCCCAGTGAGCAGCCTAGGCTGGGAGGCTTCCATTCCACCATCAAGGTATAAACACTCAAACCGGGCAGAAATAGACCAAAAGGGGGGTGCCGGGGTAGGACCCCGGCTACCTGTAAGCAGGAGACTTCAATCTTCTGTCTTGTCGTCAAGCAGAGAGAAAAATACTGGTGATTGAAGGGAGGTACCAGGTATATATAGGCCGGAAGGGGGCTCGTTACAAGACTTCCTCTCTGCACTACGTCACGTGGCGGTGAGTTAACCCATTAAGTGAAGAATATTTAAAAGTGAAGCGGGGTGTGTGGCACACCAAGAATTTAGGAAAATGGTGGTGGGCATTCAGTGCTGCAGATGCGGGGGCTGGATTCGGGGGAAATGTGGGTGTCTTTTTTTTTCTTTTGTTAAATCAGCATAAATCTCTATTTGGAGGGGGCAGGGCGGGGGTTAGTTTTTTTTTTAAGGAAGTGGCCTTTTAACACTAGAAAAGCTCCAGGCCCTGATAGAATTTCATTCCATTGTCTAAAATCTTGTGTCAGCCATCTATCCCCTGCCTTGGCAAATATCTTCCAAATCCCACTGGATAAGGAGATTGTACCTCTATATCTCAAAAAATCTATTGTAATCCCTGTTCCCAAGAACTCCAACCTGAAGGATACTAATAACTACCGACCTGTAGGCCCAACTTCAAGCGATAAAGTCATTTGAAAGACTGATGCTGCAGTTCTTGAAAAGTAACGTACAGTTAAAACCCATTCCAGTTTGCGTACAGAGCAAATAGATCATCTGAGGGCACAATCAACAGTACTAAACTCCTCTAAGACTGTTGAGATGGTGGAAAGACTGCAAAGAACATTCAAAACAGCAAAGGGGATAATTAGACCCCCCCCCCCCTCCTTCTGACCATTCAGGAACTTTACAAGACAAGAACAAAATCCAGAGTTGAACAAATTCAATCACCCTGATGAATTAGAACAGGGGTGTCGAACTCATGTTCACCGAGGGCCACATCAGCACTACGATCGCCTTCAAAGTGCCAGTTAATAACAAACATAAATCATTCAGATGTATGGTAACAGACTGATTTTTGCCCAGGACAGATGCAGAATTTTGCCCAGGACAGATGCAGAATTTTGCCCAAACAGACGCAGAAGGCTTTTGCCCAGAGATGATGCAGAGGCAGAATTATTTTTCCTAGGACAGCACTACAGTCATTTTTTTCCCATCTCACCTGGCAACAACCCATGCAGAAGATGTAACACCCTCTGCTGTGGCAGTTAGTTGGGTGGGTTAGGGCTTCTGTTGTGAAGTAAGAGCTTGTTGCACAGAGACACAGAATAGTTGCAGACACTACTCTTTAACAGACGTGCACCAGCCACTTTATAGGCCCCACACCTGGGATTAGAGGCGACACTGTGCTCTATAGTGGAATGCAGCTTACCAGTGCATCAGTTGGCAGCGCCTCACACATAAGCAAGGACATTCTGCCGGTGTCAGAAGCTGTGGAGTGACCAGGCCATTCAGAAGGGGCGCTCCCCAGCCACCACTGTTTGGTAGCTGTCAGATGGCAACATAAAAACGCTTGAGGGCTGCATTGTACAATATAAACATCAGGTTTAAAAGAAAGTTTCTTTTCTTCCCAGAAGCTATACAATTACTAAATAGATGTAATATTGAATGCTGTTGCAAAAATGTCATGCTAACTGAAAAAGGAGTGTATTTAATGCACAAAATAGGGTAGGGAAAGTGCTCAGAGAAAAAAATGTAATAAATACATATATAAAAAAAAGGAATATTATTTTTTATAGCTGTCAGAGGGCAATTCAGGTGGTAACACCAGGGAGGTTGCCCTGCACAAAATGGGGTAGGAAAAGTACACCGAATAATCACAGAAAACAAAAAAAATAAGTAAATACATAAATAAACAAAAAATAAAGAGTTTTTCCCCTGTTTAATTTGTTCCCGCTACAGGTAACTGCCTAATAAAAAATAGCCAGGGTGAACAAGAAGGGAGCTGCGTGGGAGTTCGGAGTGGGGAGGTAAAAATACATTATTTAAGAAGAATAAAGTTTTTTTTCAAATGTGTGTGTGTTTTACACTGTCCCATGGACCCCTATACCAGTTCATACTCTGTAACCCGTACCACCCTGGCCATTGGTGATGAGCCCGGCAGCCCATAGCATGGGCCGGTGCGGGGAACCAGACCTGTGCTATAGAGCATATGGGCTTGTGATGTTCAGGAACCAGGGGGCGTTTTTTTTGTTGTAAAAAGTAATAAATAGCCAAGAAAAAAAAAAAACTTCCCTGCTGTCACTTTCCCTGCTTTAATGAATGCCACAGGCAGTTTCAATATTAAATGGGATGCCTTTAAAAGTGGCATTTAGTAAAAAACGTAAAAATTACAATTAAAAAATAAAAAGTCAGGCTATTCTTCATTAGATAAAATTTGTATCCAACGAAAAATGCCCAAAAAAAATACCAAAAAATATAAAGGAATAAACCCACATGTTAAATGGAATGCCTTTAAAAGCCATATTTGGTATAACACTTAAAACTGAAAAAATACAATTAAAAATGGGCTATTCTTCCTTAGATAAAAATTGTATGTAATGAAAAAGTCCAAAAAGCAGCCAATCAACCAGCTTTTTCGTGTTTGAGCCGAACGCCGAACCCCGGCACGGACTTCTGGCTGAAGTCTGTGTTCGAGGACCCAAATTAGCAAAATTTGGTACAAACCCTTTGCGGTTTGGGTTAGCTCAACACTAGTCTTCAGCTAATGCCTAATGTCTGCTTTGCATTCTCTGTTGGGCTACTTCATATCCCTGACTTACTACTTTACCTCTGCCTAAAACCTTTTATTGGGTGCACAACTGTCACAATGCTGACAAGAAGTCTAATTGTGGAGAGTGGCAAAGTCAACATGGAGCTTGGGGCACTTGGCAGGCTGGGCTGAAGGAAGGGTTCGGGTCATGCAACCAAGGACAGGATTATGGAACTGCTAAGCAGAGGACAGACACAGCAAATATAAGCTTGGTGAATATGGAGTTAAGCTTGTAAGGTCGATGGCTAAGAACAGGTGGCGTCAGATTCAAGGTTAAGGTCCGGGCAAAAGGTGAAAGAGTTGGCAGTGGCAGATTCATAGTCCTAGGTCAAGCAAAAGGTCAAATCCAGGGCAAAACACAGGTTGTTTGGAACATGCCAGGAAACAAGCAATCTTCTGGTGCCATCTTGGTACCTCAGTTTTATATTTATAGGCCTATTCGGATCTGCAATTTACAGCCCTATGGGCACAAAAACTTGTGCATGTGCATTAGAACTGGGCTACTATGTACACTCCTGACGATCTTATGACCATGACCTGGGTAGCGCCAGCTGCAACATCTATCCCCACCACTAGAGGCTTAGGGAGAAGACCTGGCCTATTCTGGGATTCTGGGTACTGTTGTTTTTTTGGGCTTTTCCTAGCAAGGCTTCTTTCTTAACATCTAACATGCGCCCCCCTTGAACTTTGCTAGCCAATAAGGTTTACTGGGTGTACAGCTGGGTACCAGCTAACAGAAATGTGAATGTGCCACCAATTAGTAATTTGCATAATTTGAGGCTTCCTATTTCTCTTTAACAAAAGGATTGTCCCAAATCAGGATTCCTAGTGGGTGGGAGTCTAAGCATACCAAAACATAGCTTCAGGAAGCGCCATCTTCTGGGGATTACTGGTTGTTCACCATGCTATTGGGGAGAACAACAACAGCCAATCAATTATGGTAAGTTTGAGAGGAAGGTCAAAATGGCATTCCTCCGACATTCCTAAAATCTGACGCTTTCTTCTGTAATTCCATCACAAACGTCTGGCAGGGCGACTATTTCTTATACATTCCGATCTAGCCTAGTTATATGATCTCTCCAGGCGATCAGGCATCTGAAAACAAGAGCGGCCAGCCTCAATGGAAGATTGACAAGAGGCCACTAATGTCCTTTGGCCTATTCACAAACAGCTGCTTAGCCCACGCAGGAGTAAAGTGAGATCACAAGAGCAGCCTTCCCTTTATAATTAATTACAAGCAACAATTAGCACAGTTCTCTCAGTTTTCATTGCCGGCAAAATAAAAACTTGGAGGGATGAGGATGGGTCTAAAAGGAGCAAGCATGTTTATGGAGAGGGGCCTGACACGGCAGGTAACAAGATAGCCGTTAATTAATAAAACTGACAGGTGAATGGTCCACTCTCGAGTCATCATTAGACATTCGGTAATGAAATCTCGCCTATCTGTAGCAGCATCCGCCCTGGAGCTAGTGAGTCAATTAACTTAATGCTATGCAAATAAGACGGCTCCCCCTCGTTATTAGCTTAAAGGGCACGATTGTTAATAGTATAATTGGGCCTTCAACAGGGTAATTAGACATGACTTTTTCCATTAGTCTTACAAGGCTAATTATTGTTGATGGGAGAGGGGAGACCTTTGCCGGGAAGGAGAGAGGCAGTTTGCCATGGCAAATATAGACTTAACTGTCTAAGAGAAACCAGGAGATGACATGAGTGACTGTAGAGAGCAAATGGATTGCAGACATACATAGAAAAATATAGAATGACCTATGCTGGGCTGGAAGCAGCACTGGACACATGCCTATAGGTACTGCTGGTGAAGGTTTATCTATTCTAGGTTCATTAGAAAAATAATAGAGATGACGACGTAGGAGACAGCTTCTGCCATAGCACTCCTTTCGCCAATCAGGGAAATGACTTGCTCCTTCCTGATTTAGGAAAAGAGCAGGTGAATAGTGCTTACAGCCTGACTGAAAAGGGAGGATAAATCATTCTCCAACTTTTTCAGACTACAGGAGGCTCATGCTGACATTGTAATAATGAAGATCTTTGAATGCCTAGTTTTAGGAAATGCTGAATGGCTGGTAAAATCAATCCTTTGCAGTTTGAATAGGACAGCAGAGACTCGGACAGTATGGTCCTCTATTATGGCATATAGACCTGCTAATTCTTATGCCAGAATTCTTGTTCTTCTTAAATTTTAGTTCGCCCTTTAATCTCATCAAGTTGGGCATACTTGTCAACAAGCTGGAGGAGATTCCTGTACTGGCCAACATCTATGTTTGGAAGCGTTCCAAGTGACTGGACTCAAGAAGCCAATATTGCGCTGCAAAACATTGCAAAATGTTAACCAAGCTTTTTCACTATGCACCAATGACTGCACCTCCCTTTGCTGACACTGGGGCATAGAGAGGGGGGAGAATGGCAGGCATGAGGGGGCTGTGCTACAGAGCAAGGGTGAGATCTCAGCAACAACATACCAGGATTAAATTAGTTGCATGGCCGGTAAGGAAACCTTGCTTTAATTTTACACTTAGCCTGGAGAGAAATGCAAATGGCAGCAATAGGGTAAGCTCTGTCTTAATTGTATAGCTTTTAAATCAGTTGCCCAAGTGGAGGCTATAGTATCGCAAGGGCAGAACATGGGCTGAGTGCAGGGGCTGTGGAGTACAGAGGGGAGGGGTGGGAGGCAGGCGACAATTAAAGAGGAATGAGTGAATTCTGATACAGGCTCAGGGTGAAGTGGGCTTCCCAGCTGGCACCAAAGCAATGTGACCTACTGGGAATTCTCCCATGCCCAGTCTGCCCTTGGCTGCATCACTCCAAAGCTCTACCAGCCGAGGTTCAAATCAAATTTTAATCACACCCTGGCAAAATACAATTCTGTGAGAATCTCACCTGTAGAACTGGTATTATATGCATACAGCACGTCCTGCTCCCGAACATATTCATAACGTATGGGTATACCTCCGCCTTCAGCGCCGTGCACTGCAGATCATGAAGAAAACAAGCTCCTCCCGGCCCTACATATACCGGAGGACCTCCCACAATCCCCAGCATTGAAAAGCAGTGAGAAGAGAAGCCAGGAGAAACAAACCACCCAGAGTGTCTGGCAATAACACCAAGTGAGTCCAATCACCATACAGGGGATCCAGAACAAAGTGAAACCAGGGTGGGGTGGAGCAGGACGTGCTGTATGCATATAATATCAATTCTACAGGTGAGCTTCTCACAGAATTGTATTATTCTAAGCATACAGCACGTCCTGCTCCAGAACATATTCATAACGTATGGGAAATCCAATAGCAGTGTCCACAATAGGGTGGGATCCCCATGAAAAGGCACAGCCAACAGTAAAGCGCTGTCACCCTTAACCATGCTATCAACAACGAGAGCAATGCTCTAACCTCAACCTTTGAATCTTGTAGAGGGAGAACTGAGCTCAAGCAGCGGACTGGCCAGCTTGATCGCCAGAACATAGTGCTACAGGGCAAGCCAAGCACTAATAGTACAAGAACGAATAACAATAGGGAGGAAGAATCTTCCTCTAAAAGAATAGGCCAAAATAACTGTCTAACCATGCCGCTACATGAGGGGGTAGCCATGGTAACTCAAAACTTTTCCCAACAGGGAATACATTTCCAGGTCACAGACGGAACCAACAGAAGTGCTAACAACAATATTCAGCAGAGCCAAAAGAGTCCTACAGGTCCGGAAGGACGACCAACCAAAAAGGACCAGGCCAGAGGGCCCTAAATCCATGGCAACAATCAACCCGGTACTTCAAGAAGGGGGCACCGGTAGACCCCAAGATAAGATCCCATCAGGGACGAGACAGTTCCGGCAGATCTCTAACCCCAGTAGAGGGGCACAGATCCCTTTCATCTCATAGTAAATTAGATCATAGTCCCGAGACCAGAGGATCCGTCCAAGGCAGAAAGGACGAAATAACGACTGAATCCAACTTAGAGTGAAGCGGGTACCCTCACCTCATGGTATAGATCTATACCAAGGCATGCATATATATAAGAAAATATATATAATGACTAGGACCACCAATAGTGCCGTTCCTTATGGCACACCACTGCCTGGAGTAACCTCCCCAGAGGAGCAACTTGATGGAGGGAGCAGGTCTGACAGGGACCTGACTAAGACCTGTGGGAACCCTTGGTAGGGCTTCAGGATAAGTCCTCCCCCAAGGGGGGAACTAGGGATCCCCCAGGAATGCTCCTGAGCAGACCCTGAAGAATGCAAACAAAAGATTGGATCAGGTCTCGTAATAGAAGAACAGATCAGGCCCCAACCATAGACCGAGTCAAGTAGTGAGCCCATACCAAACACTGCTTGTAGGACCCTAATCCCAGGAGCAGATACCTTCCCATCAGGGAAGGAGCTTAGACCCAGCGAATAGCATAGGGACAACATAAGCTAAACCAGCGTGGCAGAAGGAAGAAAAATAATGAGAAAGACAAAGTCCAGAGCCTCCAAGGAGCAAGACACCCCGAGATCCGTGAAGCCCCCGATCCTGCCAACGCTAAGGTAGGTCTAAAGTAAAGGCACCATACTATGTTAAAAATAGTCCTCATGAGGGAACTTACCGTCCAGCTGTACTCAGCCGGACTCCCTGAGAACCCACACCCCACTGGGCCTCCCAGGCCCCAAGCATAAGGTGCTGCTTGCCATCAGGGACTAGCGCAAGCTCTCCCCGCGCCCGGTAGGGCAAGGGTATAACATCTTCTAGTAAACTACCCAGCCAGAACCACTAGCCCCAACCAGGGCAGACCAATCTGGCCAATAACAGGGGTAGACCCCTGTAATAGAGGCGGGGTCCCACAGAACCCTGCCAGTGTGAGCCCAGAGGCACAACAGAGAACCTCCCAAGGGAGGGATACTTCAGGAGGGACAAGGAATATCAAGTCCCCTAAGGAATCAGAGCTCCCCTGGACAAGATCCAGGCCCAAGAATTCCGCAAGAACAAGGAGCAACCACTGTCCTATTAAGGCAAAAAGTCCCCCAATGGACGGGTACAAGAAGGAATAGTCCCCAACTAGGACCCACAACATGCTCCTTATGACCAAAAATCACCTAGGAAACCCGAACCTTCAAGGTCCCTTCCTAGGAACCCCCGGGGGATTCAGAAGAAAAGGCCCCCTTTGTCATCCTGCCAGATTAGGTACCATGGTAACCAACAGGGAAAGGCTAAGAGTATGGAATGCTCCCCCACGGTACTAACGAGTAACCAGTAGAAGAATAACCGCCTCCACAAGGAGTAAGGTAAGCAGACCCAGACCCAGGGTGCAAATCCCTCATCCAGGGCTAATGGCTAAGTCACCTCAGAGCCCAAAGATCCCCGAGACAAATGGTGTTAAAGGACGAGCCGCCAATCATCTCACCAGAAGCAAAGCTGTCTGGAGGAATCACTATACAGGACGGAGGACCAGAGGTCTCATACCCGTAAACTCCTTATAGCCAAGGAAAAAAGGGCACTGGGTGAAACCTACGCCTGGTGTAAACCAGGGACTAGAGGGTGGAGCCGAGTAGGGCTCCGGTTTTGTCAAGTTCCATCCCCTAAGCTCTTCGTGAGGGAACAGGCGAGCCTGATAGGTCCCCTGTAAAACGCCCCTTGGTGCTGTGTGAGCCATCACACCCTTCCTGAGCCCAGTGCATACAAGGGCGCAACAGGGGGCTTAGTTTAAGTCTCAACGGTGTTAGTGAACACCAACACGTAGAGGGCTCAGTATCGAAATCTAAACACGCCACCAGCAACCAGAGGGCCCCTGGGGCATGGGGCACAGACAGCCCTGTCAAGGGCGCCAGGCCGAAAGCTTATGGTACAGATGCCACACCCCTAGGTGTTAGGCAGATAAACTCCCTCATCCTAGAAGGGAGAGAGGGGCAGACCCGCTCAGGGGCCCCAGATTCTATATGATAATGGCGTTCAACAGGGAAGCCATACCTGACAGGCCCAGTTAAGCCTGCACCCATGCCCGAAGAAGGGCATGGAACCATAGTCCTCCTAACCGCCTTATGGAAGGACCACCCAGCAAACACCATTCCATCTCTGGGGGAACTACCTAAAGCCACCAGAGCGAGGCAGGATGCCTCCTGATAGGAGTAAGGTGCAGTGGCCATCCCCTCACCCAGGTAGGTGAGGGCGTCCCATCATGCATGAGGGAATTCAGGGGAGGAAAAGGACTTAGCCCGACCGGAGGGCCCCGGGCCTTGAACGTCACTCCTGGGACAGGAACCCGAACCAGACCCAGCAGGGGGCAACCCCGGTTCCTGCTCAACGGAATGATATGGAGGGGGAGGGGTCTCCCTGCTCCGCGGGGGGCGCAACGGCCGCCTCTGACTGGGTGGACTGTCCTGTTTCTCAAATAAGTCCAGACGTGCCCCAAACAGGTGATGCCCTCTAAAGGGGAGCCCCGTCAAGATCCTTTTAGTGTCATCGTCTGCCCCCCACTGACGAAGCCAGAGCAGGCGACGTATAGCCACCACTTGGGCAGAAGTCCTAGCACACATTTTGATGGTGTCATCCAAGGCCAAAAAGATAAATTTAACAAAAATATCGCAACTAGAGAGTGCATAAAACACCTCCCAGGGTAAATCTTCAGGCTGATGCTCCAGTGACTTTCTTATAAGAGTCTTAGCGGCCACTGCCGTGATAGCCGCGGCACAGACAGGGCGCAGCGCCGTGCCAGCACAGGTAAAGGCGTGGGAAGCGAGCCTATCGATACGCCGATCCTCGGCGTCCCGCAGGGAGCTGTAAGCCGGAGATGTAAGGAATGGGGGGTTAGGGACCCCAATAATCGGAGCGTCCACTACTGGGGACAAGGACCAAATATCTACCATCTCGGGGGGAAAAGGGTATTTCCAAACCCAGTCCTCCGGAGTCTTTTGAAGAGCAGCGGGACATTCCCACCCTTTAAGAACAAGAGCATGGAAGTGAGCCTGCTCGAGAAATTCCAAGCGCGCAGGCGCGGTATGAAAGCGCCCCCCTCTCGGCCTGGATACCGCTCCAGGAGGCGAAACTGACAATACCTTAAAAATCCTGAGTAACATCCCGTCCAAGACATTCAGACCAGCATCATCCTGACCCCTCGGTCTCTCGTCAGGTGAGCCTAGGTCAGAGAACAGGTCCCCTTCTTCCGACGTGGTACTAGCACGTATAGACAAGGACTCCTCAGAGCCCATAGCACAGGCCGAAGCCGCGGGAGAAGAAGGCCGTTGTCTAACTGGGCCGATTCGGTCAGACAAACCTTCCACGATCTGGGCCAGCGTGGGCCGCCTAGGAGAGGGATCTATTTGTAACTCCCCACTTGTACAAGACTCGACAGGAGTGAGGTTTAGGGAAGGGGGAAGGGGTGGGAAGGAGCGAAGAACAACCGCAAGCGTCGCTCGCAGTTCCAGCGTCTGTTCAGAACATGACGCGCAGACACGTGCCCCGTCCGCCTCGGCATGGGGGAGACCGCACGATATACACAATCGGTCCTGTCCCAAGGGGACCCCGGTAACACAATCCTGAGATGCCTCCATATGGTGATTGTTTAAATATAGGATGTCGATAGGGATTTATGCCGTAAGCAACCCTGGATGCCCCAACTACCCGCTGATCAATGTGGGAGATTTTGGGAAGGCCCGCTCCTTATACTTATGAGTATAGCAATGTATACGTATAAAGTAAATATATGGATAGGTATATATGTATATGAGGCCGGGAGAGGCCGCCGGGAACTCAGCGTCTGAAAGACACAATGGGAAAGAGATGTCAGGAACATGCGCAGATGGGCAGACAATAATGAGAGGGATTCGCCCGTAAGGGCACTTACAGCTCAAGTGGAGGAGGAGACCACCACGACGCGTGCGCGGGAAGCTAACCAAAATGGCGCCCGGCGAAGCTCGAAGAGCAGGTTAAATACTCCGCCGTGACGCGGAGCGCGCCAGACAAAGGCCCCGCCCATTCTAAAGAGCGCGAAGCTCTGAAGTAAAAAATAAGGCAATGGTGCAACCAGCAGGCCTAACGTACCATAGAGCGGACACAGACAGTAAGCGCAGGCACCGCGGCAACAATATTAAGTGGCAATCAAGTAAAAAACACACAGGGGCAGCCGAGAAAGGAGCAAGCAGCGCGGCCCTGACATCTCTGAGCTAATAAGGGCAGAATAGAAGCCACGAGCGTGACACCCTGGTACACTGGGACCGCCACACGCATACCCTCCCCCCCCCCTTTCTTTTCCCCCAAGTGGACGGGGAAAAGAGGAGGGAGAATGGCGACCCGATAATAGGGTTCAGCACTACGCGGGGTACGGGACAATAATGCGGGAGGGGCATCCCTTGGAGGCTCACCATCAGCCTAAACCGCCTACCCTATGGTTGGGGAATTGCGGTGGAGTCTAGCTCCATAAGCACACCAGGTGCTGCCTACCTTCACCTGACCCGCGCAGCCCAGGCTGGGAGGGAAAATTCACAATGAGGATGGGTGGAAATACTCCCGCAGGGCCTCGGGCTGTCAAGCCCCGCTCGCCTGCGAGAGCGTGATACTTCATGTCTTCGCAGTTTCAGCACTGCAGAGAAATCTGGGGATTGTGGGAGGTCCTCCGGTATATGTAGGGCCGGGAGGAGCTTGTTTTCTTCATGATCTGCAGTGCACGGCGCTGAAGGCGGAGGTATACCCATACGTTATGAATATGTTCTGGACGTGCTGTATGCTTAGACGTGCTGTATGCTTAGACTATAACAATTTAAACCATCTATCGGGTCCCCCTGTAGAACTACTAGGTGTCAAAATAAGGTTTATCTTATGGGTTATCCACCACTCCCACTTCCATTCTTCTTGCCTACTTGCTGAACCCAGTAGCCAAACTAAATACAATGGATGATGTGACAAATGTACTTGAATAATAAAACTGATTCAGATTTTTTTTTATGCCTACATTAGAGGAGGAGAAGCAGGTGTTACCCTAAAACATCTAAGAAGGGTACTTTGTTGGGACTATTGGCTAACACATCTTGAATGATAAGAATGGTGAACTTCAGAAATTCCATTTTTCTGGGACGTCATTTATTTGATTTTCTTAAAAACAACCAACATTATGCGGGCAGTCACTGTAGACTCTGTAGCGCAGCCTCGGGGCTCTTCCTCTAGAGAACAGATGGATGGAAAGGCGACACGTTTGGAGTCATTTATATAAAAATATATCCAATCAGACTAATGAAGATGCCGCACAGCTCTGTGATTATGTATGGCAGGGGCAAGGCTTCCTTGGGGCAAGCATATGTGCGCTCTACCTATTAAGCAGCCGCAGCAAATTTTCCGCTATGACTTAGGGCAAGTTTGTTTTTTTTGGCCCAGTTTTTTCTATGCTGATTATTGGCAGGTTTGGATTATGCTTCTTTGTACTGCAGCAAAAGTAGAACTTCCAGCACCTGATGTTTTCAGACCAGTTAAAGCAGTTTATGTGTTGTTAACACACTGGGGTTGATTCAGAGCCAGGTGAGAATTCTCACTCTTTTGAGGGAGAATACTGCCATTCACTTTCATTGGTTTTGATTCACTAAGAGTTGAAAAAAATTCTTATGGTAGTAAAGAATCCAATTCATGAAAAAAAAGCCTGAGAATGTCACTGTTAGTGAATCACCTGATAGGAAGACAATGAAAGTCAATGGCACTTTTTACTCCTGAGAAGGATTGAACTTTTTGCTCCCATTTACTAAAGTGGCTTGGCTTTCTATCTGGTGAAATGTACCTGACATTTGTTTTATTGCTGCCTATTTTGACCATGTTTCTGCCTGACTCATTGAATAATATGTTTCTGCTTTTTGCCGTTCCTGAGAAGTCTTTCTGCATTCAGTGCACATATTAGAGCCCCAGCATGCAAGCCTTACCAGCTGGCAACAAGTATTCTGTCTCTAAAATCTGGTTAATCAGAGGTCTCTGCAAATTTATATGGAATCTGCACACAGAGGCTAGACACTTTTTTGAGTGTGGTCTCTACTCTTATCTATGAGAACCATACATATACATAAACAGATCTGCTGGCTTACCTGAGGATGCCTCTATACCTATGGTGCTGCACTTCTCGGGGTGGAGGAGTTGATGCCACCCAGGGCAGGCTCCAGGTTTATGTAGGGCCTTGGGCGGCATGGTCTCAGTGGGACCCTTTGTGGTGAAGAGTCGCGTCACATCACCAAGGGACGGCCCAAATCTGGATGCCCCCTGGATGCACCGCCATGTCAGTCATTGCTGACGCGCTACGAGGAGATGTGGGCACCAGCTGTGGCGGTGCCCTTCCAGTCCACCAGTCAAGTGCTGACGCACAGCCCTGATACCACCGCATGGAGCTGTGGCTTTCCCCTCACATACAAATGAGGTGGCAGCTGCTCAATAAGTTTATGATTGACCAAGGCACTGTGGGGTGGGACACATAGTCATGAACAAAACTTAAAAGAGCCCCTGTATGCCATGTCCATGCCATGTTAAGGTGTCTCTGTGAGTGGGTAATGGCGATGACATGGTGAGAGCAGTGACAGAGAATGATGGGTACAGACAACTTTTGGGGTCAATTCCTTAAGTGGGAGAAATGTCTTCCCCTTAAAATTAACCTATACACTAAAGTGGAGTGTGTGTGTGGGGGGGGGGGTGAGTGCCACAAGTTCTGCCGCCCCTCAAGGCATACCTTAGGGTGAAAGTTTGCTTTGAAGTACATTTGTTATCAAATCTGACCCTAAACCCCTTCAAACCCTATTCATCAGAACCGATATCAAGAAAACCAGCACCATCGGTACGGCCCTTCCCTTCCACAAAAGACCCAGATTTAACCATTTGTTTTGTTACAAGATCAATACAAATGTGTTTTATATTCCATTGCTAAAGTGTCAATTGTGATTTGCATGACTCTGTCCTCTAAGAACAATGGTAAACTATGTTGTTATTTATGAATATGAACCGTATTTTATTTTTTTTTCTTTTCTGTACTTTCAAAAGGAAGGCTATCCATTTGAGAGAATAGCCCCACCCACCCTGTTAAGCATAGTCATAAGCATAGTAGGCAGCAGTAGGGGGACTGGAGGAAATGTTGTCCCTTACGGAACAGGATTTCCCTACGTTGATGCAGGTTTGTGGTAAGCACTCTTTTCCTCTTAAAGGGAAAGACCACTTTTAATTGCATTTTTGAAGGTATACCATATTTACAAGGTACGTGGTTTTCATGCAAGGTTTTCAATGGATGCCGGCCTTACACAGGCCGCATCCACCCACCAGAACCAGGGCTGTGGGAGAACGATCAGCCATGTGAGAGAAATGAACCGTTCCTTTACCAGCCTTTCACATTGGTGCAATAAGATGCACCAACATTTTAACCCCAAATGTGGGGGAGAATGGAGTGGCATATTTTTGTGTGTCAAACCCATGTCCTCAAGGTGCAGAGCTTATCTAAAAGATGTTTTTATTATGTTGGCAAATTTGTTGCTATTGGCAACATACACCAAATCTATAAGAAGAAGTGAGTCCAGCTCACACACAGAACACTGCAGCTGGGAATTTGTAAGCGTGGGTCAGCTCAATCAGCTCAGTAGCGGGCATAGCAGAAACGTTCTGTGTCTTTAGGACTCATTTATCTCTTCTTGTAGATCTTGGAAAAAAATACTATGAAATGCTCAGCACATTGAAGACATCCCTTTGGCACAGTAAAGATACACTTTTAAAAATGCCATTGAAAGTGGACTTTCCCTATAAACCTATTTAATAACAGACTTTTGTTTTTTTTACCTGTTTCCTCAAAGCCTGGCCGAAGGGTCTACCAAAGATGGCTTGCTACTTTTGTTATGGCACTCCCTTAGAGTCCTAACATCAATATCGTGATGATTAGCTGATGAGGGCCAAAAAGGTTGAAACATGTCTACACAAGTAGGGAAATTGTGAATGTGTATAATAAAAAAGCTGTGACTAATTATTGTACTTTCGAGTGGACTGAGGCACGAAAGGATTATTTGCATGCCTTAAAGCAGCCAAAATGACCATTTTGTCTCTCACCCCTCCAAATAAGGATGTCCAACCTCTGGAGGCCCTATAGGAAGCCTATAAATTAGGCTCAATACCTTACATGTTCTGGAGTTGGGGGAACTATATTTGCTAGAGGTGGCCCCTTGAGAAGCATGCAGTAAACATTATGACCAGTTTTGTGATTCCCATAGGGCTTTTATTGGAAAGGCATTCCCCAGATGTTAGATACAACAGCTCCTTTTATTTTAAAGGGACAGGGCAGGCAAAGGCAATTGTTAGACGGGCTACATCTGGCACTGTCCTAAACTGTTTTTAATTTTTTAGAAATGGTTGAGATATCGAGGTTTAAAGTTTCACCTCATAATTTATCTTTTAAAGTATTTGGGCGTGGCTCTTGGCTCTGTGATGCCGCATAATAATCAGCATAATGGGCGGGGTCTGTAAGGCAGGCATTCTCATCACCCTGGCTGTTCTCCCTCTCCTCCAGTGTCCACAATCTGATGATGCAAAGCTTTAGAACACCAGCTTAGCCCTATGATTGGTGGTCTATAGCAAAGGAATTCAGGAGGTGTGCCACTATACTTTGCCTTGTTTCTTCTTTCAGAAGCAGCTGTGTTCTGATAGGAAGGGAAAGCGCAGTCATAATGAGGTGAGCTGCTGAATGACAGTTTATGCACTTTGCCTACAGAGTCCCTTTAAACAAATCATTAAAAACTAGATGGAACAAGCACACACTGGTTTACATTAGATCCAATCTGTTCAAAAACAGCTCTGAAAATTGCACTGCATTGTGTGCGTGTACCACGAAAAGAATAACAACATCTCCCTGTAAATGGGGATTAAATGGCTTTCCTTCCTCGAATGCGTTTAATGAAAATATTGTGTTCCGTACAAGCGATGTGTTTTCGATCGGTGTTAATGTTTGCCTAACCTTTATTGAGCTTGTCCTAAATTCTGACCTCCTGTTATGTGCTCCGTGCCGAGGCGCCGATGCTCTCCCGCCTATCATTCTATAGCGGATAATTGGGACAGGCTTTGATGGCCTGCTAGAAGAGCGCTGAGCACAGGCCTTCCTCCAGGGGCCCGCTTGCCTTCTTGCTGTAAAACATTTTATTAAACTTTGTCAATAGCAATTTCTAGGGTAAATATGCCTTGTCTTCCTGCTGGTGTGGAAAATAGTGCTGTTCAAGCAATAAGGAGAACTGAGAAGATGATCCTATCAGATAAATTAGATACAGGTAACCCATAGTCTTATGGGAACTCTGAGGCTCTAGCATGCCCTGGCAAGACAAGGTGGAAATGTCCTTATTTAGCAACTTTTCTCCAATGGAAATACAGCCTACACCCATAATCCCCTTTTGCCTGACTGGGTACATAGTAGGGGCAACTGGGCATCCCTGCTTAAGCCTTTGGCGATGGAGAACCCAGGGATGCAGACCCGCAGGAAGAAGGTAAGAGGGGAAGGGTGAGGGAGGAGCAGAAGACATGATGGAAGGCTCTCTGACTCAAGGTTCTGGCAGGGGTGACAATGGGACAAGGTTGTACTTTCTTTCAGGTTCCTCCATGTCACACTACTCAGAATGTGAGTAGGTCCTGTTCCTCTTCCCAGCTGCTACATGCTAGGATTTCTCCTCATTGCGGTTACACAAGGATTCATCCCAAACTCTGGCAACACCCGGAGGCACCATTTATGCACCTTTTAGGCACAACAGGCCTGCCAAGTATTTCGTTTCCTGCAGAACTCCCAGGGAACACATATTTCTTCTCTATCTTATTCTTAACTCAAAAGAGGTTTCCTCTCTATTCCACTTTGTGTGTTTTGTACCCATTTAACACATTCCTTCTTCATCTTTTATATACATAACCTTTTCTCATTTCCACATCCCCTCTGTTTCCCTGTTTTTCCCTTTTACCTCCATCTATTTTTTCCACATTTATTCTATGAGACTCCAGGACAGGCAACCTCGCTCCCCCGGGGCACCCAAATCAGCTGTGTGAAACACCCCAGGTCGCCCCAAAAACTCACCTTTGTTTCTGGTCCAACGGCACATGTGCTACTGCAGGTAAAGGTAATTGTGGGCTACATTTGGAACTGTCCTAAATTGTTTTCTGTTTTTAAAATGAAGCAGAAATGACAGAGATATAGAAAGTTTACAGGTTCACTATATGATTTCTCTTATGGAAAAGTGGGCGTGGCCATTGGATCTGTGATGCTGCATAATAATCAGCTCTCTGCACTGACTGGAGGAGGAGGTGGGAGGGGCCAGCAATCCTGGCCTGCTCTGCTGAGCTGATTGGGGGATGGGGTGAAAAAGAGAATGTTACTGGCAGAACCTGTAAACCTCAATATCTCGGCCATTTCTTCAATTTAAAAACAGAGAACAGTTCAGGACAGTGCCAAATGTGGTCTGATGCAATGGTGTAAATGTTTTTTGCCTGCTGTAGCATGTTAAAGCGGAACAAAACCAGTAAATTTGACTTTCCTGAGTCCTGTTCTGTGACCCTGGGGCATCCCAATTCCTGCCCCAGGGCACACATAAAAACTCACCTTTCTCTGCTCCAACGGAGCACGTGCAAGCTCTCATCCAATTAGAGCCCTTTGACTTGACTATGTAACACAGTGGCATTACAGATGAATTGTAGCCAGAGTAGACAATGATAATTGATCGTGAGAGGGAAAAATGGGTCAAATGCACCAAAGCTGGATCAGGAACTGCAAGACAGAAAAACTGGACTTGGGGCTGGTAGGCCCTGGAACAAGCAGGTGGAATAACATAACAGCCTTAAAGTGGACCAAAACCCACCCTAGAGTTTATGAGACTCCAGGACAGGCATACTCGCTCCCCCCGGGGCACCTAAAACACCCCAGGTCACCCCAAAAACTCACCTTCGTTCCAGTTCCAATGGCACATGCGCGAGCAGCGGCCGCATCCCCGTTATCCCTTTAGCAGGGTGTGTACCCGTGCTAGGCATTTGTGAGTGGCCAGCGTGGGTATGCTCCCTGTTAAAGGGTAGCGGGGGATGCAGCAGCCAGCGTGCTAATTGGACGAGAGGGCTGCGCATGCGCCGTAGGGCCGGGGAAAAGTAAGTGAGATCGGGTGACCTTGGGGGGTTCACACAGCAGTGCATCCCCGATCTTTGGTCCACTTTAAAATGCTACTGCAGGCAAAGGAAATTGTTACACCATTGCATTGGGCTACATTTAGCACTGTCCTAAACTGTTTTTTATTTTTAAATTGACGCATAAATGACCGAGATATCGAAAGTTTACAGGTTCACTATATGATTTCTCTAATAAAAAAGTGGGCGTGGCCCTTGGATCTGTGATGCTGCTTAATAATCAGCTCTCTGCGCTGACAGTGCTAAATCTGGAGGAGGAAGTGGAAGGGAGGGATCAGCAAGCCTGTCCCACTCTGCTGAGCTGATTAGGGGACGGGATGAAAAAGAGAATGTTACTGGCATAACCTGTAAACCTCGATATCTCTGCCATTTCAGCTTCAATTTAAAAAACGGAAAACAGTTTAGGACAGTGCCAAATGTAGCCTGACACAATAGAGTAACAATTACCTTTGCCTGCTGTATGGCTTTAAGGTAAAGTTTGGCAAGGTCACCGCTTTTGCAGTCAAGGGGCCAGCGTTTCATTAAAAGAAGTATTCCTCAATCGCCCTAGGTGGCCAGCCCTCAAAAAGCCAATAAAAGCTAAAATACAGGTCCATGGTAAGCTATACGTAGGAAGCCATGGAGGAACATAGTGAGCATTTTGAAGCGGCAAGAGCCAAGTCATGAAGTCAGCATATAATATCGATCACCCAAACTTGAGGAGGGATGAAAATAAAACTGATGCAATCTGAGGAAGCAAGTAGCCCTGCATGATAGAGATTGACAGCTCCTAAGCCTGTCCTCACACACGGCCGCCTGGCGTGCCGCCTCAGCAAGGAGGCCCAAAGGGCAAAGGTAATGTACTTTTTAGATGGACTTGCTTCCAAAGTAATTGCTTCTGGTCTGTCATGAGACTGACTGCAAACTGAGTAACAGACTTTCATAAACTAAGTTTTAACCCACAAGGAGGCTGGGATGACCCTTCGATTTCCCCACCAAATGTAATTCACCAAAGCCTCTCGAGCAAGTAGGCTTCAAAGCCCAGCCTGCAGAGCATTTGTATTGCCACCGCTGATGGAAATGCTATTAGGTCAGAGGGGGCCCTTTTGCTTGAAGGTAAAAAGAGAAGAACCTGTTTCATTTTCTGCCAGTTTTTACCTTTTTATTTCTGAAAGGCAGCAGAGATGCTTCCTCCATCAACGCCATTTAAAGCCCTGACCTTTACTGAATTCCCATTTCAAGCTTCATGAGTTTGGTGAATAGACCAGCCATGATTGTTCCTGCTTACGTGGAAGAGTCTTAAATATCACTGGCTGAACCTGATCTAAACGTGAAAGGTGGATTAATAACAGGGGTTAACCAGGTGAGCATGTAGTTGGGATCAGCCAGTTTTAGTGATGCCACGTGCCTGATAACTGGACATGGACAAAACTACTTCACAGTCTTAACACCATTCATAATACATGTCATTTGTGACCTACCTTTTGTTCCCACCCCTTATCCTTTAGATTGTAAGCTCACAAAGTCAGAGCCCTCATTGCCAATGTATTTCAGTATCAATGTGTATTTCTACACTTCAGAATTCTATATTATTTGTTTAACCTTGTCTGTACTTTCTCCTTAATACCGTGCATAAACAACAATAATATTGATATAAGATTAGATTTGGTCATGGGTATACATAACATAATCACAAACTACTTTATTCTGCCTAGAATATATGTTTGCAAAAGTAGAAGGGATTTCTCTTGACATGAGTGAATTAAGGAGGAATAGGTATACTTAAAAATACAATAAATGAATACAACATTGATAAGGTAATACACAACTAAATACATAAACAACACTATATACATACTATAATAGATAAATATATGCTATACTTATTAGACAGGAGGTAATGTTTGATAAATATACACAATATAATTCAAAGCAAGGCAGCTTTCAGGACAGAAGTATAATTACCCCAGCAATTTATTTATTATTGTATTCTAAAGTATTAAACGTATTTCCTTTCTGGCATCAGGGTGGATGAGGGGTGGGGACAATGCAAGTGGATATTGAATACCTTGGTAAAGTAGTGGGTCCAGTTGTAGGTAGGTTGTACGGTTGTATACGAGAGTCTTGTACAATGTTGGTAGTAAAAAGGGGGTCCTATGGCTATAGCAAAGCTATGGGAAGTGCATGTGTTTGTATAAGGGGCACTTGGACATTTAGAATGGCATTAAGGTTGTATGCAAGGGTCACAGCATGGTATAAACAGGGCCCCAGGAGGAAGGTGGGTGACAATGTATAGTTATACACTGGACTATAGAGCTTTGGTAATAGAAAAAACAGACCTAGAGAAGTAGAAAAAAGTTGCCTTCCAGTGATTTTGGGTCTCCTGGTATCTATAAGCGCTCCTGCAGCCGCTTACAGGGGGGGGTGCCAAGCACTTTATACTTTACAGTGAATACAGCAGGTCTGTTCCACTGTCACCATGACCAAACGCATGATACAGTCAAGGAAATAAAGTTTAGTAATTTGCTCCCCTAAAGCCCCCTTTGATGATCAGTGGTATATTCTGTTTAAGATGGCTTAAAGTGGACCAACACCCGATGCTGATTGGCCCGGGAATCTATAAGATTCCCGGGCCGATCAGCATCGGGCCTGCAGGGCACCCCGATCGGGGGTGGCCCGCTGTGTGAAACCCCCCTCTAGTAGGGTGCGCACCCGCGCCGGGCGTTTGTGAATGGCCGGCGCGGGCGCGCTCCCTGTAAGAGTGACGCGCGGGAGGCGGCGGCGGGCGCGCTCGCTTGTACGGCGGGGATTGGCTGCAGCGGTCAGGTGGGAGTGGGAACAGGTGAGTTTTTGGGGCTTTCTGGGGGGTTTCACACAGCGGGGCACCCCCGATTGGGGTGACCCACCGAAGTGGACCAAAACCCAGGATAGTCAAAATCCTGGGTGTTGGTCCACTTTAAACCCATGCAGATGTTGTGGAACAGCTGCGCTCCTGTTACATGGGAGCGGTCATCTTGGATCACACCTGAGAGTCCTGCTTACACATGAGCATGAGTGGAGGGATAGCTTTTGCTAGCACACAAACACATTGCAGTTGAGCTGGGAGGTTCCGTATGATCAGTCCAACAAGCCAGAGAGAGATTTTATGTGTCCAAACAGATGTATTGATTCAGCATGAAGGGTGTTCATGAGATTTTTTTTCCTACACAATGCAGGCTGTCTGGAGCTTGGTAGATTTGCTATGAGCAGTCCACACCAAATTGAAAGAGATTTACCTTAGAAAAGGGATCAGAATGCCTGTCATGTTACACACACTCACACAATGAATCTGCTGGAGTGTAACTCTGTATCAATGTAAGTCAATGGGCTCAGCTGCCACAGAGTTGTTTACAATGTTGATACATTTTTTGAGCAGTAATGCATCATTAAAGCTGATGGCTGATGGCTTTTTACTTCTGGCTAGACATAAAGCATTTTTTCAATAATATTTAGAGCAATTTTGACTGTAGGGCTGGGGTTTTCAGAAGCAGGACTGCCAATATAGAGGCAAGATGACCACCCCCATGCAGTTCTTGCAGCATAGAATCTGCTTGCTATTCCACAACATTTGCATGGAGATAATCTATCTGAAATAACTTACATCAGTGATTGCAAGAGCGGAGCAATTTACTAAACTTTTAATTTTTGACTGAAGGTGCCCTTGCTTTTTTACAGCCTGGCATGTTGCTTTACGAGTTCATCTGTATGAAATGTGCACAGTTAAGGTTTTTAGTGGGACATTTTGTAAAAGACCACCGCGCATAGGTGGCCATGTATTTAGTCTCGGTTTGGAAGATGGCACTTTACATCCTTTTCTATTCTCTCACACTCTATTCCAGCCTGCCGAGTGAGAATAGAAAGGCAGCGCGTGGCTGGAATCCATATCCTAGAATAAATATTCCACTCCATTCTCAGTAAACTGGCAGATAATGGCAGCAAGGATGGGTCAGGGAGGTTTTATTAGCTCAATTAACGGGGAGTAAGAGAAGGCTTATAGCGTTGCCTCCACACACTTGCAGAACTGAGCTGCTAGTAATGGTGTTATTAACCTCCTCCCGAAGCTGGATTTGGCTGCCCATTCCGGCTCCATTCCCCGGTTCAAGCCTTTATTAAAAGGCTGTTTATTGTGCTTAATCCACATGGGAGTTGGCTGTGGGGTACAATTCCGGGGGCCTTGTTCTAGATGGAGTCACTGCTGCACTTCTGCAAGATAAGCTCTTTAAGGTGTACCGAGCCATCAAGATACAATCTTCTGGAATAGTTTATGTGACTTCTGCAGACCTTTACACTTGTAAAATAATTTTTAACAAAATGTTTTTGAAAAGACAACCAAACTGGCCATTATCAGGCAGGGCCACCATCATGGTGCAGCATGATCACTGAAGTCACTAGATTAGAAAGGACGCATCCAAACACATCAACCCCAAGGCCAGATTATAGCTGTTGTAATAGAGCCCCCCACAGCTCTGCAAGCACCATTATTACCCATGGTGCATAGCCAGGGTCAGATTATAGGCAGGGCATCCAGGACTGCTCATTGGGCGAGAGAGGTGGCAGCCAGCAAAGAGGAGCCCAGCTTTAACAAATGGAATGCCCGTTTTCTTGATGCCCATTAGGAAGCCAATAAGGTTGATGGTGGAGTGGTAAATTCAAAGCCGAAGCCACGAATATGGACAGGTGAGTATTTTGACAGTTTTTGGGCATCCTATGGAGTTCTGACAAACAGGTGACCCAAATCGTCCTGTGCAGTATTTCATGATAGTGTCCCCAAAGGGAACTACACAGATTCAAGCTTAGCCAGAGAAAATACATGGGGAACATAGAAAAGGGAGATAGTATAAGCTGGATGAAGTGTGGAAGGAGCACAGAAAAAATAAAGACTTAGGTAATAAAGACTTAAATAAAGACTTAGGTAAAGAGAAGGGATGGAAAAAGAGAAAGGCTTAGAAAGATAGAAGGGAAGTTGTAAAAGAGGAGAGAGAAAGAGGAATGTGGAAAAAAAGATAGAATACAAAGAGGTGAATAAAGAGGGATCTGGAAGGAAACCGATAAGTGGTGAAGTCAATGTAGAAAAGAGATGGTGATAGAGGTGTAGGAAATAAGCGAGAGAATGTGGGAGGGAGCATTACAAAGAGAGAAAGAGGTTGAGAAAAGACTGAGAGGGGAAGAAGCGGACATGAGAGAGAAATGTGGAGAGGTGGAGGGAGTATGTAAAGGAGATGGTAAGAGGGTTATGTAGGAAAAAAGAAAGAGAGAAAAGGAAGAAAAGTGGTAAAAGAGAGGAAGACGTAGAGAAGGTAAATCAAGTAGGGGTTGGGAAGAAGGTAACACGAGAGGGTGATTGTGTGAATGTGGAAGCCCAAAGGGCTGGCAGTGCCCCGGGGTTTAATTGGCCTGATGTCATTTTTATATTTTAGGTCTGCTTAGTGGGCCAAAACCCAGGAATTTTAATTTGCCGGGTATTCTTCTGTTTCACAGTGGCATAGAGCCATTTGCTGTGTTCACATCCTTCAGGAACAGCTCTCATTGACTTCAATGGGGGTTGTACGCTGCCGCAACTCCCACATCCCTGGCTGCGTGCTTGCTCGCTCCCCAGCTTATCTGATTGGCCCCATTGAAAACAATGAGAGACGTTTGCCAAATGACATAGTCATGGACCAGAGGCTGTTGGACGAGAGAAAGGAAAACAGATACTGGGGGGTTTCACACAGCGGGGCATCCCAATTCAGGATGCCCTGGAGGAAAGCCAACAGCCGGCCTTGGAATTGGTGACCACTGGTGGATTTTGTCCCACTTTGAAGTCCCTATCCAGGAATTTCAAAGAAAAAGCATACATTAGCTCTTTGTCCCCCCCCAGCTCCTCCGTCTTCATAGGTATAAGGCCCCATGACAGGACGCCAGTGCTGGTAGACGGAATCGATGGATCCCCATCCCTGACTATGATGATGCCAGCGCTGAACAGAGAAGCTGCGTATACACCGGACCTGCAGGAAGGAGCTGTGGGGGGCGAAAGGTGAGTATAGGCTTTTTTGGTTTTAGCCTGGACAATCCCTTGAAACTCTTTCCTGCTATGTCAGAAGAAAGTTATCTTACCTGTTGGGAATGAAGCCCGCATCTTTCAGTAGCCCGGCCTGCTCCGTGTCCCTCGGGAATCCATGCAGTACCCAGCCACGTGTGCTGCACTCCAGCCTGCTGAGACGGTCAGTGAGAGCCCTCAGGACAAGATTATCTGGCACTGAGGACAAAGAAACATTGGCGCTATTAGGGAACAGGACTCCCTTTAAATACGCACAGCAGAATTTCAGGAAATTTTAAAGAGGGTTTCTACTTTATCCTTTTTAAAAATCAGATCCGTTTTAGCATTTTAACCTTTTTGTTGTCCATGACCCCACTCTAAAGGTTTAGTCTCAATTCCTATAGGCAGTGACCAAACAGGAGAGTTTCCATGGTTGTCGCAGGTAACAGAACACCTGTCGTACACACCAAATTGGGGGTGCTGCCCCCCCCATGCACCCCCTCACTCAAAAGGAATTAATAATATACAACACAAAAACATATAACAAGTAAGACACTTTAAAACAATGAGGGAAGGGTTGTTAAAGGAGCACTATCGCGAAATTGCATAGTATTAAAAATCCATACAAAGATGTCGGCTAATGAGAGGAGAGGTCACTTATACTCCCAAACTGAATAAAACTCCTGCCAAGCTTGAGGTTTTCTTCTCCTGCTAGGAACAAAATCTAGGGGTGACAAGTTTAATCTATGAGGGGTGACAGACCCCGTCACCCCTGACTTCCTCTTCCTTCCATTAAAATAAAAGATACAAGCATAGATGGATATTTCTTGATGCTGGGTGTATAAGTGACCCCTATGCCATCCAGCATATTTTTTATGGATTTTTATCACTGGGCCATTTTTTTCACGATAGTGCTCCTTTAAGTTATATGTTTAATCAACAATACACTGCAAGTGCAAAATGATCAAAACGATACATGCAATATAAAAAGTCCCCCAAATAATTAAAAGTGCCAGAAAAGCTTAATACAAAAATGATATAAGCAGTGGCATAACGAAATGTGATGGGGCCCTGGTGCGATGATTAAATGGGGCCCTTTCACAGCTCATACTGTAACATTTTTTTTAATCTTTTAACAGTTGGATGCAGTTAGACAACTAATGACAGAAAAAGCAGAGATGAATTGTGCTTACTTTATCTAAATGATGCCAAGTGAGCACAAATATGATTAAAAAAAGGTGGAGGAGCAACAATGATGGGGCCCCTCTGACCTTCTGGGTCCTTGTGCGGTCGCACCCCCCCCCCCCCAACTACGCCCCTGGATATAAATAAGTACATATGTCCCTATATAATGCCAGCAATGTACATATACAGTGCTAATAGAA
The DNA here is from genome assembly GCA_027917425.1 of Gastrophryne carolinensis. Taxonomy (NCBI): domain Eukaryota; kingdom Metazoa; phylum Chordata; class Amphibia; order Anura; family Microhylidae; genus Gastrophryne; species Gastrophryne carolinensis. Next base: position 196,557,435 of record CM051235.1, on the reverse strand, counting down.
AGTGCCTAAGTGCTAGTATAAAATACAGCAATCATGCACAGGTCGCTAAATAGAAAATCTTTTCAACAATTGACTCTATTGCCACAAATGAAACAACCCCAAAAGTATAAACAAATCTCCTAGAATTACCAACTAGGGGACAATATGACCCCCAATAGAGCACAGATAATTCCACTGCCACCCTCAGGTAGGACCACTGCTCTAATGGTATCACCAGCAGCTGAACCTCTCCATCAATGGAACCTCCAATGCATTACGTGGCAGTTACAGCCACTACATCAGAACTGTATGGCACCATAATACCCATGAACTATCTTATACTCACCTTATTCCATATGGCCAGGCCCTCTGGAGACAAAATTTGCATTGTAATTAGTGTGGCCAGCTTCCAGCACCCTTCTGCCACATCATCACCCTGCTAATTTTTTTGTTTCCCCAAATATAAGGCAGGTCTTATATTCATTTTGCTCCAAAAATAGGTGTAAGGGCTTATCTTCAGGCATGTCTTATAGCCGGTTGGCAAGATGGTGGTGGCAGAGCAGCAGCTCCAGTACTGTACAGGCACAGAGCCGGCTGGCAGTGGGGGGCTGCGGGGCGATTCGGGCATGTGTCCGGACTGGCAGCAGGCTGGGGTAGAGCCAGCAAGATCAGACATTTCACTCCCAACAGACAAGCTTACCTGTGTGACTTGATGTGTCCTCACCCCCCCTTACAGCCGCTACCATCCCTCTGCTGAAGCCTGGCAGCTGGATTATGATTTCTAACTAGGGCTTATTTGCGGGGTAGGGCTTATAGTTCACGCATTAGCAAAAAAAGCTAGAAAATCTTACTAGGGCTCATTTTCGGGTAACAGGGTACTTCAGTAGCATACACGGACACTGTCAGGTTTCCAAGCGGCTTCACATCCCTGTCTGCTTTAAGGCAAGCCCTCCAGAATATCTAGTTCTCTTTGTCTGTTAAAGAAAACTAGGTATTCTCGAGGGCTACTCCTACAAAGGGCATCGCCTTATTTCTTCACTTTTCTACTATACTACTACTTCTATACTTTATTATACTAGTACTACTATAGTATACTATACTAAACCATTTCTGATTCTGATTAAACATTTGTTTTTGGACAGCCAGGTGTGTATTTTGAATAGAGAAGAGGAACAGTTTGTGTCATGAACTGGGTTCTAAGAAGTTTTAGAACAATTTTAGTCAGTCATTACTGCTAGATAAAATCCACATACAAACATATATACATACATACATTCCACAATCCCCATACATACATATATACATACATTCCACAATTATACATACATACATTCCACAATCCCCATACATACATATATACATACATACATTCCACAATCATACACACATACATTCCACAATCATACATATACATACATTCCACAATCCCCATACATACATATATACATACATTCCACAATTATACATACATACATTCCACAATTATACATACATACATTCCACAATCATACATATATACATACATACATTCCACAATCATACACTCATACATTCCACAATCATACATATACATACATACATTCCACAATCCCCATACATACATATATACATACATTCCACAATTATACATACATACATTCCACAATCATACATACATACATTCCACAATCCCCATACATGCATATATACATACATACATTCCACAATCCCCATACATACATATATACATACATTCCACAATTATACATACATACATTCCACAATCATACACACATACATTCCACAATCATACATATACATACATACATTCCACAATCCCCATACATACATATATACATACATTCCACAATTATACATACATACATTCCACAATCATACACACATACATTCCACAATCATACATATACATACATACATTCCACAATCCCCATACATACATATATACATACATTCCACAATTATACATACATACATTCCACAATTATACATACATACATTCCACAATCATACATATATACATACATACATTCCACAATCATACACACATACATTCCACAATCATACATATACATACATACATTCCACAATCCCCATACATACATATATACATACATTCCACAATTATACATACATACATTCCACAATCATACACACATACATTCCACAATCATACATATACATACATACATTCCACAATCCCCATACATACATATATACATACATTCCGCAATTATACATACATACATTCCACAATTATACATACATACATTCCACAATCATACATATATACATACATACATTCCACAATCCCCATACATACATATGCATACATACATTCCACAATCATACATACATTCCACATTCATACATATATACATACTGTACATACATTCCACAATCCCCATACATACATATGCATACATACATTCCACATTCATACATATATACATTCCACAATCCCCATAGATACATACATTCCACAATCATACATACAAACATTCCACAATCCACATATGTACATATATACATAAATTCCACAATCCATATACGTACATATATACATACATACATTCCACAGTCATACATACATACATTCCTCAATCCACATACATACATATATACTGTACAGACATACATAGATGCATTCCACAATCCACATACATGCATATATACATACATACATTTCTCAATCCAAATACATACATATATACTGTACAGACATACATACATACATTCCACAATCCACATATATACATACATACATTCCACAATCATGCATATATACATACATACATTCCTCAATCCACATACATACATACATACATATATATATATACATACAGTAGATAGAGTAGATCACCCCTGTAAAAGTAGATTGCCCCTAAATCTGACACTACTGGATTCTATTGTTACCTGGAGAATAAAACCACAAGCTTGGTGGGAATAGTTTTATCTTGGGGTGTAAGAGTAACTCCCATCTCATTGCATCATGTATAGGAAATAGAAGTATAATTGTTTCAGTCTAGTTGTATCTAATTTTGTTAAAGAGTAACAAAACCCACCTGGCCTGGCTCTGGAATCTAAAAGAATCCAGGGCTGGCTGCTGGCCTTTCCCTGGGGCATACCCTATTGGGATACCCCACTGTGTGAAACCCCCCAGGGGGATGTTAATCACTCACCTTCCCCCTGGTCCAATGGCACCTGTGGAGGCTCTCATCCAATCAGAGCTGCTTGCTGAAGTGACATAATTCAACAAGGTGGCTCTGACTGTTGTGAATCTGGAGCCAGCTTCTCACTCCCCAATCGCATTAATCAAAGCTGCTCCCTGAATGATGTCACTTCAACAGGCAGCTCTGATTGGACGAGAGCCTGCACAGGTACCGATGGACCGGGAAGAGGTGAATCTGCACACGCTGATCTAGGAGTGCTTCACACAGTGAAATTCCCGGGTTTTCCCAAGCCCAATGTATGGCCGCACATACACAAATTTAGGAATGATCATCTGATCGGTCACACAGCCAAGCGGGTGCTAGTTTTGGTACACAGAAGTCACTTATCCAATTTTACATGTAATTCCCAGTGCACATAAAGTACGGATGTTTATAAGATATTTTGTCTCTAACTTAATGGTTTTACTGATCTGTATGCAGGGGGGGACTGGCCATAGGGAGACCCTGGCAAATGCCCGGTGGGACGTACTGCTTTGGGGTAGTCTGGGCTTCTACCTTTACTAACACTCCCATCCAATCCCAGCCCCTCATCCCCTTCTCTACTCTATCCCCTCAATGAAGCAACAACAGCCCATGTCCTCACCCTAATGTTATAGCCTTGGAGCACACTGGTTGACTGGCCAGGAAGTAGCAGAGATTCTACTGGCTGGTCATGGGCAGGCCATGGCTGGAAAAATCTTGGGATGATTTGTGGCCCCAGTCCATCACTGCCTGTATGCAGGGGTGTACTGGGGCCAAAAAATCATCCGGGACTTTACTGACCCCTGACCAGTCCATGACCAACCCACGTGCAGCTGAGCCCGGCCCCCAGTCAAAAAGTTCATTTATCAGCCCAGGTTATAGGCAGATAATGGATGGGGTGGAAATGGCTCTTAAAGTGATGATACAGAGTTATTATTGTAAAGCCAGATACGTTGGCAGGGGTGGATATGGAAATCGTTTTGAGGCTATAGTATGACAGGGGAAATACACACAGTGTGGCCATGTATTTGAGGGGGGGGGGGGGGGGTGGAAGATAATGTAGGAGGCAGGGAGTTGAGTGTAAGAAGACAATTTAGTAAACTCTAGCAAAATTCAGGGTGAGGTGGCAGCCCAGTCAGGCCCAAAGCAGTGCGGCCTACCAGGCATTCTTCCTGTGCCCCCTATGGCCAGTCTGTCTCTGCCTGTATGTAAACTCACACATTGCTGGTGCCGGTTAATTAGACGAGTTATTGTCATAGCCCTGACTACAGGGCATTCTGTATATTGTAATATGTGCTTTAATAAAGCGTCTGAAACACTGGTTAAAATAAGTAAGGTTACACAATAAAGCAGGTAAGATATACAAGAGAAACTAGAAGGTGCTCTTTACTGTGGTCCAGAGCGATTTGTGGCCACACTTTTCATTTCTAGAGAGGGGCAAGCTATGCCTCCAGCCAATCACATTCCATCATATAGGAGACTTGGGAATTTGGCCCTTAGACTAATGGGCTTTGTGGACCCGCTGGTCCTGATGATGATGATGATCATTCTCAATCCCACAGGTCTATTATGCATAGGGCCCATAAAGGTGCTTATATGAATTCTAGTCTTCTTGTGAATAAGACATGCATACTATGATGTATAGATCAGCAGAAGTACATTCACCCGCTCGCGGTTGTTTTTTGCTGTAACTGGAATAAAAGCCAATGTTGAATGATTTTAGAATCCGGGAAATCAGTTTTCATAATACTCCCTCTGCCTGGGTCTCCAAACAACACAACTCAACACAACACAAGAGGAGCTTCACGCAAATGTAAAATGCATCCCTGTTTGGACCTCCCCCCACCCGCTTTGTAACTTACCTCATGTTAGGGCACTGTAAAACAGGTATTTACTAAACCATCAGCGTACACCTACAGTACAGTGCTCTGCCATGTGCAATACCGGCACACCCTGGAATATGTAGCCGCTGTTAGAAATGCTAGCTTGCTGCTAGTTAGCCTTACTATGGCAGCGTGGGCTGAAAGAAAGCATAATGCCCACACTTGTGTGTACCATGGCAAGCCCAGTGCAGTTATAACTGACACACTAGGGTTGATTCAGCACAGTGTGTCATTTATTTTTCTGGGAGAGAGAGATTTTTCTGATGATTTTTTCCCTCAGTGCAATTCATTACATTTAGCTGTGTGTTTGTTTAGAAAAAATTGCACAGCTAAATATGGTGCTGAGTTGTACCAAGGAAAAAAATCAGGAGAAAAAACATCCCAAATCGACCCTACTGTGGCAAAATGAGTAAATCAGGCACAGGGCCGGATTATGAGGGGGGGCACTTGCCCTGGGGCCTCCACCATTTGACCTGCAAAGGTGACCTGCACCAACCTTTGGGTTATGGTCTGGTCCAAGAGGCTATTCAGTTTTTGGTCTGACATGCTGCAGGGCCAGCAACAAAGCTATCAGTGGCAGTGGAAGCAAGTCTTTTTTTTGTTTTTTGCAAACCTGCAGCCAAAGCCACCACAGGACAGGACGTAAAGTCTTGAGCATCACTGCACATAAGCCATCAAGCACAGCCGCTGGCACCTCAATGCGGGAGAACTGTTTTCTGCTGGACCAGCTGGGTGACTACACTACCCCCCCCCCCCACCCAGAATGGCAAAGCAGGAGTTCCCAAGCAGCACAAGGGTGGCACAAGGGACTCAATCTGCCGTTCCAGTAAGTGGGCGGGTGCCAGACAACCACCAATCAGTTACTTGGCTGGACTATTATTTTAAAGGAAAAACATGCTTTATCTGGGGTCTCCACTGGATTTTGTGCCCAGGGGCCTCCAGCACACCTAATCTGGCCCTGATCAGACCCATAGTGACCAGGGCACTTTCTATTTCCATCAACTGTGTGCTGCTTCTAAATTGTTTATTATTTACTGCCATCTGCAGGTGCAAATGGAAAATGACATACTGAAGATCCAGACTGAAGAGCAATGCAGACAGAACGCCAGCATCTGGAGAGGGTCAACAATACTACAGAAGTGCTAATGATCACCAGGGAGGAGAGCACACTCCATATGTGCTTTATCGCTTTAGAATTCTAAAAAGACAATTCAGGCAGTGAGCAGTAAAACAAAAAAAGATAAGAGACTAGACGGCATTGCTAAAAGGAGCTGAAATAACCAACATCTGATAGATGGGCACATGCTGTAAATGAATTGTTAGGATGGTGGAGGAAGCCGTGTCAAATCATTTAGGTCAAGATGTGGGTTTCCCAAGGAGGCACAAAGAAGGCTGTGCAGGCCAAGCTGGCCTGGCGAAAACAACACTTGTGTGTACAAAATGTTTGGGAATCAGTAATTCCCCGTACCAGAGAGAAATCTGTTATTTGGTTTTCTGATGGCCTTTATAGTTTCCCCGTGTAATCTGTATGAGTTAGAGGTAGACATCCCAAGGGGTTATTTTAGGCCCTGATGGGTTACAATTGAATACCACTTAATCTGTTATGGTTGGGCAGGCAAAGGGTCCTTTGCCTTCTATATTTCTCTCAGCTAATCTAAGTTAGTGTCGGACAAGGTATAATTTTATTTCGATTTAATCCAGGTGTAAGTCCTGGTCCGGTTCCCGATAGGCCATGGTTTTATATTAGGGGTTTCATACATCTCCCAGTTAATCTGTTTTAGTGCTGGGCAGGGGTTTATTTTTCTTCTGATGGGATCTAATTGAATCCCAAGTTATCTGTGTTAGCGTCGGACAAGCAAAGGGTTTAAAAAAGTATTCATACCCTTGAACTATCCCACATTTTCAAACTTTACAGCTCCAAACTTAACGCAGAACAACAGTCAAAAATGAATTAAGTCAGACCAACACAACAAACAGTGCTCATATGTATCCCTTTCCAGGGCAATTTAGATTGCTGCACATAAAAAATAACTTACCTTTTTCTAACGCCTGCTGGGGTAAATTTTAAAAACAAGATGGACGCTCATGGGCTTGCAGGTTACCTGCAAACAGGAAGTCATCTGGGCTTCCTGTTACAGTGCAATTCAGTTATGTCAGTTGGGAGCAAAAGCTCCAAAATGGCCAAGACCTTTCTTTCCAACTGTACCAGACTGTTGGTCCGGTTTAACATGGGGGTTCCAGGCTCCTGGTAACCCCCCCCCCCACACTAGGTCTTTCTGCTCTGGTGCTGAGGCAGGATATGGGAGGGCTTACATAAACAAAAAAACTCCTTACCTTGCCCGCGCCTGTTCCCTTAGTGCTTTCAGCATTGGTGCAGCCATCTTGGAGTGGTTGTGCAGAGCGGCATCCCACACTTCACGTGTGGCCCCACCCACTAATTCACTTGAATGGACGGATGGGATGAGCGCACACAGATTGATAGATGCAGCTCCGAACACCCTCTGTGCAACTGCCGCACTAGATCTTGGACAAGGTAAGGAGTTATTCTTTGGTGTAAACCCCTTCTGGTCCTGCCTCAGCGTCAGAGGAGGAAGGCAATTTGGGGGTTAAAATAGACTAGCCATCCACTTCAAATATTTTTATTGAGATTTTATGTGATAGAACAACACAGAGTAGCGAGTATTTGTAAATTGTAATGAAAATGAGACATTTTTCCAAATTAAAAAAATAACAGAAAAATGTGGTATGTATACAGTATGTATTCAGCCTAAGCCCATAAATAAAATCCAGTGTGACCATTGCCTTCAGAGGTCTCCTAATTATTAAATAGTTCTATGTCATTTATTCTCACTATAACTACAACTGTTCTAGGAAGGCCTCAGAGGTTTGTTACAGAACATTAGTGAACAAACATCATCACAGAAACCAGGGAACACACCAGGCAGCTCAGGGATAAAGTTGTGGCAAGATGTATTGCAAGGCTGGGTTATAATAAAACAGCACAAGCCTTGTGAGCACAATCCATCATCCATTAATGGAAAGTTTATGGCACAACTTCAAACCTACCAAGACATGGCCATCCACCTAAACTGAAAGTCCAGGCAAGGAGAGTACTAATCAGAGAATCAGCCAAGCAGCCAAGGGTCACTCTGGAGTAGCAGCAGAGATTAACAACTCAAGTGGGAGAATTTGTTCAAAGGACAACTATTTGTTTTCTACAACACACATCTGGTGTTTAGAGAGTGCATTTTGAAGTCCTAAATCTTATGAAGAATCTGTGGCAAATGAGAATTGCTGTTCACAAATGCTCTTTATCCAATCTGACTGAGCTAGACCTATTTTGCGAAGAACAATGAGCAAACATTTCAGCCTCTAGATGTGCAAAATTGCTAGAGACATACACCAACATAGTGCAACTGTAATTGCAATGGAAGGTCATCCTAAAATGTATTGACTGATATGGTCACTGGCAGGGAGGTGGAGACCTCTTGTGGCTCAAGCCTGGAAAGGCTAGTATGAATTAAAAAAATGACTTGTAGATTTAGCTGTGCAGCATTAGAGGGGGGGGGGGGGGGTCCCAATTTAAGATAGCCTTATGACAGGCACAAAGCAAACCTGGGCAATTGCCAGGGCCCCTGGCATCTTCAGGGGCCCACTCAGGCTCACATTTCGCCATGGTATTACAGCGGACCTGAACCACAGAATGCTGGGTACTGGCCTCAGCAACAGGGGATGGTCAGCAACAGAGGAGAAGGTGGCATGGAATGCCAGGGCAATTGATGGAAGCTCAGAAGGTGGCAAGAACCAGGTGACAACTGACAAGGACTGGAGGGTGATCAGCAGCAGGAGATGACCCATTTGTGGCAGCTGAACTGAAAGGTGACATCATGTGACTCACTACTTTGAGGCCCACCAAGACTCTCTTGCCCAAGGGCCCCCAAAAACCTGGAGCCGGCCCTGTCTTCTGATCATACCCCTTGCTAATATACTCTCCTGCCTCTCCTGCATTCCCTTGCTTGTTTGGCTCACAATGTGACTGCTGTCGGTCAGTCTCTGTGTGCCCATTCACTTGGGGAGCCCAATTCACAGTGTTTTGGTGGCCAATCCAAGGGAGCCTGAAATAGGTAGCTGGAGCTGCCTGGTTTTGGGCTTGCAGAGGAAGGTCTGCAGAGTGGGGCATCATGAATTGGTAAGTGACCCCACTACGAGATAAGAGTCATACCAATAAAGACGGTTGTAAGTGGGGGATAGAATGGTCCTGTGGCACCTTCATGGCAGTGAACTTGATTAATCACAGGAGAAGAAGGCTGTGGCTGCTGCCATGGAGACCCCGAAGGGAGAACACTGAAATCAAGATGACCTGCACAGGTATGCAGTGGCCCTAAAAAAATATGCGTAAAATATTAAAGAAATGATGAATGGCAGCATCTCTATCAGTTATTTTTAGAGCAGATAAAAGGCAGGACTGCATTTTGGACTGATGTCTGCCTTGAGCACTGTTCCAGAATGCCCCCATACATTCACACATGAGTTAATCAAATTTCTGCCTTACCGCCTACGCCCAAATCCAGCTCTACCTATCCGGTCACCAGCCTCCAGCACAGCGGTGTACAGACCATAAAATATTCTAAAGGTTGTAATAAGGCAAGAGAGGCCATTTTTTTCCTCGGTTTTCCTAGTAATCGCTATAAAGGAGGGAGAGGCTCGGCAGGACTCTGAAAGCTAGTGAAAAATTAAACTCAACAGATTCAAACTGTCCTATTTCCACTTCAAAAGAGCTGAAGGAACTGAGCTCTTCCCAACTCATCTTCAAACGCCCAGTGCCCTAGAAAGTTTCCAAATAAAAAAAAATATATAAAAAAAAAAGAGGAAAATATATTTTTTTAAAGTCTCTTGTTCCCCCAAGCGCTGTACCCGTTCCTGTAGCTGCTGTCTATCCTTCCACTAATTATACCCTTGTGTGTCTATTAATCAACTGGTGAATTATTTACACAAGCAAGTGCTGGTTGCGGCTTCTGCTAATACGCCAACTGCAAAGGGTTTCTGGAAGGAAGCGTGAGGTCCCCACTGAGCGTCTCCCTCCCCGCGTCTATGCGCTCTCCAGCCTTTTTGCTTTCGTCTTTTTCCTTGCTGTTGGACTGCCTGATCGCTCCCCGCCTCCCACTTCCAAAGGGTAAAACTTCATGGTGCAAATCAGCAAGGTCAAAAGGGCTAGGCTGGGTAAGTAAATGCACGCCAATGATTTGGAGACCAGATTTGAGATCTGCAATAGTTTTCGGAGGACTCTCTATTTCCAAGGTTAAATAGAGCAGGAGGGGATCCCAAAAGATACATCTGGATACATAACAAATTCTTGACAAAAATTTTAGAGAAGTCAAGCCAAGGTGATTATCCAATCTCAAAAGTTAGGAGTGGGACAGTCTGCATAGTTTACTGAAGTGGACCTAAACCCTCCATTGAAAAACTTTGCAGGGAGGGTCCTGGTGCATAGGACACTGAACCATTCTGTTGATACTTACGTTTTCCTAGCAGTGCTCCATACAATCCCTGCATGACTGCCATTGTAATGAAATAGGTTGCATACACATTATATCTATACATAAAGTTCAGATATGTTCAGAAATACCGTGTGTTAAAATGATGGGTCCAATATCCACTCAACTGACATGACATCATACACAACCACAGGAAACTCGGCAGCACTTCCTATTTGCAGACGGCCTACAGCTCTATGGGATGCCATGTTTTGTTTGTAAAATTGACCACAGCAGGAAAAAGGTTAATGAATTTGCATTTGCAGCTATCTGAATTGCCCTGGTGAGGAATGTATATGAGTACCGATTCTTGTAAGGGTGGTGGAGTCCTAAATTACAGAGATAGTGACTTGGCCAGCTAAAAAAACACATAGGGTGATGAACTCTCCAGCAAGGGGTGTTTTAGTGAATTAGCCCCTAAGAAAGCATGTGGCTGAAAAGAGCCAAAATTATTCTATTAATAAGCCAAAGTGACTGGACTTCCCAAATTCTGACCACTGATTGGATTGGTACAGAAACCTGCCTGTTCATAAATAGCATCCAGGGTTTTTTCATTTTTTTAACTTTAACATTTAGCATTGTCAGGTCATTGTTGTAGTTACATGATTGGATGGCATGAGATGTCAGGACAAAAGTATTAAGACACTGTATGTGTCTAGCTTTTTTAAATTAGATTTTTAGTTACAATATTAACTCTAATAAGACACATATACCTGGGCAAGGACATCTCATGCAACTACGCACGAACCCCCATCCATCAGTGTCAGTAATCTAGCCTTTGCTGAAACAATGGGGTTGGGTCCTGACACCAGTCAACGGTCATGGGCTAGGATCCCTTTGGTTTAGAAGCCAAAACTGAAGAGCATCATTCTAATACTCAGGAGGTTCAGCTGCATCTGCCCAGGTAGGGATGTGGTGCAGACGATCTGTCCAATCAGTCCAATTAGGATTGCCAAGCCATCTGTCCACCATGACTGTTTGGGCAGTGTCTGAGCCATGCGAATACCAGCCTCTATACTCAGCGTACTAGGCTGGTAGTCTTGTGGGAGGGGACCCCATGTAAAAAAATGTAAAGAATAGAATACATTGCATCGACGTTCATAGGGCTGTAAATGTAATGTCTCACTGGGCTTTTTTGTCACAGGCAGAGTTGGGTCTGCACTGTGACAGAGAAGAGAAATGTAACTTTATTAAAGTGAACCAAAACCCACAGAGATCAGCCCGTGAATCTTTAAGATTCTAGGGCCGCTTGATTTCCCCTCCCCCGGGGCATCCAGGATCGGGATGCCCGGCTGTGTGAAACCCCCCAGGTCACCCAGAAACTCACCTTCTTTTCCGGTCCAGGGAGTGTGCCCACACCAGGAATGGCCGGCTCGCTATTAGAGAGTAGCTGGGGATGGGGCCGCCAGTGTGCTTGGATCCACTCACCTTAGACGAAGGGGCGAGAGCAGATCCGAAGTCGCTAATTGATGGGAAGCCGTGCATGCATCGTATGTCCGGGGAGAGGTTAGTTCACACAGCGGGGCATCCCCTAACAAGGTGCCCAGGGGGCAAGGACCAAAACCTAGGCTAGTCAAAATCCTGGTTTTGGTCCACTAAACTCCTGCCACGTGGCACAAGCCCCCCAACATAATAAGGTGCATGGCCATATAAGCTGGGAGCAAAAGGAGGTCCCCTTGGCCAGAAAATTAGCTATTTTCATTTGCACCCAAACCAAGTGTCGACCTATTGCCTTCAGTATCAGTTCATTTAGAATTACAAGCTGAAGAATACCTTGTGGGTCAGCAAACAGCAACATATATTGCCATGAGGATCCGAGGCAGATAGTAACAGGACTCCCTAGCAGAGGGGCCCACGGTGACTGTCATGTCTGCAGGTGATTTTCCAGTAAGAAGAGTCAGACAGCCACATCACCACTGATCATAGGGCTGAACCCAGGCCAGCGGCCACATCCAACTGGATAATTGTTAAACACACTTAAAATGGCATACCTTGCTGTTTATTCTCAATATAGGGCTCAATCAAATGTCCGAGCTTTGATTGGTCAGCAACAACCTCTTTGAGCAACTGGCCACATGAAACTGATGGAAAACACAAAAACAACAATATTAGCATAATTGTCATTTAACAATTTTCTTTGGCCCCTGATTTGGGATTCCCTCACAGTTAACAATCCATAAAAAGGCAAAATCAGGCATGGATAAGAATTAGCTGCACACTGCAATAAAACATGTCTTCTATTGGAGGAGACAAGACTGTTGAATGAATGCAAAGCTGTCTCCTGGGCTCCCATAGGAGAATGTGAGTAACGTAGGGCAGCAGGGCTCACTGATAGCATAAGGCTGTAGGTTAGTTTAGTGTCCTGTGGACCCGGTCTCTCTCTGGCACAGAGCTACCAGGAAGGTGTAGATCCAAATTTGACTTTCTGCATGTTAAAGCAGATCAAAACCCAATGCTATGCTTATTAATTACTGTGGGATTGCTGGACCGAGGTGAGAACTGTGCAAGCTGGAATTTTTTAGACTCCAGAGCCAGGATACATGGGTTCTGGTCTGCTTTAAATAATAATGCCAAGGTTAAATACCCTGTCTGGAATTATGATAGACCGCTGTGTAAGTCAGCACTTACTGTTTACAATGTCATATTTCTGTGCCAGTAACGCAGCCTGCAGGCTCCTCCCACTGCCTGGTGGTCCATACAAAATAATCCGCGGGGTATGAGGGGCCAAGGAGCGGGGCTTACTTGCAACGAACGTCAAAACTAGAAAAAAGAATAATATAATGTATTACGTATGTGAAGGGACCAGTATATATTTAAAGAGGAACTCCACCCATGCTAAAATACAAATCTGTGATTACTCACCTTGTAGAATTGGTATTATAAGTATGCAGCACGTCCTGCTCCAGATAATGATTCATAACAGATTACCTCCACCAGAGGGCGCTTGACTGCAGAGATGGCAAAAAGAGGCCCCTCCCAGTCCATATATACCCGGGCCCTCCCACAAATTCCTCAGTATAGAAAAGCAGTAAGGAGAACCAGGAGAAGCCAATGAAAATTAACAACGTTAACAAGGATAACAATCACCATATAGAGGATCCAAGAATAAATCAGGGTGGGATGGAGCAGGACGTGCTGCATACTTATAATACCAATTCTACAAGGTGAGTAATCACAGAATTGTATTATTCTAAGTATGCAGCACGTCCTGCTCCAGATAATGATTCATAACAGCTGGGACATCCAATAGCAACAACACGCAGTTCATACCACTGCCGCCTGAAGAACTTTGCGGCCAAAAACAGCATCCGCTGAGGCCCGAACATCAACCTTGTAAAACTTGGAAAAGGTATGAACAGAAGACCAAGTAGCAGCCTTACAAACTTGTTCAACAGAAGCCTGGTGCTGGAAGGTCCAGGAGGCACCAACAGCACGTGTAGAATGAGCAGTAACACGGAAAGGAGGATCCTTTTCCCCAGCAGAATAGGCCCTAAAAATAGCCTGACGAATCCATTTGCTAATAGGTAGACTTAGCAGGTACCAGGCCCTTCTTGGGACCTGAAGGAACCACAAACAAGGCATCAGTCTTTCTAAAAAGTGCAGTAGCCACCAAGTGGAACTTCAAATTCCTGACCACATCCAGGTAATGTAAGGCCCTCTCCTTGGAATTACCAGGATTAGGGCACAAGGAAGGAAGCACAATGGAACCTGCAATGATTGAGATGGAAGGCAGAGACAACCTTAGGCAAGAAATCAGGTTTAAATCTGAAAACCACCTTGTCCTGGTGTCTCTCAAAGTAGGGGGCCTGAATAGAAAGGGCCGCCAACTCCGAAACATGCCTGACCGAGGTGATAGCCACCAAAAAGGCAACTTTAAGAGTAAGAATAGACAGAGCAGCCCCATGCACAGGCTCAAAAGGAGGGCCCTGAAGGGCAGACAAAACCAAATTCAAGTCCCAAACTGGTAACAGAGGTTTGCGAGGGGGACGCACATGAGCAACCCCCTGGAAGAAAGTCTTGACCAGATGATGTTGAAAGAAAGATCTCTGGAAGAAAACAGCCAAGGCAGAAACGTGACCCTTGAGCGTGCTGAGCTGAAGTCCCAGATCCAAACCATGCTGAAGCAACTCCAGAATCCTAGGAATGGAAAACACCCGACATGGAAGGACTCACACCAGTCAATGTAGGCCCGCCAGATCCTATAGTAGATAGTAGAAGAGGATTTCTTCCTAGCCCTGATTAGAGTGTTAACCACAGACTCAGAAAGCCCCTCATCCCTTAAGATGGAGGTTTCAGCAGCCAGGCCGTCAAAGCCAGCGTTTGTAAATTGGGATGGCATAGCCGCCCTTGAGTGAAAAGGTCCGGGACCAGGGGCAGAGCGTACAGATCTACCGGCAGCTGAACGATATCCGCGAACCACACCTGTCTTGGCCACAAGGATTGCTAGTACCCTTTCCTGAGCCAGCTTGCGCAGAACCCTGCCCAGCAGGGGGAATGGAGGAAAAAGATACAGGAGACGGAACCCCTGCCAGGATAGAGTCAGATCATCCACCGGAAGGGCCAGGGGATCCTGGGACAGAGAGACAAAGACTGGGAGCTTGTGATTGTGGCGGGACGCAAACAGATCCACTTCCGGTACCCCCCAACGGTGACATAAGGACAGGAAGACCTCGCTGCTGAGAGACCATTCCCCCAGGCGAGAGGTCCCCCTGCTCAGAGAGTCCGCCTCCAGATTCTCCACCCCCCCACCCCCGGAATGTACACTGCTGAGATGCAAGGAACAATGTCCTCCGCCCAGGGCAGAGTCATGGACACCTCCTTGAGGGCACTCTTGCTCCGAGTCCCTCCCTGATGATTGATGTAGGCAACCGCCGTCTGGTTGTCTGAGCAAACTTGGACCGGCTGGCCCTGAAGGTGAGGAGTCAACTGGGCCAGTACCAACCGAACCGCCCTCAGTTCCAGGACGTTGATGGGGGCATGGGCCTCCTGAGGGCCCCACAGCCCCTGGAATTGTAGGGTTCTCCAGAAGCCCCCCCAACCTGACAGACATCCGTGGTGACCGTCTCCCAACAGGGGGCCAGAAAGGATCTGCCCCCAACAGGTTCCTCGAGTCCAGCCAACACCAGAGGGACCGCCGGGCAGAGGAGACAGAACAAAGGCCTGATCCAGAGACAAGGGACTCTTGTCCCAGACTGATAGGAGATGGAGCTGAAGAGGTCTCATGTGGAACTGAGCATAAGGAACTGCCTCGAAGCAGGACACCATTTGTCCCACAAGCTGCATCCCTTGCCGGATGGAAGGGCGAGGGCAGGACAGAAGGAAATGAACCAGAGCTTGAAGAGAATCCACCTTCTGCTGAGAAAGAAAAATCCTGGCCTGAACAGTATCCAGATTCATGCCCAGGAAGGAGGTCACCAGAGACGGAGACAGGGAGGATTTGGGGTGATTGATCACCCATTCGAATGTTTCCAGAGCAGTCACCACCTGCTGGGTATCCAATTCCACCTGCTGAAAAGAATGAGAAGTGATGAGGAGGTCGTCCAGATAAGGAAGAATGCGAATGCCCCGAGCTCTGAGGAGAGCCATAACACCTGCCAGCACCTTGGTGAAGACTCTGGGGGCCGAGGTGAGACCAAAGGGCAGTGCAACAAATTGGTAGTGCTGGTCCTCCAGTGCGAACCTGAGGAATCTCCGATGCCCTGGGAAGACTGGAACATGAAGGTAAGCATCCTTGATGTCTATGGAGGTCATGTAGTCTCCTGGCGCAAAGAGCTGATCGCGGAGGGCAGGGTCTCCATGCAAAAGTGTCTGGTCCTGATGAACTTGTTGAGAAGCTTTAAGTCCAGGATGGGTCTGTTGGAACCATCCCATTTGGGTACTGTGAAGAGATTGGAATAAAAACCCAGACCTCTCTCCCCAGGAGGGACCTGACAGATGACCCCCATGTCCAATAGGTTTTGCACAGCCAGAAACAGACCTTGAGCTGCCAGGGGTTCTAGAGGAATCCGAGACCTGAGGAATCTTGGAGGCGGCCAGGCAGCGAACTCTAGCTTGTAGCCGGAGGAGACAACCTCCAGAACCCACCTGTCTGAGACCTGCTGTCCCCAGACATGAGCGAAGAGCTGCAGCCGTCCCCCCACCCGGATGAGTGAGGGCGCCCCCTCATGGCTGAGAAGGCTTGGCGACAGATTTGGGCTTGGACCCCCAGGAAGATCCGGAGCAGGCACGACCTCTGTCCCTGCCCCAGAAGTCTCCCCTAGAGACCTGGGTCCCAGAGCTGGATCCACGGTAGGAGGGGGAAAAGGCACCCCAAACCCCGAAAGGGCCGTAGCTGCTTCTTACGTTGAGGCAACTTACCCCCCTTGGCAAACAGGTCCAAGCGATCACCAAAAAGGCACAGCCCCTTAAAGGGGAGCCCCGTGAGGGCCTTCTAAGCAGCGTTTTAAGCTGCCCACTGACGCAGCAAAACAGAACGGCGTATAGCAACCACCAAGGCAGAGGTTCTACTACACATCCTAATGGTGTCATCTAAGGCAGAAAGGACATATGCAATGAACATTTCACACTGTGACAAGGCCCTGAACTCGGCACTAGAAGTATCATCAGGGGCGCCTTCCAACAGACCCTTGAAGAGAGTCCTAACAGCAACAGCAGTAATATCAGAAGCACAGACAGGGCGCAAGGCAGACCCCACACAGGCAAAAGCATGGGAGGCCAGCTGGTCAATGCGCCGGTCCTCACTATCCTTGAGGGTAGTGGAATCAGAGGAATGGACCACAGATGTGTTGGACAACCCCTATACTGGTGCATCCACTTCTGGGTGGGTTGACCAACATTTAACCACATCAGTGGGAAAAGGGTACCTTTTATCCCAGCCCTTAGGGATTCTGGGAAGCCGGCGGGACGCTCCCATTCTTTGAGAACAAGATTATTGAAATGGGCCTGTTCTGGAAATTCCAGACGTGGTTTAGCAGAACTGAAAAGTTCCCCCTGTAGCTTGGGAGCCGCAGCAGGAAGGGAGATAGAAAGCACATCAAAAATCTGAGTTGGTGTCATCAGCATCCCAATGATCAGAGCCATAGTCAGCACCACTGAAATGCTGATAATCAGATAACTCTGAATCCGAGAATAATTCACCCTCCTCAAGTGGGGTATAATCAGACAAATCAAGGAAATTCTCAGTCTCCACAGGAAAGGCAGACGCACCCGGCGCCACATGCTGCCTTTTAGCAGGTAACAAACCCATAGGAATGAACCATTTGGTCCATGTCCCTCCATATGACCACTAGTGGCCAATGTTGTTCAACACGCATGCATGCCCAGCGAACAGAGAAAGGGGCTGCGGACTAAATTATAGTGTCTGGCTTTCTTGGAGGGGGGGGGGGGGGGGTTAAGCAGGCCTAACAGACACTTAGCTAGCAAACAAGTTGTGCTTATAGTTCATGATGGTATTGCAAGAATGGTGCTGATGTTCTCAATCCTGCCTATCAAAAATAAAGGGAGGAGTAGGGTTGGAGGGGTAGGGTCACATCTTGTTGACATTATTCCAAATGAATACGCAGGCCCCCAACCATTTCTTAGCTGGATTCTGTTTTTTCTGTTCTTTGGGGTAAGTTAATGATTGGTGGTTCATTTATAGCCCCACTGCACAAAGACTAACAGGAAGCCTTGTGCAAGTTCTCCCAGTGGTCACATGACACACAAGGCAGAAATTGGCCTTCCTTTTAGTCATGACCATAAGGGGAAACTCAAGTTAGCATTACATGGGATTAAGGAGCAAGGGGGCCTCTAGTCATTTTTGAAGAGAGGTCCACTTTAAGATGGAACAATACCCAGCAGCGGCGGCTTGGAATCTAAAAGATTCTAGGGTCAGTCACTGGCTTTTCCCTGGGGCATCTGGGATTCGGGATGCCCCGCTGTGTGAAACCCTCCCCCCCACAGTTTGTCCATAAAAACTCACTGTCCCAAGTTCCAATGGCACATGCTCTGGCTCTCGTCCTTATTCAGAAAGGATGGGGCGGGAGCGCATGCTCCCTATTGTAAATTAACAGAGCCATCTGTCGAAGGACGTAGCCACAGCAGGCGGCTCACATTGGATGAGCATGCGCATGTGCTGTTGGAGCCTGGAAAGGTGAGTTTTTATGGGCGAACAAACAGGGCATCCCAATTCAGGCACGGAAACAAAATCCAGGAAAGTCAAATTCCCAGGTTTTGTTTCACTTTAATGTAGCACTCTAGTTAAAAATGGCTGAAGGTCTGCTGTGTTAACTGTATTTGGGTAGAACTGTGCTGGATTTGCAACACACATCAAAATAGGTCCCCTGGGGTCATGTGGGGTGCCAGCACAGACACCACCAGTGACGGTCGCTGACATCCTACAGTTAGCTTGGCAGGGCATCTCAAACTGGGAAGCCACTGTTGCCTGCGAGTCTGTTTAAGGGGAACTCATACCAAAGAGAAAAACATACGGCATCAGTAAAAAAGATTCTCCTCCCTTAAAAGCTCTCATTTTGTACAGTCCTGACACACTGAATCACAGTGGATTCAATGTATCTTTCTGTAATCAAGCAGGGGGCTTAAATATAAACCAACCCCAAGAATTTCATTTCCTCGCTTGCCTTAATATCCTCCAACCGGCTGCGCTTACAAATGTGGCTAATTTTTCAGTAAATAACTGTAAGTTAATTAGGAGTAATAATCCCCTAGATGAGCAGACTGACTAATTAACTCGAATAAAAAAGAAATTTCAAGCTTGATGTGGCTTGTGAAAAATCTTCTGAGAATTCTGCCAAATACACAACACCCCCTACCCACCCCCCTCCACCCGCTTTCCCGTCCCTAATTTATCTCTCCGCATTATTAATTGATATTAATTAATATTCAAGCAACCCACGTCTTTATTTGCTGATTTGATCATGAATTCTTTATGAAAGCTGATATCAACTTTTAGATGTAATTAAACAATTTGAAACTAATTAATTTGCCTGGCAAGGAAAGGGGACAGCACCGTTGCTGCCCCTAATGGAGCTGGAAGGGGCACAGGATTGTGTCTGACATAAATTGGGGGTGAGGGGGGTCATCATTAAGCAGCTATCCAATTAAAAGTGTAAGTGTCCAGGGAGGGGGAGAAAAGGCCATGGTAGAAGCAGGGACACTTATTGGTCGTGTTATTTTTATAGAAGTGAAGGACAAATAATTTGTGTAGGAAGCAATGTGTCTGTGGCCGGTGTCTTCTGTGCCATTTTTGGACATGTCTGTATCAGCACTACTTTGATTTTTTGACTTTTGCTATCAATGTCAGTCTCACTCGCCTACTATCTTCTCTATGTCAGCCTCATTTGCTCTCCACTCTCTCCCAGGTGTTTTAAGTCCTTCATTTCCCCCATAAATGATCACCGCCTGGCTGGGGCACTGGGTTTGCATAGGGGGTTCACTGCTCGTTCACATTGTAACAGGCCCCCAACAGGAGTTCTGCTAGAAGTCATGCTCCTGTCAATCCAGGCCCTGTGCTTGGGCCTCTAGGCCTTCCTTTGATGGTCTATTTCTGTTTACCAAGTGATTTTCCTTCCCCTAGGCTTGTCAACTCTCCTGGAGGACCACAGGACACATTTGCAATCCTTGCAATCTTATAAAGCTGGAGTGTATGGCAAACCATAGTGTATTGCTCCCAACCTGGGCTTACCCTCATGGAGAGCTAAGTGAGAAGGCATTTGGTCAAATGTAAGCATTTAAGTGAGACGGATAGGCCTCTTAGTCATCCCTCTGTTCTACGCATTGGCCAGGAGCCCATACATTTACCTTGTAATAAGACATCCATGCAAGGCTGATCTGCATTGATCTTCTTATATATCTTGGCAAAGGCTCGGAGGATTCCAGGGATATTTCTGTGATACTCCAGAAGTTTCTGTCCCGTTTCCTCCTCAGAGATTCCCTCAGGTTCCACCAAGTTCTTTTGTACTTCTGGATCATCCGGCCAATCAAACGTAATGTGGTACACCTCTGAGAAACAGGAGTACAGTAAGTCAAGATTAGAACAGAGGGCATTTATTATATATCTACAGCCAGAACAACGGATTTATCCCTATTCTGAGACACCAGTTGGATTTTGAGGGTTCGCCTGGACTGAGGATTGAGGACATCAGTAAGGAAAACAATTCTGCATGAAATTCAGGAACATAATGTGATATCTTGTCAAGGCGGACCAAAACCCTCTGAACTTGTGAAATACATTTGGCCAAAGTCCCTGCAGATACTCCTTTCTTATGGTGCAGAACTAGAAATAGATATTTTTATCCTTTTCGAATTGCCCTGGAACAATTTTTTTTGCTGTCTCTCTCTGAAAGATGGTAGGCGATCAGTCATTGCATCATTGCCACACACAACAATGACAATGAATGGAGAAGGCAAAGCTTTATAGGTGGCATTATCTGGGATTAAAGTGAAGCAGGAGCAGAAAAAATTGGTAAAAGGTGCTAATCATGGGAGGAGCAATTCAGGGAATGATAGTTAAAAATGTGGGTTTTGGTCCGGGCAAACCTGACATAGAACTAATATGTAGCACTTCTTCCCTGCAGCTGATTTGCAGATGTCTAAAAAAAAGCCTGATAGCTCCTGCAGCTTCCATGTGTGTCTTCACTGCCTGCTGCAAAGAAATTGCCCTAAGGCAGAGCCTGGGCCACCCACTCTCTCATAGTGAATAGAGCGTGGCACATACCAGTCACTGAGATGAAAGCCTTTTTCACCAATTTGCTTGTAAATGGTGGACATGTGCCTGAGCAATCTCCTGGCACTTACAGGCTCAATCTCGGAAAGAGAGGTAGATATCTATTGCTTCTTATATTTGCCTGGTCTACCCTTTAAAGCCTGACAGCAGGCACACATAGGTTTGTA
The DNA here is from genome assembly GCA_027917425.1 of Gastrophryne carolinensis. Classification (NCBI taxonomy): domain Eukaryota; kingdom Metazoa; phylum Chordata; class Amphibia; order Anura; family Microhylidae; genus Gastrophryne; species Gastrophryne carolinensis. The sequence continues at coordinate 196,535,958 of CM051235.1, read as the reverse complement.
CCCATAAATCTCTTCCTGTACCCCCCCCCCCAAAAAAAAAACCAGCCTATTTCTTTTTTTGAAGGGTATAAGTAGGCAAAGTAAAGAAAAAAAAAATCACTTACCTCACCACAAGGCAGCAGATTCCTACTGGTCTGCTCTAAGAATATTATAAATGCCGAGTCTTAGCCCCTGTTCTATAACCACACTCCCAGCTGCCCTGATAGAACTAAAAGTATAGGCTAATTACCTGTAAGACCTGTAAAAAAGGAATAAAAAAGATCTTCGGTTGAGTCACATTTATATTTTGGAATGCCCCAAAGTAACTTGGACCCAGCTGAGCAGGTGTTAAATACATCAAGCTCCGGCGTGTCATTTTTTTACTGTCTGCTGGACATAAGTAAAACACATACATTCTATGATGTAACTTATGATGTAACTTACCTCTGTTGGTGGGATCAATTCTCTTTCCCAAGTTCCTCTCAATCAGGACAATATCTGGAGCTTCAAGGACCACTACAAGCAATCACAATAGTAAACACACACATGGGTTAGCAACACAAAGAAGTCAAAGAAGTTGTTAACAAGGGGCCACATGCGGCATGTAAAACTGGTGTACCTGTACTTGCTTCATTACCTCCACTCACCCACAATGGATAAGTATAAATCTATCATCAGGAGAACAATGTTGCACATAATATTAGCAGAGGAGCTAAAGTTAAAGTGACAAGGACAGTGGTATTGCCTTGAGAGTTTGACAACTTGCTTGCAACTTTCAATTTAAGATCATACTTTCAGATGAGGCCTTGTCCCACCTCCTCAGTGTCCACAGCAGGGATGTACAACCTTTCTTGGTCTAGGAGCCACACTGTCTTAATATTTCACTCCCCCTGCCCCCGTTTGAACTAACCCTTTGCCAAAACCCAATTTGGGATGCCCTGCAGTATGAACCCCCCATGTCTCTGTTTACTCATCTCGTTCATTGACCCAATGGTCTATGATGCCACCTGAGCCCTGCACATGTGCTATGACGCACAGGTGCGTGTGTGTGTGTGTGTGTGTGTGTGTGTGTGTGTGTGTGTGTGTGTGGGGGGGGGTGGCACACAGCAGGCATCCTAATTTGATAGGGAAAACAAGCCCAAGAGTCTTTTAGTCTTTGGGTTTTGGACAGAAGAGGACACAGTTGTGGAAAAATATTCATATATTATAAATTTGTTTTCACTTTTACCTGTAGAAGGCTTTTATTGTACATATGTGACTAAAAAAATATCCTCAAGGAATCTGCTCCATTAGTAAGCCAACAAGAGAAGAGACCTTCCTCTTTATTTTATTAGCTGTCCACTCCCTCCAGCTACACACACCTGCCCCCAACTATGCAGATATGTGGTGCAGAGGATGAGGGGTGCAGAGGATCCCGCTGGGGGCATGTATATGAGATCATAGGTAGGTATACAGGCGATCCTGGAGGTTTACACAGCTACCCCTGAGCAGTGCGTTTACCCAGACCTAAAGACTAAAAGGCAGGGTAGGATGTGCTTTGGTCCACTTTAATGGGTCTGTTTTCTCATGGTTTGACAATCAGAAACCTCTTCCTTCCTAAAAACATGTACCCCGCGGGTCGGTCACAGCTAAGAGCATGCCCAGCTCTAATCACTGCAATGGAGACAATGCATCCAAACCCCCCCCCCCTTAATTTACATGAATGGAGATGGTCCTGCTCCCAGCTATGACTGACATGGGGTTTACAGACCCTTTAAGTATAAGCCACAGATGTGCTATTCTTCACAGTGATAAAACTCATGTCCTGGGAATTGCACCAGTCGCGATGCACATTTTACCTGTGCGCTGGGATAGGCACATTAAAGAAAAGTGCATCTGGATTAACCAGGCCCCACTTGTTGATCCTATAACACAGTTACTTACCAACATGATCCGGAGAAGATCCATTCATCTGTAGCAGTAAGGCCTGTTCTCTTGTGCGAGGGAATCCATCCAGGACCCAGCCCTAAAACCAAGAGCAACAAGATCAGCATCATTTAATGCAACTGTAGATACAGAATGATGATGTCCGTTACAGGTTTCTGTACAAATAATTAGTTTAGGCCCTTTCAGACCAGCTTGTTGGCCTGTGTTGTCTGTAGCAAAGAAGCACACTACACGTGTGTATACCTAGGGCTGGATTAAGGAAAGATCCCTGGGCACAAAATCTGGTGGAGGCCCCAGATACAGTATTTCTTTTCCTTTAAAATAATAGTCCAGCCAAGTAACTGATTGGTGGTTGTCTGGCACCCACCTACTTACTGGAATGTAAGATCGAGTCTGTTGTAGAACCCTTGTGCGGGTGCGTGCTGCTCAGGAACTCCTGATTTGCCATTCTGGGCGGGGGGGGGGGGGGGGGGGATAGTGTAGTTGCCGAGCTGGTCCAGCAGAAAGCAGTTCCCTGCATTGAGCTGCCACCTTCTTAGCTTCCATGAACTGCCCTCTATTCTGTGCCACCTTTTCCAATGTCACTGATTATCCCCTGTTGCTGAGGCCAGCCATGAGCAGGTCTGCACGCAACACCTGGGATTTGGTGGTTCGGGTTCACTGTAAAATGGCCAAGTGTGAGCCTGAATGGGCCCCTGAAGATGCCAGGGGCCCTGGAAATTGCCCAGGTTTGCCCTGTGCTGGTGCCAGCTCTGCTCCAGGACCAGACCATAACCCAAAGGTTGGTGGAGACCCCCTTCGCATGGAAAGTGGTGGAGACCCTGGGGTGCGTGCCCCTTGCGCCCATCTAGTGGGTGGCAGCGGGCAGCATCTACAACCAAGCAAAGCAAAGAGCCCGGCAGCAAGGGAGTGTAGACTAGTAGTGATAGATGGAAGGTGGAGTGAATAACTCAAATGCAACACAGCACAGGTAAAGCGGAATAAATGCTCTTTATCTGTGCTGGCTATACTTCTATTGGTCAACGTCATTTTCAGAGATCTAGGTCTGTTTTCCATTAACAAATGTATGAATGGCCACCTGCCATCAGCCAAAGTTACTTGAGCATTCCCCCTCCATTGCAGTGATCGCAGTGAATGGAGAGTGGATCTGCACGGAGCAGGACTCGATCTTGGCACCAATACGTTTTACACTGCATGTCTAGGAGCGATCAGCCGGGGGAAGCATATGTTTTGGTATCATTTGTCTGGACAGACCCTTTTTTCTCTTTAGGGACACAGACAGCAAAAAGAAGGGTGTTAATACTTCCTCACTCTATCCCAAACACAGCTCAGAACAGCAAACAAGGCACAGGTAGCATGCGCGGCATCTGCTTTAACCTTACACTACAAGCGCTCATGCATATGAAACGCGGTGCTCGGCTGCTAGCGATTATTTGTGATATATTTCATATATGGCCCGGGGCACACGAGTACACAAATAAAAGGAGAATCAATCAATTTTTTAATTGGAATATATTATGTGGCTTCCCGACACATCACAGATGAGCAGCGGTTTCCGCGGCGGAGCTGCGTGCTTTGTTCGGAACGGGTTAATTGATATTCTGATGCGCGTTACTCCTCTGGCTGGTGCCGGGCTTCATACCCCCAGCGGTTTGCTTGTGTTTTATCCCACATCAAAAAAGCGTATGCTGGGGGCACCCTGGGCACAGCTCTGAGCTGGAGGTCTGAACAGATGCACGGAGCCAGCGATCACAGAAAGGACAGGCTTCCAGCAGATGTCACAGATAAAATGAAAAGCCAGCCTTATAAATATATATGTGGACAGTTGCAAGGCCGGGGGACGCTGGGGAGAGGCAGGCGCGCGGCACAAGCCGGTGTCAGGAACCACTTACAAACAGACTTTCTTATGTACTTAGACTCCACCGTGGCGGTAATGAGGAACAGGTAATGGTATGCAGCTACCTTACACATTTGGGGCGCTTTGAAGGTCTTGTTGGACATGACTGGGCTGGAAACGTTTCCAGAATTGGAAATCAAGCCTTTAAAAGGAAATTAACGTGTTTTTTTAAAGCAGACCTAAGCCTTAACGGGCCCCAGATTAAAGCGGAACAAAAAACATGAATATGACTTTCCTGGGTTTTATTCCATACTCCCAGGGCATCCCGAATTGGGAGGCCCCATTGTGTGAACCCTCCTTCAGTTCACCCAGTAAAACTTGAGCCCTTTGCCATGTTTACATCCTTCTGCAAAGGGCTCTGATTGCCTTCAATGGGGAGTGTGTGCTGCCGCATCCCCTGCGTGCCAAACCCAGTATATCTAAATAGCCGGGGCGGGAGTGTGCACACGCCGCCAGGGATGCAGTAACACAGAGGGGTTAAAGCCAGTGGGCGGCCCTGGCTGCTGGTGGGTTTTGTTCCACTTTAAGTAGATATTTACCTTTTTCTCATGGAACTCTGTATGATGGGGTACAGGAAGCACACTGCAGTGTGGAACATCTCCTAGTGCTAGCTGTTTACTGCCCCCAATGGGATGGAGCTGTGCTGGAAAAAGTTGAGTAATGGCATGGTGTGAGAGGGTAGATTGTTTGGTTAATTGTCCCTGTGGACCAGGATCCTGTCTGGCACACTGTTTAGGTCTGTTTTAAAACAGAAGGCCATTACACATTGCTTAAATTGCCCATCATTCATAGCCAGTAGGTGGAGCAACACTTTCATCTTCTCTTTTTGCCCCTTCATATCAATTAGAGCTTGGCAGACTGATGGAACCTGGTATGACTAGGTATTTGATGTGTACTGACCAGCACAGGAGCCAAGCAAATCTTTTTTGCCTCTGTAACCATTCTGGCCATCCCAGAGACCACAAGGAAGTAAAATGCGTCAGAGACCACAAGGAAGTAAAATGTGTCAGAGACCACAAGGAAGTAAAATGCATCAGAGACCACAAGGAAGTAAAATGCGTCAGGGGCCACAAGGAAGTAAAATGCGTCAGAGACCACAAGGAAGTAAAATGCGTCAGAGACCACGAGGAAGTAAAATGCGTCAGAGACCACAAGGAAGTAAAATGCGTCAGAGACCACAAGGAAGTAAAATGCGTCAGAGACCACAAGGAAGTAAAATGCGTCAGAGACCACAAGGAAGTAAAATGCGTCAGAGACCACAAGGAAGTAAAATGCGTCAGAGACCACAAGGAAGTAAAATGCGCGCCTCCTTAAACAGAGGTTGGTTATGGTGCTTGCTAACCAGGAATAACAGACCTACACCACAGAACGCTGTCGCCCAAAGGGTCTGTCCAGGCACAAAAATGAAACAAATCTCTTCTCACCTTCTGACCCCCGAAGCTATTTTGTCCTAATGCAACGTCATGAAACTTATCGGGTACTTAGATCGAGAGCTGTGGTATGTAGGGCCAGCCTCCACTCACAAACAAGCTCTAGAGCAGGGGTACTCAACCACTTCTTGTAAAGGTCCATTTAAAGGCATTTTGTTAGGAGGTGAAGGTCCGGGGGAGGGCTGTCACAGGGAGTGGATAGTTAGAAATCGTCAGGGAGGTGCTATAGATTCCTCAGGCAAAACTAAAAAAGGCTGCTTGCCCCCCGCCCCAACCCAAAAATCAGGAGCTCTTTTTTTGGCCCCACAGAAACTACAGATGTGGCCCACTGCACACTGCTTTCACTCCCCCCACCTTGGATTCTGTGCAGGCCGTGTACAGTGGTGGACTAGGGCCCAAAAGCAAGATGGTGGACAGGGATAGATGGGGCAGACCTGGGGCAGGGGAAAAGGTTTGGATGGGGCAAAGAGACCGAGAAACAAAGTTTGTGTGCACCTTTCCATGCCAGTTTCCGCCCGTGCAGTACTTCATATTGCCATGCTAGGTGCCAGGTAGGGAGATTAAGCTCTACATCGCTGATCAAGTAAAGGGGGCAGCACTGAGCACAGCAACACAGAAGCAACTGAGTGCAGAGCTGTCAGGGCAGGGGTCCGGAAATCTGATGCCAAGGTCTGCATTCGGACCCCAGTCCCCTAGTTGAGTATCGCTGCTCTAGAGGATCATCCCCTTCCTCCAGGAAGAACAGCCACTCCTTGCATCAGTCACAGTGGCACAAAGACACCCACTCCATTAATTGTTGTTATCAAAAGGATACCACAAAACAGATTGTTGAATCTTGATCTCATATCAAGCACCTAAAGAGGCTTTGGCTTTCTTGGGTTTATCTCCTCTCTGATGAAGCATCCCAATTTGGGATGCCCTGCTGTGTGTATCCCCCATAAACTGACCTTTTCCTCATTTACACGGCACATTCCGTATTCACACAGCCATTCAGCGGCCCGTGTTCCATTCATATTTACTAGGCTGCTTTGGGTGGCAGGGAAATCTGGATGAAGCAAGCGCCACCGGCAGCATCCTTGCCTCTAACCGTGGGTGTGCCTGCACCAGCCATTCAGATTGGCCTGGCGCAGACGCACACCTAGCTAGAGGTATGCTGGGGATGCGGCCGCGGCACCAAGATACAGCAACCTAGTAAGGCTAAGAAAGTGGGTCATCCCAATGTAGGATTCCCCATACAGAGGTAAATTACCTCCTCAAGGGGGGTTGTTGTTCCTCTTAAAACCATATCATTGCTTTAGGAGTATCTTTCTCAATGTGTATGGAAACATGGATCACTTGACCTCCGGCGACTAATCACGGGGGCCAAACTTCGCCAGGAGATAGTGGTGGAGATAAGTGAAACCAGGGTGTAGGCACAATGGCGTCCAACTCCCATTTTCTAAAAAATGTATGTTGGACTGCTTTAAGAAGGAATGGTCTGAGCCTGAGAGGAAACTCTTTATACCAAGGTCTGCAAAAAAGAGGTTTCTTACTTAAGATTGTGAACCATGTGAAAAGTGTCCTAATGTTGATGCTCCGGAAGAAACTGTCCTCTGTGGGAGTGCCTTAAACCTTCACAGGTCCGCACAAGGTCTGTCTCCTTTTCAAGTTTATGGGTGGAAATGAGGTAATCACAACTTCTCTGTCGACTGAAAATGCCATTGTGTGAGGTTATAATAAACCCTTACACCTGCGCCTGCCCATGGCTTCCAAACCCATCTAAAACCTGTGGATTGACCATCATTGCCAGCCCTCATGCACTGGTTATATCCTGGATGCACAACCGGTGGGCCACACTGCCCTTGCTTGCGGCCCCCAGCACCCCTAAGGAGTTAGCGAGCAGAGCTTTGCAGTGCAAGCAGATGACCACTAGAGCATTGTGTCAATTTCTGAAGCATAAAGTGGGTCACCGATAAGCTTGTAGAGGTGGGTGACACACATGTGCAACTGGAGTGTTGTTTGTGCTGGCTGTGTCTGGAGATGCCCAAGTAGGCTCATCTCAGCTTACCTCTGCCCACCTCTATTTACCCTTTTCCACCTTGTCCCATCTTACCTCCACTCCCCTCACCTTTGCCTATCTCTATCCACCTCACCTCTATCCATCACTTCTCTTACTTTTTCACCTCTGCTCAACTTTTCTTGACTCATCACTGCCCACCTCACCTCTTCCTGCTCAATTCTCCTCTCCCTGGCTTACCCCTTCTCACTCCTTCCCACCCACCTATTCCTATCTCCCCTTTATCCACATCACCTCTGTCCATTGCTTCTCTTACCATCTTACTTCTGCTCATATCACCTCTTTCCACTTAACCTCTGCTGAAATTACCTTTCCCTGCCTTACCTTTGCCCACTACTCACCTCTTCCACTTCATTTCACCCCACCTCTTCCTGCCACCTCTGCTCACCTTTGCATATACATAAAGGCATTGGGGGGGGGGGCAGAAGAGCCTGGGGGGCCTTGAAGGCTATGTGAACTTGTAGTCTTAAGGGCCAGGGGCCACTGAGGTTGGCCTCTACACCCTGGTCTACAAGCCCTGCATAGCTGGTGCCCAGGCTGGTTATGTTGGGAAGGGGAGGGATTATTTATCGTATTTAACCCTTAAAATTTTTTAAAAAGCCTGCAGTCCTCCCCTCCCCCGAAAGGGGGAACTATGTCATTTTTCTTTTTATTTAACCCTTGATGTCCTGTCACCCAGCAGGTATAAGTCTTCCAGCAGTAGCAGGAGAGCAGAAGCCAGAGAGATGACAAGTCGATGTGGGACACAGTGCTCCAGGATGGATGGGAGGTAAGTATAAAAAATATATATATTTTACTCTCTATGTCGGTGTCTATTTTTTACAGTTAGCCCTTTGTGAACAGGTAAGGGATCCATGAGACCCCTTATATCAGTTCACAAAGCTTGGGGGCTGGCAAGTCACCTGAGGCAAGGGGGTAACTTGCCATTAACCACTGACCCCCCATTACCTGCCTCCTTAAAGCCCAGGGACAGAAAAGCCAGTGGTTCACGAAGGCTATGCAGGCTTGTAGCCTTCAGCGCTGTAGGTCACCGAGGCTGGCCTCTGCGCCCTCGTCTACAAACCCCGCTGGTGCTCGGGCTGGTTTTACTGGGAATGGGCGACCCCACGCCATTTTTTTTATTTTTAAGAGTGCGTTGCTGGTCACCAGACTAATCATTGATCATTTGCATAAGACAAAAGGTAAGTAACCTTTTGTTTTCTTGTTTGCCTGTTGAATGACTTTAAAGTGGACCAAAATCCTGGGTTTTAGTCTGTCCCCTGGGACACCCCGGTTTGCGATGTGGGACCTGCTGTATGAAACCCTACCATTGGCCTAGTAAAATTCACCTCTTTTCGTTCGAAGCAGCTTCTCTGTCTGTGCATATTAATGTGTGACTAGAGAAGCTGAATGAAATCCCAGGCACACACATCAGCCGTTTTGGTCCACTTTTAGTTTGCAACTCCTTATGGGTTTCATTTATAGATTTTATATTTTCTCTTTCAATATTTTTACTGAAACAAACAAAATATTGATTCTGGCTTTGATCTCCGCCAAATACACACATTGTTTCCGCCAGGCCTTTGCAATTGATTGCTTTGTGGCTAGCATTATGTTAGTCATTTATGTTTTACAACAAGGAATATTGCCGCACTGCCTAAGGTACTAATATTATTCTGGATGCTGGCTAGGGGTAGGCCAAACCATGAAAAACAGGGTATATTTATATGCACTAAAAGGTGGGCTACCAGTCCAGCCCACCAAGGCCCCCCAAACTATCTATACAGATAGGCCGCTCTACAGAATACGGTATATTCAAAATTCATGTTTATTATAAGCCAAAAAAAGACATACATCTAAAAACACAATTAAAACCATATACATGAGGTAGGGTATATCATGGACTATAACAATGGGTGTGGTTATTGAAATAAATGCATAAAGAGTAGATATTACACATCCATAGATATATTATAAATATACTGGTTAATGCCTCGGGGTCCCCCCTTCTGAAAGTGCTATAGTGCTGTGCAAAAATAGTGCAATAAATGTGCAAATTGTGCAAAGGAATAAAGGTAACAAGTGAAGAAATGATAAACAAAAGACAGAAGAAAAGAGGGACTAAGGTGTCCCTGCAATAGATATAAATGCACCAATAAAGGTGCTAAGTGCAAATGTGCTTATATATGTGCATAAAAATAAAGAGAAGACAGCAGACTCCCGGGCATGAATCTCAGTAATACTAAAGCAATGACCAAAACATTTACATTCTATTAAACCGAGTCAAAACAAAACAGTGTATATTACCGTATAACAAAGTCCAAATCTGCCCACCCTCACGATGCCAGCACTAAATTTAATGCAATCTGGCAGGGACCAAGTACCCTCGAAGTTGTAATTTATAGGTAGATTCTACTGATAACTTGTTAATCCAACACTTGCCCACTGTTAGCCAGATGTTGGACCAAGCTCTATAGTCCATTGTCGCCCTCAGGTCTGACCCCCAGTGTTTTACATAGTTATGACTTAAGTGGTTTGGTGGGTTATTGAGAGATGGATATCAGGCCCAGTGCACTAGGATTGTGTTCACAGATTGCCTCAAACGCAGATCTCTTCTTATATGAAGATCTTAGGTTTAATAAGGGATTTATCCAGTGTTGAAGTTGCCTGTATTTATACCATTCTGTCTGTGGTAAAACGTATTTCTGTGTTATAATAAATACAAAATAATAAAAGTCTTTTGTAGTTAAGGAGGTGGGAGATTTTACTTCTATTAAGGGTCCCCAGAGGAAGGGGGAAAGTCCGGATTATTCCATACATTTGCGAAGGGGGTGACATTAGGTTTGCGGAATACCTGGTGGAGTCCCATATTGAAAGTTATTTTTTCTTCAGTGCACTTGTCCTGAGTCTATTCTCAGGCTTCATCCATAGTAGTCCTCCAAGAGGAATGGCGTTTAGGTTTGGAAGTTCAAAAGGAGACCATAAGCAAAGTTCTGCTTCAAGACTCAGGGTTGATAACTGTGAAATCTGGGCTGCTTTATACAGTTAGGTAAAAAAAAAACGACATTTGTGTCCGTGTCCAAATATTTATGGACCTATTTACTGAAACATATTCAAGTTATAGTTAAATTATGGACAGGCACAACGTTCAGACTTTCAGCTTTCATTTGAAGTTTATCCACATTAAAATGTGGATTAAAATAAACCTGTGCCACCCTGTTTTTAAAGGGACCAAAAGTAACGGGACAATTGACTCAAATGCTGTTTCATGGGGAGGTGTGGGCAGTTCCTTTGTTATGTCATTCTCAGTTAACCAGATGGTGATTTTGAGATGTGGTGCTTGAATCTGGAAAATTTTGCGGTGAAGAAAACATGCAGTCAAAGGAGCTCTCCATGCAGGTGAAACATGCCATCCTTAAATCGGACCAACAGCCTGGCACAGTTGGAAAGAAAGGTAGTGGCAAAAGTAGAGCTTCCTCTACCAGCATCTCAGCCATGCTGCTGCCTGAATAACTGACATAACTAACAATGTAAGAGGAAGCCCAGCAGCACCTCCTGTTTGTAGGTGGCCTGCAAATGCACAAGGAACGATTTTGTTTCTAAAATTTACTAGAACAGAAAATAGAAAAGGGTAAATGAATTTGTATGTATAGCAATCTAAATTGCCCTGGGGAGGGATGCATATGATTAATGTTTGTTGTGTTGATCTGGTCATTTTTGACTGTTGGTCTGCTTTAAGCTGCGAAAACATAAAAAACCCAACCCGAGAAAGTGGCAAAATATACAGTTCAGTAAATCCTGAGAAAGAAAGAAAGCACTAGTGTACTCATCATGGAAAAAAGATCTGGGTGCCCATGAAAGGCAACAGGAGTGGATGATAGCAGAATAGTTTCCATGGTGAAGAGAAATCCCTTCACAACAGCCAACCAAGTGAACAACACTCTCCAGATATCAATATCCAAATCTACCATAAAGAAAAGTCTGCATGAAAGTAAATGCTGCATGGTGCAAGCCACTCATAAGCCTCAAGACTTCTAAACATCATTAGATGTCATTAGACTTCTAAACATCTAAAAAGCCAGCACAGTTCTGGAAGAACATTTTTTGGACAGATGCAACTAAGATCAACCTCTACCAGAATGATAGATAGAAAAATACAATTCTGTGAGATACTCACCTGTAGAATTGGTATTATACGCATACAGCACGTCCTGCTCCATCTATAATACTTACACATGGGTAATCCTCCGCCAGAGGGCGCTCTTCACTGCAGACAAGCAAAAAAACAGGCTCCTCCCGGCCCTTCATATACCCAGGGACCTCCCACAAATCCCCAGTATTGAAAAGCAGTGAGAAAAGAAGCCGGGAGAAACCAACCACCAACTGGTAACAATAGTAATGATAACAATCACTATACAGGGGATCCAGAAAAATGTAAAACCAGAGTGGGGTGGAGCAGGACGTGCTGTATGCGTATAATACCAATTCTACAGGTGAGTACTTCACAGAATTGTATTATTCTAAGCATACAGCACGTCCTGCTCCATCTATAATACTTACACATGGGACATCCAATAGCAGTGTCCATAAAGTAGGGTGGGATCCCCAAAAACAAGGCACAGCAGACAGTAAAGGCGCTGTCACCTACAAAACTTTGCAACCAGGTACGACATGAGCAGAGGCTCTAACGTCAATCTCATAACAAGACCTTTGAAAGGTATGAACAGAGACAAGCAACAGTCTAGTAACTTATTCAACAGAAAAAACCTGGTGCTGAAGGGCCAATGGTACCCAAGCACAAATATAACCGAATAAAATGAAAAAGGGGAGATTCTTCCCCCTTAAATGAATAGGCCAGTGTAACAGCCCAACCAGCCCACAGGCAACAGAAGCCTCGTGGAAAACTTGCAACTCTCCCTAAGGGGAATGAGAACTGGTCACCCGTCCAAAGGCGGGAATAATGACCCCTTCACTAGCAAGAAGCCGAAAGCTTTACTCAGGACCCAAAGGACGCAGTGGCCCTGGAAGCAAGCGATATCAGGCGCATACATAAGGAGGCGCCCGCAGACCCCAAGGGCATCAGTCCCCCTAAGGGACAAGAAACCATCAGGAAAAATTGCAACACCTGTATGTGTAATGTAGACCCTTCATATTAGCATTATTAAGAATAAGGTCCGTAGTTAGACTAAACAGACTTAAACAATGATCATGCCATGCCAGTGCGGGGCATCCCTCAGTGCAGCCACATAGGGGCATCCCTCAGTGCAGCCACATAGGGGCATCCCTCAGTGCAGCCACATAGGGGCATCCCTCAGTGCAGCCACATAGGGGCATCCCTCAGTGCAGCCAAATAGGGGCATCCCTCAGTACAGCCAATAAGCGGCATCTCTCCTCCCCCACCGCGCCTTTTGACGCCACTCACACGCCCACACATGCTTACCTTTGGTTCCTGATAGTCAGAGGGCCCGCCTGCCTGACTCGCTGTTCCTGCCGCTGCTCTCAGACACACAAACACACATGCTTACAAGCACTTCCTGGCTGTCGCGCGCTGGTCGGTGGGCGTGCCCCATATGGCCGGCGTCCATTGTTTTCATTGGACGCCGGCCATATGGGACACGCCCACCAACCAGCGCGCAACAGCCAGGAAGTGCCGGTGTGTGTGTGTGTGTGAGAGCGACGACGGTAGTGGCAGCAGCAGGAACAGCAGGAAGGGAAGGCCGCAACCCTGTGGAAAAGATGCTGCCCCTCACCCGCCAGCATCTTTTCCACTGGGTTGCGGCCTTCCCTGGCGCCGGCCTACCGGGATTTTGCCCGGTATGCCCTATGGCCAGCCCGCCCCTGGTCCTAGGCTTTGGAAATCTGTTCCCTCCACACTGGCACATAGTGCAAAAGCCGGGTGTGGGTGCCCCGTCAACCCTGAAAGGGCTTGTCTGGGGGCTTGGCAGGCTGGCCCCTTGGGGTATAGGTTTCCCACGTGGCTTTCGCTAACCCAAAATATCCTTGCCGCGTCTGAAGTCTGCAGAGCCTCTGAACTTCCGGAAGGGACGAAAATTCGGTGACATGCAAAACAAGGTCCTCAGTTTCCGATTCTGTGGAAGCCAGTTGAGTCACTTCCTCCCCCCTTCCTTCTATGGACGCCGGCTGCTGTTACATTTACTGGTAGTTATTTACTGGTATTTTTGTCTATTTGTACCCCTCTGTGGCTTTCTATTTTTGGATATTATACCTCACTGTATCCATGGTCAGCTCATTTCAGTTGCTATATTTTGATTACATTTGGCTTGCACTTGCACTTTTTGGTTGATACAATTTGATATTATAAGTCAAGTTTGGAGTGGCAATTTAGTATAAGGACTGCACCGGTCTTTTCTCGAATATATGTTAATATTAATTGCACTTTTAGATTTACACATATGTGTATGGTATTTATTAATGTATTCACTTTTTGTATTGTGACATTTTATATTAATTGAAAAATTGATTATGCACTTTTCCACTTTAGGGCTGGACCTGGGGGTCAATAATTAATTATTACTTACATATCTTGCCCAGGGTGCCAAATTCAAAAATATATATATATATTTTTTGCTTTGTGCCGGCACAAATCAATTTAAAATCTATTGGCATGCTATGTATTCACTCCTTACAAAATGGCCCCTGTCCATTTCTATTTTTATTATTACTTAGGAAGGTTATTGGGGTGGGATACTTGTGTGTTGTGTTAAATGTTGGATTTAAATGTGGTTTATGTATGGATTTCTTTTCATAAATAAAGTTCAATCTTATTCTTATTCCAATTATTTTTTGTGGTGCCCCTTCTTCACCACCCCTTTCTTGTCTTAAGCGATTCTGTGGAAGCCAAGTCGACTTCTCACCTGTGGTCTTCCGGACCAGGTCATCTAGAGACTCACCACCAAGGGGAGGGCACCCGAAAAGGGGAGGGCAGTAATAGTCTTCTTCGAAGCAGTGTTGGCCAACCACTGTTTCAGCCAGATCTTGTGTCGCAAGGTATCCAGCAAGGCCAGCCCCCTAGCCACCAGATCCACCAAGTCATCCATAGCTGGCACCATGTATCTAAAGACCTCCATAGCGAAGGAGTTTGAACGAAGTGCAGAGGAGCGTGAACCTCCATGTCGCAAAAACCTCCTCTGCTGCCTCATGCAGACCTTGCCTGCTGTAGCCGCCATAGACGTGGTGCAAACTGGGCGTATGGCCGAACCCACCATGGGGTGGGAACCCACCATCCCTGACCAGCTGGTCCAACCTCCTATCTGTCTCTCAAGGCCGCACAATCTGAAGTAGGGATAATGGTGTGCCGAGCCAGACCCGGCACCGGTTCGTCTACCCCAGGTATTGAAGTCCAAACCCTGACCGCCTCATTCAGAAAGGGGTACTTGACGTCCAGGATTTTAGGAAGAGACAGAAGCTTATCTGGTTTCTCCCACTCCTTTGCCACCAGCCTGTTGAAATGGGCAAGCCTGGGAAAAAACCTGCCTGACCTTCTGACGCTTGTAGGGTTCACCCTTCTTCATCTGTCGCTTTGGCTGCGGAGTAGAGAGGTGCAGAACCTCCAAAATTGCCTTAATAAGGTCCTCAATTGAAACTGGAACTAGATCCTGAGCTCCTAAATAGGTACTCAACATAGAAGCTAGAATCCTCAGAGGATTCCATCTGAGACTCGGGATGCCTCTGCTGACGAAGGCCACTGACCATGCTCTCCAACTAAGCTACTCAGTCCACCACGTCCAAAGGAGGAACCCCATCCATGGGCAGACCCTGGGACAAAAATTGACCTGGCAGCTCCCCCGAGAGGGTAGACCACTCAGACGAGTCTGAGCCTGAAGCCGCAGGGTTAAATGGACAATCCATTTTATATTCATCTATACTAAAATAAAGCGTACATACACACATAGGGGCAGATTACATGGACCTTGTGGTCTCTTTCTGATTTCAACCTCCTACATTTGTATGTTTAATCAGAGACCTCACCATGTATTTTTTCAGTCATGCAGCATCACAAAGTAAAACTTATGCTGCCACAGTGGTGTAACTAAATGTGACGGGGCACTTGTGCAATTAAATCGGGCCCTGCCAAAGTGTATACAGTCAACTTTTTTTCTGTCTTTTAACAAATGGTGCTTGCTTTCTCTAAATGAGCACAAACATGATAAATAAGGTGGAGGAGCAACAGTGAGGGGGCCCCTGGAATAAGTGGATGCCCAGGGGTGTAACTATAGGGGGTGCAGGGTGTGGGACCACACCAGGGCCCCTGGGCATCCACTTATTCCAGTTTGGGTCCCTTAGAAAGAACTACACATACAACTGGCAGCAATGATAATATGACTGAGGAATTGTAAAGTTTAGGACTCAACACTTCTAGCAAAAACTGCAGTTGAAGGTGCTAATAAATCAGTAGGTGTCTTAATGTTATAATGGCCAAGCTATGGTATAAATCGTTTAGGGCAATAAACCGCGCAAGACCGGTAAGATCTATCACGGCCTGACAAGGTAACTGCTGCCATAAGCAGTATCCGCGGTACAAAAGCGGCATATCCTTCCCACAATCCACCTCTACCGGCTTTTTCTTTTGCCTTTAAATGTTGGAAAAGCAGAGACCCCCTCCTCCCGGGGCCCCCCATCCAAGTTGTCTCTGGTGAGGTCCTGGGGATTCGGTGGGACATAAGCTGCTGTGTACGAGCCCCGGTGGAGAGACAAGTCATCCGCTCTGCCTGCTTAGTCTTTGTTTTCAGAACAATGCCGGCAATAAGTTTTTTCTTTTTTTGAGCTTTAATATCTGGCAGACTGATCCCCAGCACGCCACGCCACATTTAGAAGAGATTTAACGCTCTGCAGGCGGTCTCCGCAGGCCTGTTGATCAATAAAACGTACTCTCCTCTGAGGGTTAGCTTGACATCTTTAAACCTGGGAGTGTCAAAAAATGGCAAGACGATTCTGCCCTTGCGCTGTCAGCGCGGGGGGAGCGCGGCAATTAATGCCGACGCAACGGCGCAGCATAGGGATATAAAACATCGGGCTGCCAGCGCTGGCCGCCATAGCTCTGCAATATGGCCACAGTTTATAGGACAAAAACAATGGGGGAGGGAGCAACCACAGACTTAACTGCATAAATTGGAAAAACCCAAGGCCTTCAATAATGTGGTAAGCTTTTATGACAATATTTACTTAAAGAGGACCGAAACTCACCTGGCTTTTGGTCTGCTTTACAGGGGCATCCCGGTTTGTGTAACCCTCTTGTTCACAATTTTGGATTCCCAGTGGGGAGGGATTGGATCGGTCTGGGAATCTTATAGATTCCTGGGCCGATCAGGCAGGGTGTTGTTCCACTTTAAGCATTAAGAGGTTGCAATGGGGCAATCACCATCTCAATTGACCCTGGACTCTTCTAGACAACTGGGTACCCCAGTCCCATGCCAAAGGTGCGGGCCACGGCCACATCCTGGCACCCTTGAGATACACTCCCGTGCCCAGCCAATGAGAAAGGCCAGGCACTGGAGCGCACACGTGCAGAGAAACCAAGGATGCTGCTGCCCCGCTCCGAAAATTGATGCTCAGTCCAAAAAACTGTTTTATGCCTTGCATTAGTATGCATGGCATAAGGCACTGAATAGACAAGAGTCCGCACATGCACTGTGGGACCGCCGGTGAGTTGCCCCAGGGACAAGTAACAATCCCAAGGATAGTGAAAATCCACTTTAAATATGTCATTCTGCACAGCAGGCTATCCAGGCATCTATTTATGCATGCCCGAATCTATGATTAGTTTGCGTGTGGTCACACACAGCAATGGCACTTACAGAGAAAGATAGGGATGCCGCTGCAAAATTCAGAATTTATAGCAGCAATAGAGTGTGCAAGGGGGTATGTATCTAAGCAATATCTCAGGCTTTCTATATGGAATATATCGGTGGGGCATCCCAACTTGGAATACCCCCTAGGATCTGTGTATTCTGGACTAAAAGGTATTTTAGATTTCTTGCACAGTTAAGATTATTTTAAAAAAATAATGAAGATCCCCTTGGTAGCCCATCCTTGGGTATCCCAAACTGAGATGTTCCCTATGTTTGAAAAGAAAAAGCAAGCCCTGGGCAAAATAATTACTGTACCTTTCTGTAGGGTCTACTGGCCTATACTCTCTGATGTTCCTCTGGCAGCCAACAGAAATCACCAGACAGACATGCATTAACAATACATGGTTCCCCACGTCAAGCAAACACTACTGGCCCTTAGTTGTCATTTAAGTGATGTTTAATTATGGATTGGGAAGTGATTTGGTCCAGCTTTGTAAAGTCCTCTTATTTTATCGCCTATCACTCCTGGTTGGTGACAAAGCATGGAATGTGCGAGCAGTGCGGGAGCGCGGAGCAGATAGAACCATCACCACCTAAGGGCTGCAGAACAGCGATTATTTTGCATGCGAAAGGAGGATGGCAAAACTTGCAGATTTATCAGTATCCAAAATGTATTGTGTAGATTATGTTGGTTAGGTGGCACCCCTGTCAATCGTGTCAATTGTGTTGATGTTTTTTAATGGTTTTTAATGACTGTCCTCGCGTGTTTTTGCCTTCATTAAATATATAGTTTTAGACCTATAGTAGTGCGGTGTCTGGGCCACCCTGAGTGGGATTTTCTTGTAGAACATTATGTATATATGACCAGAGCTTTTAATACACAAGTAACCAATATGGGGAATAATATCCACTAATAAAGCAGCAATATACGGTACATATGTTACAAATAAAATGACATACCATATTTATTTTCCAAGCTGTAAGGGAGAGTTACAGTATAATGCTGGAATTTCATTTTGAAATCATTTCTATGATATCATATTCCCAAGTCCACACATCATTTCCCATTGTCTAAATCAGCAATGAACGGTTGTGCTACATTAAAAATAAGGCCGCAAGTTATTATTAGGGATTACCGTAGTAATGATAAAAAGTGAAACATCTCAGTCTGGCAGCGTTTTGCATTGCAAAACCCCTAATTCTAGCGTGTAAGTTCAAAGGGAGGAGCTGCATTATTGATTGCGGCATACAAGTTTCGTCAGTGGAGCACGTCTAATCCCTTTCCTCATTTATTTCTTCCTGTCCAGGCTTTTTAGTTCTGGATCACAAAATACTGATTACAAAAGATTACGAGCGCAGGAGTAAAAATGGCATACACAGATTAACTATTTCAGTGCTAAAAAATGAAAATAACCCAGCATTACGCAAAAATACCATTTTGTGAGTACTCACCTGTAAAATGGGTATTACGAGTATGTCACACACCCCACTTCCAACATCCATGGCACTTGGGAAACCGGCATGTAGAGGGCGATCTTGCAGAGATGACATGGAAAAAAGGAGCCCCTCCTGGTCCATAAGTACCTGGGACCTCCCACTAATCCCCAGTCTTTTAAAAAAGCAGTGAGAAACCAGAAAGAGCAAATTATATAATATAAGAAACACCATATAAAGGACCCCAGAACAAAAAAGGGCGGGAGAAGCGGGGTGTGTGACATACTCGTAATACCCATTTTACAGGTGAGTACTCACAAAATGGTATTATTCCTAGTATGTCACACACCCTGCTTCCAACATCCATGACACTTGGGACATCCAAAAGCAGTGTCAATAATGGGTGGGGACCCAAGAAGAAAAATAAGGCATAACTTAAATTACTGCAGCTTGCAGAACTCTGATGACAAAAGCAGCATCCGCTGAGGCCCGCACATCAACCTTGTAAAACTTAGAAAAAGTATGTACCGAAGACCAAGTAGCAGCCTTACAAACCTGCTCAACAGAAGCCTGGTGCTGAAAAGCCCAAGAAGCCCCAACAGCACGAGTAGAATGAGCAGTAACCCTGAAAGGGGGAACCTTCCCCTTTGCAGAATAGGCCCCAACAATGGCCTGACGTATCCATTTACTAATGGAAGACTTGGCGCGCGCAAAACCCTTCCTAGGCCCAGAGGGCACAACAAAAAAAGCATCCGTCTTAGGGAAAGCAGAAGTAGTCACCAAATAATACTTAACACAACGAACCACATCCAAAGAATGCAAAACCCTTTCCTTATTATTACTAGGATTAGGGCAAAGTGAAGGAAGAACTATATCCTAATTAAGGTGGAAAGCAGACACCACCTTAGGAAGGAAATCCGGTTTAAAACTGAAAACCACCTTATCCTGATGCCTTTCAAAATAAGGGACCTGGATTGACAGGGCCGCCAATTCAGAAACCCGACGGACAGAGGTAATAGCAACCAAAAAAGCAACCTTCTGAGTAAGAATATGAAGAGGAACATCCTGCAATGGCTCAAAAGGAGCAGCCTGCATGGCAGAAAGCACCAAGTTAAGATCCCAAACTGGAAGCAAGGGCTTTCTAGGAGGCTGCACATGTGTGACCCCCTGGAAAAAGGTCTTAACCAAAGGATGAAGAGCAAAAGATCTTTGAAAGAAAATAGCCAAAGCAGAAACCTGCCCCTTCAAAGTACTAATCTGGAAACCCAAATCCAGACCATGTTGCAAAAACTCCAAAATCCTAGGGATAGAAAATACCCTACAGGGCAAGATCCTAGACTCACACCAATCAATATAGGACCTCCAAGTCCTGTAGTAAACAACAGAGGAAGACTTCTTCCTAGCTCTAACAAGAGTCTGAATGACCGCGTCAGAAAGACCTTCCTCTTTTAAGATGGAGATTTCAGCAGCCACGCCGTCAAAGCCAGCGTTGGTAAATTGGGGTAACAGAGTTGACCCTGTGTGATGAGATCTGGAAGAAGAGGCAGATGCAACTGATCCTCTACCAGCCTTGTGATGTCTGCGAACCACAGACGTCTTGGCCATCTTGGAGCCACCAGGATTGCTGGCGCCCCTTCCAGAACTAGCTTGCGCACCACCCTGCTTATCATGGAGAATGGGGGAAACAGATACAGGAACCCCAGATCCTTCCAGGCCACAGACATGGCATCCACTGCCACTGCCAGAGGATCCTGGGATAGAGACACAAACACTGGAAGTTTGTGGTTGTGACGAGAAGCAAACAGGTCCAACCGTGGAGTCCCCCACTTGTGACAAAGAAACTGAAAGACCCTGGGATTGAGAGACCACTCTCCCTGTCGAGCGCATGCTCTGCTCAGGGAGTCTGCCTCCACATTCTCTATTACCGGAATGTAAACTGCCGATATGCAGGGAACATTGATCTCTGCCCAATGGAGGATCAGAGACACTTCCCGGAGAGCACCCCGACTGCAAGTCCCTCCTTTGGTGATTGATGTATGCAACCGCTGTTTGGTTGTCTGACCGAATCTGAACCGGCAGACCCCGCAAGAAATTAGTTAATCGAAGTAAATCGGTTGGCCCGAAGCTCCAATAAATTGATTGGAGAGTGAGCCTCCTGCGGCCCCCACAAACCCTGGAACCGATGTTCCCTCCAGATGCCCCCCCAGCCCATGAGGCTGGCATCTGTGGTGACCAATTCCCAACAGGGGGTCAGAAATGACTTGCCGCTTCTGAGATTGCTCGAAGTCAGCCACCACTAAAGGGACTGCAAAACACGGGGAGAAAACAGACTTCAGAATTCAAAGACAGCGGGTGCTTGTCCCACCTTGCCAAGAGAAAGAGTGGAAGAGACCTCATGTGAAACTGTGCAAACGGGACCACTACGAATGTGGCCACCATCAGCCCCACTAGCCTCATCCCCAGGCGGATAGGCTGACGAGGATTGGACAAGAACAGACAAATTAAATCCTGAATCAGAACAACCTTGGACTGAGGAAGAAATACCCTGGCCTGAAGGGTATCCAGTATCAGACCCAGAAAGGGAATCTCCCTGACGGGGCAAAGAGAAGATTTGGCATGGTTTATCACCCAACCGACCATCTCTCTAGTCTCGCCACCACCGGTCTGGTGTCCAATTCTGCCTGATTGAAGGACGGGCTGTGATGAGAAGGTCGTCCAGGAATGGCACAATGCGAATGCCTTGGACCCTGAGAATAGCCATTACTCCTGCCAACACCTTGGTAAACACTCTTGGGGACGATGTAAGACCGAACGGAAGGGCCACAAACTGAAAATGCTGGTCTTCTACTGTGAACCTGAGAAATCTCTGGTGAGCGGAACTGATGGGAATGTGCAGATAAGCATCCTTGATGTCTATAGACGTCATAAAGTCTCCCTGACGGAGAGCATCGACCATTGAACGCAATGATTCCATGCGGAACTTTCTGAAACGGATAAATAGATTGAGTCGCCTTAGATCTAGAATAGGCTGAACAGAGCCGTCCTTTTTGGGTACCGTAAAAAGGTTGGAATAAAAGACCAGACCCTTTTCCGCTGGACACACCAGACGGATGACATCCATGTTTAAGAGGTTCGCCACCGCCGCCCGGAGCCCTTGCGCGATCACCGGATCCGCGGGCATCCGGGACCTGAAAAATCTGGGAGGAGGCCTGAACTCGAATTCCAGCTTGTAACCGGAGGACACAACTTCCAGAATCCATCTGTCTCCTTGACCCAAGCCTGGAAGAAAAAACGCAGCCGTCCCCCCACCCGTAAGGGTGGGGGCGCCTCCTCATTGCTGGGCAGGTTTGGAAGTAGACTTAGACTTGGACCCCCAACTCTGACCCACGTCCTCTACCTCTGTTCCATGCAGTCCCCCTTGGGGCTGAAAAGGCCGATCCTCTACCAGATCTGGAACCACGAAAGGAAGGGTTAAAGGAGGCCAATCCCCGAAAGGAACGACGCTGCCTCTTACGCTGAAATAGAGGAATTGGACAAACTGAGCACAGGAGCATCCACTTCAGGGGGGGATGACCAACGCTTAACAGTGTCTGCTGGAAAGGGATATTTCTTATCCCAGCCTAAAGGATTCCTTAAGAATGATGTCCTCAAAATGCTTTTGATTAGGAAATTCTAAACGAGGCTTGGAGGCTCCAAAGAACTCCCCTTTCTGAGGAGGGACTGCTTCAGGAGGAGCGATTGCCAATACCTCATACAATTGAGAAAGAGCTTTAGGGGTGTCAAAAACTTCACCTTCTCCTAGTTCAGCGTCAATACCCACAAATTGCTGAGCATCAGAAATATCAGATCCCTCAAAAAATTCCCCTTCCTCCAATGGAGAAAGGTCCGACCAATCAAGGCGCTCGCAACTATCAAACTCACTAGCCGAAGCAGCAGGAGTTAAATGTTTTTTTCTTAGCTGAGGCCTTCTTGGCCACAGAGCTAGACATTAATTTTTCAATGTTAGCCAATCTGGCACATACATCAGAAAGCGACTCTCCACCCATGACACTATCACTGGAGGTATGGACAAGACAAGGTGGTGTGGGGGAAGAAATGCACAAAGAAATGCATTATCCCCAACAAGGGATGCCCCACAACGTAAACACTGCAGAGTCTGTCCCGAGGGCACTGAAAGCCCAGTATCCTGAGATGCCTCCATATGGTGTTTATTAAGAAATACTTAATTATTTATAGTCGCCAAGTATGTGGGATTTACGCAAAAAGCTACCAGGGATGCCGCTAAATAATCCCAAGTGGGAGGATTTAATAAAGGACCAGGAGAAACCCCTAATGAAGAGTTTCCACCTAGAAGAAGATACAATAATAAACCTTATGCACATAAAGAGTAAAGAGACCAACAAAAACATCCCTTTAGCAGGGCTAAAGGGTACTCACAGCACCAGCGACAGGACAGGCGACCGGGACCAGCGAACCAGCAGGCAAAACCACGTGTACGCAGAGAGAAAATGCCCTCCATATGCGGCGCCGTCCAGAAGCCCCGCCCACCACGCAGAACTGCAGAGAACGGAGGGCGGGCCAAAAAGAAACGACTGCCAGGATGCAATAGAACGGGGCCGGACGCCGCACGCCAAAGCCCCGCCCACATCCAGGTCCGCACGCTGCAAAAAGAGAGGGAAATTTAAATCCCTCACCAGGAAAGAACCACAGGTAGGCCAGAAAACAAAAGGAAAATCTACCAGATCTTATCCTTCCTACTTTACTCTTTTCACTTATATTTTCAAAAATGCATAGGACAACAACATTCCCTTCCAATAAAGACCCCCCCCCCTTCCTTATCACCCCTGCAGGGCCCAGGAGAGCAAAGGGGGAAGGCACAAGGAAGCACCCTAAGGCACAGGGAGTTTTATAGGGATAGGGCATCCCATGCCGGGGGACACCAACCCGGATACCGCCTACCCCTTATTTGAGGTCTCACGGGGGAGAAGCTCCCATATACACCCAAGGGTGTATCTACCCTTGCCAAGGCTGGGAGGCATATCGTAAGCATAACAGTAAAAAATGAGGTTCAGGCAGAAATAGAGAAAGGCCGGGAGTTACCCCGGCAACCTGCAAGGAGGAGAGAGTCATCTTCTGACTTGCTTCGCCGATCTGCAGAGACGAAAAGACTGGGGATTAGTGGGAGGTCCCAGGTACTTATGGACCAGGAGGGGCTCCTTTTTTCCATGTCATCTCTGCAAGATCGCCCTCTACAGGCCGGTTTCCCAAGTGTCATGGATGTTGGAAGTGGGGTGTGTGACATACTAGGAATATAAGGGTTGATTCAGCACAGTGAGAGAATCTATTCTTGCACAGTTTCTAGAGAAAATGCGGATTTTTCTCTCAAATCATTTCTCTTTTGCAGGAATTTCTTACACGAAAATCTCTAAAAAGTTAGATCTTGGCATTGAAGAGAGCATTGTTATGGCCCTACACAACCAAGCAAACAATTTGGGCAAGAAAACCTCTTGTCCACGGTGGAAATAAAAAAAACATCCTTTTTTCACTGCAGAAAGGGGAGGACTAAGAGTATGAGGTCAATATGACCCAATGGCCTTAGCAGTCAGCCCAGAGGGAATAAAATCCCAAACCAACAAGGTGTCCATACCCAAGGGGAAGACACTTTTGTCTTGGCATTCAAGAGAGCATGTAATGGCCCTACTCAACCAAACAAAGAGTAAGGACTACGGTAAGAAGACAATAAATATCCTTCTCGGAAGAAAACTGTCAATGCAGAAAGGGGGGGCTCAACAAGGAAAGTGGAAGAGGTCTGCATCGTCCAACAGGTGAAGCAATCCACCAAGAAGAAATACAAGCTCAGACCAACAAATTGACATGACAACCCTACTCAACCAAACATTTTGGGTGAGAAATTGGCTTGGGTAAGAGGGAAAAAACATCTTCCTCTGGTCCTCTGGTTGGATTCTTTCCTAGGAAAGGCAGATGATCTAGATGTGGTAAAACACTGAGTAAAAGCACAGATGTTTGGCTTTCATTCTGACTAGCTGGTCTTTCTCTGAGACAGTATCATATTTTCCACATCCTGTCTAATAAGGTTTCCTAGGACATTAACATTTGCAAAAAGCAATGACTCTTCTAGCCAGACATTTTGGGGATATGGCATTTTGTTTCTTCCTGTGCAGCAGTCCGTGCCCCATAGAACGGCACTGGACTGCGGCTGAGGTAAGGTTTTGTATCTTTGTTTTTTGACTGTACTTCCACTTTAAGGGTACAAGGTAAAGAGTTATGCTAGACCCATTAT
Source organism: Gastrophryne carolinensis (assembly GCA_027917425.1). Lineage (NCBI taxonomy): Eukaryota > Metazoa > Chordata > Amphibia > Anura > Microhylidae > Gastrophryne > Gastrophryne carolinensis. The sequence continues at coordinate 196,511,147 of CM051235.1, read as the reverse complement.
TCTTAGTGCATAGATAGAGCCCTGCAAATCATCTCTTTTAGACTCTAGAACTCAAGCAATTGAACAAAATGAATGACCATGCAATGCTTAAACATGGATTGTAATATTTACAGATCCATCATCTCCCACTTGGTGCAATATGTTTCAGGCATGTGGCCTGAACTGAGCTTGTGACATCTGTATGGGGGGGTGAGACTTTGAGAACGCTGTAACAGATAAGATATGAACAACCTATGTTAGGCTTAATTTAGTGGGATAAGAGAGATTGAAAAGCCTCCGGTATGAATGTTCTGAAAGAGGGAAAATATAATTTAATAAATATTAATATTTGCTGCACAATACTCTCCAATATTACTACTAGAGATTAATATTACAAATGTCGCAAATACTAATAATTATATCAGCCCAGCGGCCATCAATCTGACAAACCAATGGTCACTGAGGCTCTCCTCAAACATCCAGTGAAATGTCCCAAAGAAAGAAATATCTTCCCTCAAATACTTTGCCCATACAATCTATTGTGTGAGAAATTATCCACCACACACAGTAAGATGTATATATGAAAACTGGTTTAATTTACCAGCACAGCATATAACCTTCAATTAACCCAATACGTTCCCAAAGTTTTCCCAGATAACCTTAGATGTTTCAGGCAGTTACATGATAAGCTATAGTAAGTTATGCGTTAGTTACAGTACAATAAATGTTATAATGGAGAGAGAAAGATACAGGTAGGTGGGTAGGGGGCCCATCCATTGACTCATTAGCCCTGCCCCCATCATCCTATTCTACTAACACTAGGAGGTGTGGCCAGACTCTCTCATTAATATAGTCATAACTCATATTTCAGGAGTTACAACACTCTCCAAAAATAAAATCCAATGCCCATGCCTAATGTATATTTGAGTGTCTGAGTCGGGGGCTAACCTAATAAGGGGAAATGAGCTGCAGCCCAAAAAACACCTCCACTATTGAGGTAGCTTTTTGGTATGAATATAGTCTATTGTCATGGTCTATTTACTAAAGACATGGCAGGATTTCAGGCTCACATCCTATTTGAGTGTTACTTAAGAATTCAGGTGTATAATTTGGGGATATCTATAATCGTATAAAGTATAATAAAATATAGCTATAATTAGTACACTTAATTTCCCCTTTAACAGTGTCCCATGAAAAATATCAGTTTGCAGTCAGATTGGCCTATTGCTAAAATTGAAAGATTGGCAGGAAAGAAGTGGGCTAAACACTTTGGCAGTGAAGTGGTTAAATAATGTTTTTTGTCTATTGTGATCAAAACATGAAATAAGGATGTCACTGCTGGAAAGTAAAGATGCAGGTTCAAAACCCAGTTCCCCCAGATTTTCTGTCCCTGTAAACTGACCTTGATATTCACTCCCATGGCACATGCGTGGCTCAGCACATTTGCCGAACCAGACACACTTAAATGTTTAGCCGTGCAAGCATGCATGGGGAAAGGTACCCCATGGTTTCCCTGCTACATGTGTTATGCGTGTTTGTGCCAATCAAAATGCAAGTCTTCTGGGTGTGGTGCACAGCAGGGATGGGACCAAGGCACGCATGTGCAGTCGGAGGGAGGGGTTGATGTGAGTATCTGATGAACCAAGGGGTGAGGCAAATGGGTTTTGATTCTCTTTAAAGCAAGGCACATACAGACAAAAAATAGTAGGCTTGTTAATATTAGTGAGTAGGCAGAGCCATGAAAGTCATCTCTTTTAGTCTCTATGATCTAAGTTCTCAGTACGAACCGGATGAGTGTGCAATGCTTCTAATCAATATACAGCATTGCTCGTGTGGGTCTCTCGCTAAGGTGGCTTATTCCTACAAAATTCCAGACTCCTGCATGGCAGCATATTCCACATGTTAGCTGAATGTTCTCTTGATATAGAATGTATACATCCCAACTGTCCCTGATTTGGAGGGGCTGTCCCTGTTTTGAGTCCATGCCCCCCTGTCCCTCGTTGTTCTTATTTGTCCCTCTTTGAGGTATAACATGGAGATCTGCATCAATAAATTATTAATTTGCTTATTAAAAGTATTTCTATTGTTGTAACTGTTACAACATATCTCCTATCCACCCCTCAAAGAGAGGGTATGGCTTAATTTAACAATTGTCCCTCTTTCCCATCCTGAAAAGTTGGAAGGTATGGGAATGTCATAACAGGAAGTCACGGGTGACAAGAGGACTAATAGATTATAATATGGAGCATAGGTACTAGAAAGGCAGAGATATGTGGGTGCTTACAGTTTCCTGTGCTGCCTGCTTTGCTTTCTTTTTATCTGTGCCACCTGCCCCAGGCTATCAACACAGCTCTCCTTGTTCTGCCTTTGATCAAGCCTGTTCGCAGCAATTAGCATAAGCACACTATTACCATCAGCTTCCATTCTGCTAATGCAGCTGCTGCCCGGTCCTGATGCTGCTATGCCTACTCTTCTACAGACAGCGTGAGCCATCATCCCAGGAATCTGGAATGACAGGCACTAAACTACCTATAAAAATTAAAAAGTCAACAAACTCCTAATTTCCCCCTGATCACTACTGCACCACTTTTCTATATTGCTATTTCAAACAGACGTCCAGCCTATACTTCTGTATCCCCAACAACCTGGGCATCCAACACTGCATTGGCTCAGTAACGGAGGTCCAAAACATAGAATTACTTACCCGCAAGACTGCCGGTCACCATTGAGGTTTGCTCTGGGTGGACGTGCGTGGCCCCTTGCATGACATCTGGATAACCCCATTGCTTGTTGTTGGCCCCTAGGTTTTATAGGGCCCACAGCTAACCAGTGCTATACGCCCCCTCTCAGTTGGAGAAACGGGACGCATAATTTATCAAAGGGTCAGGAAGGCAGCTTGCACTGGGCCCAATGACAGGCACCAAATTTAAACTTATCAGGGCTTGACATTTATGTTCCTGAAAACACAGTGAAAACACAGTACTGTGCATTAAAACTTTGTGAGCAGACACATGTTGCCCCCCCCCATCAAGCTGCTCAGCCTTGTCACTTTCTGCTAACTGCTTTTTTCAAACTTCAAGTGGGGAAAAAGTAAAAAGGGAGGATTTTTTTAAAGCATTAGAAAAAAATAGTAAAAAACTTTTCTTACAAATTTGTTTCCTATAAAAAATACCATTTTGTGATTACTCACCTGTAAAATTGGTATTATAAGTATGTCACACACCCCGCTTCCAATATTCATGACATGTGGGTTATGGCCAGTAGAGGGCGAACTTTTCAGAGATGACAGGAAAAAAAGGAGCCCCTCCCAGTCCATAAATACCTGGGACCTCCCACACATTCATCAGTATAGGACAGCAGTAAGGGGACCAGGAAGAGCCAAATATAAACAATCATAACACTAAAAAGGTTCACCATATAAAGGATCCAAAACACCAAAAAGGGCGGGATGAAGTGGGGTGTGTGACATACTTATAATACCCATTTTACAGGTGAGTAATCACAAAACGGTATTATTCCAAGTATTTCACACACCCCGCTTCCAATATTCATGACATGTGGGACATCCAATAGCAGTGTCCAACAAGGGTGGGGATCCCAATACGGCAAAAAATGCACAAAACTTAAACCACTGCAGCTTGCAGAAACTTGCGGCCAAAAACAGCATCTGCTGAGGCCCGCACATCAACCTTATAAAACTTGAAAAAAGTGTGAACGGAAGACCAGGTAGCAGCCTTACAAACTTGTTCAACAGAAGCCTGGTGCTGAAAAGCCCAAGAAGCCCCAACAGCACGAGTAGAATGAGCAGTGATCTGAAAAGGGGGAACCTTCCCCTTGTAAGTATAGGCCCCAACAATGGCCTGGCGTATCCATTTACTAATGGTAGACTTGGCGGGGGGCAAACCTTTCCTGGGCCCAGAGGGCACCACGAACAAGGCGTCAGTCTTACGAAAGTGAGAATTAGCCACCAAATAGTACTTCACACAAAGAATCCCATCCAAAGAGTGCAAGACCCTCTCCTTGTCATTGCTAGGCCTAGGACACAAGGAAGGGAGAACTACATCCAGATTGAGGCGGAAGGCAGAAACCACCTTAGGTAGGAAATCTGGCTTAAAGCGAAATACCACCTTGTCCTGGTGTCTCTCAAAGTAAGGGGCCTGAATGGACAGAGCCGCCAACTCAGAGACACGCCGAACAGAGGTCAGCACAGAAATGCAACATCCTGCACCGGATCAAAAGCAGGCCCCCGGAGGGCCAACAGAACCAAATTCAAATCCCAAACGGGCAACAAAGGCTTTCCAGGTAGCCGCACATGAGTGACCCCCTGGAAAAAAAGTCGCAACCAGAGGATGCAGACCTTGAAAGAAGACAGTCTGAACAGAAACCTGCCCTTTCAAGGTACTAAGCTGGAACCCCAGGTCCAGACCGTGTTGAAGAGACTCCAAAATCCTAGAAATCGAAAACACCCTGCAAGGAAAAGCCCTAGCCTCACACCAGTCAATATAGGACCTCCAAGTCCTGTAGTATATGTTAGAGGAAGATTGCTTCCTATCTCTAACAAGAGTCTGAATCACAGCCTCAGACAAACCTTCCTCCCTTAGGATGGAAGCTTCAGCAGCCACGCCATCAAAGCCAGTGCTTATAAATTGGGGTAACGTAGTTGACCTTGTGTGATCAGATCCTGGAAACAGGGGCAGCCTGTACTGATCTACCACCAGGCTTACGACATCTGCAACCACCTTGGGGCCACCAGAATTGCTGGTGCACCCTCTAGAGCCAGCTTGCGCACCACCGTGCCTACCATGGAGAAGGGGGGAAACAGGTACAGTAACCCCAGATCCCTCCAGGCAAGAGACATAGCATCCATTGCCAGGGCCAGAAGATCCTGAGACAGAGACACAACTTTGGGAGCTTGTGATTGTGACGTGAGGCAAAGAGATCCACCTCCGGAAACCCCCACTTGTGACAGAGGGACCGGAATACCTTGTGGTTGAGAGACCATTCCCCTCAGCGAGATGCATGGAACATTGCTCTCCGCCCATGCAAGAATCAGAGAAACTTCCCGGAGGGCACTCCTGCTGCGAGTCCCTCCTTGGTGATTGATGTAAGCTACCGCAATGCGATTGTCTGATCGAACCTGAACCAGGTAAGCCCCGTAGGTGATGTGTCAAACATGACAGAACCGACCGAATAGCTCTCAGCTCCAAGACATTGATGGAGGAGTGAGCCCCTTGAACTGATGTGTCTTCCAAAAACCTCCCCAGCCCGACAGGCTGGCATCCGTGGTAACCGTCTCCCAACAAGGGGTCAGAAAGGATCTGCCCTCATCAGATTGCTTGGTTCCAGCCACCACTGAAGGGACTGCCGAACCCGGGGAGACATCAGGAATGACTGATCCAATGACTGCGGACATCTGTCCCAGCCAACAATAGATGGAGCTGGAGCGACCTCATGTGGAACTGAGCAAAGGGAACTACCTCGAAGGAAGCCACCATCAATCCCACCAGTCTCATCCCTAGCCGGATAGAAGGACGAGGTTTGGACAGGAGAAGACGTATCAGATCCTGAACCATCTGCACCTTGGACTGAGGAAGGAACACCCTGGTCTGAATGGTATACAGATTCATGCCCAGAAACGAGATCTCGCTTGAGGGGGAGAGAGAAGACTTGAGATGGTTGATCACCCAGCCGAACCTCTCCAGCGTCGCCACCACCAACCTGGTGTCCAGCTCCGCCTGACTGAGAGAGGATGCCGTAATGAGGAGGTCGTCCAAATACGGCACAATGCGAATGCCCTGGGCTCTGAGAAGGGCCATTATGCCCGCCAGCACCTTGGTGAACACCCTTGGTGCTGAAGTCAACCCAAAAGGGAGGGCCACAAACTGAAAGTGCTGATCTCCCACCACAAACCTGAGAAATCTCTGGTGTGCTGGGAAGATTGGTACATGAAGGTAAGCATCCTTGATGTCTATGGACGTCATGAAATCCCCCTGACGAAGGGAATTGATGGCTGAGCGCAGAGTCTCCATGCGGAACTTCTTGGTTCTGATGAACCTGTTGAGAAGCTTCAAATCCAGAATGGGTCTTATGGATCCATCCTTTTTGGGAACCGTGAAGAGGTTGGAATAATAGCCCCGGCCTCTCTCTGAGAAAGGCACCGGGCATATGACATCTATGACCAGAAGATTCTTTACAGCCAACAGGAGCCCCTGCGCAGCCCGGGGATCCGAGGGCACCCGAGACCTTAGGAATCTGGGAGGAGGCCGGTACTCGAACTCCAGTTTGTACCCGGAAGAGACCACTTCCAAGATCCATTTGTCTGTGACCTTCTGGGCCCAGACCTGGAAGAAGTGCCGCAGCCGTCCCCCCACCCGCAAGGGTGAGGGCGTCTCCTCATTGCTGAACCGTCTTGGCAGCAGGCTTGGGCTTGGAATCCCAGGTGAGGCCTGGACGTGCACGTCCTCTGCCTCTGTTCCAGGAATCACCTCTGAAATTAGAGTAGGCAAAGCCTCTGCCTGCTCTGGCACCGCGAAAGGAAGGATTGAAGGAGCCTGCCGCCCGAAAGGGGCGATGCTGCTTCTTACGCTAAGGTAACTTTCCACCTTTCGCCACTGAATCCAATTTATCTCCGAACAGCCGCGTACCCAGGAAGGGTAGCGCTGTGAGTGATTTCTTAGCCGCAATGTCAGCCGCCCACTGGCGTAACCAGACCGATCGGCGAATAGCCACCAGCAATGCCGAGGTTCTACTACACATAATAATTGCGTCTTCCATAGCAGATAAAACAAAGGTCATAAATAATTCACACCGCTTAAGGGCTGTGAATTAATCACTGGTCGGGTTAAGCTGGGAACCACTCAACAGGTCCCTAACCACAGCCGCGAGCGCCGAGGCACAAACAGGCCGCAAGGCTGAACCCACACTGGCAAAGGCATGGCATGCCATCTGATCAATGCGTTTGTCCTCACCATCTTTAAGAGTGGTGGCGTCTGGAGAATGTACAACGGAGGTGTTGGACAATCCCAGAACGGGCGCATCGACCTCGGGAGGGGACGACCAGCGCTTCACCGCGTCCACCGGGAAGGGATACCTCCTATCCCATCCTTGAGGAACACCGGGGAGCTGGCTAGGCCTCTCCCATTCCTTAAGAATCATGCTTTCAAAATGATTCTGATTTGGGAACTCCAAGTGAGGCTTAGAAGTCCCAAAGAATTCCCCCTTCTGCGGAGGGGACTCTGCTGGCGGAGAAATAGCCAGTACCTCAATAGAGGGGCCAGGTCTTTGGGGGTATCCACGGCATCCCCCAGCGCCCGCCCAGCATCAGTATAAAAAAAATTGCTGATCATCAGCATCAGATTCCTCAAACAATTCCCCCTCCTCAAGTGGGGAATAATCAGACCAGTCAAGGGTATCATACTCACCAAAATCAATAACCGGCGCAGCCGGAGACAGGTGCCTTCTCTTAGCCGGGGCCGACCTGGCCGCAGAGCTAGAAATCATTCTCTAGATGTTGGCCAGCCTAGCACATACATCAGATTGCGACTTCCCCCTAATGACAATGTCACTCGAGGAACGGATCAGGCGGGGTGGAGTAGGTGATGAGGCCCAGCGGCACTGACCCAGACGCCTGGGACCCCGACTGCCGCGATATGGCCTCTGAGCACATGGTATGCAAATCAGTACATTATCCCCCCGTAAGGGATACCCCACCACCCACACACTCCCGGGATTGCCCCAAAGGGAGCCCGAGCCCGGTATCCTGGGGAGCTTCCATATGGTGATTTTATGGTAGTCGCACTGACCAGAGGGAATTACGCTGTTAAAGCAACCCGGGATGCCCCTATAAGTCCTGAGTGGGAGGATTTGAGTGATACCCCAATTTAACACCAAGGGACCCTGGGACCGGGAGAACCCCCCTTTTTAACACCTGCTAGGGGATCCTCCTGAAATTAAAAAGGGGCCCATAAACGCAGTCATACACAAGCACAGTCAGAAGGTCAAAAGGGGGGACATATAATACAATATATATATATATATATATATTGTAATTATATAGTATATAATGGCAATAACATGTAAAGGCCTGGGACGCTGTTCCCAGCGCAAGAAATAGTGCAAGAAAACCATAAAACGGTGAAAGAAATGGCGTCCAGCCAACAGCAAACCACAAGCGAGAGGGAGAAGAAGGGCGGGGCCAGAAGATGAAGACGGGCTCCGCGCTGGCGCCAAGAGCAGGGGGGGGGCCCTCTGAGGAGAAAACGAGCCTGAGGGGAAGAAGCTCCCCCACCGCAATGGTCGACAAGTGCGGCCAGCGCAATAATACTGGAGTAAAACACAAGTATGCACCAACAGCAGAAGCACACACACAACGCGCACACTGCACAAACAGTCACAGAGAAAACTATAGGTAGGGACAGCGCCCCCCCCCCCCCCCCCCAGAGGGACACGGAGAGACCCGGAAGGGGGGAGAATCCGCACCACAAAGTGGAGGGGAAAGGCTAGGGACGGGGCATCCCAAACCGGGCTCACCAACCAGGATACCGCCTACCCCGTAATATGGGGTCTCACTGTATACACCTCGAAGGTATAGCCCACCTTCGCCCGGACCCACAGCCAAGGCTGGGAGGCACAGTAAGGAGTCAAAATAATAAGGTCCGGGCAGCAATAGGAACAATAGGCCGGGGTAGCCCGGCTACCTGCAAGGAGGAGATACAGCCATCTGCAGAGACGAAAACGAGACGAGGAATGTGTGGGAGGTCCCAGGTATTTATGGACTGGGAGGGGCTCCTTTTTTTCCTGTCATCTCTGCAAAGTCCGCCCTCTACTGGCCATAACCCACATGTCATGAATATTGGAAGCGGGGTGTGTGACATACTTGGAATAAACATTTATTTTTACGTGTGTTTAAAGTGGACCATAATTCTAGACTCAAGGGCAAGCCGATTGCATATCTCCACTGTGCCAGATTATAGGCAGGGCCAAAATAATTTGGGTAACTGGGCCGCCGCCACCTAAAATAGTAAACATAAGACTCGCAGTAAAGGGAGCAGCTTCCAAGATCGGCCTGCACAGCAATCACAGGGCCAGAACTAGCAGAGGTGGGAGCCGGAGGAAGGCCTTATATAGCCTGGCGTATGCTAGGGGCAAGGAATGTGGACACTACAGAGTGGAAGAAAAATGCTGGTAGCTCCAAGAGGGGAGGCCGACAGAAGTGGAGAAAAAGAAGCGACTAGGGCAACTGGATTCCACAGATCGGGACAGACTGAGTGACCAACGGCAGGTGGCACCATGGCAGGTGTGTTCAGGTGGGGACAACAATCTGTATTTTGCACTGGACTATTAAAAATACTGTATTGGGGCCTCCACTACACTTAATCCTTAATCTCCGATGATCACTGCAAATCTCACCTTTCTGGCGGTCCCACAGCAAATGCATGGGCCACACCATAGGTGCTGCCAGATGCATGCTCCTGCACCCAGCCATTTAGAAAGGCTAGGAGCGGGAGGACACATCAGATTGCAGGGAAGACTGGGGATACTGCCACTCCCTACTCCCTGCTCCCTATGCCAGGCTCTGTTTCCAAACACAGGCTTATGCCATACACTGATATGCACGGCATACATCGCTGATAGGATAAAGGTAAGATTTACTGCGATCATGGGGCATTTCACACACGAAGGCATCCCAAATAAGAATTCTCGCCGCAAAACAATTAAATTTGGGGCAACATTAGGGTTTGATGATACAGTAGTGGTCCTTTAAAGCGGCCCAAAATTCTGGATTTCTACTTCCCGTCTTGGTCTGCTTTACAGTGACATCTCCAGTTGAGATGCCCCTATTTGTGTGTCAAGTATGCCTGGCACCTCACTTTCTCAGGCAGCCTCACTCACTCAGGATATCTGACAATCAGCATTCATTACTGTGTATATAAATGCCTGGCAATGAATGCCTACTGAATAAACTGCCGGGCCCCCAGCTGGCTGCTCCCTCCAGCTGCTCTTGCGGTGTGGGAGTGAGGTCTGAGGTGAGTTTACAGGTGATCCCGAGGGTTTCACATTGCAAGGCATTCCAAAATAGGATGGCCCAGAGGAGGGCTTTCAACCAGTCTTTTAGACTCTAGGGATGGGTTTATTTGGTTTTGATCCACCTTAAGGAACTTTTATAAAACCAGCACATAGATGTGATCAGATGTTTCCCTTCAAAATGTATATTTGCTATTTTATTCAAGTTTTCTAAGGCTCCTCTCATTCTCTCTCCCTCTGCTTCCTGGCTCTGTGAAGTCGACTTACTCTTTTCACGCAGTCCACTTTTGACAGTCGCTCCTGGATGAGCCTGGCCCACAAAGCATCTGGGATTTCCTGCAGAAACACAACAAGTAAATAAATAAAGAGAACGCCACAAGACCAGAAGTAGCATCAGACCAACTGTTCACAGAGCTCCTTTGGTAAGAAGAAAAAAAAACAGAACACAAAAAGAAGAGTCCTACGAGCTTCAGTAGACGGGATGAATGAAGGGAAGAGCAGTGAAATTAAGTCTACCGCCTCGAGACGTCAAGTCCCGGTGGGTGGCGTGTGTCAGAACCTCTCGCTGTTGGAGAGAGAATTTGTGGCTTTGAGTGTGTTTTCTTCCAAAGGTGTTTCCCGCTGCTCACAGGTAGGGATGGCGTCTGCAGCGCACCTTTGAAGTGTCACGTCAAAATAGAAGAGCGTGTACCAGGGGGTCCTTCCTACACGGTGCCACCAAACCAATTTAAGAAAAAGAAAGCTGACTACCAGCGGCCTAATCGCACCAGCTCCTCTGAAGTCTCTCTTCGGTTTGCCCGTCAACACCTTTCCGTCACCGTCTCTTTTGGGTTAGAAAGTTATGTTAAAACAAAGATTTACCTCTTATTTCTCCCTGTAATAATATATTTATGGGATCCAACTGGGAATTTCTTAGATTGGCATAGCCGCCCGTGTTTCTGCTTGAGTTTGTTCTCGGGCGTCTTTCCTTAAAATATGACCCATTTGCTGCGGAGATTTGCTTTAAGGGTATGAGGTAATTTGAGTAGACATGGTTGCTCTCTGATTGAGATGAAAAAAATGGGTGTAACGGAGAAGTGAGACATTTTTCCATCATCTATCGCGGGCAGGGCCAGATTATAGGAGGGGCAAACAAGGGCTTTTCCACCTTGGGCCTCCACCATTTTTGTGGGCATGGGCAGTCATTGATCTACAGCAGGGGTGTTCAACCACTCCCCTCCTATGCAGGCCACCAGTGATCCTTTGAGGATCAATAATGGAACCAAGCCCCCTCATATGTTCTTTAATGGCGGGTGTTAGGTGTTTGGGGATGTGTGCATGCATAGTTTTGGTGGTGCAGGGGTGCATGCATGTGTTTGGGAGTGCGTGCATATATTTGAGAGTGCGGGGGTGCATGCATGTGTTTGGGAGTGTAGGGCTACATGCATGTATTTGGGAGTGCAGGGCTGCATGCATGTATTTGGGAGTGCAGGGCTGCACTCATGTGTTGGGGGGTGTGTGCAAGTGTTTGGAGACACATGCATGTGTTTGGGCGTGCGGGTGTGTGTGCATGTGTTTGGAGACACATGCATGTGTTTGGGAGTGCGGGTGTGTGTGCATGTGTTTGGAGACACATGCATGTGTTTGGGAGTGCGGGTGTGGGTGCATGAGTTTGGAGACACATGCATGTGTTTGGGCGTGCGGGTGTGTGTGCATGTGTTTGGAGACACATGCATGTGTTTGGGAGTGCGGGTGTGTGTGCATGTGTTTGGGAGTGCGGGTGTGTGTGCATGTGTTTGGGAGTGCGGGGGTGCATGCATGTGTTTAGGAGTGCAGGGGTGCATGCATGTGTTTGGCAGTGCAGGGGTGCATGCATGTGTTTGGCAGTGCTGGGGCGCATGCATGTGTTTGGCAGTGCAAAGGTGTGTGCATGTGTTTGGGAGTGCTGGTCTGTTGCCTCGCAAAGAGGAGGAAGGGAAGGAGCAGGGCCAGGGTGCCTGAAGCAGGATCTCAAGCTCTTACAGACCCCACCCCGCTTGCTTTAAAAGAGCAATCATATGGTGAACCTGTAAATCTCATTATCTCTGCCATTTCTTCTTCAATTTAAAAGCTGAAAAGAGTTTAGGACAGGGCCAAATGTAGCCTGACGCAATAGTGTAACTATTACTCAATAAGGGTCCACTTTAAACTGACCAATTATTTAGAGGAGCACATTTGAGACAAACAGTCAAAAATTACTAAAACTAGACCAACACAACAAACTTTTTTCTAACTCCTACTGTAGTAAATTTTAGAAACAAAATGGCAGCTCATGCATTTGCTGGCCCCCTGCAAACAGGAAGTGCTGCTGGGTTTCCTGTTACTGTGCACTGTCAGTTATGTCAGTTGAATCCAGGTGGCAGCATGGCTGAGATGCTGGGAGAGAAGGCTCCAAAATGGCTGCTACCACTAGAAAATCTGTAAGGGGGTGTTTCAGAGTGAATGCAGGAGCAAATGTACGGTAAATGTTGATTTAGTATCATGCATGCAGATTGGGGCAAGGGAGGAACGTGGAGTTTTTTGTGCCAGGCTGTTGGTCCGCTTTAAATCTGGCAGGTGCAGAAGAGTACCCAGTTACCTGTCTCAGCTGCTTCCAGCATTGAACTGAAAGTGCAGTTTCATGTGTGATACTTTCACATTCTTGGGAATGCTTCTCTTCCTGCCCAATTCTACCATTTAAAGAGGAGGTCCAGTCTACGTATGAGCCCCCCTCCCCCAATACTGGGGGCAGGACCGGGGAAGAAAATAAAACACCTTACCTGGTCCCAGAATTCAGTACTGTCCCTCTGTGCTTCTAGCTAGACCAGGCTGCACAGAGTGTGCATGCTCATGGCTCCCATTCAAGTGACTGCATACATCATAAGAAACACAGATGGACAATGTTGGATTGCAGGAACCTGTTTTATTTTGTTATCCCCCTCGTCGGCCTCTCTGTGCTGGGAGACCCTCATATATTGACTGAACTTCCCCTTTAACTCTGGGGATCCGCTTGTATGGGATTAGTTATTTTATGGGGCAGAGGGATCGGCTCTAACTACCTTTATATATTGGGGGGGGGGGGGGGGGGGCTGGAGGGATCTGTGAGAGGGATCTGAGAACTAAGGAGGGATCGTGCCCACTCGGCTTTTCTTTCAGAGCAGCAGATAGGCTTTTTGGCACCTGGGGTAAAGATTCAAAATTATGCCCCCCACCTGTGCTCAGTCCCCCCTGAGGTTATAGTCTGATTCAACTGACAGCCACCAGTCCATTATAGCTTTGGTTCCAAGCTCCTATCACACATGGCTGCCACAGTGACCTCCTCTGGCAAGCCAAGGATGTGCCTGGAGGTACTATGAGGAATGGATTCAGGTTGACTATTGCCTGATGAGGAGCTCCATCACCTTGTATATAGGGCCACTGTGCCAGTGACAATCATTATTTAAACAGAGGCATTTTTTGTCTTTGTCTTTAAAGTTATACTGAAGGTCCCATTGTCTCGGGCTACATGTTGCACTGTTCTAAACTTCAATCTGTCTTTAAATTGACCCTGTAGTTCCTAAGTTATTAGTAAAAGTATTAGAGCATTGGAGATGCAGAGAAAAAAATGAGGAGAAACAGTGAGTGTGGAAACAGCAATGTGATGTAAGCACACTGTATTGAGTGTGAGAGGAGAGAGGAAGGAGGAGGGCAGAGTTCCAGAGCTGCAGAGAGAGGAAGGAGGAGGGTAGAGTTCCAGAGCTGCAGAGAGGAAGGAGGAGGGCAGAGTCCCTTTCTCTGCAGCTCTGGAAGGAGGAGGGCAGAGTTCCAGAGCTGCAGAGAGGAAGGAGGAGGGCAGAGTTCCAGAGCTGCAGAGGGAGGTAGGAGGAGGGCAGAGTTCCAGAGCTGCAGAGAGGAAGGAGGAGGGCAGAGTTCCAGAGCTGCAGAGAGAGGAAGGAGGAGGGCAGAGTTCCAGAGCTGCAGAGAGGAAGGAGGAGGGCAGAGTTCCAGAGCTGCAGAGGGAGGAAGGAGGAGGGCAGAGTTCCAGAGCTGCAGAGAGAGGAAGGAGGAGGGCAGAGTTCCAGAGCTGCAGAGAGAGGAAGGAAGAGGGCAGAGTTCCAGAGCTGCAGAGAGAGGAAGGAGGAGGGCAGAGTTCCAGAGCTGCAGAGAGAGGAAGGAGGAGGGCAGAGTTCCAGAGCTGCAGAGAGAGGAAGGAGGAGGGCAGAGTTCCAGAGCTGCAGAGAGAGGAAGGAGGAGGGCAGAGTTCCAGAGCTGCAGAGAGAGGAAGGAGGAGGGCAGAGCAGAGGGCAGAGCTGCAGAGAGAGGAAGGAGGAGGGCAGAGTTCCAGAGCTGCAGAGAGAGGAAGGAGGAGGGCAGAGTTCCAGAGCTGCAGAGAGGAAGGAGGAGGGCAGAGTTCCAGAGCTGCAGAGAGAGGAAAGAGGAGGGCAGAGTTCCAGAGCTGCAGAGAGAGGAAGGAGGAGGGCAGAGTTCCAGAGCTGCAGAGAGGAAGGAGGAGGGCAGAGTTCCAGAGCTGCAGAGAGAGGAAGGAGGAGGGCAGAGTTCCAGAGCTGCAGAGAGGAAGGAGGAGGGCAGAGTTCCAGAGCTGCAGAGAGAGGAAGGAGGAGGGCAGAGTTCCAGAGCTGCAGAGGGAGGTAGGAGGAGGGCAGAGTTCCAGAGCTGCAGAGAGAGGAAGGAGGAGGGCAGAGTTCCAGAGCTGCAGAGAGGAAGGAGGAGGGCAGAGTTCCAGAGCTGCAGAGGGAGGAAGGAGGAGGGCAGAGTTCCAGAGCTGCAGAGAGAGGAAGGAGGAGGGCAGAGTTCCAGAGCTGCAGAGAGAGGAAGGAGGAGGGCAGAGTTCCAGAGCTGCAGAGAGAGGAAGGAGGAGGGCAGAGTTCCAGAGCTGCAGAGAGAGGAAGGAGGAGGGCAGAGTTCCAGAGCTGCAGAGAGAGGAAGGAGGAGGGCAGAGTTCCAGAGCTGCAGAGAGAGGAAGGAGGAGGGCAGAGTTCCAGAGCTGCAGAGAGAGGAAGGAGGAGGGCAGAGTTCCAGAGCTGCAGAGAGAGGAAGGAGGAGGGCAGAGTTCCAGAGCTGCAGAGAGAGGAAGGAGGAGGGCAGAGTTCCAGAGCTGCAGAGAGAGGAAGGAGGAGGGCAGAGTTCCAGAGCTGCAGAGAGAGGAAGGAGGAGGGCAGAGTTCCAGAGCTGCAGAGAGAGGAAGGAGGAGGGCAGAGTTCGAGAGCTGCAGAGAGAGGAAGGAGGAGGGCAGAGTTCCAGAGCTGCAGAGAGGAAGGAGGAGGGCAGAGTTCCAGAGCTGCAGAGAGAGGAAGGAGGAGGGCAGAGTTCCAGAGCTGCAGAGAGAGGAAGGAGGAGGGCAGAGTTCCAGAGCTGCAGAGAGGAAGGAGGAGGGCAGAGTTCCAGAGCTGCAGAGAGAGGAAGGAGGAGGGCAGAGTTCCAGAGCTGCAGAGAGAGGAAGGATGAGGGCAGAGTTCCAGAGCTGCAGAGAGGAAGGAGGAGGGCAGAGTTCCAGAGCTGCAGAGAGAGGAAGGAGGAGGGCAGAGTTCCAGAGCTGCAGAGAGAGGAAGGAGGAGGGCAGAGTTCCAGAGCTGCAGAGAGGAAGGAGGAGGGCAGAGTTCCAGAGCTGCAGAGAAAGGAAGGAGGAGGGCAGAGTTCCAGAGCTGCAGAGAGAGGAAGGAGGAGGGCAGAGTTCCAGAGCTGCAGAGAGGAAGGAGGAGGGCAGAGTTCCAGAGCTGCAGAGAGGAAGGAGGAGGGCAGAGTTCCAGAGCTGCAGAGAAAGGAAGGAGGAGGGCAGAGTTCCAGAGCTGCAGAGAGAGGAAGGAGGAGGGCAGAGTTCCAGAGCTGCAGAGAGAGGAAGGAGGAGGGCAGAGTTCCAGAGCTGCAGAGAGAGGAAGGAGGAGGGCAGAGTTCCAGAGCTGCAGAGAGAGGAAGGAGGAGGGCAGAGTTCCAGAGCTGCAGAGAGAGGAAGGAGGAGGGCAGAGTTCCAGAGCTGCAGAGAGAGGAAGGAGGAGGGCAGAGTTCCAGAGCTGCAGAGAGAGGAAGGAGGAGGGCAGAGTTCCAGAGCTGCAGAGAGAGGAAGGAGGAGGGCAGAGTTCCAGAGCTGCAGAGAGGAAGGAGGAGGGCAGAGTTCCAGAGCTGCAGAGAGAGGAAGGAGGAGGGCAGAGTTCCAGAGCTGCAGAGAGAGGAAGGAGGAGGGCAGAGTTCCAGAGCTGCAGAGAGGAAGGAGGAGGGCAGAGTTCCAGAGCTGCAGAGAGGAAGGAGGAGGGCAGAGTTCCAGAGCTGCAGAGAGGAAGGAGGAGGGCAGAGTTCCAGAGCTGCAGAGAAAGGAAGGAGGAGGGCAGAGTTCCAGAGCTGCAGAGAAAGGAAGTCAATTAGGATGACTGGGCAGGGACTGGGGGGTGTTTCCATTCTTGGTCCACTGATGGTTAATTGATGAACCAGATCAGTGGGGTGGGGACTGAAAGCTGAATGAGGAAGTGATTTTTCTACTAAGGAGACAAACAGAGGAGACAGCGCTGCAGCCACTCAATGAAAGGTAAGCTACTGATATTTATTTTTTTACTTTTGACTTGCACTTTAAAGCAAAGGTCTAACCGTATATAAAGCTGACTAGAAAACAGGACTTTGATCCACCCGAGTTTTGGTCCATCCAAACTTGCGATGATGATGTGTGTATGAAACCCCCCGTCCCAGAAACACTGATTTTTTTCATCTTCCTCCTCATTCTCATGGCACATGCATGGACCTTTTACAATGGCTGTGCATAGTAATAAATGATCATTGCCGTACAATTTCTGGGGCTGTGCACACCCGCTGCCATCAATTTAGTCTTGACTGAGTGGACCAGAAGTCTATTCAGACTTTTGGTCTGCCTTAACCAGACAAGATAATGCATTGTAGCAGGTGCAGGGGGCTTGCATTTATAACCAGATTCAGAACACTGTTCTAATCACTGCTCCTCCCCAGTACATAGGAATAATTGAAGGACTTTCCAGGAGTAGGTATCATCCAGATGACAGGAGCTAGCTGAATGGGCGTGCACATGGCTGGTGAATGCTATTGGTCACCAGCAAAGTTTTCATCTTTAGGTGCGCTTTAGATTGGACCTAAACATTAAATGTCCTCGGCCCAGCCAAATCAAGGTCTGCTTAAAGGACATGTTAGACAAAGGCAATAATAAGGCAGCAAGGAGCATCAAGCCTGTCCCATGTGTCTCATCCATTTCCTGCACTGCGCTGTAGATGCTCCAGCTTTTTAACCCCTTTCCTTGACCACGCTCCAAGTGTTCACACAGCTGCTACTGTCCCTCAGCACTGATCCTGACAAACCACAATGGTCCATCAGGGTTGCTGGGCTTGCTCATGCTGGGAGTGCAGAGGAACAGGGGCGCTCATTTAGGAATCAAATTAAATTATTAATGATTAAATTAAGGAGAACCAAACTCTACTATAGCATCTACAGTGCACTAGAAACACCCTAAAATGGCCATAATGCCACCCTTCCACTTTTCCATAAAAGCCGCACAGACTGTCCAGGCATTTCAGAAATTTCTACAATTATTTAACCTGAACCTTCAGCATCATATAATAAAAAGCCTGAATCCTTTAAAAACTATTTCCCAGCCTCTAAAATGAATATATTTTAAGTTTTTAGTTGCTCACTTATTACTCTTACCCCCACTGGGCTGCAACTCTGTTCAGGATGCCCATAAGATATGGGCGCCGCCATCTTGCCTCAGAAGCATCACATACTGAGGAGAGGAGGGCGAGGGAAAAGTGCAGGGGGCGGATTATGGCTGTGCTTTGCACAGACAGAGCAGAGCTGGGGTCATGAAAAGGACAGCAATCCTGCAATGCAGAAGACACTTCCTGTCTGCCTGTGACTCCATGTGCCGCCATCTTGGATGTTTAAAGGCTCAGAAAATGCTGTAGATGCAGGTAGGATGAATTTTAACGTGGGCAATCTGTATGTACAGGGTGGTGGAAACATATAAGATAGGCTCTTATTCAGGGTAATGGTCCATTTTAAGAGGTCTGGCATTCCAAATTGACAAACGTAGTTATTTGAGTCCTTAGGATACCCAGGCATTTGCCCCAGTACTCATTTTTGCCCCATATTCAGAGCAAGCCCTGTGATGCTTCTTTCAAGTCATCCCCCGGCATCTCATCATAAAAAATAGCTGAAGTGGGATTAAGGCTATGAGAGGCTCTAAATTCATCCCTAAAGTGAGAGGGTAAAAACCTGGACAAACTTCAATATAATTAGCGGCACGGAGGAAGTAAATGTCCTCTCATTAGGTGCAATTGAAACGCGAGCGGCTGATCATCAGAGGATTAACAGGCTCGGCATATATACAAATCGCTGCCCCCCTCTTTGGCGGCTAATCCTTTCTGAAGTTCTCCAGCAACCCCCGCAGCTTGACAAAGAGGATTGCAATGATGTCTGCTAATTGCGCCCGTCCTATCACGATGTACGCACTGATGCAGATAATGCAGAGAGCCGCTGACAGCCAGCGAAGCTCTGAACTTCCACAACCCATTACTTATCATATCTATTCAAATGATATGGCAGATAAGCTCCATAAACAAAAATGCCTTCCTGTGTTGAACAAAGGCCCGACTGGTCCAAATACAGCACCGGTTCAGGCAGGGCTGGCTCCAGGTTTATGTGGGCCCTTGGGCAGTCCAATCTCAATGGGCCCCTTGCAGTGTGGTATGGCTCCATACAGGTTGAGACAGTTGCTTGTAATGCGATTACTGCCAAATAATATAAATAAAAAAATTATAGAAGGAAAGACAAATTATAATAGGAATGACAGAAAAAAAAAAGAAATACAGAACGAAAAAATATAAGGAATGACAGAGCGAAAGAGCAAAAAGAAATGACAAAAAGAGCGAATTATAAAAAAAATAAATGCAAAGAATCCAAGAACAAAAGCAGAAACAGAGAATAAAATGAAATTACAGAACAATAAAAAGGAAAAGAGAGAGAAGTAACAGAAGAGACACAAGAAGAGATGTAAATAAGAAATAAAATTGAATAAAAACAGAAAAAAATATATAGAAAGCAGATAGATAAGGAATGGCAGAACAAATGAATAAACGAAAGAAGGGGAAAAAGGCATAGAAGGAAAAAAAAAAAAAAATAGGACTAATCTAAAAAAAAAAGGATCTCCCAATAGCCAATCTAGCTCTGGCTGACGATGCTTAGTCCTGGTTACTACATGGCCCTGCATCCTGCATAGGGGCTGTCCAGGGTAGAGGTGCAGGGGCCCCGGCACATGCCCAGGTACACCAGGTGCTGATGCCTGGCCTGAGTTCAGGCCCAACTGGTCCAAATACCACCCACCTCTGGCTCCAAGAGCAGCACAGCATAGAGCGCCAGTGTAAAAGCAAATGCTGCATGCCCACAATTGTGCCCATCCCCAGCATTTTCAAAGTGCTGATTTCTTTAGTGGTCATGTTCCGTGATATGTCTCCTCTGAAACTATTTCACCCCCTCAAGACCAGAGTAGTTTACATAATTCAGGGCATCATTTTAGTACTGGAATCTCAATCAGATATACTTTATAATGCACCACTGTTAACTGTGGCTCAGAATCTCTAGTGTAGCTTAATGGGAACTCGAGGGAGACAGGGCTGGAGCCGAGCTGAACCATCAACCATGGCTGATACACCGGCATACAGCCATCAGCAGCATCATGGTCCAGCAGCAGGCAGGCATGGACAGGATGTGACAGAGGCTGGCATGATCAGCAGACATGGTCAAGACGGGTCCAGAGGTCAGTAACGAGGATCAAGACATGGCAGGGGTTGGCAACAAGGATCAGACATGGCTGGCAGCAAAACACAGGCCTCCCCAAAAGCCCGTTTCAACTTCCTGCTTTCACTTAAAGTGGCTTGAAACCCAGGGGGGGGATCGGCCCGGGAATCTATAAGATTACCGGACCGATCTGATCCCTCCCCGCGGGGCATCCGAAATCGGGATGTCCCGCAGGGAGGAACCCCCCAGGAAGCCCACAAACCTTACCTCAGCCCCGTTACATTGGCGCATGCGCGAGCCGCGTCTCGCGCTTCCCTCTAGCTACGCGCACCCGCGCCGGCCGTTTGCGAATGGCCGGCGCAGGCGCGCTCCCTGTTAGAGGGCGAGACACGGCTTCCAGCACTCAGAGCCGCTGAGCTGCTATGCGCGTCCAAGCGGCCTTGGACGCGCATACCACAGCGGCTCTGAGCGCTGTGATTGGCTGGAGCGGTCACGTGGGAGCGTGGTGAGGTGAGTGTTTCTGGGGGGTTTCAGACAGCGGGGCACCCCCGATGAGGGTGCCCCACCTTAGTGGACCAAAACCCAGGATAGTCAAGATCCTGGGTTTCGGTCCACTTTAAACTTCAACAGGAAACTCAAGAATGGAAGAGAATGTTTTGCATCACAGTGTACGGTGTTTAGTTAAGTAATTGATACATTTTTGGGTCATTTCTGCACCTTTCCTGGCAAGTGTGATGAAGAATTAAACATAGAAAGTTGATGGCAGAAGACCACTTGGCCCATCTAGCCTGTCCTTAATTGTATGCGTTCTCTTCATCTTAGGCATTTGCTATCTGCACCCTTAACAAAAGCCATGCGTCATAGGCCCAGGCTCAAGGGAGTTTGTAGTAGCCTGTATCACTTGCACTATGTAAGAGCATCTGTATCTCTGTATTTATTGTAATTTGTATCTCTTGTATTCAATTTCTATGTAAACTTTAATTATCTGTTGCACTGTGTATGTGCCAAAGATAATTCCTTGTTCATCTCACATATGTACGCGGCGAACAATACATTTAATTGAATAGATGTATGCTTATCCCAGGCACGTTTAAATTAACAGCGATTTTCCCACTACCTCTGCTGACAGTTTGTTCCAAGGATCCACTACTCTATCATTAAGAACATTTTTAGTTTAGTAAATTGCTCCCTTAAACCCCCTCCTCTGATGATTAGTGGCGTATGCTAACCCTACGCAGATTTTGTGGAATACTATGCAGATTCTGTGCTCCTGAACTACATGGGAGCAGCCATCTTGCTGAACAGTCACATGAGCATGGGGGGGAGCTGTGTCAGCAGCAGCTCACACGAAAAAAAAGAGAGTTATATGCCTTAAAACATAGGAAACATTTAAAGGTGACGACTGAAAGAATGCAAGACACTTATTTCACTGGCTGGCATAGGAGTCCAGCAGTCCTTACCTGTAAAAACAGCATGGTGCCTTCACCTGTCACCCTTTGTTTTTTCTAGTAAAGAAAGTAAGTAACCATTTTTTCAATAGATCTCCTTAGCTAATAAATAAAATAAAGCATTTTGGTTCTGAGCAGAATATATATGTAAAAATAAAAGTGTTGTGGAGGAGGATATGATGGTCCATAGAAATGATGCATGTGTTTGGTTGTGTTTGGAAATAATGCATAAGCTCTCTCGGCTGTACCTGGCCTTTATCTCTGTACGATCGGGCTTCTTCCACCAGCGCCGACACATCGCTTGACAACATATTCTCTGGAGTGAGGTGAGTGGCATTCATGCGCTTACACAGCAGCTTCGCCTGCGGGGGAGGAAGGAGGAGAAGAGTCCAACTTTTTTGAAAAAGAGAATAGGATTCAAAAGCTTGTCTCTCGCCATGCCAAGCGAACCTCTAGCTCGCCTTAAATAAATGATCTAGGAACAAATGTATGTTTAAACACGGCGCTATCCCTCTGTTGTGTACACAGGAAGGACACAGGAGGGTCGGAGGGGCTGTGGTGCGCAATCCCGAGGAGAGGGGGTGAGAAGGCCAATCACTTTATGAAATACAAGGAATCAAAAGCATGGACTTTATAAATCATTGAGAGGATGGCTGCTTCCTGCTCAGGCCGCCATTGTGTTCCCCACCAATGTCACTTTTTTAAAGGGAATGTATGGCGTTTGTGCCTAAAGGACAATAATGAAAGTCCTGCATTTAAAAAGATCACATTTTATAGCTTAACAATAAAATGTTTTTTTATTTCCTGGTCTTACCTATTTATTTTGCTGTTTGCCTAGTGCCTACCCATGGGGCCTTGGCCTTGTCATAGACTCATCTTCTAAGCAGATGACACCCAAATAGATTTCTCAAGCCCAGATCCTCATCCGCTCCTTTGGCATGCCCTCTCCTATACAATTCACCAATGTCCACCCCAACTGGTAAGTGCCCTCAAGAACCATCCTTTCCAATGGCCTTTCAACTGGCTTAAAGGGACCTCCCAGTAAAAGTGTTAAATTATGCTCTTTGTGGTGGCTGTCAGGGGCTGTATTTTCATCCAGCCTTGATTCAGCAGACTTCTAATTCTCTCCCTTTATCTCTGTCTTCACTCCCACTCTGCCCCTCTGCAGGGCCTCCTCAGCAGCAGAGGATGATTCATCCATGCATGTCTCAGTCATCGGAGAAGTTTTTTTAGGTGACACATGCTGGTAAATGAAAACGTCGCACATGACAACCAGCATGGGGCAAGAAGAAAAGCAGGCTGATAATTAAACCCTTTGCCTGGAATGTGCCTTTAAGCAAGCCGCTCCACTACTGACAGCCTTCAGGGCACTAGGTACCATGCCTATTACATACTACATTTGCCCCACCCTTATGCTGCCACCTTTACCCTCTAAGGCCCTTGCTGCTGTTGTGCTCTGTTAACTTCTATTTGTTGCATCTCTTCCACATCTGACCCATAATACCCTGTGTATTAGAAGTATATCTGTCTGTCATTTCTGCCTGTACAACACCACAAAACAATATTAATAAGAATAATAATAGTAACTCCCCTCTCTCCTAGTAACTGCTTGTATATTACAGTGGACCAAAACCTACACCCCATCGGCCCTGAAATCTTTAACCCTTTAACCGCCAGCCCGTAAAATTTACATGCCTGAATTTGCCCCCTGCTAGCAACTGGAAAAATAAACAAAAACACTTACCTGACCCCTCATTCGATCTAGCCGGGTCTCCCCTTCAACCTGGGGGGCTCCGTTCCCCTGTCGGGGCTCCTCCGGCTGCAGGAGAGTGCCCGGAGTAGGTCCACACCCACCCTTTCAGCAGCGGCCGGCTTCCATTTACTCACCTCCATGTGCGCTCGCTCTTTCCGGCCCTCCTCTTCACCCGGGGGGCCTCCAAACCCCCCCCCCCCCCGGGCTCCCCTATCTTCAGGAGAGAGCCTGTCAGCCTCTCTCCCCCTCCTCTCCCGACGGGCGCTACCATCTTGCCGTGAAGTCCCGCCCCCTAATGACATCATTCAACGGGCGTCATGCCAGCTCCAGGCTTCTCAACTGTCAGATGCCGGTGATCGGTGGCAAGGGAAGGAGGGGGCAGGAAATCCTCTGATCTCCTTCCTCCCCCCCCCCCTCCTCTGGCTGCCGATCTCCGACATCTGTCATAGGATCAGCGAGGGACAGAGGAGCTGACGATCGGAGGTGAGTAAAAAAAAAAAAAACATTTTTTTTTTTTAAATAAAATAATTTTTATTGTGTGTGTGTTTGTGTTTTCTTTTTTACTGTTAATCCTTTGTGGACTGGTAAGGGGTCCATGAGATCCCTATACCAGTTCACAAGGATTAGGGGCTGGCAAGTCACCTGCGCTAGCGGGTTAACCTCGGCCCCCCCAAATTACCTGCCTCTCCAAAGCCCAGGGGGGGTGGGGGGGGCTGAAGAGCCCGTGGCCATAGGCTATGCCGGCTTGTAGCCTGCAGGGCCAGGGGCCACCAAAGCTGGCCCCTGCGTCCTATTCTACAAGCCCCCATAGCTGGTCCCGGGTTGGTTATGCTGGGTAGGGGGTACCTCACGCCATTTTTTTGAGAATTTTAAGGGTTTTTAACCCTTAAAATTTCCCCCAAAAATGGAGTCCCCCCAGGAAGGGGGACCCCACACCATTTTTTTTTATTTAACCCTTTATAGTGTGGAAAGTAGTATTTTATATGTAATAAATTTAAATAAATAATAATAAATCATTTGTTCTCTTTTCAGTTTAGGGGGTCTCCTGGGCAGGAATGAGGGGGCTACTGATACATATGTGGTATCACTGTAATCGGGAGAAATGGGGCTTTCACATGCAATAGGGTTTTCTTTAGTAAAATAAATGTTTTATTTAAAATAAAGGAGACATTTTAAAAATATATATATATTTTAATTTTTTTTACCTATTTACTTAAAAATATTTAAAAAAACAGTAGAAAAAATACAAACAAGACAGTTTGGGGGAGTCTCCTGGGCAGGAAAGGGTGTCTACCAATACATATGTGGTACCGATGTAACCGGGAGAAATTGGGATTTCACATGCAATAAGATTTTATTGACAAACTTACATTTTTTATTACAAAAAACACTACAAATTGTAAAAAATGTTTTTTTTTTAATTTTTTTTTCAAATTTTTTACCCCAAAATATTGAGGATATACCTAGAAAATGCCAAACAAGACATTTCGTGTTAAAGCCCAGACTCTGCTGAAAAAAAAACAATATATAATTTCCCTGGGAAATTCCTGGAAATCCCTTCAAAAATCACAGTTGTACATGTGGAACCCAAAATGGTCTGGCAACAAAGGGTGACAAAACCTCCAGGTAGGCTGGCAGTTAAAGGGTTAAGATTCTAGGACCGCTGGATTCCCTGCTCCTGGGGCATCCAGATTCAGGATGCTCCGCTGTATGAAACCCCCCAGGTCGCCCGGAAACTCATCTTCTTTTGCAATCCAACGGAGCATGCGCGAGCAGCGGCCGCATCCCCACTATCCCTCTAGCAGGGCGCGTGCCTGCGCCAGGCATTTGTATATGGATGGCATGGTCAGGCTCCCTGTTAGAGGGAAGCGTGGGATGTGGCCACCAGCGTGCTCGGAGCCGCTGGCCTTAGACGACGTGACGTGTCAGCGGCTCTGAGCGCGCTGCTTGGACAAGCAGCCGCACATGTGCCATAGGACTGGGAAGAGGTGAGTTGAGCTCGGAGATCTGGGGGTTCCCCAGGGGAAACTTTAAGGGCTATCAGGATGAACGGGTGTAAGTGAGTGTGAAATATCTGATGTTACATTTTGATATATGTTTTATACTCACCATAGTGCGCTTTCCTGATGCAGGAGGACCCAACACAATAATCCTTGGCACTGCAGAGAAGCAAAATATTAGCATCTAATTATTAATGTCATTAGGACATACCTGCCTCTATAAAGCAACAGTAAAACAATCATTTGCATGTGACTGTGGCAGCTGAACCTCAACCAATAGGGGGGAGTGGTGCTGCAGTGTGGCTCTTGTTGGCCAGATCTCCGTGAGAAAAGGATCAATACATTGGAAATGCAAAGCTTATCAGGGCTGATAGGGTATGGGGCAGGACCCTCCTTGGAGTTTATGTAGTCAACTTCTATCCCGGGCACAGTGTCCCAAATTTTTTTTTTTACTAAAGCCTTTGCCCAATATTCAAACTCTAACCAGATGTAGTTTGCTGTTTGAATTGCGGCAGAATGGCTCCCTGGACAAGCAGCAGCGCACCCTGGTGCTCTTCAGCGATGATTCATTCAGTTACAAGCTAAACTGCCACACGAGGTGTACGTGGCAGTTTACCCAGTGCACTCAAATCTATTGCAGTACTCATATCTGAAAAGGTTGACCCTCAATGCTGAGCTGTGTTTAACAATGTATCATCTCTGGAAAGCACCAGGGGGCACTGCTGCACATCCAGGAAGCCATACAGCTGACATCAGACATCAGGTTTGTGTTTTTATGAATACTGGGCAAAAGCTTTAGTAAGGAAAAGAAACACAGGCTGTTTTGGGGCACTGAGCAGAGGATGGTAGGTGACAATATAAATGTATTTTCTAGGTATAGAATCTCTTTAAGGATTTAATCATAGAGAAATGCCCAGGGGTGTGGGAAGAAGTAACTATGCTTACTTTTAACCAGCATCCCCTGAATTGCTCATCCCATGAAGATTACCATTTGCCCATTCTCACTGTTCCTGCTTCACTGCTGTGTGTGGCAATGACGCCATTTCCACACCTATGCAATGGCTGATCCCATGCCACCTTGCAGAGAGGGACAGCAAAAAAAAGTGTTCCAGGGTGATTTGAAAAGCAAAAATGTCTATTTCTAGTTCTATAACAGAAGAAGGTAGTATCGGCAGGGGCTTTGGCTGAATTTATTTCAGTGGATTTCGGTCAGCTTTAAATAAAGAGCCTCTGCTGCTTCACTTTTGCCAGATTGTGACATAAAGCAAATAACCAGACCCGCGTAACTTAGAGGCGCTTCGCATTGACTGGCCTATAGACTCCACAGCACCGGTGCTTTTCCTTTAGTAAACTGTCGGCTTCTCGGCATCCGAAGCAGCGCACCTTGAATTTCCAACTGCGCGTGTTGGAATAATTTATTCATGCAGCCATGAAAGAGTGCTCTGTTGCCAAGATTAATCAACTTGTGCAAAGCACATCAAAGGAAATCCAGAAACCTCTCCATCCACGGATCCTTTTGAGGTTTAACTAGGAAAGCAATTTAAAATTCAAAAGAGAATCCTCAAGGTATTGGATCTTTTATGCAGAGCATTCTTTGGGCAAACGTTCCATAAAAAAAGGGAAACACTCTATTATCTGCTTCGTATCATGCTTTAATATTGCCCCGGGCTACTGTAAATGTTCCGTTTGTACAAAAAAAAATTGGCTTTTTTTTTTCCAACAGAGCATTTTGGATGGAGATGAAGGAGGTGGTGGACAAGCTGGAACAGTTTCAATCTTCCTTCAATTAAGAAAACATATTTATGCCTCATTTTGGAAGCTGTGGATTATTCGTACAATGCTTCGGAACTGTTAAATTGGCAGAGTAATGCTGGAATAGGGTGCCTGGTGTAAAAAAAAAGGTTTACTCACCTACCCAGTGAGTCCAGTGGTGCTCTTGGGTGAACTGGGGGGCACCAGATATCCTCCTCCCAAGCGTGTCATCACGTATATGCATACTGTACAACCGCAGCAACAAGTATGGGGTATAGTGCTGATTGCTATTTACATTTCTGTACACATTAGTAACAACAAGTATGGAGCTATAGTGCAATTTAAAAAAAAACAGGGCTGGCCAAATAGGTGTCTTTGAGGTATCTTGATTTGGGATGCCCTCCTGTGTGACCCATCCACAGTGGGCCACAAGCCCCTCTCCTTTCTGCCAGTTCCTCACCGCGATCGCAGGCAGTGGTCACATCCCTGCAGCTGTGCACGCTCCAGCGCACTTAGCAAAGAAACTGTGGAAGCGGCTGCCCCCCCCCCGCTCCATGCCTTTGCTTAGCCCAAAGCAAGGCTTTAGTATGCGCGGCATAAAGTGCTGATTGGATGAGAGCATGAGTATGCGCCGTGAGACCAGCGGAAAGGTTGTGTGAGCAATCTGGGGGGTTTCACAAAACGGGGCCTGGCAAATAAGGTTGCCCCAGGTACCAGTCACCATTAAAGTAAAAATCCTGGTGAATTCCAGGGCCGGCCACTGGCTTTTCCCTGGGGCATCCTGAATCAGGATGCCCTGCTGTGTGAAACCCTTTCCCCACTCCAACAGGTCACGTGTTGGCTCTTGTCCAGTTAGAGCCCTTTTTACAAAACATGGGTGTTGCTCCGCTGCATGTTTTGTAAAATAGGCGTTGGTCTGGTTTATTTTTTTTATTACTTACCTCCTTCCATTGCAGTTTGCTGCTGTCCCACACTGTCCAATCGCTGCTTCTAACAGCCGGAGGTGATAGGAAGAAGCCGGAAGCAGGGCAGAGAGTTGGCGTCCCCCGCCCTGTTCCTGGCTTCTGATATCCACTCCAGCTTCCGCCGCTCACTCTCGTTGAAGGAGGGGCCTTTTATACCCTGATGTCAGCATGCTCACTGGTATAAAAGGCTTCACCCCGCAGCAGGGAGGGAGCCGTCAGAAGCCGGAGCGCGGGGCAGAGAATCGCTGTTCTCTGTCCCCCTGAAGACTCTGTACCACCCCTCTCGAGGAGGAGGAGACCCCTTGGGAAACGCCAGGCATGTGACATTTACGTAGGTGGCAGTTAACAGACAGACATGCAGCCATGTAAATTTCAGGTGCTTGCCGTTTAAAGGGTTAAATGACCAACTCATGAGCATTTTCAAGCATTTATTTTAAAGTGGACCAACACCCAGGGGGGATCGGCCCGGAAATCTATAAGATTCCCGGACCGATCACCTCCCACCCCGCGGGGCATCCGAAATCGGGATGTCCCGCGGGGAGGAACCCCCCAGGAGGCCCACAAACCTTACCTCAGCCCCGTTCCATCGGCGCATGCGCGAGCCGCGGCCGCGTCTCGCGCTTCCCTCTAGCAGGGCGCGCACCCGCGCCGGCCGTTTGTGAATGGCCGGTGCAGGCGCGCTCCCTGTTAGAGGGAAGCGCGAGACGCGGCCTCCAGCGCTCAGAGCCAGCTGAGCTGGTATGCGCGTCCAGGCGGCCTTGGACGCGCATACCACAGCGGCTCTGAGCGCTGTGATTGGCTGGCGCGGTCACGTGGGAGCGGGGAGAGGTGAGTTTTTTGGGGCTTTCTGGGGGGTTTCAGACAGCGGGGCACCCCCGATCGGGGTGCCCCACCGAAGTGGACCAAAACCCAGGATAGTCAAAATCCTGGGTGTTGGTCCACTTTAACTTCTGTAAAGCGCTCTACTTTTTGAATCTTCCCATTTTTCTGTTAGTGGGCAGCAGGAGATACAGCCGTCACTGTGATCGGATCCGCTCACGTTAGATGAAAGCTTGGATGAGCTGACGCGAAAGGATCCTAGCGTGCTGATTAGACGAGAGGCTGCGCATGCGCTGTAGGACCGAGGATGGGTGAGTGTGATAGGGCGACCTGAGGGGTTTCACACATCCCCGATTGGGGTGCCCCGGGGAGTAGGACCAAAACCCAGGATAAACAAAATCCTGGGTTTTGGTCCACTTTAGGGAAAGTTTAGTGAATCAAAGCCAAAATGATTATAGGCTGAGCAGTTTCTAGGAGAAATAGCCCTAAGTGAAGGAGAGGAAAAATAAATTCTCACCCATACCATACTGGTATGAGCTATTCTGTGCCTCTTTCTGAGCAGCAGGCAGTGCCCTTCCCATGAATCAGAACTGAGCCCAATATGGGGGGATGACTGGCCCCACTAACAGCAGCCTTGGCCCCTTTAGCTCACACAGGCAGGGCTCTCTATCCTATAGTTTTCTGCTTTCATAATCATTGCTTGTTTGTAAAGTCTCTGTACAGTATGTTTTACCCTGTCTGTAATTATGCCTTGTACAGTGCTATGGAAGAAGATGGCGCTATATAAATAAGCAACAATCATAATAATAAGGCAAACAGGATGAGTGGAATAACATACACACTAGCCTTGGATTCCTGGGCGATCGCCCCACTAGAAACAGCCCTGTGTACAGGTCATTCTACACCTGTGTCTGCAGTAAATGTGCCCCGCTCACATCAGGGAATGCTCCTCTTCCCGGGATTGTTTGTGGCCCTATTTCCTAGCAGGGGAAGCTCGCAGCATGGCCTCCTGCGGGAATTATGCTGATAAATATTCAGGCATATCAAGTGGCGTATCAAATACAACTGTGGAGGAGAAACAACACATTGTTTAGAGCTAATTAAGCTTCATTTTCTTGCCTGTTTTGTTTTATTTATTTATTAATTTGCATCCACGCACCGAGGAGAAGGATTTCAGAATAGATTTTTTTTTTTGCTTTGTGCTTGGGGAATTGTTAGTGTGCAGAGTTCCACTTACATAGAGATTGTACATCACATTCCTGCTTAACAATAGATAAATATACGGAGGTGAATGGGATGCTGACCTATAAAAGAACTGTCATTGATATTTATAAGGTGCCTGTCCTGGGTGATGCAAAAAAATGTTGTTGTTTTTTTAAAGCTTCTTCTTTAGATAACAGCAATGTTGCCATTTGTATTGCTTTGACTCTGATCCATCCCTATAAATGATTACTTGTACCCCTGATAAGGAGGGAGAAGATCAGAAGCAACGTCCCCCTGGCAATCACTTATAACGGCGCCTTGACCGGTCGGTCATTTTTTGTTCCTGGCACAAGGTATCACTATAAACTGACCTGAATATACTGTTCCAGCAGCTGATTAAAAAAGATTTAGATGCTTTTAAAGTGGATCACAACCTAGAAATTTCTCCCCCCCCCCAGGTTTGGGATGCCCTGCTGTATGAAACCCCCTGGTTCACCCTATACACAACATGATTTAGCCGGTGGCATCTCTGGTCTGCATGCTGGCCACCACTGGGTGCACGCAGGGTGGAGGGAGGAGACACGTCACCCGGTGCAGCAGCAGTGATAGCTAAGTTCGAAAACAGGGCAAACTTTTACTAGTCTCTAGTCAAGTTAAAGTAATCTTTAAGATGGATTCCTTGCCCCGAAGTACACTGATATGAGATGCCCCACTGTGTGAAAGTCCCCTGTAAAAACCTACCTTCTCCCCCTTCCAACGTTGCATGCCCGGCCCGTGGCCATGATGTGCTATACCTTTAGCTGGGTGCATGCATGCACCAGGCATTCGTGAAGGGCCGGTGTGGGTGTGCACCCTTTTAGAGGCCAGCAGGGATTGGAATTCTCGGCTACAATCCTCCCTTAATCATTTGTTAGCCAGAAAAGGTGAGCACAGTCACGTGCTCTGATTGAAGAAGAGCCGGTGCATGTGCTGTAGGACTGTGGAAAGCTGAGTTTTATTGGGAGACCTGGGGGTGTCGCACAGTGGTGCATCCCAAATCAAGGAGTCCTGGGGGCAAGGACCAAGACCCAGGATAGTGAGAATCCTGGGTTTTGGTCCACCTTAAGCACTTGTTTTTGCCACGGTTCCCACACTTTTTGGATATAAAATCATCAATAATGCTGGATATTTTTAAATTCATGATTATCCAGTTATGTTTCCGAACTATCAAGTTTGGGCTAGGTTTGGGGTTTTCTAAGATGTGGCAATTGTTATCCTTGAAACTCGATACCGAGACAGCGTAATATTGGGATCTTGCTGGACCCAAATCCCAGGCACACAATAGGGTCGCTTCAGCACCAGATGAGAAAACTTGACTACTTTTAGGAGAGAAAACTGCCATCCACTTTTATTGTCGACCTTGAGGATGATTCAGCAACTGGATGTATATTTTACCTGGTTCTGAATCAGCCCCAAGGTGGACAATGAAAGTTAATGTCAGTTCTAAAAAGTAGTAGGGTTTTCTCACCTGGTACTAAATCGACCCTTATGTATCAAAGAGTGACATGGCATTGCCACCAGATGTGTGACATGTCACCTGGGCTTGCAATTTGAAGAAGAACCTGGGAGCACAAGCCTGGGTGGAAAAAAGGATTATTGAATATAGGGGTCACTGGAGCTTGCCTGGACCTCAAATCTCCTAAATGGAGTGCCTCGTCCCAAGCTCGTCTTAATCAAGACAAAAAGGGACGGGAACCTGGGGAGGTTTAGGTGATTAAGACCATAATAACAGGTCTAGGGGTATTCCCCAAGGTAGGTAGCCTAACCAGACCAAAGCTGTACCATTTGAGAATCCACTGGCCTTCCCCCAGTATTGGGATGACCTGCTGTGTAAAACCAACAGCTCCAGTCTGGAGCGAGAGCATGTGTGCTGCTCGGGATGTGGCTGCTCTGATTGGCCGAGAGCACACGCATGACCTGTTGGACTGGGAGGAGGTGAGTTGTACTGGGTGATCTGGGGGGTTTCACAGAGCAGGGCTTCTGGGAAATGGAACAAAACCCGGGATAGTCAAAATTCAGCTGCTCCACAATTGTTTCACTTTAATACCAGTATAGGCCTTAAAGTGGACCAACACCCATGGGTGATCGGCCCGGGAATCTATAAGATTCCCGGGCCGATCACCTCCCTCCCCGCGGGACATCCGAGATCGGGATGTCCCGCGGGGTGAAACCCCCCCAAACTCCTTACCTTATCTTCGGCGGCGGCCTCCCTCGCGCCCCTCTAGACGTGCGCGCGCGCGTCAAGAGGGACGCGCGGGAGGCGGCGGCGGCGGAGCCGCTTGTCCGCGGCTTGTCCATCGGCGCTGGGAGAGGTGAGTTGTTCGGGGGGTTTCACACAGCGGGGCACCCCGATCGGGGGTGCCCCACTGAAGTGGACCAAGACCCAGGATAGTCAAAATCCTGGGTGTTGGTCCACTTTAAGGGACTTTCCTTTAGTTTTTGTTTATTTTTAATATGATTGGTACAGTTAAAGTGGATATACACCCTCCCCTGCAACTCTGTGCCCACAGGGGTCCTGTCCCACAAAGGCCATAAACTAACCTAACCTACCCCCTCACGAGATCAGTGAGCCCTGCATTAGAGATAGACTCACTTTTTCCAAAGAGTTTCATCCACTGGGGGAGAGGAAACATGTGTGGGAGCCAGACATCCTCCAACAGGAGATACACTTCATCACATTGCACAGCTATTTCCTGTCCCCTATCTTACAGAGCTCCACACCAGGATCTTTAACTGCAGGGGCATCCCAATCAGGATCTGCTGGAGGAATTGTTAAAATGGTCCTAATGTAATTTTTTGCCTTGAGATTCGCTTAAAAGTGGTCCTATCACCAGGATTTTCACTATACTGGTAATAGGTCTGTTTACCTAGGGAATCCTGATTTGGGATGCTCCGCTCCACCCACACAACTCACCTTTCTGCCATTCCCATGGCACATGTGTGGGCTCTCGTTCAGAGTTGTTTTGCATAGAGCACTAGCTTAGGGTGGCCACATCCCCGGTTTGCTTGCAGTTTGCGGCACGCTCCTGTCCCCAGCCTATCTGAATTGCTGGGCACAAGAGATGACGGGGATGCTGCAGCGGCTTCCAATCACAGTGCAGGACAGTTGGAAAGGTAAGTGATTGCAGGTTCACACAGTGGGGCATTCTGAATCAGGGGCACTTAGTTGGCCGCCTCGGAGCCTTTTAGACTCTAGTACCAGGCTCGCCCGTTATAAAGGACTGTGCAGGCTTCTAAAAAACAAAAGCTTACCAGTCAGCACACAGGATTAATCCAATTGTGTTCTGTAGTCACCTCGGTTTCAGCTCAGTCTGCCCCAATGCCAACAGTGCCCCCTCCCCCTAGTTTTGTGCAAATTGTGTCTGCCAGTCATGAGGAAGCAGGCGCCATCGATGATTGGCCATGGTGGCTGCATCACGTGAGAGTGCACTGGAGGCAGTTGGGAGCGTGCTTATCTGGCAGGTAAGTTAAGTTCCTGTTTTTAATATTGCCTGGACAGTGCCTTTAAGTTATATGCCAGGGTTTGTTGGGTTGAGCTATAGTTTAGTGCACCAGCTTGAAGCCAGTGAGGAATAATTTTCTGTAATGCATACAATGGCTGATAGAGGGCACGGCAGCTCATCAGCACCACTGCTGGCCTGGCGCCGGCATCATCTGCTGCTCTTCTCGTATCTCAGGCACGCATACACACCTGCTATTCTTTTATCCGAGCCGCCACTGAGTTTAGAATTCATTAACTCTAATTCCGTAGCTAACTAACTCGAGGATGCCAACAAGCGAGGGGCTGTCAGTGCGGGCAGGGAGAGGGGCCTGGTTCACTTCTGACAAAAAGCCATCATTATACAGCTTAAAACAACAGAGCCATGCGTACGGGGAACCGCGAACATGAAACATTAATAAGCGAAAACATCTGCTCTCCGCGCTCCCCGGCAGCCGGTGCATTCCATTAGCTCTGTCGACCGAGTTGCTGCTGCCTGGCGATGCTTAAAGGGGATGTGCAGGTAAAACCGATTATTAGGCCTAATATTGTCATTAAGGGAGAACTCAGGGTATCATAAATACATGTGTGGTATATGTAGCAAAAGTGGACCTACAGTCAAAAATGACTTTTAACAACTGTCCCCAGTGACCTGATTTGAGATCCCCCCCCCCCCAGTTAAAGATCACTAGGAGGTTGAAATCAGGAGTAAAGTTGGAGGAGGTGCAGCTGTTGCACATGTGTTTAGGCGCTTCGTGACACACATCAGATGGAGATTTGCTTATATCTCTTATGCGGGGCTCACTGATGGCATGAGGGTCAGAGGTTAAAGTGGACCAAAACACACAGCGATTCCCGGACTGATCTATTCCCTCCCCCCAGGGCATCCAAAATCGGGATGCCCCACTGTGTGAAACCCCCCAGGTCACCCAAACACTTACTTTCTTTCCCGGTCCAACGGCACATGCGTGAGCCGTGGCCGCATCCCCGCTATGCGACCGTCAGCGGGCTCGGTGCCAGTCGCCTTAGACGATGTGACGTTAGCAGATTCGAGCGCGCTGATTGGACAAGCGGCAGCACATGCGCCGTAGGACCGGGAATAGGTGAGTTGGTTTCGGTAACCTGGGGGGTTTCACACAGTGGGGCACCCCCAATTGGGGTGCCCCGGGGGCAAGGACCAAAATGTTAAGCTAGTTTAGTGTCCCTGTAACATGGGTTACATGGTTTGTGTATTCTGTATAATCAGCATCTAAGACTCCTTGATAATTGGTGTGGGTAATTAACTCTGACAGCTAGTCCTCCAATTTATGAAAACTTGAGCCCAGTTAGTTTCTACTAACCCACTCAGAAGCCCTATTAAATAAAGGCATGTGTCCAGGGTGGTTGCTGGAATTTGATTGGATAATATTAATAATGCCCTTGGTCACACATTATTCTTTGCTTAAATGGGACCTAAGGTTTTGGTTCGCTTAATATGTTCTGATCCGGGATGTGGGAAACCTCACTATACCAACACTTTCCTAGCTCGCTCCCACAGTGCATGCATGGACTTTCCTCATGTATACTAATGCCTGGCAATCAATGCTGAAAGAAACGTTTGCCAGGTGCCTTCCACGGGTAGCACCTGCCACCAGCTTTTCAGATATGCCTGGCAGGGGCATGCACAACAGATGGAGCGATGCCGAGAAGGCCCGGGCCTATGCCGTGGGAGCAAATCCTAAGGTGAGGATAGTGGTGGGCTCGGGAGTTTCACACACCTGCCCATCCCGAATCAGGATGTCCTAAGGGAGATCTTTTCACCAAGCCCTAAAGACTAGGGACAGACTTTATGGGTATTGGTCAGCTATAAATAAGCCAATCTGGCAAGCACAGATCGCTTTGTATTCACAAAAATGAGTTGGTTGTGTTTCGCTGTGAATCCTTAGTTATCCAAGATCCCAAATTAAAGAATAACTCACACTGGGGGCTTTATCCTTATAGAGCTGGCAATGATTATGTACACAATCAATCAATGGTGTTGAAGAAGCCAGCATAGCTAATATCCACCCATCAATGCCTGAATGTCCTCTCTAGGTAGGGCTCATCATACTGACACAGTGCTCAGCGCTCATCATACTGACCCACTGCTTGGGGCCCATCATACTGACCCACCGCTCGGCGCTTATCATACTGACACACTGCTTGGGGCCCATCATACTGACACACTGCTCGGCGCTCATCATACTGACACACTGCTCAGCGCTTATCATACTGACACACTGCTCGGCGCTCATCATACTGACCCACTGCTCAGCGCTCATCATACTGACACACTGCTCTGCGCTCATCATACTGACACACTGCTCGGCACTCATCATACTGACACACTGCTCAGCGCTCATCATACTGACACACTGCTCAGCGCTCATCATACTGACACACTGCTCAGCGCTCATCATACTGACACACTGCTCAGCGCTCATCATACTGACCCACTGCTCGGCGCTCATCATACTGACCCACTGCTCGGCGCTCATCATACTGACACAGTGCTCAGCGCTCATCATACTGACCCACTGCTCGGCGCTCATCATACTGACCCACCGCTCGGCGCTTATCATACTGACCCACCGCTCGGCGCTTATCATACTGACCCACCGCTCGGCGCTTATCATACTGACACACTGCTTGGGGCCCATCATACTGACACACTGCTCGGCGCTCATCATACTGACACACTGCTCAGCGCTTATCATACTGACACACTGCTCAGCGCTCATCATACTGACCCACTGCTCAGCGCTCATCATACTGACACACTGCTCAGCGCTCATCATACTGACCCACCGCTCGGCGCTTATCATACTGACCCACCGCTCGGCGCTTATCATACTGACCCACCGCTCGGCGCTTATCATACTGACACACTGCTTGGGGCCCATCATACTGACACACTGCTCAGCGCTCATCATACTGACCCACTGCTCAGCGCTCATCATACTGACCCACTGCTCAGCGCTCATCATACTGACCCACTGCTCGGCGCTCATCATACTGACCCACTGCTCGGCGCTCATCATACTGACACACTGCTCGGCGCTTATCATACTGACCCACTGCTCGGCGCTCATCATACTGACCCACTGCTCAGCGCTCATCATACTGACCCACTGCTCAGCGCTCATCATACTGACACACTGCTCAGCGCTCATCATACTGACCCACTGCTCAGCGCTCATCATACTGACACACTGCTCAGCGCTCATCATACTGACACACTGCTCACTGCTCAGCGCTCATCATACTGACCCACTGCTCGGCGCTTATCATACTGACACACTGCTCAGCGCTCATCATACTGACACACTGCTCAGCGCTCATCATACTGACCCACTGCTCACCGCTCATCATACTGACCCACTGCTCGGCGCTTATCATACTGACCCACTGCTCGGCGCTCATCATACTGACCCACTGCTCGGCGCTTATCATACTGACCCACTGCTCGGCGCTCATCATACTGACACACTGCTTGGGGCCCATCATACTGACCCACTGCTCAGCGCTCATCATACTGACACACTGCTCAGCGCTCATCATACTGACACACTGCTCAGCGCTCATCATACTGACACACTGCTCGGCGCTCATCATACTGACACACTGCTCGGCGCTCATCATACTGACACACTGCTCGGCACTCATCATACTGACACACTGCTCAGCGCTCATCATACTGACCCACTGCTCGGCGCTTATCATACTGACCCACTGCTCGGCGCTCATCATACTGACACACTGCTTGGGGCCCATCATACTGACCCACTGCTCAGCGCTCATCATACTGACACACTGCTCAGCGCTCATCATACTGACACACTGCTCAGCGCTCATCATACTGACACACTGCTCGGCGCTCATCATACTGACACACTGCTCGGCGCTCATCATACTGACACACTGCTCGGCACTCATCATACTGACACACTGCTCAGCGCTCATCATACTGACCCACTGCTCAGCGCTCATCATACTGACCCACTGCTCGGCGCTTATCATACTGACACACTGCTCACCGCTCATCATACTGACCCACTGCTCGGCGCTTATCATACTGACCCACTGCTCGGCGCTTATCATACTGACCCACTGCTCAGCGCTCATCATACTGACACACTGCTCAGCACTCATCATACTGACCCACTGCTCAGCAATCATCATACTGACGCACTGCTCAGCGCTTATCATACTGACACACTGCTCAGCACTTATCATACTGACACACTGCTCAGCGCTCATCATACTGACACACTGCTCGGCACTCATCATACTGACACACTGCTCAGCGCTCATCATACTGACCCACTGCTCAGCGCTCATCATACTGACACACTGCTCAGCGCTCATCATACTGACACACTGCTCAGCGCTCATCATACTGACCCACTGCTCAGCGCTCATCATACTGACTCACTGCTCAGCGCTCATCATACTGACCCACTGCTCGGCGCTCATCATACTGACACACTGCTCAGCGCTCATCATACTGACACACTGCTCAGCACTCATCATACTGACCCACTGCTCAGCGCTCATCATACTGACACACTGCTCAGCGCTCATCATACTGACACACTGCTCAGCGCTCATCATACTGACACACTGCTCAGCACTCATCATACTGACCCACTGCTCAGCGCTCATCATACTGACCCACTGCTCAGCGCTCATCATACTGACACACTGCTCAGCTCTCATCATACTGACACACTGCTCAGTACTTATCATACTGACCCACTGCTCAGCGCTCATCATACTGACACACTGCTCAGCGCTCATCATACTGACACACTGCTCAGCGCTCATCATACTGACACACTGCTCAGCACTCATCATACTGACCCACTGCTCAGCGCTCATCATACTGACCCACTGCTCAGCGCTCATCATACTGACACACTGCTCAGCTCTCATCATACTGACACACTGCTCAGCGCTCATCATACTGACACACTGCTCAGCACTTATCATACTGACACACTGCTCAGCACTTATCATACTGACCCACTGCTCGGCGCTCATCATACTGACACACTGCTCAGCGCTCATCATACTGACACACTGCTCAGCACTCATCATACTGACCCACTGCTCAGCGCTCATCATACTGACACACTGCTCAGCGCTCATCATACTGACACACTGCTCAGCACTCATCATACTGACCCACTGCTCAGCGCTCATCATACTGACCCACTGCTCAGCGCTCATCATACTGACACACTGCTCAGCTCTCATCATACTGACACACTGCTCAGTACTTATCATACTGACCCACTGCTCAGCGCTCATCATACTGACACACTGCTCAGCGCTCATCATACTGACACACTGCTCAGCACTCATCATACTGACCCACTGCTCAGCGCTCATCATACTGACCCACTGCTCAGCGCTCATCATACTGACACACTGCTCAGCTCTCATCATACTGACCCACTGCTCAGCGCTCATCATACTGACACACTGCTCAGCGCTCATCATACTGACACACTGCTCGGCGCTCATCATACTGACACACTGCTCAGCGCTCATCATACTGACCCACTGCTCAGCGCTCATCATACTGACCCACTGCTCAGCGCTCATCATACTGACCACACTGCTCAGCGCTCATCATACTGACCCACTGCTCAGCGCTCATCATACTGACCCACTGCTCAGCGCTCATCATACTGACACACTGCTCAGCTCTCATCATACTGACCCACTGCTCAGCGCTCATCATACTGACCCACTGCTCAGCGCTCATCATACTGACACACTGCTCAGCGCTCATCATACTGACACACTGCTCAGGCGCTCATCATACTGACACACTGCTCAGCGCTCATCATACTGACACACTGCTCAGCACTCATCATACTGACCCACTGCTCAGCGCTCTTCATACTGACCCACTGCTCAGCGCTCATCATACTGACCCACTGCTCAGCGCTCATCATACTGACACACTGCTCAGCGCTTATCATACTGACACACTGCTCAGCGCTCATCATACTGACACACTGCTCAGCGCTCATCATACTGACACACTGCTCAGCGCTCATCATACTGACACACTGCTCAGCGCTCATCATACTGACACACTGCTCAGCGCTTATCATACTGACACACTGCTCAGCGCTCATCATACTGACCCACTGCTCGGCGCTTATCATACTGACACACTGCTCAGCACTTATCATACTGACCCACTGCTCAGCGCTCATCATACTGACACACTGCTCAGCGCTCATCATACTGACACACTGCTCGGCGCTTATCATACTGACACACTGCTCAGCGCTCATCATACCGACACACTGCTCGGCGCTCATCATACTGACACACTGCTTAGCGCTCATCATACTGACACACTGCTCAGCGCTCATCATACTGACCCACTGCTCAGCGCTCATCATACTGACCCACTGCTCAGCGCTCATCATACTGACACACTGCTCAGCGCTTATCATACTGACCCACTGCTCGGCGCTTATCATACTGACACACTGCTCAGCGCTCATCATACTGACACACTGCTCAGCGCTCATCATACTGACCCACTGCTCAGCGCTCATCATACTGACCCACTGCTCAGCGCTCATCATACTGACACACTGCTCAGCGCTTATCATACTGACACACTGCTCAGCGCTCATCATACTGACACACTGCTCAGCGCTTATCATACTGACCCACTGCTCGGCGCTCATCATACTGACACACTGCTCAGCGCTCATCATACTGACCCACTGCTCAGCGCTCATCATACTGACCCACTGCTCAGCGCTCATCATACTGACCCACTGCTCAGCGCTCATCATACTGACCCACTGCTCAGCGCTCATCATACTGACCCACTGCTCAGCGCTCATCATACTGACACACTGCTCAGCGCTTATCATACTGACACACTGCTCAGCGCTCATCATACTGACACACTGCTCAGCACTCATCATACTGACACACTGCTCAGCGCTCATCATACTGACACACTGCTCAGCGCTCATCATACTGACACACTGCTCAGCGCTCATCATACTGACACACTGCTCAGCGCTCATCATACTGACACACTGCTCAGCGCTCATCATACTGACACACTGCTCAGCGCTCATCATACTGACACACTGCTCAGCGCTCATCATACTGACACACTGCTCAGCGCTCATCATACTGACACACTGCTCAGCGCTCATCATACTGACACACTGCTCAGCGCTCATCATACCGACACACTGCTCGGCGCTCATCATACTGACACACTGTTTAGCGCTCATCATACTGACCCACTGCTCGGCGCTTATCATACTGACACACTGCTCAGCGCTCATCATACTGACACACTGCTCAGCGCTCATCATACTGACCCACTGCTCAGCGCTCATCATACTGACCCACTGCTCAGCGCTCATCATACTGACACACTGCTCAGCGCTTATCATACTGACACACTGCTCAGCGCTCATCATACTGACACACTGCTCAGCGCTCATCATACTGACACACTGCTCAGCGCTCATCATACTGACACACTGCTCAGCGCTCATCATACTGACACACTGCTCAGCGCTCATCATACTGACACACTGCTCAGCGCTCATCATACCGACACACTGCTCGGCGCTCATCATACTGACACACTGTTTAGCGCTCATCATACTGACCCACTGCTCGGCGCTTATCATACTGACACACTGCTCAGCGCTCATCATACTGACCCACTGCTCGGCGCTTATCATACTGACACACTGCTCAGCGCTCATCATACTGACACACTGCTCAGCGCTCATCATACTGACACACTGCTCAGCGCTCATCATACTGACCCACTGCTCAGCGCTCATCATACTGACACACTGCTCGGCGCTTATCATACTGACCCACTGCTCGGCGCTCATCATACTGACACACTGCTCGGCACTCATCATACTGACACACTGCTCAGCGCTTATCATACTGACCCACTGCTCAGCACTCATCATACTGACACACTGCTCAGCGCTCATCATACTGACACACTGCTCAGCGCTCATCATACTGACACACTGCTCAGCACTCATCATACTGACACACTGCTCAGCGCTCATCATACTGACACACTGCTCAGCGCTCATCATACTGACACACTGCTCAGCACTCATCATACTGACACACTGCTCAGCGCTCATCATACTGACACACTGCTCAGCGCTCATCATACTGACACACTGCTCAGCGCTCATCATACTGACCCACTGCTCAGCGCTCATCATACTGACCCACTGCTCAGCGCTCATCATACTGACCCACTGCTCAGCGCTCATCATACTGACACACTGCTCAGCGCTCATCATACTGACCCACTGCTCAGCGCTCATCATACTGACCCACTGCTCAGCGCTCATCATACTGACACACTGCTCAGCGCTCATCATACTGACACACTGCTCAGCGCTCATCATACTGACCCACTGCTCAGCGCT
Organism: Gastrophryne carolinensis; assembly: GCA_027917425.1. Taxonomy (NCBI): domain Eukaryota; kingdom Metazoa; phylum Chordata; class Amphibia; order Anura; family Microhylidae; genus Gastrophryne; species Gastrophryne carolinensis. The sequence goes on along the minus strand of CM051235.1, from coordinate 196,469,458 downwards.
CATCATACTGACACACTGCTCGGCGCTCATCATACTGACACACTGCTCGGCGCTCATCATACTGACCCACTGCTCGGCGCTCATCATACTGACCCACTGCTCGGCGCTCATCATACTGACACACTGCTCAGCGCTCATCATACTGACACACTGCTCAGCACTCATCATACTGACACACTGCTCAGCGCTCATCATACTGACACACTGCTCGGCGCTCATCATACTGACCCACTGCTCAGCGCTCATCATACTGACCCACTGCTCAGCGCTCATCATACTGACCCACTGCTCGGCGCTCATCATACTGACCCACTGCTCGGCGCTCATCATACTGACCCACTGCTCGGCGCTCATCATACTGACCCACTGCTCGGCGCTCATCATACTGACCCACTGCTCAGCGCTCATCATACTGACACACTGCTCGGCGCTCATCATACTGACCCACTGCTCGGCGCTCATCATACTGACCCACTGCTCGGCGCTCATCATACTGACACACTGCTCGGCGCTCATCATACTGACACACTGCTCGGCGCTCATCATACTGACCCACTGCTCGGCGCTCATCATACTGACCCACTGCTCAGCGCTCATCATACTGACCCACTGCTTGGCGCTCATCATACTGACCCACCGCTCGGCGCTTATCATACTGACACACTGCTCAGCGCTCATCATACTGACCCACTGCTCAGCGCCCCTCATACTGACCCACCGCTCAGCGCCCCTCATACTGACCCACCGCTCAGCGCCCCTCATACTGACCCACCGCTCAGCGCCCCTCATACTGACCCACCGCTCGGCGCTTATCATACTGACACACTGCTCAGCGCTCATCATACTGACACACTGCTCAGCGCTCATCATACTGACACACTGCTCAGCGCTCATCATACTGACACAGTGCTCAGCGCTCATCATACTGACCCACTGCTCAGCGCCCCTCATACTGACCCACCGCTCAGCGCCCCTCATACTGACCCACCGCTCGGCGCTTATCATACCGACACACTGCTCAGCGCTCATCATACTGACCCACTGCTCGGCGCTCATCATACTGACACACTGCTCGGCGCTCATCATACTGACCCACTGCTTGGCGCTCATCATATTGACCCACTGCTTGGCGCTCATCATACTGACACACTGCTTGGGGCCCATCATACTGACCCACCGCTCGGCGCTTATCATACTGACCCACCGCTCAGCGCTCATCATACTGACACACTGCTCAGCGCTCATCATACTGACACACTGCTCAGCGCTCATCATACTGACACACTGCTCAGCGCTCATCATACTGACACACTGCTCAGCGCTCATCATACTGACACACTGCTCAGCGCTCATCATACTGACCCACTGCTCAGCGCTCATCATACTGACCCACTGCTTGGCGCTCATCATACTGACCCACCGCTCGGCGCTTATCATACTGACACACTGCTCAGCGCTCATCATACTGACCCACTGCTCAGCGCCCCTCATACTGACCCACCGCTCAGCGCCCCTCATACTGACCCACCGCTCAGCGCCCCTCATACTGACCCACCGCTCAGCGCCCCTCATACTGACCCACCGCTCGGCGCTTATCATACTGACACACTGCTCAGCGCTCATCATACTGACACACTGCTCAGCGCTCATCATACTGACACACTGCTCAGCGCTCATCATACTGACCCACTGCTCAGCGCCCCTCATACTGACCCACCGCTCAGCGCCCCTCATACTGACCCACCGCTCGGCGCTTATCATACCGACACACTGCTCAGCGCTCATCATACTGACCCACTGCTCGGCGCTCATCATACTGACACACTGCTCGGCGCTCATCATACTGACCCACTGCTTGGCGCTCATCATATTGACCCACTGCTTGGCGCTCATCATACTGACACACTGCTTGGGGCCCATCATACTGACCCACCGCTCGGCGCTTATCATACTGACCCACCGCTCAGCGCTCATCATACTGACACACTGCTCAGCGCTCATCATACTGACACACTGCTCAGCGCTCATCATACTGACACACTGCTCAGCGCTCATCATACTGACACACTGCTCAGCGCTCATCATACTGACACACTGCTCAGCGCTCATCATACTGACACACTGCTCGGCGCTCATCATACTGACACACTGCTCAGCGCTCATCATACCGACACACTGCTCAGCGCTTATCATACTGACACACTGCTCAGCGCTCATCATACTGACACACTGCTCAGCGCTCATCATACTGACACACTGCTCAGCGCTCATCATACTGACACACTGCTCAGCGCTCATCATACTGACACACTGCTCAGCGCTCATCATACTGACACACTGCTCAGCGCTCATCATACTGACACACTGTTTAGCGCTCATCATACTGACCCACTGCTCGGCGCTTATCATACTGACACACTGCTCAGCGCTCATCATACTGACACACTGCTCGGCGCTCATCATACTGACACACTGCTCAGCGCTCATCATACTGACCCACTGCTCAGCGCTCATCATACTGACACACTGCTCAGCGCTCATCATACTGACACACTGTTTAGCGCTCATCATACTGACACACTGCTCGGCGCTTATCATACTGACACACTGCTCAGCGCTCATCATACTGACACACTGCTCGGCGCTCATCATACTGACACACTGCTCAGCGCTTATCATACTGACACACTGCTCAGCGCTCATCATACTGACACACTGCTCAGCGCTCATCATACTGACACACTGTTTAGCGCTCATCATACTGACCCACTGCTCGGCGCTTATCATACTGACACACTGCTCAGCGCTCATCATACTGACACACTGCTCGGCGCTCATCATACTGACACACTGCTCAGCGCTTATCATACTGACACACTGCTCAGCGCTCATCATACTGACACACTGCTCAGCGCTCATCATACTGACACACTGCTCAGCGCTCATCATACTGACACACTGCTCAGCGCTCATCATACTGACACACTGCTCAGCGCTCATCATACTGACACACTGTTTAGCGCTCATCATACTGACCCACTGCTCGGCGCTTATCATACTGACACACTGCTCAGCGCTCATCATACTGACACACTGCTCGGCACTCATCATACTGACCCACTGCTCAGCGCTCATCATACTGACACACTGCTCAGCGCTCATCATACTGACACACTGCTCAGCGCTCATCATACTGACCCACTGCTCAGCGCTCATCATACTGACACACTGCTCAGCGCTCATCATACTGACACACTGCTCAGCGCTTATCATACTGACACACTGCTCAGCGCTCATCATACTGACACACTGCTCAGCACTCATCATACTGACACACTGCTCAGCGCTCATCATACTGACACACTGCTCAGCGCTCATCATACTGACACACTGCTCAGCGCTCATCATACTGACACACTGCTCAGCGCTCATCATACTGACACACTGCTCAGCGCTCATCATACCGACACACTGCTCGGCGCTCATCATACTGACACACTGTTTAGCGCTCATCATACTGACCCACTGCTCGGCGCTTATCATACTGACACACTGCTCAGCGCTCATCATACTGACCCACTGCTCGGCGCTTATCATACTGACCCACTGCTTAGCGCTCATCATACTGACCCACTGCTCGGCGCTCATCATACTGACACACTGCTCAGCGCTCATCATACTGACCCACTGCTCGGCGCTCATCATACTGACACACTGCTCAGCGCTCATCATACTGACACACTGCTCGGCACTCATCATACTGACCCACTGCTCAGCGCTCATCATACTGACCCACTGCTCAGCGCTCATCATACTGACCCACTGCTCAGCGCTCATCATACTGACCCACTGCTCAGCGCTCATCATACTGACACACTGCTCAGCGCTCATCATACTGACACACTGCTCGGCGCTCATCATACTGACACACTGCTCGGCGCTCATCATACTGACACACTGCTCAGCACTCATCATACTGACCCACTGCTCAGCGCTCATCATACTGACCCACTGCTCGGCGCTTTTCATACTGACCCACTGCTCGGCGCTCATCATACTGACCCACTGCTCAGCGCTCATCATACTGACCCACTGCTCAGCGCTCATCATACTGACACACTGCTCACCGCTCATCATACTGACACACTGCTCAGCGCTCATCATACTGACCCACTGCTCAGCGCTCATCATACTGACCCACTGCTCAGCGCTCATCATACTGACACACTGCTCAGCGCTCATCATACTGACACACTGCTCAGCGCTCATCATACTGACACACTGCTCGGCACTTATCATACTGACCCACCGCTCGGCGCTCATCATACTGACACACTGCTCGGCACTTATCATACTGACCCACTGCTCAGCGCTCATCATACTGACACACTGCTCACCGCTCATCATACTGACACACTGCTCAGCGCTCATCATACCGACACACTGCTCAGCGCTCATCATACCGACACACTGCTCAGCGCTCATCATACTGACCCACTGCTCAGCACTCATCATACTGACACACTGCTCAGCGCTCATCATACTGACACACTGCTCGGCGCTCATCATACTGACCCACTGCTCGGCGCTCATCATACTGACCCACTGCTCAGCACTTATCATACTGACACACTGCTCAGCGCTCATCATACTGACCCACCGCTCGGCGCTCATCATACTGACCCACTGCTCGGCGCTTATCATACTGACCCACTGCTCGGCGCTCATCATACTGACCCACTGCTCGGCGCTCATCATACTGACCCACTGCTCAGCGCTCATCATACTGACACACTGCTCACCGCTCATCATACTGACACACTGCTCAGCGCTCATCATACCGACACACTGCTCAGCGCTCATCATACCGACACACTGCTCAGCGCTCATCATACTGACACACTGCTCAGCGCCCATCATACTGACACACTGCTCAGCACTCATCATACTGACACACTGCTCAGCGCTCATCATACTGACACACTGCTCGGCGCTTATCATACTGACACACTGCTCGGCGCTCATCATACTGACCCACTGCTCAGCGCTCATCATACTGACCCACTGCTCAGCGCTCATCATACTGACACACTGCTCAGCGCTCATCATACTGACCCACTGCTCAGCGCTCATCATACTGACACACTGCTCAGCGCTCATCATACTGACACACTGCTCAGCGCTCATCATACTGACCCACTGCTCAGCGCTCATCATACTGACACACTGCTCGGCGCTCATCATACTGACCCACTGCTCAGCGCTCATCATACTGACCCACTGCTCAGCGCTCATCATACTGACACACTGCTCAGCGCTCATCATACTGACACACTGCTCGGCGCTCATCATACTGACCCACTGCTCAGCGCTCATCATACTGACACACTGCTCACCGCTCATCATACTGACACACTGCTCAGCGCTCATCATACCGACACACTGCTCAGCGCTCATCATACCGACACACTGCTCAGCGCTCATCATACTGACACACTGCTCAGCGCCCATCATACTGACACACTGCTCAGCACTCATCATACTGACACACTGCTCAGCGCTTATCATACTGACCCACTGCTCAGCGCTCATCATACTGACACACTGCTCAGCGCTCATCATACTGACACACTGCTCAGCGCTCATCATACTGACCCACTGCTCAGCGCTTATCATACTGACACACTGCTCAGCACTCATCATACTGACACACTGCTCAGCGCTCATCATACTGACCCACTGCTCAGCGCTCATCATACTGACCCACTGCTCAGCGCTCATCATACTGACACACTGCTCAGCGCTCATCATACTGACACACTGCTCGGCGCTTATCATACTGACACACTGCTCGGCGCTCATCATACTGACCCACTGCTCGGCGCTCATCATACTGACCCACTGCTCGGCGCTCATCATACTGACCCACTGCTCAGCGCTCATCATACTGACCCACTGCTCAGCGCTCATCATACTGACCCACTGCTCAGCACTTATCATACTGACACACTGCTCAGCGCTCATCATACTGACCCACCGCTCGGCGCTTATCATACTGACCCACTGCTCGGCGCTCATCATACTGACCCACTGCTCAGCGCTCATCATACTGACCCACTGCTCAGCACTTATCATACTGACACACTGCTCAGCGCTCATCATACTGACCCACCGCTCGGCGCTTATCATACTGACACACTGCTCGGCGCTCATCATACTGACCCACCGCTCGGCGCTCATCATACTGACACACTGCTCGGCGCTCATCATACTGACACACTGCTCAGCGCTCATCATACTGACCCACTGCTCGGCGCTCATCATACTGACACACTGCTCGGCGCTCATCATACTGACCCACTGCTCGGCGCTCATCATACTGACACACTGCTCAGCGCTCATCATACTGACACACTGCTCAGCGCTCATCATACTGACCCACTGCTCGGCGCTCATCATACTGACACACTGCTCAGCGCTCATCATACTGACACACTGCTCAGCGCTCATCATACTGACACACTGCTCAGCGCTCATCATACTGACCCACTGCTCGGCGCTCATCATACTGACACACTGCTCGGCGCTCATCATACTGACCCACTGCTTGGCGCTCATCATATTGACCCACTGCTTGGCGCTCATCATACTGACCCACTGCTTGGGGCCCATCATACTGACCCACCGCTCGGCGCTTATCATACTGACACACTGCTCAGCGCTCATCATACTGACACAATGCTTGGGGCCCATCATACTGACCCACCGCTCGGCGCTTATCATACTGACACACTGCTCAGCGCTTATCATACTGACACACTGCTCAGCGCTCATCATACTGACACACTGCTCAGCACTCATCATACTGACCCACTGCTCAGCGCTTATCATACTGACCCACTGCTCAGCGCTCATCATACTGACCCACTGCTCAGCGCTCATCATACTGACCCACTGCTCAGCGCTCATCATACTGACACACTGCTCGGCGCTCATCATACTGACCCACTGCTCAGCGCTTATCATACTGACCCACTGCTCAGCGCTCATCATACTGACACACTGCTCAGCTCTCATCATACTGACACACTGCTCAGCGCTCATCATACTGACCCACTGCTCGGCGCTCATCATACTGACACACTGCTCGGCGCTCATCATACTGACCCACTGCTTGGCGCTCATCATATTGACCCACTGCTTGGCGCTCATCATACTGACACACTGCTCAGCGCTCATCATACTGACACAATGCTTGGGGCCCATCATACTGACCCACCGCTCGGTGCTTATCATACTGACACACTGCTCAGCGCTCATCATACTGACACACTGCTCAGCGCCCATCATACTGACCCACTGCTCAGCGCTCATCATACTGACACACTGCTCAGCGCTCATCATACTGACACACTGCTCAGCGCTCATCATACTGACACACTGCTCGGCGCTCATCATACTGACCCACTGCTCAGCGCTTATCATACTGACCCACTGCTCAGCGCTCATCATACTGACACACTGCTCAGCTCTCATCATACTGACACACTGCTCAGCGCTCATCATACTGACACACTGCTCAGCTCTCATCATACTGACACACTGCTCAGCGCTTATCATACTGACCCACTGCTCGGCGCTCATCATACTGACACACTGCTCAGCGCTCATCATACTGACACACTGCTCAGCGCTCATCATACTGACACACTGCTCAGCGCTCATCATACTGACACACTGCTCAGCTCTCATCATACTGACACACTGCTCAGCGCTCATCATACTGACACACTGCTCAGCGCTCATCATACTGACACACTGCTCAGCACTTATCATACTGACACACTGCTCAGCGCTCATCATACTGACCCACTGCTCAGCGCTCATCATACTGACCCACTGCTCAGCGCTCATCATACTGACACACTGCTCAGCGCTCATCATACTGACACACTGCTCAGCGCTCATCATACTGACACACTGCTCAGCGCTCATCATACTGACCCACTGCTCGGCGCTTATCATACTGACACACTGCTCAGTGCTCATCATACTGACCCACTGCTCGGCGCTTATCATACTGACACACTGCTCGGCGCTCATCATACTGACACACTGCTCAGCGCTCATCATACTGACACACTGCTCAGCGCTCATCATACTGACACACTGCTCAGCGCTCATCATACTGACCCACTGCTCGGCGCTTATCATACTGACACACTGCTCAGTGCTCATCATACTGACCCACTGCTCGGCGCTTATCATACTGACACACTGCTCAGCGCTCATCATACTGACACACTGCTCAGCACTTATCATACTGACACACTGCTCAGCGCTCATCATACTGACCCACTGCTCAGCGCTCATCATACTGACCCACTGCTCAGCGCTCATCATACTGACCCACTGCTCAGCGCTCATCATACTGACCCACTGCTCAGCACTTATCATACTGACACACTGCTCAGCGCTCATCATACTGACCCACTGCTCAGCGCCCATCATACTGACACACTGCTCAGCGCTCATCATACTGACACACTGCTCGGCACTCATCATACTGACACACTGCTCAGCACTTATCATACTGACACACTGCTCAGCGCTCATCATACTGACACACTGCTCAGCACTTATCATACTGACACACTGCTCAGCGCTCATCATACTGACCCACTGCTCAGCGCTCATCATACTGACCCACTGCTCAGCGCTCATCATACTGACACACTGCTCAGCGCTCATCATACTGACACACTGCTCAGCACTCATCATACTGACACACTGCTCGGCGCTTTTCATACTGACACACTGCTCAGTGCTCATCATACTGACACACTGCTCGGCGCTCATCATACTGACCCACTGCTCGGCGCTCATCATACTGACCCACTGCTCAGCGCTTATCATACTGACACACTGCTCAGCGCTCATCATACTGACCCACTGCTCAGCGCTCATCATACTGACCCACTGCTCGGCGCTCATCATACTGACCCACTGCTCAGCGCTCATCATACTGACCCACTGCTCGGCGCTCATCATACTGACCCACTGCTCGGCACTTATCATACTGACCCACTGCTCAGCGCTCATCATACTGACACACTGCTCGGCGCTCATCATACTGACCCACTGCTCAGCGCTCATCATACTGACACACTGCTCAGCGCCCATCATACTGACACACTGCTCAGCGCTCATCATACTGACACACTGCTCGGCGCTCATCATACTGACACACTGCTCAGCGCTCATCATACTGACACACTGCTCAGCGCTCATCATACTGACACACTGCTCGGCGCTCATCATACTGACACACTGCTCAGCACTCATCATACTGACACACTGCTCAGCGCTCATCATACTGACACACTGCTCAGCACTTATCATACTGACCCACTGCTCGGCGCTCATCATACTGACACACTGCTCAGCGCTCATCATACTGACACACTGCTCAGCGCTCATCATACTGACCCACTGCTCAGCGCTCATCATACTGACACACTGCTCAGCGCTCATCATACTGACACACTGCTCAGCGCTCATCATACTGACACACTGCTCAGCGCTCATCATACTGACACACTGCTCAGCGCTCATCATACTGACACACTGCTCAGCACTTATCATACTGACACACTGCTCAGCGCTCATCATACTGACCCACTGCTCAGCGCTCATCATACTGACCCACTGCTCAGCGCTTATCATACTGACACACTGCTCAGCGCTCATCATACTGACACACTGCTTGGCGCTCATCATACTGACCCACTGCTCGGCGCTCATCATACTGACACACTGCTCAGCGCTCATCATACTGACACACTGCTCAGCACTTATCATACTGACACACTGCTCAGCGCTCATCATACTGACCCACTGCTCAGCGCTCATCATACTGACCCACTGCTCAGCGCTTATCATACTGACACACTGCTCAGCGCTCATCATACTGACACACTGCTTGGCGCTCATCATACTGACCCACCGCTCAGCGCTCATCATACTGACACACTGCTCAGCGCTCATCATACTGACACACTGCTCAGCGCTCATCATACTGACCCACTGCTCGGCGCTTATCATACTGACCCACTGCTCGGCGCTCATCATACTGACACACTGCTCGGCGCTCATCATACTGACCCACTGCTCGGCGCTCATCATACTGACACACTGCTCGGCGCTCATCATACTGACACACTGCTCACCGCTCATCATACTGAAACACTGCTCACCGCTCATCATACTGACACACTGCTCAGCGCTCATCATACTGACCCACTGCTTGGCGCTCATCATACTGACACACTGCTCAGCGCTCATCATACTGACCCACTGCTCAGCGCTCATCATACTGACACACTGCTCACCGCTCATCATACTGACCCACTGCTCAGCGCTCATCATACTGACCCACTGCTCGGCGCTTATCATACTGACCCACTGCTCGGCGCTCATCATACTGACACACTGCTCGGCGCTCATCATACTGACCCACTGCTCGGCGCTCATCATACTGACACACTGCTCGGCGCTCATCATACTGACACACTGCTCACCGCTCATCATACTGACCCACTGCTCGGCGCTTATCATACTGACCCACTGCTCGGCGCTCATCATACTGACACACTGCTCGGCGCTCATCATACTGACACACTGCTCACCGCTCATCATACTGACCCACTGCTCGGCGCTTATCATACTGACCCACTGCTCGGCGCTCATCATACTGACCCACTGCTCGGCGCTCATCATACTGACACACTGCTCGGCGCTCATCATACTGACCCACTGCTCGGCGCTCATCATACTGACCCACTGCTCGGCGCTCATCATACTGACACACTGCTCAGCGCTTATCATACTGACCCACTGCTCAGCGCTCATCATACTGACCCACTGCTCAGCGCTCATCATACTGACACACTGCTCAGCACTTATCATACTGACACACTGCTCAGCGCTCATCATACTGACCCACTGCTCAGCGCCCATCATACTGACCCACTGCTCAGCGCTCATCATACTGACACACTGCTCAGCGCTCATCATACTGACACACTGCTCAGCACTTATCATACTGACCCACTGCTCGGCGCTCATCATACTGACCCACTGCTCGGCGCTCATCATACTGACCCACTGCTCAGCGCTCATCATACTGACACACTGCTCAGCGCTCATCATACTGACCCACTGCTCAGCGCTTATGATACTGACACACTGCTCAGCGCTCATCATACTGACCCACTGCTCAGCGCTCATCATACTGACACACTGCTCAGCGCTCATCATACTGACACACTGCTCAGCGCTCATCATACTGACACACTGCTCAGCACTTACCATACTGACCCACTGCTCGGCGCTTATCATACTGACACACTGCTCACCGCTCATCATACTGACCCACTGCTCGGCGCTCATCATACTGACACACTGCTCAGCGCTCATCATACTGACACACTGCTCAGCGCTCATCATACTGACCCACTGCTCAGCGCTTATCATACTGACACACTGCTCAGCGCTCATCATACTGACCCACTGCTCAGCGCTTATCATACTGACACACTGCTCAGCGCTCATCATACTGACCCACTGCTCAGCGCTTATCATACTGACACACTGCTCAGCGCTCATCATACTGACACACTGCTCAGCGCTCATCATACTGACCCACTGCTCAGCGCTCATCATACTGACCCACTGCTCAGCGCTCATCATACTGACCCACTGCTCAGCGCTTATCATACTGACACACTGCTCAGCGCTCATCATACTGACCCACTGCTCAGCGCTTATCATACTGACACACTGCTCAGCGCTCATCATACTGACCCACTGCTCAGCGCTCATCATACTGACACACTGCTCACCGCTCATCATACTGACCCACTGCTCAGCGCTCATCATACTGACACACTGCTCACCGCTCATCATACTGACCCACTGCTCGGCGCTCATCATACTGACCCACTGCTCAGCGCTTATCATACTGACACACTGCTCAGCGCTCATCATACTGACCCACTGCTCAGCGCTCATCATACTGACACACTGCTCACCGCTCATCATACTGACCCACTGCTCAGCGCTCATCATACTGACACACTGCTCACCGCTCATCATACTGACCCACTGCTCGGCGCTCATCATACTGACCCACTGCTCGGCGCTTATCATACTGACCCACTGCTCGGCACTCATCATACTGACCCACTGCTCGGCGCTTATCATACTGACCCACTGCTCGGCACTCATCATACTGACCCACTGCTCGGCGCTTATCATACTGACACACTGCTCAGCGCTCATCATACTGACCCACTGCTCGGCGCTTATCATACTGACCCACTGCTCGGCACTCATCATACTGACACACTGCTTGGCACTCATCATACTGACACACTGCTCAGCGCTCATCATACTGACCCACTGCTCAGCGCTCATCATACTGACCCACTGCTCAGCGCTCATACTGACCCACTGCTCAGCGCTCATCATACTGACACACTGCTCGGCGCTTATCATACTGACACACTGCTCAGCGCTCATCATACTGACACACTGCTCGGCGCTCATCATACTGACCCACTGCTCAGCGCTCATCATACTGACACACTGCTCAGCGCTCATCATACTGACACACTGCTCAGCGCTCATCATACTGACCCACTGCTCGGCGCTCATCATACTGACACACTGCTCAGCGCTCATCATACTGACCCACTGCTCAGCGCTCATCATACTGACCCACTGCTCAGCGCTCATCATACTGACACACTGCTCAGCGCTAATCATACTGACACACTGCTCAGCGCTAATCATACTGACACACTGCTCAGCACTCATCATACTGACCCACTGCTCAGCACTTATCATACTGACCCACTGCTCGGCGCTCATCATACTGACACACTGCTCGGCAATTATCATACTGACACACTGCTCAGCGCTCATCATACTGACACACTGCTCGGCGCTCATCATACTGACCCACTGCTCAGCGCTCATCATACTGACCCACTGCTCAGCGCTCATCATACTGACCCACTGCTCAGCGCTCATCATACTGACCCACTGCTCGGCGCTTATCATACTGACACACTGCTCGGCACTTACCATACTGACACACTGCTCAGCGCTCATCATACTGACCCACTGCTCGGCGCTTATCATACTGACCCACTGCTCGACGCTTATCATACTGACACACTGCTCGGCACTTACCATACTGACCCACTGCTCAGCGCTCATCATACTGACCCACTGCTCAGCACTCATCATACTGACACACTGCTCAGCGCTCATCATACTGACACACTGCTCAGCACTCATCATACTGACACACTGCTCAGCACTCATCATACTGACCCACTGCTCGGCGCTCATCATACTGACCCACTGCTCAGCGCTCATCATACTGACCCACTGCTCAGTGCTCATCATACTGACACACTGCTCAGCGCTCAACATACTGACACACTGCTCAGCGCTCATCATACTGACACACTGCTCAGCGCTCAACATACTGACCCACTGCTCAGTGCTCATCATACTGACCCACTGCTCAGCGCTCATCATACTGACCCACTGCTCAGCGCTCATCATACTGACCCACTGCTCAGCGCTCATCATACTGACACACTGCTCAGCACTCATCATACTGACCCACTGCTCGGCGCTCATCATACTGACCCACTGCTCAGCACTCATCATACTGACCCACTGCTCAGCGCTCATCATACTGACCCACTGCTCAGCGCTCATCATACTGACACACTGCTCGGCGCTTATCATACTGACACACTGCTCGGCACTTACCATACTGACCCACTGCTCAGCGCTCATCATACTGACACACTGCTCAGCGCTCATCATACTGACCCACTGCTCAGCGCTCATCATACTGACACACTGCTCAGCGCTCATCATACTGACACACTGCTCAGCGCTCATCATACTGACACACTGCTCGGCGCTCATCATACTGACCCACTGCTCAGCGCTTATCATACTGACCCACTGCTCAGCGCTCATCATACTGACACACTGCTCAGCGCTCATCATACTGACCCACTGCTCAGCGCTCATCATACTGACACACTGCTCGGCACTTACCATACTGACCCACTGCTCAGCGCTCATCATACTGACACACTGCTCAGCGCTCATCATACTGACCCACTGCTCAGCGCTCATCATACTGACCCACTGCTCAGCACTTATCATACTGACACACTGCTCAGCGCTCATCATACTGACTCACTGCTCAGCGCTCATCATACTGACACACTGCTCACCGCTCATCATACTGACCCACTGCTCAGCGCTCATCATACTGACACACTGCTCGGCACTTACCATACTGACCCACTGCTCAGCGCTCATCATACTGACACACTGCTCAGCGCTCATCATACTGACACACTGCTCGGCGCTCATCATACTGACCCACTGCTCGGCACTCATCATACTGACCCACTGCTCGGCGCTCATCATACTGACCCACTGCTCAGCGCTCATCATACTGACCCACTGCTCAGCGCTCATCATACTGACCCACTGCTCAGCGCTCATCATACTGACACACTGCTCAGCACTTATCATACTGACACACTGCTCAGCGCTCATCATACTGACCCACTGCTCAGCGCCCATCATACTGACCCACTGCTCAGCGCTCATCATACTGACACACTGCTCAGCGCTCATCATACTGACACACTGCTCAGCGCTCATCATACTGACCCACTGCTCAGCGCTCATCATACTGACCCACTGCTCAGCGCTCATCATACTGACCCACTGCTCAGCGCTCATCATACTGACACACTGCTCAGCGCTCATCATACTGACACACTGCTCAGCGCTTATCATACTGACACACTGCTCAGCGCTCATCATACTGACACACTGCTCAGCGCTCATCATACTGACCCACTGCTCAGCGCTCATCATACTGACACACTGCTCAGCGCTTATCATACTGACCCACTGCTCGGCGCTTATCATACTGACACACTGCTCGGCATTTACCATACTGACCCACTGCTCAGCGCTCATCATACTGACCCACTGCTCCGCACTCATCATACTGACACACTGCTCAGCGCTTATCATACTGACCCACTGCTCGGCGCTTATCATACTGACACACTGCTCGGCACTTACCATACTGACCCACTGCTCAGCGCTCATCATACTGACTCACTGCTCGGCAATTATCATACTGACACACTGCTCAGCGCTCATCATACTGACTCACTGCTCAGCGCTCATCATACTGACTCACTGCTCAGCGCTCATCATACTGACTCACTGCTCAGCGCTCATCATACTGACACACTGCTCAGCGCTCATCATACTGACACACTGCTCAGCGCTCATCATACTGACACACTGCTCAGCGCTCATCATACTGACACACTGCTCGGCACTTACCATACTGACCCACTGCTCAGCACTCATCATACTGACACACTGCTCAGCGCTCATCATACTGACCCACTGCTCAGCGCTCATCATACTGACCCACTGCTCAGCGCTCATCATACTGACCCACTGCTCAGCACTTATCATACTGACCCACTGCTCAGCGCTCATCATACTGACCCACTGCTCGGCAATTATCATACTGACACACTGCTCAGCGCTCATCATACTGACACACTGCTCGGCGCTCATCATACTGACACACTGCTCGGCGCGCATCATACTGACACACTGCTCGGCGCGCATCATACTGACACACTGCTCAGCACTTACCATACTGACCCACTGCTCAGCGCTCATCATACTGACACACTGCTCAGCGCGCATCATACTGACACACTGCTCAGCGCTCATCATACTGACACACTGCTCAGCGCTCATCATACTGACACACTGCTCAGCGCTCATCATACTGACACACTGCTCAGCGCTCATCATACTGACACACTGCTCAGCGCTCATCATACTGACACACTGCTCAGCGCTCATCATACTGACCCACTGCTCAGCGCTCATCATACTGACACACTGCTCAGCGCTCATCATACTGACCCACTGCTCAGCGCTCATCATACTGACCCACTGCTCGGCGCTCATCATACTGACCAACTGCTCGGCGCTCATCATACTGACACACTGCTCAGCGCTCATCATACTGACACACTGCTCAGCGCTCATCATACTGACACACTGCTCAGCGCTCATCATACTGACACACTGCTCAGCGCTCATCATACTGACCAACTGCTCGGCGCTCATCATACTGACACACTGCTCAGCGCTCATCATACTGACCCACTGCTCAGTGCTCATCATACTGACCCACTGCTCAGCGCTCATCATACTGACACACTGCTCAGCGCTCATCATACTGACACACTGCTCAGCGCTCATCATACTGACACACTGCTCAGCGCTCATCATACTGACACACTGCTCAGCGCTCATCATACTGACCCACTGCTCAGCGCTCATCATACTGACACACTGCTCAGCGCTCATCATACTGACACACTGCTCAGCGCTCATCATACTGACACACTGCTCAGCGCTCATCATACTGACACACTGCTCAGCGCTCATCATACTGACACACTGCTCAGCGCTCATCATACTGACACACTGCTCGGCACTCAACATACTGACACACTGCTCGGCACTTATCATACTGACACACTGCTCAGCGCTCATCATACTGACCCACTGCTTGGCAATTATCATACTGACACACTGCTCAGCGCTCATCATACTGACCCACTGCTCAGCGCTTATCATACTGACACACTGCTCAGCGCTCATCATACTGACACACTGCTCAGCGCTCATCATACTGACCCACTGCTCAGCGCTCATCATACTGACACACTGCTCAGCGCTCATCATACTGACCAACTGCTCGGCGCTCATCATACTGACCAACTGCTCGGCGCTCATCATACTGACACACTGCTCAGCGCTCATCATACTGACCCACTGCTCAGCGCTCATCATACTGACCCACTGCTCAGCGCTCATCATACTGACACACTGCTCGTTACTTATACTGACCCACTGCTCGGCATTCAACATACTGACAAGCTGCTTAGAACTCATCATACTGACACAGGGTCTGTAGAGAGGACGGGTAGTCTATGTACTTTTAGCACCTCAGCAAACCTGTAAATAGGAAGAGATGCTGAACCTTTTGTCATGAGTTTTTGTAGCGGATTTAAAAATCAATGTCTATAAACCAGCGATCTGCCAGCACATTCTAGGAGGCAATGCCTGAGGGCTCCCTGGGACTTGAATAGATTTTTTAGGAGAAAATGTATTCAGTTCTTTTTATTTCTAGATGCTGAACAGACAGCTAAACCTAGGACGACTCACCTTCATCGTTATCCTGTCGTAAGTGGTCAATCAAATGCTGGATGGGGTCCTCGGGCCGGTCTACCAGGAGCTTCTGCACCATTTTCTGAAATAAGAAGCAGTCAGTGTTTACGATTTATCTGCAACAAATGGAGCAGCATCCAGGTCGTTTGAGGGCGAATTTGTACTTCTACCATTCTAGATCATCCAAAAGTGGTTCTCTCTAGCAGGGCTGGCTCCAAGTTTGTGCAGGCCCTTGGAGGGCAAAGTCTCTGAGCAGGGGTGTACATAGGTAACCACGGTATCCCCCAGGGGTATCCCCATCTCAAGAAGGGATGGTGCACTATGTGATAGCAAATACTACAATGTCCATTTTTCTATGACAGAGCAGTATGTAATGCTGGATGTCACTATTCAGGAGAGCATGGGTTATCCACTCACGAACAAAACAGGTTTAATGTCTTTGTGCAAGTGCCCTAAAATAAGCCAGTAATAATTGCATGTAACTATTCATGTAACCTGGCCCCCAGAATCAGTTCTCATGGCCTAGACAACCTAATCTGATACTGTCAGAGACTGTGGTCTGCTGGGAGTCCTAGGTGGTGTCGGTGCACTGTGGGGCCAGGTGAGGTCTATCTCTTCCTGGAATGCTTGTTTTCTCGAGTTCCCTATACAAAGAGTGCTGATGGGAAACAATGTGCTGGCACCCTGCAGAACCTAGGATGCTCCTTGTAGACAGCGCAGCCACACTGTATACTGCTGAGGTCCCAGTCCAATGCTGCAAGCTAGGGAAGCAGTTTACACCGGGTCCCCTTTTGCCATGGGCCCGGTAGCAGTTGCTTCCCCTGCCTATATGGTATGTACGCCTGTGTCTCTGAGGGGGCATCTTTGTGTCATAACACAGGATACAAGGAGATCAACCTGACCCTAAAATTATGCTGAGCACAAACTGATCCCCCCCAAAACCAAAAACTAAAAATGCAGATCTCAAAGTAACCTGACCAACACCAGACTTAAAGCGAACCTTCACCCTGAATAACAGTCTATCTTATATGTTTCCCCCGACCTGTACATACAGATTGCCCACATTAAAAATCATCCTACCTGCATCTACTGCATGTTATGAGTCTTTAAACATCCAAGATGGTTGCTCATGGGGCTTCCGGCAGCCTGCAAACAGGAAGTGTCCTCTGACTGTGTCGCTCTGCATTCTGGGATTGCTGTCCTTTTCCTGACCCCAGCCCTGCTCTGTCTGTGCATAGCACAGCTATAACCCCACCCCCTGTACTTTATCCCGCTCTCCTCAGTATGTGTGATCCTTCTGAGTCAAGATGGCGGCGCCCGTATCCTAGAGTCCTGAACAGAGTTGCAGCCCGCTGGGGGAAAGAATAATAAGTGACTAAAAACTTAAAATATATTAATTTTAGATGCTGGGGAATAGTTTTTCATGAAATCATGCTGAAGGTCCGGTTTAATAAGTAAAACATGACTGGATCCTCCCAGACCCTAAACTAAAAGGTCAGTGCTTGAGATGACCCCGCAAGTGTAAGCTATACATTGTATATGCAGAGTCCATGTGGATCCCCCAGACCCAAATGAAATATTCAGCTGAGCCGATCCTCATTCCTACTGAGCCCTAATCAGCTTCCTCCTTGACTGTCCTCCAATCTATATGAGCGCTCTTCATCTCAAATATGTACACCCTCAACCAGGGGCAGAATGGTACAGGGGAGTTATTCCTGTATTATTCCTGTACCTCCCAGCATATCATCCACGTCACCCAGAGCCTGTGCCGGGATTCACTCATTTCTCTTCAATTATTTATGCATATATGGGCAGTGTGTGCCTGCACACATAGACTTTTTCCCTCTGCACCCATGCAATAATACAGACACAAGCAGTGAGTGCATACGTGCCTGGAAGAGTGGGCCCAACCCACAGCACGGGGGAGCAGTTAGGCAGTTAGGCACATTGCTCAAGAGCACTTCAGTCATGTTCCAGCCAGGAATCAAGCCTGCAACCCCCTTGTCTCAAGATCAGCTCCTGAACCACTAAGTCACGACTATCTCCAAGAGTGATGGCACCCCTACCGTTTATTCCCAGTCTCCCCCCAAGTCTTTTAACTTAACTGGATGCAGCTAGACAACTAAAGGCTGAAACAACAGAGATAAAGAATACTTCCTTTTTTCTAAATTATGTCAAGTGAGCACAAATATGATAAATAAGGCGGAGGAGGAGTGGAGCAACAGTGATGGGGCCCATCACCTTCTGGGCCCCCGTGCAATTGCAACCCCTCTTAAAGAGGACCAAAATCCACCCTGGAGTTTATGAGACTAAAGGACAGGCATACTGTGTGAAACCCCCCAGGTAGCCCGAAAACTCAATCGGGGTGCCCCGGAGTCATAGACCAAAATCCAGGATAGTCAAAATCCTGGGTTTTGGTCCACTTTAAGTTATGCCCCTGGTACCAGCCCTGCCAAAATTCTGACCCTGCAATGCTATAGCTTCAGCATCATGATTGCAGGGCCCTTACCCACCCCTGCTCCTACAACAGGAAAGCTTCAGGGTCATCACTTTAGAATTACAATATCCACCCTGTCCTGATCTGTCCAGAATGATATAGCATTAAACTTCAAATGGAGACTCCAAACAAATAAGATTGGAGGATTGATCTAGGCAGCGGGGGGGGGGGGGGGGGCATACTGGTGGGGAAAGCCTAATCCCTGGTGCTCATCTGCTTCCATGTTTCCACAAGGGTAGCAGAGCGCAATCACAGTGCTGTGCACCAACTCCACGGGTGGGCCGGGGTCGCAACGGTTTGTAATACAATGACCAAAATGACAGACTGAGTAAGTGGGTTAAAAGGGACCAAAACTTCCTGAACTTGTAAAACATTTGGCCAAAGTCCCTGACAATACCTCTTTCTTAGGGTGTAGAACTAGAAAGGGAGATTTTCACTTTTCAAATTGTTCTGGAACACCGTTTTTGTGCTGTCCCTCTCAATGACATCATTGCCACACACAACAGTGGCAATGAATGGAGGAGGCGGAGCTTTACAGCTAAACCAGCGCCATGATCTGGCAGCATTAGTTGGGAAGTGAAGCAGAAGCAGTGAAAATTGGCAAAAGGCACTCCTCATGAGGGGAGCAATTTGGGGGGCGCTAATTAAAAATGTGGGTTTTGGGCTGCTTTAAGTATTAAGCAAGGGTTCAGACCTCCCCTTCCAGTATGTGAAGCGGGACATCCCTGCTCAGGATGCCCCCGTCTTGGTCAGGGACCACCATTCTTATTTGACTGGAAGGTCACTTTAACCCAAAGCCTCCCTGGCAGTTGCATGTCAGGTATTGTTGAGGGATGTGAGACACAAGACCCATAATCAGCTGAATCTCTTTCTAATGGTGTGAGGGGGCAGGTGAGGTCAGCTTAGGATCCCTTGGACCAGGATCCACCCTGGCACATTAGTTACAATGGTTTAGGAATGCTTTAAAGCTGCCCAAAGCTTTCTTACAGTGGGAGTGGTTTAAGTCTGCTTTAATGGTAAGGCTGCAGGGTGGGTTAAAGGGGCCCCTGACAATGTGGCTGAATGGAGCCTAGACTTTCCTGATGGTGGGCCTGAGATGTGTCATTGGTGTAGGTAAACTCTCAACCAATATTCTATAAATAAACAATAAAACATTTTAAATGTAATGAAACACTAAAATAAACACTGGCTGATGCTTTAAAATGATGTTGTTGTGTTGTCGCCATAGCAACCAGTGTTCATGTCTCAGGACAGCCTGGGCATTGTAGTTCAGCAGCAGCTTTCTCTCCTCACCTGGATGATGTCAAACACTTTGTGCTCCTCGGCATACACCGCCATCTGCGGGGGGATTCTCAGGGGCTTCGCCGTGGCGTCCATCTTTCTCTGTTTTAGGCCTGCAAACCCAGGTAAGAGGCAGCAGCGTTCCTTGGCAACTGCACTAGCTCTTGGTTGCCAGGCGACACGCGTATCCACAGACTCTGATTCGTCATCGCGCCTCGCCTGGCTCTTGCGTTCCACGCGCGCACATGCGTAGTCTGTGTGACACGTACAGTGCAAAAGATGATTGAAGCACAGTGCAGAATATTTTAAAACTATCTGGCCGCGATGTTTTAGAAAAGGGCTATAGAGGGAGTTTTTAGCCCGGGGGTCTGTTAGGGCATTTAATGGCGTTCGAGGTATTTTATTTGTATATTATTTGTGCAGCTAGTCTAGGCTCTTTTGGATTGGGGGATTATTTGGCTTGGTGTCTTTTTTCGTGCTTAAGGGAACATTTATTTGGCATGAAGGAGTGTGTAATGGACTGGGTGGTCTTTGATGGATCGAGGGAGTGTTTATTTGTAGGGGTATTCAATGGATGAAAGCAGGGGTGTGCATTTTCTTATTACTCCATTTCTAGGGGCCACAATAAAATGTAAGCTGCAAAAATTCAAACCGTTTACTGCAAACACCTTAGCCTGCCCCCAGGGCATCTGAAATTGGGATGCCTCATTGTGTGAAAGCCCCAGGGTCAATGGTACTCTTTCCCTGTGGCCCCCACAATGCTGTAGCTGATGGCAGCCACATCCTGGCTTCTCTGTAGCTGAGGCATGTTCTCGCACCCATTTGGATAGGCTGGGGGGGGGGGGGGCATTCCACAGACTACTGGGAATCCGTGGATGCAGCCAGTAGGTAGGTCACGTTAGCCCGCAATCTTGAGATCAGCCGATCGGCAATCTTCAAATTGCTGTGGGCGTGGCCCTGGCAGTGGAAAACAAAAATGTAAACTGGGCCACTGCCGAGCCAGGTGCATGCTGGGCGGGTGGGGGCACAAGGAGCCCAGGAAGGGTTTTTGTGCCACTTCAACCCTAAAGTATAGCATTTGTTTTATGTATATGGTGAGCAGAGGTAATGCAGGAAGAGGTGTATAAACAGATGTAGGAAGAGGTGATACAGAAAGGGGTGATGTGGGCAGAGGTGAGGCAGGAAGGGGTGAGGTGGGGAGAAGTAATGCAGGAAGAGGTGGTTAAAGCGATGTAGGAAGAGGTGAGACAGAAAGGGGTGATGTGGGCAGAGGTTAGACAGGAAGGGGTGATGTGGACAGAGGTGGGTAAACAGAAGTAGGGAGAGGTGAGACAGGAAGGGGTGATGTGGGCAGAGGTAATGCAGGAAGAGGTGAGTAAACAGTAGTAGGGAGAGGTGAGACAGGAAGGGGTGATGTGGGCAGAGGTAATGCAGGAAGAGGTGGGTAAACAGTAGTAGGGAGAGGTGAGACAGGACAGGAAAGGGTGATGTGGGCAGAGGTAATGCAGGAAGAGGTGGGTAAACAGAAGTAGGGAGAGGTGAGACAGGAAGGGGTGATGTGGGCAGAGGTAATGCAGGAAGAGGTGGGTAAACAGAAGTAGGGAGAGGTGAGACAGGAAGGGGTGATGTGGGCAGAGGTAATGCAGGAAGAGGTGGGTAAACAGTAGTAGGGAGAGGTGAGACAGGAAAGGGTGATGTGGGCAGAGGTGGATAGAGATGAGGTGGGGGTGAGGAGGCAGTGGTAAGACTGTAAAAGATGTGTCACACAGAAGTGAGGTGGGAAGAGGTATACAGGAATATGTGAGACGGGAAGAGAAGTGTTAGACAGATGTGAGGTGGCTAGAGATAAGTAGAGGTAAGGTGAGCTGAAGTAAGGTGGGGAGTGGTGAAGTGGAAAGTGTAGCGGTAGGCAGAGGTTAACAGAAGTGAAGTGAGCCCAGGTAAGGTGGGAAGAGGTAAGCAGAGGTAAAGTGGACATAGGTGAGCTGGGAAGAGTGTTCATGGGCCATCTCCAGACACACAAAACACAAACACACCAATAGCAAATGTGTCACCCACCTCTACAGAGAAGTTAATCTGTGCCTCACACCATGCTTTGGGAATTAGCTATGCAGTTGTACTACAGGCAAGGAAAGGTCAGCTCTCTAGCTACTTAGGGGTGCTGGCAGCTAAAATTAAAGGCAGTGTGGGCTATAGGATGTGCATGACCATCTAGTGAAGCCTACTGGTGGCGGTGCAGTAAACACTCCTGTGCAGAAGAAATGCAGAAGGACGAGTACCCCACCCCTCTCTTTTTTCAAAAGGTTTTATGCAGACAGACAACCCATATTGAGATGCCCCTGGGGTGGTATGGTCTTTTTTTTGGCTCTATGTCAGTAAAGAGTAACAAGACTCAAAAATGTGTTGCCGCTCCTAAATCGGCAGTGTGGGGGGCATCTGATCCATATACCGAATAGTGAAGTCCAACCATTTCTCATCTAGTTCCTGAATCCCTGACCGCCAGCAGCTACTGAAGTTTGCCTGGCAATCACCTAACCCCCCCACCTGCTCCCAGGGCACCGTGGCTTGGGCACATGTTTGCACTCAATTCCCCTTAGTGTGTTCACAGGGGCGTAACTGGAGGGGGTGCGACTTCCCAGGAAGTCAGGGGGACCCCATCATTGTTGCTCCTCCACCTTTTTGCAGTTGTACTACAGGCAAGGAAAGGTCAGCTCTCTAGCTACTTAGGGGTTCTAGCTACTTAGGGGTGCTGGCAGCTAAAATTAAAGGCAGTGTGGGCTATAGGATGTGCATGACCATCTAGTGAAGCCTACTGGTGGTGGTGCAGTAAACACTCCTGTGCAGAAGAAATGCAGAAGGATGAGTACCCCACCCCTCTCTTTTTTCAAAAGGTTTTATGCAGACAGACAACCCATATTGAGATGCCCCTGGGGTGGTATGGTCTTTTTTTGGCTCTATGTCAGTAAAGAGTAACAAGACTCAAAAATAAGTGTTGCCGCTCCTAAATCGGCAGTGTGGGGGGCATCTGATCCATATACCGAATAGTGAAGTCCAACCATTTCTCATCTAGTTCCTGAATCCCTGACCGCCAGCAGCTACTGAAGTTTGCCTGGCAATCACCTAACCCCCCACCTGCTCCCAGGGCACCGTGGCTTGGGCACATGTTTGCACTCAATTCCCCTTAGTGTGTTCACAGGGGCGTAACTGGAGGGGGTGCGACTTCCCAGGAAGTCAGGGGGACCCCATCATTGTTGCTCCTCCACCTTTTTTTTTATCATATTTGTGCTCGCTTGGTGTCAGTTAGATAAAGGAAGCACCATGTGTCTCTGCAGGTTCAGTATTTAGTTGTCTAGCTGCATCCAATTGAGTGAAAATACAGAAAAAAGGTTACTGTGAAAGGGCCCCATTTAGTGTTCGCACCAGGGCCCCATCACATTTAGTTACACCACTGTATGTTCACTAGTGTGTAGTTGTGTTGCACATTTGCCTTTGTATGCTTTAACATACATTGGTCATATGAGCAATCAGATGGCTCCACCAGAAAAGAGAAGGTAGAAGAGCGCTGTGTGAGGATCCAGTGCTGCATTGTATCTTCTATTAGGTGAGTAAGGTTTTTTTTTTTACAAGAGTAACAATTTTAGCCATTTTATTGGCATATCTATGCAGCATCAGTCCAATACAAGCAACCTGCTATTTTTATTTTGTACACTACACTTGGCAGTCACCATGCAAGAGAGATGCTGTCCATTTTTTTTTCAATGGGCCAGTTCACACATATGCACTGCCTTGTGCAACACATTGGGAAATCACTGCAAGCACATTTTGCAATGCATGGCTAGAACAGGCCAATAGAAGTCTATGGCAATGCATGCACAACACAGGTACAATGCTCAGCACCTGTTTGCTATAGGCTTAATTTTTACTTTACTTTCTCACAAATGCAGCACATATTTTGATACAATACTTCTCTGTCATATATTGTGCTAAGCGTAGTAATTTAGTGAGTATAAGTGTTAACATAGCCATAGGGATTGTAAACTCAACATCTCAAATAAAACCTCAGTTACTTACCGGTAACGTCCTTTTTAGGAATCCTTCAGCTTGACCACATGGATAGACTATGCTCCACCCCCTGGGAGGAAACACAAAACAGGAACAGAGTTTAAAAGCCCCACCCCTTCCAACCCACTTCAGTTATAGAACAGTAACCGAACTTCAACCCTTGACATCTGGGTGGGTAATAGGCGGTCAAGCTGAAGGATTCCTAAAAAGGACGTTACCGTTAAGTAACGGAGGTTTTTCCAAGTCATCCTTCAGCTTGACCACATGGAGAGGATTAGGCAAGTCAATATACCTTAGGGGTGGGATGCTGCAAGGAGTACCCTTCTACCGAAGGACTGATGTTTTCAGATGGTAGATCAAGTCTATAGTGTTTAAGGAAGGTGTGGGGCAAAAACCATATGGCAGCTTTACATCTATAGGAGACCCAGTTCTTTCTGACCAAGATGTGCCCATTGCCCTTGTGAAGTGAACAGACACTTCAGGGGGAGTCACTCCCTTACTAAGATATGACTTTGCCCTAGTCAGTTTTAACCATCTAGCAATAGTAGCCCTTGAGGCTGCTGAACCTTTATTTTTTCCCCTTAATGCTACTAGCATTTGCTCTGTCAAGTGCCTGCACTTTGACCTTTTCAATAATAATCAGAGCTCTTCTGCCATCAAGCAACAACAGATCTTCCTCCTTACCAACTGCACCTGGCAGTGTTGGAAGAACTATCTCTTGCTACCTGTTATCAGAAGTTGCTATCTTAGGCAAAAAATAAACGGACTGGGTTTAGAATTATTTTATCTGGGAGTATAGCCCCAATAAAATTCCTATACTTAATTATGCTTGAATTCATTAACCCTTTTTGTTACTAGGGTTAGAGTTAAGATCAGCCTAGGGCTAGAGGTAGCCTAGGCCCAGAGGTAGCCCAGGGTTAGAGGTAGCCCAGGGTTAGAGGTAGCCCAGGGTTAGAGATAGCCCAGGGTTAGAGGTAGCCCAGGGTTAGAGGTAGCCCAGGGTTAGAGGTAGCCCAGGGTTAGAGGTAGCCTAGGGTTAGAGGTAGCCTAGGGTTAGAGGTAACCTAGGGTTAGAGGTATTCATTCTGTCTAAGTTTTTGATCCCGAACAAACTGATAACGCAGGAGTCTTAAGGGTACTTACATCCTGTCCCTTTTCGAATCCTTTTAGTAACAAATCTAGCACTGCAACTATATATTTTACCTTCAGATTGTGAAGCTCCCAAAAGAAGAGAACTTCTTTCCATAACTTTTCCTTGTATATAACTTTATCATTTTGCAGAATATTTCTATCCCTCTCGGGTACCCCCATCTTTCATCCGCATGGGGCCCTTTCAGGATCCATGCTGTCATTCGAATACTTGCTGGATTCGGATGCAGTACTGACTTCTGATGTATATCTACAACTTCCAACAGATTCCGAGGACCTCTTATCCACATCCTGGTTAATTCTGCAAACTACACTCTTCTTGGACAGTAAGGTGCGAAGAGTACCCTATTTGCTTTCTCCTGGGCCGCCTTCCATATCACCTGCGGCGGGATTCTGAAGGGTGAAAAAGCATAGGCAAGATGAAAGTTCCATTTTTTGAGGAAGCGCCTCTATTGCTACTGCTCCCTCACTAGAGAGAAGAATTTTTTACATTCTCTTTTGTTTGTAAACAGGTCTATTTGAGGTTGTCCTCAAGTACTCGTGCTCAAACCGAATATGTCTTACTTCATACACCACTCTGTTTGATGCACTTTACCTCAACTTAGAGCGTTTGCTGTTAAGGAATCTACCTTTTTCTGTAAAGGAATTAACAGACCTAGAACTAGTGTGATCCATGTCTTTGACCTTGTTCCCCCTTGAAAGTTTAGGTAGGCTACTGCTGTAATATGGTCTGACCTAATCTGCACCTCTTGCCTCCCTCTTTCCTTCTGGAAGATGTTTAGTGCTGGTTTTACTGGTATAAACTCCATGACATTTGAGGACTTCCTTGCTATTTCTTTTGCCCATTTCCCTTGGTAAGTCTCCTGGTATGGCCCCCAGCCCCAACTGCTTTTAGTACTGCTGGGTTGGATTGTCTCCATTCTCTGCCCCTTGTTAGTAAGAGAATATCTTTTAGGACTGCTGAGCTTGACTGCACCAACTGATCATTGACCTCTGCTCTTTGTTCCACTTTAGTAGCAGTAATTCTGCAGAGCCCTTGAGTGTACTGCTAGCACATTTATTATTGCTTCTAGGGTTAATCTTGGCTCTTTTGCCAGTAAACCACCTCCTTCACTATCCTTAGTGACTTTGCTTCAGACAGAATTATTTTCCTCTGGGTGATGTCTATTAGGGAACCCAGAAATTTGCACTGCTGTGAGAGAATTAGACTGGACCTCTCCAGGTTAACACCCATTCCAGATCCCTTAGGACTGTTTTTACCAAATGTACTAACAGGGGGGCGTGTCCTTGCACTGGTGATGGACGGACGTGGGTAGCTGGGCTCTCGACCCTGACACCCCAGAATAAGGGATACCTGGCAGCATCAGCGTCCCCAGAGTAAATGGGGAGGAGGAAGACTGGCAGAGGAGCTGGAGGGGAACGCAAGAAGAGATCCCCTAAGGCAAAGAAGTTTTCCAGGAGCATGGAGAGAGAAGCAGGGATTATGGGCAAGATGGCGGACGCAGAGGCCGTTACCTGGCGGAGTGAAGACGAGCACTCGTCCTTTTCAGGGCGCTCCAGTACTGGCGAGCGGGATGCCGGGGAGCAGCGCCGAGGTGTCTGCGGTGGCGGGGGACGCCGCCGGAGTGAAGAAAGGGAGCAGCAGCAGCCGCCGGGAGGAGGTGGGTGCACCAAGATGGCGGCCGTCGCCGAGGGTGTAGTGGAGCCGCCGCCCACAGGCAGTGACGTCACGCAGACCGAGCTCACAGCCCCTGAGAGAAACAGGGAGGGGCTGGGGACTGGGGAAGCCCTAGCTAATACTGCAGTGAACACTGCGCTGCAGGAAAGTGCACACACGCTGGGTATTGACAGAGGGGAGAAAATGATCCCCTGCAATGCCCCAACACGCAAGGTGGCAGTGGAGAGCCATGATGGAATAGCCCCAGTGAGAAAATCTTTGCCCATGTGTGTGGGCATCCCGACCCGGGATACCCAGCTCTCCAAAAATAAACCCTCAATAAAAGTGCCCTCCGATGGTTCTGGGCTGGGCAGGTTCGCATTTGTGCCCAGAGCAGGTCATAGCAGTCCCCACAGTGCTGCCGCGGACCCCGGCGCTCCCCCGGCGGTGGGGTCCACGCTGCCGCAGAGGCCCCCAAGGGAGAAGAGGAGTCTTACAGGTGCCCCTGAATGCACAGGGCGCCCGTTTCCAGACCCGGGCTCTCCGCTTTCGCCGCTGCTTGCTTCCCCAGCCGGGCAGAGAGACACGTGGCGTGACAGTCCCTCCCCCATGTCTTCTCCAGAGCCGCACCTGATTCCTGTGGCCTCCCCGGCCTGGACGGGGGAGTGGGAGCCGGTCCCGAATATCACCCCCGTACCCCCTCGGAGCCCTATATTGTGTGCTTCATCCTCATCACAAGTGACCGCTTCAAGCAACATCCATCTAGAGACTATCTCTTTGCTGAAAGGCCTGCCGACCAAGGCGGACATTGAAAATCTGATCGCCAGGTATGAAGAGGCTCACAAAAAAGAAATGGCAGCGGTCAAGATGCAGGTTGCAGATGTGGACGACAGAGTCGCCTCATTGGAATCGGGGTCAGTTGAAACGGGCTGCCGCATCCAGGCCTTGGAGGAGAGATGTGAAAGACAGGAAGCCCTGCTGCAATCATATCAGCTTCAACTGGATGATATTGAAAACCGGAACCGGAGAAATAACTTGAGACTCAGGGGCATCCCGGAGGGTTCCCCCGGCGAAGACCTGAGGCAGATCGTCATATCTCTTTTCAACAAGGTTCTCGGCCGAGACCCCTCCACTCCGATCGAGCTGGATAGAGTGCACAGGTCGCTGGGCCCAAGAAGCCAAGACCCGTCGAACCCAAGGGACGTAATTTGCAGGGTTCACTTCTACACTCTGAAGGAGGAAATTGCGAGGAAAAGCTGGGAGATTGGCTCGATCGACTTCGGTGGCTCGTCGGTCAAAATCCTGCCGGACCTCTCGAGACGTACTTTACAGATGAGGAGATCGTTGAAACCCCTGCTGGACGTAATAGTCGCGGCGGGAGCAGCTTATCGGTGGGGGTTTCCTTTCCACCTGATTGTCAGGAAAGACGGAAACACCTTTTTTCTGAAATCTCGGCGTGACCTTCAAAACCTGTTCGCCTTCCTTCGGTGCGACCCAATACAGGTCCCGGACTGGCTGGCGCCGGATTTGCACCTGCTGGCCCAGCGTGATGAGAGGGCGGGACGCGGGGGCCCGAGGAGCTTCCGAGACCTGAAACGTGTTGGGAGACCCAGACGTCCGCGCCAGACGGAACGCTGAGTCCCGCTTCGGTTCAGAGTACTTTAGCTATGGACAGCCTGGCGCTCCCTTGGCGGTCCCTCCTTGGCCTTCCCCTGGCTTAACCCTCTGGGGTGGAGGCGAAGGACGCCTGTCCGGAGCACTATGTTACTTTTGACGTTTAGTGTTGAGTGTTCTTTATGGTGAATTTTACCCTTTTCCTTTTCAGTTCTGCCAAGGGTTGATGTTTGTGGTGCCTCCGGGCCCTGTGTATAGTTAACCTTTCAGGTTCTTTCTTATCTGTTTGCTGCCCACTGCGATTTCAGCTTAAATGGGGGTGGAGGGTGTTGAGTTCTGGCTTGTGAAGGGCCCTAGCTAGAGTAGGGACGCGTTACCCCCAATAGGCTGACCAAGTCGGGACTAGTTGCCCGGCTGACCTGGTCCTCCTTTCTATCCGTGTTGGATATCTTAGTGTATTTGTGTTCCTTTTTTCCTCCCCTCGATTGCCCCCCTTTTTTTTCCATCCCACTCCCTACCCTTATCCTACCTGGAGGGGCCCTGAGACCCTTCTGGTTGAACTAGCTAGTCCATTTGGTAGCCCCGAGGCCTTGCCATAGGAGTCTCTGAACCTTTGACCAAGCTATACTCGCAGCTGGCGCCATGTCCGACCTAAAAGTCGTCTCTCTTAATGTCAAGGGCCTGAACAGTCCAGAAAAGAGGTCCCTGGTATTGAGAAATATCAAGGGGTTGAGGGCCGGGGTCGCTTTCTTACAGGAGACCCATTTTAGGGTTGGTAACCCTCCCTCCCTCTGTAATAAGGCGTATCCCAGGGTTTACCATAGCCACTCCTCGGACTCCAGGTCCAGGGGGGTTAGCATTTTGCTGGAGGCTGCCCTCCCTTGGGAGTTAATGGATCTCAAGACAGACGGGGATGGGAGGTGGATCTTCCTTAAGGGGAAGATTGCTACCTCTGTATATACATTTGTCAACATTTATGCACCCAACTCGGGCCAGATCACCTTCCTGGAACGAGTCTTGGAGGAGCTGGCTCCCTTTAGAGAGGGGGAGTTGATAATTGGTGGAGATTTCAACGTAGCACTGGACCCTCTCCTGGACACGTCTAAGGGGAGCCCCCATGAATCCTTTGCTAGGCTGAAACGACTTAAAAAGATTTTGGCCCTCCATCAACTGGTGGATCCCTGGAGAATACTCCACCCGAGCGAACGGGACTACACCTTTTTCTCTGCGCCGCATGGGTCGTATTCGAGACTGGACTTTTTTCTGATCCCACATGCTTCCTTGTCTCGAGTTGTAGACTCGACCATAGGGAACATCACGGTCTCGGATCACGCCCATGTCGCGCTTACTGTCTCCTTGCCCCTTCCTGCCCCGAGGTGCTGGTCCTGGAGGTTAAATACTTCATTGCTGGAAGACCAAAACGTGCTGACGGAAGTTCAGAAGGATCTTAAAGAGTTCTTTGAGTTAAACACCTCAAGCGAGATTAGTCCGGAGGTCCTGTGGGAGGCCCATAAATGTTTCATAAGAGGGACCTTCATTAAGCTGGGATCCAGAATTAAGAAGGAGAGGGCGGAAATTACTCTGGGGCTCCTCGGCGAGAGCGGAAGGTTGGAGAAGATTCATAAGAAGTCCCTGGCGGCTTCCCATCTTGCCGAGTTGACCTCCCTCAGGGAGAAATTGAAAATTCACTGCTGTGATAGAATAAAAGCGCAGCTAATCAAATGTAAAAAAGCTTTTTATGAATCTGGAGATAAATGCGGGAAAATGCTGGCGAGAGCCTTAAGAGCAGAGCGGGTTAGAACATACATCCCCAAGATCGCTAACGCGGAGGGCCAAATAGTTCACCTCACTAGAGATATAGCTAAGGCTTTCCGCAACTTTTACGACTCACTGTATAATCTACCCAGCATAAGGGGGGAGAGACAAGAAATTCGCATAGAGCAGTATTTACAGGAGTCGGGAATGCCTAAGCTCCCCAGAGAGGTTCTGAGAGAATTAGAAGAGCCCATCTCCCTGTTGGAACTGCAAAAAGCAGTGGCTGGGACCGCGGGAGGAAAAGCCCCAGGCCCAGATGGCCTGAGTCTACCATACTACAAGGCATTCTTTCCTATCCTTGCCCCGAGAATGTTGAGAGTGTTTGACTCCCTCAGGGATGGGGGGACGCTCCCGCAGGACTCCCTTAGGGCTCACATTTCAGTGCTCCCAAAAGAGGGTAAAGACCCAAATTGTTGCACTAGTTACAGACCAATCTCGCTCCTAAACTCTGATGTGAAATTATTCGCGAGGGTTTTGGCCTCCAGGATCGCACCTCATCTGCACCATATAATAGGTCTCGACCAGGTAGGGTTCATGCCGCTTAGGGAGGCTAGGGATAATACGATAAAGGTACTAAACCTGATCCATATGGCCCAGCGGAAGAACCTGCCCTCCCTGCTTCTCGCCACCGACGCCGAGAAGGCGTTTGACCGAGTGAACTGGCAGTTCATGCATGCCACATTGCGGCATATCGGCCTCGGGCCAAATGCAATGAGTTGGATTTCCAGCCTTTATTGCTCACCCTCGGCGTCGGTGAAGGTGAACGGGACTCTTTCAGACTCCTTTAAGATTTCTAATGGGACCAGGCAGGGGTGCCCTCTCTCCCCGCTGATCTTTATCATCACCCTAGAACCTCTCTTATGCAAGATCCGGCGGAACCCTGATATTAAAGGGCTGGTGGGACCCCACAATCACTACAAAGTAGCCGCATATGCGGATGATTTAATTTTCAGCTTGACGGGGCCAGAAACGTCACTGCCTAACCTTTTGGAGGAACTG
The DNA here is from genome assembly GCA_027917425.1 of Gastrophryne carolinensis. Classification (NCBI taxonomy): domain Eukaryota; kingdom Metazoa; phylum Chordata; class Amphibia; order Anura; family Microhylidae; genus Gastrophryne; species Gastrophryne carolinensis. The sequence continues at coordinate 196,436,993 of CM051235.1, read as the reverse complement.
AGGAGCTATGGGGAGCTTTCAAACTACAAGATCAATTACCAAAAGTCTGAGGCGCTCAACATAAACATACCCCCCAAGAGGTTCCTTAATATCCAGAACTCTTTCCCTTTTAAATGGGCGAAAGAGTATGTAACGTATCTTGGGACCAAAATTGGAAGTAACCTAAAGAACGTCTTCACTCTTAATTTCCCCCCTCTCCTGAAAGAGTTTGAGGGGGAGACGTCCCGATGGTCCAAAGGTTGGTTGTCTTGGTTTGGTCGCTGCAACGCCCTCAAGATGAACCTCCTCCCTCGCTTACTTTATCTCTTGCAGGCCCTCCCAGTGGCAGTCCCGCTGACCTTTCTGCAAAAGGTCAGAGCCCTTTTCGTTCAGTTCGTCTGGAAGGGGAAAAAACCGAGGATCAGTAGAAATATCTTGACCAGAGATAAGGAGCATGGGGGCCTTGGATTTCCAGACCCGGTGCTGTATCATGCAGCAGTCCATTTGAGCAGGGCCATTGACTGGTGTATCCATGTCAACCACAAACAGTGGGTGGGCCTGGAACAGGAGTTCTCAGACTCCCCACTGGCCGGAGTCCTGTGGCTGCCATGCAAAGATACCCCACTGGAGATGAAACACCCCACTCTGGGTACCACATTAAGGGTTGGTAGGCAATATCTGGGTCGCCCTGACCTCTCTCCCTCGCCCTCCCCGATGTTCCCAATCCTCGGTAACCCTTGCTTCCCACCCGGGTGTGAGGGGCGCATCGCCAAGTCATGGATGGGAGGTGGTATTTATAGGGCAGGACACTTCTGGGCAGCTGAAGGATGGACAGATTTAGACAGCCTGGCGGGCTCTAGGGGCCTCCCAGCTTGGCCGGATTGGCAGCGTATGCAGCTTCTACACTTCCTCTCCTCGCTCCAGGATCTTGTTGAGGGGCAAAGAAAGCTCACTCCATTCGAGGAGTTGTGCTCGAGCAGCAATGCGGAGAGACATACGCTCTCGTTCGTATATAAAACCTTGATTGCCCCCCCGGAGGGGAGTGAGCCGCCCTTCCTCAGGAAATGGGAGGAGGACCTGGGAGTCGTGTTCTCACCCAAGCAGAGTAAAAAGATCCTGGCGATGCCACATAGAACGGCTATCTGTACCAGACTTCAGGAGTGCAGCTACAAAATCCTCACCAGATGGTATAGGGTGCCGTCTCTTCTTAATAAATGGTTCCCAGATACCCCAGCTGCGTGTTGGAGGTGTGGAGCGGCACCGGGCGATTTATTGCATATTTTTTGGTCCTGTCCCAAACTTAAACCATTCTGGGATGCGGTTAGGGAAATAGCGGGAAGAATAGCTGACATGGATATCCCTGAGGATCCAGCCCTATGCCTGCTCCACTCAACGAAAATCCCAACTAAGCGGTACAAGAAATCCGTGTTGTGCCACCTGCTGAATGCGGCGAAAGCATGCATTCCCCAAATGTGGAAAAAAGCTGACCCCCCTTCTATAGCCATGTGGGTATTAAAGGTCAACGAAATTATGCGGTTCGAGAGCCTGATTCTCTCTAAGGACAGCAGGCAGGAGAGCTTTATGCGTACATGGTGTAGCTGGAATGAGTTCTCCGAATCTAATGAATGCAAGATGCTGCTCGGAAACACATAGGTCTCCTCCAGTCCCCCTCCCCGAGCTCTCCCTTCCCTTCTCACTCCCCCCCCTTTCTCAGGTTGTTCCCCTCCTCTGGTGAAATGAGAATGCAATTGATTGGTTCACAGATTGTATTTTCTTTATTTCTCTTTTTTGGTCAACATTACGATGAACCTTTCTCGCATTGAAACCTGATCCATATTGTTCATAACCTAGTGTTTTCTATATAATCACCAGCTGGAGCCACTGTTGTATTTGTTATGTCATGATGTCTGTTCTTCCTGTATGGATAACAAGTTATATAAATAAATAAATAAAGAATTTAAAAAAAAAAAAAAAAAAAAAAAAAATGTACTAACAGGGTCTCTTTGGAACTTATTTAGAATCAGAAGATCTTCCAGATATGGAATGACATTAATTCCTAGTTGTCTGAGGAGTGCCATAGACTCTAATATTTTCATAGAGACTCTGGGAGATGCTGACAGGTTAAAGTACAGGAAGTACTCTGTATTGTATATGACCATCTCTTGGTCTAGCTGAACCACAAATCTCAATAATTTGCGGTGAGCTTCCCTGATTGTAATGTGTGGATACGCATTCTAAGGATCCAGATTGGCCATCAAGGCATCTTGGATCAGAGTGCGCCGTACAGAGTAGATTGATTGTATTCTGAACCTCTTGCCGAACAATTCTGTTTTTTCCCGATGGTTTATTACCAGAAAAAACATGAGAGTAGTAACCTTAAAGGGGTATTAAGTTTCGGGAGAAAAAAATATTTTTTCCCAGGGTTATCCCATTCAGTTTTAAATATATCCTTTAACACTGAATTAATTGGGAAAGATTCTTCATACTGTTTAATTAAGAATTCTCTGCAATTTAACATTAAGTCTAGATCTTCAGTGAGATAATGGGAATTCTCATGTTCCCTCTCTTCCTGACCCTGACCTGAAAGAATATAATGTATTTTTTAACAGGAAATCTCTTTCCTGATTTTGTGAATATTGTTGGAATGTTATATAAGTGTTCCCCAACAATCTTCTACCCTGAAAAGAATGGAACACAGTATATATATATATATATATTTATTTTTTGAACTACTGTTTCCAGATCAGTCTTTAGCCCGATTGCCCGACGGACATCGGCCCCTAGCTGAGGCTCTGATGATTTTTTGACAAGCATGTGTAAAAACATGGCTCTGTATAATGTTGGGAGAACCTCAATTTTCTAGATGAGGAACTCATTTTGAGCCTTGATTTTGTCCATCCACTTAGACATACTTCTCCGAATCACAATCCTTGTTGATTTATTTGGATAGTGGTTGTGGGAGGTTTTTTTGAGTATTCAAATTATTAAATAACTCCCTTGACCTGGCTCTCTGTGATGGCATTAGCTATATATGCAATAGCAAGAGACCATTGATAATGGGTTATTGCTGCTCAGTTCTTGTTTCAGAATCTGACTTCTCTAAAACGTAATTTGAACAAATGCATGTTTTAGACAGACCCCTTATTAAAAGGTTATATCCATATATTCATATATATAAAAAATAATATATATATATATATATATATATATAAATATATGCACATATATATATAATATATAAATATATATATATACCCACACAAAACACATATATATATATATATATATATATATATATATATATATATATCCAATACCAAATCTGTACATGTGTATACTGCAGTCCCTTTGTATTATACATATATATATATATATATATATATATATATATATATATATATAGCGAACTATGTATAACTAGCGCTTATACATACAATGGAGCAGGATTTTAAAAGTTAAAATAGCACTGTCTGTGCCTTTTCCAGTAACTATGAGGGATATAGCCCCAGGTGCATCCAGTCTCCAACAGGGTCTCCTGTGGGTTATATCTGGTGCAGCTGGCTAACTCCAAGCTATGGAGGGTATAAAACAATAAACTAAAACAATAAACTGCCCGTTTACTACGAAACATCAGCACACACTCTGTCTCAAGGTTTCCCAGGGAGGAAACACAAAGAACTGAAGTGGGGAGGAAGGGGTGGGGCTTTTAAACTCTGTTCCTGTTTTGTGTTTCCTCCCAGGGGGTGGAGCATAGTCTCTCCATGTGGTTAAGCTGAAGGATGACTTGGAAAAGCAGCAGTCAGCTTGCCTGTCTAATGTGTCTCTTCTGCAGCACTGGGTAGTAGTAGCAGGGCTCCAAATTTTCCCCTTTCTATTCCATTTCTTCAGGACCATGCCAAAAAATGGTCTAACAGCCACTCTGTCTGTTAGGGCTCTCAGCGTGGGCAAGCATAGCAAGTCACATATGCTCAAGCCTCAGAAAACACCATACCTTTCCCAGCTCAGCCATCGCTCATAAATTAACCCTTCTATTGCCAGCCACGTAAATTTTTATGTTTATAGTGTGGATAGTAGTATTTTATTTGTAAATGAAATGCTCTTTTCAGTTTGGGAGGTCTCCTGGGCAAGAATGGGGGCTATCGATACATATGTGGTACCGTTGTAATTGGGAGAAATGGGGCTATCACATGCAATATGGTTTTTATTACTAAAAAAAAATGTTTTATTTAAAATAAAGGAGACCATTGTTTAAAAAATATTTTTATTTATATTTTTGTTTTTTTTACTCAAAAATATTTAAAAAAACAAAAGAAAAATTACAAACAAGACATTTAATATTAAAGCCTAAATTCTGCTGCAAAAAAATATATATATATTTTCCAAGAAATTCCGACAAAAATCACGGTTAAACATGCCGCAAATGGGGAAAAATGACCAACTGAGGGTGACAAAAGTTCAAGTAGGCTGTCAATTAAAAGGGTTAATAGTACCTATGCATGTTGGGTATTGTTCTGCTCGGAGGACCTTGCGCTTTCAGATTTAGCTTGTTTTTCTTATTTGCATATTGATATATGTTTTTTATTCTGCTTTTTTATACATTTTATTGTGAAACCCTGTGCAACCTAAGAATTCTTCAAGGGATTACTTCCAGAAAGATGAGCCCACGACAACAAGCTGGGTACGCTTAGAAAGCTTAAAATGTGTACTTTCAGGGAATATATGGTTTATGGGGGATATTCCAAACGTAAAGGGTTGTTTTGGTAGAAAAAGCACAAGGTACGCACTTTGTCTGCAGAGCTGAAATTTTGAAGTAAAATTACTGTTACGCACATGCTTTACTTTGGTGTGTTTGGCAACTCTTACCTTGACAGTAGCTATGCATGCTGGGTATTGTTCTGTTCGGGGTATGTTGCTTTTTCAGATTTTCAGTTTTTTTCTTGTTTGCATATAGTTTTTTTTAGGAAAATGTGAATTTGATTCTGCTTTTTTATACTTTTTTTTAGGGAAACCCTGTGCAACCAAAGAATATATTGAGGGATTACTTCCAGAAAACTGCACCCATGTCAACAAGCCTGGTACGCATAGAAAGCCTGAGGTGTGTACTTCCAGAGAATCTATAGTTTGTGGGGGGTATTTCAAATGTAAAGGGTTGTTTTTCTTGAAAAACTGCAAGGTTCGCTTAGCACGTAGCATAGTTGTATTTTATCTGAAAATCTCCTAAAGCGTTGTTTCAGTTTGGGGGAGTCTCCTGGGCAGGAAAGGGTGTCTACCTATACATATGTGGTATCGCTGTAACTGGCAGAAATTGGGGTTTCACGCGCAATAAGATTTTATTGACAAACTTACATTTGTTATTACAAAAAAACACTACAAATTGTAAAAAATTGTTTTTTTGGGGGGTTTTTTGCACATATTTCATCCAAAACTATTGAGAATACACCTAAAAAATGACAAACAAGATATTTCATGTTAAAGCCCAGACTCTGCTGAAAAAAAAATATATCACTTTCCTGGGAAATCCCTTCAAAAATCACAGTTGAACAAGGGGAGCGCAAAATAGTGCAAAATGGTCTGGCAACAAAGGGTGACAAAATCTCAAGGTAGGCTGGCAGTTAAAGGGTTAAAGCTATGGTTTGAAGTGGACCAAAACCCACCGCCATCTTATAGATTCCAGGCTTGGTTCCCTCCCCCGGTGTCATCCAAAATCGGGATACCCCACTGTGTGAAACCCCCCAGGTCGCCTGGTATACTCACCTCGTCCCCACATCCACGCTATCCCTTTAGCAGTGCACAAGCCCGCGCCAGGTATTTGAGAATGGCCAGCAAGAGTACGCTCCCTGCTAGGGGGCCGCCAGTGCACTCGACTACTTAGACGAGCATGCGTCAGCATAGTTGAGCGTGCTGATTGGACAGGAGGCTGCACATGCACTGTACGACCAGGGAAAGGTGAGTTCGTTCGGGCAACCTGAGGGGTTTCACACAGCGGGGCATCCCCGACCAAGCTGCCCGGGAACAAGCACCAAAATCCAGGATAGTCAAAATCTTGAGTTTTGATCCACTTTAAATTACATAATGTAATTACATATAAACTGAGATTTTGAGATGCTTTGAAATGGATAACTTTATGCTGTTCCTGAAGGGGAATAAGGTTGTGTGCCTGTACATGGACCTCTTTATTGATATGATTGGCTGATTACGTGTGATGTTATTGGCCACTGGAATGAGTACACATGGTGCACTTCCTGCAGTTAGATGAATGTTTGGTGAGAGATCCTTTGTTTACAGAGAATGTAGTTTGCCTTCTATCCATAACAGAGCTGTAGAGCATTTCGCAAGTTGTGTAACTCAGTTGTGCAATGTCTATACTCCACCCTAATGTCAATAGTAACAGTGGCGTCTTGTAACATAACAGGGTGCCAGTGACAGGTGATAACAAGGCACTTTGTATCACAAGAGATCTTTTTTTTTTATATAATCTTTATTTTCCATTTTCAAAGAAAAACAAACATTTTACAGACAATCAGAAGAAGGGGTTAAACATAACACCCAGGACATTCCAGAGTACAGTTATTGTAAAACTTCGTCGGGCATGCACCAAAAGGGAATTATTACATTTCAAACAGAACAAATAAGAAGCCTCCGGACCCCCGGACCCGGCGGCCTGCTCCACTCCGCATGAAGAGACCGCCTCTCCCGCATCACGCACGGTGCAGTCAATGACCTGGGGTGCAGGTTGCCCCCAAGGAGAAGTCTCTCCCATGAGGTAATCACAAATCACACCATCCAAAACCTAAGTGGGGAGTCCGGCCCCGACTACTCTAGCACAAGATATGAAGCCCTGGGAGTACAGGGGAAGGGGCTAGAGTTCCCATTAATCAGGGGGAAAGAGGAAGGAGAGGAAGGGAAGGGAAACAAGTAGGTTAGATCTCGCACCCTCCTCTAACCGGTCCCTAGTAGTGTCTGAAATTCCTGGGATTCTGAGAAGATATTCCAGCTGGTCCATTTGATGCGGTGGTCCTCAGAAGAGTCGTTGCTTGCCGCAATCATCCCCTCGAACCTCTCTATCTCTGCCACCTTACTCAGCCACAGAGACATGCTAGGGGGGGTAGAGCTCTTCCATAGCGAAGGGATACACGCCCGAGCGGCATTCACCAACTGACTAAGAACAGATCTTTGATATCTTTTCGTGGGCAACTCCGAGTGGTGGAGAAGGAAGAACCCCGGGTCCTTAGGGATCTCCCAGTCAGTCACATGTCATAACGTGGTTCCGACCTTAGACCAAAAATCTGTTAACAAAGGGCAGGACCAAAACACGTGTAGGAGATAACCCCTAGCTCCGTTGTAACGCCAACACATGGGGGAGACATCAGGAAACCATTTGTGGAGTAATGTGGGGACCCTGTACCACCTCGTTAGTATCTTAAAATTACACTCTTTGTATCTGGTGCAGGTGGCAGTTTTGTGCGCCAAACGTATAATGCGGTTCCTATGGTTGTCCGAGAGAGTAATTCCCAAGTCCTCCTCCCATTTCGCCAGGGATGGCAGGGGGTCCTGGTTCGGGGGGTTCACCAGGATTTTATAGGCAAACGATAACACATGTTGGACTGGTCCCCGCTCCTCACAAAGCTTTTCAAATACCGTAGTCTTTCTAAGCTGCCTAGCCTGCTGTTTCAGGGTCGCTAGGAAATGGTTTAGCTGCAATTGCTGCCAGTCACCCCACCTAGGTAGCCCCCTCGAGGTCGAGATTGAGTCAAGGGATTCCCAACCCTCATTGTTACAGAAGTGCTTAATTCTGCCTATTCCCTCTCTTAGCCAGCCTTCTGCTGTCCCCCCCCCCCCCTTGTCCCCGGAGGAAACGCAGGGTTTCCCAGGATTGGGTACAGGGGGGAGAAGGTCGGTGACACCTCCTCCAGCGGGAAATACTTGTGGCAAATTCTGACTGATGCCCCTATGGTCCGGTGTTTCAATTCTATGCTCAGCGTCTGCTTGGCCAGCCATGGGAGCGATGAAAGGGGGAACAATGAACTTCCCTGTTCTATTTGGACCCATTGTTTATGTTGCGAGTGCCTACACCAGTCCACGACCCTCGTCAGGTGAGATGCTACATAGTAAAGATTGGGATCGGGAAGGCCTATCCCTCCATTGTCTCTGGATCTTGTCAGACACCTCCTGCTAATCCTAGGAGTCTTACCTTGCCAAATAAACTTAGAAAAAAGGGTGCCTACTTTCTGCATAAACCTGCTAGGGATTACCACCGGGAGCGCTTGCATGGCGTATAACAGGCGGGGGAGTATATTCACTTTAAGGGTATTACACCTCCCAAGCCAGGACAACTTTTTAAGGGACCAAGCGTCAAGGTCCTTCGAGAACGCTTGGAGCAGAGGTGGAAAGTTTAGGGTATAATTCTTGTCTAGGGATCTACCCAGTCTTATACCGGGGTAAGTGATGCACTCTCTCGCCCACTTAAACGGAAAGGATCTTTGGAGGTTCTCTACCCTATCAGCCGCCAAATTTAGGTTTAGTACCTCAGATTTTTGCATGTTAACTTTATAGTTGGTCAACTTCCTGTAGAGCTCCAGCTCCTTTATTAGATTTGGGAGCGACACCTCGGGGCCTGATATAAAGAAGAGTAAGTCATCGGCAAAAGCTGCAGTTTTATAATGGCCTGAGGGGAGGGATATCCCCTGTATGTCTGGGTTCCTCCGCACTCTACTTAGGAAAGGTTCCAGCGTCAGGATAAAAATTAAGGGGGAAATGCTGATAGAGGCTTGAAATCCAGGACCGCATGTTGGGTCCCAGACCAATATGTTCCAGGACTCCATACATGAAATCCCATCGCACCTGATCAAACGCCTTTTCTACATCTGTTGCCAGGAGGATTGAGGGAAGCTTCCTACTTAGGGCAGCATGGATGAAGTTCAGGGCTTTTGCCGTGTTATCCCGTGCCTCTCTAAGAGGCATAATTCCCACCTGGTCTAGGTGTATAATCTGAGGTGGATGGGAGGAGAGGCGGTTAGCAATCACCTTAGCGAAGAGCTTAACGTCGACATTGAGGAGGGATATTGGTCTATAGCTGGAGCTCAAAGTGGGGTCTTTCCCATCCTTCGGTATCACCGCTATATGGGCATGCAGGCTATCCAATGGAAGTGCACCGTCCGCCTTAAGCGAGTTGAAAACCCCCAGGAGCTTAGATGAGAGGGTATCTGCGAATGTTTTGTAATACAATAGGGAAAAACCATCCGGACCCGGTGCCCTCCCATTGGCCGATCCTTTAATGGCCAGTGCCAATTCCTCTGGGGTGATTGGGGCCTCTAAGTCTTCTGCAAGCGCCTGTGGAATTTTGGGCATCCCCGATTGCTGAATATAGTCCCTGATTTCCACTCTCCCTGAGTTAGTATTGGGGATATTATATTGGGAATGGTAATACTTTCTGAATACACGCTATATCCTTATCCTTATGAACCATGTTTCCCTCTTGATTCCTGACTCTAGGAATGTAGGTTTTGGCCCTTTCCCCCTCAAAGCCGAGGCCAAAAGACGACCACACTTGTCTGCTGACTCGTAAAAGACCTTCCTGGTTTTCATGAGCTGGAGCTTATGTCTATCATTTAAAATCCCCTTTAGCCTCTCTCTGAGGGAGGTCAGGGCGGCCAAGTGTATCGCTGCCAACGACTGCTTGTGTAGGGACTCCAACCGCCGGATTTCTCCGAGAAGATCCAGTACCCTGTTTCCCCGAAAATAAGACATCCTCTGAAAATAAGGCCTAGTGCCTGCTTTCGTAGAACACGTAAGGGGGGAGCTCCAGGGAGGTGGAGGAGATGCACGCTGTGCCATATTTCCGGGGGAAAATTAATCTAAGACAGTGTCTTATTTTCGGGGAAACAGGGTAGTTGTTTGTTCCTTTCCCGCTTGACCGTGGCCCCATGCTTGATCAATATTCCTCTGATTACACACTTGTGAGCTTCCCATATCATGGGTAGGCTTGTGTCAGAGGTGGTGTTTGTCGTGAAATACTCCTGGAGATTTTTTGTCAAGTCCTCTTTAATTAAAGGGTCTTGTAGAAGGGCACTATTTAGTCTCCAGGTCCAGGGTCCTGGCGCCTGATCTTGTGTGGCTAATTTAAGCGAGACTGGAGCGTGGTCCAAGATGGTAATATTACCTATTGACACGTCTGTCACCCGTGGCAAGAGGTAATGTTGGACTAAGAAAAAGTCTATTCTAGGATACATATTGTGCGGGGCTGAATAGAAAGAGTAATCCCTTGTGCTAGGGTTAAAGACTCACCACGGGTCAGTTAGCTGGTGGTAGTGGAGAAGTTTCTTAATTCTCCGGAGCTTGGAATACGAAATATAGGAATGGCCCCTTGATGTTTCTAAGAGGGGTTCCAGGGTGAAGTTGAAGTCTCCACCTACTATCAACTTACCTTCAGCAAAGCCAACTAGCTTATCCAGAACCTCTTCTAGGAAAGAGACCTGCCTCATGTTGGGTGCATAAACATTCACAAAGGTGAACATTTCCGTTCCAATCCTACCCTTAACAAAGAGCCATCTGCCCTCACCACCACCAAGAGTGCCCACCTCCTCCCACGGCAATGATCCGGAGAGAAGTACACTTACTCCCCTAGATCTAGAGTCCGGGGAATAGCTATGATATGAGGTTGGGAATGATCTGTTCCTGAGAGACGGCGGATTAGAGGCCTTAAAGTGCGTCTCCTGAAGAAGAGCTATCTGCACCTTCATTGCCCGAAGGTTATTCAGGACCATAGACCGCTTCTCAGGGATATTTAGGCCCTTCACCTTGAAATAGACCAAGCTAACTCCTCAATCACTGCAACAGCAGACCAGCAAAGGGTGAAAACTCAGAATGTCTAAGTGAGCAAAACAGTGGCAGCACCAGCAGCAGGAAAAGCACCCACCACCAAGTTTAGTATTTCCCCACTACCACTTCGGGGATGGGGGCAAGGGGGTGCGAGAGGCGGAGAGTCAGATATAGATACAGAGACAGGGACAACGGAAGTCTCTCTCCGGATTTGAACGCACCAGAAAAAGAGGGGGGGGGGGGAAGAAAACACAAGACAGGGGCAAAGCCTGAGCACAGGGTCAAACCCGTGACCAGGGGGGTGTCAATCTAAGTAGCTACTGCTCTAAGGTTCAGATCACCTCCCAGCGAGAGGAATCTGAAGCCGGCCTAAGTGGGGGACTGCATCAAGCGACGAATCTGGAAGTAGTGGCCTCCTGAACTTCCCAGGCCACCCATGTTTCCTGGGCTACTGGTTCTCAAAGGCATCATAAACATAAACTTAGAAATTTTAAACATTAGGCAAGAATAAGGCATATCGAAATAATGCTGAGACTCAGGTTAACTGCCAGTCATCAACCCCTTCCGTGCAGCAAGGGAGCCATATGCGAAGCGGTCTCCAAGGGAGAACCTAGCGGGTCCGAGTGGCACACCCACCCCCAGCGACCCCAATCTCAAGCTTGCCCCGTCGATGCACGGTCGGAGCTGGGCCAGCCGCACCCAGCAACAAACAATCAAACCACAAAAAAGTAAAACATTACAAACTAAGGCAACGTGTAAATGCTAAACATTAGGCAAGAATAGGGCATATAGCAATACTGCTGAGACAGTCATCGACCCCTTCCGTGCAGCAAGGGAGCCATATGTAAGGCTGCCCCCTTGGGGGGACCAAGCGGGTCCGAGTGGCATTTCCGCCACTAGCGACCCAAGTCTCAAGCTCGCCCCGTCGATGCACGGTCGGGGCCGGGCTGGCCACGCCCAGCAACAAACAATCAAACCACAAATGGGTAGCTCATTCCAAACTAAGGCTTAAGAGAAGCATCAAAAACTACTGCAACAGGGAGGTACCCAAGATTCATGATCCGTCAGTCTGGGCCGCCTTTCGTTTCTTATCCTCTGTCTGGCAGACCTGGCTCTTCGGGGAGGCCCTCCACGGGGGCCCAGGGTGCCATCTTCTCCTGCTGTAACTGCCCTTCTTCATCATGCAGCCCAGCTTCTGCAGTGTGTGAAGGGCAATGATTCTCCTCCCTGCTGTCCCCCGTTGAGGGCTGACACACCGCTGCAGGGAACCAGTACCGCTGTGGCCGCCGCCGGGTATTCCGCCTCAGAGCATGTGTTTAGAGGGGAGGGGTTCGTTCTCTCCCCCGCAGTGACGGCCGCCATCTTGGATGTAGAAGCCGCAGGCACTGTCAGCACCCTGCGGATCGCGCCGGGCGCCTCTGCCTCCTTCCCCGGGCCAGGTGTCACTGGCTTACAGGTAAGGACCCGCTCCGTCGTCGAAGGGCGCTCCTCAACCGATGATGACCCCAATGAGGGGGAAGATGAACGCCGGTCACTCCTCTCCCCGTCCGCGTGAGCCCTCACACCGGCTGCTGCAGCTCCTTGCGTAACGCCGCCCGTTCGGGTGGAGTTTCCCTCCCTCGCTCTCCTCTTGCCTTTCTTGCCAGCCATAGCTTGTTATCGTTTGGGACCAGATCGCCTGTTAATTTTAGGTATAATGCCCGTTGGAGCTCAGGAGCAACACCAAGCACGTCTACTCCATGCGCTCGCCAGGCCACGCCCCCATCACAAGAGATCTTAAGCATCAACTTAATGGCCCTCCACTCAGTAGCTAAATCTGGCCCTGCACACCTTAATGCCAAACTGGCCTGCACAGAACTTGAACCGTTAGTGGGGTCCTTACAAATGAGCAAGGCTTATGTAACATTGCAGTAACAGCATAAGGCTGTGGTCAGAATAGGTTCATGAGCAATAAGACAAGTTGAGGCCATTGTTGGCAGAGTAGGTTAGTGAGTGATAACACAAGCGGTATAGGCTGCAGGGGTTTGTGCTTGGTAAAAAGCAAAATCAAGGACCGAGAAGCAAAATCAAGGTCACTCCTGTCAAGGGTCAAAGACCCAGTAGGCAGTGATTCCAGAGTAGATCTTCAAGTGTTCTTCTGTGTCCTTGATAAGTACCAATGGTGTACATGGTCCCATAGAAAAATCCATAGTGGGGCATCCCAAGTCCACACACAGACAAAACAGTTTGGCATTCTCTCTGCATGTATGTGCTCTAAATATAAGCTGCAAATATTCACATCTAAGTGTGGGGTGGGCCCCCAGAGTCAGTTCTTCTGGTGGGCCTTGGACAACCCAACTGCCTGTGGTCCTGACTACCAGAATTGCCTGTAGACAGTGCACCAATACTGCATACTTCAGAGGCAACCCAAACAAGAATCAGACTACACCAGGCCACAGGAGCAGCAAAAGGAGGGAGGCAGCTTGCCCCCTTCTGCCATGGACCCGGTATCAGCTGCCTCCTCTGCTTCTATGTTGTCTACGGCCCCTGATAAGGACATTTGCATTATCCACCTTCGGCAAAACATCTCTGCATTCTGTCTGGACTGGAATCTATCCCAAAATGTGCTAATGGTGCATGGAAATGGTCAGTGAAATTTGAATTGTATTGCTCTGAACATTCTAATTGTGATTACCTGACCCTCGTCTTCAGCAGAGCCCCAAATGGAGGAGGTTACACTAGGGCCGGGGCAGTCCTGTGGTGGCCGCAGACTTGAGAGAGGGGAATCAAAGGGCAGATGGTAAACAGCAAAACAGACAGCCAATGGAGGGTCTTGGCCCAATAACAGACAATAAAGGACCTGGGCTCTAGTACAGACAACAGAGGGCCTGGGCTCCAGTGCACATAGTAGAGGGTTTGGGCCCAAGTGCAGACTATGAAGGACGTGGGCCACAGCACAGACAACAAAGTACAGACAATGGAGGGCCAGGGCCCCAGTACTGACAACAAGGTACAGACAATGGAGGGCCTGGGCCCCAATGCAAGCTATGAGGGGTGTAGGCCCAGCAGAAACTACAGATTACAGTTAATGGTGGTCCTGGACCTCAGTACAGACTATGAAGTGTGTAGGTTCTGGAGGCGGGGCTAGACACATACATTTATAGGCAAGACAGAGCAGGTAATCACAGGAGGACAGGGAGCATGAGGACACAGAAGAAAACCAAATACACACAAACACAACAGCAAGTGGCTCAACAGGGAGAACAGCGGACTTGGAGCAATAATAGTTGGGCCTATTTCAAGGCCCCACCGATGTCTGTCCTTACAGAACAATTCACTCAGCTCTGTAGCGAAATTTGCCATCTTTTCCTCAGTTACCCGAGCCCTCACTTGATTGAGATAGCATCCTTCATGAGAGATGTTTCCACCGCCCCTCGTCTAGCCCTCTGTAGTCGATCAAACCTTTGATTTCCAAGTTCAAAAACAATTCTGTGTTCCGCACCATCAAAGACGGCCAGCTGGCATCTGCTGCATTGTAACACGCCGCTGTAGAGCACCAAGCGGGAGGAAGAAAGGCACTATGCGTCCATCAAGCAGTCTAAGCAGGAATATTATGTTTATTCTTGGGCCTGAGAAGTGCCTGTAAGGCTGCGTGATGCCGTCTTTTGATATATACATTAGTAATGGCTGATAGAGAAGTGCCCCCTGCCTTTTGTGGGGAATTTTTGTCCGTCATTCATAGAAACATAGAAGGTTTCTGTATATAGAGACCACATAATCCATCTAATCTGCCCTTGAGTATATATTTTTTCTAAGAATAGATGTATTATCTTAGACAGATGTAGACACGTGGTGTCTTGTCTCCTTCTGTGTAGCCAAGGAGAAAATTATTGCAGGGCAAGTGTCTTTGTAATTGGCAGCGCTATTCATTTATCTGAGGGAGTCTTATGGATTTAAAGCAGACCAAAACCCACATTTATAACTAGCAGCCTGTGAATTGCTCCTCCCATGAAGAGAACCTTTTGGCAATTTTCACTGCTTCTGCTTCACTCTGATAAATGGCCCTTGTTTTAGCTGTAAAGCTCCGCCTCCTCTATTCACTGCTATTGTTGTGTGTAGGAATTATGTCATTGCCACACCAATTTCTAGTTCTACACCCTAGGGAGGGAATATTGGCAGGTCTATGGCCAAATGTATTTCACAAATTTGGTTTTGGTCCTCTTTAATCAATAAAATCTCTTAGTATATGTGTATTCATTTCTACCTCAATCCATGAGATTTCATATCTGTTCCAAAACGGAGATCTCCTCAGCCAAATACCCCAACTCCATATAAGACCCATCAGCCTAAATGGTTAGCCCCCTCCCCTTTGAATAAATACCCCCTTAGCCAAAGAATAACCCCTCAATCCATAAATTCTTTAACGCTGTATACCCTTTAAAACGGACCAAAACCCACAAACTTGTGAAATACATTTGGCCATAGACCTGCCAATATTCCCTCCTTAGGGTGTAGAACTAGGAATGGATAATTTTGTTTTTCGAATCGTCGTTTTTTGCTGTCCCTCAGTGTAAGGTGGCAGGTGATCAGTCATTGCATTTGTGTGGCAATGACATCATTGCCACACACATTAATGGCAGTGAATGGAGGAGGAGCTTTACAGCTAAAATGAGGGCCATTATCTAGGAGTGAAGCAGGAGCACTGAAAATTGGCAAAAGGTTCTCTTCATGGGAGGAGCAATTCAGGGAATGCTAGTTAAAAATGTGGGTTTTGGTCTGCTTTAAGGAAGGCATCCATTTGCTAATAGATCACCAATGAATTGAGAGGTTCCAAATTCATTTTGCAATAAACAGAGGAGTAGCTAGGCTTTTAGATATGGTGCTCCCCTTCTGTGCTCAGGCCCCCCTTTGGCAACCCCCCCGACCTGCTCTCCCCTAGCTTCGCCCCTGCAATAAACCTGGAAGGTTTAGCCTGAGGGTTATGGTGAGGTTATGGTTAGGCTAAGTGTCCTAAGCGCCTTATACTAAAATCATCATTTTGACAACAACATCAGACCAGGTAAAGAGGCCCCAAAGGATTCTCTAAACAGTACAGAAAAGGATTTATATTCAGCTTTCATTTAAAATATCCTGTGGCTCTCTGAGCAGATGGGGTGTGTAAATCTGACCTGGTGACCCTAGGAGTAGTGGAGTTTGTTTCAGTTGGCAGTGTGCATGGAGCACATTGGCCCAGCAGGCGGAGGAGATTCTGCAAACGTCACAACAGTCACCAAGCAACCAGCCTAACAGTCACTGGAGACTCCACACATACACACAGCTCCAGCACCAACTCCCTGCACAACAGAACTGTCACCGATCAGGCCCCCGGGGCATATAATAGCCGGGCAACCTCTTCCAGGTAAGTCACAGGATGCTAATTAACTTTCAATTTACAGTTTAATCTACAAGGCCATCTAGTACTAAGCCCAGCATTCTAAGCTCTGTATTCATGCTGCACTTAATTTGGATTCAATTTGATAGCTGCTGTTTATGTCTCTAGTAGGTAAAGCAAGTTAATATTTAATTAAAGAGAAAATGGTAGCTAAAGTGTTAATTCAAATAAGCATGTTTTACTTGTATTGCCCTAGTGTTATGGTTGCACCAGGGCCCACAGCCTCCAGTCACCATCAGGGTGAGATTCATTCAAACACACCAAGCAACCATAAACAACTGGCCAAAATAAGTGTATGTATATATACCAGCTGTCTGAGATATTAAAGTGGAACTAAGCCTTCCCTAGCAACTCTGTGGCAGGTAGGGTTGAGGTCTATGGGGGGGGGGGGGGGGGGTTCACCACAGCTCCCCCCACTGGTGATAAGCTACATCATTGTGTGCAGCTATATGCTTTCAGATGGAATTGATGGAAAGAGGGAGGTTAGTTAGGTGTTACATATAGTGTCCATGTGAACCAGGACAAGGGACACAGTGCAAGGGAGGGTTTTGGTCCACTTTAAAGTGACTCTATAGTGAAATAACATTGGAGGCTCCCTGAACTAAGTAGCAACATCAGTATGCCCCAATTCACATACCAACATTGGAATCTCCGGCCTTGCTGCTTATCTTCTGCTGCATTCCCAGGTAGGTTTCAGGTTACCCACCTGACGGCCAGTGAGGTTTGCAGGGAGAACTTTCATAGCAATGTATGTCCACCTGCTTGGAAAATACCACTGGCACTCGCTTTCTGTCTGCTGTTGGCAGAGAGATCAGAAGGGGAAAAGGGGCATGGCAGGTGTTTGTCTCAAGAAAGATCTAAGTCTGATATGGCCTCATGCCAGGGTAGGTATAGGTCCGCATTAAAGAGGGAAAACCTCAATACACCAGCTCTTTCTACACTTTCTGTACATTAACTGTTTATAGTCTCTGAAATTGTGTAGTCTCAGAAAGCCGGGGCAGGGATATGATCCACAAACCAACCCCCTGCAGGTTCACCTGCCTGTGGTAATCTTGCTTCTTTACCAACAAGATGCAAAGCCAACATTTCCAACAGGATGTGTATCTAAATCATTTCGCATCTGCCGTAACCCTTCAGAGGAACATCAGCGTTGAATGTGCTGTCCCATGCAAGTGAGTTCACAAAGGAGGTGGCAAAGGTTATTTCGCCCCTTGGTAGTAAAGCCTATTTTGGGGAGATGGGCTTCCTACGCAGGTGTCAGTCAGCTTTAAACAGCACCAACATCCTGGCACAGTTGGAAAAGAAAGGTAGCAGCCATTTTGGAGCTTCCTCTCCCAGCATCTCAGCCATTCTGCCTGGATTCAACTGACATAACTGACAATTCACAGTAGCAGAAAGACCAGCAGCACTTGGCCTGCAAATGCATGAAACATCATTTTGTTTCTAAAATGTACTACAGCAGGAGTTAGAAAAAAGTAAAGTAATTTGTATGGGGAGGGATGCATATGGGAACTGTTTGTTGTGTTGGGCTAGTTTAAGTCATTTACTAAATTTGACTGTTGGTCCACTTTAAGTATTGGTACTTGTAGTTCTAGAGCTGGGAAGCCCTGTTTTTTTTCCTATGAATTATAGAGAACCTTACTTGGTTTGAAGGCAGAAGAGATGTAATATTTGCTAGGTAGGTAGTAAGGGTTTCAGCAATGGCAGATATGTTTGCTTCATGACAATATGGATATTATTCTTAGGGTGGTAAGACATGGACCTGACCATGAATGAAGCCAAGCAGACCTTCAAGACATTGGAGCAGCGCTGTAAGCTCTTGCAGCAACAACAGATTACCTTCATCACAGCCCTGGAGAGGACCAGGGAAAATGCTTATGACCGAATCAAACCTGTCAGGACCCTGGCCCAAGTAAGTCCCAGCATAAGGCAAGAAAGTCTTTGAGGGTTAGGGTACCAACTCAAGCTCAGAAAATGGCAGTGGGCAACAATGTTTTTGTTTAGATCAGATGAGACCTAAAACCTCAATTAAACCCAACGCTAAACAAAACACGCTTCCAGCCCAGCCCTAAAACTAAACCTAACACATTCACCAGCCCTAACACTTACCTAAAACCTCATCCAAGCCTAAACCTATTACCTTAGTCAAACCCAGCCCTTAAGGTACACCTCTCCTAACCCTATCCCTATACTTAACACCTCAACTAACCTTAAACCTTATTTACCACAGTTAACCCCAACACCTCAATCGAATCACCCTAAGACTAAAATTAACAACTTAACCTAACCCTGTACCCAACACTATATCTAAAACCTCAGCCAATCCCAGAACTATAACTATTACTCAGCCTACCCTAAACTTTAATACCTCAGTCAAACCCAACCCTAATCACCTTAGGCAACCCCAACACAATCGAACCACCCAACACTAAAATTAACACCTCAACCAATCCCAAAACAATACCTACCCCTTACATTAGCCACCCCACATATGACCAGCATGACACATAACCGAACCCCTATCTCTAAACTTGATTCTAAAATCAAATTTGGTCCCTAAATGTTCAACCTCAAACCAAATCATGAACTTAAAACCCAGTACCTACATGTTAAGTCAATTTAGGTAGGCTTGGTTTAGCACTTCATTCATTTTTTTAAATGTCCACAATGCCTGGCCTGTCTCCCATATCTCACCTAAACCTTCATATTAGGGCACAAAAATTTGATTGCTTAAACGTTGCATTCCACAAAACCTGAACCTGGCCACAGCCACACATTTGACATTATCATTAAACTACTAAACTTGACCAAATTTATCTTACCAGAGCCCAAAAGCAAACAAAAATCTGCCCCAAATATTTAACCTGTAATCAGCATTGCTACAACTAACTGAACCCCTTTGATTAGAGCTCAGCCCTAGCTTTGTGCAAGCCCAAACCTTGAGATGAATATCCAGTTTGTTTTGGTATATCTCTCCATGTTCCACAATTTTAGGTGCGCAGCTACTTGGATAAGAACTGCAACAACAGCACAGACAGGCGTATCCTCAACCTGTATCTGGACCTGTGTGCAGATTTGGCCGAGTTCTGCATCAAACTGGAATCTCTGCAGAATGACACAAGATCAACCAATGGCCTCATAGAGCTAACTATTACCCTTCTCAACCCAACCAACGACTTATCTTCTCTAAGAGCCAAGTGAGTGATACCTAAGAAATTTGTCATGTCTCAACACTGAGACTACTTATACAAAGCTGTTACATAGTTCAGTGATTGCCTCTATGTGGGGTCAGAAAGACTTTCAAATGGGGCCCATTCTTAACAGAACACTGGACCCAACTGCCAGTCCACACAGGTTTTACCCATCTCACTCTCCCTGATTCAGTCAGTGACTCGATCCAATGACTACAGAGGCCTAAACCCTTCCTAGCACAGAGATAGTCCACAGGGACACTTCACTAACCTAGGGGTTGTGGTGCAAAAATTGTAGACTTCTACCTTTAGAAGTGTAAACAAACAGTTTCGGGGCATATAGAGATGTTTCTTGTTTGGGACAAATTTTTCCGCACTTTTGATCATCCACTTACATAGCTCTTTGTATTAGAAGTGGGCTTGGCATTGGTAGGACATAGAGGTTGGAATCTGGGCTGAGAAACTGTATTCAGAGCAGATAATATTTTTGTATACTGGCAGGCTGCGGGAACCAGGTTGGCCAGAGTGAAGAATCCAAGGTGAGGGAATCCAAGAGCAGACCAAAGTTATTAGAGTGAAAAATTTGTAGAAGGTGTGCCAGCAAGAATATGAGACAGAAGCTAAACGAAAAGAAGAAGGTGGGAAGCAGGAGCAGGCAAACAGGCAAAACATGTAATAATGGGAGGGAGGTATAAAAATCTGAAGAGTGAGAACACGGCGGGGAACTGTAGGTAGAACAGATTTCTTCAATATTAGGACAAGAAAGAAGCAAGTTAGTCGCAAAACAGACAGCTTTGAGCAAGAGTAGTAGAATGTTGGTCAGTAAGACTTTTTATCAATGTCTCACTCACCTTTAGATATCCTCATGATGTTGTGAACCATCTGAGCTGTGACGAAGCCCGGAACTTTTATGGTGGAGTAGTGAGCCTCATTCCTATCATTTTGGACAACATCCATGAAGCCATCTCAAGGCTGGAGAAAGCACAGTCATGTATGGAAGATCTAGAGAGCACAGACAGGCTGGCCGCCATTCAAAAGAAGAGGCAGCAGAATGAACGAAAGCCAGGAAACCAAGGTGCGACACAAAGTATAGCCGTTCAGACCAAAGTCAGGCAGGGAGACCCATCTCTCCATGTGACCAACAGAAGAAAAGGCTACAGTGAGTCCTGCAAACCAGCCTGGAGACCAAGTGGCCGTTTCTATACCACCTAGCTTTTCAAACTCCCCTGCAGCAGTAGCTTCATGGCTTCAATTATATGTTTTAAATGAAATTAATAATGCAGCTTTGTATATGTTAAGCTTGCCATGGGCGCTACAACCTGATGTCACCTTTCTGAAGCTATTCCTCAAAAGTAGTTTTTCAAAGGTCTGTTCTTCACTTTAGGAAACTAAAGTTATACATCTAGACTTTAAAGGGATTGTCCATGCTATTGTGAAAACAAGTCATTGTTTATGTACCTGTACCGTGATTTATCCCATTAAGCTGCTAAACAAAGCTGTTGTTCATGTCTTTAGGTCCTCCTTAATACAGATATACTCTCTTGCAACTATGCACCAAGGAGGGTCCTGGTTCACATGGCCACCAAGCTTGTGAATTTTCTCCAAAGACCTCATACCAAATAGTGCCATCCTGAACAGCACGCCCCACTTACCTGTGGGTGAAGTCACTGGAAGTGCTCTGGACCGTAACAGTTTCTCATATCAGCACAGTGAGTGAGCGGTGTGTTACACAGGAGTGGGTGGCAGGTGAGCGGGTCGCTTTGCGCTGGTTGCCACTATTTGGTCTGATCTCTTTAGGGAAAGTCCATGATAGTGGATGTTCTCTTTAACCTTTTCATAGCTGGGCTCTATGCAAAGAGGGCAGGAAACAGCTCACTATCATATAGAGCTCTGAGGAAAAGGTGAGTATAATCTAAAAATCTAGACTAGCATGCAGTGGGATAAGAAGCCACTGCATCCCCATCATCTTTGAGATGTGTGCACCCTATCTGAATGCCTGGGGGCGGGATCATGTCTACTGCTGGGGATGCAGCCACACGCGCTCCCAATTGGCACAAACAGAGCCGTTTGCATGTATACGGCAAACAGCTCTGATTGGATGA
The DNA here is from genome assembly GCA_027917425.1 of Gastrophryne carolinensis. Classification (NCBI taxonomy): domain Eukaryota; kingdom Metazoa; phylum Chordata; class Amphibia; order Anura; family Microhylidae; genus Gastrophryne; species Gastrophryne carolinensis. The sequence goes on along the minus strand of CM051235.1, from coordinate 196,415,493 downwards.
GAGCCGCACATTTGTCATAGGACCGACAAAAGGTGAGTGTCTCTAGGCAATCTTGGGGGGTATCGCGCATCAGGGAATCCCAAATCGGCATGCTCCCGGGGCGGAGAACAAGACCCAGGATTGTCAAAATGCTGAAATTGTCATGAAGTGTTTAGGTACGCATAAAAAAGACCTGCACCTTCTATGCTTATGAAGGGAAGTCTGTCTGTCTTAATGGTTGTGTGGAGCACACATCCCAGCTCCCCAATGGGCCACCTCTGACGGTACACCCGACTTATAGAAACATGGGTATAGGTCCACATAAGGGTTCTTATTGGTTAACCAACATGGCCATTGACTGTTTATGTACGTCAAACTTATAAGCCACCTAAAACACACAAAAACCTCCTGACATCAACACAGCTATTCTGAGTAAGCCACGCCCACTTTATGCTTCATCACTTTACCGCTGATCTCTCTATTGGGGAATCTGCTGTCAGACTTGCTGAACATGGCCACGTTAAAATTTCTATACGTGTTGTAACCACAGCATTATGATCTCACTATCAATTATAACATTTAATAAAAGAAAAGCTTAAATGCATTCTTCTTTTAGGTTAAGTGAGGCTGCACATTCTGCGGTGGATGTTCCCCAATAATAAATAAAACAGATTAGTGTTCTCTGACTGTATTTTCTATTGAGTCTCTCTACAGACAGCAGCTCCATAAGATCTCTCTGACTAACCATTAAAGGAATGCAGCAGGCAACGCTAAGCATTGTGTAGGGCTACCCCTGACAAGGTCTTATTTTTTTCCGTTTTTAAAAAAGAAGCTTTTGTTGCTGAGCTATACAGTTAAAGCGGACCAACACCCTCCCAGATCTGTCCGGGAATCTATAAGATTCCCGGGCCGATCCAATCCCTCCCTGCGAGGCATCCAAAATTGGGATGCCCCGCTGTGTGAAACCCCCCAGGACGCCCAGGAACCTTACCTTGATCCCGATCCAACGGCGCATGTGCGGGCCGCGGCTGCATCTCGAGCTTCTCTCTAGCAGGGTGCATGCCCACACCAGACATTTGCGATGGGGGGGGGGGGTTTACATAGCGGGGCACCCCCAGGAAGTGGACCAAGACCCAGGATAGTCAAAATCCTGGGTGTTGGTCCACTTTAAACATTTTAGTTCCTCTTCCACACACACACAGAGGGAGAGTGGGTATGGCCATGCAGAGCAGGAGGAATGTAATGCTGTGCTTGGGCACAAGCTAAGAGGGAGCCTGGGGGGCAGCCATTTGTCACAGGAGACAAAGGATTTTTTTTGTTGACTAACAAAGCAGAGGCCAGGGGGAGGGAGAGAACTCAGATACTGTAAATCTTGCTCCAAGCTGTTAAAAAGGACCAAAGACAGATAACCCTTGCACGTAGAGTCCCTTTAAGTGGGTCACAACATGTAGGATCAGTGCACTTTTGGATTTTTTAACAGCTTGGAACCAGGTTCATTTAAATAACAACCCCAGGCACAGCTACAAATCTGGCAGTTTTAAGCATCCCTCTCACTCTTTCTTTCAGCTTTTTCTCACATACAGTATCTAGCTTATATTTATGTGCACTATTTAATTAAACTATTAATTAAACTATTTAAATTGTTTAATTAAACTATTTAAATTGTTACATATTTTCCCTTGCACAACCCTCTCCTGGTTGAAACATTAGGGGTGAATCTAGGCCACCCTACTGCTGTAAGCTGTGGCCTGTTTTAGGCCCAAGGGCTGGTGGCACCAGGTGAGATGATCAGGAACAAAGCCAAGAAAACAAAATGTAATTTTCTTTTACGCACAGAATGGAAAGTCTTAATCTTGCCTATAGTTGTCCTTCAACCTCCTTACAGGTTTGGATGTCCATAGCATGTTTGGCGGCCAAAGTAACTCTCCATTTTGCATGTGCAAGAGTTGTTCTAGTGCAAGAAAAGCTGCTAATTAGTAGCAGCTGTGTAGCCCTGTGTGTTTTTCTTTCAGCCCAGACTGATAAAAGCTGACAACTCAACAGTTATACACTATGCCCACAGCTCAGGAACAGTGGCATCTGACCTTACCCTGCAGCCAGTTGCAGTTCATCTAACATGGCAGCCAAACTGTCCTTGGCAGGGACACTCCTATTGCTGTGTTGGCTGTGAATGTTTTTATGTTGCCCTCCACTGGTACCTGTTTAAAGAGGACTAAATTTGGAACAGCTGCACTGCTTACCCCAAATGTATAACCCATAGGAACAAGTGCTGCTTGTCCCAAGCAGAAGAACCAGCATTTGGTTGGTTCTTCCTTGGCTAAATCTGCTGGGCATGCAGGCACTCTGCTCATAAAAATACAATTCTGTGATTCTCACCTGTAGAATTGTTTTCTCTCTTCTTCCACACCAGGACATCAGTGAATCAGATACAAATAGGACCACTAAATGCAGTGCTCTTGATTCAGGGTGAGATCCCAGGTGCCAACTTATTTCGTCTGATCTGAGGAATAAACCAATCAAAAAAATCAACTTTTAGCTGAAGAGAATACTACCATTTGCAATACCCTCCTACCAAAGACGGCATCTGCTGAGGCTCTGAAGTCTACCTTATAGGATTTAGCAAATGTATGAACTGAAGAGCAGGTAGCAGCCTTGCAGACTGCTGAAAAGCCCAGGAAGCTCCAATAGTCCAGGTAGAATGGGCTGTAACCCGAAAAAGAGGATTCCTCCCTTTGGGGACGTAGGCCTTAATCGCTGCTGGTCTAATCCATCGGCTGATGGTAGACTTAGCTAGCGCTAGACCTTTCCATGGCCTCTTGTGGAAGGTCTGAGTTGTGGAGATATAATATTTAAGTGCTCTCACTACATCCAGTGAGTGGAGGACTCTCTCTTTATGGCTAACAGCAGAAATGTTTGATGGCCTGGGCATCCCTCATATCCACTGTGGTTATAAAATCCCCTGGCTGAAGTGCCACCCAAGTGGATCCCAAAGATTCCATGCAAAACCTCCGAAGCCGTATGAAATGTTGAGGCCCTCAAGGTACAATATTGGGTGCACATAGTCGTACCTCTTGGGGATTATGAACAAATAGAAAACGTGACCTCTCTGAAAGGGAAACTGAACGCACTACTCCTAGCTGAAACAGGGGAGTTACAGCAGATTTCAAAGCTTCTGCTGGATCCAAGTATCTGATACATGGAGCCTGCAAAGGGGTGCAAAGTGCAGAAGGACGAGGGCATCCCTTCATGCTTGAGGGGGCTTAGCCTTATTATGCCAGAAAGATTTAGTTTTGTTCTGGTTGTTAGGTTTATTCCAGAATTCCTCTTGGTGTCTAGAAGAGAAAGAACCTCTACCCCCCCCCAAAAAAGGATGAGTATTGGAAGATCTGCGAAAGAAGGGATTAGGCCTCTTTCTCTGTGGAAGTCTAGTAGACTTGCCTCATGTGGCTCTCTTCACAATATCATTCAAACGCTGGTTGTCCCTTTAGGCGAGAACTTCAACCTCTGTGGGTCAGCTTTTAAAAAATAAAGTGACACCCTGCAGCGCCCACAGGACTCTGGCGCTTACCCTTAAATCACCCTGATCCGACGCTATCAGTCTAACAGACTCAAGGAGTTATAGGTGGGTCCATCAGATCGACGGGAACATAAGGGCCTGGAAGACAGACCGGGTTAATTCCCCTGCTTCCCAAGTAAAAACCCTATAAAAGAAAAAATAAATATAACTAGAGAAAAATACCATTTTGTGATTACTCACCTGTAAAATGGGTATTACAAGTATGTCTCACACCCTGCTTCGGAATGATTAACAACACGTGAGTTATAATCCAGTAGAGGGCGAACTTCTGCAGAGATGACTAGAAAAAAAGAAGCCCCTCCCAGTCCATAAATACCTGGGACCTCCCACACATTCCCCAGTATAAGAAAGCAGTAAAGGGACCAGGAAGAGCCAATAAAATCTATGAGAAAACATTTTCACCAAAAAGAGGATACAAGATACAACTCAGGGTGGGACGAAGCGGGGTGTGAGACATACTTGTAATACCCATTTTACAGGTGAGTAATCACAAAATGGTATTATTCCAAGTATGTCTCACACCCTGCTTCGGAATGATTAATAACACCTGGGACATCCAATAGCAGTGTCCAAAAAAGGGTGGGGATCCCAACAGGCAATAATGCACAAATTAAACCACTGCAGCTTGCAAAACTTTGCAGCCAAAAAACAGCATCCGCTGAGGCCCGCACATCAGCCTTATAAAACTTGGAAAAAGTATGAACAGAAGACCAAGTACAGCACGAGTAGAATGAGCAGTGATCTGAAAAGGGGGATCCCTCCCCTTGGCAGTATAGGCCCCAACAATGGCCCGACGTATCCATTTACTAATGGTAGACTTGACGGGCGCCAAACCCTTCTTGGGCCCAGAGGGCACCACAAGGCGTCCGTCCTACGGAAAGGAGAAGTAGCCACCAATAGTAACGAACCACATCCAAAGAGTGCAGGGCCCTCTCCTTGTCATTGCTGGGCTTAGGACAAAAGGAAGGGAGAACCACATCCTGAATGAGATGGAAAGAAGATACCACATTAGGTAGGAAATCCGGCTTAAAGCGGAAGACCACCTTGTCCTGGTGTCTCTCAAAGTAAGGGGCCTGAATAGACAGAGCCGGCAACTCAAGAACACGTCAAACGGAGGTAATAGCCACCAAAAAGGCAACCTTTTGTGTGAGAATAGAAAGTGCATCATCCTGCACCGGCTCAAAAGGAGGCCCCTGGAGGGCCGACAGAACCAAATTCAAATCCCAAACAGGCAACAAGGGCTTGCGAGGGGGCCGCACGTGAGTTTTGGGGTAACAAAGCTGACCCTGAGTGACCAGATCCGGAAACAGGGGCAACCTGTACTGATCGACCTCCAGCCGCACGTCGTCTGCAAACCACACCTGTCTTGGCCACCTTGGAGCCACCAGAATTGCTGGCACATCCTCTTGAACCAGCTTGCGCACCACCCTGCCTACCATGGAGAAGGGGGGAAACAGATACAGAAAACCCAGATCCCGCCAGGCAAGGGACATAGTATCCACTGCCAGAGCCAGAGGATCCTGAGACAGAGACACAAAGGCAGGGAGCTTGTGGTTGTGACGGGAGGCAAAGAGATCCACCTCCGGGAACCCCCATTTGTGACAAATGGATAGAAATACCTTGTGTTGAGGGACCACTCCCCTCAGCGGGAGGACCCCCTGCTCAGAGTCCGCTTCCACATTCTCCACCCCTGGAATGTACACTGCCGAGATGCATGGAACATTGCTCTCAGCCCATGCAAGAATCAGAGACATCTCCCTGAGGGCACTCCTGCTGCGAGTCCCTCCCTGGTGATTGATGTAAGCAACTGCAGTCCGATTGTCTGACTGAACCTGAACCGGTAAGCCTTGGAGGTGATGCGTCAAGTGCGACAGCACCAACCGAATAGCCCTCAGCTCCAAGACGTTGATGGGGGTGTGCGCCTCCTGAGGACCCCACAGCCCCTGGAACTGATGTTCCTTCCAGAAACCCCCCCAGCCCGACAGGCTGGCATCCGTGGTGACCGTCTCCCAACAAGGGGCCAGAAAAGATCTGCCCCTCAGAAGGTTCCTTGGTTCCAGCCACCACTGAAGAGACCGCCGGACGAGGGGAGACATTGCAAATGACTGATCCAAGGACAGAGGGCATCTGTCCCAATCCAATAACAGTTGAAGAGGCCTCATGTGAAACGGAACTGCCTCGAAGGAGGCCACCATCAATCCCACCAGCCTCATCCCTTGCCGGATGGACGGGCGAGGGATGGACATAAGACGACGTATCAGATCTTGAACCGTCTGCACCTTCGACTGAGGTAGGAACACCCTGGTCTGAATGGTATCCAGAGTCATGCCCAGAAAGGAAACCTCCCTTGACGGGGAGAGGGAAGACTTGGGGTAGTTGATCAACCAACCGAACCTCTCCAGCGTTGACACCACCAACCTGGTGTCCAGCTCCACTTGACCGAGAGAGGATGCCGTGATGAGAAGGTCGTCCAGATACGGCACAATGCGAACGCCCTGGGCTCTGAGAAGGGCCATTATACCCGCCAACACCTTGGTGAACACCCTTGGTGCTGAGGTCAGCCCAAAAGGAAGAGCCACAAACTGATAGTGCTGATCTCCCACCACAAATCTGAGAAACCGTTGGTGTCCTGGGAAGATCGGCACATGAAGGTAAGCGCCCTTGATGCCTATGGACGTCATAAAATCCCCTGGACGAAGAGAGTGGATGGCCGAACGCAGAGTCTCCATGCGAAATTTCTTGGTTCTGATGAACCTGTTGAGAATCTTTAGATTCAGAATGGGTCTTATGGAGCCATCCTTTTTGGGCACTGTAAAAAGGTTGGAGTAAGAGCCCCGGCCTCTCTCTGAGGAGGGCACCGGGCAGATGACCCCCATGTCCAGAAGGTTTTGTACTGCCAATAAAAGCCCCTGCGCGGCCCGGGGGTCCGAAGGAACCCGAGACCTGAGGAATCTGTGAGGAGGCCGGAACTCGAACTCCAGCTTGTACCCGGAAGAGACCACTTCCAGGATCCATTTGTCTGAGACCTCCCGGGTCCAGACCTGGGCGAAGTGCCGTAACCGTCCCCCCACCGGCGAGGGTGAGGGCGCCCCCTCATTGCTGAGAGGGTTTGACAGCAGACTTGGGTTTGGAACCCCAGGTAGTTCCGGGACGGGCACAACCTCTGCCCCAGGAAGCACCTCTGAACGCTGAATGAGCAACTCCTCTGCTTGCTCGAGAGCCACGAAAGGAAGGATTAAAGGAGCCTGCACCCCGAAAGTGGCGGCACTGCTTCTTGCGCTGTGGTACCCTTCCTCCTTTCACCACTGAGTCCAATTTATCACCAAAAAGGCGCATACCCAGGAAGGGTAGCCCAGTAAGTGACTTCTTAGCCGCAATGTCAGCCGCCCACTGGCATAACCAAACCGACCGGCGTATATCCACAAGCAAAGCCGAGGTTCTACTACACATACATATTGTGTCATCCAATGCCGACAAGATAAAGGATATGAACAAATCGCACCGCGTAAGTGCAGCAAATTCATCACTAGCGGGGTCAAGATGGGGACCATCCAGCAGGCCCCTAATTACCGACCTGGAAGCCACAGCCGTGAGAGCTGAAGGCGTAGAAGCCCACTAACCGAGATATAAGACAAAAAAGGCCCCGCAGGGCACTCACAGTACTGCGTAATGGCGACTCTCAAGCCTGAGGTGAAGGGAGAAGAGGAAGAAGAAGGGCCAGCGCGGATCGCGCGCCGCGCCTGGCCCCGCCCCCTCCTCATCGAGAAACGCGGTTCCCAGCCATTGGATGTGTGCCGCAAAGGGCGCCAGAGACAGGAGGGCGGCCCGCCGCCAGCACGCCCAGCCCCGCCCCCTCCCCTGACAGAAATGAGGTGGAGAAGCTCTCCCCACCAAATGCGGAGCCAGCCAGAGTGGCCAGCTCCCAACGCGGCCACAACAAGGGCCCAGTGCACAAAAAACACACCACACACACACTCAGGCACACAGCATAAAGAAGTGAAAAATACCATTTTGTGATTACTCACCTTTAAAATGGGTATTATAAGTATGTCACACACCCCGCTTCCACTATTCATGACATATGGGTTATGGTCCAGTAGAGGGCGAACTTCTGCAGAGATGAAAGCAAAAAAGAAGCCCCTCCCGGTCCATAAATACCTGGGTCCTCCCACACATTCCCCAGTATATGACAGCGGTAAGGGGACCAGGAAGAGCTAATAAAACATCCTTAACCATAAAAAGGTTCACCATATAAAGGATCCAGAATACAAAAAAGGCCGGGATGAAGCGGGGTGTGTGACATACTTATAATACCCATTTTAAAGGTGAGTAATCACAAAATGGTATTATTCCAAGTATGTCACACACCCGCTTCCACTATTCATGACATATGGGACATCCAATAGCAGTGTCCGTCATGGGTGGGGATCCAAATACAGCAAAAAATGCACCAATTTAAACCACTGCAGCTTGCAGAACCTTGCGGCCAAAAACAGCATCCGCTGAGGCCCGCACATCAACCTTATAAAACTTTGAAAAAGTATGAACGGAAGACCAAGTAGCAGCCTTACAAACTTGTTCAACAGAAGCCTGGTGCTGAAAGGCCCAGGAAGCCCCAACAGCACGAGTAGAATGAGCAGTGATCTTAAAAGGAGGAACCCTCCCCTTAACGGAATAGGCCCCAACAATGGCCTGACGTATCCATTTACTAATGGTAGACTTGGCGGGCGCCAAACCTTTTCTGGGCCCAGAAGGCACCACGAACAAGGCGTCCGTCTTACGAAAAGGAGAAGTAGCAACCAAATAGTACTTCACACAATGAACCACATCCAAAGAGTGCAAAACCCTCTCCTTGTCATTGCTAGGCGTAGGACACAAGGAAGGGAGAACTACATCCTGATTAAGATGGAAAGCAAAAACCCCCTTAGGAAGGAAATCTGGTTTAAAACGAAAAACCACCTTATCCTGGTGTCTCTCAAAGTAAGGGGCCTGAATAGACACCAAAAAGGCAACCTTTTGAGTGATCACAGAAAGAGCCACATCCTGCATCGGTTCAAAGGGAGGCCCCTGGAGGGCCGACAGAACCAAATTTAGGTCCCAAACGGGAACCAAAGGCTTTCTAGGGGGCCGAACATGAGTGACCCCTTGGAAAAAAGTCTTGACCAGATGATGCAAAGCAAAAGACCTTTGAAAAAAGACAGCCAGGGCAGAAACCTGACCTGTAAGTACTGAGCTTACTGAGCTGGAACCCCAGATCCAGACCGTGTTGAAGAAACTCCAAAATCCTAGGAATCGAAAACACCCTGCAAGGTAAGGCCCTAGCCTCACACCAGTCAATATAGGACCGCCAAGTGCTATAGTAAATGGTAGAGGAAGACCTCTTCCTAGCTCTAATCAAGGTTTGAATAACCGCCTCAGACAAACCTTCCTCCCTCAGGATGAAGGTTTCAGCAGCCACGCCGTCAAAGCAAGCGTTTGTAAATTGGGGTAACATAGTTGACCCTGAGAGATCAGATCTGGAGACAGGGGCAGCCTGTACTGATCTACCGCCAATCTTACGACGTCTGTGAACCAAACCTGTCTTGGCCACCTTGGGGCCACCAGAATTGCTGGTGCCCCCTCTAGTGCCAGCTTGCGCACTACCTTGCCCACTATGGAGAAGGGGGGAAACAGGTACAGAAACCCCAGATCCCTCCAGGCAAGGGACAAGGCATCCACTGCCAGGGCCAGAGGATCCTGAGACAGAGATACAAAGGTTGGAAGCTTGTGATTGTGCCGAGAGGCAAAGAGATCCACCTCCGGAGTCCCCCACTTGTGACACAGGGCCCGAAATACCCTGTGGTTGAGAGACCATTCCCCTCGGCGAGAGAATCCCCTGCTCAGGGAGTCCGCCTCCGTGTTCTCCACTCCTGGAATGTATACTGCCGAGATGCAAGAAACATTGCCCTCTGCCCATGTCAGAATCAGAGAGACTTCCCTGAGGGCACTCCTGCTGCGAGTCCCTCCTTGGTGATTGATGTAAGCTACCGCAGTACGATTGTCTGATCGAACCTGAACCGGTAAACCCTGTAGGTGAAGTGTCAGACGCGACAGAACCAAGCGGATAGCTCTGAGCTCTAAGACATTGATGGGGTTGTGAGCCTCCTGAGGACCTCACAACCCCTGGAACTGATGATCTTTCCAGAAACTTCCCCAGCCTGACAGGCTGGCATCCATGGTAACCGTCTCCCAACGAGGGGCCAGGAACAATCTGCCCCTCATCAGATTGCTTGATTCCAGCCACCACTGAAGGGACTGCCGAACCCTGGGAGACGTCAGAAATGACTGATCCAAGGACTGTGGACATCTGTCCCATTTCAGCAATAGATGGAGTTGTAGCGACCTCATGTGGAATTGAGCAAAGGGTACTGCCTCGAAGGAGGCCACCATCAAACCCACCAGAGTCATCCCCAGCTGAATGGAAGGGTGAGGGTTGGTCAGGAGAACACGTATCAGATCCTGAACCCTCTGCTCCTTTGGCTGGGGTAGGAACACTCTGGCCTGAATGGTATCCAGATTCATGCCCAGAAAGGAGATCTCCCTTGATGGGGAGAGAGAAGACTTGGGGTGGGTGATCACCCATCCGAACCTTTCCAGCGTCGCCACCACCTTCCTGGTGTCCAACTCCGCCTGGCAGAGGGAAGAAGCTGTAATGAGTAGGTCGCCCAAATACGGCACAATGCGAATGCCCTGGGCTCTGAGCAGGGCCATTATGCCCGCCAGAACCTTGGTAAACACCCTCTGTGCCGAGGTCAGCCCGAACGGGAGGGCCACAAACTGAAAATGCTGATCTCCCACCACGAACCTGAGAAATCTCTGGTGTGCTGGGAAACCTGGTACATGAAGGTAAGCATCCTTGATGTCTATGGACGTCATGAAATCCCCCTGACGAAGGGAACCGATGGCTGGACGCAGAGTCTCTATGCGAAACTTCTTGGTTCTGATGAACCTGTTGAGAAGCTTCAAATCCAGGATGGGTCTTATGGAGCCATCCTTTTTGGGAACCGTGGAGAGGTTGGAATAATAGCCCCGGCCTCTCTCTGAAAGAGGCACCGGGCATATGACCGCCATATCCAGAAGATTCTTTACAGCCAACAGGAGCCCCTGCGCCGCCCGAGGATCCGATGGCACCCGAGACCTTAGGAATCTGGGAGGAGGCCGGGACTCGAACTCCAGTCTGTACCCAGACGAGACCACTTCCAATATCCATTTGTCTGTGACCTCCTGGGCCCAGACCTGGAAGAAAAGCCGCAGCCGTCCCCCCACCCGCAAGGGTGAGGGCGCCTCCTCATTGATGAGCTGGCTTGGCAGCAGGCTTGGCAGCAGGCTTGGACCTGGCCGTACGGGGACGTCCTCTACCTCTGTTCCAGGAATCACCTCTAAAGCCAGAGTAGGCAAGACCTCTGCCCCCTCTGGCACCGCGAAAGGAAGGATTAAAGGAGCCCCCCGAAAGGTGCGACGCAGCTTCTTACGCTGAGGTAGCTTCCCACCCTTCGCCACAGAATCCAATTTGTCTCCAAACAGCCACATTCCCATAAAGGGCAAAGCTGTAAGTGACTTCTTGGCCGCATTGTCCGCCGCCCACTGGCACAGCCAGACCGATCGGCGCATGGCCACCAACAGGGCCGAAGTTCTACTACACATGGTAATAGTGTCGTCCATAGCCGACAAAACAAAATTCATGAACAATTCACACCTCTTAAGGGCTGTGAATTCAATGCTGTCCGGGTTGAGCTGGGACCCATTTAACATGTCCCTGATCTCCGACCTGGTGGCCACAGCCACGAGTGCCAACGCACAGACAGGCCACAAGGCAGAACCCACACTGGCAAAGGCATGACATGCCATCTGATCAATGCGCTTGTCCTCGCCATCCTTAAGGGTAGTGGCGTCAGGAGTACAACAGAGGTGTTGGACAATCCTAGAATGGGCGCATCAACCTTGGGAGGGGAAGACCAGTGCTTCACCACGTCCATCGGAAAGGGATACTTCCCATCCCATCCCTGAGGAACACCGTGAAGGCGACACGGCTTCTCCCATTCTTTAAGAATCATGCTGTCAAAATGATCCTGATTTGGAAACTCCAAGCGGGGCTTAGAGAACCCAAAGAATTCCCCCTTCTTCGGAGGAGCCTCCGCTGGTGGGGAAATATCCAGAACCTCTAACAGATGGGTCAGGACCCTGGGGGTATCAACAGCATCCCCCAGCGCCTGCCCGGCATCAGAATCAAAGAACTGCAATTCCTCAGTCTCAGATTCCTCAAACAATTCCCCTTCCTCAAGCGGGGAATAATCGGCCCAATCAGGTGAGTCATAATCACGGTGACAGATGCCTTTTCTTAGCAGCGGCCTATCTGCCCACCGAGCTAGAAATAATTTTCTCGAGGTTGGCCAGCCTGGCACATACCTCCGAGTGCGACTCCCCACTAATGACAGTGTCACTTGGGGTACGGATGATGCGGGGTGCGGTAGGTGAGGCGGGCGGCACTGACCCAGACGCCTGGGGTCCCAACTGCCACGTTATGGCCTGTTGCGCACATGGTATGCAAATAAGTACATTCTCCCCCGTAAGGGATACCCCACAAACCACACATAGCTGGGATTGTCCCAAAGGGAGCCCGAGCCCAGTATCCTGCGGAGCCTCCATATGGAGATTTTAAGGTAGTCGCAATGACCCGAGGGAATTACGCTGGTAAGCAACCCGGGATGCCCCTTAAGTCCCCAAGTGGGAGGATTTATAAGTGCCCCAAATTTCTGCTAGGGACCCTAGGACCAGGAGAACCCCCTTTTAAGCAAGGCACAGGGAGTCCTCCTGAAAGACACAAAAGAGTGGCCATAAGCACATGCACACACACTTATAAAATACCGTTTTGTGATTACTCACCTTTAAAACGGATATTATAAGTGTGACATACACTCCGCTTCAATAAGTCTTGACAGTCGGGTTATTCTCCAGTAGAGGGAGGAGAGCGAACTTCTGCAGAGATGAATGCAAAAAAAGAAGCCCCTACCGGTCCATAACTACCTGTGACCTCCCACCAATTCCCCAGTGTAAGATAGCAGTAAAGGGACCAGGAAGAACCAAATATAACAATATTAACAAAAACCAATGGTTCACCATATACAGTAAAGAATGCACCAACTCAAACCACTACAGCTTGCAGAACCTTGCGGCCAAAAACAGCATCCGCTGAAGCCCGCACATCAACCTTATAAAACTTGGAAAAAGTATGAACAGAAGACCAAGTAGCAGCCTTACAAACTTGTTCAACAGAAGCCTGGTGCTGAAAAGGCCAGGAGGCACCCACAGCACAAGTAGAGTGCGCAGTGACCCTAAACGGGGGAGTCCTCCCCTTAGCAGAATAGGTCCCAACAATGGCCTGACGAATCCATTTGCTAATTGTAGACTTAGCAGGTGCCAAACCTCTCCTGGGCCTGCAGGGCACCACGAAAAAAGCGTCCGTCTTGCGGAAGGAAGAAGTAGTCACCAAATAGTACTTCACACAACGAACAACATCCAAATTGTGCAGAACCCTCTCCTTGTCATTGTTAGGCTTAGGACACAAGGAAGGGAGAACAATATCCTGATTGAGGTGGAAAGCAGATACCACCTTAGGAAGGAAATCCGGTTTAAAACGAAAAACCACCTTATCCTGGTGTCTCTCAAAGTAAGGGGCCTGAATCGACAGACACGCCGAACCGAGGTAATCACCACCAAGAAGGCAACCTTCTGAGTGAGAACCGAAAGAGCAATATCATGTAGCGGCTCAAAAGAAAGAACCACATTCAAATCCCAAACAGGAACTACAGCTTTTCGAGGGGGCCGCACATGCGCCACCCCTTGGAAAAAAGTCTTAACCAGCGGGTGTAAAGCAAAAGACCTCTGGAAGAAAACCGAAGTACCGGCAGATACCTGTCCTTTCAAAGTACTAAGCTGGAACCCCAGGTCACACCAATCAATATAAGACCTCCAGGTCCTATAGTAAATGCCAGAAGAGGACCGCTTCCTAGCCCTAATCAGGGTCTGAACAACCGCCTCAGACAAACCTTCCTCTTTCAAGATGAAGGTTTCAGCAGCCAAGCCGTCAAAGCCAGCGTTTGTAAATTGGGGTAAAACAGACAACCCTGAGATAGCAGGTCCGGCAGCAAGGGAAGCCAGTACTGGTCCACAGCCAGCCTTACAACATCTGCGTACCAAAGCCTTCTTGGCCACCTTGGAGCCAACAGAATCGCTGGTGCCCCTTCTAGAACCAGTTTGCAAACTACCTTGCCCAGCATGGAGACAGGTGGAAACAGGTACAGAAAGCCCAGGTCCTTCCAAGCCAGTGACAAGGCATCCACTGCCAAGGCCAAGGGATCCTGAGAAAGACACAAAGGCCGGAAGTTTGTGATTGTGCCTTGAGGCAAAGAGATCCACCTCCGGAGTCCCCCACCTGCGGCAAAGATCCAGAAAAACCTCGGGGTTGAGAGACCACTCTCCGTGGCGAGAGGATCCCCTGCTCAGAGAATCCGCCTCCGAATTCTCCACTCCCGGAATGTAGACTGCCGAAAGGCAAGGAACATTGCTCTCCGCCCAGTGCAGTATCAGAGAGACTTCCCTGAGGGCACTCCTGCTGTGAGTCCCTCCTTGGTGATTTATGTAGGCCGATTCGGTTGTCCGAACGCACCTGAACCGGAAGACCCCGTAACTGTGGGGTCATCCGAGCCAGAACCAGACGAATGGCTCTGAGCTCCAATACATTGATGGGGGTGTGAGCCTCCTGGGGACCCCACACCCCGCTGAACTGATGACTCTTCCAATAACCTCCCCAGCCCAACAGGCTGGCATCCGTGGTAACAGTCTCCCAACAAGGGGCCAGAAAAGATCTGCCCTTCACCAGATTGCTCGAGTCCAGCCACCACCGAAATGACTGCCGAACCCTGGGAGACACCTTGAAAGGTTGATCCAATGACAGTGGACTCCTGTCCCAATACGTCAATAGGAGAAGTTGAAGAGATCTCATGTGAAACTGTGCAAACGGCACCGCCTTGAAGGAGGACACCATCAGACCCACCAGTTTCATCCCGTCGGATAGAGGGACAAGGACTGTCCAGAAGAAGAAGGATCAGGTCCTGAATCCCCTGCACCTTGGCCTGGGGCAGAAACACTCTGGCCAGACTGGTATCCAGAGTCATGCCCAGAAATGAAATCACTCGAGACGGGGAGAGAGAAGACTTGGTGTGGTTGATCACCCACCCGAACCTCTCCAGGGTCGACACCACCTGGTGGGTGTCCAGTTCCGCCTGCTGAAGGGAAGAAGCTGAAATCAACAGATCGTCCAGATAAGGCACAATACGAATGCCCTGCGATCTGAGCAGAGCCATTACGCCCGCCAAAACCTTGGTGAACACCCTCGGTGCCGAGGTCAGACCGAAGGGAAGAGCTACGAATTGATAATGTTGATCCTCTATCGCAAACCGGAGGAATCTCTGATGCGCCTGAAAGATCGGAACATGCAGATATGCATCCTTGATGTCTATGGATGTCATGAAATCCCCCTGGTGAAGGGAAATGATAGCGGAGCGCAGAGTCTCCATGCAGAACTTTTTGGCTCTGATAAACCTGTTTAGAACCTTGAGATCTAGAATGGGTCTCACCGAACCCTCCTTTTTGGGTACCGTGAAAAGGTTGGAGTAGTAACCCCTGCCTCTCTCCGACTGAGGCACCGGGCAAATATCTCCCATGTCCAGAAGGTTTCTTACCGCTAACAGGAGCCCCTGTGCAGCCTGATGGTCCGAGGGCACCCGAGACCTTAAGAACCTTGGAGGCGGCCAGTACTCGAACTCCAGTTTGTACCCGGACAAGACCACTTCCAGGATTCAATTGTCTGTGGCCTCCCGGGCCCAGACCTGGAAGAAGAGCCGCAGCCATCCCCCCACCCGTTCGGGTGAGGGCGCCCCTTCATTGCTGAGCCGGCTTACCGGCGGGCTTAGGCTTGGGACCCCTGGCAGCCGTCGGGCGCGCCCGACCTCTGCCCCTATTCCAGGACGAGCCCCTGACACCAGAGACGGGTAGACCCCTAACCAATCTGGCTCCACGAAAGGAAGGGGCGAAGGAACCAGCCCCCCGAAAGGGACGGCGCTGCTTCTTCCACTGAGGTAACCTACCTCCCTTAGCAACAGCATCCAATTTATCTCCGAACAGCCGCGTACCCATGAAAGGAAGAGCCGTAAGAGACTTCTTGGCCCCAAAATCCGCCGTCCACTGACGCAGCCAGACCAATCTGCGCATGGCCACCAATAATGCCGAAGTCCTGCTACACATGACAATAGAATCTTCCATAGCAGACAAAACAAAATCCATGAACAATTCACACCTCTTAAGAGTAGTGAACTCAGCGCTATCCGGATCAAACTGACCATCATTCAGCCAGTCCCTGATCAGGGACCTGGTAGCAAGCGACACTAGAGCAGAAGAACAAGCCAGCCGCAGGGCCAATCCCACACTGGCAAACGCATAACAAGCCATCTGATCAAGGCACTTATCCACGCTATCCTTAAGGGAGGTAGCGTCAGGGGTGTTAAGCACAGAAGAATTGGTCAAGCCCAAAACAGGCGCATCGACCTCGGGAGGAGAGGACCATCGCTTGACCGCCTCCACCGGGAAAGGATACTTGTCCCATCCCTGGGGAGCACCAGGAAGCCGGCAGGACCTCTCCCATTCTTTCTGGATCAGTGCGTCAAAATGATCCTGCGTAGCGAATTCTAGTCGGGGCTTGCGGACCCCAAAAAATTCCCCCTTCTTTAGGGGAGGCGCCTCCGGGGGATCAATATCCAAGACCTTCAACATATGTGACAAAACAGCAGAGTCGTCGTCCGCGTCCCACACGGGCTGTGCCGACGACAAATGTCTCTTTTTAGCTTGGGCCTTCTTGCCCACCATGCTACCAATAAAGTTTTCAATGCTGGCCAATCTGGCACCAATATCCGACTGTGACTCCCCGCTGGCACCAATGTCACTCGGGGTATGGATCAAGTGGGGATGGTAGGCGATTAAGCAGGAGGAGCCGACCCAGAAGGCTGGGACCCAGACTTCCGCGTTATGGCCTTATGAACGCATGGAGTGCAGATCGGTACATCCTCTCCCGTAAGGGATGCCCCACACCCCACACATGGGCGGGCTTGCCCCAAGGTGAGCCCGAGCCCAGTATCCTGCGGAGCCTCCATATGGTGATTTTTTAGTGGTCAGTCGCAAGACCGCAGGGAATTATGCTTAAACAACCCGGGATGCCCCTTAAATGTCCCGGTGGGAGGATTGGAGGAGATCAATTTTAAACTAGGGACCCCAGGACCAGGAGGAACCCCTTAATATGCACAATATGAAGCAATCTGCAACACACAATAGGCATATCAGTTACTAATAATAGCATCTGAACATATATACAGATATATACAGATAAAAATTGTCAAATACACACACACTAGGGGCCCACCCCACCAGAGAGTGACCCCCAATACAAGGAAAAAACGTCCAACAGGCCCTTACCTGACCCCTAAGAGCAGATACAACCACGCAGGAAGCACCAAAATGGCCCCTGGCCTTGAGGTAACCGGACCCAGGAAGAAGGGGGGCGTGCCAGCGCCGAAGGCGCGATTTCCAGGCCACGCCCCCCTCCCTGCAGCGCGGATCTGGCCGGAGGAAGGTCCTGCAAAAAATGCGCCGACGAGTGGGCGGGGCTACAGCGGCCGCGTCGAGCTCCCGGCCCCGCCCGCTGACAGGGAGCCATCTTGCAACCGATTCATCAGGGATTACTGCCAGGCGGACCACACAAGCACATATACCCAGTGTGAAGCACCCAACAGACACACACACCATAAAAATCCATAAAATAATAATTATAAATAAATGCAAGGAGAGGCCAGTTAAGACACCCCAGCCCCCCCCCTCCCCCCGAGGGAGTAAGGGACCCGGAGGGAAAAGGGAAAACACGGCCAGTAATAAGGCCGCATGCTAGCAGGGACGAGGGCATCCCGTACCAGGATCACCACAACCTGGTTGTACCGCCTGCCCCATAATGAGGTCTCGCGGTGGAGCACGGCTCCTACTGCACCCACAGGGTGCTCCTACCCTTGCCAGGGCCCGCAGCCTAAGCTGGGAGGTTCAACAGGGTAAATTTAGAATGAGTCCTTGCAGCAATAGGGACAAAAAAGGGGCCGGGCGCGAGCCCGGCTTACCTGCAAGTAAGAGAAGCTTCATCTTCTGTCTTTCTCGCTCCCTGCAGAGAAAACAACTGGGGAATTGGTGGGAGGTCCCAGGTAGTTATGGACCGGGAGGGGCTTCTTTTTTTGCATTCATCTCTGCAGAAGTTGGCCCTCTACTGGAGAATAACCCGACTGTCAATACTTATTGCAGTGGAGTGTATGTCACACTTGGAATATAATATATATATATATATATATATATATATATATATATATATATATATATAAAGATATATTGTTTATACCCTATAAATAAAGGAAAAAACGGGACAAGGACTAGCGCTGTCCCCTGACCGAAAGGGGGACATGCTGAGTAAAGTACACAAAAAGGGGGGAGCCCGGGAGGGCACTCACATGTCCAGCAAGATGGCTACCACCGCTATCCGGCCATAGTAGAAGAGTGAGAAGGGAGAAGAAGGGGCGGGCAGCGCGGATCGCGCGCCGCGCCTGGCCCCGATCCTCCCCCACCCTCACAACCAGCAGCGCGGTTACCAGCCGTGGGCTGGGCTCCGCAATTGGCTCCAATAGAAGGGGGAGCGGGCCGCGGCAACACGCGTAGCGCCCGGCCCCGCCCCCTTAACACCGCGGCCTGAGGGGAAGAAGCGCCCCTCAGGAGAGCAAAAAAACGTAAAGCACAAGCACACTACACACACATACACACACTCTGTAATAAAAGGAAAGGTCCACCCCCCCGACTGGGCTTAATGTATAAAGGTCCGGGCAGAAATAGGGCAAAAAATGGCCGGGCGTAAGCCCGGCTTACCTGCAAGAAAGAGAAACAGACATCTTCTGACTTGCTCGCCGTCCTGCAGAGAAGGAACTGGGAATTTGTGGGAGGTCCCAGGTATTTATGGACCGGGAGGGGCTTCTTTTTTGCTTTCATCTCTGCAGTTCGCCCTCTACTGGACCATAACCCATATGTCATGAATAGTGGAAGCGGGATGTGTGACATACTTGGAATAAACAACCACTAAGGGAGAAGGAAACAGCCCCCCCCCCTCTATTGCGGGAAAGGGAGTAATGGAAGGGGGGGTCCCCAACTACAGGAGTAGAAACGGGGGAAAATGGACAGGGCATCCCAAACCAGGGTCACCAACCTGGTATCCGCCTAGCCTCTATTATGGGGTCTCACGGAGGAGCATGGCTCCTAGCAGTACACCTGCTAAGGTGTAACCTACCCTCGCCCGGACCTACAGCCAAGGCTGGGAGGCATAGGGGTTTTAAAGTAACTCAGGTCCGGGCAGAAATAGGGACAAAGTTGGCCGGGTGTGAACCCTGCTTACCTGTAAGGAAGGAGACAGCCATCCTCTGACTTGCTCGCCGTCTGCAGAGACGATTACTGGGGAATGTGTGGGAGGTCCCAGGTATTTATGGACTGGGAGGGGCTTCTTTTTTTCTAGTCATCTCTGCAGAAGTTCGCCCTCTACTGGACTATAACCCACGCGTTATTAATCATTCCGAAGCAGTGTGTGAGACATACTTGGAATAATAAATCCAAGCACAACATTTGAAGTCCACTCCAACTGCAAGAATGAAGCTGGATTGCAGAGAGCAGCCAGAAGTATATAGAGCCCGGGAAGAACCACACCTTTTATCTTGCAGTCCCCGCCCTTCGGACGAGAGTTAACCCATTCATATCTGATTCACTGATGCCTTGGAGTGGAATATGAGAGAAAATACAATTCTGTGAGATACTCACCTGTAGAATTGGTATTATAAGTATACAGTATGTCCTGCTCCAAATATAATACTTACACTTGGGTTATCCTCCGCCAGATGGCGCTGTACTGCAGAGACATGGAAAAAACAGGCTCCTCCCGGCCCTTCAAATACCCAGGGACCTCACACGAATCCCCAGCATTGAAAAGCAGTGAACAAGAAGCCGGGAGAATTAAACCACCCAGAACTGGTAATGATAACAATGATAACAATCACCATACAGGGGATCCAGAATAATGCAACAACAGGGCGGGGTGGAGCAGGACGTACTGTATACTTATAATACCAATTATACAGGTGAGTATCTCACAGAATTGTATTATTCTTAGTATACAGTACGTCCTGCTCCAGATATAATACTTACACTTGGGACATCCAATAGCAGTGTCCATAAAGTAGGGTGGGATCCCCCAACAAGAGGTGACAACAGGCAGTTTAAACTACTGCCGCTTGCAAAACCTTGCGGCCAAAAACAGCATCAGCTGAGGCCCTAACATCAACCTTGTAAAACTTTGAAAAGGTATGAACAGAAGACCAAGTAGCGGCCTTGCTAACTTGTTCAACAGAAGCCTGGTGCTGGAAAGCCCAAGAGGCACCAATAGCACGAGTGGAATGAGCAGTAAGGCAGAAGGGAGGATTCTTCCCCTTAGCAGAATAGGCCTGAATCACAGCCTGATGAATCCATTTGCTAATAGTAGACTTGGCAGGAGCCAAGCCCTTCCTAGGACCAGAAGGGACCCCAAAAAAGAGCATCAGTCTTCCTGAAGGGCGCAGTGACTACCAGGTAGTACTTCAGACACCTTACCACATCCAATGAATGCAAAACCCTTTCCTTAGCGTTGCTAAGATTAGGACACAATGAAGGAAGGACAATATCCTGATTCAAATGAAAGGCAGACACCACCTTTGGCAGAAAATCTGGCTTAAAGCGGAACACCACCTTGTCCTGGTGTCTCTCGTAGTACGGGGGCTGAATAGACAGAGCCGCCAGCTCAGACACGCGCCTGACCGAAGTAATAGCCACCAGAAAAACAACTTTGAGGGTAAGTACAGCCAGAGCAGCATCCTGAATAGGCTCAAAGGGAGCACCCTGCAAGGCAGACAAAACCAGGTTCAAGTCCCAAACAGGGACCGTAGGCTTACTGAAAGAAGGTCTTAACTAAGGAATGCTGTGGAAAAGACCTCTGAAAGAAGACAGACAGGACAGAAACCTGACCCTTCAGAGTACTGAGTTTTAAACCCAACTCCAATCCATGTTGTAAAAACTCCAGAATTCTAGGGATTAAGAATTCCCTGCAGGGGAGAGACCTAGACTCACACCAGTCAATGTATGAACACCATAGCCTATAATCGATGGCAGAAGTAGTTTTCTTCCTAGCCTGTACCATGGTATCCACCACTGAGGCAGACAAGCCTTTCTTCATCAAGATGGAGGTTTCAGCAGCCAAGCCGTCAAAGCCAGAGTTTGTAAACTGGGATGGCGTAGGGAGCCCTGAGTGAGATCTGGCTCCTCCGGCAGGACGTACTGGTCTACTGCCATTTGTACCACATCTGCGAACCACACTCTTCTTGGCCACCTCGGGGCCACCAGAATCACTGGCACCCTTTCCAGGGCAATCTTGCGCAGAACCCTGCCCAGCAGGGGAAACGGGGGGGGGGGGGGGGGGGGAAGGCATACAGAAGCCGGAATTTCTTCCAAGACAGTGACAGAGCATCCGTGGCCAAGGCCAGAGGATCATGCGACAGGGAGACAAAGGCCGGGAGCTTGTGATTGTGACGGGATGCAAACAGATCCACATCCGGTAGGCCCCACCGGTAACACAGGGACTGGAATACCCTGTTGCAGAGGGACCACTCCCCCTGACGGGAAGTCCCCCTGCTCAGAGAGTCTGCTAGAAGATCCTCTACCCCCGGGATATAAACAGCCGAGATGCATTGAACATTGGCCTCCGCCCATGTCAGAATCCGAGACACTTCCTGGAGGGCACCTTGCTCCGGGTCCCTCCCTGATGGTTGATGTAGGCAACCGCTGTCCTGTTGTCTGAGCGCACCTGCACAGACAGACCCTGCAGGTGATCGGTCAACTGTTCCAAAACCAACCTGACCGCCCGTAGTTCCAGAATGTTGATGGGTAAATGGGCCTCCTGAGGGCCCCACCTCCCCTGGAACCTCAGGGATTTCCAGAATCCCCCCCAACCTGACAGACTAGCATCCGTGGTGACCGTCTCCCAGGAGGGGGCTAGAAAGGACCTGCCCTTTAGCAAGTTCTTGTGGTCCAGCCACCACGAGAGGGACCTTCTGACCAATGGGGGAAGCACACAAACCCCGTCCAAGGACGCGGTGTCCTTGTCCCATACTGATAGGAGGTGAAGCTGCAGAGGCTTCGAATGGAACTGAGCAAAGGGCACCGCCTCGAAGCTCGCCACCATCAGGCCCACCAGCCGCATTCCCTGTCTGAGGGAGAGCTGGGGGCACGAGAGCAGGGACCGCACCTGCGTAGTCAGACCTTCCACCTTCTGTTGGGGAAGGAATATTCGTGACTGAACCGTATCCAGAATCATCCCCAGGAATGGGGTCACCGGTGAAGGGGACAGGGAGGACTTGGGATGATTGATCACCCAGCCGAAGGACTCCAAGGTGGACACCACCAGCTGAGTGTCCAGCTCCGCCTGCTGTAGAGGCCATGAGGCGATGAGAATGTCGTCCAGGTAGGGCAGCACTCGAATGCCCCCTGACCTTAGCAAGGACATCACACCCCCCAATACCTTGGTGAACACTCTGGGAGCTGAAGAGCCACAAATTGGTAGTGTTGATCTTTCAACTCAAACCTGAGAAACCTTTGATGCCCGGGGAACACAGGGATGTGAAGGTAAGCATCTTTGATGTCCACAGACGTCATAAAATCCCCTGGTCGTAGAGAGCCAACGGCCGAGCGAAGGGTTTCCATGTGAAAGCGCTTGCTCTTGACAAATTTGTTGAGGATCTTTAAATCCAGAATGGGCCTGACTGACCCGTCTCTTTTGGGTACTGTGAAAAGGTTGGAGTAGAAACCTTCTCCCAATTCTCTCAAGGGAACTTTGCAAATAACTCCCAGTTCCAGAAGTCCTTGTACTGCATGCATCAGGACCTGAGCTGACACCGGGTCCTGGGGTATCCGGGACCTGATGAATCTTGAGGGGGGCCGCAAAGCAAACTATCTTGTAGCCGGAGGTAACTACCTCCTGAATCCACCGGTCTGAGACTTGACGCCTCCAGACGTGCGCGAAGTGCTGTAGTCGTCCCCCCACCCTGGCGGGCGAGGGCGCCCCATCACACCTGAGGGGTCTTGGGAGGGGGGTTTGGATTTGGTCCCCCAGGAGGAGCCAGGGCGTCGCCCCCTGCTCCTATGCCAGGAGTCTGTGCGAGCCCCCGCGAAGGACAACCCTTTACCCCGCTTAGCGCCTCTGTAGGGGGCCCTGGTTGCGAAAGGGCCGAGGCTGCCGCCTGCGCTGTGATAACTTACCTCCTTTAGCAAAGAGGTCTAGGCGATCCCCAAACAGGCGTAGTCCCTTGAAAGGGAGCCCAGTAAGGGCTCTCTTAGCAGCATTGTCGGCCGCCCACTGTCTCAGCCATACCGCGCGGCGTATAGCCACCGCCAAGGCGGAAGATCTGGCACACAGCCTAATAGCATCGTCCGATGCAGACAGGATAAAGTTCACAAATACATCACAGTTAGACAGTGCATTAATAGTATCAGCAGGCAACTCGTCTGGGCCGTCAAGTGCATTCCTGACCATGGCCCTGAGCACCACGGCAGTAATGGCCAGAGCGCAGACTGGACGCAGTGCCGCCCCTCCAAACGCAAAGGCATGGCACTGCAATTGGTCAATGCGCTGGTCCTCAGAATCCCGCAGTGTAGTAGTGTCGGGAGAGCGCATAATAGAGGTGTTAGCCCTAGAATAGGAGCATCGACCTCGGGGGGCGATGACCAGCACTTGACCATGTCAGCAGGAAATGAATACTTCCTGTCCAGACTCTTAGGGATCCCGGGAAGTCTACTGGGATGTTCCCACTCCTTAAGCACGAGGTTATTGAAATGGGTCTGCTCAGGAAATTCCAATCGAGCCTTAGCAGTATGAAATAGCTCACCCCTTTGCCTGGGAGCCGCAACAGGGGGAGAGATGGACAAAACCTCAAAAATCTGAAGCAATAGCTTATCAGTATCATCCGAGGTCCAGTGATCAGAACCAGAATCGTCATGACCCCTAGACTTCTCATCAGATGACTCTGAGTCAGAGATCAGCTCCCTTTCGTCCGAAAGGGTATGGTCATATAGATGAGTAAACTCATCAGACTCCGCAGGAAATGGAGCAGAGTCAGGGACAATGTGCCGCTTTTTTGCGGTAGCCTTGCGTGCTAGAGTACTAGCAAGCAATTTTTCAACACTGGCCAGTCTAGTAGCCACATCAGGATGAGAATCCCCGCTTGTATTGGGGGTTAGACTCAGGCTTGGTGGGGTAGGTGAAGTGAGGTGAGGTGCAGTACCAGTAACGCCTGCTGTGCACAAGGGACGCAGACCCGAGCATTGTCACCGTTGATAGATGAGACCCCACAAGCTACACACAGCCGGGCTTGTCCCGAGGGAACCCCGTTCACAATATCCTGGGATGCCTCCATATGGTGATTAATGGGCACAATATGCCAGTAGGGATTGACGCTATAAGCTACCTTGGATGCCCCAAAGACCCGCAGGGAAGTGGGAGTAATTATACTAGGTCCAACTGAGAAATACACCGGGCCGGGAGAAGCCACTGGATTCGACCGTCTGAAAGACATAATGGGAATAGGGATGTCAGAGCCATGCACAGTAAGACAAATGAAAATCGCCCGCGAGGGCAAGGGAGGAGGAGGAGGACCGTTCCCACGCACGCGGTGAGCATCAAAATGGCACCAAGCGGACCTCGAAGGGCGGGCCAGAGCGGGCTGTGGCGCGGAGCGCGCCAAGCCAGGTCTCCGCCCCCTCGAAGCTCTGAAAACAGTCAGCGCAGACAGTAGAGTGAATGACACACTATAGAAGCCAAAAATGGGGATTACTTCCCGATGCGCCCGACAACAATACCAATAAAGACACTGCAGTGTCTGAGGCGCCGCCGCCGCCTGTTCACGCGCCCGTCAGTAAGGGCAGATAATCGCCCGGCGGATAGACAATTGAAGAACAACAGCGCGCCTCTGACACCAGGTGTATGAGTCAAGGACAATACTAAGGCCATAAAGTGTACTGAATACACAAGACCACCACACACACACACACCCTTTCTTTCCCCCCAAACTACGGGGGGGAACGAGGGAGAATGGCGACCCTTTGAACAGGGTCCGCCGCTACACGGGGTATGGGGCAATAGTGTGGGAGGGGCATCCACAAGAGGCTCACCATTAGCCTAAACCGCCTACCCTTTGGTGGGGGACTGCGGTGGAGCATAGCTCCATAAGCACGCATGGTGCTGCCTACCTTCACCCGACCAGCGCAGCCCAGGCTGGGAGGCACATCACAGGGAGGACGGGTGGGAGTAGTCCAACAGGGCCGCAGGCTTTAATAGCCCCGCTCACCTGCGAGAGAGTGACACATCATGTCTTCGCAGTCAGCACTGCAGAGAAATCTGGGGATTCGTGGGAGGTCCCTGGGTATTTGAAGGGAAAGGAGGAGCCTGTTTTTTCCATGTCTCTGCAGTACAGTGCCATCTGGCGGAGGATAACCCAAGTGTAAGTATTATATCTGGAACAGGACGTACTGTATACTAAGAATATATGACAGTTGCAGGATACAGGTACTAAATGAGTTTTACACTGTGGGGCATGCAGATTTGGGATGCCCCTTAGTGAAAGGTTTATGGCCCTAAATGCTAAAATACATTTTAAAAAAGCCTATACTTACTGCCTTGGCCCCATGCTTCACTCATCTCAGTTCTTCGTTTAGCACCAGTGCTAAGTGTACGCTCCCCAATCATCTTCTGTGTGTTTACTCCTGTTACCAGTCATAAAGGAACAGGTTTCCTTGTTGTTATCATCCTTTCAGCCCTAGACTACTACTTCCATTGCAGCAAGGCTCCCCTTACTTACTGGCATTTTGACTTCTGGGGCATCCACCACTCTCCTGCAGGCCTGGCTTCTCGGTGATCTCCATATTATAGTATGAAGTGAAGAAAAGGAGCCCATACAGAATAATGAGTGTACTTTGTGCACACACAGTGAGGAACCCAGCACTTAAAGCAATAGTCAACACGGGAGCTTTTCATCAAAATGGCAGTACTAGTCTCGAATCAGTTTGGGAAGTCCTTTCCTTTTACCGTAGGCAAAAATTTAATACTATCTAGCTTCCCCAAAAATAAGCCAGGTCTTATATTGATTCCTTTCCAAAAATAAGTACTAGGGCTGATTTTCAAGGGATCTCTTTTAGCTGGCTGTCAGCTGGCAAGATGGTGGCGGCAGTACAGCAGCTTTAGTACAGTACATACACATAGCTGGCTAGCAGCAGGGTGATTCGGCGGTGTGCCTGGCGTGTTGGTAGGCTGGGGTTGGGCCAGCAAGATTACACATTTCACTCCCAACATGCTTACCTGTGTGACTTAATGTGTCCTCACCCTCCTTTACAGATGCTCCCATCCCTCTGTTGAAGCCTGGCAGCTGGATTATGAATTGTAACAAGGGCCTATTTTCAGGGTAGGGCTTATATTTCATGCAACTGCAAAAAATGCTGAAAAATCGTACAAGGGCTTATTTTTGGGGAAACGGGCTAATTCTCTCCTCAACCAGCCTGCTAATCGCAACTTTCCACAGGCATCAATTGCTATGAATCTAAATATGGAGCCAGTGGGTGACATAACCCCCCTTTTCCTGGGAATCTTCCTCACGACATTGTATATCACATGCATTGCAAAGACGTGACAAAGTACACCACAGGAACGACAATGTAAAATAGTGCAAAACAATAATCTGTTTTATTTGTTCACAGTTAAACACAAGCAAATCGTCTTAAACATTTCTGGGCATCCTGGGGGCGCGCCCCTCCGGCGCAGCCTGCTGTGTCTGCAGCCAGTAGGCCTGCTAGCAGTAGAAGTGGATTCAATATGAATTGAGGCCTGCCGGATAGTGACTAAGAATGGCAAGAAAGTAATACAGGGGACAGAAGGACAAAGAAAGGGGAGGCAGGAAGAAACTAGACTAATAAAGGGCTGTTGGTGCAGCTCTGACAAGGACTTGTCACCCAAACATGGGAAAAAGGATATCAAGAGCACCAATTGCAATTGCCCTGGTGTGCAGGGAAAGAATGAGACACCTGCCCCAAGGAAGGATTGCTTGCAGGTGCTCTATTTGGACCCTTTCTACAGTGCGCTCCTCAAGACCAGAAAAATACAATTCTGTGATTACTCACCTGTAGAATTGGTATTATGAGTATACAGTACGTCCTGCTCCAGATTACTTACACTCGGGTATTACTCCGCCAGACGGCGCTGGACTGCAGAGACATCGAAAATAGGCTCCTCCCGACCCCTCAAATACCCAGGGACCTCCCACAATCCCCAGCATTGAAAAGCAGTTAACGAGAAGCCGGGAGAATTAAAACAAACCCAAACTGGGAACTATAACAATGATAACAATCACCATACAGGGGATCCAAGAAAATGCAAACCAAGGGTGGGGTGGAACAGGACGTACTTTATACTCATAATACCAATTCTACAGGTGAGTAATCACAGAATTGTATTATTCTTAGTATACAGTACGTCCTGCTCCAGATATAGTACTTACACTTGGGACATCCAATAGCAGTGTCCGTAAGTAGGGTGGGATCCCCAACAAAAAGGTGACAGCAGACAGTTTAGACCACTGCCGCCTGCAAAACCTTGCAGCCAAAAACAGCATCAGATGAGGCCCCAACATCAACCTTGTAAAACTTTGAAAAGGTATGAACAGAAGACCAAGTAGCAGCCTTGCAAACTTGTTCAACAGAAGCCTGGTGCTGGAAAGCCCAAGAGGCACCAATAGCACGAGTAGAATGAGCAGTAAGGCGGAAGGGAGGATTCTTCCCCTTAGCAGAATAGGCCTGAAACACAGCCTGACGAATCCATCTGCTAATAGTAGACTTAGCAGGGGCCAAGCCCTTCCTAGGACCAGAAGGGACCACAAAAAGAGCATCAGTCTTCCTGAAAGCTGCAGTGACTACCAGTTAATACTTCAGACACCTGACCACATCCAAGGAATGCAGAACCCTTTCCTTAGCGTTGCTAGGATTAGGATACAGAGAAGGAAGAACAATATCTTGATTCAAATGAAAGGCAGACACCACCTTAGGCAGAAAGTCTGGCTTAAAGCGGAACACCACCTTGTCCTGGTGTCTCTCATAATATGGGGGCTTAATAGACAGAGCCGCCAGCTCAGACACACGCCTAACCGAAGTAATAGCCACCAGAAAGACAACCTTGAGGGTAAGCACAGCCAGAGCAGCATCCTGAATAGGCTCAAAGGGAGCACCCTGCAAGGCAGACAAAACCAAGTTCAAATCCCAAACAGGGACCATAGGCTTACGTGGGGGACGCACATGAGTGACCCCCTGGAAGAAGGTCTTAACCAAGGGATGCTGAGCAAAAGACTTCTGAAAGAAGACAGACAGGGCAGAAACCTGACCCTTCAGAGTACTGAGTTTTAGACCCAACTCCAATCCATGCTGTAAAAACTCCAGAACCCTGGGGACTAAGAACTCCCTACAGGGAAGAGACCTAGACTCACACCAATCAATGTAGGTATGCCATACCCTATAATAGATGGCAGAAGAAGTTTTCTTCCTAGCCTGTACCATGGTATCCACCACCGAGGCAGACAAGCCTTTCTCCATCAAGATGGAGGTTTCAGCAGCCAGGCCGTCAAAGCCAGAGTTTGTAAATTGGGATGGCGTAAGGAGCCCTGAGTGAGCAGATCTGGTGCTTCTGGCAGGACGTACTGGTCTACTGCCATTTGTACCACGTCTGCGAACCACACTCTTCTTGGCCACCTTGGGGCCACCAGAATCACTGGCACCCTTTCCAGAGCAATTTTGCGCAGAACCCTGCCCAGCAGGGGAAACGGAAGGAAGACATACAGGAGCCGAAATTCCTTCCATGACATTGACAGAGCATCCGTGGCCAAGGCCAGAGGATCCTGAGACAGGGAGACAGACCGGGAGCTTGTGATTGTGACGGGATGCGAACAGATCCACATCCGGTAGACCCCAACGGTGACACAGGGACTGGAATACCCTGTTGTAGAGGGACCACTCCCCCTGACAGGAAGTCCCCCTGCTCAGAGTCTGCCAGTAGATTCTCTACCCCGGGGATATGCACGGCCGAAATGCATTGAACATTGGCCTCCGCGAAATGCATTGAACATAATCCGCGACACCTCCTGGAGGGCACCTCTGCTCCGGGTCCCTCCCCGATGGTTGTTGTAGGTAACCGCCGTCCTGTTGTCTGAGCGCATCTGCACAGCCAGACCCTTCAGGTGATTGGTCAACTGCTCCAGTACCAACCTGATCGCCCGTAGTTCCAGAATGTTGATGGGCAGGTGGGCCTCCTGAGAGCCCCACCTCCCCTGGAACCGCAGGGACTTCCAGAACCCCCCCCCCAACCTGACAGACTGGCATCCGTGGTGACCATCTCCCAGGAGGGGGCCAGGAAGGACCTGCCCTGTAGCAGGTTCCTGTGGTCCAGCCACCACGAGAGGGACCCTCGGACCGAGGGGGGAAGCACACAAACCCCGTCCAAAGACGTGGGGTCCTTGTCCCAAACCGACAGAAGGTGAAGCTGCAGAGGCCTCAGATGGAACTGAGCAAAGGGCACTGCCTTCGAAGCTCGCCACCATCAGGCCTACCAGCTGCATTCCCTGCCTGAGGGAGGGCTGGGGGCACGAGAGCAGGAACCTCACCTGCGCAGTCAGAGCTTCCACCTTTTGTTGAGGAAGGAATATCCGTGACTGAACCGTATCCAGAATCATCCCCAGGAATGGGGTCACCGACGAAGGAGACAGAGAGGACTTGGGATGATTGATCACCCAGCTGAAGGACTCCAAGGTGGACACCACCAGCTGAGTGTCCAGTTCTGCCTGCTGCAGGGACCGCGTATGCCCCCTGACCTTATCAGAGACATCACCCCTGCCAGCACCTTGGTGAACACTCTGGGAGCTGAAGTGAGGCCAAATGGTAGGGCCACAAACTGGTAATGTTGATCTTTCAACGCGAATCTGAGAAACCTTTGATGTCCCGGGAACACAGGGATGTGAAGGTAAGCATCTTTGATGTCCACAGACGTCATAAAATTCCCTGGGCGCAGGGAGCCAATGGCCGAGCGCAGGGTTTCCATGCGAAAGCTTCTGTTCTTCACAAATCTGTTGAGGATTTTTAAATCCAGAATGGGCCTGACTGACCCATCTTTTTTGGGCACTGTGAAAAGGTTGGATAAGAACCCCTTGACCAATTCTCTTAAGGGGACCCTGCAAATGACCCCCAGATCCAGAAGACCTTGCACGGCCTGTAGCAAGACCTGAGCTGATCCAGGATCCTGGGGGATCCGGGACCTGATTAATCTTGTGGGGGGGGGGGGGGGGGGTCGCACAGCAAATTCTATCTTGTAACCAGAGGACACTACCTCCTGAATCCACCGGTCTGAGACTTGGCGCCTCCAGACGTGCGCAAAGTGCTGTAGCCGTCCCCCCACCTTGGCGGGCGAGGGCGCCCCATCGTGCCTGAGGGGTCTTGGGAGGGGCTTTGGGTTTGGGCCCCCAGGAGGAGCCTGGACGTCCTCTGCTCCTATGCCAGGAATCTGTGCGAGCCCCTGCGAAGGACACCCCCTTCCCCTGCTTAGCGCCTCGGTAGGGGACTGAAGGGGGGCCCTGGCTCCGAAAGGGCCGAGGCTGCCGCCTGCGCTGGGGTTAACTTGCCTCCTTTAGCAAAGAGGTCTAGGCGGTCCCCAAACAGGCGAAGCCTCTTAAATGGAAGCCCAGTAAGGGCCTTTTTAGCAGCATTGTCAGCAGCCCACTGGCGCAGCCATACCGCGCGGCATATAGACCTGGCACACATCCTAATAGCATCAACCGATGCAGACAGGATAAAGTTAACAAAAACATCATAGGTAGACAGTGCATTAATAGTATCAGGTGGCAAATCGTCTGGACCATCTAGTGCATTCCTGACCATGGCCCTGAGTGCCACCGCAGTAATGGCCAAAGCGCAAACCGGGCGCAGCGCCGCCCCCCCCGAAGGCAAAGGCATGGCATGCCAATTGGTCAATGCGCCGGTCCTCAGAATCCCACAGCGTAGTAGTGTCGGGGGAGTGCATAATGGAGGTGTTAGACAGCCCTAGAATAGGAGCATCGACCTCGGGGGGCGATGACCAGCACTTGACCATATCAGAAGGAAAAGGATACTTCCTGTCCAGACTCTTAGGAATCCCGGGAAGTCTACTGGGATGTTCCCACTCCTTAAGCACAAGGTTATTGAAATGGGTTTGCTCAGGAAATTCTAATCGAGCCTTAGCAGTATGAAATAGCTGACCCCTTTGCCTGGGAGCCGCAACAGGGGGAGAGATGGACAAAACCTCAAATATCTGAACCAGCAGTTTGTCAGTATCATCCGGGGTCCAGTGATCAGAGCCAGAATCATCATGACCCCTTGACTTCTCGTCAGATGACTCTGAGTCGGAGAAGAGCTCCCCTACGTCCGAGGGGGTATGGCCATATAGATGCAGTAACTCGTCAGACTCCGTAGGGAAAAGAGCGGTATCAGGAGCTAAGTGCCGCTTTTTTGCGGTGGCCTTACGCGCTAAGGTATTAGCAAGCAATTTTTCAACACTGGCCAGTCTAGCAGCCACATCAGGATGAGAATCCCCGCTTGTATTGGGGGTTAGACTCAGGCTTGGGGGGGTAGGTGAAGTGAGGCGAGATGCAGGCCCAGCCACCGGAGGGGCGGGAAGTACCATTAGCGCCTGCTGTGCACAAGGGACGCAGACCCGTGCATTGTCACCGCTGATAGGTGAGACCCCACAAGCTACACACAGCCAGGCTTGTCCCGAAGGAACCCCGGTCACAATATCCTGGGATGCCTCCATATGGTGATTAATAGGCTCAATAGGCCAGTAGGGATTGACGCTGAAGCTACCCTGGATGCCCCAATGACCCGCAGGGAAGTGGGAGTAATTATACTAGGCCCAACTGGCAATTACGCTGGGCCGGGAGAAGCCACTGGATTCAACCGTCTGAAAGACATAAGGGGAATAAAGGGTGTCAGAACCATGCACAGTAAGCAAGGAGCATGAAAAATTGCCCGTGAGGGCACTTACAGACCGCGGAAGGAGGGGGACCGATACCATGCACGCGCGACTACCATCAAAATGACGCCAAGCGAACCTCGAAGGGCGGGCCAGAGCTCGTGACGCGGAGCGCACCAAGCCAGGTCCCGCCCCCACGAAGAGCGCGACGCTCTAAGTCAGTAGACAGGGTTGTCATGAGGAGCGAGGTGTATGACGCACTCAGAATAGATGATTTTTGCCAATGATGACGCCGCGGCGTCTGAGGCGCCGCCGCCGCCCGGCGCAGCACAGCCAGATAATTTACCCATCCGTGCTATGAGTGTACGCATGACCAGTGACCAGACACCCTACAACACTTGTGTGTCAAGAGCACTTCAATCATGTCCCAGTCGGGAATCGATGAAGCAAAGAGGCGCGCGGTGGCAGATACACAAATAAGGCTGCGAATCAGCGCGTCTGACACAGAGTATACAAGTCAAATGACATTACTAAAGGCTACTAGCGTGTAATCCAATACACTGAGACCACCTACACCCCCCCCCCTTTCTTTCCCCCCCGGGCTACGGGGGGGGGGGGGGGGGGGGGGGGAACGAGGGAGGATGGCGACCCTTTGCACAGGGCCCACCGCTACACGGGGCATGGGCAATAATGCGGGAGGGGCATCCCTTAGAGGCTCACCATCAGCCTAAACCGCCTACCCTTTGGTGGGGGACTGCGGTGGAGCATGGCTCCATAAGTACGCATGGTGCTGCCTACATTCACCCGACCAGCGCAGCCCAGGCTGGGAGGCACATCACAAGGAGGATGGGTGGGAACAGTCCAACAGGGCCGCAGGCTTTAATAGCCCCGCTCACCTGCGAGAGAGTGATACTTTATGTCTTCGCAGTCAGCACTGCAGAGAAATCTGGGGATTTGTGGGAGGTCCCTGGGTATTTGAGGGCCGGGAGGAGCCTGTTTTGCATGTAGTGCAGCGCCATCTGGCGGAGGATAACCCAAGTGTAAGTACTATATCTGGGGCAGGACGTACTGTATACTAAGAATATACATCATACCAACAGGTCTGAGTGTTGGATGAAAGGAGCGGAAGACCAAGTAGAGGTGGAAAAAGGAGACCGTGAGGTGCCCTCACATTGGATCTGGGAACACAAAGCATGAGCAGATCCCTAATAATAAAATAGAGGGCCATATATTTGCGCAAGGTGCAATCAAGCCCCTTGGGGGGGGGGGGGGTCAATGGACCCACAACTTTGAAAATACAGTAAGAGAGACTTCAGTGCTGATTGGTGGCCAGGTAATTAACAGAAAAGGAGGACCTGCCAGTTCGGTCACTAATGCAAATTTGTCATTTATTGGGTGTATTCAAGAGCGCTTGCTCTATCCAGCAACAAAGTACCAGACATGTAAGTCTCAGTCCTTTTGCCAATATCAATACACAGATAATTTAGGGTCCTTGTGGGTCTGAAACCTATCTGGCACAGTTGTCAGGAGGGTTTATGTACACTTACAAGTTTTTTTTGCTTAGGCAGATCTGAAGTCTTTTTGACATCAGGTCAGCTTTTGCAGAAAACAAGAGGGTTCCCTCTACAAAACGTTAGTTGCCCAAAGGGCACTGCTTAGGCCATTAAAGATGAACTAAAGTCAGACCAGCCAAGGATTACTGCTTCTAAACTGACTTGGATGGCAGAAAATGACAGCCAGTCATAGCCACCAGTAAACATTCAGGTTTGATGTGTAAGCCCACACAGCAAACACAATACGTCACTTGGCATTTGTACGACTGGCAGCCATACAATGAATGAGGACATGGGAAGCATTGACTGACTTTAGTTTCTCTTTAATACATTAACCTGTCACAGCTTGTGCTGCTTTTGATCTACTCAGGCAGAAGCAGGATTCTCCAAGTTCAGACATAGCTGTTCCGATTTGCTTGGAGAACTTTCAGTGCATTTAGGGAGCCATTATGTATCTGCAGAGGCTACCCAAACCCCAACTCCAAGCCACAGGTTATGGATGTATGGATCCCTGTACAAGTGGCTCTATAGCTCTGTCTGAGCATTCATTACTTCACCCATGTGTCTGTGTAGAGATCCACAAAGCACAACCTGTTGGTGGGTCCTGAGGAGAGGGCTGGGGAACACCCATATATAGAATGGATTCAGACTCTACTAGGAAGCAATGTAGTTCCTACAATGCAGCCCAGTGAGTTGGACTGGATCTTAAGTTCAGACAGGAAAGGTCCTCATTATGGTTTTCACCCAGTTTGCCACTTGATGCAATACTTACTGAGTCATTGACCTAATCAGACCCTATGCAAGCTAGAGCCCCACAGACAGCAGCTGAACGAGCAACATGACTGCCATTTGAACAGACGACCCTTTGATTTACCCCCCCCCCACACACTGTACACTGCCAAGAAAACAGCACATTGGATGTGGATATGGTTCTGGAAGGGGGAAGATTTCTGGTTGGGGTGGGATGGGAAGCCCACTGTCACACTGCCCCGGTCTGCAAAGGGTCTAGCCCAACCACTGTTGTGAGCCCCAGATTTCATAGATACAGCACTTCATGGAAAAAAGTTAAGCGTGACAGGGACCAGGAGACAGCTGTGCATTACAGTGCTGAGTGGCTCATACTGAGATGGGAGATGTGGCTGCCATGCGTGTGCACTGCTGTTTCCTGCCCCTCTCGCAGGCAGGGCTCATTTATTGCATGAGGTGGTAGGTTAGTTTAGTATCAGTGTGGGCCTCCCTGAACAGAGCTGCCATGGAGGGTTTAAGTCTGTATTCAATCAGACCCTAGATCAGATTTGCATCTCAGCAAGAGGCTCATCTGCCACCCCTACCATGGCATCTTTCACAGTGTTTGGGGCTCCAGGAATTTCTAACCACTTCTGTATACCATGTATGAGACGGGCCTGCGTTGCTCAGAGAGCATAATGGCCATCTTGGTCTGGACGGTGAGATCACAGAGATGTCGGGGCCCCCACAGAGTGATGGGTGGGGTCTCAAGGGACTTCTCTTGAATGGAGTTGCATCATAAAATTTCTCAGTATTAAAAATCGTTAAAAACATGCTGAATAGTGAGAGGAAGAGCCACTTATTCACCCCCAACTGTAAAAATACAATTCTGTGATTACTCACCTGTAGAATTGGTATTATGAGTATACAGTACATCCTGCTCCAAATACAATACTTACAGTTGGGATATACTCCGCCAGATGGTGCTGGACTGCAGAGACATCGAAAATAGGCTCCTCCCGGCCCCACAAATCCCCAGCATTGAAAAGCAGTTAAGGAGAAGCCGGGAGAATTAAACAATCCAAACTAATCAACTATAACAATGATAACAATCACCATACAGGGGATCCAAGAAAATGCTAACCAAGGGTGGGTTGGAGCAGGACGTACTGTATACTCATAATACCAATTCTACAGGTGAGTAATCACAGAATTGTATTATTCTTAGTATACAGTACATCCTGCCCCAAATCTAATACTTACAGTTGGGACATCCAATAGCAGTGTCCATAAAGTAGGGTGGGATCCCCAAGAAAAATCAGCCGCCGGCAGTTTAAACCACTGCCGCCTGCAGAACCTTTCAGCCAAAAACAGCGTCAGCTGAGGCCCTAACATCAACCTTGTAAAACTTTGAAAAGGTATAAACAGAAGACCAAGTAGCAGCCTTGCAAACTTGTTCAACAGAAGCCTGGTGCTGAAAAGCCCAAGAGGCACCAATAGCACGAGTGGAATGAGCAGTAAGGCGGAAGGGAGGATTCTTCCCCTTAGCAGAGTAGGCCTGAATCACAGCCTGACGAATCCACTTGCTGATAGTAGACTTGGCAGGAGCCAAACCCTTCCTAGGACCAGAAGGGACCACAAAAAGAGCATCAGTTTTCCTGAAAGGTGCAGTAGCCACCAGATAGTACTTCAGACACCTAACCACATCCAAAGAGTGCAAAACTCTCTCCTTAGCATTGCTAGGATTAGGGCACAAAGAAGGAAGAACAATCTCCTGACTCAAATGAAAGGCAGACACTACCTTAGGCAGAAAATCAGGTTTGAAACGAAACACCACCTTGTCCTGGTGCCTCTCATAGTAGGGGGGCTGAATGGACAGCGCCGCCAACTCAGACACACGCCTGACAGAAGTGATAGCCACCAGAAACACAACCTTGAGCGTAAGAATGGCCAAGGCAGCATCCTGCACAGGTTCAAAGGGAGCACCCTGCAAGGCTGACAGAACCAAGTTCAATCCCCAAACAGGCACCATAGGCTTACGTGGGGGACGCACATGAGCGACCCCCTGGAAAAAAAAGTCCTGATCAGAGGGTGCTGAGCAAAGGACTTCTGGAAAAAAATAGCGAGGGCAGAAACCTGACCCTTCAGAGTACTGAGTTGGGGCCCCATCTCCAACCCATGCTGCAGGAACTCCAGAATCCTGGGAATAGAGAACACACGACAGGGAAGAGACTTAGACTCACACCAGTCAATGTAGGCACGCCAAACCCTGTAATAAATGGAAGAGGAAGACTTCTTCCTAGCTTTAATCAAAGTATCCACAACTGAGGAAGACAGCCCCTTCTCCATTAAGATGGAGGTTTCAGCAGCCAAGCCGTCAAAGCCAGAGTTTGTAAATTGGGATGGCATAGTGAGCCCTGAGTGATCAGATCTGGCACCAAGGGCAGAGCGTACTGATCTACTGCCAGCTGTACCACGGCTGCGAACAATACTCTTCTTGGCCACCTGGGGGCCACAAGAATTGCTGGCACCCCTTCCAGAGCAATCTTGCGCAGAACCCTGCCCAGCAGGGGAATTGGAGGGAAGACCTACAGGAACTGAAAGTCCTTCCATGACATTGCTAGCGCATCCGAGGTCAGGGCCAGAGGATCCCTGGACAGAGAGACAAAAGCTGGAAGCTTGTGATTGTGGCGGGACACAAACAGATCCACATCTGGCTGGCCCCAACAGTGACACAGAGATTGAAACACCCTGCTGCATAGGGACCATTCTCCCTGGTGAGAGGTCCCCCTGCTCAGAGAGTCCGCCAGGTGATTTTCCACCCCCGGGATGTACACAGCTGAAATGCAGGGGACATTGGCCTCCGCCCAAGTCAGGATCAGAGACGCTTCCTGGAGGGCCCCCTTGCTCTGGGTCCCTCCATGATGATTGATGTAGGCAACTGCCATCTGGTTGTCTGAGCGCACCTGAACAGGCAAGCCCTGAAGATGAGTAGTCAAGCGAGCCAGAACTAACCTGATCGCTCGCAGCTCCAAGACATTGATAGGTGTGTGGGCCTCCTGAGGGCACCCGCGGGGACTTCAAGAAACCCCCAACCTGACAAACTGGCATCTGTGGTGATCGTCTCCCAGGAAGGGGCAAGAAAGGATCTGCCCCCCAACAGGTTCCTTGAGTCCATCCATCACAAGAGGGACCTCCTGACCAGGGGGGGAGAGCACGCAGACCCTGTCTAGGGACGCTGGGTCCTTGTCCCATACAGACAATAGGTGAAGTTGCAGAGGCCTCAATTGGAACTGAGCATAAGGGACCGCTTCGAAGCACGCCACCATCAGGCCCACCAGCTGCATCCCCTGCCTGATGGAGGGATGGGGACAAGCTAGGAAGGACTGAGCCTGTGCAATCAGACTGTCCACCTTCTGCTGAGGAAGGAAGATCCTTGCCTGAACTGTATCCAGATTCATTCCTAGGAATGGAGTTACCAAGGAAGGGGACAGTGGGGACTTGGGGTGGTTGATCACCCATCCAAAGGACTCCAGAGTGGACACCACCAGCAGTCCAGGATGGGCCTGACAGAACCATCCTTTTTGGGTACTGTGAATAAGTTGGAATAAAAGCCCTTGCCTTTTTCTCTTAAAGGGACCTGGCAGATGACCCCCAGCTCCAGGAGGCCTTGCACTGCTTGCACTAGCTCCTGAGCTGACACAGGGTCCTGAGGAATCCGGGATCTGATGAATCTTGGAGGGGGATCGGCAGCAAACTCCAACTTGTATCCGGAGGACACAACCTCCTGAATCCACCGGTCTGAGACATGAAGCCTCCAGACGTGAGCGAAGTGCTGCAGCCGTCCCCCCACCCGGATGGGTGAGGGCGCCCCATCATGCCTGAGGGGGCTTGGGAGAGGATTTCGCTTTGGGAACCCAGTAGAAGCCAGGACGTCCACGTCCTCTGCCTCTACCCCAGAAATCTCCCCGGGCCCAGGGAAAGAAACCCCCCTTCCCTGTCTTGCACCACGGTAAGGGGAGGAGAAGGAACCCCGACCCCGAAAGGGCCGAGGTTGCCGCCTGCGCTGGGGTAACCTGCCTCCCTTAGCAAAAAGGTCCAGGCGGTCTCCAAACAGACACAGTCCTTTAAAGGGAAACACAGTGAGGGCCTTCTTGGCAGCGTTGTCAGCAGACCACTGGCGCAGCCAAACCGAGCGGCGTATAGCCACCACGAGGGCAGAAGTTCTGGCACACATTCTGATGGTGTAATCCAATGCTGATAGGACAAAATTTACAAAAACATCACAACTGGAGAGTGCATTAAACACCTCACAAGGCAAATCATCAGGGGCACTATCAAGCATATTTCTGATAAGGGTTCTAGTGGCCACAGCAGTAATGAGGCACAGAACGGGCGCAGCGCCGTCCCCGCACATGCAAAGGCGTGGGATGCCAGCTGATCAATACGCCGGTCTTCGGCATCCCGCAAAGTAGTAGAATCAGGGGAATGCATGACAGAGGTGTTAGATAGCCCTAGGACCGGGGCATCCACCTCGGGGGGGGATGACCAACATTTAACCACCTCAGCAGGAAAGGGATACCTCCTATCCCAACTCTTTGGAACCCCGGGAAGTTTACTGGGGCGCTCCCATTCCTTGAGCACAAGGTTATGGAAATGTGCCTGCTCTGGAAATTCCAAACGTGATCTTGCTGTATGGAAAAGCCCCCCTCTTTGCCTGGGAGCCTCAACAGGGAGAGAGATAGACAGAACCTCAAAAATCTGGGTCAATAATCTGTCAGTGTCATCCGGGGCCCCGGGGTCAGAGCCAGAATCGTCATGACCCCTTGGTCTCTCATCAGATGAGCCTGAATCAGAAAAGCGCTCCCCTTCATCAGACGGGGTATAGCCACACAGATTCCAAAACTCCTCAGTTCCCATAGGGAAAACAGCAACATTAGGCGTCAAGTGCCACTTCTTAGCAGGGGCCTTACGTGCTAAAGACTTCGCAATAATCTGTTCAACAGTAGCCAGTCTAGAAGACACATCAGGCTGAGAATCCCCACTAGTATGCAACTCAGCAGGAGTGAGATTTAAGCTTGGGAGAGTAGGTGAAGTGAAACGAGGTGCAGCCACTGGCAGGCCAGATTGCAATGCAAGCACCTGCTCAGCACAGGGTACACAGACCCGCGCCTTGTCAGCGTCAGCATGAGGCTGCCCACGTGCTACACGCAGCCGGTCTTGTCCCAAAGGGACCCCGGTAACATTATCCTAGGATGACTCCATATGGCGATTATAGCGGCGATATACGCCGATAGGGAATAACGCTATATAGCAACCCTGGATGCCCCAATAACCCGCTAGGAACGTGGGAGTATAATTTTTACAAGGCCTACAAGTAATATACTAAAAACAGGGCCGGGAGAAGCCAAGAAGGGTTTGTCCCGCCCGAAAGACATAAGCAGACAAGACCTTAAGTACATCGTAACAAAAGTGAAGCAGATAAAGCCGCCCGCGAGGGCACTTACGGACCGTGGTAGGTAGGAGTCAGTCGCGCATAGGCTAACCAAGCAGAAAAGATGGCGTCGGTATACCTTGAGGGACGGGCCAGTAATAGCGATGACGCGGAACGCGCCAAAGACGGGCCCCGCCCCCCCCCGAAGAGTGCGAAGCCAGAAAGGTCAACAGCCAATGATGGCGCACCAGCGCCTGAGGTAATGCCGCCGCCAAGCGCGGAACCAAGTCAGCGCGCGGTGGCGGTAAATTTAAAAGCAATAAAGACAAGTCAGCGCGGCGGCTGACACAAGAATAAAGACGTGAAAAGCGAAAGCACAGACTGCATAACATACATATCTATACACATACACACACCCCCCCCTCTTTTCCCCTGAAGACTACAAGGAGGATGAGGGAGGACGGCGGCCACTTAAATAGGGCCCACCGATAGGCAGGGGCAATAGTGCGGGAGGGCATCCCATAGAGGCTCACCATAAGCCTGAACAGCCTACCCTTTGGTGGGGGATTGCGGTGGAGCAGCGCTCCTAAGCACCAACGGCAGTGCTGCCTACCTTCACCCGACCAGCGCAGTCAAGGCTGGGAGGCATATTACTAGTGGAACGGGTGGGAATAGTCCTACAGGGCCGCAGTTTAATAACCCCGCTCACCTGCGAGTAGAGAGCCAATTTCTCGTCCTTCGCAGCCAGACTGCAGAGAAATTCTGGGGATTTGTGGGAGGTCCCTGGGTATTTGAGGGGCTGGGAGGAGCCTATTTTCGATGTCTCTGCAGTCCAGCGCCATCTGGCGGAGTATATCCCAACTGTAAGTATTAGATTTGGAGCAGGACGTACTGTATACTAGGAATACAAATCCTGCCACAATAAAATCCAGGGGTGACAGTTTTTTAAGTGTACCGTTCCACTTTTACAGGGGTTAACCGGTAATTCTGATAGCTGAAGTTGGACGATCAGCTGCGGTGGTCAATCCGTTGAACCAGTCTAAATGTCTGCTCAAAACACTGCAAGATGGGTAAAATCACCGCCACACATTGCAATGAGCAGTTATTCCAGCACAGGATAGCTTGGGAAAGCAGAATGGTATGTTAAAAACCTGTCACTTTAAAATATATTTTCATAAAAAAAAGCAGGCTTGTCTGGAATTTGGGTGTACAACTAAACCCTTCTTTTGTTACATAGCATACTTAGATTTTTATTATTGGATCATTTTTTCGCAACAGCGCACATTTTGGCTAGGAGCACCTATTGCAGGCAACACCACCACTTCCTATCTGTAAAGCAGAATAGGGTCTGGATTAGGAATAGGGTCCCATTGATCATGTCTATAAAGCTGCAAAATGCATGCTGGAACGGGGCAGGTGAGTGGCCAGTGGTTTCACTATCCAAAACACTGAGGCATTCTGTATGTTGGGGGCATCTAGCAAGCACAGAATGTGTGTGTGCCAGAAACCTGGAGCAAAGTGTTTAATATCCCCCTAAACTCCAGATTTACAGGATGAAAAGCTGAACCTCACCAGTTGCCATGGGCAACGGACACTTGCCTTACCTCCCTATATAACACATACAATAGCTCCCCAATGTCCTCAATTGATTCTGCACAGAGCATAGTGTTGCAATCAAGAGCTTTTCTGTTCTGTCAAAGTGCAAAAATCTACATAAAACTAAGCATATGGACTTATCCCCTTCTCTGCCCTAACATAAAACAATGACGTGATTGGAGAACCTAAATGCAGGCTAGGTTTGTTCTATGAAATCTAGACATTTTGAGAAAATGGGTCAGGGTGAAATTTTGGTTGTAGGTTTAAATCACTCACTGGCTTGTTATATTTTCCTATTCAATTGCTACAGTAATGTCACAGCTAGGGCATATAACCAGGATCTGACCACTGTGCTTTACACAACCTTCTGTATAACCCCCCAATATATGTCTGGACAAAGCAGGCTTGATCACAACAAGTCCTGCGGGCTGAGCCGGTCTGCTTTTGTGCTGACAGACATGCCACCGTGGATTGGCTCTACTGATATGCTGTAAACAGTTCCCCTGTTCCCCAGTGCCCCGTCACCCTCATTTACAGAACACACATGCTCTCTGGGAAAGAGTTAGCAGGATGAAAGGCCAGTATTGTTTTAGTTTTGTCTAAATTTGTCTATTTGTACTATCCAGGCATAAACAAAATAATAAATATATACTCCCATTGTTGTCCCCTACAGGTGATTCTGTCCTTTTCCAATGTGATAAAACTTAATAGAAGCCATGATAGAGTCTTCAGCCATCCAGAGCCAGCCTCCACTTATCACTAAGCTTCAGATGAATGCATGCCTCCTCCATGACTGTGAGGTCACTGGCTTAAATACAAACTCACCAATATGGTGGACTTGACCTGCAATAATGCCAGTACACCACAACAGCATTTGAATAAAAGGAGACCAAAATCAGACCTGGAGTCCAAAAGAATATTGAAACCCCTCTAAAGGGGGCACACCAATTCAGTAGCCTGCTGGATGAGGAGAGCTTTAGGATTGAGCTCTGCTAATTGTTGATATGATCACCACGGGATGCGGTGACTAGGTGAGTTTTACACTATGGAGCTCATCCCAATTTCAGGATGATGTCTAGGGAAAAATTTCACCCAGACCTACACTATTTTAAACTCTGGTTCCTGTTTTGGTCATCCAGGCAAAAAGTAAAAAACCTAGATAGTGACCTACTATGCAGATGTAATGTCCAATTATCTGAAACCTACTTGATTCAGAGATCGGGTCCTGCGAGCACCTGGGGGTTAATTTACAGGCAAATTGGTGGATGAGACTCCACCCTCCACTTCTGTCACAGTGTCTGGAGCGTGACACTATATTCACTTTAAGAGGGGGACAAGCCAGGCAAGTCCCTCTGTAGAAAAAAGAGTGGGTACCAGAATTCAGCTAGGCTTATTCTTAGAAATCTCTAGGCTTCTGTACACCAGACTCTGCCCCTGATGCAAGGAACAGGAGATTAACATTTGTGTTTTTATTTTTGGTCCGGCAGTGAAATGGCTTAACTAAACTTTTTGTCTCATTGTAGTGTGGAGGATGTAGCAACAGCATGAAGAGAGGTCACTAGGAAAATATATAGAACAGGATTTCAAGACAGCAAGTGATTTAGCCCTTACAACTGAAAAGTGAAATGGACGAGACAATTAAAGGGAACCTGAAGTAGGAAAATCCCTGTGGTCTACCATTCTAAAAGTTTAAACCACTAGCCATATCTGCAGCCATTTATACCGCTTGGCAGATAACCAGGTCACTTGTAAAGTTGTAACAGTTGCTAATACTGGAGGCCAAAGAGCAACATGAATGCTATTACTTTTTAGAAAAGTATTGACTAGAGCAGTCTTTAGGTTTCTCCCAACTTCAAGCTCCCTTTAAAAAGGCATCTGCATCCTAATGCAGAGTCAGATGGCACCAGTTATTAACTAGGTACCTGGCATCACTGATCCAAGCTGCTGATGTTGAAGCTGGACATTGGTCTCTTTAACAGGCGGCTTCTGGTGATCCACCCTGCTGCTGCATTAGACCCTGTAATCTTCTATAGTCAGAGGCTGAAGCACCAGATAGCCCCTACACATAGTTCTCCAGCAGCATAGGATCAGTGAGGACAGTTGTTACAAGAAGATTGCATTTTGATGGACATTCCTACAGATTTCAGATCAGGAATGCAATAGCAACACAAGGCTCCCCTGCTTACTCTTCTCAGTTGCCCTGGCAGCTACAACCCTCCTGCATCATTGGTATTAGGCACTGGGTCCCTCTTTCATCTAGCCGGAAGGTTATGGCAGAGTGCCCACAGAGAATAGGTGCCCTGATCTGGCCTTGTACTTTGCACACAGCCTCTTAAGGGCTGAAGGTGGAACTGTGTAACCATACAGGAGACACTTGGGGCCTCGGAAGCGCTGCAGGGGCAGGTAACCAGGGGAGCCTTGTGTTGGTTTGGCAAGTATGGATTAGTATGATCAGTA
Source organism: Gastrophryne carolinensis (assembly GCA_027917425.1). Lineage (NCBI taxonomy): Eukaryota > Metazoa > Chordata > Amphibia > Anura > Microhylidae > Gastrophryne > Gastrophryne carolinensis. The sequence continues at coordinate 196,371,904 of CM051235.1, read as the reverse complement.
TTGGCCTTTAAAAATAAAGCACAAACTAGTTACTGTAGAGGAGCCAAAAAGACAATTCTGTGAGTACTCACCTGTAGAATTGCTTTTACTATGCATGGCATGGCCTGCTTCAAGAAGTCCTTAGGTATGGGATATTCCGCCACAAGGTGGCGCAGTGTACTGCAGGAGAGTTGTGGCTCCTCCCGGTACCATATAAAAACAGGATCACCAATAGACCTCTCCAGCGTTGACAAGCAGTTATACAAGAAGCCGGGAGATAATAAAGGTAAAAAAGGTAATAAACCCCAACTAACTTGGAACAATCACCATAAAGAGGCAACTAAGAATAACGATAACAAGGGTCGGGTGAAGCAGGCCGTGCCATGCTTAGTAAAAGCAATTCTACAGGTGAGTACTCACAGAATTGTCTTTTTCCTATTGCATGGCATGGCCTGCTTCAAGAAGTCCTTACGTATGGGACGTCCAACAGCAGTGTCCATAAGGTAGGGTGGGATCCCAAAAAAAGTAGCAGCAGGCAGTTCAAACCACCATCGCCTGAAGTACTTTGCGACCAAAGGCAGCATCAGCAGAGGCCTTAACATCAACCTTGTAAAACGTATGAACAGGAGAACAAGTCGCGGCTTTACAAACTTGTTCAACAGAAGCCTGGTGCTGAAAAGCCCAAGAAGCACCAATAGCACGAGTGGAATGAGCAGTAACCTTAAAAGGAGGAACCTTCCCCCTAGCAGAATAGGCCTGCTTCACCGCTTGACGGATCCACTTGATGATAGTGGATTTAGCCGGAGGCAAACCCTTCCTAGGTCTAGCAGGAAGAACAAAAAGAGCATCAGATTTCCTGAAAGACTCAGTAGCAAACAAATAAAACTTCAGAGCCCTGACAACATCCAGAAAATGAAGGGTCCGCTCCTTGGAATTAGCAGGGTTAGGACACAAAGAAGGCAAAACAATGTCCTGATTGAGATGAAAAGCAGACACAACCTTGGGCAAGAAATCCGGCTTAAGCCGAAACACCACCTTATCCTGAAGCCGCTCTAAAGGAGGTTTGATGGAAAGCGCCTCCAGCTCAGAAACTCGCCTGACCGAAGTAATAGCCACCAAAAAGGCCACCTTAAGAGTCAGAATGGGCAACACAGCCCCACGGATAGGCTCAAAGGGAGGACCCTGCAGAGCAGACAACACCATATTCAAGTCCCCAAAGCGGTAGCATAGGCTTACGTGGCGGACGCACATAAGTAACTCCCTGGAAAAAAGTCTTAACCAACCGGTGATTGGCAAAGGATCTTTGGAAAAAAAAAAATTGCCAGAGCTGACACCTGTCCCTTGAGGGTACTAAGTTGAAGGCCCCAATCCAAACCATGTTGCAAAAATTCCAGAATCCTGGGGATAGAAAACACCCGACAAGGAAGAGACTTGGACTCATACCAGGCAATGTAAGCATGCCAGACCCTGTAGTAGATAAAGGACGAGGATTTCTTCCTAGCCCGAATCATAGTGTCAACAACAGAAGCTGGCAACCCCTTATCCATCAAGATGGAGGTTTCAGCAGCCAAGCCGTTAAAGCCAGCATTTGTAAATTGGGATGGCGCAGTTGTCCCTGAGTGAGAAGATCTGGATCCTTGGGCAAGACATACCGATCTACTGCCAACAGCACGACGTCTGCGAACCACACCCTCCTTGGCCAACAGGGGGCCACCAGGATGGGCTAACTTGCGCAGCACCCTGCCCAGCAGAGAAAAGGAGGGAACACATAGAGAAGCCGAAACTCCATCCAAGGCATTGCTAGCGCATCCGTGGCGGAGGCCAGAGGATCCTGTGACAGGGAAACACATCAGGGAAGCTTGTGATTGTGGCGGGACGCAAACAGGTCCTCATCCTAGCGGTGACACAGGGAGTGAAATACCTTGTTGCTGAGGGACCATTCCCCCAGCCGAAACGTCCCCCTGCTCAGGGAGTCTGCCTTCTGGTTCTCCACCCCCGGAATGTAGACCGCCGAGATGCAAGGGACATTCTCTTCTGCCCAAGACAGTATCAGGGACACTTCCTTGAGGGCTCGCTTGCTCCGAGTCCCTCCCCGATGATTGATGTAGGCAACCGCCGTCTGGTTCTCCGAGCTGATCTGAACAGCACGACTCCGAAGGTGTGTGGTCAGCTGAGAAAGAACCAACCTGATCGCCCTCAGTTTCAGGACATTGATGGGAGCATGGGCCTCCTGGGGGCTCCACCGACCCTGGAACTTCAGAGACCTCCAAAAGCCCCCCCAACCGGTCAGACTGGCATCTGTGATGACAGTCTCCCAGCCTGGAGGCAGAAAGGTCCTGCCCACTAGAAGGTTCCTTAAGTCCAGCCACCACGAGAGGGACCGTCTGGCCAGTGGGGACAGAGCAAATTCCTGATCCAGGGACACAGGGCCCTGATCCCAAACTGACAAGAGGTGCAACTGAAGAGGTCTTATGTGAAACTGAGCAAAGGGGACCGCCTCGAAGCAGGACACCATCAGGCCCACTAAGTGCATCCCTTGCCGGATGGAGGGATGGGGACACAAGAGCAGAGCCCGTGCCTGCTTCTGAAGCCCCTCCACTTTCTACTGAGGCAGGAACACCTTGACCTGAGAGGTATCCAGAGTCATGACCAGAAAGGACCTCACCAAAGACGAGGCAGTGAGGACTTGGGAAAGTTGAGGTCACCACCTGAGTGTCCTTCTCGGCCTGATGAAGAGACTGAGCCACAATCAGAATGTCGTCCAGGTAAGGGAGGATGCGAATGCCCCGATTCCGCAGCAGAGCCATCATGCCCGCCAGCACCTTGGTGAACACCCGAGGCGCCGAGGTGATACCAAACGGTAAAGCCACAAACTGGTAATGCTGATCCTCTAGAGCGAACCTCAGGAATCTCTGATGACCCGGAAAGATTGGCACGTGAAGATAGGCATCCTTGATGTCCACGAAGGACATGAAGTCGCCCGGGAGAAGGGTACTGACAGCCGAGCGTCCCCATGCGAAAGTGCTTGAACCTAACAAACTTGTTGAGACCCTTCAAGTACAGGATGAGCCTCAAAGACCCGTCCTTTTTGGGAACCATGAAAAGATTGTAGTAGAACCCCTGACCCCGTTCCTGGGAAGGCACCAGGCAAATGATTCCTGACTAACAGACGTTGAACTGCAAGGCGCAAACCCTGAGCTGACAGAGGGTTTTGAGACATGTGGGATCTGAGGAATCTTGGGGGCGGCCAGGCTGCAAACGCTATCTTGTAACCGGAGGACACCACCTCCTGAATCCACCGGTCTGAGACGTGGAGCCTCCAGAGGTGAGCAAAGAGCCGAAGCCGTCCCCCACCCGGATGGGCGAGGGCGCCTCCTCATCCCTGAGGGGGCTTGGGAGGGGGGGTTTGGGCTTGGAACCCCATGAGAGACCGGGACGACCACGGGATCTGCCACAGCCCCAAGAATCTCTGCGGCTACCCGAGAAGAGGGAGCCACAACCTCCTCTGGGAGCACGAAAGGAGGAGAGGGAAGCAGAGGGCCCCCGAAAGGGCAGAGGCTGCGTCCTACACTGAGGTAGCCTACCATCCTTGGCTAGAACATCCATACGCTCAACAAAGAGCCGTAGCCCTGCAAAGGAGAGCCCAGTGAGAGCCTTCTTAGCAGCAGCATCAGAACGGCGCATAGCCACCAAGAGGGCAAAGGCCCTACCACCCAGCCGTACCGCATCATCTATGGCAGTAAGGTCAAAGGCAACAAAATCAGAGCAAAGCAAGAGGGCCCTATAATCCTCCCTCCTCCTACCAGCCACAGCGCCATCAGTGAGACACTTGAGCTTTTTCTTAAGGGCAATAGCTGTAATGGCAGCGGCGCAGACCGGACGCAGCCCAGCCCCCACAAATGTAAAAGCATGGCAGGCCAGCTGATCCATACGCCGGTCCTCGCTGTCCCGCAATGTAGTAGTGTCAGGGGAAGGCATGACCGAGGTGTTGGACAGCCCTAGAACGGGAGCGTCCACCTCAGGGGGACACGACCATCGCTTGACCAGGTCAGCAGGGAAGGGATACCTCTTATCCAACCCTTTGGGCACCGCGTGCAACCTATTAGGACGTTCCCACTCCTTGAGCACCATATTAGAGAAATGGCCCTGCTCAGGGAACTCCAGACGCTATTTATCAGGACGAAAGAGCTCACCCTGCTTCCTCTTAGCCACCTCAGGGGAGACAACGTGCAAGATTTCAAAAATGTCTATCAGTGTCATGAGGGAACCATGAGTCCTCCCCAGACGCAGAACGGTCACTGTCGTACCCCTCCTGCTGGTCCCCAGAGGAGTCAGAGTCCTGGAAAAGCTCCCCCTCCTCTAGGGAGTAACAGCCACCAAAGGCATCAATTCCATCATCCTCCTCAGCAAAGAGGGAGGGTGTAGGAGCCAGGTGCAGCTTCTTGCCAGAGGCCTTACCTGGAACAGGCCTGGCAAGCTGCCTTTCAATGCTGGCCACACGAAGTGCCAGATCAGATTGTGACCCCCTGCTAGCATCCCACTCACTGGGGGCTAAATGCAGGCGCGGAGGGGTAGGCAATGCCGAAGGGGGCGCAGAACTGGGAAGAGAAGCGGGCAGCCCAGCCTGGGCCACAATGATACCTTGGGCGCACGGCTAGCACACCGCGGCACTGTTACTCAAAGGGGATACCCCGCACATGGCACACAGCCGGGATTGCCCCGAAGGACCCCCGAGAACGCCATCCCCAGAAGCCTCCATATGGTGATTAACACAGGCGCAATAGGCCAGCACAGGGTAAGGGCTAATAAAAAGCCACCCAGGATGCCCCCCCAAGGGATGCCCCCAGAAGCCAGTAAGGAGGGAGATGAGGAGGGGTAAGGAGCAGAACCGGGAGAAACCACAACCCACAGTTGTCCCGCTTGAAAGACATAAGTAAAAAGCACATAAGCATCCTGCAGCCCATGCCCCAAGGGAACAAAACCCCCAAAGTGGACTAACGGACCAAGGAGACCGAAGGATCACCAAGCCGCCAGACCACGGAAGGAAGCGACACAGGAAAACGATCACCGCCGCAGCCCAGGGAGGAAGAGGGGCCCCAGACGCGCAGCAGGCTCAAAATGGCGCCGGCAGAAGAACCTCGAGGGGCGGGCCGCGGGGGGAAGACGCGATACGCGTCATCCCTCGGCCCCGCCCCCCGAAGAGCGCAAAAACGGCGCTCACGTGATCGTGCCCACGCCATCGCAATACAACAAACACCTCAAGTTATAGCGACGCCCGCCGCGAGTAGAGTGCAAAGCGGCAAAAAACAGTTAAAACACCGCTAACCCCAACCCCCCCCCCCCCCCGAACACACGTCGGGGAGGAGAGCGAGCAGGCAGCGGTGAGTGGCAGGCCAGGGATGGGGGGGGACCGCAGACACCAGATAAACAAGGCACAGTCCCCAAAACACTCAACCCCTCAGAAGCTAGGACAGGAACTCTGCATCCCTCAGTAGGCTCACCATAAAGCCTATGGCCGGCTACTCTTTGTGGGACAGGGTCTGCGGCTTGGAGCAGCGCTCCTTGAGCACCTGACCCTAGTGCTCCTCTACCATCACCCGATCAGTCGGCTGAGGCTGGGAGGCACAGAGGCTCCGGAAACGGGTGGAAATAGACATGCAGGGCCGCAGGCTTGGCTGCCCCGCTCACCTGCGCAGTATATAAAGAGCCACCTTCTATCTTCTCAGAATCACTGCAGAGGAAACACTGGGGAGGTCTATTGGTGATCCTGTTTTTATATGGTACCGGGAGGAGCCACAATTCTTCTGCAGTACACTGCGCCACCTTGTGGCGGAATATCCCATACGTAAGGACTTCTAGAAGCAGGCCGTGCCATGCAATAGGAAAAAAACTGTTGGTCCCTTATATCATTTTAGCATCCAAATAGGATTTAAGGCCACTTCTAATAAGGATTATGCTGGACCGAGCTGCCATTTTTCAGCGCCTAGGATGGGGGAAATGCAAGGCGCCAGTAATATGTCCTAACTTGCAGGAATGAGAGCCTGGGAACCTGGCACTGAACTGGCAAAGAATGTGCTCATTCCAATACTTGAATAACCAGAGAAGAAGAAAAAAGTTGGACAATAAACCATCTCTGCTAATTTTACCCACCCAGGTACCAGCGGATCGATAAAGAGGGCTATTGTATTTTTTGTGATTGGACAGTGAAGAGGAAACAGACGTGCTTGAGACTGGTCTTCATCAACACTGTTTTGTGGGGGAGAAAATGGTTTACTGAATGTATTTATGGTTGTAGTAGCAAATGTGTAGGAAAAATTAAATATGGAGGGAGGGGGGTAAAGATATTTTGTTCCTTCCAGTTCTGATGGGCCACTACTGTTGCATGGCAGAAGTAGTGGGACGCTAATTGAGGGTTCAGACACCGCTTGATTTAAGCCAGGAGCCAGAAGGAAAGTAACACTGATTGCTCGCCTCCTAACTGTGGTCATGATGTGTCTAATCGTAGTCCATGATTTGGAAATCCCTCACACTGGAGGAGCCCGCAACCCTGGCCTCAGACCCTGGTCCCTGACAGAGTTCTGTCTTCAGGATTTCTGAGAGGCTGCTGATCCCATCTTCGTCACAATGGCTTTCACTTTTGTTGCGGAACAACTCTCGAGCTCGTATGCTAAGAAAGCTCTTGGCATTTGGGCATGAGCCGATCATCAGGTGACCTCCAGAAGGCAACTCTAGGTTCTCCCGCCAGCTGGGTGGTAGGCTTGACCCAACTTTTTCTGGGGTGGATAAGGTGCTGCTGCTTTCACTGTGACTGCTACCACCACTGCTGAGGACGCTGGTGTGCAGGGTGGTCTTGGCATCCTTGCTGCCATTCACCTCTTCTCTGATAGAGTCATCAGGGCTGGAAACATCCGTGCAGTCCACATCACATCTACAACAGAGAGTAGTAAGCAACGCATTAAACATTTTTGTTTGTTGCTATCCAGCTCACTTTCTAAAACGTGTTTATTGGAAACAAAACATATGTTATGGCAGGGCACTTCAAAGAGTTGTTCCAACACTTCAGTACATGAACTACTTGAGGTGACTCAGATAAACTTAAAATCAGATAAAAAAAAAAAAATTAAGTCTGATAGGACCTTTAGTTCACACAAAAAGTTCCCTGGGGCAACCTGATCAAGATGTAACGCAGTTTATACAGAGATGGGGCTACATAATCACCTTCTTTTGTGATCCTGGGCTGGTCAAATGCGACATTCCGTACAGTGAGCCGCACACACGGCACCTCGGTCCTGACTGGCCGATAGTCGGCTGATTTCTGGCTTTTCAGTAGATGTACACAATGCAGGCACTCCAAATTAGGGAGCCCTCTAAGAACTTTAACCTACAACGTAGGTTATTTTTTAGTTCATCTCACTCGTTTAAAGTGGACCAACACCCAGGATTTTGACTATCCTGGGTCTTGGTCCACTTCGGTGGGGCACCCCCGATAGGGGTGCCCCTCTGTGTGAAATCCCCGCGATCACCCGAAAAACTCACCTCTCCCCGCGCCGACGGACAAGCGATTTGACAGCCGCGGACAAGCGGCTCCTTCGCCGCCGCCTCCCGCGCGTCACTCTTGACGCGCGCGCCCGTGCCGGCCATTCACAGACGGCCGGCGCAGGCACGTCTAGAGGGGCGCGAGGGAGGCGGCCGGCCGCCGTCGAAGACAAGGTAAGGGGATTTGGGGTGTTTGGGGGGGGGGGGGTTTCACCCCGCGGGACATCCCGATCTCGGATGTCCCGCGGGGAGGGAGGTGATCGGCCCGGGAATCTTATAGATTCCTGGGCCGATCACGGGAGGGTGACAGTCCACTTTAAGTACAATGAGCTCTGTGGCAGATGAGGGCTCCCAGCATGGCCGAGGTGAGCTAGAAACAAGACCATACTGAACCATGGTTTACTGATGGTGTGCACCCCTACATCAAATCTACAATGAATTCTGCTCAGCAATGCAGCTAATCGTGGCAAAACGGGCAAACTATAGGTAACAGGAATATGATGGGTCAAGGCAGTGTGATGGCATGTAAGTGTGTAGTAAAAAAAAAAAAACCTAAAAAGATGCAAATGACAAGCCCAAAAGTTCACCCCAAAACTTTATTTTGATAAATTCCTAGACTTCTGATCACTAAAGCCAGTCTGCACTTTACTAAAATACAATTATAATTTCCTTTACTCCTGGGCAGTTCACATAGGACATCGCCCTACTTCTGCAGACTTTCTAGAGCAATGCCTGCTGCCCAGACTGGCTCCCTCAGTAAGGATAGACAGATAGATACAGATAGACAGACAGATATAGATAGAAAGATAGATAGAGATAGATAGTTAGACAGATATAGATAGATAGAGAAAGCTCTGTCCTTGATTGGGGGGTAGGGAAGCTTGTCCGACCCCCAATGCTGAACATGCAGTGTGCACTCCAAGCAGACACCAAAAATACCATTCTGTGAATACTCACCTTGTAGAATGGATATCATGCCCTGCTCCAGTAATAATCATTACGTCTGGGATATAGTCCACAAGAGGGCACTTTACTGCAGAGATGGCAAAAAAGAGGCCCCTCCAGGTCCATATATACCCGGGACCTCCCACTCATTCCCCAGTATAATTAAGCAGTAAGGGAACCAGGAGAAGCCAATAACAAGATTAACAATATTTAACAAGGAAAACTTCACCATATAGAGGATCCAAGCGAGAAGAAAGGGGTGCGGGTATGCACAGCTGATTAACCAAAAAATAAAGACTGGGTGCTAGTAAGATGGGGGCAAAATGCATGTATACTACCAAAAATACAGGGCCCTAGATTGGCCCCAAATGCCCCTATATATAACTACTGCACACCAAAAACCATGTAAAAATAAATAAATTTATTGGATCATTCTTGAAAAATTGACAAACATTAAAGATTAGATTAAAACATATACACAAATAAAGGATACTGGAGATAATTGTCCTGTTATGAGCTATCATTCAGGTATGAATTATATTATATTTACCATAAATATATTAACACTAAATAAATATGCTGTTATGGCTGTACGGTGGCGTTATTTAGAAACAAGAAAGTGCTGCAAAACCCAAATATGTGATAAGAAGTGCTTACAGTAGAAAAAAGGAAAAAAATATATTAGTAAAGTGCCAAGTGCTTAAAAGTGAAAACTGTGCAAAGTGCCAAGTGAGAATATACCAAGAGTTATAATGCACATTAAGCGTTGTGCAAAAATAGTAAGATTTATAAAATCTAGTAAGATAATAAAAATTATTAATGAACAAATAACATCACCACATTTTCACCCTGGCGAAGTGGCACACGGCCACGCAACGCGTCGGTGGATAGTTGCGGTCCTGGAGGTCCCGAGCTCAGAAAATGTGGTGATGTTATTTGTTCATTAATAATTTTTATTCATATGCATTGGTCTGTATGATGGTGCACGCATTATCTGCATTGCACTGATCTTTAAATCTTACTATTTTTGCACAACGCTTAATGTGCATTATAACTCTTGGTATATTCTCACTTGGCACAGTTTTCACTTTTAAGCACTTGGCACTTTACTAATATATTTTTTTCCTTTTTTCTACTATAAGCACTTCTTATCACATATTTGGATTTTGCAGCACTTTGTTTCTAAATAACGCCACCGTACAGCCATAACAGCATATTTATTTAGTGTTAATATATTTATGGTAAATATAATTCATACCTGAATGATAGCTCGTAACAGGACAATTATCTCCAGTATCCTTTATTTGTGTATATGTTTTTAATCTAGTCTTTAATGTTGTTTGTCAATTTTTCAAGAATGATCCAATACATTTATTTATTTATTTACATGGTTTTTGGTGTGCAGTAGTTATATATAGGGGCATTTGGGGCCAATCTAGGGCCCTGTATTTTTGGTCATATAGAGGATCCAAGAATAAAAACTCAGGGTGGGATGGATCAGGGCGTGATGCATACTTATAATATCCATTCTACAAGGTGAGTATTCACAGAATGGTATTATTCCAAGTATGCATCACGCCCTGCTCCAGTAATAATCATTACGTCTGGGACATCCAGTAGCAGTGTCCAACAACGGGTGGGGATCCCAAAAACCGCATCCGCTGAGGCCCGAACATCAACCTTGTAAAACTTGGAAAAGGTATGAACAGAAGACCAGGTAGCAGCCTTACAAACTTGTTCAACAGAAGCCTGGTGCTGAAAAGCCCAAGAGGCCCCAACAGCACGGGTAGAATGAGCAGTAATTAGGAAAGGGGGATCCCTCCCTTTAGCAGAATAGGCCCTAAAAATGGCCTGACGAATCAATTTACTAATGGTAGACTTAACCGGTGCCAAACCCTTCTTTGGACCAGAGGGTACCACAAACAAGGCGTCCGTCTTCCTGAAAGGCGCTGTACCCACCAGGTAGTATTTCAAGTCAGAGACAACCTTAGGCAAGAAGTCTGGTTTAAAGCAGAAAACCACCTTGTCCTGGTGTCTCTCAAAGTAGGGGGCCTGAATGCTGTCAACTCAGAAACACGCCGGACAGAGGTGATAGCCACCAAAAAGGCAACTTTCCAAGTGAGAATAGACAGTGCAGCCTCATGCACAGGCTCAAATGGAGGACCCTGAAGGGCAGACAATACCAAATTCAAACCGGTAACAAGGGTTTGCGGGGAGGGCGCACATGAGTGATCCCCTGGAAGAAAGTCTTGACCAAAGGATGAAGAGCGAAAGACCTCTGAAAGAAAACCGCCAAGGCAGACACATGTCCCTTCAGAGTGCTGAGCTGAAAACCCATATCCAGACCATGTTGAAGGAACTCCAGAATCCGAGGGATGGAGAACACCCGACAAGGGAAGTCCCTAGCCTCACACCAGTCAATGTAGGTCCGCCAGGTCCTGTAGTAGATGGTAGAAGAGGATTTCTTCCTAGCTCTGACCAGAGTCTGCACAACCGCATCAGACAGACCCTTTTCCTTTAGGATGGAGGTTTCAGCAGCCATGTCGTCAAAGCCAGCGTTTGTAAATTGGGGTAACAGAGCCGTCCTTGAGTGAGCAGATCCAAAACCAGGGGCAGAGGGTACTGATCGACAGCCATCTGCACAACGTCTGCGAACCACACCTGTCTTGGCCACCTGGGCGCCACCAGAACAGCTGGCACTCCTTCTTGAATCAGCTTGCGTAGGACCCTGCCCAGAAGGGGAAACGGAGGGAAGAGGTACAGGAGACCGAACCCCTGCCAAGACAGAGACATGACAGAGACACCGCCAGAGGCAGAGGATCCTGGGACAGTGAGACAAAAGCTGGAAGCTAGTGACGAGAGGCAAACAGATCCACATCCGGCCTCCCTCACCTGTGACAGAGGGATAGGAAGACCCTGCCGTCGAGGGACCATTCTCCCCGGCGAGAGGCCCCCCTGCTCAGGGAATCCGCTTCCAGGTTTTCCGCTCCTGGAATGTAAACCACGAGATGCCCGGCGACGTTGTCCTCGGCCCAAGAATCAACGACACCTCCCAGGGGGCACTCTTGCTCCGAGTCCCTCCCTGATGATTGATGTAAGCGACTGCAGTCCTGTTGTCGGAGCGAACCTGAACCGGCAGGCCCTGGAGGCGAGACGTCAGCAGCGCCAACATTGATGGGGGCGTGTGCCTCCTGAGGGCCCCACAGCCCCTGGAATTGGTGGGATCTCCAGTAGCCTGCCCAACCTGACAGACTGGCATCCGTAGTGACCGTCTCCCAGCACGGTGTCAGGAAAGATCTGCCCCCCAAAAGATTCTTCGAGTCCAGCCACCAAAGGAGGGACCGCCGGACAAGAGGGGACAGAGCAAAAGCCTGATCCAGAGACAGAGGACACTTGCCCCAGGCTGAAAGAAGATGGAGCTGAAGAGGCCTCATGTGAAATTGAGCATAGGGAACTGCCTCGAAGCAGGCCACCATCTGTCCCACCAGTTGCATCCCTTGCCGGATGGATGGATGAGGGTTGGACAGCAATACATGAATCAGCACTTGAAGAGAGTCCACCTTCTGCTGAGGGAGGAAAATCCTGGCCTGAATGCTATCCAGAGTCATACCCAGGAAAGCGGTCACCCGTGACGGAGAGAGTGAGGACTTGGGGTAATTGACCACCCACCCGAACCTCTCCAGTGTCGCCACCACCGTCCGGGTGTCCAGCTCCGCCTGTTGGATTGAAGGAGACGTAATGAGAAGGTCGTCCAGATAAGGAAGAATGCGAATGCCCCGGGCTCTGAGAAGGGCCATCACGCCTGCCAGCACCTTGGTGAACACCCTGGTGGTAGAGGTGAGCCCGAAGGGGAGTGCCACAAATTGGTAGTGTTGTTCCCCTACCGCAAACCTGAGGAACCGCTGGTGCCCTGGGAAGACCGGCAAATGAAGGTAAGCATCCTTGATGTCTATTGAAGTCATAAAGTCCCCCGGGCGCAGGGAGCTGATAGCGGAGCGCAGCGTCTCCATGCGAAAACGTTTGGTTCTGATGAATTTTTTGAGAAGCTTTAGGTCCAGAATGGGTCTGATGGAACCATCCTTTTTGGGCACTGTAAAGAGATTGGAATAGTAACACTGACCTCTCTCTCCTGGGGAGACCTGACAAACGACCCCCATGGCCCGAAGGTTTTGAACCGCCAACAACAGGCCCTGAGCTGCCCGAGGGTCCGTAGGAACCCGTGACCTGAGGAACCTTGGGAGGAGGCCAGTCCGCGAACTCCAGCTTGTATCCGGAGGAGACAACCTCCAGAATCCATTTGTCTGAGATTTGTTGAGCCCAAACCGGAGCTAAGAGCCGCAGCCGCCCCCCCACCCGCAAGGGTGAGGGCGCCCCCTCATTCCTGGTTGGCTTGGCAGTGGATTTGGGTTTGGCACCCCAGGAGGATCCGGGTCGGGCACAGCCTCTGCCCTTGCCCCAGAAATCTCCCCTTTCTCCCGCAAAGGATACCCCCCTGCCTGACCTAGGCCCACGAAAGGAGGGAGTGAAGGAGCCCGAGCCCCGAAAGGGTCTCGTCTGCTTCTTGCATTGGGATAACTTACCTCCCTTAGCAAAAAAGTCCAAACGATCACCAAACAGGCACAATCCTTTAAAGGGAAGCCCCGTGAGAGCCTTCTTGGCAGCATTGTCAGCTGCCCACTGGCGCAACCAGACCGAGCGGCGAATAGAGGCCGAGTTCCAGCTACACATCCAAATGGTGTCATCTAAGGCAGAGAGAACATAGGCGATGAACATCTCGCAATGTGAGAAGGCTCTAAGTTCAGCACTAGAAGGATCCTCATGGGAGCCGTCCAGAAGGCCCCCGATCAAGATCCTAATAGCCACGGCCGTAATAGCGGAAGCACACACCGGGCACAAGGCCGAACCCACACAGGCAAAAGCGTGGGAAGCCAGTTGATCAATACGCCGGTCCTCACTATCCTTCAAAGTAGTGGAATCCGGGGAATGCACAACAGACGTATTAGACAACCCCAAAACAGGGGCGTCCACCTCGGGAGGAGTTGACCAACATTTGACCACATCCGAAGGAAAGGGATACCTCCTATCCCACCCCTTAGGGCTGGCTAGGCCGCTCCCATTCCTTGAGAACAAGATTATTAAAATGCGTCTGTTCTGGGAATTCCAAACGTGGTTTTGAGGTGCCGCTGCAGGAGGGGAAATGGCAAGTACCTCAAAAATTTGAGTCAGAAGTCTATGGGTGTCGTCAGCATCCCAATGCTCTGAGCCGGCATCAGCGCCAAGGCAATGCTGATCGTCAGAGAGATCTGAATCTGAAAATAATTCCCCTTCCTCGAGAGGGGTAAAGTCAGACAAATCAAGGATATCATCTTGTTCAAAAGTAAAGGCCGGCACAGCGGGCGCCACGTGCCATCTTTTAGCTGGAGCCTTACGGGATGCAGAGCTGGCAATCAATCTCTCAATGTTGGCCAGTCTGGCGGAAACATCAGATTGCGACTCCCCACTAGTGTTAATGTCACTAGAGGTCGTAACCAGGCGCAGGGGATGAGGCCGAGGGTACTGATCCGGCCGAGATCCAGATTGCCGCGCAATCACTTGCTGGGCACAGGGTACACAAACCCGCACATCATCGCCCACAAGGGATGCCCCGCACACCACACATAGCCGGGCATGCCCCGAAGGAACCCCGAGCACAGTATCCTGGGAAGCCTCCATATGGTGAATTAGTAGTCGCAATGACCAGTGGGAATTGCGCTGTGCAGCTATCCTGGATGCCCCTTAAATGTCCGCTAGTGGGAGGATTTACACTTAAGCCCCTGGTTGTCCCAGCCTGAAAGACACAAGTCCAAATTCCCCATCAGAATGCAAGAATATCCATAAAAATGCAATTGAAAATTATAAAGCTATGGAATAAGAATAGCCCGCTGGGGTCACTCACAGCACCGCAGGCACACACGATCCATGCAGGGAAGATGGCACCGATCATCTCCTGAGGGGGCGGACCAGATGCGGAGCACGCCAGGCGCTAGGCCCCGCCCCCCCCATAAACGCGGGGACTGAACAGGGAGGCCAGGCAGACAAACACCCGGCCCCTAGCAACTGATGACGTCACCGGCCCGCCGCCGGGCCGACTCATTCAAATAAATGACATGCTTGATGAATGGAGGGGGAAGGAGCACTTACCAGGAGCCAGCGCTGTGAAGCGATCACACAAATAACACACACAGTGAATCACACAGTGGCAAAACACTAACAAGCACACCGACACCGCCCCCCCCCCCCCCGACTAACCGGACAAGGGAGAAGGGGGATAAGCCCAGCAATACATTTGGTTGCATGTAGTAGGGGTTAAAGCAGACGGGACATCCCATGTCAGGCTCACCAACCTGTGCCGCCTACCCTTTGGTGGGGGATTTGCGGTGGAGCAACGCTCCGGTCAAAAGCACCTCTAATAGGTGCTGCCTACCATCACCCGGACCTTGCAGCCAAAGCTGAGAGGCAGTTAAAAGTGGCACGGGTGGGAATAGGACATAGGTCGGGGGGCTGTGCAGCCCGGCTTACCTGCAAGGAGAGAGCCATCATCTTGACCTTCGCCGCCCACTGCAGAGACTAAACTGGGGAATGAGTGGGAGGTCCCGGGTATATATGGAAGGGGCCTCTTTTTTGCCATCTCTGCAGTAAAGCGCCCTCTTGTGGACTATATCCCAGACATAATGATTATTACTGGAGCAGGGCGTGATGCCTACTTGGAATAGAGGTGGAGGTTTTTTGAGTTCCTTGCAACACCAGATGAGCTGCCCAGAGGATAAGGTAGGTATACTTTTTTTTTATTTAAAGATAGATACTTTTAATGCTTAATGACTCCCAAATCATAATTGGAAAGTCCTAAGTGTGTCTGTGTGAGTGTATATGCATCCCTGCTGCTGAACAATCAGTGTTTTCTTAAGGTCCGTAACGATTTGGAATGGTCTGGAATGATTATGAGTGACTGTTTAGGAAGGGGTGGCCGTACCTTTCCTCTGCAACCTCTGCGGTTTCTGTCTTCTCTTCTATTCGTTTTTTCAGCAGGCCCTCCCTCTCCAGCTGGCTGTAAAGGGAGAGGATTTCTTTCTCAAATGTTTGGCTTATCCGCTTCTGCGCATTGTACTTGCTCTCAACTGCCACCAGCTGCCCCCTGGCACACAAAAGAAATAAAAGACAGTTACAGCCAGTATCGGGACATGCTTACTGTAAAATACAAGAATGGACGCAATGTCAGAGCAATGTCAAAAAATACAATTTTGTGATTACTCACCTGTAAAATGGGTATGTCTCACACCCTCCTTCGGAATGATTAATAACACGTGGGTTATGTCCAGTAGAGGGCGAACGTCTGCAGAGCTGACCAGAAAAAAAGAAGCCCCTCCCGGTCCACAAATACCCGGGACCTCCCACACATTCCCCAATATAAGAAAGCAGTAAGGGGACCAGGAAGAGCCAATAAAAGCAATGAGAAAAAAATTCCACCATATAGAGGATCCAAGATACAACTCAGGGTGGGACGAAGCAGGGTGTGAGACATACTTATAATACCCATTTTTCAGGTGAGTAATCACAAAATGGTATTATTCCAAGTATGTCTCACACCCTGCTTCGGAATGATTAACAACACGTGGGACATCCAATAGCAGTGTCCAAAAAGGGTGGGGATCCCAACAGGCAATAATGCACAAATTTAAACCACTGCAGCTTGCAGAACTTTGCGACCAAAAACAACAACCGCTGAGGCCCGCACATCAACCTTATAAAACTTGGAAAAAGTATGAACAGAAGACCAAGTAGCAGCCTTACAAACTTGTTCAACAGAGGCCTGGTGCTGAAAAGCCCAGGAAGCCCCAACAGCACAAGTAGAAGTGATCTGAAACGGGGGAACCCTCCCCTTGGCCGTATAGGCCCCAACAATGGCCTGACGAATCCATTTTGGCGGGCGCCAAACCTTTCCTGGGCCCGGAGGGCACCACGAACAAGGCGTCCATCTTACGAAAGGGAGAAGTAGCCACCAAATAGTACTTCACACAACAAAACACATCCAAAGAGTGCAAGACCCTCTCCTTGTCATTGCTAGGCTTAGGACACAAGGAAGGGAGAACTACATCCTGATTTAGATGGAAGGCAGAAACCACCTTAGGTAGAAATCTGGCTTAAAGCGAAAAACCACCTTGTCCTGGTGTCTCTCAAAGTAAGGGGCCTGAATGGACAGAGTCGCCAACTCAGAGACACGTCGAACAGAGGAAATAGCCACCAAAAAGGCAACCTTTTGAGTGAGCATAGAAAGTGCAACATCCTGCACCGGCTCAAAAAGGAGGCCCCTGGAAAACGGGCAACAAAGGCTTTCTAGGGAGCCGCATATGAGTGACCCCCTGGAAAAAAGTCCTAACCAGAGGATGTAGAGCAAAAGACCATTGAAAGAAGACCGGCAGAGCAGAGACCTGCCCTTTCAAGGTACTAAGCTGGAACCCCAGTTCCAGACCGTGTTGAAGAAACACCAAAATCTTAGGAATCGAAAACACCCTGCAAGGCAAGGCCCTAGCCTCACACCAGTCCAAATAGGACCTCCAAGTCCTGTAGTAGATGTTAGAAGAAGATCTCTTCCTAGCTCTAACAAGAGTCTGAATCACAGCATCAGACAAACCTTCCTCCTATAAGATGGAGGTTTCAGCAGCCACGCCATCAAAGCCAGCGTTTGTAAATTGGGGGTAACGTAGTTGACCTTGAGTGATCAGATCCGAAAAACACCATTTTGTGAATACTCACCTTGTAAAATGGGTATTATAAGTATGTCGCACACCCCGCTTCAAGATATCCATTACCTATGGGTTATACTGACCTGAAGAGGCGAATCTGCAGAGATGATAGGAAAAAAGAGAAGCCCCTCCCAGTCCTATAAATACCTGGGACCTCCCACTCATTACCCAGTATCAAGAAAGCAGTAAGGTAAGGGACCAGGAAGAGCCAAATATCAATCATAACAACGCAAAATTTACAAAATGAAGGATCCAGAATACAAAAAAGGGCGGGGTGAAGCGGGGTGTGTGACATACTTATAATACCCATTTTACAAGGTGAGTATTCACAAAATGGTATTATTCGAAGTATGTCACACACCCCGCTTCAAGATATCCATTACCTATGGGACATCCAATAGCAGTGTCCAAAAAAGGGTGGGGATCCGAAACAAGGCATAACTCACAACTTAAACCACTGCAGCCTGCAGAACTTTACGGCCAAAAACAGCATCCGCTGAGGCCCTAACATCAACCTTGTAAAACTTCGAAAAAGTGTGAACAGAAGACCAAGTAGCAGCCTTACAAACTTGCTCAACAGAGGCCTGGTGCTGGAAAGCCCAGGAAGCCCCAACCGCACGAGTCGAATGAGCAGTAACACGTAAAGGGGGATTCCTGCCCTTGGCAGAATAGGCCCCAACAATGGCCTGACGAATCCACTTACTGATGGAAGATTTAGCAGGCGCCAAACCCTTCTTGGGCCCAGATGGCACCACAAAGAAAGCATCAGTCTTGCGAAAAGCAGACGTTACTACCAAATAGTACTTCACCACGCGAACTACGTCCAAGGAATGCAGAGCCCTCTCCTTGTCATTGCTGGGATTAGGACACAGAGAGGGCAGAACAATATCCTGATTCAAATGAAAAGCAGAAACCACCTTGGGAAGAAAATCCGTCTTGAAACGGAAAACCACCTTGTCTTGATGTCTTTCAAAATACGGAGCTTGAATGGACAGGGCCGCCAACTCAGAGACACGCCGAACCGAGGTGATGGCTACCAAGAAGGCCACCTTGTGCGTAAGGGAAGACAAGGCAATATCATGCAAAGGCTCGAAGGGAGGGCCCTGAAGAGCAGACAGAACCAAGTTCAAATCCCAAACCGGAATTAGAGGCTTCCTAGGAGGCCGCACATGCGAAACCCCCTGGAAAAAGGTTTTAACCAGCGGATTGAGAGCAAAAGATTTTTGGAAAAACACTGCCAGGGCAGACACCTGCCCTTTCAGAGTACTGAGTTGGAGCCCTAAATCCAAACCGTGCTGCAGGAATTCTAAAATTCTAGAAATAGAGAATTCCCTACAAGGGAAAGCCCTAGTCTCACACCAATCAATATAAGACCTCCAAGTCCTATAGTAAACAGAAGAAGAGGACTTCTTCCTAGCACTAATAAGAGTCCGAATAACAGCATCAGAAAGACCTTCATCCTTCAAGATGGAGGTTTCAGCAGCCACGCCGTCAAAGCCAGCGTTGGTAAATTGGGGTAACGTAGATGACCCTGTGTGTGCAGATCTGGCAGCAGGGGCAGAACGAACTGATCTTCTGCCAACCTTACCACGTCTGCGAACCAAACCTGTCTTGGCCACCTTGGGGCCACCAGAATTGCTGACACTCCTTCCAGAGTCAGCTTGCGCACCACTTTGGCCACCATGGGAAACGGAGGGAACAGGTACAGAAACACCAGATCCCTCCAGTTCAGAGACATGGCATCCGTTGCGAGGGCTAGAGGGTCCTTCGCCAGAGACACAAACGCCGGAAGTTTGCAATTGTGACGGGAGGCAAAGAGATCCACTCCCGGTGACCCCCACTTGAGACATATTGGGTGAAAAACTTTGGGATTGAGAGACCATTCCCCCTTGCGGGCTGACAACCTGCTCAGAGAGTCCGCCTCTGTTTTCCACTCCCGGAATGTAGACTGCCGAGATGCACGGAACGTGACTCTCCGCCCAGTCCAGAATCAGAGACACCTCCCTTAGGGCACTCCTGCTGCGAGTCCCTCCCTGGTGATTGATGTAGGCAACCGCCGTCCGATTGTCCGACCGGACCTGAACCGGCACACCCTGCAGTTGATGAGTCAAATGAGAGAGAACCATTCTGATGGCTCTCAATTGCAGAACATTGATAGGTTCGTGTGCTTCCAGGGGCCCCCACAGACCCTGAAATTGCAGATCCTTCCAGAAGCCCCCCCATCCTGAAAGGCTGGCATCTGTGGTGACCACCTCCCATCGAGGAGTCTGAAAAGATCTGCCCTTCACAAGATTGAGTTCAGCCACCACCGAGGCGAGCGGCAAACTCGGGAAGACATCAGAAAAGGATGATCCAGCGACGGAGGATCCCTGTCCCAGACAGCCAGCAGATGGAGCTGTAGCGTCCTTGTGTGAAACTGAGCAAAAGGAACTGCTTCGAAAGAAGCCACCATCAATCCCACCAGTCTCATTCCTAGGCGGATGGTCGGCTGAGGAAGGGACAAGAGCGACCGAATCAGCTCCTGAATCAAAAGAACCTTGGATTGAGGAAGGAACACTCTGGCCTGTTCTGTATCCAGAGACATTCCCAGAAAGGATATCGTTCTGGACGGGTAAAGGGAGGACTTGGGGTAATTGATTACCCAGCCGAACCTTTCCAGAGTGGATATTACCGTCCTGGTGTCCAATTCCACTTGACTGAATGACGATGCCATGATGAGGAGATCGTCCAGATATGGCACAATTCGAATTCCCTGCGCTCTGAGGAGAGCCATCACCCCAGCAAGCACCTTGGTGAAAACTCTTGGAGCTGAGGTGAGACCAAAAGGAAGAGCTACGAACTGAAAATGCTGATCCTCCACCACGAACCTGAGAAACCTCTGGTGCGCAGGAAAAATTGGGACATGAAGGTAAGCGTCCTTGATGTCTACAGACGTCATGAAGTCCCCTTGACGAAGAGATTGGATAGCTGAACGCAGCGTTTCCATGCGAAATTTTCGCAGTCTGATAAACCTGTTGAGAATCTTCAGATCCAGGATGGGCCGGATAGAGCCGTCCTTTTTGGGGACCGTGAACAGGTTTGAGTAAAAACCCCGACCCCGGTCTGATAGGGGCACTGGAGAAATGCCCATCATTTCCAGAAGACTTGAAACCGCCGCCCGGAGCCCCTGTGCGGTCAGTGCGTCCGGGGGATCCGAGACCTGAAGAAACGCGGAGGGGGGCTGGACTCGAACTCCAGCTTGTAGCCGGAAGACACCACTTCCCGGATCCATTTGTCCGAGACCTCCCGATCCCAAATCGGGGAAAAGTGTCTCAGCCGTCCCCCCACCCGCACGGGTGAGGGCGCCCCCTCATTGCTGAGCAGGCTTGGCCGCGGGCTTGGGCTTAGAGCCCCAAGTGGATCCTGAACGGGCACGACCTCTGCCCCTGTTCCAGTAATCACCTCTCGTAGTAGAGAAGGCGAATCCTCTTCCCGCTCTAGAACCTCGAAAGGAGGGAGTGAAAGAGGCTGCTCCACGAAAAGGACGTCGTTGCTTCTTACGTTGAGGCAACTTACCGCCCTTGGCCATCGAATCCAATTTTTCTCCAAAAAGTCTTAACCCCATGAAAGGGAGAGACGTCAGCGACTTTTTTGACCCAAAGTCAGCCGCCCACTGACGCAGCCAAACCGAAGGCCTAATAGTCACCATCAGAGCAGAAGCTCTGCTACTCATCATCAAGGAATCGTCCAAGGCGGCTACCATGAAGGACAAAAACAATTCACATAGTTTAAGTCCAAGAAATTCCTCACTGTCCGGATTCAAACTGGAGGAGGATAACAAGTCCTTGACCACCTTTCTAGCAGCCACTGCCAACAGCGATGAGGCACAGACAGGCCGTATGGCTGCCCCAATACTGGCAAAACCATGGCAAGCCATCTGGTCAATGCGTTTATCCTCGCCATCTTTAAGAGAGGAACAATCAGGATTATTCAAGACGGCTGAGTTGGATAAACCTAAAATTGGTGCGTCCACCTCAGGAGGAGACGCTCAACGCTTAACCGTGTCCGCGGGAAAAGGATATCTTTTATCCCAACTCTGAGGAATGCCTGGAAGCCGAGCCGGCCTTTCCCATTCCCTAGAAATCATTTTATCAAAATGCTTCTGATTAGGAAATTCCAAACGCGGCTTGGATTCCTCATAAAACTCCCCCTGTTGATGAGGAGTGCCCTCGGGAGTGGAAATAGCCAGGACCTCAAACATCTGAGTCAGGACGTTGGGAGTATCAGAAGAACTCCCTGACCTCCGCTCGTAATCAGCATCCACAAATTGCTGATCATCTGAAAGATCAGAATCCTCAAACAACTCCCCATCTTCTGGTGGAGAGTAATCCGACCAATCCAGACCATCCCCCGCATCATATTCAAATGCCGGAGTGACCGGAGACAGATGCTTTCTCTTAGCCGGTGCCTTCTTGGCAACCGTGGTAGAAATGAATTTTTCAATACTTGCCAATCTGGCACACACATCAGATTGTAACTGCCCACCCATGAACACGTCACATGGGGCACGGGTGAAAATAGGAGGGGGCGGGGAAGAAGGTGGCGGCGCTGAACCAGAAGCCTGAGGTTCGGTTTGCCGTGTAATAGTCTGCTGTGCACATGATATACAGAGAAATAAGTCATCCCCGGTTAGGGATACCCCACAGCCCATGCACTTCCGGGATTGTCCCAAGGGGAGCCCGGTATCCTGGGATGCCTCCATAAGGTGAACTTATAGCAACTCGCTATGCCCAAGGGAATTACGCTAATAAGCGACCCGGGATGCCCTTTTAATGTCCCAAGTGGGAGGATTTTAAAATTGAAAACCTAAATGACCCAGGGACTATAGGACTAGGAAAGGACTCCCTATTTGCCACTGTGGGTCCGCCTGAAAGACACAGAAGAACCATGTATCACATAACAGTTTGATAAATAAAGAATGAAAGAGAGGGAGCCAACAGGCCACTCACGGAACCGCCAGAGAACGCAGCAGCTCGCACCGTGTGAAGAAGATGTGTGAGGAGAAAGATGTGTGAGGAGAAGGGGGCGTGGTCAGCGCGGCCCGCGCGCGCTCGCGACGTCACTCAGCGACGGCCAGAGGGGACGAGGCTCCTCAGCGGCACCAGAGATAGAAGGGGGCGGGCCGCGGCGACGCGCCGTAACAGCGGCCCCGCCCCCTCCTTTGAGTATCATGAGGGGACAGATTCCCTCATGAAAAAAGTGCGGCAAAAGTCAGCGTCGCGGTGTAAAAAATGACCGCTCCTGTTCTAGCAGCCACTGCCCCTTTGTGCTTTCACCTCCGGCCGCAAAAGCAATGAGGGGCGGATCTCGGCCTAGCGCCGAAGTACGGACCCGCCCCCCATCAACTCCAGCGCGTGAGGTAACAAATTACCTCACAGAATTAGGGAATTTGAGCCGCCATGACCCGGCGCTGTGGCCAGAGCTATACCGGCCGTGGTGTGGAAAAAAACCACAACACTTGTGAATATAATTAAAGGGCAATCGCAGAAAAAAACACTTAATGTTATTAGAGTGAATAAAAGAGATAAATAGATAAGGAGAATTCTCCCAGCCCATCCCCAATAAAGAAAGGAGAATTTAGAGTGGCCACCCTTGTGTTAAAACTAAGGGACAGGGCATCCCAGACCGGGGTCACCAACCCGGTATGCCGTCTACCCTTTGTACAGGGTCTCACGGAGGAGCCTTGCTCCTGGGCACCAAAGGTGCTGAAATACCCTCGTCTAGACCAGCAGCCACAACTGTAGGAGGCAATTATCTTATAAATAAAAGGGTCTGACGGAA
This sequence comes from Gastrophryne carolinensis, assembly GCA_027917425.1. Lineage (NCBI taxonomy): Eukaryota > Metazoa > Chordata > Amphibia > Anura > Microhylidae > Gastrophryne > Gastrophryne carolinensis. Next base: position 196,348,844 of record CM051235.1, on the reverse strand, counting down.
ATAGATAAATAAATGGCCGGGAGTTCACCCGGCTACCTGAAACTCCCCCATGCAAGGAGGAGACATCATCTTCTGCTTGCTCGCCGTCTGCAGAGATGAAGACTGGGTAATGAGTGGGAGGTCCCAGGTATTTATAGGACTGGGAGGGGCTTCTCTTTTTTCCTATCATCTCTGCAGATTCGCCTCTTCAGGTCAGTATAACCCATAGGTAATGGATATCTTGAAGCGGGGTGTGTGACATACTTAGAATACAGGGGCAACCTGTACTGATCTATCGCCAGCCGTACGACGTCTGGCGCACCCTCTTGACCCAGCTTGCGCACCACCTTGCCTACCATGGAGAAGGGGGGAAACAGGTACAGAAACCCCATATCCCTCCAGGCAAGAGACAAGGCGTCCACTGCCAGGGCCAGAGGATCCTGAGACAGAGACACAAACGTAGGGAGCTTGTGATTGTGACGCAAGGCAAAGAGATCCACCTCCGGAATCCCCCACTTGTGACAGAGGGACCGGAATACCCTGTGGTTGAGAGACCATTCCTCGGCAAGAGGATCCCCTGCTCAGGGAGTCCGCCTCCGTGTCTTCCACTCCCGGAATATACACTGCTGAGATACATGGAACATTGCTCTCTGCTTATGCAAGAATCAAAGAAACTTTCCTGAGGGCACTCATGCTGCGAGTCCCTCCTTGGTGATTGATGTAAGCGACCGCAGTTCGATTGTCTGATCGAACCTAAACTGGTAAGCCCCGTAGGTGATGCGTCAAACATGACAGAGCCAACCGAATAGCTCTAAGCTCAAAGACATTGATGGGGGTGTGAGCCTCCTGAGGACCCCACAGCCCCTTGAACTGATGTTTCTTCCAAAAACCTCCCCAGCCCGACAGGCTGGCGTCCGTGGTAACCGTCTCCCAACAAGGGGTCAGAAAGGATCTGCCCCTCATCAGGTTGCTTTGTTCCAGCCACCACTGAAGGGACTCCCGAACCCGGGGAGACATCAGGAATGACTGATCCAATCACTGCGGACATCTGTCCCAGGCCAACAATAGATGGAGCTGGAGCGACCTCATGTGGAACTGAGCAAAGGGAACTGCCTCGAAGGAAGCCACCATCAATCCCACCAGTCTCATCCCTAGCCGGATAGAAGGACGCGGTTTGGACAGGAGAAGACTTATCAGATCCTGAACCATCTGCACCTTGGACTGAGGTAGAAACACCCTTGACTGAACGGTATCCAGATTCATGCCCAGAAACGAGATCTCCCTTGAGGGGGAGAGAGAAGACTTGGGATGGTTGATCACCCAGCCGTACCTCTCCAGCGTTGCCACCACCAACCTGGTGTCCAGCTCCGCCTGAGAGGATGCCGTAATGAGGAGGTCGTCCAGATACGGCACAATGCGAATGCCCTGGGCTCTGAGAAGGGGCAATATGCCCGCCAGCACCTTGGTGAACACCCTTGGTGCCGAAGTCAACCTGAAAGGGAGGGCCACAAACTGAAAGTGCTGATCTCCCACCACAAACCTGAGAAATCTCTGGTGTGCTGGAAGATTGGTACATGAAGGTAAGCATCCTTGATGTCTATGGACGTCATGAAATCCCCCTGACGAAGGGAATCGATGGCTGAGCGCAGAGTCTCCATGCGGAACTTCTTGGTAGTGATGAACCTGTTGAGCAGCTTCAAATCCAGAATGGGTCTTATGGATCAATCCTTTTTGGAAACCGTGAAGAGGTTGGAATAATAGCCCCGGCCTCTCTCCGAGAAAGGCACTGGACATATGACTTCCATGTCCAGAAGATTCTTTACAGCCAACAGGAGCCCCTGCGCAGCCCGGGGATCCGAGGGCACCCGAGACCTTAGGAATCTGGGAGGAGGCCGGCACTCGAACTCGAGTTTGTACCCGGAAGAGACCACTTCCAAGATCCATTTGTCTGTGACCTCCTGGGCCCAGACCTGGAAGAAGTGCCGCAGCCGCCCCCCCACCCGCAAGGGTGAGGGCGTCTCCTCATTGCTGAACCGTCTTGGCAGCAGGCTTGGGCTTGGAATCCCAGGTGAGGCCTGGACGTGCGCGTCCTCTGCCTCTGTTCCAGGAATCACCTCTGAAATTAGAGTAGGCAAAGCCTCTGCCTGCTCTGGCACCGCGAAAGGAAGGATTGAAGGAGCCTGCCCCCCAAAAGGGGCGACGCTGCTTCTTACGCCAAGGTAACTTTCCGCCTTTCGCCACTGAATCCAATTTATCCCCGAACAGCCGCGTACCCAGGAAGGGTAGCGCTGTGAGTGATTTCGTAGCTGCAATGTCCGGCGCCCACTGGCGTAACCAGACCGATCGGCGAATAGCCACCAGCAATGCCGAGGGTCTACTACACATAATTGCGTCATCCATAGCAGATAAAACAAAGGTCATAAATAATTCACACCGCTTAAGGGCTGTGAATTCATCACTGGCCGGGTTAAGCTGGGAACCACTCAACAGGTCCCTAACCACAGACCTGGTAGCCACAGACGCGAGCGCCGAGGCACAAACAGGCTGCAAGGCTGAACCCACACTAGCAAAGGCATGGTATGCCATCTGATCAAGGTGTTTGTCCTCACCATCTTTAGTGGTGGCGTCTGGAGAATGTACAACGGAGGTGTTGGACAATCCCAGAACGGGCGCATCGACCTCGGGAGGGGACGGCCAGCGCTTCAGCGCGTCCACCGGGAAGGGATACCTCCTATCCCATCCTTGAGGAACACCGTGGAGCCGGCTAGGCCTCTCCCATTCCTTAAGAATCATGCTTTCAAAATGATTCTGATTTGGGAACTCCAAGCGAGGCTTTTAAGTGCCAAAGAATTCCTCCTTCTGCGGAGGGGACTCTGCTGGCAGAGAAATAGCCAGTACCTCAAATAGATAGGCCAGGACTTTGGAGGTATCTACGGCATCCCCCAGCGCCTGCCCAGCATCAGTATCAAAAAACTGCTGATCCTCAGCATCAGATTCCTCAAACAATTCCCCCTCCTCAAGTGGGGAATAATCAGACCAGTCAAGGGAATCATAGTCATCAAAATCCAATACCTGCGCGGTCGTAGACAGATGCCTCCTCTTAGCTGGGGCCTTTCTGGCCGCAGAGCTAGAAATCAATTTCTCGATGTTGGCCAATCTAGCGCATACATCAGATTGCGACTCCCCGCCGATGACAGTGTCACTTGGGGTACGGATAAGGTGGGGTTGGATAGGTGATGAGACCGGAGGCACGGACCCAGACGCCTGGGACCCCGACTGCCGCGTTATGGCCTGCTGAGCACATGGTATGCAAATAAGTACATTATCCCCCGTAAGGGATACCCTACAACCCACACACTGCCGGGATTGCCCCAAAGGGAGCCCGAGCCCGGTATCCTGGGAAGCCTCCATATGGTGCTTTTAAGGTAGTCACAATGACCAGAGGGAATTACGCTGCCAGAGCTACCCGGGATGCCCCTTTAAGTCCCTAGTGGGGGGATTTGTAGGACCCCAAATTTGCTCTAAGGGACCCTAGGACCGGGAGAACCCCCTTTTTGTAATAGGTAGGGAGTCCTCCTAATAGACACAATGGGAAGGGCCCATGAGAAAGGCACACAATCAATGCACATAATCATACAGCAACAATATAAATATATAGAAATTTCTAAACATATATGGAGGACATGAAAGGCGATGCCCCAAAACGCTAGAACGAGGCACAATAGCAGCATGAAAACAAGTATATGGGCCCCGCAGGGCACTCACAGCAGGAAAATGGCATCCATCCACCAGAGATCCAGTGAAAAAGAGAGAAGGGAAGGGCGGGCCAGCGCGGATCGCGAGCCGCGCCTGGTCCCGCCCCCTTCCCTCAGCACTAGAGGGACGCGGATCCCAGCGAATAGCTGGGCTCCGCAATGGCGCCAGAAGAAGAAGGGGGCGGGCCGCTGCGATCGCGCCGAACGCCCGGCACCGCCCCCAGTCCGAGCGCACCTGAGGGGAAGAAGCTTCCCAACAAAAACGCAGCCACCAGTAGTAACAGAGACAGTGAAGCACAAGCACACACCACACACATAGTAAACCATTAAATAAAGTTATGAGGGAAAGAAGCCCCCCCCCCATAGGGGCACAGGGAAACCCAGGAAGGGGGGAGAATCCCACACTACAGAGTAAAAGGGATATCAGGGAAAGGGCATCCCAAACCAGGATCACCAACCTGGATACCGCCTATCCCTTAAAATGGGGTCTCACGGGGGAGCATGGCTCCCTAAAAACACCTCTAAGGTGTAGTCTACCGTCGCCCGGACCTTCAGCCAAGGCTGGGAGGCATATATGGGACTTAAACAATCAAGGTACGGGCAGAAATAGAGAAAAAAAGGGGCCAGGAGCAACCCCGGCTTACCTGCAAGGAGGAGACACAGCCATCTTCTGACTTGCTCGCCGTTTGCAGGGAAGAAAACTGGGGAATGTGTGGGAGGTCCCGGGTATTTGTGGACCGGGAGGGGCCTCTATTTTCTGGTCATCTCTGCAGAAGTTCGCCCTCTACTGGACATAACCCACGTGTTATTAATCATTCCGAAGCAGGGTGTGAGACTTACTTGGAATAATCTTAGCTCTATTGCATAAGTCGTCAATCTGTACTAGGTATCAGCAATGTGGGTACAATTTGCTTCCCAGATGGTATAGGGTTCCAGCAGATCTGAGCAGATGGTTCCCTGGGGTCCCTGCGGAGTGTTGGAGATGTGGAAGTGAGAGGGGTGATCTGTTTCACCTGTTCTGGGCCTGCCTGAAACTGAGAGATTTCTGGAACTTGGTTAGGCGTGTTGCAGGGAGAGTCACAGGCTCGGAAGTCCCGGATGACCCGGCCACATGTCTGTTTCACTTGTCAGGGGCCCCACTGAAACGTTACCGGAATTCTTAAGTATGTCACCTCTTAAATGCTGCTAAAGCCTGTATACCACAGATGTGGAGGTTCGAAAATGTATTGTCCTCACGACACATATAAGAAATTTGTGGCTACTTGGTTTGGCTGGATGGTCTTCGTGGACTCAGCGGAGAGACAAACCCTGCTGGTTACACTAAGAGGCTGTACCCTCTCCCCCCACCCTCCTCTTCATTCCCCTTCTGTCTTTTGTGCGTTTTTCTCTTGTCGATGTCTTTATTTCTCTATGCGTTTGGTTTCAGACGAGTCTGTTCTGCCATGAAGCCCCGACAGCCATAGGTGGTGGTGATGGAGGATGATCGTCGCTCTGAGCTGCCTGGGAGCACGTGAGGCGGTGGGCTTGCCGCAGGGTCATTTGGTGAATCACGCCTGTGAAAGCAGGCAAGGTAACATCTGACGGTCATAGGCAGAAGCTGCCCCAGTGTGTCACCTGAGAGCAAATTGGAATCAAAGAGCTGGAGGTAGTAGCGTCGCTTACTTATGCTGAATCACACCTTGTTGCATGATTGTTAATGTGCTGTATAATCTTTATTGTGCTGTACATTTTTTGGAAAATTTCTTTAAAGAATTTATAAAATAAAAAAAAAAAATAATAAAAGAATGAAAAAGATCAAAAGCATGCAGCGTATACAATTCCACAAAACCGACTCATGCTTTAGCTGGTCATTCAATAGCACAGAAGACCAGGCTATAGATCATTTTCAAGAACAGGGGGCAAAGCAAGCACTATAGTTAAAGAGAATTGTGGGAAATAGGCTGTCTTCCTTTTATGCAGCGCAATACCAGTGATAGCGGCTGGTGACTGGTGGCCTTACACTCAGACACTACAAAGTTGTTACAGAGATTGGATAGTTTGAATGGACAGCTTATTTGGTCCTCTCACATTACAGAGATTTATTAATACTGGATGGAGATTGGACGAATCAGATTGTAGCGTATGGGACAAGCATATGGATAAGATGACCAGACAAGGTTTACACGATTTAGAAGCTATTCAGCTGGAGTACAAACTATAGAGAAGAAGGGGTGTCCCCTGGCTTCTTTTACTGTACATTGTGCCTTTTGACCACCGCATTCTGCACCAAGGACACGGTGAAAGGACCTGAAGAAGGTGGCTGGAACAGAGGACGGAGGCCAGTGACAGGGGACCAGCACTTACATAAATGCGCTTTACCTGTGGTGCCCATAGACTTCTATGGACTATGTTGCAGCTGTGTTGGGTGCAAATCTCTGCATGCAGATTTTTGCAAATTGCAGAGTCCTGATGTAAAAGCGCACATTTACTTTTATGGGCCACATTTTCTTCCTGTAACATTTTTGAGTATTTCTACGGGAAGTTGTGAAAGGGACGTTAGCCTAAAAGATGGGAATCCTGTCCCACTAGTAGGCCAATTATTATTATTACTTAAAGGAACCCTCAGGAAAAAATAGAACTCTGATTACTCACCTGTAGAATTGGTATTATGAGTATACAGTACGTCCTGCTCCAAATAGATACTTACACGTGGGTATTACTCCGCCAGATGGCGCTGGACTGCAGAGACATCGAAAAATAGGCTCCTCCCGGCCCCTCAAATACCCGGGGACCTCCCACAATCCCCAGCATTGAAAAGCACTTAACGAGAAGCCGGGAGAATTAAACAACCCAAATTATCAACTATAACCATGATAACAATCACCATACAGGGGATCCAAGATAATGCAAAGCCAAGGGTGGGTTGGATCAAGACGTACTGTATACTCATAATACCAATTCTACAGGTGAGTAATCACAGAATTGTATTATACTTAGTATACAGTACGTCCTGCTCCAAATAGATACTTACACGTGGGACATCCAATAGCAGTGTCCGTAAGTAGGGTGGGATCCCCAAGAAAAAAGTAGCAGCTCCCCCCACAAGAGGTGACAACAGGCAGTTTAAACCACTGCCACCTGCAGAACCTTTCGGCCAAAAGCAGCATCAGCTGAGGCCCTAACATCAACCTTGTAAAACTTTGAAAAGGTATGAACAGAAGACCAAGTAGCTGCCTTGCAAACTTGTTCAACAGAAGCCTGGTGCTGAAAAGCCCAAGAGGCACCAATAGCACGAGTGGAATGAGCAGCAAGGCGGAAGGGAGGAATCTTCCCCTTAGCAGAGTAGGCCTGAATCACAGCCTGACGAATCCACTTGCTGATAGTAGACTTGGCAGGAGCCAAACCCTTCCTAGGACCAGAAGGGACCACAAAAAGAGCATCAGTTTTCCTGAAAGGTGCAGTAGCCACCAGATAGTACTTCAGACACCTAACCACATCCAAAGAGTGCAAAACCCTCTCCTTAGCATTGCTAGGATTAGGGCACAAAGAAGGAAGAACAATATCCTGATTCAAATGAAAGGCAGACACTACCTTAGGCAGAAAGTCAGGTTTGAAACGAACCACCACCTTGTCCTGGTGTCTCTCATAGTAGGGGGGCTGAATGGAAAGCGCCGCCAACTCAGACACACGCCTGACAGAGGTGATAGCCACCAGAAATACAACCTTGAGCGTAAGAATGGCCAAGGCAGCATCCTGCACAGGTTCAAAGGGAGCACCCTGCAAGGCTGACAGAACCAAGTTCAGATCCTAAACAGGTACCATAGGCTTACGTGGGGGGCACACATGAGTGACCATCTGGAAAAAAAAGTCCTGATCAGAGGGTGCTGAGCAAAGGAACTCCAGAATCCTGGGAATAGAGAACACACGACAGGGAAGAGACCTAGATTCACACCAGTCATTGTAGGCACGCCAAACCCTGTAATAAATGGAAGAGGAAGAATTCTTCCTAGCTTTAATCAAAGTATCCACAACCGAGGAAGACAGACCCTTCTCCATCAAGATGGAGGTTTCAGCAGCCAGGCCGTCAAAGCCAGAGTTTGTAAATTGGGATGGCGTAGTGAGCTCTGAGTGAGCAGATCTGGCACCAAGGGCAGAGCGTACTGATCTACTGCCAGTTGCACCACGTCTGCGAACCACTCCTCTTGGCCACCTGGGGGCCAACAGAATTGCTGGCACCCCTTCCAGAGCATCTTGCGCAGAACCCTGCCCAGCAGGGGGATTGGAGGGAAGACATACAGGAACTGAAAGTCCTGCCATGACATTGCTAGCGCATCCGAGGTCAAGGCCAGAGGATCCTGGGACAGAGAGACAAAAGCTGGGAGCTTGTGATTGTGGCGGGACGCAAACAGATCCACATCTGGTTGGCCCCAACGGTGACACAGAGAATGAAACACCCTGCTGCATAGGGACCATTCTCCCTGGCGAGAGGTCCCCCTGCTCAGAGAGTCCGCCAGGCGATTTTCCACCCCCGGGATGTACAAAGCTCATATGCAGGGGACATTGGCCTCTGCCCAAGTCAAGATCACAGACGCTTCCTGGAGGGCCCCCTTGCTCCGGGTCCCTCCCTGATGATTGATGTAGGCAACTGCCGTCTGGTTGTCCGAGCGCACCTGAACAGGCAGGCCCCGAAGGTGAGTAGTCAAGTGAGCCAGAACTAGCTTGATCGCCCGCAGTTCCAAGACATTGATAGGTGTGTGGGCCTCCTGAGGGCCCCACCTCCCCTGGAACCGCAGAGACTTCCAGAAACCCCCCAATCTGACAGAGTGGCATCTGTGGTGACCATCTCCCAGGAAGGGGCAAGAAAGGATCTGCCACGAGAGGGACCTCCTGACCAGGGGGGAGAGCACACAGACCCTGTCCAGGGACGCTGGGTCCTTGTCCCATACTGACAATAGGTGAAGTTGCAGAGGCCTCAAGTGGAACTGAGCATAAGGGACCGCTTCGAAGCATGCCACCATCAGGCCCACCAGCTGCATCCCCTGCCTGATGGAGGGATGGGGACAAGCTAGGAGGGACTGAGCCTGTGCAATCAGACTGTCCACCCTCTGTTGAGGAAGGAAGATCCTTGCCTGAACTGTATCCAGATTCATTCCTAGGAATGGAGTTACCAAGGAAGGGGACAGTGAGGACTTGGGGTGGTTGATCACCCATCCAAAAGACTCCAGAGTGGACACCACCAGCTGAGTATCCAACTCTGCCTGATGTAGAGACTGGGAAGTGATGAGAATGTCGTCCAGATAGGGAAGCACGCGGACGCCCTGACACCTGAGCAGAGACATCATGCCGGCCAGCACCTTGGGGAACACCCTGGGAGCTGAAGTGAGACCAAAGGGCAAAGCCACAAACTGGTAGTGTTGATCCATCAGAGCGAACCTGCGGAACCTTTGATGATCTGGGAACACAGGAATATGAAGGTAAGCATCTTTGATGTCCACAGAAGTAATGAAATCCCCTTGGCGCAGGGAACTGATGGCAGAGCGCAGTTTTTCCATGCGAAAGCGCCTGCCCCTGACAAACTTGTTGAGGATCTTCAAATCCAGGATGGGCCTGACTGAACCATCTACTTTGGGTACTGTGAATAGGTTGGAATAAAAGCCCTTGCCTTTTTCTCTTAAGGGGACCTGGCAGATGACCCCCAGCTCTAGGAGGCCTTGCACTGCTTGCACTAGCTCCTGAGCTGACACAGGGTCCTGAGGAATCCGGGATCTGATGAATCTTGGAGGGGGACAGGCAGCAAACTCCAACTTGTAACCGGAGGACACTACCTCCTGAATCCATCGGTCTGAGACATGAAGCCTCCAGATGTGAGCGAAGTGCTGCAGCCGTCCCCCCACCCGGATGGGTGAGGGCGCCCCATCATGCCTGAGGGGGCTTGGGGGAAGATTTTGCTTTGGGACCCCAGGAGGGGCCAGGACGCCCACGTCCTCTGCCCCAGAAATCTCCCCGGGTCCCAGGAAAGGAAACCCCCCTCCCCTGTCTGGCACCACGGTAAGGTGAGGAGAAGGAACACTGACTCCGAAAGGGCCTAGATTGATGCCTGCGCTGGGGTAGCCAGTCTCCCTTAGCAAAAGGGTCCAGGCGGTCCCCAAACAGGCGCAGTCCTTTAAAGGGGAACCCAGTGAGGGCCTTCTTGGCAGCGTTGTCAGCAGTCCACTGGCGCAGCCAAACCGAGCAGCTGTTCGCATTCCTTGAGCACAAGGTTATGGAAATGTGCCTGCTCAGGAAATTCCAAACGTGATTTTGCCATATGGAAAAGCTCCCCTCTTTGCCTGGGAGCCGCAACAGGGAGAGAGATGGACAGAACCTCAAAAATCTGGGTCAATAATCTGTCAGTGTCATCCGGGGCCCAGGGGTCAGAGCCAGAATCGCCATGACCCCTTGGTCTCTCATCAGATGAGCCTGAATCAGAAAAGAGCTCCCCTTCATCAGACGGGGTATAGCCACAAAGATTCAAGAACTCCTCAGTTCCCATAGGAAAAACAGTGACATTAGGCGTCAAGTGCCGCTTCTTAGCAGGGGACTTCACAATCAACTGCTCAACAGTAGCCAGTCTAGAAGACACATCAGGCTGAGAATCCCCACTAGTATGCAACTCAGCAGGAGTGAGATTTAAGCTTGGGGGAGTAGGTGAAGTGAAACGAGGTGCAGCCACTGGCAGGCCAGCTTGCAATGCAAGCACCTGCTCAGCACAGGGTACACAGACCCGTGCCTTGTCAGCATCAGCATGAGGCTGCCCACACGCTACACACAGCCGGTCTTGTCCCGAAGGGACCCCGGTTACATTATCCTGGGATGCCTCCATATGGTGATTATAGCGGCGCTATACGCCGATAGACGCCTGAAAGACATAAGCAGACAAGACCTGTAAGGCACACAGTAACAAAAGTGAAAAATATAAAGACGCCCGCGAGGGCACTTACGGACCGTGGTAGGTAGGGGTCCGTCGCGCATGGGCCAACCAAGCAGGTTAAAGATGGCGTCGGTATACCTCGAGGGGCGGGCCGGTATCAGCAATGGCGTCGGTATACCTCGAGGGGCGGGCCGGTATCAGCAATGACGCGGAGCGCGCCCTAGATGCCCCCCCCCGAGGAGCGCGAAGCCAGAACGTGCAAGCAGCCAATGACGGCGCACCAGCGCCTGAGGTAATGCCGCTGCCAAGCGCGGAACCAAGTCAGCGCGAGGCGGCGGCAATTCTTTAAAAAAGACAGTAAAGGCAAGTCAGCGCGGCGGCTGACACAAGATTAAACAGAATGGAAGAAGAGTGTAAAACACAGAATGCATAGCATACACATTTACACCCCCCCTCTTTTCCCCCGAAGGCTACCAGGAGACTGAGGGAGGACGGCGGCCACTTAAATAGGGCCCACCGATAGGCAGGGGCAATAGTGCGGGAGGGGCATCCCATAGAGGCTCACCATAAGCCTGAACCGCCTACCCTTTGGTGGGGGACTGCGGTGGAGCAGCGCTCCTAAGCACCTAACGGCGGTGCTGCCTACCATCACCCGACCAGCGCAGCCAAGGCTGGGAGGCATATTACTAATGGAACGGGTGGGAATAGTCCTACAGGGCCGCAGGCTAATAGCCCCGCTCACCTGCGAGTAGAGAGCCATTTCTCGTCCTTCGCAGCCAGACTGTAGAGAAATTCTGGGGATTGTGGAAGGTCCCCGGGTATTTGAGGGGCCGGGAGGAGCCTATTTTTCGATGTCTCTGCAGTCCAGCGCCATCTGGCTGAGTAATACCCACGTGTAAGTATCTATTTGGAGCAGGACGTACTGTATACTAAGAATATACTATTTTTGCATTTGCCATGTAAAATGGTTTCCCCTTAGTTGTCCAGCCAGGGACACTGCACCCGCCCAGGCAACAGCGCTTGTTTGTTGTGCCGCTCACTGGGCGCAATGGGGGAGGACGCCGCTCACTGGACGCAATGGGGGAGGACGCCGCTCACTGGACGCAATGGGGGAGGACGCCGCTCACTGGACGCAATGGGGGAGGACGCCGCTCACTGGACGCAATGGGGGAGGACGCCGCTCACTGGACGCAATGGGGGGAGGACGCCGCTCACTGGACGCAATGGGGGGAGGACGCCGCTCACTGGACGCAATGGGGGGAGGACGCCGCTCACTGGACGCAATGGGGGGAGGACGCCGCTCACTGGACGCAATGGGGGGAGGACGCCGCTCACTGGACGCAATGGGGGGAGGACGCCGCTCACTGGACGCAATGGGGGGAGGACGCAGCTCACTGGACGCAATGGGGGGAGGACGCCGCTCACTGGACGCAATGGGGGAGGACGCCGCTCACTGGACGCAATGGGGGAGGACGCCGCTCACTGGACGCAATGGGGGAGGACGCCGCTCACTGGACGCAATGGGGGAGGACGCCGCTCACTGGACGCAATGGGGGAGGACGCCGCACACTGGATGCATTGGGTGATTGGGAGGGGGTATTTTAGCACACCCTGGTAAATTTCCTTCGGAAGAGAATTCATAGAGCAGACCTGGGCAATGTACGGCCCGCGGGCCGTATACGGCCCTTTGCTAGGCTCTTACCGGCCCGGGCTGAGCTGGCCAGTAAGAGACGCAGAGGAAGGGAAAACATGCCAGACTCGACGAGCCGAGTGGCTGATCGGCTGCTGCTTAACTTAGGTGATCGCCTGTGTACAGTGTGAGAGGCTTAGGTTAAGCAGCAGCTGATCGGCCGCTCGGCTCGTCGGGTCTGGCACATTCTCCCTTCCTCTGAGGAAGCCAGACCTGATGAGCAGGTGATAGAGACCTGGGGACTTTGGAAGGATAGAGTAGGAGCTCCAGAGCATCAGTAAGTCTGCTCAGAAAGATTATGTAGTTTGCTTGTGTTTTCCCTTCCTGCCTGCTGTCTCTTTTTCACCATGTACCTGCCCACCATGCTCTCACCATGTCCCCTTCCTGCTGTCCACCATGCTCTCACCATGTCCCCTTCCTGCTGTCCACCATGCTCTCACCATGCCCCCTTCCTGCTGTCCACATGCTCTCACCATGCCCCCTTCCTGCTGTCCACATGCTCCCACCATGCCCCCTTCCTGATGTCCACATGCTCCCACCATGCCCCCTTCCTGCTGTCCACATGCTCCCACCATGTCCCCTTCCTGCTGTCCACCATGCTCTCACCATGTCCCCTTCCTGCTGCCCACATGCTCTCACCATGTCCCCTTCCTGCTGTCCACCATGCTCTCACCATGTCCCCTTCCTGCTGTCCACCATGCTCTCACCATGCCCCCTTCCTGCTGTCCACCATGCTCTCACCATGTCCCCTTCCTGCTGTCCACCATGCTCTCACCATGCCCCCTTCCTGCTGTCCACATGCTCTCACCATGCCCCCTTCCTGCTGTCCACATGCTCCCACCATGTCCCCTTCCTGCTGTCCACCATGCTCTCACCATGCCCCCTTCCTGCTGTCCACATGCTCTCACCATGCCCCCTTCCTGCTGTCCACATGCTCTCACCATGTCCCCTTCCTGCTGCCCACCATGCTCTCACCATGTCCCCTTCCTGCTGTCCACCATGCTCTCACCATGCCCCCTTCCTGCTGTCCACATGCTCTCACCATGCCCCCTTCCTGCTGTCCACATGCTCCCACCATGCCCCCTTCCTGCTGTCCACATGCTCTCACCATGCCCCCTTCCTGCTGTCCACATGCTCTCACCATGCCCCCTTCCTGCTGTCCACATGCTCTCACCATGTCCCCTTCCATGCTCTCACCATGTCCCCTTCCTGCTGTCCACCATGCTCTCACCATGCCCCCTTCCTGCTGTCCACCATGCTCTCACCATGCCCCCTTCCTGCTGCCCACCATGCTCTCACCATGCCCCCTTACTGCTGCCCACCATGCTCTCACCATGCCCCCTTCCTGCTGCCCACCATGCCCCCTTCCTGCTGTCCACCATGCTCTCACCATGCCCCCTTCCTGCTGTCCACCATGCTCTCACCATGCCCCCTTCCTGCTGCCCACCATTCTTACACTTTGCCCCAGCTGATATGAGCTCTCCTTCCAGACTGCCAGAAGCCAAGGGCTTCTCTGATTGGCTGGGAAATTATCACATCAGAACGTTTGAAGTAGACCAAAACCCTGCTTTATCAGCCTGGGAATCTTATAGATCCCCTCCCCGCGGGGCATCCAAAATCGGGATGCCCCGCTGTGTGAAACCCCCAGGTCGCCCATAAACTCACCTTCTTTCCCAGTTCAACGGCGCATGCACGAGCTGCGGCCGCATGCCCGCTATCCCTCTAGCAGGGCGCGTGCCTGTGTCAGCCATTTGAGAATGGCCAGCGCGGGCGCGCTCCCTGTTAGAGGGAAGCTCGAGATGCAGCCGCCAGCGCACTCAGAGCCGCTGAGCTTAGACGTCGCTTAGACGCCCATAGCTCAGCGGCCCTCCACAATATTTTTAGTTTCTCATGTGGCCCCATGGAAAAAATAATTGCCCACCCCTGTCATAGAGGGAGCTGAGAATGACGAGTCAGCAGAAAGGAGACAGTTCAATAAGATTACGGAATGTTGGTAAATGAGAGATCCAGGCAAATTTAACCCTTTCATTTAAATGTCCCTTTAATCATGTGCCTTTATTGTGGAGGGGTGGCCAACAAGGATTTCATGTTTGGAAAAACCCTTTCGAAAGGCACAAATTTTACCTGTTTTTGACTTTGACATCCTCGAGAAATTTCTTCTGCTCCTGGGACAGAAGCTCCTTCTTAGCCAGCTGTGCCTCCAGATCCAGTATTCGCTTCTGTGCACTTTCCAGCCTTTGACTTTGCTGAGTCTGTATACTGCGATACTTGTCCAGTTCCTTTTTAAAAGATACCTGCAACATCTCCACTTCCTGCAGAGGTTAAAAGTAAGTCACAAGATACATTTGCAGCACATATAGGCAACGTGCTGACTTCACCTCATGGTGTAAAAGACTCAAAACTTATGAAGTCACCCAAAATCCCCTGGGTTCAGCTTACGCAGTTTACTCCAAAAAAAAATCCTTACTTATTGTAGCTGACAGCACACAGGCTTAATCACTCCCAGTGGTGAGGGCAGAAAGGATCTGGTTTCAGCTCGGAAGCAGACAGTGTTCTCTTGCTGGGCCTCTGGTGCACATCTAAGATCATGTCAGCAGTAGATAGTCACATGGTTTCCCCACTAGCTGCAAATGACTGAGTATTACCTGCTCCACTGTGACTAAAAATACCATTTTGTGAATACTCACCTTGTAAAATGGGTATTATAAGTATGTCACACACCCCGCTTCAAGATATTCATAACCTGTATGAATCTTGAAGCGGGGTGTGTGACATACTTAGAATAGCAGGGGAACGCACAAGTCAATTATGCAGAAGCCACAATGGCACAAACCACATGACTACATATAAATGAGCCTGTGGGCTGTCAGTTCATTGGGTTTGTTTTCTATTTAAATTGAGAGTATATGAGATACCCTATTCCCAGGGAATCCTGAACTTGGGATACCCCGCTGTGTGAACCCCCCCCCCCCCCGGGTTTGCCTGCAAAGCTTACCTTTCCGACGCTCGTCCAGCATTACTCACATGCCCTTTCAGCTGTGCGCGGCTACTCCCCCGCCACAAGCCATGCGTGGCTGCACACAACCAAAGGATGCGAGTGGTGCCACGTGCTGCCAATGTTTGAGGCTGAGGATTCCATTCAGCTTTTCCAGCTGTACATTATTATGCAAGGCCTGAGAAGCTGATTGGACGAGTGGCTGCACATGTGCCGTTGGACCGAGGACAGGTACGTTTCCTGAGCAAATGGCGAATTTTCACACAACTGGGCACCCCAAACCAGGGTTCCCCTGGGGGGAAGGACCAAAACCAGGGATAGAGAAAATCCCGGGATTTGTTCCACTTTAAACTGGATTTTATTTAATTTCTCAATCTGGACAGTTACTTTCAAGGATAATTCTGATTTCTGAGATTTCAGGAGCGACATTTTCCAAAGTTGTCAGCAAAACAACCTACACTTATGGTTTTCTAATACTGCCATTAGATCTGAATATACAAACTGGCCTAAGAACACCATAAAAAACTGAAGCAGCATCCAAAAGGTCACACACACACTTCAAAGTGATATTTCAGGCAAAGCTAATTGCTAGACCATTGTGTTGGACTACATTTGACACTGTCCTAAACGGTTTCCTGCTTTGAGGCATGTGGGCGTAACCCTTGGAGTGATGATGCTGCCTAATAAGCATAATGTCGGCAATGGGAGCAAGAGAGCTTGCTAGGAGGGGGGAGGGGTTAGCTGGGCTTGAATGGCAGCTCTTAGAGTGCAATCAATATAGACGGGGGGGGGGGGGGGGGGGTTGGTCTGGACAAAATACTCAAGCTAGTACTGGTGGCCCACATCCTCTGGGTTCTGCTGGAGGGTCAGATGAGGAAGTGTATTTCCTCATTCACAGTGCAGAGCTGAAAGGAGGAACAGCGCTGGCTAACCACTGGACAGGACATGTTGGCTTATTCATACTCATGAAACCCATAAACTAAATATGGTCATATTTTTGGAGGAATCTCATTTAGGTCTATATAACCACTACTCCGGAGGCCAGTCATTTGGCTTAATTACTCACTCCCAGGGCTGTTTCTAGGGGAGGGTGAGCAGGGAAATCACCCTGGGCGCCAAGGTCAATGGGGGCACCTTTATCCCAGCCATCATATTTTTTGCAGATGAGTCAGGAACGCCATTAGCCAGGCCTCTCATCTCCCGCCTGCACTGAGAGCTATTTTTCCTAGAAGCACAGCAGGCGCATGTTCCTGCTCCCAGTCCATCTAGCTCCCAGTCTGAAGATGAGGGATATGCCCACTGGAGGTGTACTCCGCCGAGGAAACCAGGAAGCAGGTGAGTTCTGTGGTGCCCCATGCCCCCTGGGAAGGCTAGCGGCTGGCCCTAGAATTATTTAGATTCCAGGGTTGGCCACAGTGTGTTTTTTTCCGCTTTAAATGCCCTGTCCAAGATAAAAACAAAAGACTGGATATTGGAACCCGGTAAATCTTATTCAAGTAGAATAAAAGGAAAAGGCTAGGAGGCATTAGGGGGTCTAAGTGGGGTCTAGTTAAACAGCATGCAGCCTATCAGTTTTTTTTCAAGCAGATCATTAGCACAACTCACCTTATCTGCATTGGTGTTTTTATGCTGCAGCTGTTCCACATATAGTTCATTCACCTCCCCGAGAATCAGAAGCTGTCGGTTTAGAAATTCCATCTGATGCTGCACGGACTCACTGTTTGATAGCTTCACAAAGATAAAATAAAATTAGACAATACATTATACAACCAGAGAATCACCAGGATAAAAATCTCCCTAGCTTTATTTACTACTTGGCTTTGGCATTTTGATCCAGGTCCAGGCAAAAAAAAGCCCTAAAACAAAAACCTACTAACCTTTAGTCCAACAGCTGTTGTGTCTTACTTTGGCAGGTCTTGTGATCAAGTCCTGCATGGCCTGCATGCTGTCCCACCATTCACAAGAGACATCAGGTAAAGCAAGTTTTATGCTTTAAAATGGGAAGCATAGTATATTTCTTTTGCCCATGATTGAAGGACCGGCTGGACCAGAAACGCGTCAACATATTTATCATGCTGATGTTGTGTCGGGTGTTCCTGGACATGGCAACTTTTTAAGGAACTCAAAAATTAATGACATTTTACAGACGCTCCTGCTGGCATTTCTTCTTGATGTTTTTGGAGGATTGGGCTGCCTCTGCAGTGGGGGACCCTCAGCATGGTAATCAGCTATAATTGTATGTTTTTTGCCTGGGCAGACCCTTAAATGATGACCAAACAAAATGTGAGGTTAAAGAACACTAGACTCAAGTCATGGCTTCCTCATTCACATGCCTGGCAACAAATGGAAGCCAATCAGGCAACGTACCACTCTGCAAACCCCAATTTTATCAGCCATAAAATGAAGGAAGTTGGGCTTCCTGCTATAGTGTCTCTTTATGCCAATCATACTGCTCAGTCTGAAACTGTGCCCATGTGACAAACAATTCTTACCTTCTGAGACACTTGACTAAGCCTCAGTTCCGTGTGACACACCTTGTTGTTGGCTTGCTTCACCTCGGACCGTAGGTCAGTTATCATATTGCGACAATCAGCCAGCTTTGTCTGTGTGAAAAGGATGAAAAACATGCTTTAATTGCTCTGTGGACAGCCAGCTTTAGGTAGGACATCCTTTTACTTTATATTGCTTCAATATATATATATATATATTTTTTTTTTTTTTAATTATATATATATTTATTATATATATATATATATATATATATATATAATATATATTTATTATATTATATATATATTATATATTTATTATATTATAATATATATATATATATATATATATATATATATATATATATATATATATATATATACATACACACACACACACACACACACACACACACACACAATGTGCACAAATATTAAAGTGGACATATAGCCTCCTGTGGCCGACATAGAATCTAAAAGATTCCAGGGCCGGCCACTAGCCTGTGAATCTTCCCGAGGCACCGGTAATCTAGCCCGATCCTTTTGGGTCCCCCAAAACGGTCTTCGCCGGCTGCCTCACCCCCGGCTTCCCTATAGTTGTGCTTGCTCCCAGGGCCGGCTTGGGCAAGAGAGTCTTAGTGGGCCCCCAAGTAGTGAGTCACATGATGTCACCTTTCAGCTCTGCTGCCTCAAATGAGTCATCTTCTGCTGCTGATCACACTCCAGTCCTTATTGCCTTTCCTATAGCCACCAATCATCCTCTAGTCTATGTTGCATTCATCCTTCAGCGCTTACTGCTTGCTCCACTGCCACTAAAGACTTCATTGTTGCTGACAGTTGTCACCTGGTTCTCGCCACCTTCTGAGCTTCCATTAATTGCCCTCCATTCCATGCCACCTTTTCTAATGTTGCTCACCATCCCCTGTTGCTGAGGCCAGTCATTAGCAGGTCTACACACAACCCTCTGCATTTGGTGGTTCGAGTCCACCTACCATGTCCAAGTGTGAGCCTGAGCGGGCTCCTGATGATGCCAGGGGCCCTGCCAATTGCCCAGGTTTGCCCCGTGCTGGAACCGGCACTGCTTGCTCCCCACGGCCAGCCATTCAGCTGGTGCCAGGTGCGCACACACTCCACAGAGGAGCTGGGGATGCAGCCGCTGGTGCGAAGTTCAAATCAGTGGCTTTATGTCGCTCATTAGTATGCTCCGCATTAAGCGTTGATTGAACGAGGGCCCATCTAGGCGTCGTGGGTACAGCGGAAAATGGGCGATCTGGGGGGTCTCACACAGGTGGGGCATTCTACATCAGAATGCTAACGGGGCAGGGGACAATTACTAGTAAAGTCAAAATCCTGGTGATTGGTCCACTTTAAGCAAGTGAGTGAGTATCTTGACCATATCATTTTTAGGCATATTTTCTAACTCCCAGCTGCATACACCTGAATGCTTAGACAATTTTGATGCATGTCAAAATATGTCATTGCTGAAGCAGCTCTCTTGAAATTGCAAACCTAGTGGAACATGATCACAGAGCCATCAAACAGTCAACAGGGTTCACAAGAAATGTGTTGAGAAAAAAAACTGCCAAAGATTGTGAAGAATCAAATGTGAAATGACCACAGAGCCATATCCCCCAGAGGTGCCATAGTCCAGAACTGCAACCTCTCTGGAGTGTCCAGAAGTACAAGGTGTTCACTGATCAGAGACATGGCTAAGGTAAGAAACGCCTGAAACCCAACCAAACGCTGAACAACACACAAGCTGAAACATCAAGACTGGGCCAAGAAATATCTGAAGGCAGATTTACGGAGATTGGTGACACTGAATGATGGTTTAATTGAAAGATGGACACTTTTTACTGTACCACTGTGTCAAGAAAGTATCTTCTGGGATGGGGTGGGATTCCCCATTAGCTAACTTCCGGGCAGTAAGCCCAGGACACAGAAGCTCGTACTTGTCACTTCTGCATTTACAGGCAGGCCTGCAAGTCACTGTGTGGCCGCTGGCTTAGCAAACCCTATTTGCTGATGGAGGCCATGTGAACGGCAGCTTTTAAGTAAATAAGGAGAGCATAGGGGGTTCCTTGTCTTCCTCAGTATTTCCATGTGCTTTGATGGTGAGAAGTCCCTCAGTCAGTATTTACAGGAGGTCCTCTATAACAGTGGTTGTCAACCTTTTTATTCCAAGTACCCCCTAGCGACAAGCAATTGCAACCAAGTACCCCGAAAAGGGGGGGGAGGGAGAGAAATCGATGGCTAAAAAAACCTCCGTTACTTACCGGTAACGTCCTTTTTAGGAATCCTACAGCTTGACCACGTGGAGATATCATGTTCCACCCCCTGGGAGGAAACACAAAACAGGAACAGAGTTTAAAAGCCCCACCCCTTCCTCCCCACTTCAGTTATAGAACAGTAACCGTACACCAACCCTTGACTACTGGGTGGGTTATCAGCGGTCAAGCTGAAGGATTCCTAAAAAGGACGTTACCGTTAAGTAACTGAGGTTTTTCCAAGTCATCCTTCAGCTTGACCACGTGGAGAGGATTAGGCAAGTAATTATAGAGAGGATTAGGCAAGTAATTATACCTTAGGGATGGGATGCTGCAAGGAGTACACTTCTTCCAAAGGACTGATGTTTTGCAGACAGTAGGTCAAGTCTATAGTGTTTAAGGAAGGTGTGGGGCGAAGACCACATGGCAGCTTTACATATTTCATCAATAGAAGCCCCAGTTCTCTCTGCCCAGGATGCGGCCATAGCCCTTGTTGAGTGAGCTAACACTTCAGGAGGCGTCACTCCCTTCATTTTGAATGTTTTTGCGATAGTCTGTTTTATCCATCTCGCAATAGTAGCCTTAGAGGCTGCTGAACCCTTATTTTTCCCACTAAAAGTTACTAGCATTTGTTCTGCTAGGCGCCAGACTTTTGATCTGTCCAGATATATGATCAGTGCTCTTTTGACCTCAAGCAGCGAAAGGTCTTCCTCCTTTCCAGCTGCATTAGGCAGTGTCGGGAGAACTATCTCTTGAGACCTGTTTGAAGCTACTTTAGGTAAAAACATTGGATTGGGCCTAAGAATTACTTTGTCTGGTAGTATCGCACAATAGGGTTCTATTACAGACAACGCTTGAAGCTCACTCACCCTTCTTGCAGATGTTATCGCTATCAAGAAACAACATTTCATAGATAACCATTTCTCTGAAACCTCTTCTAGGGGTTCAAACGGAGGTTCCAACAAGCCTTTGAGAACTATTGACAAGTCCCAGGTAGGAAAGCCTTTAAATGTAGCCGGCCTTCTACGTACAATAGATTTGAAAAAGCGGTTAACAAGTTCATTTTGTCTAAGTTTACATTCCAGGAAAACTGATATCGCAGAGGCTTGACTCTTCAGGGTACTTACTGCCAGTCCCTTTTCAAATCCTTCTTGCAAAAATTCTAGCAGAAGCTATATCCTTTTCCTTCAGATTGTTAACTTCACAAAAAGAAGAACATTTTTTCCATAACTTTCCGTAAATCTTTCTTGTAGTCAACTTACGGCTCTGAATCCAAACCGTGTTGTAGGAACTCCAAAATCCTAGAGAGGGAGAAAGTGTGACTGGGGAGACCCCTAGACTTACACCAGGCAATGTAAGCGTGCCAGACTTCTTCCGAGCCTGAATCATGGTACGCACGACCGGAGCAGACAGCCCTTTCTCCGTCAAGATGGAGGTTTCAGCAGCCAAGACGTCACAGCCAGCGGGTCTCTTGACAGAGAGAAGAACCTTGGAAGCTTGTGATTGTGTCGGGATGCAAACAGGTCCACATCTAGCAGACCCCAACAGCGACACAGAGCGTGAAAGATCTTGTTGCCGAGAGGCCATTCCCCCAGATGGGAGACCCCCTGCTCAGGAAATCTGCCTCCTGGTTCTCCACCCCGGGAATGTAAACCGCTGAGATGCAGGGAACATTCTCCTCCGCCCAAGTCAGGATCTGGGTCACCTCCTTGAGGGCTCGCTTGCTCTGAGTCCCGCCCTGGTGATTGATGTAGGCGACAGCCGTCTGATTGTCCGAGCGGACATGGACCGCGCGACCCCGAAGGTGGGGAGTCAAGTGAAACAGGACCAACCGGATCGCTCTCAGCTCCAGGAGATTGATAGGCATGTGAGCCTCCTGCGGGCCACTGGCCCTAGAATTTCAGCGATTGTCAGAACCCTCTCCAGCCGGTGAGACTGGTGTCCGTGGTGACAATCTCCCAACGAGGAGTCAGAAAGGACCTGCCCACTAAAAAATTTCTGGAGTCCAACCACCATGGGAGGGACTGCCTGGCCAGAGGAGACAGCGAAAATTCCAGCTCCAGGGGCTCCTGTGTCCGGTCCCAAACGGTCAAGAGATTCAATTGAAGCGGCCTCATGTGGAACTGGGCGAAGGGCACAGCCGCGAAACATGACATCATGAGACCCACCTGCTTCATCCCCAGACGGATGGATGGTCGTTGGCACGCCAGCAAGGCCTGCGCCTGCATCTGAAGGCTCTCCACCTTCTGCTGGGGGAGGAACACCTTGACCTGAGAGGTGTCCAACGTCATGCCCAGGAAGGACCTCACCAATGACGGAGTGATCGAAGAATTGGGGTAATTGATCACCCAGCCGAAATCCTCGAGAGTGGACAACACCGTCTGGGTGTCGCTCCCGGCCTGCTGAAGAGATTGAACAGCAATCAGCAAGTCGTCCAGATAGGGAAGAATACGAATGCCCTGACTCCTCAGTAGGGCCATGACACCCGCCAGCACCTTGGTGAACACCCGGGGGGGCTGAGGAAATCCCAAACGGCAGCGCCACAAACTGGTAGTGCTGATCCTCAGGAACTTCTGATGTCCCTGGAAGATAGGAATGTGCAGGTAAGCATCCCTGATATCCACCGTGGTCATGAAATTGCCCGGCCGAAGCGAACTCACCGCAGACCGTAAGGTCTCCATGCGAAAGTGTCTGAACCTGACAAACTTGTTGAGACCCTTCAGGTCCAAGATAGGCCTCAAAGTACCATCCTTCTTGGGTACCGTGAACAGATTGGAATAGAACCCTCGACCCCGTTTCTGTTGAGGCACAGGACAAATCACCCCGGACAACAGAAGGCGTCGGAGAGCCATTCTTAGGCCCTGAGCCGTCAAAGGGTTCTGGGAGATCCGTGACCGAATAAATCTTGGAGGTGGCCACGCTGCCAGCTCTATTTTGTAGCCGGAGGACACCACCTCCTGAATCCACCGATCCGAGACGTGCTGTCTCCAGACGTGAGCAAATAGCAGAAGCCATCCCCCCACCCAGATGGGTGAGGGCGCCTCCTCATGTCTGAGGGGCCTTGGCAGGGGGCTTGGACTTGGACCCCCAGGAGGGATTGGGAGGACCGCGGGATCTCCCGTGTCCCCAGGAGTCTCTGCGGCCACCTGAATAGGAAGAGCCTCTTCCCCCTCGAAAGGGGCGAAAGGAAGACAAACCCCGAAAGGGTCGCACAGGCTTCCGACGCTGACGCTGAGGGAGCCTGCCATCTTTCGTCAGGAGATCCAGACGCTCCCCGACTTCTTGGCGGTGGTGTCAGCTGCCCACTGCCGCAGCCAGATAGAACGACGAAGAGCAACCAGCAGGGCTAAAGCCCTGCCGCCAAGCCTGACGGTGTCGTCCATGGCCGAGATTACAAAGGCAATGAAATCCGTGCAAGCTAGGAGGTCCCTATACTCCTCCGCCTGCTTGCGCGATCTGGCGATATCAACAAGGCGTCTCACCTTCCTTTTTGATGGCTATGGAGACGATGGCAGCGGCACAGACCGGACAGACAGGCCAGCTGATCCATGCGCCTGTCAGCAGGACGACGCAAGGAGGTAGTATCGGGAGACGGCATAACCGTGGTATTGGAGAGCCCCAAGACGGGAGCATCCACCTCCGGGGGAAGGGGACCAAAGGCGAATCAACTCCTCAGAGAATGGATACCGTCTGTCCAGACCCTTAGGCACTGACGGCAATTAGGCTTATTTATTAGGCCTCTCATTCCTTCCAAACCATCTTGGAGAAGTGGCCTTGCTCAGGAAAAACAAGACGCCGTCTCTCGGGCCGAAATAAGTCCACTTGCTTCTTTTTGGCCGCCTTCGGGGGTACAATGTGCAAGGTTTCAAATACCGCAGACAACAACTTTTCCGTGTCATCTGGGAGCTACCTGTCCTCGTCCGAGGAAGACCCAGGGTCACCGTCAAAGCCACCCGGTCGGTCCCCTGAGGAGACGGAGTCATGAAACAACTCACCCTCCTCCATGGAGTCTCGGCCACCAAAATCCACGTAATCATCATCATCAAAAAGTGAATAGCCCGGCTCAAGATGCCGCTTCTTACACGCGGCCTTGCCGGCGGCCAAGCGCCATAGTTGTCGCTCTATGCTGGTCACTCGGAGCGCCAAATCCGTATGAGACCCCCTGGTGGCTTCCCCCTCACTGGGGGCTAAATGCAGGCGTGGGGGTGTCGGCGAGGCCGTAGGTAAAATGGGGCTTGGGAGAATAGCGCTCGCCCCATCCTGTTTGGAAATGACACTTTGAGCGATCGCAGCGCTGTTTGTGTACCCTGCACCCAGAGGGCATGTACCACACGAGACATAGCTTAGCCCGCCCCGAGAGACCCCCAAACTCGCTATCCCCAGAAGCCTACATTATGGTGATTAATGGCAAATTACACGGGTTACAAGGCACTGACGGCCCAAACCTGGACAATCCCCAATAATGTCCCCTAATGGGTCCCTTAGCACGAGACTGTAGGGAGCAGGGGGGGGGGGAGGGGCGGATAAGACCGTGAGGAAGCACAACTGAGAATAATATGGGACTCGCCTGGGAGACACAAAGGGGCACAAATATGAGCATCCCGCAGCGCATGCACAATGGAAACAATGAAGACCGGACTCACGGACCAGTGGGAGCAGAGCGACCCCGGAGGACAGTGCAGCACTCGATGGGAGCCCGGATGAAGAGGTGCAGGGGAAGCAGCGTGTCCCTCCACGCAGAAGCTGAAGGCAAACGGCGCCGAAGGAGGCCGGAGATGGCACCTCGAGGGGCGGGCCGCGATGGCGCAGAACGCGCCATTGCGCGGCCCCCGCCCCCCCCCACAGCGGGCGAACTCCGGGCGCCAGAGGAGAAGAAAATGGCAGCAAGGGAGGGCCCACAAACCCCCCCCCCCCCGCGAAGCGTAGCCCGCACCCGTACTGGCTGGCGGGAGAGTGCGCCGCCGGTCCGCCGTCCTCGCAGAGGAAGGCGCCGCCCCTTTCACAAGCTGAAACGGAGGAGAGGCGAAGAGGAGCAGGAGCGAGGGAGGTGAGTACAATGTGCAGAAGTAGAAAGTAAAAACACAAGACACACATAATAAAGCATGTGGGCTACATAAGGGAAGGCAAGGGGCCCCTAGGTGGTTCCTCCCCCCCTCCCCCAAATAGGCTCACCATAGCCTGCTACCCTTTGGACCAGGGTCTGCGGCGTTCCCCTACCGTCACCTGATCCGTAGCCAAGGCTGGGAGGCAGGATGGGTCCCCGGAAACAGGTGGGAATAGGTCTGCAGTGACCGTCAGGCTTGGGATGCCCCGATCGCCTGCGATATCCATAGAGAGAGATAGCATCCATCTTCGCAGTCAGACTGCAAGAAGAACTCTGGGAATTCTTAGGGAGACAGATGCCTTTATATGGGCCGGGAGGAGCCACAAGTTTAATCTTGCAGTCACTGGGCCACCTTGGCAGATAACCCACTTGTCAAGAATGGAGCGACCCGAACAGGACACCAGGAAAATGGATATTTTTTCTTAACGAATAGACATGTGCACAGATTTTTCTGTCCCCTTTTATCTGCCCCAGAGATGAACCATGGAAACGAATGCAATGGTCCCCGGCCAAATGTCACACATGTACCATACCTTTACCTTGAGAGGACTGGGTGGAGTGGATGTCCAGTCTCTAGGTAGCCCCTCGCCCTGCCCCCCTTTCCTTGCACTAAGGCAGGACAGGGGGGCTCCATGTGCTCTACCGCAAGTGAATGTGCAGACAGGAACGTGCATAGTGCGGGGGATACCGCTTTGTGTCTTTCATGTGGTGGTCACACTGACCCGCTAAACGATGCTGGACCGCGGGTGAGGTAAGGTTTTTTTTTTTTATTTTGTAGCCAGCACCAGGGGAGGGTGGACAGAGGTTACCAAGAGACTGGACTTCCACTTTAAAGTTTGAGATCACTGCTGCAGGAATGCGGAGTGGCAGACGATTGGACATTGCAAAGTTACAGCAATGACATCACCTACCACTCACAGCAGCAGCAATGATTCAAGGAGAGGTGGAACTTACTGCTAAAGCAGGCGGCATGGGAGCAGGGAGTGGAGTAAAGAAAAAGCATTTAAAACTGCTAAAAGGTAGAAGCAATTCAGGTGTTGCTAGCTATAAATGTGGGTTTTGGTGCACTTTAAGACTACATCAGGTCAGGTCCAAAACAGTGGGAGACGTATCCTTTAAAGTGGACCATTGTTAGTCTGCAAAACGAAGTCCATCATTCCCACCAGCTTCCCCTCTTTACAGAGAAACCAGATTTAGGAGAGCATTGCTGGAGATTTCCCAGTAGGATTTGCAGCTTTAGGGTCAGGTAAGCAAGAAAGAATTTGAGTTGCTGCGGAGGGCTAAATCTTTGCCAAAGAGCCTAGGCTCCCCAAGCCATGGTGTGGGGGCCATTGGAAAGAAACCCCATGCTTTTACTAATACACAAGCCAAGCCTGTGGTCAGCAGTCACCTGTAACTCCTGGCTCTGGTTGTAAAACTCTTCCCGGTCATGTTGAAGCTGGCGGATCTGGCTGTGAAGCTGGGTGACCACCATGTCCTTCTCTTCCTGAAGCTTCTTATACCGCTCCTGCTCCTTTACAAGGCTTTGCTTCATGACCTGGAGATCCATTTCCTGCATCTTTAACTGGTCTTTCTGTGCAGAGAAGAAGTAGTGTTAGTCATCAGAAAATCATCAGAGAAAAAAAAAAGTGTTCTCCCCCTTCTAAAGCCCAACACACCAAGCCCTAGCTATTTGCATCCCTCATACCCTACGCCAAAGCTCCAGTGTTAAGCAGCAGGCTCTTCCACACCTTCCTGCCCATTGGAGGCGTGGGTGTATATGTGTGTGGGATTTGTCAGAAAGCCACCTGCAGGATATCAGGCAGGTGACTTGCTGCCCCCTGTCCCTTGAACTGGTATAATAAAGTAACCACCCAAAAAATACAATTCTGTGAAATACTCACCTGTAGAATTGGTATTATAAGTATACAGTACGTCCTGCTCCAGATAGATTACTTACACTTGGGTTATCCTCCGCCAGATGGCGCTGCACTGCAGAGACATGCAAAACAGGCTCCTCCCGGCCCCTCAAATACCCGGGGACCTCCCACAAATCCCCAGCATTGAAAAGCAGTGAACAAGAAGCCGGGAGAATTTAACCACCCAAAAACTGGTAACTTCTAACAATGATAACAATCACCATACAGGGGATCCAGAATAATGCAAAAACCAGGGTGGGGTGGAGCAGGACGTACTGTATACTTATAATACCAATTCTACAGGTGAGTATTTCACAGAATTGTATTATTCTTAGTATACAGTATGTCCTGCTCCAGATAGATTACTTACACTTGGGACATCCAATAGCAGTGTCCATAAGGTAGGGTGGGATCCCCAATAAAAAGGTAACAGCAGACAGTTTAAACCACTGTCGCCTGCAAAACCTTGCGGCCAAAAAACAGCAACAGCTGAGGCCTTAACATCAACCTTGTAAAACTTTGAAAAGGTATGAACAAAAGACCAAGTAGCGGCCTTGCACACTGGTGCAATAGAAGCCTGGCGCTGGAAGGCCCAAGGGGCACCAATAGCACGAGAAGGAAGAGCAATAAAGCGAAGGGAGGATTCTTCCCCTTAGCAGAGTAGGCCTAAATCACAGCCTGACGAATCCACTTGCTGATAGTAGACTTGGCAGGAGCAAAAACCCTTCCTAGGACCAGAAGGGACCACAAAAAAGAGCATCAGTTTTCCTGAAAGGTGCAGTAGCCACCAGATAGTACTTCAGACACCTAACCACATCCAAAGAGTGCAAAACTCTCTCCTTAGCATTGCTAGGGTTAGGGCACAAAGAAGGAAGAACAATATCCTGATTCAAATGAAAGGCAGACACTACCTCTAGGCAGAAATTAAGGTTTGAACAAAACAACACCTTGTCCTGGCGCCTCTCAAAGCAGGGGGGCTGAATGGACAGCACCGCCAACTCAGAGACACACCTGACAGAAGTGATAGCTACCAGAAACACAACCTTGAGTGTAAGAATGGCCAAGGCAGCATCCTGCACAGGTTCAAAGGGAGCACCCTGCAAAACAGGCAAGACCAATTCCAAATCCCAAAAACAGGGACCATAGGTTGTCGTGGGGAACGCCCATGAGCAACCCCCTAAAAGCAGTCTTAATCAAGGAATGCTGAACAAAGGACTTTTGAAAGAAGACAGACAGGATAGAAACCTGACCCTTCAGAGTACTGAGTTAGAGAGCAACTCCAACCCATGCAGTAAAACTCCAGATCCCTGGGAACTGAGAACACCCAGCAGGGAAGAGACCAAGACTCAACCAGTCAATGTAGGTACGCCATACCATATAACAGATGGAAGAAGAAGTCATCTTCCTAGCCTTCACCATGGACTCAACCAACGAGGTAGACAAACCTTTCTCCATAAAGATGGAGGTTTCAGCAGTCAGGCCGTCAAGGCCAGAGTTTGTAAATGGGATGGAGTAAGTGGTCCTAAGTAAGCAGATCTGGCACTCCAGGCAGAAAGCACTGATCTACTGCCATCTGCACCACGTCTGCGAACCACACTCTTCTTGGCCACCTGAGGCTTCCAGAGCAATCCTGCGCAGAACCCTGCATAGCAGGAGGAATGTAGAAAGACATACAGAAACTGAATGTCCCGCCATGACATTACTAAGGCATCCATGGGCACGGCCAGAGGATCCTGGGACAGGGAGACAAAGGCCAGGAGCTTGTGATTGTGACGGAACGCAAACAGATCCACATCAGGTTGGCCCCAACGGTGATAAAGAGATTGGAACACCCTGTTGCAGAGGGACCCCCCCCCGGAATGTATACCGCTGAAAAGCAAGGAACATTGGCCTCCACCCAGATCAGAATCAGAGGCACTTCCTGGAGGACCCTCTTGCTCCGGGTCCCTCCCTGATGATTGATGTAGGCAACTGCCATCAGAGTGACCATGCGCCCCTGAGCAGGCAGGCCCAGAAATGAGCAGTCAAACCAGATCGCTCACAGCTTCAGGACATTGATAGGTGAATAGGCCTCCTAAGGGCCTCACCTCCCCTGGGGACCGCAGGGACCTCCAGAATAAATCCCCCCAACCTGATAGACCGGCATCCGTGGTGACCGTCACCCAGGAAGGAGCAAGAAGGTTCTGCCCCCCAATAGGTTCCTTGAGTCCATCCACTACAAGAGGGACCTCCTCACCTGGGAGGGAGACACCCAGACCCTGTCCAGGGACGCTGGGTCCTTGTCCCATACAAACAATAGGAGAAGTTGCAGAAGCCTCAAGGAGGGACTGAGCACAAGGGGCCGCTGCGAAGCACGCCACCATCAGGCCCATCAGCTGCATCCCCTGCATGGTGAAGGGACGGGGACAGCTAGGAGAAACTGAACTTGTGCAAGCAGATTGTCCACCTTCTGAAATTACCAAGGAAGGGGACAGTGAGAACTTGGGGTGGCTGATCACCCATCCAGATGACTCCAGGATGGACACCACCAGCTGAGTATCCAACTTTGCCCGATGTAGAGGCTGGGAACTGATGAGGACGTCCAGGTAGTGCAGCTGGCGGACGCCCCTTGGCCTCATCAGAGACATCACCGCGCCCAGCACCTTGGTGAGCACTCTGGGAGCTGAAGAGAGGCCAGATGGCAAGGCCACAAATTGGCAGTGTTAATCTTCCAACGTGGATCTAAGGAATCTTGGTGTCCTGAAAACACAAGGATGTGAAAGTAAGCATCTTTGATATCCACAAATGGCATGAAGCCCCCGGGTCGCAAGGAGCAGATGGCTGAGTTTCCATGAGGAAAGTGCCTGTACTTGACAAATTGCTGAAGATCTGTACATCCAGAATGGGCCAGACTGACCCATCTTTTTCGGGAACTGTGAAAAAGGTTGGTGTAGGGTCCCTTGCCTCTGTCCGTTAAGGGAAATCTGCAAACGACCCCCAAACCCAGCAGACCTTGCATGGCCTGCGCCAGCAGCTGAGCAGAAGCAGGGACCAGGAGTACCCGGGACCCGGTAATCTTAGGGGAGGGCGCACAGCAAACACCATCTTGTAGCCGGAGGACACTACCTCCTAAATCCACCGGTCTGAGGCGTGGTGCCTCCAGACTTAAGCAAGGTGCCGCAGCCGTCCCCTCACCCAGGCGGGTGAGGGTGCCCCATCATGCTTGAGGGGACTTGGGAGAGGATTTGAGCATAGCCCCCCCAGAGGAGCAAGGGTGTTGTCTTCTGCTCCTGGGACAGGGAGTTGCGCGAGCCCCCGCGAAGGACGCCCCTGGTTCCTGTTTAACACCATGGTGGGGGGTGGAAGGGGGGCCCTGGCCCCGAAGGGCCAGAGACAGCCGTCTGCGCTGGGGTAACTTACCTCTCTGTTACCAAACGGGTCTAGGCGGGCCCCAAACAGACGCAGCCCCTTAAAGGGGAGCCCGGTAAGGGCCTTCTTCGCAGCATTGTCAGCACCCCACTGTCGCAGCCAGACCAAGCGACGTATAGCCACCACAAGGGCAGAAGTTCTTGCACACATTCTAATGGTGTCATCCAATGCTAATAGGATAAATTTTACAAACACATCACAATTGGAGAGTGCATTAAACACACCCCAAGGGAGATCATCAGGGGCACGATCAAGCATTTTTCTGATGAGGGTTCTAGTGGCCACAGCAGTAATGGCAGAGGCACAGACCGGGCGCAGCACCATCCCCGCACATGCAAAGGCGTGGGAGGCCAGCAGGTCAATGCGCCGGTCCTCAGCATCCCGAAGGGTAGTATAGTCGGGGGGATGCAAGAAAGGGGTGTTAGATAGCCCTATGATCGGGACATCCACTTCGGGGGGGGGGGGGCGACCAACATTTAACCACGTCAGGGGGAAAAGGATACTTCCTATCCCAATCCCCTGGAACCCCGGGAAGTTTACTGGGGCACTCCCATTCCTTCAGCACAAGGGTATGGAAATGTGCCTGCTCTAGAAATTCCAAACGTGATGACGCTGTATGGAAACGCTCCCCTCTTTGCCTGGGAGCCTCACCAGGGAGAGAGATAGACAGAACCTCAAAGATCTGAATCAATAATCTGTCAGTGTCATCCTGGGCCCAGGGGTCAGGGCCAGAGTCTTCATGACCCTTCGGTCTCTCATCAGATGAGCCTGAGCCAGAAAAGAGCTCTCCATCAGAAGGGGTATAGCCACACAGATTCAGAAACTCCTCAGTTCCAATAGGGAAAACAGTAACATTAGGCATCAAGAGCCGCTTCTTACCAGGGCCCTTACGCGCTAAGGACCTCGCAAAAATCTGTTCAGCCGTAGGCAGTCTAGGAGACAATTCAGGCTGAGAATCCCCACTTGTGTGCGACTCAGCAGGAGTGAGATTTAAGCCAGGGGGAGTAGGTGAAGTGAGGCGAGGTGCAGCCACTGGCAGGCCAGATTGCAAAGCCAGCGCTTGCTCAGCACAAGGTACGCAGACCCATGTCTTGTCAGCGTCAGCATGAGGTTGTCCACACGCCCTACACCGCCGGTCATGTCCCAGAGGGACCCCGGTCACATTATCCTTAGATGCCTCCATATGGTGATTATTAGGCACAATATGCCAGTAGGGATTGACGCTATAAAGCAACCCTGGATGCCCCAATGACCCGCTAGGGAGTGGGAGTAAATTACACCGGGCCGGGAGAAGCCAATGGATTCACCCTCTGAAAGACACAATGAGAGGAAGGGTGTCAGAACCGAAACACACTACAGTGAATTATAAAGCCGCCCGCGAGGGCACTTACGGACCACGGTAAGTAAGAACGTCACACACACGTGACCAGACAATATGGCGCCGAGTACCTCGAAGGGCAGGCCAGAGCGAACTGTGACGCGCCATGCCAGGCCCCGCCCCCCCGAAGAGCGCGAAGTCCAACGGACAAGCAGCCAATGAGGACGCGGAAACGTCTGAGGTAACGCCACCGCCCGGCGCGGAACAGCCAAATGAAG
Source organism: Gastrophryne carolinensis (assembly GCA_027917425.1). Taxonomy (NCBI): domain Eukaryota; kingdom Metazoa; phylum Chordata; class Amphibia; order Anura; family Microhylidae; genus Gastrophryne; species Gastrophryne carolinensis. The sequence continues at coordinate 196,316,774 of CM051235.1, read as the reverse complement.
GAAAAGGGCCTTAACAGTGTAAAAAGACAAGTCAGCGCGGTGGTTGACACCACATATACCAGTCCAAGCAGACATTACAAAGAGGGCCATAAGCATGTAATCACAGTACACGGACATCCGCCCCCCCCCTTCTTCCCCCCCCCCCCCCCCCCGAGGGCTACGGGGAGAATGAGGGAGGATGGCGGCCCTTTGTACAGGGCCCACCGCTACCAGGGCATGGGACAGTAATGCGGGAGGGGCATCCCATAAAGGCTCACCATCAGCCTAAACCGCCTACCCTTTGGTGGGGGACTGCGGTGGAGCAACGCTCCTTAAGCACACATGGTGCTGCCTACCTTCACCAGACCAGCGCAGCCCAGGCTGGGAGGCACATCACATCAAGGACGGGTGGGAATAGTCCAAAAGGGACGCAGGCTTTAATAGCCCCGCTCACCTGCGACAGAGTGATAATTTCATGTCTTCGCAGTCAGCACTGCAGAGAAATCTGGGGATTTGTGGGAGGTCCCCGGGTATTTGAGGGGCCCGGGAGGAGTCTGTTTTGCATGTCTCTGCAGCGCAGCGCCATCTGGCGGAGGATAACCCAAGTGTAAGTAATCTATCTGGAGCAGGACGTACTGTATACTAAGAATATATATTTTTCTTTCTTTCCAATCCATTCCAGGCCGTCCTTTATTCTTTACATCTGGGACTTCTCCGCCCAAAGGGGCATGGACTGCAAGATCAAAGATGTGGCTCCTCCCGGCCCCCTATAAATAGCAGCTGCCTCTTAACCAAGCCCAGTCTCCTTCTTGCAGTGGAACTGTGAAGATCGCTAATTCTCTTTCAGGGATTTTAGCAGCAAAGCGGGGCCTCTAGCCTATCGGCTTGCTGCAGGACTACTCTGACCCATCTGATGCCTCCCCAGCTTTGGGTGTTTTCTGGGATGCGCGACAGTAGGGTGAAACGCCGGGGTCTGGGGCGTTTGCAGGGCATATTGCTCTGGGCTGCAGGCTTCTCTGAAACAAGCAGGTCATCCGCAGGTTTTATATGGTGAACCTGCTGAGAAACCTGATATATTTTTATATATCATCCTCCCTTCTCCCACATGTATTTTTTATTTTTCATGTACAGTGTGTTGTGCTTGTGCTTACTTTTACGTGGAGGAGTGGCAGGAGAGCTCCGTCGCCATTGCAGCACTACGGCGAGGAGCAGTCTCTGCTGCCTCTCCTCCCATATTCCCATATACTCACCACCCTCGTTCCCTCGCCGAGGGGAGGCTTCCTTGCTCGGGGGGGGGAGGCGCGGGCTTGCACGCCCCGCAGGCTCCTCGCGGGTGGGGGTGTCAGTCGGCGGTTTGGAAGCCGCCGCTGCTAGGCAGCAATTCAGTGCTGGCTTCTGGATCAGGGCGCGTGCTGCGTCGGCGTTAAGCCTGTACAGGCGGTGGTACGAGGAGGAGCGGTAACCGTGAGTCCTGCTATTCTTTCTCCATGTGGCCTTCATGTTTTGGAATTTAAAAAAAAAAAAAAAAAATCTCTCTTCTCTTTTTGATTTTAGATTGTGGGAAGAAGGTTGAGGGTTGTGGTTTCTCCCGGTCCCCGTTGTAGGGGATCGGCTATAGGCTTAGGACATTAGCGTCTATTTTGCCTTTCATGAATATTGTATATTCCAAAACCACCATGATGGAGGCATGGGGGGATAGTGAGCCGGGCACCTCACTTGGGCAAGACAGGCTCTGCCCCTTGTGCAGACGGAATCCCCTGGGCGGGTTCAGCACAATTTGTTCCACTTGCGCCCGAGGAATTATTTCGGACCATGAGAGGGCTGTCGCTTCCGCCCCTAGTCCTGCGTCAGCTCCAGCCTCTCCGGCTCCTCCGCTGCTGCAGTTAGCCCCTAGAGAAGGGGGAGACGGCAGGGGGACACACTCAGATTTGGCGCAGAGGCTGGCTAGCCTCGAGAAACAGCTCTCACTGGCAGCCCCTAAAAAAGCCTCAAGTAAGAAGAGACACTTGGAGCCGGTTTACTCAGACGAAGATTTGTATGCTTCTTTTGGTTCCCCGGAGGAAGGGGAGTCTGCGGATGAGCCACTCTCGGAAGGCGAGTTGCTCTCCGGTGGAGAAGACAGCAACTCTTCTCGGATGAGGATTCCTTCCTCCCAGATGATACGGAAAGCTTGCTTTCCTCTGTTTTTGACACGTTACACATTGTTCCTTCAAAAGTGGCCAAGAGGAGGAAGGATGATTTGTTTCGGCCTGAGAGACAGCGGCAAGTTTTTCCTGAACAGCCGCATTTTTCTAAGATGGTGCTTAAGGAGTGGGAAAGGCCTAACAAGCTGCCGTTGGTTCCTAAGAGCCTGGAGAGACGTTATCCTTTCCCTGCTGAGTTGATTAAATTATGGTCGCATCCTCCCGAGGAGGACCCTCCCTTTTCAGGTCTGTCCAACACCACTATTATGCCGTCACCTGATAATGCTTCCTTAAGAGACCCTGCGGACAAACGCATGGATCAGTTGGCTTGCCATGCTTTTGCCTTGGTGGGTTCCCTTTTACGCCCTGCGTGTGCCACGGCAATTGTTTCCCTAGCCATGAGAAAAAAGGTTAAGCAGCTTGTGGCTAAGGCTAAGTCTTGCAAACGGGCGCAGGATTCCAAGGAACTCAGAGGCTGTTTGGATTTCATCGGCTTTGTTGTTACTGCCATGGATGATGTAGTCAGGCTAGGTGGCAAGACTTCGGCTTTGCTTGTAGCATTACACTATTCGCTGTGGTTGAAGCAGTGGTCGGCCGATGCGGCCGCCAAGAATTTCCTCACAAATTTACCCTTTGTGGGGGGGTTGGCTATTCGGGGAGCGGCTGGACCTTTTGGTCAAGGATGGTAAGCTCCCTCAGAGAAAGAAACCTACTCGACCCTTTCGGCACTCCTCTTCTTACCGGTCCTTTCGGGGGGGGAAGAGGATCTTTCTTTTCCAGTGCCCGCAGGGATTCTTGGGGCAGAGGTAGGTCCCGCAGTCAGCCCAATCCCGCTTGGGGAGCTAAGCACAAACCTCCAGCCAAAACTACACAGGCACGAGGGGGCGCCCTCACCCGCATGGGTGGGGGGGACGGCTGTTGCAGTTTTCTCCAATCTGGAGGCATCACGTCTCGGATCTTTGGATTCAGGTGGTGGTGTTGTCAGGTTACAAAATCGAGCTGGCAGCCAGTCCACCCACAAGATTTCTATGGTCAAGGGCATCCCGAAACCTGCTCAAAGAAGAGGCTTTGAGAGCCGCTGTTCTGCACCTCCTGCGGGCAGGGGTGATTTGTCATGTGCCCCGGCAGAGGATCAAGGATTTTACTCCAACATATTTACGGCTCCCAAGAAGGACGGATCGGTGCGGCCGATCTTGCACCTAAAGGGCCTCAACAGGTTTATAAGGGTCAGGCGTTTCCGCATGGAAACATTGCGGTCGGCGGTGAGGTCGCTTCGGCCCGGCGACTTTATGACTACGGTGGACATCAGGGATGCGTATCTACACATCCCAATTTTTCAGGGGCATCAGAAGTTTTTGAGGTTTGCATTGGAGGGTCAACATTTCCAGTTTGTGGCACTCCCCTTCGGCATATCCTCGGCTCCCAGGGTGTTCACCAAGGTGCTGGCAGGCCTCATGGCTGTCCTGTGGAGTCAGGGTATTCGTGTATTACCCTATTTGGACGACCTTCTGATCTCGGCCCCGTCCCTTCAGGAGGCCGAGAGCGACACCCGGACCGTGCTGTCAACTCTGGAAGCCTTCGGTTGGGTGATCAACTACTCCAAGTCGCATATCACTCCGTCAACAGTGAGATCCTTCCTGGGGATGACCCTAGACACCGTTCAAGTCAAAGTCTTTCTGCCACAGCAGAAGGTCTTGGGTCTCCGGACGCAGGTAAAGTCTTTGCAGGCTTGTCAACAGCCATCGGTGCGCCTAGGGATTAGACTGGTGGGCCTAATGGTGGCTTGCTTCGAAGCAGTGCCGGTGCGGCCGATCTTGGACCCGAATTAACAGAGGCAGACTTTGACGGCCTGGCTGTTGAAACCTCCATCCTGACGGAGAAGGGTTTATCGGCCACGGTTATTCACACAATGATTCAGGCACAGAAGAAGACTTCTTCCATGATATACTACAGAGTTTGGCAGGCCTGTATTGCTTGGTGTGAGGCCTGGAACTTTCCTTGCCGGAGATATTCTGTTTCTAGAATTCTAGAGTTTCTGCAATATGGTCTAGACTTGGGCCTCCAGTTGAGCACCCTCAAGGGTCAGGTCTCGGCCCTATCCATTTTTTTTCCAGAAGTCTATTGCCAATCATAGATTGATCAGAACCTTTTTTCAGGGGGTCACTCATGTCCGCCCACCGCGAAGACCAGTTTTACCGGCGTGGGACCTAAATCTGGTGTTATCTGCTCTCCAGGGTGCCCCCTTCGAGCCTTTGTATGACGCTACATTGACTATGCTGATGCTCGGAGTGATTTTTTTGGTAGCGATCACCTCTGTGCGTTGAGTATGGTAATTGGCCGCGTTATGTATGAAACCACCTTATTTTGAATTGCACAGAGACGAGGGGAAAGAACCCCCCTTTCAGATCACAGCTCATTCTACTAAAGTCATTGGTGCTTCCTGGGCCTTTCAGCATCAGGCCTCGGTGGAACAGGTTTGTAAAGCTGCCACTTGGTATTCAGTTCATACATCTACCAAGTTTTACAAGGTGAATGTGAGGGCCTCATCTGACGCTGTTTTTGGCCACAAGGTGCTTCAGGCGGTAGAGAAATGAACAACCTGCTGTTCCGCAATGGGTGTCCCACCCATATTGGACACTGCTTTTGGATGTCCCAGATGTAAAGAATAAAGGACGGCCTGGAATGGATTGGAAGAAAACGCAATTCTGTGAAACTCACCTGTAGAATTGTTTTTGCTTCCTATCCATCCCAGGCCGTCCAACCCACCCTCTTTGAGGTTTATTATTGTCCTGGATGCCTTTTTTATGGTGATTGAACCATTACTTGTTCATAGGACACTTGTTATACAAATTTAGGATTATAGGTTTCGAGAGAATACAAGTGGAGGCTTGTTCGGGGCCTCCCAGCCTGCCTCTTGCTATTTGAGTTACTGCTTTTTAATTACTGGGCTTGGTTAAGAGGCAGCTGCTATTTATAGGGGGCCGGGAGGAGCCACATCTTTGATCTTGCAGTCCACGCCCCTTCGGGCGGAGAAGTCCCAAGTGTAAAGAATAAAGGACGGCCTGGAATGGATAGGAAGCAAAACCAATTCTACAGGTGAGTCTTACATAATTGCGTTTTAATGTTCTTAGTGAAACCCCCTAAATATCATTTTTCCCTGCTTCAACAGCGCATGCGCAGGCACTCGTCCAATCAGAGCTCTGACTGAAATGAATGGGGAGTATGTGAAGCCGCATATAGTCTCATGCTCTCCCGCCCCAGCCTATCTGAATGGTTTGGATGGGAGCGTGTGCACACCTTCGGGGATACAGTAGTGTGTGCTTCCCATTGTAAATAATCAGAGCCATTTGCCGAAAGGTCAAAGGACAATCTGAGGCCCCCCGGTAAAGAGGAGAGCTGGCGGATCGAACGAGGGGTCAGGTTTGTGTTTTTTTTACTTTTTGTTACTGTAAGGGGGAAGGGGGGGGGGGGGAGTCAGAATCAATAGGAGAAAGAGAAAATCGATTCTAATATCGTCGAATGAAATATTGGACACTTGAAAGAATCGATTTTTTCTTACATTAGGTGATACCAGGAGTAGTGGATACTAGCAAGATCAAACTTTTAGTCATTTTTGACTGCTGGTCTGGTTTATGAATGGTTTGGCTGTTCAATAAAGGGTTTAGATCAAGAGTCACTAGAATTATACCTGTTTCAGAAATGTCAGCAAACCCATAGTCATCCCATAGTCATCTCACTTCAGATCCACCTAAATTCAGCCCCAACTGCCCCTAAATTCCATCTCACCATAGCAGCGTTCTGCTCCTCAAGAGTTGTCACTTTAATGACCCTGCGCAGAAGTCGGCGGTTTCGCAGGGCATGCTGCTGCCTCTTGAATCGCTCGTAGAGAAGCTGGTTATGTAAAAGCACCAACTGGTTTCGCAGAGTGTGAATCTCATCAGTTGGAGGAGAACCTGATCAGGTAAAGCAAGTTTTAGTAGAGTGGTATGTTGAGGAACAGCAGACGGCCTAGAACTAAATGCTGGAAAACGTAGTCCCACCCAAATACATATCAATAAAAGCATTGGGTACAGGCAGGATTAACCCCTTAAAATGGACCAAAATCCGGGATCGTGGGTTTAAGTCCTTCCCCCTGGGGCACTCCCCACAATGTGAAACACCCCATTTGGCTGTGCATGGCGGTGCAGAGCCATTCAGTTGCGGTCGGCATGTGCCCGTGCACACGCGCTATGGGCTCGGGGGAATCTAAGAATATCGGACGCCCTGGGGGGAATCACACAGTAGGATATTCCAGTTTGGGGATGCCCCCGGGGGAGGGAGTCAGTCTGCGCTGGAGTCTTAGACTCTAGGGTGGGTTTTGGTCCACCTTAAAGGTCAAAGTAACAGGTACAAACCAGCAAACCCATCTGGAACCTGTATTTGTTTTTACTTCTCATCCAACTGCATTTTGCAATTTAAAATGAATTGCGCAAAAATCTTTAGCATTGCATGAGCATGGTGAGTAGGTGGCAGACAAATTATTTCACACACGTGTACAGCTTAAAAGGTGAACCTTTCATCACTTAATGTAGCAGCCAGTCTAAAGTAGTATATGACGGCTTAAAAGCAGAACCAAAGCCCAATGGACTTTCCTCAAAACTTGCTCTCAGAGCGCATATACGGACCAGTGGTAATCACAGGTCCTCTTTGTGCACCTGAATAGAGGTTGGCAGGTGCCCACAGCTAGAGGGAGCCATCAGCATTTAATTGCTGAGAAAGTATTAAACCGGACCTTCAGCATCATTTAATGAAAAGCCCAAACCTTTAAAACACTACTCCCCCGGTATCTAAAACGAATATATTTTAAGTTTTTAGTCACTTACCTATTATTCTTTCCCCACTGGGCTGCAACTCTGTTCAGGACTCTAGGATACGGGCAGCGCCATCTTAACTTAGAAGCATCACATACCGAGGAGAGGAGAGCAGGTTAAAGTGCAGGGGGCAGGGTTTTAGCTGTGCTTTGCACAGACAGAGCAGAGCTGGGGTCAGGGGAAGGGCAGCAATCCCAGAATGCAGAGCGACACAGTCAGAAGACACTTCCTGTTTTCAGGCTGCCTGATGCCCCATGAGCTGCCATCTTGGGTGTTTAAAGGCTCATAACATGCAGGTAGGATTATTTTTAATGTGAGCAATCTGTAAGTACAGGGTGTGGGAAACATATAGATAGGCTCTTATTCATGGGGAAGGTCCGCTTTAAGCACGCCAATAAATTGGATGACTGGAGAAAAGGCCACACATGCGCATTGATTCGAGTTACTGGGCGAAACTGGAGGGATGCGAAAATCCATGGTTTTGCTCTACTTTGGCCTTTAAATGTAGGTGATAGTTTTAATTATTCAGAATAGAGAAGGTCAGTCAGATGAGAAGTGCCATTTTTTTAAGTGGCCGCCCAGCTATGAGAAAAAGCTATTCTCAAATGTCACAGACATAACAGGCTACAGACAAAATAAAACATACCTCCAAAATGAGTCCAGTCAGCGGATTTGCTGGGTAAAGGCAACCTGAAGGAGTAAACATACCAGTAAATTTGTGCTGGGTGACTTGGGTTTGTTCTAGCACATGCATCTCTGGGGGGGGGGGGGGGGGGGGGGGTCCCAGAGACACTATTCAAACGGAATGAGACCCCAACCTGAATCTAGGACATAAAAAAACACATGTAAGCCAACAAGACCAATCCTTACTTGTTAAGCTCTTTGGTGTGGGCATCAGCTCCTAGCTGTATGAGCCGGTCGAGCACCTCGGCAGGCGAGACATTAGTGCCATTTTCCTCGGCCTCTTCTATGCTCCCTTTGAATTTTCTGTACAGCTCCTCAGTCTTCCTGGAGATGAAAAGACTTGCAGTCTTAGGCAGAGCCAATTCGAAAAGATGCTCATAGGGAGCAGGATTGAAGCAGGATCTGCAGCGGCCCTGAGATTTGCAAGGGCTGGGGGTGAGGATGTTCCTGTCACTTGGCAAAGAGTTAGTCTGTGGCTTCCCTGGGTTGTCATTCTCCATGCCATTGGGCGGCTCGATGGGGGTGAACGCTTCTTTTGAAGCATTTTGTGCCCCGTTGCAGCGAAGTTTGTCGGTTGTGGGATGGTCGGAAGTCTGGGTCATGCTGTAGGGGTAGTTCTTTTTCTGAGAAGAGGGTTGGCTGTCACACTGAAGGCAGAAGGGAGAATCAAAGCCTCCACGCCGCACGGCAAGCTCATGATCCGATGTGGTGATCTGACACAGCTCCTGTGAAATAGCAGCTGGGGAACAAAAACCAACATTGATGATTTAACAGCAAGATAAGAAAAAGTCTATACAGTGGTTTTACCTAATTACCTTAAAGTGGGACTCCTTTACTGCTAAAACAATAGATTCTCCTGGAAGTTGACTAATTCTTCCAAACTTTATTTCAGAACTATACACATTTTGCTTGTGCCAGGAGTGTCTTTGGGCTCCTTCATTTTTCCAATTGAAAGCCTTTATCATAAGGACAGACCTCCCTTTTTGGGTATGCTATGCAATCAGCATGCGTTGTGCTTTAAAGTTGACCAATCATCTGTGATGCCAGTCCTGGAATCTAAAAGACTCCAGTTCCAGCCATTTCAGGCACCCTGGGGCATCCTGATTAGTGATGTCACGCTATGAAGTCCAGGGTGACCTGGGGAGTGTCCCATAGTGGGGCATTCCAAATCAGGAAGACCCGGGGGCAAGAACCAAAACCCAGTACAGTGAAAATCTTGGGTTTTGGGACACTTTAATGCATCTCTAGTCACCACCACCATCACCAGCATTGATCACCAGCTTAAAGAAGCGCTATCGCGAAAAATGAATCAAATTTAGAAAAAATAAATCAAAAAGTCGGGGGGGGGGCGCGAGGATCATTTTACTCCCTGCATGAAAAAAATGTCACCAGAACCAGCCTGTGCAGGAATAAAAGCTTATTGCCACTGCAATTATTCTGATGTGTGGAGATACATTTACCCATCCTGCAATAGCATAGAAAGGCATTAAAATGTGACCGATCACCACAGTAAAAGTGCAATGAAAAGCTCAAAAACCTGTTGCCCTTGGATTTGATTTCTATCAGGAGAAGAAAACCACAAGCTTGTCAGGCTTTTTTAGTAGTTTAGTTTAGTTGGGATGTATAAGTAAACCCCTCCCCTCACTATCCAGCATGTTGGAGTTTTACTATTCATCACAATACAGCTTCTTTACTGTGCCAAAAGTGTGCCTAGCATTACCGTTATTTTTTCCTACCAACCTACCATCATACTGTGGTCCTGGAGGAATAAAAAAAATACAGTTCAAATTAAGGGGTTTAACATTAACACAACGCTCAACAAAACAAATCAATGAGGACATTTTTGTATACTTCCTGTTATAATACCTTTCTCTTCATCTTCACTCAGTCATACAGATTAGTCTGTACAATGTTGCCAGAATGGGCAGACAAGTGCTGGAGATTACGCACAGCTAAAACCTTCCCCTTGCCATCTAGTCCTGCAGGATGGGATACTAGCCCCTTCAGTTAGTAGAAAGCAGTGAGGAAAAACCCCACAGGGACACAACATAAGATAAATGCATAACAACCAGATACGATACACATGGGTCAAGCAAGACCAAACTATCATGATGTTCAAAAGACCATCGCCCATATGTGACAACAAATCGGAATCCGCATGAATGCAGCCACACAGTGAAGATGAAGAGAAAGGAATTAAAAGGGCCATCAACAGGCAAGGTTTTGCAGATCTACCCACAGATGCACAGGTGAAATAGTTGGTGCTCAGACAGAGCTACAGGCTCAGTACTAATCACTCCACCTGTGCATCAGTGTGTAAATAAGGGGACTTTATGGAAAATTAATATTGTTAAAATATTGTGTAATGTCTAAATCTATTTCTGTAAATATGATCAGTTGCATTTGACCAGTCATACATAGGTCAGGTCATTCAGGCAGGTTAAGATATCCCTCACCAGCCCAGAGGCAGTTAGTCCACATTCCTTTGTCCCACCCTAATTAAAAAAAAAAAACAAAAAAAAAACAGGTTTCTCAAATCAGATTTGAGAGAGCAGATCCGAAGAATGTTCAAATCCAGTTTCACTGACTGGGAAATTCCGATATGTGCCCACCTAGAGTCCAGCAAATCAGATTGTGACAAATTTCAGGGTAGCCAGACTGGGAACACAAGTCTGGACATCAAAGAAAATGTTTGGTATAACTGGGGGAGCCTTAGGAGAGCCTGGGAAGGAGAGGAGGCCTTGTCAGAAAGAGGGCCGAGAGCGACTGAAAAAACGGGCCCTAGGATAAAGAAGGCTGCTGTGGGTTCCCCTGTCAGGAGGGTAATTGTATGAGTTGCTGGTCAGGTAATGCTCTTAAGCGTGCCTAATTAATTGTAAATGCGTATGCCGATCATATAACTCTGATCATAGCATGTATCTTGTTGTTTTGTAAGAATGAATTGCATTGTTATTTTACCAAAATTATCTCTCTATATTTACATTTGTCTGAGTGTCCTTCGAATTTACCGGATGTCCAAAGACACTACAGTCTTTTGTGTGTATCCATTGCGTTTTCATTGGCAGGTTATTAATGTTTTTATATTTGTTTGCCTATTTTAGTTGAGCTGGGCAGGATATATATATTATTAATATTTTAGATATTACATTGTTTAAAAGATTAAATTGTTTACACATTTTGGACGAGCCATTCAGGAGTATAATTGTTTACATAATTTGGGAGCCAGGCAAGGAGATATTGGTATCAATTGTTTACAAGTGTGTAGATCTGCAAAACCTGGCCTGTTGGTGACCTTTGAGGAGGAGGGTTGAGCACGTATAGCTCTTATTAGAGCAATTATATTTAGTTATGCAAGGATGGGTGATTGCACACAGCCCGATATACCGGGGGGGCACTGGAACTAGAGGTTGACAGAGGTAGTATTTACTGTACAATGCCCTCCTGGGTGAAATCCTTGGCAGAAAAATGTGGTTAAAATAGTTTTTCTATAATTGTATGCTTAGCTTAGTTGAGTATTGAGAACCTGGATAAAATGTGGGACTGATTGGGGAGGGGCTATAAACAAGGAACCCATATATTCAGAGAAGTTAGCCAATCGCCATGTGTATTGCTAGCATGTGGGGCTTGTTACATATGAACGTAGGGGTGTGGAAGGACATATGAGTGGAGATTGTGGTGACCGTGGGTATCCTGATTGTTATAAAATCCTTTTGTGCTGGTGGGGCAGTCGTGGCCTATAAGTAAGGAAGTGGCCTTGGGATCAGTGAGATATGATGCTACTTAGAAAGATGAAACAACTAAAAAAGTTGTCAAATTTCCGGGCATGGATCTCTTGCTGACCTATATGCCTGCTCAGCTAGTGAAGTTAGCTTTCACTGAAACTCCCTTCTCTAGATAATAAAGGCTTCCCGTCGCAGAGTCGGAACTTATTGGTGCTGCACAAGATAATTCCCTAGATAATCGTGCTCAGCATTTGGTAGCATAGCGAAAAATGTATAGATTATATCAATGGTGGATTTAAATCTGCAGCTGTGATGCTATCTGCTTCACAGTCTTGATCCACTACTGAGGCAACACATCTTGTGTCAGAAAAAAATACAATTCTGTGAGTACTCACCTGTAGAATTTTTTGGCTGTGTCCTGTTCAGGTCACAGCCAAAAAACAATTCTACAAGTGAGTACTTACAGAATTGTATTTTTCCCTGTGTCCTGTTCAGGTCGCTCCACTTCTTACATGTGGGACATCCAAAAGCAGTGTCCAAAAAGAAGGGTGGGATCCCCATTGAGCAACAGCATGTAATTCACGACACTACCCCCTGAAGCACCTTACGGCCAAAGACAGCATCGGCTGAGGCCCTAACATCAACCTTGTAAAACTTAGTAAAGGTACTAACAGAAGACCAAGTAGCGGCCTTACAAACTTGTTCAACAGAGGCCTGATGCCGAAAAGCCCAGGAAGCACCAATAGCTCTAGTAGAATGAGCTGTAACACAAAAGGGGGGTTCCTTCCCCTTGGCAGAATACGCTTGCACCACCGCCTGTCTGATCCACTTACTGGGAGTGGATTTGGCCAGAGGCCACTTCAGTGAGAACAAATAGAGAATACGATTTCCTGAAGGATTCCGTTGCAACCAGGTAGAACTCGATGGCTCTGACCACATCCAAGGAATGGAGGGTCCTTTCCTTAGAATTAGAAGGTGCGGGACACAGGGAAGCAAAAATGTCCTCATTGAGGTGAAAAGAAGAAACAACCTTAGGTAAAAAATCCAGTTTAAAGCGAAACACCACCTTATCCGCTCAAAGTAAGGAGGCTTCATACAAAGCGCAGCCAGCTCCGAAACACGACACACTGAGGTGATTACTACCAAAAAGACCACCTTCAGAGTCCAGATGGATAGTGCAGCATCGCACAAGGGCTCAAAGGGAGGACCCTGGAGAGCAGAAAGCACAAGTTCAAATCCCACACCCGTAAAACAGGCTTACACTGTGGACGTACATGAGTAACTCCTTGGAAAAAAGTCTTGACAAGTCTATGATTGGCGAAAGATCTTTGGAAAAAAATGGCCAAGGCCGAAAGCTGGCCCTTGAGGGTACTCAGCTGGAGACCCTAGTCCAAGCCATGTTGTAGGAAATCCAAAATCCTTGAAATAGAGAATGTGCAACAAGGGAGACACTTTGACTCATACCAGGCAATGTAGGCATGCCAAACTCTGTAATATATCATGGAAGAGGACTTCTTCCGAGCCTGAATCATGATACGCACGACCGTGGCAGACAGTCCCTTCTCCCATCAAGATGGAGGTTTCAGCAGCCAAGCCGTCAAAGCCAGCATTTGTAAATTGGGGTGGCGCAGCAACCCCTGTGTGAGAAGCCCTGGATCGTCGGGCATGATGTAGCGATCCACTGACAACTGAACTATGTCCGCAAACCAACTCCTTCTTGGCCAGCGAGGAGCCACCAACATGGTTGGAACCCCCTCCTGGGCTATCTTGCGCAGCATTTGACCCAGGAGTGGAAACGGAGGAAATGCGTAAAGGAGCCTGAACTCCGTTCAAGGAATCGCTAGAGCGTCTGTGGCGAAGGCCAGTGGATCCCTTGACAAGGAGACGAACCTCGGAAGCTTGTGATTGTGCCTGGACGCGAAAAGGTTCACATCCGGCTGACCCCAGCGGGGACACAGAGTGTGAAAGATCTTTTTTCATGACAGTGGCCTCCTGCGGACCCCACTGACCCTGGAACTTCAGCGATTGCCAAAAACCTCCCCAGCCGGTCAGACTGGCGTCCGTGGTGACAATCTCCCAACGAGGAGTCAGAAAGGACCTGCCCACTAAAAGATTTCTGGAGTCCAACCACAAGAGGGACTGCCTGGCCAGAAGAGACAGTGAGAATTCCTGCTCCAGGGACTCCTGTGTCCGGTCCCAACCGGTCAAAAGATTCAATTGAAGAGGCCTCATGTGAAACTGCGTGAAGGGCACTGCCTCGAAGCATGACACCATGAGGCCCACCAGCTTCATCCCCAGATGGATCGATGGCTGCCGGCAAGATAGTAAGGCTCGCGTCTGCATCTGGAGAACCTCCACCTTCTGCTGGGGGAGGAAAACCTTGACCTGAGAGGTGTCCAACGTCATGCCCAGGAAGGACCTCACCATTGAGGGAGTGATGGAAGACTTGGGATAATTGATCACCCATCCGAAATCCTCGAGAGTGGACAACACCATCCGGGTATCACTCTCGGCCTGCTGAAGAGATTGAGCCGCAATCAGCAGGTCATCCAGATAAGGAAGAACATGAAAGCCCTGGTTCCTCAGGAGGGCCATAACGCCCGCCAGCACCTTGGTGAACACCCGGGGGGCTGAGGATATCCCAAACAGCAGTGCCACAAACTGGTAATGCTGATCCTCCAGCGCAAATCTCAGGAACTTCTGATGTCCCTGGAAAATCGGGATGTGCAGGTAAGCATCCCTGATGTCCACCGTGGTCATGAAGTCGCCGGGACGAAGCGAGCTCACCACGGCCTGTAAAGACTCCATGCGAAAATGCCTGAATCTGACAAACTTGTTGAGACCCTTCAGGTCCAAGATAGGCCTCAGAGTACCGTCCTTCTTGGGCACCGTGAACAGATTGGAATAGAACCCTCAACCTAGTTCCTGGTGAGGCACAGGACAAATCACCCCAGACAGCAGAAGGCGTTGAAAAGCCATTCTTAGGCCCTGCGCCGTCAATGGATTCTGGGATATTCGTGACTGAAGAAATCTTGGGGGCGGCCAAGCTGCAAGCTCTATTTTGTAACCGGAGGACACTACCTCCTGAATCCACCGATCCGAGACGTGCAGTCTCCAGACGTAAGCAAATAGCAGAAGCCGTCCCCCCACCCGGATGGGTGAGGGCGCCCCCTCATGCCTGAGAGGACTTGGCATGGGGCTTGGATTTAGTTCCCCAGGAGGGATTGGGTCGCCGCAAGACCTACCTCGTCCCCAGGAATCTCTGTGGCCACCTGAAAAGAAAAAGCCTCTTCCTCCTCGAAAGGAGCGATAGGCAGACGAACCCCGAAAGGGCCGCGCAGGCTTCCGTCGCTGAGGGAGTCTCCCATCCTTAGTCAGGAGGTCCAGACGCTCCCCGAATAAACGAAGCCCCAGGAAGGGGATACTAGTGAGTGATTTCTTGGCAGCAGCATCGGTTGACCACTGTCGCAGCCAGATAGAGCAACGAAGCGCAACCAGCAGGGCAGAATCTATCGTCCATAGCCAAGACTACAAATGCAATAAAGTCCACGCAGGCTAGAAGGTCCTTATACTCCTCCGCCCGCTTGCGAGATCTGGCGAGATCAACAAGACGTCTCCTCTTCTTTCTGATGGCTAAGGAGACAATGGCCGCGGCACAGACAGGACGAAGGCCAGCACCCACAAAGGTGAAAGCGTGACAAGCCAGCTGATCCATGCGCCGGTCAGCAGGGTCACGCAAGGAAGCCGTATCGGGTGACGGCATAACCGTGGTACTGGATAGCCCCAGCACAGGGGCATCCACCTCTGGGTGACGGGACCAGAGGTGAACCAACGCCTCAGAGAAAAGATACTGTCTGTCCAGACCCTTAGGCACAGACGGCAATTTATTAGGCCTTTCCCATTCCTTAAAAAACATTTTGGAAAAATGGCCCTGTTCAGGAAAGACAAGTCGCTGTCTCTCAGGCCGGAATAAATCCCCTGCTTCTTTTTGGCCGCCTTCGGAGGAACAATGTGCAAGGTCTCAAACATAGAAGATAGCAACTTCTCTGTGTCATCAGGGAGCCACATATCCTCATCTGAGGAAGACCCAGGGTCACCCTCCTCCATGGAGTCCCGACCACCAAACACATCGTTGTCATCAGGAAAAAGCGAATAACCCGGCTCAATATGCTGCTTCTTACTCGTGGCCTTGACGGCAGCCGAGCAAGATAATTGTCTCTCCAGGCTGGCCACCCGGAGTGCCACATCCGTTTGAGACACCCTGCTGGCTTCCCCCTCACTGGGAGCTAAATGCAGGCGCGGGGGTGTAGGTGACGCCGCAGGTAAGGTAGGGCTGGGGGCAGAAATGCCCGCCCTATCCTGTTCCAGAAGAACTTGGCGCAAGGGACACAAACTGCGCTGAGACCGCTCAGAGGGCATGTACCACACATGAGACAGAGCTTAACCCGCCCTGAGGGGGCCCCTAGCTCGCTATCCCCAGAAGCCTCCATTATGGTGATTATATCAAAAAATTATTCGGGTCACAAGGCACCGACGGCCCAAAACTCGGGCAATCCCCAATTTAATCCCTCTTATTGATCCCTTTAATTTAGAGACTGCGGAGGGGGGTGGATGGAGACAGGGAGGAACCATAAATCTGAGCAGAAATATGGGACCCGCCTGGAAGACACAAACAAGAAAACCATGACCATCCCACAGCGCATGCAAGGAAGAGACAAAGAAAACCAGGACTCACGGACCACAGTGGGGACAGAGGAGCCGAGCGAGCTCCTGATCCTGGAAGGCAGTGAAGCCAAATATCGAGGGATAACCTCCAGATACACAGACAGGAGGGAAAGAGACCGGTGCGCTGTGTCCCGAGCGCATGCAGGTCGCGTGTGAAGAATGCCGCAGATCGGGGCCGTTAGGAGCACCTCGAGGGGCGGGCCACGCAGAGATGACACGGAATGCGTCATTGCGCACCCCACCCCCCTCCGCAGCGGAGCGGCTGCCCGTCCGTTCCCGCGCCCCCTCCCTCACAGCGCCTGACAGGAGAAGGGGAGAGAAGGACAGGAACGAGGGAGGTGAGTAAAAAAAAAAAAAGTAAAAAACAGTAAGACACACACAGATATCAAATAAAGCTTGCGGGTGACATGAGGTAATGAAAGGGTCCCTAGGTGGTACCTCCCCCCCCATATAGGCTCACCATTGCCTATGGCCGGCTACCATTCGGGAGAGGGTCTGCGGCCCAGAGCATAGCTCTGCCGAACGCCTGACCCTCAGCGTTCCCCTACCGTCACCTGTTCCGTAGCCGAGGCTGGATGGGTCCACGGAAGAAGGCGGGAATATGGATGCAGTGGCCTACAGGCTTAGGATGCCCCGCTCCCCTGCGATATCCAGAGAGAGTAGCAAAACGATGCTCTCAGTGAGATTGCAAGATGAATTCTGGGGATTTTTGGGAGACATCTGCCTTATATGCAGCCGGGAGGAGCTACGATTTTTATCTTGCAGTCACTGCGCCACCTGGTGGCGGATTACCCACATGTAAGAAGTGGAGCGACCTGAACAGGACACAGGGAAAATACAATTCTGTGATACTCACCTGTAGAATTGTTTTTGAATATATCCAGTCCAGGTCATCTCAGTAGTAATGACATATGGGTATTCCTCCCCCAGGGGGCGCTCGACTGCAAGATCAAAAGCGGTCGCTCCTCCCGGCCCCCTATAAAAGCAGGTGTCTCACTATGATTTCCCAGTGGTTAAACAGCAGTAAGAAAAAGACAGGCCGGGAGGCCAAGAAACCATGTTACTTCACATAGCTTCAGCATGTACTCTCTCCAACAAAAACTTAAGGACAACGGTCCAATAAAACAATGGTAATCACCATAACAGGCAAACCAGAGATAATGAAAACAAGGGCGGGTGGGACGACCTGGACTGGATATATTCAAAAACAATTTTACAGGTGAGTATCACAAAATTTTATTTTTCACTATATCCAGTCCAGGTCGTCCCAGAAGTAATGACATATGGGACATCCAAAAGCAGTGTCCATTAGGGCGGGATCCCTAATGCGGAACAGCATGTAGTTCATTTCACTACCGCCTGAAGCA
This sequence comes from Gastrophryne carolinensis, assembly GCA_027917425.1. NCBI lineage: Eukaryota > Metazoa > Chordata > Amphibia > Anura > Microhylidae > Gastrophryne > Gastrophryne carolinensis. The sequence continues at coordinate 196,299,264 of CM051235.1, read as the reverse complement.
CCTTTCGGCCAAAGACAGCATCAGCTGAGGCCCTAACATCAACCTTGTAAAACTTGGTAAAAGGTATGAACTGAAGACCAAGTGGCGGCCTTACAAACTTGTTCAGACGCCTGGTGCTGAAAAGCCCAAGAGGCACCAATAGCTCTGGTAGAATGAGCTGTGATCCAAAAAGGGGGCTACTTCCCCTTGGCAGAATACGCTTGCACCACCGTCTGTCTGATCCACTTACTGAGAGTGGACTTGGCTGGTGGCAAAACCTTCCTAGAGCCCTGAGTTAGGACAAAGAGCAAATCCGAATTCTTGAAAGATTCAGTCGCAACCAGGTAATACTTAATGGCTCTGACCACATGCAAGGCATTAGTCAGTGCTGGACACAAGGAAGACCCAGGGCTTCTCATTAAAGTGGACCAACACCCAGGATTTTGACTATCCTGGGTTTTGGTCCACTTCGATCGGGGTGCCCCGCTGTGTGAAACCCCCCAGAAACCCAAAAAAACTCACCTCTCCCCGCTCCCACGTGAACGCCGCAGCCAATCCCCGCCAACGTCCAGGCGGGGGACAGGAACGTCCAAGCCGATTCCGCCGCCTCCGCGCGTCACTCTCGGCGCGCGTGCGCCCCCTGCCGGCCATTCACAGAGGGCCGGCGCGGGCACGTCTGGAGGGCCGCGCGGGAGGCGGCGGCGGCGGATCAGGTAAGATCTTTTTGGGGTTTCTGGGGGGTTTCCCGAGATCGGGATGTCCCGCAGGGTGGGAGGTGATCGGCCCGGGAATCTTATAGATTTCCGGGCCGATCACCCCTGGGTGTTGGTCCACTTTAAGATGAAAGGGAGACACGACCTTAGGCAAAAAATCAGGTTTAAAACGAAAAACCACCTTATCCTTATGCAGCTCAAAATAAGGAGGCTTCATACATAGCGCGGCCAGCTCTGACATGCAATGAACCAAGGTGATCGCTACCAAAAAGACCACCTTGAAGGTCAAAATAGGCAATGCAGCATCGCACAAAGGTTCAAAGGGAGGTCCAATTCAAGTCCCACACCGGTAATACAGGCTTACGTGGTGGACGTACATGGGTGACTCCCTGGAAAAAGGTCTTAATTAATCTACGATTGGCCAAGGATCTCTGGAAAAAGATGGCCAAGGCAGAGACCTGGCCCTTGAGGGTGCTCAGCTGGAGACCCAAGTCTAAACAGTGTTGTAAAAACTCCAAGATCCTAGAGATAGAGAAAGTGCCAACAAGGGAGACTCTTGGATTCACACCAAGCAATGTAGGCACGCCAAACTCTGTAGTATATCATGGAAGAAGACTTGTCCAGAAGGAACCCCGGTCACATTATCCTGAGATGCCTCCAAATGGTGATTATTAGGCACAATATGCCAGTAGGGATTGAGGCTATAAAGCAACCCTGGATGCCCCAATGACCCGCTAGGGAAGTGGGAGTAATTATACAAGGCCCAACTATCAATTACACTGGGCCGGGAGAAGCCAATGGATTCACCCGTCTGAAAGACACAATGGGAAGAAGGGGTGTCAGAACCAAACACACTAAAATGAGTATGAAGTCACCCGCGAGTGCACTTACGGACCGTGGTAAGTAGAACCGTCACACGCGCGCGCAACCTGACAAAATGGCGCCGAGAGTACCTCGAAGGGCGGGCCAGAGCGAGCCGTGACGCAGAGCGCACCAAGCCAGGCCCCGCACCCCCTCGAAGAGCGCGAAGCCCACAGACAAGCAACCAATGAGAACGCAGAAGCGTCTGAGGTAACGCCGCCGCCCGGCGCGGAACATCCAAATGAAGGAAAAGACGTGGGCATTTGCAATAGTAAAAAGACAAGTCAATGCGGGAGGGGCATCCCATAAAGGCTCACCATCAGCCTATACCGCCTACCCTTTGGTGGGGGATTGCGGTGGAGCAGCGCTCCTTAAGCACACATGGTGCTGCCTACCTTCACCCGACCAGCGCAGCCCAGACTGGTAGGCACATCACACGAGGAACGGGTGGGAATAGTCCAACAGGGCCGCAGGCTAATAGCTCCGCTCACCTGCGAGAGAGTGATAATTTCATGTCTTCGCAGTAAGCACTGCAGAGAAATCTGGGGATTTGAGGGAGGTCCCCGGGTATTTGAGGGAGGCGCCTGTTTTACATGTCTCTGCAGTGCAGCGCCATCTGGCGGACGATAACCCAAGTGTAAGTAATCTATTTGGAGCAGGATGTACTGTATACTAAGAATATAAGAGCAATTTGAATTATACAATAAGACAAAGGGTCAACTCAGAGCCTGATGATAAAACGCACTTCTATATTGGGAGAGAAAACTGCCATTCATTTTTATTGTCTCCCCCAGGCATTGTAGATTGGCTGATCTAAAACAAGCTGGCCGGCCACTTCCCTGGCTTCTTTCTAGTCTGATGTGCATTTCTGTCCCCAGCCTATCTGAATGGCTGAGTACAGGACCATGCCTCGGTTAAGGTGGACCAAAACCTACATTTTTAATGAGCATTCCCTGAATTGCCCCTCCCATGAGGAGTACCTTTTAGCAATTTTCCCTGCTTCTGCTTTACTCTGCTCCCCGCTAATGCCGCTTGTTTTATCTGTAAAGCCCCTCCTCCTCCATTCATTGCCATCCTCCATTCATAAGCAATGACTGATGGTCTGCATTCTTACAGAAAAGGACCAAAAAAAAAAAAATCAGGTGTTCCAGGACACTTCTGTAGGCATAAATATCCATTTCTAGGTTAACATCCGGAGAAAAGAATATTGGCAGGGGCTTTGGACAAACATATTTCACATGCTGGGTGGGTTTTCACATTAAGGGAAAGCCGGTGACGGCTGCGAGACAAGAAACGCACTGGAAGCCCTGGGAAAGGCGGCGGGGTTTCTCACAGTGGGGCAGCCAATCGTCTGGCATGGGTTTTGAGCTGCTATAACAAGCATGCTGGTATCTTTGTTAACAGACACTTGATCTAAACAGAGAATGATTACTTAGTGAACAAATAAACAGGAGCACCCTCACCTTCCTCTGTATTGTTGTGGTCAGCGGCTAATACTTCAATAACTTCAGGAAGCTCACTCAGAGACACAGTCTTCACAACTTCATCTAGTAAGAATATAACAAATTGTTATTCGTCTATAGAATCTGGAAAAGTTATAAACAGCAGCTTTAAAATGACACAACGTGGATATGAAAACTGGCATTTTTGTATTGATACACTTCAGTATTTACTAAGTGTGGCGGTAACAAGGGGCACAAATCTGCTCCCAAAAATGGGCCTAATTCCAAAGAGCTTTAGCCTTTTTATTCTTGATTAAATGCCCCCCTGGAGAAGAAAAATACCATTTTGTGAATACTCACCTGTAAAATGGGTATTATAAGTATGTCACACACCCCGCTTCAGATAGTCATTACACTTGGGTTATACTGACCTGTAGATAGCGATCTTGCAGAGATGTCAATAAAAAAAGGAAGGCCCTCCCAGTCCATAAATACCTGGTACCTCCCACTCATTCCCCAGTATTAGAACAGCAGTAAGGAAACAAAGGGACCAGGAAGAGCCAAAATAACCAATAGCAGTAAAAAGGTTCACCATATAAAGGATCCAGAATACCAAAGGGCGGGGTGAAGCGGGGTGTGTGACATACTTATAATACCCATTTTACAGGTTAGTATTCACAAAATGGTATTATTCTAAGTATGTCACACACCCCGCTTCAGATAGTCATTACACTTGGGACATCCAATAGCAGTGTCCATAAAGGGCGGGGATCCAAAAACAAGGCAACAATGCACAACTTAAACCACTGCAGCTTGCAGAACTTTGCGGCCAAACACAGCATCCGCTGAAGCCCGCACATCAACCTTGTAAAACTTGGAAAAAGTGTGAACAGAAGACCAAGTAGCAGCCTTACAAACTTGCTCAACAGAGGCCTGGTGCTGAAAAGCCCAGGACGCCCCAACAGCACGAGTAGAATGAGCAGTAACATGAAAGGGGGGAACCTTCCCCTTGGCAGAATAGGTCCCAACAATGGCCTGGCGAATCCATTTACTAATGGAAGACTTGGCGGGAGCCAAACCTTTCCTAGGCCCAGAGGGCACCACAAAAAGGGCGTCAGTCCTACGAAAAGAGGAAGTAGCCACCAAATAGTACTTCACACAGCGAACCACATCCAAAGAATGCAAAACCCTCTCCTTGTCATTGCTGGGCTTAGGACACAAGGAGGGTAGAACAATGTCCTGATTAAGATGAAAGGCAGAGACCACCTTAGGAAGGAAATCTGGCTTGAAGCGGAAAACAACCTTGTCCTGATGCCTCTCAAAGTAAAGGGCCTTAATGGACAAAGCCGTCAACTCCGATACACGCCTAACGGAAGTGATGGCAACCAGAAACGCAACCTTCTGAGTAAGCGTAGAAAGTGCAATATCCTGCAAAGGTTCAAAAAGAGGAACCTGCAAAGCAGAAAGAACCAAATTCAAATCCCAAACTGGGAGCAAAGGCTTCCTAGGAGGCCGCACATTCGTAACCCCCTTGGAAAAAGGTCTTAACCAGAAGATGAAGAGCAAAAGACTTTTGAAAGAAAACTGCCAGGGCAGAAACATGCCCTTTCAACGTACTAAGCTGCAAACCCAGGTCCAGACCATGTTGCAGAAATTCCAAAACCCTAGGGATAGAAAACGCCCTGCAAGGCAAGGCCCGGACCTCACACCAATCAATATAAGACCTCCAAATCTTATAGTAGATGGCAGAGGAAGACTTCTTTCTAGCCCTAACCAGAGTCTGAATGACAGCATCGGAAAGACCTTCCTCCTTTAAGATGGAGGTTTCAGCAGCCATGCCGTCAAAGCCAGCGTTGGTAAATTGGGGTAGAGCAGTGGACCCTGAGTGAGCAGATCCTCTGCCAACCTTACCACGTTTACGAACCAAACCTGTCTTGGCCATCTTGGAGCCACCAGGATTGCTGACGTGCCCTCTAGGGCCAGCTTGCGCACCACTTTGCCCACCATGGGAAACTGAGGGAACAGGTACAGAAACCCCAGATCCCTCCAGTTCAGAGACATGGCAGAGCCAGAGCCAGCGGATCCCGCAAATGCCGGAAGCTTGTGACGAGAGGCAAAGAGGTCCACCTCCGGAGTCCCCCACCGGTGGCAAAGCTACCAAAACACCTTGGGGCTGAGCGACCATTCTCCCCATGCTCAGGGAGTCCGCCTCCATGTTCCCCACTCCCGGAATGTACACCGCCGAGATGCATGGGATATTGCTCTCTGCCCAAGCCAGGATCAAAGACACTTCCCTGAGGGCACGCCTGCTGCGAGTCCCTCCCTGGTGATTGATGTAGGCGACCGCCGTCCGATTGTCCGACCGAACTTGAACCGGTAGGCCCCGCAACTGATGAGTCAAGTGAGCCAGAACCAGCCTGATGGCTCTCAGCTCCAGAACATTGATGGGATCGTGAGCCTCCTGAGGCCCCCACAGTCCCTGAAACTGAAGATCCTTCCAAAATCCCCCCCAACCTGACAGGCTGGCATCCGTGGTGACTGTATCCCAACGAGGGGTCAGAAAGGATCTGCACCTCATCAGATTGCTTGGTGTCAGCCACCACCAAAGGGAACGCCGCACCCGGGGGGACATCAGAAAACACTGATCCAATCCAATGACAGCGGGGACCCGTCCCAGGCCGTCAAGATATGGAGCTGGAGCGTCCTTGTGTGAAACTGGGCAAAGGGAACCGCCTCGAACGATGCCACCATCAATCCCACCAGTCGCATCCCCAGCCGGATGGACGGGCGAGGGATGGATAGAAGACGCTGAGTCAACTCCTGAATCAGAAGAACCTTGGGCCAGGGGAGGAACACCCTGGCCTGAGAAGTATCCAGAGACATTCCCAGGAACTCCACCACCCTGGAGGGAGAGAGGCAGGACTTGGGATAGTTGATCACCCAGCCGAATCTCTCCAGGGTGGCTACCACAGTCCTGGTATCTAGCTCCGCCTGGCTGAGAGAAGAAGCCACAATAAGAAGATTGCCCAGATAAGGCACGATGCGGATGCCCTGGGCTCTGAGAAGGGCCATCACGCCCGCCAGCACCTTGGTAAAAACCCGTGGAGCCGAGGTGAGCCACAAACTGGAAATGATGATTTTCTACAAAGAACCTGAGAAATCTCTGGTGTGCCGGAAAGATTATGCAGGTAAGCATCCTTGATGTCTATGGACGTCATGAAGTCCCCTTGACGAAGTGAGTAGATGGCTGAACGCAGAGTTTCCATGCGGAACTTCCGGGGACGGAAGAACCTGTTGAGTAACTTCAGATCCAGAATGGGACGAACGGAACCGTCCTTCTTGGGCACCGTGAACAGATTGGAATAGTAGCCCAGGCCCTGGTCCGAGGGGGGCACCGGGCAAATGACAGCCATGTCCAGAAGATTTGCCAGTGCCGCCCGGAGCCCCTGCGCGGCCAGAGTATCTGACGGCACCCGAGACCTGAAGAATCTGGGAGGGGGCCGGAACTCGAACTCCAGTTTGTAACCGGAAGACACCACTTCCCGAATCCATCTGTCCGAGACCTCTTGGTCCCAGACCCGGGAGAAGAGTTGCAGCCGTCCCCCCACCCGCAAGGGTGAGGGCGCCCCCTCATTGCTGAGCCGGCTTGGCAGCGGCCTTAGGCTTAGAGCCCCAGCTGAGTTCTGGACGGGCACGACCCCTGCCCCGGTTCCAGGAATCACCTCTGGATGAGGGGAAGGCCAATCCCCCCGCCAACTCTGGCCCTACGAAAGGAGTGAAGGAAGCTGCCCCCCGAAAGGGACAACGCTGCTTCTTACGCTGAGGCAACTTACCACCCTTTGCAACCGAATCCAATTTTTCTCCAAAGAGCCGCAACCCCACAAAGGGAAGGGCCGTAAGCGACTTTTTGGACACAAAATCAGCCGCCCACTGGCGTAACCAAACCAACCGCCGGATAGCCACAAGCAAGGCCGAAGTTCTGCTACACATCACCAATGTGTCATCCAAGGCGGTCAGCACAAAAGACAAAAACAACTCACATCGCTTAAGGGCGGTAAACTCCTCACTAGCCGGGTCAAGCCCGGAAGAGGTCAACAGTCCTCTAACCACCGACCTGGCAGCTACCAATAAAAACGCCGAAGCACAAACAGGCCGCAAGGCCGACTCAACACTGGCAAAACCATGACAAGCCATCTGGTCAATGCGTTTATCCTCACCATCCTTGAGATTAGTGCAGACCGGAGAATGCAGGATTGAGGCGCTGGACAACCCCAAAACAGGAGCATCCACCTCGGGAGGGGACGACCAGTGCTTCACCGCGTCCACCGGAAAGGGATATTTTTTTGTCCCAACCCGGAGGAACACCCAGAAGCCGAGTAGGCCTCTCCCATTCCTTGAGATAATGCCATCAAAATGCTTTTGATAAGGAAATTCCAAGCGCGGCTTGGTCACCTCAAAGAACTAGCCAGGACCTCAAACATATGAGCCAGGACCTTAGAGGTATCCAGGGAATCACCCTGGCCCTGCTCGGTATCAGTACCCACAAACTGCTGATCATCGGAGCCCTCAGACTCCTCAAACAGCTCCTCTTTCTCAAAACGGGGAGCTATCAGACCAACCCAGGGAGTCAAACTTCTCCATATCAAAGGCATGCGTGGCTGTATACAAATGTTTTCGCTTTGCCGTGGCCTTTTTGGCAACAGTACTGGAAAACAATTTTTCAAGATTGGCCAATCTGGCACACACCTCAGATTGCGACTCCCCACCCATGACCGCATCACATGGGGTACGTATCAAGCAAGGGGAAGACGGAGAAGAGACTGGCGGAGCAGAACCAGACACCTGAGATCCAGACTGCCGCATAATAGACCGCTTCGCACAGGGTACACAAAGAAATACATCATCCCCCGCAAGGGATACCCACACCCCAAACAAAGCCTGGATTGCTCCGAGGGGGGCACAAGCCCAGTATCCGGGGAAGCCTCCATATGGTGATTTTTTATATTTAGGCACAATGCCCAGAGGGAATTACACAATAATGCAACCCGGGATGCCCCTTTAAGTCCCGCGTGGGAGGAATTTACAGACCCCTAAATTTAACCAGGGACCCTAGGACCGGGAGAGCCTCCCTTTAATAGGACAATGGTCCACCTGGAACACAAACAGACACAGCAATCAGACCTCAGTGACATGTCCAAAGGGGTTAACAAGCATTGCCAGCAGCCCCAATAAGGAGCATGGAATATATGCAGACATATCTAAGAAAGCTAATGGGGCCACAGGCTACTCAGCGACCAAGGCCTCACACGCACACCGAAGGGGAGGAAGGCGCGTAAGCAGAGGAAGAAGGAGGGTGGGCCGGCGCGGTTCGCGCACGGCCCTGCCCCTCCCCCGTTGCTCCCGGCCAGAAGCCGGGACCTGAACAGCAGTGCCAGCAGCACAGGGGCGGTAGGCGATCATGCGAACGCCCGGCCCCGCCCCCCGTGCCTGAGGGGAAGAAACACCCCGCCGCCATGGCAGGCTACAGAGGCCGGCGCCGGTAGAGTAAGACGCATGACAGTGAAAAACACTCACACACACACAAAGTATCTCCAACGTGACAAATATCAAGGGACAGGGCCAAAGGAATCCGGGAGAGGGGGAAACCACGCTAGAGTGGAAGGGCCAAGGGACGGGGCATCCCAAACCGGGATCACCAACCCGGTTAACCGCCTACCCCTTGTTATGGGGTCTCACGGAGGAGCCTAGCTCCTAAGCACCAAGGGTGCCATCTACCTTTGCCCGGACCAGCAGCCTAGGCTGGGAGGCAAGTACAATAAGATACAATTCTGTGAAATACTCACCTGTAGAATTGATATTATTTGTATACAGTACGTCCTGCTCCAGATATAATACTTACACTTGGGTTATCCTCCGCCAGATGGCGCGGCACTGCAGAGACATGGAAAAACAGGCTCCTCCCGGCCCTTCAAATACCCAGGGACCTCCCACAAATCCCCAGCATTGAAAAGCAGTGAACAAGAAGCCGGGAGAATTAAACCACCCAGAACAACTGGTAATGATAATGATAACAATCACCATACAGGGGATCCAGAATAATGCAAAAACAGGGTGGGGTGGAGCAGGACATACTGTATACAAATAATATCAATTCTACAGGTGAGTATTTCGCAGAATTGTATTATTCTTGGTATACAGTACGTCCTGCTCCAGATATAATACTTACACTTGGGACATCCAATAGCAGTGTCCATAAAGTAGGGTGGGATCCCCCAACAAAAGGTGACAACAGGCAGTTTAAACCACTGCCGCCTGCAAAACCTTGTGGCCAAAAACAGCATCAGCTGAGGCCCTAACATCAACCTTGTAAAACTTTGAAAAGGTATGAGACCAAGTAGCGGCCTTGCAAACTTGTTAAACAGAAGCCTGGTGCTAAAAAGCCCATGAGGCACCAATAGCACGAGTAGAATGACCAGTAAGGCGGAAGGGAGGATTCTTCCCCTTAGCAGAATAGGCCTGAATCACAGCCCGACGAATCCATTTGCTAATAGTAGACTTGGCAGGAGCAAAACCCTTCCTAGGACAAGAAGAGACCACAAAAAGAGCATCAGTCTTCCTGAAAGCCGCAGTGACTACCAGGTAATACTTCAGACACCTGACCACATCCAATGAATGCAAAACCCTTTCCTTAGCATTGCTAGGGTTAGGACACAATGAAGAAAGAACAATATCCTGAGTCAAATGAAAGGCAGACACCACCTTTGGCAGAAAATCTGGCTTAAAGCGGAACACCACCTTGTCCTGGTGTCTCTCGTAGTATGGGGGCAGAATAGACAGAGCCGCCAGCTCAGACACACGTCTGACCGAAGTAATAGGTACCAGAAAAACAACTTTGAGGGTAAGTACAGCCAGAGCAGCATCCTGAAAAGGCTCAAAGGGAGCACCCTGTAAGGCCGACAAAACCAGGTTCAAGTCCCAAACAGGGACCGTAGGCTTATGTGGGGGACACACGTGAGTGACCCCCTGAAAGAGGGTCTTAACCAAGGGATGCTGAGCAAAAGACTTCTGAAAGAAGACAGGGCAGAAACCTGACCCTTCAGAGTACTGAGTTTTAAACCCAATTCCAATCCATGTTGTAAAACTCCAGAATTCTAGGGATTAAGAATTCCCTGTAGGGAAGAGACCTAGACTCACACCAGTCAATGTAGGAACGCCATACCCTATAATCGATGGCAGAAGTAGTTTTCTTCCTAGCCTGTACCATGGTATCCACCACTGAGGCAGACAAGCCTTTCTCCATCAAGATGGAGGCTTCAGCAGCCAGGCCGTCAAAGCCAGAGTTTGTAAACTGGGATGGCGTAAGGAGGCCTGAGTGAGTAGATTTGGCTCCTCTGGCAGGACGTACTGGTCTACTGCCATTTGTACCACATCTGCGAACCACACTCTTCTTGGCCACCTCGGGGCCACCAGAATCACTGGCACCCTTTCCAGGGCAATCTTGCGCAGAACCCTGCCCAGCAGGGGGAACGGGGGAAAGACATACAGGAGATGAAATTTCTTCCATGACAGTGACAGAGCGTCCGTGGCCAAGGCCAGAGGATCCTGAGACAGGGAGACAAAGGCCGGGAGCTTGTGATTGTGACGGGATGCAACCAGATCCACATCCGGTAGGCCCCACCGGTAACACAGGGACTGGAATACCCTGTTGCAGAGGGACCACTCCCCCTGATGGGAAGTCCCCCTACTCAGAGAGTCTGCTATAAGATTCTCTACCCCTGGGATATACACAGCCGAGATGCATTGAACATTGGCCTCCGCCCATGTCAGAATCCGCGACACTTCCTGGAGGGCACCCTTGCTCCGGGTCCCTCCCTGATGGTTGATGTAGGCAACCGCTGTCCTGTTGTCTGAGCGCACCTGCACAGACAGTCCCTACAGGTGATCGGTCAACTGCTCCAAAACCAACCTGACCGCCTGTAGTTCCAGAATGTTGATGGGTAAATGGGCCTCCTGAGGGACCCACCTCCCCTGGAACCTCAGGGACTTCCAGAATCCGTGGTGACCGTCTCCCAGGAGGGGGCTAGAAAGGACCTGCCCTTTAGCAAGTTCTTGTGGTCTAGCCACCACGAGAGGGACCTTCTGACCAATGAGGGAAGCACACAAACCCCATCCAAGGACGCGGGGTCCTTGTCCCATACTGATAGGAGGTGAAGCTGCAGAAGCCTCCAATGGAACTGAGCAAAGGGCATCGCCTCGAAGCTGGCCACCATCAGGCCCACCAGCTGCATTCCCTGCCTGAGAGAGAGCTGGGGGCTCGAGAGCAGGGACTGCACCTGCGCAGTCAGAGCTTCCACCTTCTGTTGGGGAAGGAATATTCGTGACTGAACCGTATCCAGAATCATCCCCAGGAATGGGGTCACCGGTGAAGGGGACAGAGAGGACTTGGGATGATTGATCACCCAGCCGAAGGACTCCAAGGTGGACACCACCAGCTGAGTGTCCAGCTCCGCCTGCTGTAGTGGCCATGAGGATGTCGTCCAGGTAGGGCAGCACTCGAATGCCCCCTGACCTTATCAAGGACATCACTCCCGCCAATACCTTGGTGAACACTCTGGGAGCTGAAGTGAGGCCAAACTGTAGAGCCACAAATTGGTAATGTTGATCTTTCAACTCGAATCTGAGAAACCTTTGATGTCCCGGAAACACAGGGTGGTGAAGGTAAGCATCTTTGAAGTCCACAGACGTCATAAAATCCCCTGGGCGCAGAGAGGCAACGGCCGAGCGCAGGGTTTCCATGCGAAAGCGCTCGTTCTTGACAAATTTGTTGAGGATCTTTAAATCCAGAATGGGCCTGACAGACCCATCTCTTTTGGGTACTGTGAAAAGTTTGGAGTAGAACCCTTCTCCCAATTCTCTCAAGGGAACCTTGCAAATAACTCCCAGATCCAGAAATCCTTGCACTTCCTGCATCAGGACCTGAGCTGATGCCGGGTCCTGGGGGATCCGGGACCTGATGAATCTTGAGGGGGGCCGCACAGCATATCTTGTAGCCGGAGGTAACTACCTCCTGAATCCACCAGTCTGAGACTTGGCGCCTCCAGACGTGCGCGAAGTGCTGTAGCCGTCCCCCCACCCTGGCGGGCGAGGGCGCCCCATCATGCCTGAGGGGTCTTGGGAGGGACTTTGGGTTTGGTCCCCCAGGAGGAGCCAGGACGTCGCCCCCTGCTCCTATGCTAGGAGTCTGCGCGAGCCCCCGCGGAGGACACCCCTTTTCCCTGCTTAGCGCCTCTGTAGGGGGCTGAAAGGGGGCCCTGGCTGCGAAAGGGCGGAGGCTGCCGCCTGCGCTGTGGTAACTTACCTCCTTTAGCAAAGAGGTCTAGGCGGTCCCCAAACAGGCGTAGTCCCTTAAATGGGAGCCCAGTAAGGGCTTTCTTAGCAGCATTGTCGGCCGCCCACTGGTGCAGCCATACCGCGCGGCGTATAGCCACCGCCAAGGCGGAAGATCTGGCACACAGCCTAATAGCATCATCTGATGCAGACACGATAAAGTTCACAAATACATCAGTTAGACAGTGCATTAATAATATCTGTAGGCAACTAGTCTGGGCCGTCAAGTGCATTCCTGACCACGGCCCTGAGCGTCACGGCAGTAATGGCCAGAGCGCAGACCGGGCGCAGAGCCGCCCCTCCAAACGCAAAGGCATGGCACGCCAATTGGTCAATGCGCCGGTCCTCAGAATCCCGCAGCATAGTAGTGTCGGGGGAGTGCATAATAGAGGTGTTGGACAGCCCTAGAATAGGAGCATCGACCTCGATGACCAGCACTTGACCATATCAGCAGGAAATGGATACTTCCTGTCCAGACTCTTAGGGATCCCAGGAAGTTTACTGGGATGTTCCCACTCCTTAAGCACGAGGTTATTGAAATGGGTTTGCTCAGGAAATTCCAATCGAGCCTTAGTAGTATGGAATAGCTCCCTCCTTTGCCTAGGAGCCGCAACAGGGGGAGAGATGGACAAAACCTCAAAAATCTGAAGCAGTAGTTTGTCAGTACCACCGTTGATAGATGAGACCCCACAAGCTACACACAGCCGGGCTTGTCCCGAGAGAACCCCGTTCACAATATCCTGGGATGCCTCCATATGGTGATTAATAGGCACAATAGGGCAGTAGGGATTGACGCTATAAGCTACCCTGGATGCCCCAAAGACCCGCAGGGAAGTGGGAGTAATTATACTAGGTCCAACTGGCAATTACACCGGGCCGGGAGAAGCCACTGGATTCGACCGTCTGAAAGACATAATGGGAATAGGGATGTCAGAGCCATGCGCAGTAAGCAAGAAAGATGAAAATCGCCCGCGAGGGCACTTACAGATCGAGGGAGGAGGAGGACCGTTACCACACGCGCGCGCGATGAGCATCTAAATGGCGCCAAGCGAACCTCGAAGGGCGGGCCAGAGCGGGCTGTGATGCGGAGCGCGCCAAGCCAGGTCTCCGCCCCCCCGAAGAGCACGAAGCTCTGAAGACAATAGTCAGCGCAGACAGTAACAAGCGAGTGTATGACACACTTTAGAAGGATCCCCAAATAGTGAGGGGAGCCTGGGTAACTCCTCTCAAATGACCACCATGTAACAGGCCGCACTCAAAGTGATAAAAATAAATGCATTTTTTATTTATTACTGGATTACAACCATAATAATTTAGATATTTAGATCAATACATAACAACACTATTGACATGGTTAAAAAACATATACACAAACACAAGGGGGGACCTATCTACAAATGGAGACTATATACATAAATATAATAATATTAATATTAAGTGGCGTGTTGCAAATGCCTCTAATGAATGAATGAATATAATACTTCTACTTGTATGCGCTGGTGGATCAAAAGCCATGAGCTATATCACATGGTAAAGTGCATAGTGCATAATGTGCAAAAAATGTGCAATTATATGTGTATAAAAAATATACAAAGATATCTGAAAGGTATAAGCAATGTGACCCTATGAAAATACAAAACAATCATAAACCAAAAACAAACCTCAAAATACAAAAAGTGCTAGAATGACAACAAAAGTAACCATTGAATTAAAGTGCTGTAGTGAAAAGCAATACAGCGCGCACAAGATGACACAATAGGTAAGAGTGATGATATAATTCAAAACTAACACGCCAAAAACCAAAGATACAATAAAGCAACAAAGTTTACGTCACCAGTCTCCAGGGGTCCCCCGCAGCAGCCGCCACCGACGCGTTGCGTGCCCTATAGACACTTCGCCAGGGTGAGCTAGAAGGAAACGGTGATTACTTCCAGATGCGCCCGACAACGTTTACCAATGAAGACGCCGCAGCATTCGCATGCCCGTCCAATAAGGGCAAGAGACTCGCGCGGCGACTGATAGACAATAAAAAACTGCGCGGCTCTGACACCAGGTGTATGAGTCAAGGACAATACTAAGGCCATAACGTGTAACTGAATACCACACACACCCCTCCCTCTTTCTTTCCCCCCGAGCTACGTGGGGGGAACGAGGGAGGATGGCGACCCTTTGAACAGGGTCCACCGCTACACGGGGTATGGGGCAATAATGCGGGAGGGGCATCCACTAGAGGCTCACCATCAGCCTAAACCGCCTACCCTTTGGTGGGGACTGCGGTGGAGCATGGCTCCATGAGCACGCGTAGTGCTGCCTACCTTCACCTGACCAGCGCAGCCCAGGCTGGGAGGCACATCACGAAGAGGACGGGTGGGAGTAGTCCAACAGGGCCGCAGGCTTTAATAGCCCCGCTCACCTGCGAGAGAGTGACACATCATGTCTTTGCAGTCAGCACTGCAGAGAAATCTGGGGATTTGTGGGAGGTTCCTGGGTATTTGAAGGGCCGGGAGGAGCCTGTTTTTCCATGTCTCTGCAGTGCAGCGCCATCTGGCGGAGGATAACCCAAGTGTAAGTATTATATCTGGAGCAGGACGTACTGTATACTAAGAATAGTAAAGGGATCGGGGCAGAAATAGAACAGATAGAGGGCCGGGAGTCACCCCGGCTACTTTGCAAGGAGGAGACATCCATCTTCTGACTTGCTCGCCGTCTGCAGAGATGAAAGACTGGAGAATGAGTCCCAGGTATTTATGGGCCGGCAAGATCGCCATCTACAGGTCAGTATAACCCAAGTGTAAGGACTATCTGAAGCGGGGTGTGTGACATACTTAGAATATTTATTTAAAGTGATCCTGGGATTTGGTCCTTTCCCGATTGGGGGTGCCCCGCTGTGTGAAACCCCCAGATCGCCCAAACCCAGCTCACCTCTTCCCGGACAGAGAGTGAGATAAGTCTTTAAATAATACCATTTTGTGAAATACTCACCTGTAAAATGGGTATTATAAGTATGTCACACACCCCGCTTCAAGATATCCATAACACGTGGGTAATACCGACCTGAAGGGGCGTTCCTGCAGAGATGACAGTAAAAAGAAAGCCCCTCCCTGATCCATAAATACCTGGGACCTCCCACTCATCACCCAGTATATAGAAGCAGTAAGGTAAGGGACCAGGAAGAGGCAAATATAAATCAAACAACGCAAAGTTCACAATATAAGAATCCCCAATACAAGAAGGGCGGGTGAAGCGGGGTGTGTGACATACTTATAATACCCATTTTACAGGTGAGTATTTCACAAAATGGTATTATTCTAAGTATGTCACACACCCCGCTTCAAGATATCCATAACACGTGGGACATCCAATAGCAGTGTCCATAAAAGGGCGGGGATCCAAAACAAGGCAACAATGCACAACTTAAACCACAACAGCTTGCAGAACTTTGCGGCCAAAAACAGCATCCGCTGAGGCCCGAACATCAACCTTGTAAAACTTGGAAAAAGTGTGAACAGAGGACCAGGTAGCGGCCTTACAAACTTGCTCAACCGAGGCCTGGTGCTGAAAAGCCCAGGACGCCCCAACTGCACGAGTAGAATGAGCAGTAACACGAAAAGGGGGAGACCTCCCCTTGGCAGAATAGGCCCCAATGATGGCCTGACGAATCCATTTACTAATGGAAGATTTGGCCGGAGCCAAACCTTTCCTAGGCCCGGAGGGCACCACAAAAAAAGCGCCCGTCTTACGAAAGGAAGACATAACCTCCAGATAATATTTCACCACACGAACTACATCCAAGGAATGCAACGCCCTTTCCTTGTCGTTGCTAGGATTGGGACATAGAGAAGGCAAAACAATGTCCTGATTCAAATGAAAGGCCGAGACCACCTTAGGAAGAAAATCCAGCTTAAAACGAAAGACAACCTTGTCCTGATGCCTTTCAAAGTACGGAGCTTTAATGGATAAAGCTGCCAACTCCGAAACACGCCTAACGGAAGTGATAGCCACCAAAAAGGCCACCTTTTGAGTAAGAGAAGACAAAGCAGCCTCATTCAAGGGCTCAAACGGAGGACCCTGAAGAGCAGAAAGAACCAGGTTCAAATCCCAAACTGGAACAAAGGGCTTCCTAGGAGGCCGTACATGCGTAACTCCTTGGAAAAAGGTCTTGACTAAAGGATGAAGTGCAAAGGACCTTTGAAAGAACACCGCCAGGGCAGAAACCTGCCCTTTCAAGGTACTAAGTTGAAGCCCCAGATCCAGACCATGTTGAAGAAACTCCAGAACTCTGGGAATGGAGAACTCCCGACAAGAAAAAGACTTACCTTCACACCAATCAATATAGGACCTCCAGGTCCTATAGTAAACGTTAGAGGAAGACCGCTTCCTGGCGCTGATAAGAGTCTGAACCACCGCGTCAGAAAGACCTTCTTCCTTCAAGATGGCGGCTTCAGCAGCCACGCCGTCAAAGCCAGCGATGGTAAATTGGGATATCGTAGCCGACCCTGAGTGAGCAGGTCCGGCAGTAGAGGCAGAACGAACTGATCTTCTGCCAGCCTTACAAGGTCTGCGAACCAGACCCGCCTTGGCCACCTTGGTGCCACCAGAATCGCCGACGCGCCCTCCAGGGCCAGTTTGCGGACCACTCTGGCTACCATTGGGAACGGAGGAAACAGGTAAAGAAACCCCAGATCCCTCCAGTTTAGAGACATGGCATCCACTGCCAGAGCCAGAGGATCCTGCGAGAGAGACACAAAGACCGGAAGCTTGTGATTGTGACGAGAGGCAAAGAGGTCCACCACTGGGAACCCCCACCTGAGACAGATCGAGCGAAACACCTTGGGACTGAGAGACCACTCCCCCTGACGAGAGGAAGCCCTGCTCAGCGAGTCCGCCTCCATGTTCTCCACTCCCGGAATGTAGACTGCTGAGATACACGGGACGTGGCTCTCTGCCCAGTTCAGAATCAAAGACACTTCCTTGAGGGCACTCTTGCTGCGAGTTCCCCCCTGATGATTGATGTAAGCAACCGCCGTCCGGTTGTCCGACCGGACCTGAATCGGCAGGCCACGCAACTGACGAGTCAAGCGAAACAGAACCAACCTGATGGCTCTCAACTCCAGAATGTTGATGGGTTCGTGAGCCTCCTGTGGGCCCCACAGACCCTGAAACTGGAGGTTCTTCCAGACACCCCCCCAACCGGACAGACTGGCATCCGTGGTGACTGTTTCCCAACGCGGTGCCAGAAAAGATCTGCCCTTCAACAGATTGACAGATCGCAGCCACCATCGCAGGGACCGACGAACTTGGGTGGTCATCAGGAAGGACTGATCCAACGATAGAGGAGACTTGTCCCAAACCTTCAACAGATGAAGCTGAAGCGTCCTTGTATGAAACTGCGCAAAGGGGACTGCCTCGAACGAGGCCACCATTAGCCCCACCAGCCTCATCCCTAGTCGAATGGTCGGGCGAGGGGCCGACACGAGAAGCCGAACTAACTCCTGAATCAAAAGAATCTTGGCCTGAGGCAGAAACACCTTGGCCTGCGAGGTGTCTAGAGACATTCCCAGAAAGGTAAGAACTCTGGACGGAGACAGAGCCGACTTGGGGTGGTTGATCACCCAACCGAACCTCTCCAGGGTGGACACCACCAATCTGGTATCCGACTCCGCTTGGTTGAAGGAAGAGGTCATGATCAGGAGATCGTCCAAATAGGGCACAATGCGGATACCCTGAACTCTGAGCAGAGCCATCACCCCCGCTAGCACCTTGGTGAAAACCCGAGGAGCCGAGGTGAGACCAAAGGGCAGAGCCACAAACTGAAAATGCCGATCCTCCACCACGAACCTGAGAAACCTCTGGTGCGCTGGAAAAATCGGAACATGCAGGTAAGCGTCCTGGATGTCTATGGACGTCAGAAAGTCTCCCTGGCGAAGAGAGTGGATAGCCGAGCGCAGCGTTTCCATGCGGAATTTTCGCGGCCGGATGAACCTGTTGAGAAACTTCAGATCCAAAATGGGTCGGACCGATCCGTCCTTCTTGGGTACCGTGAACAGATTGGAATAAAAGCCCCTGCCCCGATCTGAGAGGGGCACTGGGCAAATGACAGCCAGATCCAGAAGATTCTCTACTGCCACCAGGAGCCCCTGCACTGCCAGAGGCTCCGAAGGCATCCGAGACCTGAAAAATCTGGAGGGGGGGCGGAGCTCGAACTCTAGTTTGTAACCGGAAGACACCACTTCCCGGATCCATCTGTCCGAGACCTCTTGATCCCAGATCTGGGAGAAGTGTCGCAGCCGTCCCCCCACCCGCATGGGTGAGGGCGCCCCCTCATTGTTGAGCTGGCTTAGCAGCCGGTTTGGGCTTAGAGCCCCAACTGTATCCAGAACGGGCACATCCTCTGCCCCTGCTTCCAGAATCTCCTCTGGAAGAGGGGAAGGCGGAACCCCTGCCAGATCTGGCCCCACGAAAGGAGGGGGTAAAGGCAGGCGCCCCCCGAAAGGGACGGCGTTGTTTCTTGCGTTGAGGTAACTTACCACCCTTGGTGACTGAGTCCAATGTCTCACCAAAGAGCCGAAGTCCGACAAAAGGAAGAGCCGTCAGTGACTTTTTGGACATAAAATCAGCCGCCCACTGGCGCAGCCACACCGACCGCCGAATAGTAACCAGTAGAGCCGACGTCCTTCCACACATCATCAAGGTATCGTCCAAGGCTGTTAGCACAAAGGATAAAAACAACTCACACCGTTTAAGGCTAAGGAATTCGTTACTACCAGGACGAAGCCCGGAAGAAGTCAACAGGTCCCTGACCACAGACCTGGCAGCCAACACCATTAGTTCCGAAGCGCACACAGGCCGCATGGCTGACCCAACGCTAGTAAAACCATGACAAGCCATCTGGTCAATACGTTTATCCTCACCATCTTCGAGGGTGGAACAATCAGGCCTATTTAAAACCGAGGAGTTGGACAACCCCAAAACCGGTGCATCGACCTCGGGGGGAGATGCCCAGCGCTTAACTACCTCCGAAGGGAAGGGATATTTCTTATCCCACCCTTGAGGGATCCCAGGGAGCCGAGCCGGCCTGTCCCATTCCTTATCAATGATTTTGTCAAAATGCCGTTGCGTAGGGAACTCCAAGCGCGGCCTGGATTCCTCAAACAATTCATCCTTCTGCCGTGACGCCTCCTCAGGAGGAGAAATATTCAGGACTTCCAACATAAGAGCCAGAGCGTGAGGAGTATCCAAGGATTTCCCCAGGTCAGCAGGCTCAGCCTCAGCGCCAAAAGACTGCTCATCGTCCGAAACATCTGATGCCTCATAAACCTCCCCCTCCTCTAGCGGGGAATAATCAGACCAATCCAGATTATCAACGTCATCATGGTCATCCACCGGCGGACAATGCTTTCTCTTAGTCGGAGCCTTACGGGCGACCGAGCTGGAGACCATTTTCTCAAGGTTAGCCAATCTGGCGCACATCTCAGATTGCAGATCCCTGCCCATGACGACGTCACATGGGGCGCGAGTCAAGGCGGGAGGGGGAGATGAAGCGACCGGCTGTGCTGACCCCGACGCTTGGGGTTCAGACTGCCGCGTAATAGTTTGCTGTGCACATGGTATACACAGTAACACATCATCCCCAGTAATGGATACCCGACACAACAAACACTTTTTGGGATGCCCCGAAGGGGTCCCAATCCCAGTATCCGGGGATGCCTCCATAAGGTGAACTTTGAGTAGTCGCTATGACCCAGGGAATTACGCCAGTTAGACAACCCGGGATGCCCCTTTAATGTCTCGAGTGGGAGGATTTGTGATGATAAAATGAACCCAGGGATTAGGACCGGGAGAAACCCTCTAAATACTATTGGGATCCTCCTGATAAACCTCCGTTCTGAAAGAGAGAAAGAACCCATAAGGAGAAAAGAAACAAGGAAAAACTATAAGAGAAAACTACTAAGAGAGGGGGCCACAGGCCACTCACAATACCGCAGAGGCTTAATACGTCCACTCGATCCTGAAGAGAAGCTTCTCTGACTGAAAGTAGGAGGAGGAGGGGGCGTGGCCAGCGCGGGACGCGCGCGCGCCTCCCCCCGCCCCCTCCCCCCTATGCAGGCAACAGTTCCTCAGCGGCGCTGAGATAGGAGAGGGCGGGCTGCAATGACGCGCCGCACAACCGGCCCCGCCCCCCTTTAGAATCGTGAGGGAAAAATTCCCTCAGGAAAAAAGGCGCCAAAACCGGCCGGCGCCGCAGCGAATGTGCGGCCACGGCGCCCGGACGGTAATACAGTAAGAGAAAGTGCAGAAAGGCAGATTAAGGGGCATTGTTAAAGATCCTGCCTAACAATAAAACAGCAGCACCAAGACACAAGGGGGGACAGACCCCAGCCCCGCGCCGAAGGTCCGGCCCCGCCCCCTCCAATGCAATGCCATTCCTGAGGTAAACTACCGCCGCCATATAGCAAAGGAAAAAACACCGCACAGCGCGGAGGCCACCACAAAAACGGCCGCGGCGCTGGCATAAATTTAAAGAGATACGCACATATAAGGGCAGAGTTAGAGCGGTGCATGGGAAAAAGTGTGATAGAAAGAGGACCCACGCCCTCCATCCCCACTGTGAAAAGGGATCCTGTGAGGGCCATTCCCATGTTAAAGCTAAGGGACGGGGCATCCCAAACCGGGGTCACCAGCCCGGTGAAGCCGCCTACCCTCTTGTATAGGGTCTCACGGCGGAGCGCTGCTCCTGGGCACCAAAGGTGCAGATCTACCCTCGCCTGGACCTGCAGCCACGGCTGGGAGGCATATATAATCGAGAGAAAAAGGGGTCCAAACGGAAATAATAATTAACGGGCCGGGAATCCTCCCGGCTACCTTAAATCCCCCTGTGCAAGGAGGAGACGTCATCTTCTGACTTGCTCGCCGTCTGCAGAGATGGAAAACTGGGTGGGAGGTCCCAGGTATTTATGGATCAGGGAGGGGCTTTCTTTTTACTGTCATCTCTGCAGGAACGCCCCTTCAGGTCGGTATTACCCACGTGTTATGGATATCTTGAAGCGGGGTGTGTGACATACTTAGAATAGATAGCTTTTTATAAGCCCAGTTTTTCTACATTTTGCTTCACTTCCATCGGTGGAGATCAAAAAGGAAGCTGATCTAACTCTGGAGAGTGATAATGGATGACGGCACAGAGATTTAAAGGGAAAGTCCCCTTTCAATGGATTTTTTTGTTTACCAAAAGGATGTCCTCAAGGTGCTAAGCTCATCCAGTATTTTTTCTTATACTGGCCAATATGTGTTTTATGGAATCATTTTTCACTACCTCCAATCTTTTGCTATTGCCAACTGTACACAGAGAGTGCACCAAGAAGACAGAAGTGAGACATGCACATACAGAACACTGCTGCTGGGCATGTGCGAGTGCTCTTAAACCGGCACCTTCACCCTAAATAAGAGCCTATCTTATATGTTTCCCCCACCCCGTACTTACAGATTGCCCACATTGAAAATGCTGCCTGCAAACAGGAAGTGTCTTCTGAGTGTGCTGCTCTGCATTCTGGGATTGCCGACCTTTTCCTGACCCCAGCTCTGCTGTTTGTGCAAAGCACAGCTATAACCCGCCCCCTGTACTTTTGACCCCTCTCCTCTCATTAGTAAGTTATGCTACTGAGCCAAGATGGCGGTGCCCATATCCTAGAGTGCTGAACAGAGTTGCAGGCCAGTGAGGGAAAGAATAAAAAGTGACTAAAACATTAGATATATTAATATTAGATGCTGAATAGTTTAAGGGTTTGGGCTTTTCATTAAATGATGCTGAAGGTCTGCTTTAACTCAGTAGTGGCCAGAGAACTAGTGTTCTCTGTGAGCAGGCCTCACTTGTCTCTGCTTGTAGATGTTGGGGGTACGGTACAAAACATGTTTGCTTACATATTAAAAAAAAAAAATACAAATACTAGATAT
Source organism: Gastrophryne carolinensis (assembly GCA_027917425.1). Taxonomy (NCBI): domain Eukaryota; kingdom Metazoa; phylum Chordata; class Amphibia; order Anura; family Microhylidae; genus Gastrophryne; species Gastrophryne carolinensis. The sequence goes on along the minus strand of CM051235.1, from coordinate 196,276,934 downwards.
GCCCAGCACCTAAGGACATCCTTGGCACACAAAAAATCTAAATTTCAAAAATGCCATTGAAAGTAGACTTCCACACAAATGTTGGCTGGCTGTCGGGGCATATTTCATTCACCTGCACTTTGCATTCCCTGATAAACTTATAGAATATGATCTCTTCTGTCAACTCATTTTCTTTAGCCCACAAATAAATTCACTTCTGAGGGGACTGAGGCATTGAGACATGCATAGATGAGCCATCCTCTGCTAGTGAAGAGGACCTGCAGAACAGACAGAGTTTACTAGGAATTAATAAAAAATATAAAAGCAGGCTGAATGAAGGGTGCAGCCCCTGACAGCAGAAAACTAAGCTAATTTAACTGTTGAGCCATTTACCTACTTCGCTTTTGCCCAACTCCATGTCAGTAGGACAGGTCAGATGCTCACAGTGCAGGTCTGTGGGACCCATGAATATATGAGTACTGAGAAGAAAGTCCAGTGCAAGTCCATAGAAAAGTATAAAAGTAATGTTTGAGCTATTTTCAGAGGGCTTCCAATTTTAATGTTATAGTTAAATAGCTTGTGTCACCAATTTCCAGAAAGAGAAGCAATTTATTAAGCTTTGATTTTTGACTGGAGGAACATTTTATATAGAAAAATATTCATTTCCTGTGAGACACCCCACTGGTCCCAGTGACACCCATGGCTTTTGTTAGAGCTAGGTGCTGTTTTTCATTGCCAGCAATCAAGAATTTTGTCTCACCTTGTAAAATTGGTATTATAAGTATGTCACACACCCCGCTTCAAGATATCCATTACCTATGGGTTATACTGACCTGAAGAGGCGAATCTGCAGAGATGATAGGAAAAAAGAGAAGCCCCTCCCAGTCCTATAAATACCTGGGACCTCCCACTCATTACCCAGTATCAAGAAAGCAGTAAGGTAAGGGACCAGGAAGAGCCAAATATCAGTCATAACAACGCAAAGTTCACAATATGAAGGATCCAGAATACAAAAAAGGGCGGGGTGAAGCGGGGTGTGTGACATACTTATAATACCCATTTTACAAGGTGAGTATTCACAAAATGGTATTATTCGAAGTATGTCACACACCCCGCTTCAAGATATCCATTACCTATGGGACATCCAATAGCAGTGTCCAAAAAAGGGTGGGGATCCGAAACAAGGCATAACTCACAACTTAAACCACTGCAGCCTGCAGAACTTTACGGCCAAAAACAGCATCCGCTGAGGCCCTAACATCAACCTTGTAAAACTTCGAAAAAATGGTAAGCAGAAGACCAAGTAGCAGCCTTACAAACTTGCTCAACAGAGGCCTGGTGCTGGAAAGCCCAGGAAGCCCCAACCGCACGAGTAGAATGAGCAGTAACACGAAAAGGGGGATTCCTCCCCTTGGCAGAATAGGCCCCAACAATGGCCTGACGAATCCACTTACTGATGGAAGATTTAGCGGGCGCCAAACCCTTCTTGGGCCCAGATGGCACCACAAAGAAAGCGTCAGTCTTGCGAAAAGCAGACGTTACCACCAAATAGTACTTCACCACGCGAACTACATCCAAGGAATGCAGAGCCCTCTCCTTGTCATTGCTGGGATTAGGACACAGAGAGGGCAGAACAATATCCTGATTCAAATGAAAAGCAGAGACCACCTTAGGAAGAAAATCCGTCTTGAAACGGAAAACCACCTTGTCTTGATGTCTTTCAAAATACGGAGCTTGAATGGACAGGGCCGCCAACTCAGACACGCCGAACAGAGGTGATGGCTACCAAGAAGGCCACCTTCTGCGTAAGGGAAGACAAGGCAATATCATGCAAAGGCTCGAAGGGAGGGCCCTGAAGAGCAGACAGAACCAAGTTCAAATCCCAAACCGGAATTAGAGGCTTCCTAGGAGGCCGCACATGCGAAACCCCCTGGAAAAAGGTTTTAACCAGCGGATTGAGTGCAAAAGATTTTTGGAAAAACACCGCAAGGCCAGACACCTGCCCTTTCAGAGTACTGAGTTGGAGCCCTAGATCCAAACCGTGCTGCAGGAATTCTAAAATTCTAGAAATAGAGAATTCCCTACAAGGGAAAGCCCTAGTCTCACACCAATCAATATAAGACCTCCAAGTCCTATAGTAAACAGAAGAAGAGGACTTCTTCCTAGCACTAATAAGAGTCCGAATAACAGCATCAGAAAGACCTTCATCCTTTAAGATGGAGGTTTCAGCAGCCACGCCGTCAAAGCCAGCGTTGGTAAATTGGGGTAACGTAGATGACCCTGTGTGAGCAGATCTGGCAGCAGGGGCAGAATGAACTGATCTTCTGCCAACCTTACCACGTCTGCGAACCAAACCTGTCTTGGCCAACTTGGGGCCACCAGAATTGCTGACACTCCTTCCAGAGTCAGCTTGCACACCACTCTGGCCACCATGGGAAACGGAGGGAACAGGTACAGAAACCCCAGATCCCTCCAGTTCAGAGACATGGCATCCGTTGCGAGGGCTAGAGGGTCCTTCGCCAGAGACACAAACGCCGGAAGTTTGCAATTGTGACAGGAGGCAAAGAGATCCACTCCCGGTGACCCCCACTTGAGACATATTGAGTGAAAAACCTTGGGATTGAGAGACCATTCCCCCTTGCGGGCTGACAACCTGCTCAGAGAGTCCGCCTCTGTGTTTTCCACTCCCGGAATGTAGACCGCCGAGATGCACGGAACGTGACTCTCCGCCCAGTCCAGAATCAGAGACACCTCCCTGAGGGCACTCCTGCTGCGAGTCCCTCCCTGGTGATTGATGTAGGCTACCGCCGTCCGATTGTCCGACCGGACCTGAACCGGCACGCCCTGCAATTGATGAGTCAAATGAGAGAGAACCATTCTGATGGCTCTCAATTCCAGAACATTGATAGGTTTGTGTGCTTCCAGGGGCCCCCACAAACCCTGAAATTGCAGATCCTTCCAGAAGCCCCCCCCATCATGAAAGGCTGGCCTCTGTGGTGACCACCTCCCATCGAGGAGTCTGAAAAGATCTGCCCTTCACAAGATTGGCTGAGTTCAGCCACCACCGGAGCGAGCGGCGAACTCGGGAAGGCATCAGAAAAGGATGATCCAGCGACTGAGGATCCCTGTCCCAGACAGCCAGCAGATGGAGCTGTAGCGTCCTTGTGTGAAACTGAGCAAAAGTAACTGCTTCGAAAGAAGCCACCATCAATCCCACCGGTCTCATTCCTAGGCGGATGGTCGGCTGAGGAAGGGACAAGAGCGACCGAATCAGCTCCTGAATCAAAAGAACCTTGGATTTAGGAAGGAACACTCTGGCCTGTTCCGTATCCAGAGACATTCCCAGAAAGGATATCGTCCTGGACGGGTAAAGGGAGGACTTGGGGTAATTGATTACCCAGCCGAACCTTTCCAGAGTGGATATTACCGTCCTGGTGTCCAATTCTGCTTGACTGAATGACGATGCCATGATGAGGAGATCGTCCAGATATGGCACAATTCGAATTCCCTGCGCTCTGAGGAGAGCCATCACCCCAGCAAGCACTTTGGTGAAAACCCTTGGAGCTGAGGTGAGACCAAAAGGAAGAGCTACGAACTGAAAATGCCGATCCTCCACCACGAACCTGAGAAATCTCTGGTGCGCAGGAAAAATTGGGACATGAAGGTAAGCGTCCTTGATGTCTACAGACGTCATGAAGTCCCCTTGACGAAGAGATTGGATAGCTGAACGCAGCGTTTCCATGCGAAATTTTCGCAGTCTGATAAACCTGTTGAGAATCTTCAGATCCAGGATGGGCCGGATAGAGCCGTCCTTTTTGGGGACCGTGAACAGGTTTGAGTAAAAACCCCGACCCCGGTCTGATGGGGGCACTGGAAAAATGCCCATCATTTCCAGAAGACTTGAAACCGCCGCCCGGAGCCCCTGTGCGGTCAGTGCGTCCGGGGGCATCCGAGACCTGAAGAAACGCGGAGGGGGGCTGGACTCGAACTCCAGCTTGTAGCCGGAAGACACCACTTCCCGGATCCATTTGTCCGAGACCTCCTGATCCCAAATCGGGGAAAAGTGTCTCAGCCGTCCCCCCACCCGCACGGGTGAGGGCGCCCCCTCATTGCTGAGCAGGCTTGGCCGCGGACTTGGGCTTAGAGCCCTAATTGGATCCTGAACGGGCACGACCTCTGCCCCTGTTCCAGTAATCACCTCTCGTAGTAGGGAAGGCGAATCCTCTTCCCGCTCTAGAACCTCGAAAGGAGGGAGTGAAAGAGGCCGCTTCACGACAAGGACGTCGTTGCTTCTTACGTTGAGGCAACTTACCGCCCTTGGCCATCGAATCCAATTTTTCTCCAAAAAGTCTTAACCCCATGAAAGGGAGAGACGTCAGCGACTTTTTTGACCCAAAGTCAGCCGCCCACTGACGCAGCCAAACCGAAGGCCTAATAGTCACCATCAGAGCAGAAGCTCTGCTACTCATCATCAAGGGATCATCCAAGGCAGCTACCATGAAGGACAAAAACAATTCACATAGTTTAAGTCCAAGAAATTCCTCACTGTCCGGATTCAAACCGGAGGAGGATAACAAGTCCTTGACCACCTTTCTAGCAGCCACTGCCAACAGAGATGAGGCACAAACAGGCCGTATGGCTGCCCCAATACTGGCAAAACCATGACAAGCCATCTGGTCAATGCGTTTATCCTCGCCATCTTTAAGAGAGGAACAATCAGGATTATTCAAGACGGCTGAGTTGGATAAACCTAAAATTGGTGCGTCCACCTCGGGAGGAGACACCCAACGCTTAACCGTGTCCGCGGGAAAAGGATATCTTTTATCCCAACTCTGAGGAATGCCTGGAAGCCGAGCCGGCCTTTCCCATTCACTAGAAATAATTTTATCAAAATGCTTCTGATTAGGAAATTCCAAACGCGGCTTGGATTCTTCATAAAACTCCCCGTTGATGAGGAGTGCCCTCAGGAGTGGAAATAGCCAGGACCTCAAACATCTGAGTCAGGGCGTTGGGAGTATCAGAAGAACTCCCTGACCTCCGCTCGTAATCAGCATCCACAAATTGCTGATCATCTGAAAGATCAGAATCCTCAAACAACTCCCCATCTTCTGGTGGAGAGTAATCCGACCAATCCAGACCATCCCCCGCATCATATTCAAATTCGAGTGACCGGAGACAGATGCTTTCTCTTAGCCGGTGCCTTCTTGGCAACCGTGGTAGAAATGAATTTTTCAATACTGGCCAATCTGGCACACACATCAGATTGTAACTGCCCACCCATGAACACGTCACATGGGGCACGGGTGAAAAATACCATTTTGTGAAATACTCACCTGTAAAATGGGTATTGTAAGTATGTCACACACCCCGCTTCAAGATATCCATAACATGTGGGTAATACCGACCTGAAGAGGGCGTTCCTGCAGAGATGATAGCAAAAAGAAAGCCCCTCCCTGATCCATAAATACCTGGGACCTCCCACTCATCACCCAGTATATAGAAGCAGTAAGGTAAGGGACCAGGAAGAGGCAAATATAAGTCATAACAACGCAAAGTTCACAATATAAAGGATCCAGAATACAAGAAGGGCGGGTGAAGCGGGGTGTGTGACATACTTACAATACCCATTTTACAGGTGAGTATTTCACAAAATGGTATTATTCTAAGTATGTCACACACCCCGCTTCAAGATATCCATAACATGTGGGACATCCAATAGCAGTGTCCATAAAAAGGGCGGGGATCCAAAACAAGGCAACAATGCACAACTTAAACCACAACAGCTTGCAGAACTTTGCGGCCAAAAACAGCATCCGCTGAGGCCCGAACATCAACCTTGTAAAACTTGGAAAAAGTGTGAACAGAGGACCAAGTAGCGGCCTTACAAACTTGCTCAACAGAGGCCTGGTGCTGAAAAGCCCAGGACGCTCCAACCGCACGAGTAGAATGAGCAGTAACACGAAAAGGGGGACTCCTCCCCTTGGCAGAATAGGCCCCAATGATGGCCTGACGAATCCATTTACTAATGGAAGATTTGGCAGGAGCCAAACCTTTCCTAGGCCCAAAAGGCACCACAAAAAAAGCATCAGTCTTACGAAAGGAAGACGTAACCATCAGATAATATTTCACAACACGAACTACATCCAAGGAATGCAACGCCCTTTCCTTGTCGTTGCTGGGATTAGGACATAGAGAAGGCAGAACAATGTCCTGATTCAGATGAAAGGCAGAGACCACCTTAGGAAGAAAATCCGGCTTGAAACGAAAGACCACCTTGTCCTGATGCCTTTCAAAGTACGGAGCTTTAATGGATAAAGCTGCCAACTCAGAAACACGCCTGACCGAAGTGATAGCCACCAAAAAGGCTACCTTTTGAGTAAGTGAAGACAAAGCAACCTCATTCAAGGGCTCAAACGGAGGACCCTGAAGAGCAGAAAGAACCAAGTCCAAATCCCAAACTGGAACAAAAGGCTTCCTAGGAGGCCGTACATGCGTAACTCCTTGGAAAAAGGTCTTGACTAAGGGATGAAGTGCAAAGGACCTTTGAAAGAACACCGCCAGGGCAGAAACCTGCCCCTTTAAGGTACTAAGTTGAAGCCCCAGATCCAGACCATGTTGAAGAAACTCCAGGACTCCGGAAATGGAAAACACCCGACAAGAGAAAGACCTACTTTCACACCAGTTAATATAGGACCTCCAAGTCCTATAGTAAATAGTAGAGGAAGAGCGCTTCCTGGCGCTAATAAGAGTCTGAACCACCGCGTCAGAAAGACCCTCCTCCTTCAAGATGGCGGTTTCAGCAGCCACGCCGTCAAAGCCAGCGAAGGTAAATTGGGATAGCGCAGCCGACCCTGGGTGAGCAGGTCCGGCAGTAGAGGCAGAATGAACTGATCCTCTGCCAGTCTTACCAGGTCTGCGAACCAAACCTGCCTTGGCCACCTTGGTGCCACCAGAATCGCCGACGCGCCCTCCAGGGCCAGCTTGCGCACCACTCTGGCTACCATTGGAAACGGAGGGAACAGGTAAAGAAACCCCAGATCCCTCCAGTTCAGAGACATGGCATCCACCGCCAGAGCCAGAGGATCCTGCGAGAGGGACACAAAGACCGGGAGCTTGTGATTGTGACGAGAGGCAAAGAGGTCCACCGCAGGGAACCCCCACCTGAGACAGATCAAACGAAACACCTTGGGACTGAGAGACCACTCCCCCTGACGCGAGGAGGCCCTGCTCAGAGAGTCCGCCTCCGTGTTCTCCACTCCCGGAATGTAGACTGCTGAGATACACGGGACGTAGCTCTCCGCCCAGTCCAGAATCAAAGACACTTCCCTGAGGGCACTCCTGCTGCGAGTCCCCCCCTGGTGATTGATGTAAGCAACCGCCGTCCGGTTGTCCGACCGGACCTGAACAGGCAGGCCCCGCAACTGATGAGTCAAACGAGACAGAACCAACCTGATGGCTCTCAACTCCAGAACATTGATGGGCTCGTGAGCCTCCTGCGGGCCCCACAGACCCTGAAACTGAAGGTCCTTCCAAACACCCCCCCAACCTGACAGACTGGCATCCGTGGGGACTGTTTCCCAACGCGGAACCAGAAAATATCTGCTCTTCAACAGATTGACTGATCCCAGCCACCATTGCAGGGATCGACGAACCCGGGGAGTCATCAGGAAGGACTGATCCAACGACAGAGGAGACTTGTCCCAAACCTTCAACAGATGAAGCTGAAGCGTCCTTGTATGAAACTGCGCAAAGGGAACCGCCTCGAATGAGGCCACCATTAACCCCACCAGCCTCATCCCTAGACGGATGGCTGGACGGGGAGTCGACAAGAGAAGCGGAACTAATTCCTGAATCAAAAGAATCTTGGCCTGGGGCAGAAACACCCTGGCCTGCGAAGTGTCCAGAGACATTCCCAGAAAGGTCACTACTCTGGACGGAGAAAGAGAAGACTTGGGGTGGTTGACCACCCAACCGAATCTCTCCAGAGTGGACACCACCACTCTGGTGTCCAACTCCGCTTGGTTGAAAGACGAGGCCATGATCAGAAGATCGTCCAAATAGGGCACAATGCGGATACCCTGAACCCTTAGCAGAGCCATCACCCCCGCTAGCACCTTGGTGAATACCCGAGGAGCCGAGGTGAGACCGAAAGGGAGTGCCACAAACTGAAAATGCCGATCCTCCACCACGAACCTGAGAAACCTCTGGTGTGCTGGAAAAATTGGAACGTGTAGATAAGCATCCTTGATTTCTATGGACGTCAGAAAATCTCCCTGAAGAAGAGAGTGAATGGCCGAACGCAGCGTTTCCATGCGGAATTTCCGCGGCCGGATGAATCTGTTGAGAAACTTCAGATCCAAGATGGGTCGGACCGATCCGTCCTTCTTGGGTACCGTGAACAGATTGGAATAAAAACCCCTGCCCTGGTCCGGAGGGGGCACAGGGCAAATGACAGCCATGTCCAGAAGATTCTCTACTGCCAACAGGAGCCCCTGCGCCGCCAGAGGTTCCGAAGGCATCCGAGACCTGAAAAATCTGGAAGGGGGGCGGAGCTCGAACTCCAGCTTGTAACCGGAAGACACCGTCAGTGACTTCTTGGACATAAAATCGGCCGCCCACTGGCGCAGCCACACCGACCGCCGAATAGTCACCAGCAGCGCCGATGTCCTACCACACATCATCAAAGTGTCATCCAAGGCTGTTAATACAAAGGATAAAAACAACTCACACCGTTTAAGGCTAAGGAACTCGGCACTACCAGGACGAAGCCCGGAAGAAGTCAGCAGGTCCCTGACCACGGACCTGGCAGCCAACACCATTAGCGCCGAAGCACAAACAGGCCGCATGGCTGACCCAACGCTAGCAAAACCATGACAAGCCATCTGGTCAATACGTTTATCCTCTCCATCCTTGAGGGTGGAACAATCAGGTCTATTCAAAACCGAGGAGTTGGACAACCCCAACACCGGTGCATCCACCTCGGGGGGAGATGCCCAGCGCCTAACCGCCTCCGAAGGGAAGGGATATTTCTTATCCCACCCCTGAGGGATGCCAGGGAGCCGAGCCGGCCTGTCCCATTCCTTAGTAATAATTTTGTCAAAATGCCTTTGTGTAGGAAATTCCAAACGCGGTCTGGATTCCTCGAACAATTCACCCTTCTGCTGAGACACCTCCTCGGGAGGGGAAATATTCAGAACCTCCAACATCAGAGCCAGTGCGTGAGGAGTATCCGAGGATCTCCCCAAGTCACCAAGCTCGGCATCAGCGCCAAAGGACTGAAATATCAGAATCCTCATAAACCTCCCCTTCCTCTAGTGGGAAATAATCAGACCAATCCAGATTATTAACATCCTCATGGTCCTCCACCAGCGGAGCCGGCGACAAATGCTTCCTCTTAGTCGGAGCCTTACGGGCGACCGAGCTGGAGATAATTTTTTCAAGGTTAGCCAATCTGGCGCACATCTCAGATTGCAGCTCCCTGCCCATGACGACGTCACACGGAGTGCGTGTCAAGGCGGGAGGGGGAGATGAAGCGACCGGCGGTGCTGACCCAGACGCCTGGTGTTCGGACTGCCGCGTAATAGTTTGCTGTGCACATGGTATACACAGAAGTACATCGTCCCCAGTAATGGATATCCCACACAACATACACTTCCGGGGATGCCCCGAAGGGGCCCCGAGCCCAGTATCCGGGGATGCCTCCATAAGGTGAACTTTTAAAAATAGTCGCTATGACCCAGGGAATTACGCCACTAGACAACCCGGGATGCCCCTTTAATGTCCCGAGTGGGAGGATTTATGATCTATAATGAACCCAGTGATCAAGGATCGGGAGAGACCCCCTAAATGCTACTGGAGATCCTCCTGAAAACCTCCGCCTGAAAGACACAGAAAAAGGCTTATAAGGCTATGGGAAACAAAAGACACACATACAGCACAGAGGATGGGGAAGTGGCCATAGGCCACTCACAGAACCGCGGGAGCTTGAAATGGCGACCGTGAGGAAGAGGCTTGCTGACAAGAAGAGGAGAAGGGGGCGTGGTCAGCGAGGGACGCGCGTGACGCCAAGCACCGCCCCCCCCTCCTCCTACGCAAGGCAGAGCTCCGCAGCGGCGCCAGGGATAGATGGGGGCGGGCAGTGGTGACGCGCCGTAACACCGGCCCCGCCCCCAGGTCAATCGTGAGGAGAATGTCTCCTCAGGAAAAAAGGCGCCAAGAACCGGCCGGCGCCGCAGCGTTATGTGCGGCCGCGGCGCCCGGCCGGGGGGACAAAAAAGTGAAAGACACACACACACACCTAAGCACCGCAAGCAGACATACCATTAGGGACGGACCCCGGCCCCGCACCGACGGTCCGGCCCCGCCCCCCCCACTAGATGGACAGTCTTACATTGCGTGAGGTAACTACCGTCGCCATTGATGAAGAAAAGAGACAGGTCCAGCACCGCACAAGGCCTCCGCAAAAACGGCCGCGGCGCTGAGTAAAAACATTTAAAGTGACACAACACACTAACATCAGTAAAAGTGGTTAAGAACGTGCAAGAGAGTAATAAAGAAGGGACCCACACTCCCCAACCCCACCGTGGAAAAGGGATCCTGGGAGGGCCATTGAAGGTTAAACTAAGGGACAGGGCATCCCAAACCGGAGTCACCAACCCGGTGTAACCGCCTACCCTCTCGTATAGGGTCTCACGGTGGAGCATTGCTCCTGAGCACCTAAGGTGCTGATATACCCTCGCCTGGACCCACAGCCAAAGCTGAGAGGCATATGGATTCCTGGAAAAAAAGGGTCCAAACGGAAATAAATAAGTAGCGGGCCGGGAGTCATCCCGGCTACCTGAAATCCCCCTGTGCAAGGAGGAGCCATCATCTTCTGACTTGCTCGCCGTCTGCAGAGATGGAAAACTGGGTGATGAGTGGGAGGTCCCAGGTATTTATGGATCAGGGAGGGGCTTTCTTTTTGCTATCATCTCTGCAGGAACGTCCTCTTCAGGTCGGTATTACCCACATGTTATGGATATCTTGAAGCGGGGTGTGTGACATACTTAGAATATGGGAGGGGGCGGGGAAGAAGGTGGCGGCGCTGAACCAGAAGCCTGAGGTTCGGTTTGCCGTGTAATAGTCTGCTGTGCACATGATATACAGAGAAATAAGTCATCCCCGGTTAGGGATACCCCACAGCCCATGCACTTCCAGGATTGTCCCAAGGGGAGCCCGGTATCCTGGGATGCCTCCATAAGGTGAACTTATAGCAATTGGCTATGCCCAAGGGAATTACGCTAATAAGCGACCTGGGATGCCCTTTTAATGTCCCAAGTAGGAGGATTTTAAAATTGAAAACCTAAATGACCCAGGGACTATAGGACCAGGAAAGGACCAGAAGAACCATGAGTATCACAAACAGTTTGATAAATAAAGAAAGAATGAAAGAATGAAAGAGAGGGAGCCAACAGGCCACTCACGGAACCGCCAGAGAACGCAGCAGCTCGCACCGTGTGAAGATGTGTGAGGAGAAAGATGTGTGAGGAGAAGGGGGCGTGGTCAGCGCGGGCCACGCGCGCGCTCGCGACGTCAGTCACCGCCGGCCAGAGGAGACGAGGCTCCTCAGCGGCGCCAGAGATAGAAGGGGGCGGGCCGCGCCCCCGCCCCCCCCTTTGAGTATCATGAGGGGACAGATTCCCTCATGAAAAAAGTGCGGCAAAAGTCAGCGCCGCGGTGTAATAAATGACCGCGGCGCCATGATTGTGTAATACACCACACAACGCCTGCCCCCTTGTACTCTTGTTGTACACCTCCGGCTGCAAAAGCAATGAGGGGCGGATCTCAGCCTAGCGCCGAAGTACGGCCCCGCCCCCCATCAACTCCAGCGCGTGAGGTAAAATAAAACACCTCACAGTTTTAGGGAATTTGAGCCGCCATGACCCGGCGCCGTGGCCAGAGCTATACCGGCCGCGGTGCTTGAAAAAAAAAAAAACACTGAGAATATAATTAAAGGGCAACGCAGTAAAAACACTCAACGTTATTAGAGTGAATAAAAGAGAGATAAATAGATAAGGAGAAATTCTCCCAGCCCATCCCCAATAAAGAAAGGAGAATTTAGAGTGGCCACCCTTGCGTTAAAACTAAGGGACAGGGCATCCCAGACTGGGGTCACCAACCCGGTATGCCGTCTACCCTTTGTACAGGGTCTCACGGAGGAGCCTTGCTCCTGGGCATCAAAGGTGCTGAAATACCCTCGTCTAGACCAGCAGCCACAACTGTAGGAGGCAATTATCTTATAAATAAAAGGGTCTGACGGAAATAGATAAATAAATGGCCGGGAGTTCACCCAGCTACCTGAAACTCCCCCATGCAAGGAGGAGACATCATCTTCTGCTTGCTCGCCGTCTGCAGAGATGAAGACTGGGTAATGAGTGGGAGGTCCCAGGTATTTATAGGACTGGGAGGGGCTTCTCTTTTTTCCTATCATCTCTGCAGATTCGCCTCTTCAGGTCAGTATAACCCATAGGTAATGGATATCTTGAAGCGGGGTGTGTGACATACTTAGAATAAAGCAAGTTCAGTAAATTGCACCCCTAAAGCCCCACTCTGGTAATCAGTGACAAACTATTTGAGAGGGCTTAACTCCTTGCAGATATTTATGGCATAGGAGGCAGATTCTATGCTGCATAACTGCATGGCAGCGGCCATCTTGCCACATACATGAGTCCAGCTTATAAAACAACCCAATCCCAGAGTCAGAACTGTCTAAGTTGCCTCACATATCAGTGCAATCCTCCTTTTTTTCTAGTCATGTGCTGCACAGCTGACAGAATTGTATCATTTAGATAGATACATAATGTCCACAGTGAAGAGTGATAAAGAAACATTGTTGCAAGTTTCCCTTCACACACATAATCTCTCTAGCAGCTGGTTATTCAGTGTGTGTGTTTATATAATACAAAAGTTGCCCTGGGTTTTGAGGCAATTATCTGTTTGGTGTGGGCTGCTGCTGGCACAGCTTTCCCATCATGCTCATGTGTATGACAAGATGGCTGCTCCCATGCAGTTCTGCAGCAAAGAATTGACCTGTTATTCCAGAACATCTGAATGGAGTTAAGCCAGAGGGGGGATTCAGGGGACTTTCCAAAGCACAGCAAAAAAACACTTTGAATATATGATTACAATTTTAGCATGTTTAATAAATCTGCAACTAGCTTATGTGTAAATGAATATTCCAGCAAAGGGTTATATTAGCCTGCTGTCTGTTTGCCGCCCTGCTGGCTGTCAGGCGTGGTATCTTTCATTCACCAGCACTTTTCAGTTACTACCTGACCAGGTAACACAGCGGCGGTCCAGACTCTAGGACTCATCCATGCATTAAAGTTCACTGGGGCTTATCAAGAAATGTAAAACAAGGTGAAAGAAAGTTGCAGCCCCTTACAGTCATCATAGGGAGAGCTAACCTGTAAAGCCTGTAAATAGAGAGAAAAAAAATACTATTTTGTGAATACTCACCTTGTAAAATGGGTATTATAAGTATGTCACACACCCCGCTTCAAGATAATCATTACATGTGGGTAGTATGGTCTGAAGAGGGCGATCTGCAGAGATGATTGGAGGAAAGAAAGCCCCTCCCAGTCCATAAATACCTGGGACCTCCCACTCATTACCCAGTATAAAGAAAGCAGTAAGGCAAGGGACCAGGAAGAGCCAAATATTAGTCATAACAACGCAAAGTTCACAAAACGATGGATCCAGAATACAAAAGGGCGGGTTGAAGCGGGGTGTGTGACATACTTATAATACCCATTTTACAAGGTGAGTATTCACAAAATGGTATTATTCTAAGTATGTCACACACCCCGCTTCAAGATAATCATTACATGTGGGACATCCAAAAGCAGTGTCCATAAAGGGTGGGGATCCAAAACAAGGCATAAAGCACAACTTAAACTACTGCAGCCTGCAGAACTTTGCGGTCAAAAACAGCATCCGCTGAGGCCCGCACATCAACCTTGTAAAAACTTTGAAAAATTGTGAACAGAAGACCAGGTAGCGGTCTTGCAAACTTGCTCAACAGAGGCCTGGTGCTGAAAAGCCCAGGAAGCCCCAACCGCACGAGTAGAATGAGCTGTAACACGAAGGGGAGGATTTATCCCCTTAGCAGAAAAGGCCCCGACAATGGCCTGACGAATCCACTTACTGATGGAAGACTTAGCGGGCGCCAAACTTTTCTTGGGCCCAGAGGGTACCACAAAGAAGGCATCAGTCTTACGAAAGGCAGACGTTACCACCAAATAGTACTTCACAACTCAAACCACATCCAGGGAATGCAGGACCCTCTCCTTTTCGTTACTGGGATTAGGACACAGAGAGGGCAAAACAATGTCTTGATTTAAGTGAAAAGGCAGAAAACCACCTGAGGAAGGAAATCCGGGTTAAAACGGAAAACCACCTTGTCCTGATGTCTTTCAAAATACGACCTGAATGGACAGAGCAGCCAACTCAGAAACACGCCGAACAGAAGTGATAGCTACCAAAAAGGCCACCTTCTGAGTAAGGGAAGACAAGGCAATATCATGCAAGGGCTCAAAGGGAGGACCCTGAAGAGCAGAAAGAACCAAATTCAAATCCCAAACCGGAATCAGAGCCTTCCTAGGGGGCCGCACGTGCGTAACCCCTGGAAAAAGGTCTTAACCAGCGGATGAAGCGCAAAAGATCTTTGGAAAAACACAGCCAGGGCAGACACCTGCCCCTTCAGAGTATTAAGTTGGAGTCCTATATCCAAACCGTGTAGCAGGAACTCCAGGATTCTAGAAATAGAGAATTCCCTGCAAGGGAAAGCCCTAGTCTCACACCAATCAATATAAGACCTCCAAGTCCTATAGTAAACGGAAGAAGAAAACCTCTTCCTAGCGCTAATAAGAGTCTGAATAACCGCATCAGAAAGACCTTCCTCCTTCAAGATGGAGGTTTCCGCAGCCACGCCGTCAAAGCCAGCGTTGGTAAATTGGGGCAACGTAGATGACCCTGTGTGTGCAGATCCGGCAGCAGGGGCAGAACGAACTGATCTTCTGCTAACCTTACCACGTCTGCGAACCAAACCTGTCTTGGCCACCTTGGAGCCACCAGAATTTCTGACGCTCCTTCCAGAGCCAGCTTGCGCACTACTCTGGCTACCATGGGAAATGGAGGGAACCGATACAGAAACCCCAGATCCCTCCAGTTCATGGCGTCCGTCGCGAAGGCTAGCGGAACCTTCGCCAGAGACACAGATGCCGGAAGTTTGTGATTGTGACGGGAGGCAAGGAGGTCCACCACCGGTGAACCCCACCTGAGACAAATCGAACGAAACACCTTCGGACTGAGAGGCCACTCCCCCTTGCGGGCTGACCACCTACTCAGAGAGTCCGCCTCCGAGTTCTCTACTCCCGGAATGTGAACTGCCGAGATGCACGGGACGTGGCTCTCCGCCCAGTCCAGAATCAACGACACTTCCCTGAGGGCACTCCTGCTGCGAGTCCCTCCCTGGTGATTGATGTAGGCAACCGCCGTCCGATTGTCAGACCGAACCTGGACCGGCAAGCCCTGCAGGAGATGAGTCAAACGAAAAAGAACCATTCTGATGGCTCTCAATTCCAGAATGTTGATAGGCTCGTGGGCTTCCAGGGGTCTCCACAACCCCTGAAATTGCAGATCCTTCCAGAAGCCCCCCCATCCTGAGAGGCTGGCATCCGTGGTGACCACCTCCCAACGAGGAGTCTGAAAAGACCTGCCCTTCAACAAATTGGTTGAGTTCAGCCACCACCTGAGTGGTCGGCGAACCCGGGGAGACATCAGAAAGAATTGATCCAGCGACAGAGGAGATCTATTCCAGACAGACAATAGATGGAGTTGTAGTGTCCTCGTGTGAAACTGGGCAAAGGGGACTGCCTCGAAGGAGGCCACCATCAACCCCACCAGTCTCATTCCTAGTCGAATGGTCAGACGAGGAATGGACATGAGCGACCGAATCAATTCCTGAATCAAAAAAACCTTGGATTGAAGAAGGAACACTCTGGCCTGATCTGTATCCAGAGACATTCCCAGAAAGGATACTATCCTGGACGGGTAAAAGGAGGACTTGGGGTAGTTGATCACCCAGCAGAACCTCTCCAGAGTGGATATTACCGTCCTGGTGTCCAATTCCGCTTGGCTGAATGATGATGCCATGATGAGGAGATCGTCCAGATATGGCACTATGCGAATTCCCTGTGCTCTAAGAAGAGCCATCACCCCAGCGAGCACCTTGGTGAAAAACCCTTGGAGCTGTGGCGAGACCAAAAGGAAGAGCTACAATCTGAAAGTGCCGATCTTCCACCACAAACCTGAGGAATCTCTGGTGCGCGGGAAAAATCGGAACATGGAGGAAAGCGTCCTTGATGTCTATGGACGTCATGAAGTCCCCCTGACGGAGAGCGCAGATAGCTGAACGAAGCGATTCCATGCGAAATTTTCGCAGCCTGATAAACCTGTTGAGGACCTTCAGATCCAGGATGGGCCGGATCGAGCCATCCTTTTTGGGGACCGTGAACAGATTTGAGTAAAATCCCCGACCCTGATCTGATAGGGGCACTGGCGAGATGACCTCTATCTCCAGAAGACTTGAAAACGCCTCCCGAAGCCCCTGTGCACCAGGTGCGTCCGGGGGCACCCTAGACCTGAAGAAAGGCGGAGGAGGACGGGCCTCGAACTCCAACTTGTAGCCG
The DNA here is from genome assembly GCA_027917425.1 of Gastrophryne carolinensis. Classification (NCBI taxonomy): domain Eukaryota; kingdom Metazoa; phylum Chordata; class Amphibia; order Anura; family Microhylidae; genus Gastrophryne; species Gastrophryne carolinensis. Next base: position 196,260,225 of record CM051235.1, on the reverse strand, counting down.
GAAGACACGACTTCCCGGATCCATTTGTCCGAAACCTCCCGAATCCAGATCAGAGAGAAGAGTCGCAGCCGTCCCCCCACCCGCACGGGTGAGGGCGCCCCCTCATTGCTGAGCAGGCTTGTTCGCAGGTTTTGGGTTTTGAACCCCAGTTGTATCCTGAGCGGGCACGTCCTCTGCCCCTATTCCAGGAATCTCCTCTAGTGGAAGGGAAGGCGAAACCTCTTCCTGCTCTGGATCCGCGAAAGGAATGATTGAAAGAAGCCGCCCCGCGAAAGGGACGTCGTTGCTTCTTGCGTTGAGGTAACTTACCCCCCTTAGCTACAGAATCCAATTTTTCTCCAAAAAGCCGTAGCCCCACGAATGGGAGAGACGTCAGCGACTTTTTTTTTTTTTTTTTGACCCAAAGTCGGCCGCCCACTGGCGCAACCAAACTGAACGCCTTATAGTCACCATCAGAGCAGAAGCTCCCCAAGGCGGCTAACATGAAAGACAAGAATAACTCACAACGTTTAAGTCCCAGAAATTCGTCACTGTCCGGGTGCAAACCGGAAGATGACAACAAGTCTCTGACCACCGACCTGGTAGCCACCACCAGCAGAGACGGAGCGCAAAAAAGGCCGTATGGCTGCCCCAATACTGGCGAAACCATGACAAGCCATCTGGTCAATTCGTTTATCCCCTCCATCTTTAAGAGAAGAGCAATCGGGGTTATTCAAAAACAGCTGAATTGGATAACCCCTGAATTGGTGCATCCACCTCAGGGGGGGACGTCCAGCGCTTAACCGTGTCCGAAGGGAAAGGATATCTTTTATCCCAACTCTGAGGAATGCCTGGGAGACCGAGCCGGCCTCTCCCATTCCTTAGAAATAATCTTATCAAAATGCCTTTGATTAGGGAATTCCAAGCGCGGCTTGGATTCCTCATAAAACTCCCCTTGTTGATGAGGAGCAACCTCCGGAGGAGAAATAGCCAGAACCTCAAACATCTGAGCAAGGACGTTAGGAGTATCCAAAGAACTCCCTGACCCCTTCTCAGAGTCCGCGCCAACAAATTGCTGGTTGTCCGAATAATCCGATTCGTCACATAGCTCCCCTTCCTCCAGAGGGGTGTAATCTGACCAATCCAGGCGATCCTCATCATCATATTCAAATGTCGGTGGGACCGGTGACAAATGCTCTCTCTTAGCTGGAGCCTTCTTGGCAACCGCAGAAGAAATACATTTTTCAATATTAGTCAATCTAGCACACACATCAGATTGCGACTGCCCACCCGTGACAACGTCACACGGGACACGGGCCAAGACGGGGTGGGAAGGGGATGACGCCGGCGGTGCTGACCCAGACGCCTGGGGTTCTGACTGCCGTGTAATAGTCTGCTGTGCACATGGTATACATAGAAATACGTCATCCCTTGTTAGGGATACCCCACAGCCCATGCACTTCCGGGATTGCCCCGAGGGGAGCCCGGTATCTGGGGATGCCTCCATACGGTGAACTTATATGTAGTCGCAATGACCGAGGGAATTACGCTAGTAAGCAACCCGGGATGCCCTTATAATTGTCCCAAGTGGGAGGATTTTAACATGGAATTTAACCCAGGGACCCAAGGACCGGAAGAAGACCCCTTAAAACCTAAGGCGTTCTACCTGAAAGACTGCCGGATATAAAGGGTTACATATAAGTAAAATATATATATATATATATATATATATATAAATATAGGGGGCCCATAGGGCCACTCACTGTGCCTTCCTGTGTGAGGTAAATGGCGTCCACCACACACGCAGCTCACAGAGGCAGAGGATCCTGTGGGCGTGGCCAGGGCAGAGCGCGCGATATGCGTAGCTCCGCCCCCTTACAGAGCGGAAAGCGGGCTCCGCAGTGGGTCTGCCTAACAGGGGCGGGCCGTGGCATCCCGCTCAACAGCCCGACCACGCCCCTAATGGCAAAATGTGTGAGGTAAATTACCTCAGAAAAACACTATAACGCACACATATACCGGCGCCATGGCAAGAACAGCAGCCGCGGCGCCGGTAACCACAAAGACCCCAGGGATGTAATGGGTGCGGGCTGCGGCGACGCGCAATCGCCCGGCCCCGCCCACTGTGGCCAGCGCGTGAGGGGAGATCTCCCCTCACAAGATTAAGGGAACCGCCAGCGCAAATAACCGCGCCGCGGTCATTGCGGTAGTCACCGCAACAAAAAACAGTAAAGCCAGGGGGACAAGCCAGCGCCAACAGCCGGCCCCACCCCCCAACTACAACTTCTGAGGAGAAAAGTTCTCCTCAGCTCTGGCGCCAGTAGCAGCAATGCACAATAAATAAATCCTAACTCGGAGGTAAAAAAGGTGGCCCCCGACATTTTATCCCCACCACCACAGGAGAAGGGCATCAGGAAAGGGGGGCCAAGGGACAGGGCATCCCAAACCGGGGTCACCAGCCCGGATAACCGCCTACCCTCTGGTACAGGGTCTCGCGGTGGAGCATGGCTCTAGAGCACTAAAAAGTGCCATTCTACCCTCACCCGGGATACAGCCTAGACTGGGAGGCATGTGTATTGGGACTTATAAAAAACATAACCGGGTGGAAATAGAGAGAAAAGCGGGCCGGGAATAAACCCGGCTACCTGAAATCCCCCTGTGCAAGGAGGAGACATCATCTTCTGACTTGCTCGCCGTCTGCAGAGATGGAAAACTGGGTAATGAGTGGGAGGTCCCAGGTATTTATGGACTGGGAGGGGCTTTCTTTCCTCCAATCATCTCTGCAGATCGCCCTCTTCAGACCATACTACCCACATGTAATGATTATCTTGAAGCGGGGTGTGTGACATACTTAGAATATACCATTTTGTGATTACTCACCTGTAAAATGGGTATTATAAGTATGTCACACACCCCGCTCCCACTATTCATGACATATGGGTTATGGTCCAGTAGAGGGCGAACTTCTGCAGAGATGAAAGCAAAAAAGAAGCCCCTCCCGGTCCATAAATACCTGGGACCTCCCACACATTCCCCGGTATATGACAGCAGTAAGGGGACCAGGAAGAGCTAATAAAACATTCTTAACAATAAAAGGTTCACCATATAAAGGATCCAGAATACTAAAGGGCGGGATGAAGCGGGGTGTGTTACATACTTATAATACCCATTTTACAGGTTAGTAATCACAAAATGGTATTATTCCAAGTATGTCACACACCCCGCTTCCACTATTCATGACATATGGGACATCCAATAGCAGTGTCCGTCATGGGTGGGGATCCAAATACAGCAAAAAATGCACCAATTTAAACCACTGCAGCTTGCAGAACCTTGCGGCTAAAAACAGCATCCGCTGAGGCCCACAAATCAACCTTATAAAACTTTGAAAAAGTGTGAACAGAAGACCAAGTAGCAGCCTTACAAACTTGTTCAACAGAAGCCTGGTGCTGAAAAGCCAAGGAAGCCCCAACAGCACGAGTAGAATGAGCAGTGATCTTAAAAGGAGGAACCCTCCCCTTAGCAGAATAGGCCCCAACAATGGCCTGGCGTATCCATTTACTAATGGCGGGCGCCAAACCTTTTCTGGGCCCAGAAGGCACCACGAACAAGGCGTCCGTCTTACGAAAAGGAGAAGTAGCAACCAAATAGTACTTCACACAACGAACCACATCCAAAGAGTGCAAAACCCTCTCCTTGTCATTGCTAGGCTTAGGACACAAGGAAGGGAGAACTACATCCTGATTGAGATGGAAAGCAGAAACCACCTTAGGAAGGAAATCTTGTTTGAAATGAAAAACCACCTTGTCCTGGTGTCTCTCAAAGTAAGGGGCCTGAATAGACAGAGCGGCCAACTCAGAGACACGCTGAACAGAGGTAATAGCCACCAAAAAGGCAACCTTTTGAGTGAGCACAGAAAGAGCCACATCCTGCATCGGTTCAAAAGGAGGCCCCTGGAGGGCCAACAGAACCAAATTTAGGTCCCAAACGGGAACCAAAGACTTTCTAGGGGGCCGAACATGAGTGACCCCTTGGAAAAAAGTCTTGACCAGATGATGCAAAGCAAAAGAGCTTTGAAAAAAGACAGCCAGGGCAGAAACCTGACCCTTCAAAGTACTGAGCTGGAACCCCAGATCCAGACCGTGTTGTAGAAACTCCAAAATCCTAGGAATCGAAAAACACCCTGCAAGGTAAGGCCCTAGCCTCACACCAGTCAATATAGGACAGTCAAGTCCTATAGTAAATGGTAGAGGAAGACCTCTTCCTAGCTCTAATCAAGGTTTGAATAACCGCCTCAGACAAACCTTCCTCCCTCAGGATGAAGGCTTCAGCAGCCACGCAGTCAAAGCAAGCGTTTGTAAATTGGGGTAACGTAGTTGACCCTGAGAGATGAGATCTGGAAACAGGGGCAGCCTGTACTGATCTACCGCCAATCTTACGACGTCTGCGAACCAAACCTGTCTTGGCCACCTGAATTGCTGGTGCCCCCTCCAGAGCCAGCTTGCGCACTACCTTGCCTACCATGGAGAAGGGGGGGAAACAGGTACAGAAACCCCAGATCCCTCCAGGCAAGGGACAAGGCATCCACTGCCAGGGCCAGAGGATCCTGAGACAGAGATACAAAGGTTGGGAGCTTGTGATTGTGCCGAGTGGCAAAGAGATCCATCTCCGGAGTCCCCCACTTGTGACACAGGGCCCGAAATACCCTGTGGTTGAGAGACCATTCCCCTCGGCGAGAGAATCCCCTGCTCAGGGAGTCCGCCTCTGTGTTCTCCACTCCCGGAATGTACACTGCCGAGATGCAAGGAACATTGCTCTCCGCCCATGTCAGAATCAGAGAGACTTCCCTGAGGGCACTCCTGCTGCGAGTCCCTCCTTGGTGATTGATGTAAGCTACCGCAGTACGATTGTCTGATCGAACCTGAACCGGTAAACCCTGTAGGTGAAGTGTCAGACGCGACAGAACCAAGCGGATAGCTCTGAGCTCCAAGACATTGATGGGGGTGTGAGCCTCCTGAGGAGCCCACAACCCCTGGAACTGATGATCCTTCCAGAAACCTCCCCAGCCCGACAGGCTGGCATCCGTGGTAACCGTCTCCCAACAAGGGGCCAGGAACGATTTGCCCCTCATCAGATTGCTTGATTCCAGCCACCACTGAAGGGACTGCAGAACCCTGGGAGAAATGACTGATCCAAGGACTGTGGACATCTGTCCCATTTCAGCAATAGATGGAGTTGTAGCGACCTCATGTGGAATTGAGCAAAGGGGACTGCCTCGAAGGAGGTCACCATCAAACCTACCTAGCTGAATAGAAGGGGCGAGGATTGGTCAGGAGAACATATATCAGATCCTGAACCCTCTGCACCTTTGGCTGAGGTAGGAACACTCTGGCCTGACTGGTATCCAGATTCATGCCCAGAAATGAAATCTCCCTTGATGGGGAGAGAGAAGACTTGGGGTGGTTGATCACCCATCCGAACCTCTCCAGCGTCGTCACCACCGTCCTGGTGTCCAGCTCCGCCTGGCAGAGGGAGGAAGCTGTAATGAGCAGGTTGTCCAGATATGGCACAATGTGAATGCCCTGGGCTCTGAGCAGGGCCATAATGCCCGCCAGAACCTTGGTAAACACCCTTGGTGCCGAGGTCACCCGAATGGGAGGGCCACAAACTGAAAATGCTGATCTCCGACCACAAACCTGAGAAATCTCTGGTGTGCTGGGAAAATTGGTACATGAAGGTAAGCATCCTTGATGTCTATGGACGTCATGAAATCCCCCTGACGAAGGGAACTGATGGCTGGACGCAGAGTCTCCATGCGGAACCTCTTGGTTCTGATGAACCTGTTGAGAAGCTTCAAATCCAGAATGGGTCTTATGGAGCCATCCCTTTTGGGAACCGTGAAAAGGTTGGAATAATAGCCCCGGCCTCTCTCTGAAAGAGGCACCAGGCATATGACCGCCATGTCCAGGAGGTTCTTTACAGCCGACAGGAGCCCCTGCGCCGCCAGAGGAGCCGAAGGCACCCGAGACCTTAGGAATCTGGGAGGAGGCCGCTACTTGAACTCCAGTTTGTAACCAGACGAGACCACTTCCAATATCCACTTGTCCGTAACCTCCTGGGCCCAGACCTGGAAGAAGAGCCGCAGCCGTCCCCCCACCCGTAAGGGTGAGGGCGCCTCCTCATTGCTGAGCTGGCTTGGCAGCGGGCTTGGAACCACAGGTAGAGGCTGGACGAGCATGTCTTCTACCTCTGTTCCAGGAACCCCCTCTGAAGTCAGAGTAGGCAAGACCTCTGCCCCCTCTGGTGCCGTGAAAGGAAGGACTGAAGGAGCTTGCCCCCCGAAAGGAGCGACGCTGCTTCTTACGCTGAGGCAGTTTTCCACCTTTCGCCACAGAATCCAATTTGTCTCCAAACAGCCGCGTTCCCAGGAAGGGCAGAGCTGTAAGTGATTTCTTGGCCGCAATGTCAGCCGCCCACTGGTGCAGCCAGACCGATCGGCGCATGGCCACCAACAGAGCCTTCTACTACACATGGTAATAGTGTCGTCCATAGCCGACAAAACAAAATTCATGTACAATTCACATCTCTTAAAGGCTGTGAATTCAACGCTGCCCGGGTTGAGCTGGGACCCATTTAACATGTCCCTGATCTTCGACCTGGTAGCCACAGCCACGAGTGCCGATGCACAGACAGGCCCGCAAGGCTGAACCCACACTGGCAAAGGCATGGCAAGCCATCTGATCAATGCGCTTGTCCTCGCCATCCTTAAGGGTAGTGGTGTCAGGAGTATGTACCACGGAGGTGTTGGACAGTCCTAAGATGGGCGCATCAACCTCGGGAGGGAAAGACCAGCGCTTCACTGCGTCCATCGGAAAGGGATACTTCCTATCCCATCCCTGAGGAACACCATGAAGGCGACTCGGCTTCTCCCATTCTTTAAGAATCATGCTGTCAAAATGATCCTGATTTGGAAACTCCAAGCGGGGCTTAGAGAACCCAAAGAATTCCCCCTTCTTCAGAGGGGCCTCCGCTGGTGGAGAAATACCCAGAACCTCTGATAGATGGGTCAGGACCCTGGGAGTATCCACAGCATCCCCCAGCACCTGCCCGGCATCAGAATCAAAGAACTGCAGTTCCTCAGTCTCAGATTCCTCAAATAATTCCCCCTCCTGGCGGGGAATAATCAGCCCAGCCAGGGGAGTCATAATCATCAAAATCAATTACCGGCGTAGCCGGTGACAGATGCCTTTTCTTAGCAGGGGCCTTTCTGCCCACTGAGCTAGAAATCATTTTCTCGAGGTTGGCCAGCCTAGCACATACATCCGAGTGCGACTCCCCACTAATGACAGTGTCACTTGGGGTACGGATGATGCGGGGAGGGGTAGGAGATGAGGCGGGAGGCACGGACCCAGACGCCTGGGATCCCGACTGCAGCGAAATGGCCTGTTGGGCACATAGTATGCAAATTAGTACATTCTCCCCCGTAAGGGGTACCCCACAACCCACACATAGCCGGGACTGGCCCGAAGGGAGCCCAAGCCCGGTATCCTGTGGAGCCTCCATATGGTGATTTTAAGGTAGTCGTAATGACCAGAGGGAATTATGCTGGTAAGCAACCCGGGATGCCCCTTTAAGTCCCGAGTGGGAGGATTTATAAGTGCCCCAAATTACAGCTAGGGACCCTAGGACTGGGAGAACCCCCTTTTAAGCAAGGCACAGGGAGTCCTCCTGAAAGACACAAGATATGTGGCCATAAGCACATGCACACACACAGCAACAGCAAAATAAATACATGTCATAAGAAAACAATAGAGAGGCCAGCGCTGCCCCAAGCGGCGACTGATGCATATTGGCCAAGTATAGCAAGAAGAGGGGGGAGCCCAGCAGGGCACTCACCCACCGCAGAAAATTGCATCCTATTCAGCCCGCAGAGCCTGAGAGGGAGAGAGGGAGGGAGAAGAAGGGGCGGGCCAGCGCGGATCGCGCACCGCACCCTGCCCCCTTCCCTCCGAGTCCTGTAATGCGGTTCCCAGCAATGGGATGGGTCCTCTATGGTGCCAACAGAAGAGGGCGGGCCGCGGCAACGCGCGAGCGCCCGGCCCTGCCCCGCCCCCTCACAGAATCCGCCTGAGGGGAAGAAGCTCCCCAGACTACAGGCAGAGCGCACAGCGCAACGTGAATCAAGCGCACAAGGACACTCACACACACACAGAAATATATAAAATGAAAAATAGAAGAACAATGCCCCCCCCCCCCCCGTTCCCGCTGGAGGGTAACAGAGGGGACCCGGAAGGGGGAGAATCCCCTCACCAAAAGGGTATAAGGGAATTAAATGGGGACAGGGCATCCCAAACCGGGATCACCAACCCGGATGCCGCCTACCCCCTTGTATGGGGTCTCACGGGGGAGCATGGCTCCCTAAACACCTATTAAGGTGAAGGCTACCATCACCCGGACCTGCAGCCAAGGCTGGGAGGCTAGAAATGGGCTTAATGCATAAAGGTCCGGGCAGAAATAGAGCACAACATGGCAGGGTGTAAACCCGGCTTACCTGCAAGGAAGAGCAGCATACATCTTCTGACTTGCTCGTCGTCCTGCAGAGAAGGAACAGGAGAATGTGTCGGAGGTCCCAGTTATTTATGGACCGGGAGGGGCTTCTTTTTTGCTTTCATCTCTGCAGAAGTTCACCCTCTACTGTACTGGACCATAACCCATATGTCATGCATAGTGGAAGCGGGGTGTGTGACATACTTGGGATACATGTACAGTGGATTTAGAGAGACCAAGTCTCGGTGCATTCACCCTGCTACCAGTTATGCCTGAGCATGCAGAACATCACGTGGACATCCATCACAGATGTCCATTCTATAATGGATGCTCATTTGCACTATGGGGCACATTAGGGGCATGCTCTCAGTTTTCCAGCGGGTGGCTTCAATATGAGGGCTGCAGCCCAAAGAACTACTAAGGTTAGAGCAGCTTTTTTTTTATTTTAAAATATAAAATAAAACAATCAAATAATGTTAATTATGGGTTAGTGTCATTTAACAATGCCCAGATATGACAGGACTAATCCATTCAAGTGGATATAACGACACAGCCAGGACCTTACCCGAGCCCTTTTCTCTCTTGATGATCTGCTTTGGCTTGCATTGATTAAAGCCTTCATTCTAGAAGATAAGAGGGGTTAAGAAAATGTTTTCTTTGTGTTATTATCAGAAGTACTGTTCATGGCCTTACCTCTGGAATATGTATGTACCTCTTACACAAGAGTGGACACTATACAAATGCACTTTCACCAGCTCCCTCACTATTCAAGCCAAGGATAAGGATTTGTCAGCCTCATTTAAAGTGGACCAACACCCTGGGGTGATCAGCCCGGGAATCTATAAGATTCCCGGGCCGATCACCCCCCTCACCGCGGGACATCCGAGATCGGGATGTCCCGCGGTGAGGAACCCCCCCGAAAACCCCCCAAAAGCTCACCTCCTCGCAGCCGCCGCCGCCTCCCGCGCGCCCCTCTAGCCGTGCGCGCGCCCGCGCCGGCCATTTGTGAATGGCCGGCGCGGGCGCTGTCAGAGGGACGTGCGGGAGGCGGCGGCGGACGCGCTGGCTTGTCCGTCGCTGTCACCCGGCCACGTGGGAGCGTTTTGAGGTGAGTATTGGGGTGTTTCTGGGGGGTTTTACACAGCGGGGTGCCCCCCTGAAGTGGACCAAAACCCAGGATAGTCAAAATCCTGGGTGTTGGTCCACTTTAAAGTGAAGTCCAATCACTGGGTAACCCTATGGGAGCTTACAAAAAAAAAAAAAAAAAAAAAAAAAAAAAAAAAAAAAAACAAGACTACATCCCCCGCAATGTGCGTGCTCCCATCTGCCCATTCACTTGAGCCTGGGGGAAAGTCACTTTGTGTGCTTTTCCCATAATAAACGCACCCAGAACCTGGAGCACCAGGAGATCAGTGCTAGACCGCGGGTGAGGTAAAGGTTTTTCTTTGTAACCCCCCTCAATCTTGCCTTGGTGCCAGGAGAGGGTAGCAGGGCAGGAGTGGATGCCATGACTGGAGTTTCGCTTTAATAATTACAGCACCCTCCTCTTGCCATCTTTCTATCACCTACTGCCAGGCCTGTGGGCAAAGGCTCCCATTGTTCTCAAGCTCTTGGACTCTCATAGGAATCAGCTAGACTGATGAACTATGCAGAAGCGGGTGGAAGGGAAGCCACATGCCATCTGGAACCCCCTAATCTGAAGTCTGGGAAAAGTCCAAGATTTTCTTTAAAGAGGTCCCACACCCATTTTCTACATGACGGGTGTGGGGTAGGTTTGTGACAGGCTCAGCCCCCCCCCCCCCCAGTGCTTAGACCCCCTACAACCACCTATAATCTTTATTTGGACCTTTTTCCCTAAGCGAAATGCAGCCTTGCAATTGGAAGGTGGTGGTCACATGGACCAGCAGCCGTGAAAGAGAAAGCAGCCGCGGCCCACCTGACTTCTGAATTTCACCCAAGGATCAAGGTTGAAGCTCTCCCTACAGACAAGGTATTTACACCTGAGATGATGCTGTAGCCATAATAAACTATAATGTTTTCCTATCAGTTCTACGAGGCTCACCCTTCTGAGTGGAGTTGTGGTGGACGACATACTTGCAGACTCATCAGTGCTGAAAACTGGAGGAGGAGAGGTTGCTGGTGTGCTCATTATCTTTCCACCTGGAATATAATATAAGTTTCACAAATATACATATAAAAGTACAGAGCTTGAACATAACAGAATGGGTATTTATATTTTTAGGTAAAGGGCAGAGTTTCCATCCTCCCATAACCTATTGCTGCCAGCAAGTCGTCCCAGTAGAAAGTGGCATTTGCTAAATGCCCTCACTCCAGTAAAATTTAGGGTAAGGGCTATTCCACATTTTAGGGGCATGTGACTGGGGCTACGATTTTCTTTGAGCACGGCTAGCTACCACCAGCATGATAAAAAATACAATTGTGTGAGTACTCACCTGTAGAATTAGTTTTATAAGTATATAGTACGTCCTGTTCCAGATATTCCTTACAAATGGGTTATCCGCCACAGGGTGGCGCTGTGGACTGCAGAAAAAGACTTGTGGCTCCTCCCGGCCCAATATATAGCCAGGAACCTCCCACAAATTCCCAGTGTTACAAAGCAGTTAGACAAAAAGCCGGGAGAACAATAGGAAAATAACCCAAATGAAAAACTGAACAATCACCATACAGAGGAAACCAAGAATAATGAAAACAAGGGAGGGATGAAACAGGAAGTACTGTATACTTATAAAACCAATTCTACAGGTGAGTACTCACAGAATTGTATTTTTCCAAGTATACAGTACATCCTGTTAAAGATATTACTTACACATGGGACATCCAATAGCAGTGTCCGTAAGGTTTAAACCGCTGACGCATGCAGAACTTTGCAGCCAAAAGCAGCATCAGCTGAGGCCCTAACATCAACCTTGTAAAACTTGGAAAAAGTATGAACAGAAGACCAAGTTGCGGCCTTGCAAACTTGTTCAACAGAAGCTTGGTGGTCCAAGAGGCACCAATAGCACGAGTAGAATGAGCAGTAAGGCGGAAGGGAGGCTCCTTCCCCTTAGCAGAATAGGCTTGTACCACCGCCTGACGGATCCACTTACTGATAGTGGACTTAGCCGGAGGCAAACCCTTCCTAGGTCCAGAAGGGAGAACAAAAAGAGCATCAGTCTTTCTGAAGGATTCAGTAGCTACCAGATAAAACTTCAAAGTCCTAACCACATCCAGAGAATGCAAAACCCTCTCCTTAGGATTACTAGGATTAGGACACAGAGAAGGCAAAACAATGTCCTGATTGAGATGAAATGCAGACACAACCTTAGGCAGAAAATCTGGCTTAAACCGAAACACCACCTTGTCCTGGTGTCGCTCAAAGTAAGGAGGTTTGATGGAGAGCTCTGCCAACTCAGAAACACGCCTAACAGAAGTGATAGCCACCAAAAATGCTACCTTAAGAGTCAAAATGGACAAAGGAGCCTCACGCAGAGGCTCAAAAGGAGGACCCTGCAAGGCAGATAAGACCAAATTAAAATCCCAGACTGGTAACATAGGCTTACGTGGAGGGCGCACGTGAGTAACCCCCTGGAAGAAAGTCTTAACCAAACGATGGTTGGCAAAGGATCTTTGGAAGAAAATGGCCAAAGCTGAAACATGACCTTTGAGGGTACTAACTTCCTGGGCTATTTTGCGCAGCACCCTGCCCAGCAGAGGAAACGGAGGGAACACAGAGGAGCTGAAAGCTCTTCCAAGGCATTGCTAGTGCATCCATGGCTAAGGCCAGAGGGTCCTGGGACAGAGAGACAAAGACTGGAAGCTTGTGATTGTGACGGGACGCAAACAGATCCTCATCTGGCTGACCCCAAGGGTGGCACAGGGAGCGAAACACCCTGCTGCTGAGGGACCATTCTCCCAGACGAGAGGTCCCCCTGCTCAAGGAATCCGCCTCCAGATTTTCCACCCCGGGATGTACACTGCTGAGATGCAGGGAACATTCTCCTCTGCCCAGGACAGTATCTGGGACACTTCCATGAGGGCCCTCTTGCTCCGGGTCCCTCCCTGATGATTGATGTAGGCAACCGCCGTCTGGTTGTCTGAGCGGATCTGAACAGCCCGACCCCGGAGGTGTGAGGTCAACTGTGCAATAACCAACCTTACCGCCCTCAGTTCCAGAACGTTGATAGAAGTGTGGGCCTCCTGAGGGCCCCACTGACCCTGGAATTTCAGAGACTTCCAGAAACCCCCCCAACCCGTCAGACTGGCGTCTGTGGTGAGTTTCCCAGCAAGGGATCAGAAAGGATCTGCCCACCAAGAGGTTCCTTGAGTTCAGCCACCACGAGAGGGACCGCCTGGCCAGAGGGGACAACACAAACACCTGACCCAGGGACAGAGGGTCCCGATCCCACGCTGATAGAAGATGAAGCTGAAGAGGCCTCATGTGAAACTAAGCATAAGTTACTGCTTCGAAGCAAGACACCATCAGGTCCACCAGCTGCATCCCCTGCCGGATGGAGGGGTGAGGACAGGAAAGTAGAAGCTGGGCCTGCACTTGAAGACTCTCCACCTTCTGCTGTGGGAGAAAGACCTTGACCTGAGATGTATCCAGAGTCATGCCCAGAAAGGACCTCACCAGTGATGGGGACAGAGAATACTTGGGGTGGATTATCACCCTGCCGAAGGACTCGAGTGTGGACACCACCATCTGGGTATCCAGCTCGGCCTGATGGAAGGACTGGGACATGATCAGAATGTCGTCCAAATAAGGAAGGATGCGAATGCCCTGAGACCTTAACAGAGCCATCATGCCCGCCAGAACCTTGGTGAATACCCTGGGAGCCGAGGTGATGCCGAAAGGTAAGGCCACAAATTGGTAGGGCTGATACCCAAGTCCGAACCTGAGAAATTTCTGATGACCAGGGAAGATTGGTACATGAAGGTAATCATCCTTGATGTCTACAGAAGTCATGAAGTCGCAGGGCGACGACCGCAGAGAGCAGATTCTCCATGTGAAAATGTTTGAACTGGACGAACTTGTTGAGACGTTTCAAATCCAGGATGGGCCTTAGGGACCCATCCTTTTTGGGTACTGTGAATAGATTGGAATAGAAGCCCCTGCCCCTTTCCCTGAGGGGCACCGGGCAGATGACTCCCAACTCCAGAAGGTTTTGGACCGCAAGGCGCAGGCCTTGAGCTGACAAGGTGTTTAGAGCCATCCGGGATCTGATAAATTTTGGGGGCGGCCAGGCTAAAAACTCTATCTTGTACCCGGAGGATACCACCTCTTGAATCCACTGGTCTGAGACACGCAGCCTCCAGACATGAACCGAAGCCATCCCCCCACCCGGATGGGTGAGGGCACCTCCTCATGCCTGAGGGGGCTTGGGTGAGGATTTGGGCTTGGGATCCCAAGAGACCGGGACGGCCACGTCTTCTACCCCGGCCCCAAGTGTCTCTACGTGATCCTGCGAATGGGGCACCCCGTCCCGCCCTAGGAGCATGAAAGGAGGGAAGCGCAGAGCTATCCCCCAAAAGGACCGCGGCTGCTTCCTGCATTGAGGCAGCCTACCATCCCTGGCAAACAGATCCAAACGCTCCCCAAAGAGCTGCAGCCCCGTAAAATGGAACCCAGTGAGGGCCTTCTTAGCAGCATTATCCGCCGCCCCCTGACGCAGCCAAACAGAACAGCGGATAGCCACCAGTAGGGCCGAGGTCCTACCACACATTCTGACCGCATCATCCATAGCAGACAGAATGAAAGCCACAAAGTCATAGCACAGCAGAAGGGATCTATAATCCTCTCCCCTATTGGCTGTCGTGGTATTATCTAGAATAGACTTCAGTAGCCCCTTAACAGCAATGGCAGCGATAGCAGAAGTGCACACAGGGCGCAGGGTCATCCCCGCACAGGCAAATGCGTGACAAGCCAGCTGATCCACATGTCGGTCCTCAGCATCCCTCAGGGTAGAGGTATCAGGGGAATGCATGACCAAGGTATTGGACAACCCGAGGACGAGCGCATGTACCTCAGGGGGAAATGACCAGCGCTTAACCACATCAGCAGGGAATGGGTACTTCCTGTCCCAGCTCTTGGGCACCGCGGGCAATCTACTAGGGCGTTCCCACTCCTTAAGCACCAAATTATTAAAGTGGACCAACACCCAGGATTTTGACTATCCTGGGTTTTGGTCCACTTCGGTGGGGCACCCCGATCAGGGGTGCCCCGCTGTGTGAAACCCCCCATAAAGCCCCAAAAACTCACCTCTCCCCACTCCCACGTGACCGCTGCAGCCAATCCCCGCCGGCGGAAAAGCGGGAGGCAGCGACTGACAAGAGAGCGCGCCCGCCGCCGCCGCCGCCGCCGCCTCCCGCGCGTCACTCTTACAGGGCGCCATTCACAAACGGCCGGCGCAGGTGCGCGTTCTGCTAGAGGGACACGCGGGAGGCGGCGGCGGCGGGCGCCGCTGGATCGAGGAGCAGGTAGGGATTTAGCGGTTTCTGGGGGGTTTCACACAGCGGGGCACCCCCGATCGGGATGCCCCGCAGTCAGGGAGCTGATCGGTCTGGGAATCTTATAGATTCCCGGGCGATCATGGGAGGGTGTTGGTCCACTTTAAAATGATTTTGCTCTGGGAACTCCAGGCGTTGCTTGACAGTGTCAAAAAGCTCACCCTGTTGCCTTTTAGCTGCCACAGGAGGGACAATACACAAAACATCAAAAATATGGGCCAAAATCCTATCAGTGTCCTCAGGAGACCACGGGTCCTCTCCCAAAGGAGACCCAGTACCGCCATAAGCCTCCTGCTGGTCCCCAGAAGAATCAGAGATCTTCTAGGGGGTAATGGCCAGACAGATTGTAGAGTCCCTCATCCTCAACAGGAAAAAGGGAGACAGCAGGGGTTAAATGCCGCTTCTTGCCAGAAGCCTTGCGGGGGACAGGCCCCGTAATGTGCTTCTCCAGGCTTGCCACCTGTATAGCCAAATCATAATGGGATTCCCCACTGGCATGTCAGAGGCAGGCGCGGGGGGGGGGGGGGTAGGGGATGCAGAAGGGGGTGCAGAGCTGGGGAGCGAGGCAGGCAACCCAGACTGTAACGCAAGTACCTTCTGGGCGCAGGGCACACATACCCCGACATCGTCGCTAACAGGGGATACCCCACACAACACACAGCTGGGCTTGTCCCGAAGGAACCCCAAGCACATTATCCCCAGAAGCCTCTATATGGTGATTTGAGTGGCACAACAGGCCAGTAAATGGGATAAGGCTAGTATAGCCACCCGGGATGCCCCCAAAACCCACTAGGGAGGTGGGAGAGTACAGATGGGAAGAGGGCCGGGAGAAACCACACTGACGTTTAACCCGCCTGAAAGACATAAGAAAAAATCCCCATAAGCATTTACAAGTGAGAAGTAAACAGAAAAATCCACCCCGCAGGGGCACTCACCGACCGCGCGATAAGGGAGCCAGCAGCGCACGCAGCACAAGTGAGGAAAGGAATCAAAATGGCGCCCGCACGGACCTTGAGGGGCGGGCCGTGGAGATGCGACGCAAAGAGCATCATACGCAGAGCCCGCCCCCCCCAAAGAGCGCGAATCGCGCCCCACATGATCTCGCTGGCCAATGGTGGCACAGCAGCAGCTGAGGCGATGTCGCCGCCGTCCGCGGAGCACTGCACAAGCGGCGCGGCGGCGAGCGTACAGTGTAAAAGACACAGACATACAAAACCGACAGTGAACACCGCCGCCCCCACTCCGGAGAGCCCCCCAAGGAGAGAGCGAGGCAAGGGAGAGCAGCAGCGGCACAGGTGCAAAAGTCAGTAATAGTTGAGAAAAAAAGGGGGGGGCACCGAGGGGGATTGGGGAAGGAAGACCCAGAATGCAGGAAGGGGCATCCCACAAGGCTCACCATAGGCCTAGACCGCCTACCCATATCAGTGCAGGGATTGGGGTAGGAGCAGTGCTCCTCAGTACCTGACCCTGGTGCTGTCCTACCTTCACCCGAACCAGGCAGCAGAGGCTGGGGGCAGTGGGTCCAGAACGGGTGGGAATAGTTCTGCAGGGCCGCAGGCTGATATGCCACGCTCACCTGCGCAGTATAGAGAGCCATCTTCTATCTTCTGAATTGGGACTAACTGGGAATTTGTGGGAGTTTCCTGGCTATACATAGGGCCAGGAGGAGTCACAAGTCTTTCTGCAGTCCACAGTGCGACCTTGTGGCGGATAACCCATGTGTAAGGAATATCTGGAACAGGACGTACTGTATACTTGGAAAATAAATAATCTGCTATGTATGAAAACACTTGTATGTAGTTGTATGATGCTGCAGCCAACAAAGATTGTGGAAGTCAGAACTTTGTTTTTCCACCCTTTACCTGTGAATAATGCTCTGAGATGCCTCCAGTAGTAAAGCAATGTGCCCCTGATGAGATAAAAGAATGTTCTGCCTCTGCAATTTAAATCCTTTTCTTGGTGCGTCTATTTGGGACAAAAATAATACCATTTTGTGAATACTCACCTGTAAAATGGGTATTATAAGTATGTCACACACCCCGCTTCAGATAGTCATTACACTTGGGTTATACCGACCTGTAGAGGGCGATCTTGCAGAGATGTCATGAAAAAAAGTGAGCCCCTCCCGGTCCATAAATACCTGGTACCTCCCACTCATTCCCCAGTATTAAGACAGCAGTAAAGGGACCAGGAAGAGCCAAAATAACCAGTAACAGTAAAAAAGGTTCACCATAGAAAGGATCCAGAACACCAAAGGGCGGGGTGAAGCGGGGTGTGTGACATACATATAATACCCATTTTACAGGCGAGTATTCACAAAATGGTATAATTCTAAGTATGTCACACACCCCGCTTCAGATAGTCATTACACTTGGGACATCCAATAGCAGTGTCCAAACTTATACCACTGCAGCTTGCAGAACTTTGCGGCCAAAAACAGCATCCGCTGAGGCCCGCACATCAACCTTGTAAAACTTGGAAAAAATACCATTTTGTGAATACTCACCTGTAAAATGGGTATTATAAGTATGTCACACACCCCGCTTCAAGACATTCATTACACTTGGGTATACTGACCTGTAGATGGCGATCTTGCAGAGATGATAACAAAAAAAGGTCAGACCCTCCCGGCCCATAAATACCTGGGACCTCCCACTCATTCCCCAGTATTAAAGATAGCAGTAAGATCAAGGGACCAGGAAAGCCAATTAAAACTAACAAAGGTTCACCCCAGCGGGGTGTGTCACATACTTACAATACCCATTTTACAGGTGAGTATTCACAAAATGGTATTATTCTGGGACATCCAATAGCAGTGTCCATAAAGGGCGGGGATCCAAAAAACAAGGCACAAACTTAAACCACTGCAGCTTGCAGAACTTTGCGGCCAAAAACAGCATCCGCTGAGGCCCGAACATCAACCTTGTAAAACTTGGAAAAAGTGTGAACCGAAGACCAAGTAGCAGCCTTACAAACCTGCTCAACAGAAGCCTGGTGCTGGAAGGCCCAGGACGCCCCAACAGCACGAGTAGAATGAGCAGTAACACGAAAAGGGGGAATCTTCCCCTTAGCAGAATAGGCCCCAACAACGGCCTGGCAAATCCAGTTACTAATGGAAGACTTGGCGGGAGCCAAACCTTTCCAAGGCCCAGAGGGCACCACAAAAAGGGCGTCAGTCCTACGAAAAGGAGAAGTAGCCACCAAATAGTACTTCACACAGCGAACCACATCCAAAGAATGCAAAACCCTCTCCTTGTCATTGCTGGGCTTAGGACACAAGGAGGGAAGAACAATATCCTGATTCAATGAAAAGCAGAGACCACCTTAGGAAGGAAATCTGTTTGAAGCAGAAAACAACCTTGTCCTGATGCCTCTCAAAGTAAGGAGCCTTAATAGACAAGGCTGCCAACTCCGAAACACGTCGAACGGAAGTGATGGCAACCAGAAAAACAACCTTCTGAGTAAGCGTAGAAAGTGCAATATCCTGCAAAGGTTCAAAAGGAGGACCCTGCAAGGCAGACAAAACCAAATTCAAATCCCAAACTGGGAGCAAAGGCTTCCTAGGAGGCCGCACATGCGTAACCCCCTGGAAAAAGGTCTTAACCAGAGGATGAAGAGCAAAAGACTTTTGAAAGAAAACCGCCAGGGCAGAAACCTGCCCCTTCAGTGTACTAAGCTGCAAACCTTGGTCCAGACCATGTTGCAGAAATTCCAAAACCCTAGGGATAGAAAACGCCCTGAAAGGCAAGGCCCTGACCTCACACCAATCAATATAAGACCTCCAAGTCCAGAGGAAGACTGCTTCCTAGCCCTAACCAGAGTCTGAATGACAGCATCAGAAAAACCTTCCTCCCTTAAGATTGAGGTTTCAGCAACCACGCCGTCAAAGCCAGCATTGGTAAATTGGGGTAGAGTAGTGGACCCTGAGTGAGCAGATCTGGCAGAAGGGTCAGGTCTAACTGATCCTCTGCCAACCTTACCACGTCTGCGAACCAAACCTGTCTTGGCCATCTTGGAGCCACCAGGATTGCTGACGCGCCCTCTAGGGCCAGCTTGCGCACCACTCTGCCCACCATGGGAAACGGAGGGAACAGGTACAGAAACCCCAGATCCCTCCAGTTCAGAGTCATGGCATCCGCTGCCAGAGCCAGCGGATCCCGTGAGAGAGACACAAATGCCGGAAGCTTGTGATTGTGACGAAAGGCAAAGAGATCCACCTCCGGAGTCCCCCACCGGTGGCAAAGCGACCGAAAGACCTTGGGGCTGAGTGACCAGATCTCGTCTTAGCGTGCCGGAGGCCGGTGCCGCGGAACCGCCGGCGCCATGAAACTGAATGTAAAGCACACACATGTAAAACGCACACACGCACATAAAAGACAGGAATCCATAAGGGACCCCCCCCCCCCCAAGGGTACCTGGGAGAGGGGGAATCCATGCCAGGGAAGGGCCAAGGGACGGGGCATCCCAAACCAGGATCACCAACCCGGATAGCCGCCTACCCCTCGTTATGGGGTCTCACGGCTCCTAAGCACCAGGGGTGCCAACTACCTTTGCCCGGACCAGCAGCCTAGGCTGGGAGGCAGGGAATATTAATCAAGGGGATCCGGGCAGAAAAAGAAGAATAAAAAGTGGCCGGGAGTCATCCCGGCTACCTGCAAGGAGGAGACATCATCTTCTGACTTGCTCGCCTCTGCAGAGATGGAAAACTGGGGAATGAGTGGGAGGTCCCAGGTATTTATGGGCCGGGAGGGTCTGACCTTTTTTTGTTATCTCTGCAAGATCGCCATCTACAGGTCAGTATATCCAAGTGTAATGAATGTCTTGAAGCAGGGTGTGTGACATACTTAGAATAGTGTTAACGGAAGACCAAGTAGCAGCCTTACAAACTTGCTCAACAGAGGCCTGATGCTGTAAAGCCCAGGACGCCCCAACAGCACGAGTAGAATGAGCAGTAACACAAAAGGGGGGGATCTTCCCCTTGGCAGGATAGGTCCCAACAATGGCCTGGCAAATCCATTTACTAATGGAAGACTTGGCGGGAGCCAAACCTTACCTAGGCCCGGAGGGCACCACAAAAAGGGCGTCAGTCTTACGAAAAGAAGAAGTAGCCACCAAATAGTACTTCACACAGCGAACCACATCCAGAGAATGCAAGACCCTCTCCTTGTCATTGCTGGGCTTAGGACACAAGGAGGGTAGAACAATGTCCTGATTAAGATGAAAGGCAGAGACCACCTTAGGGAGGAAATCTGGCTTGAAGCGGAAAACAACCTTGTCCTGATGCCTCTCAAAGTAAGGAGCCTTAATGGACAAAGCCGCCAAATCCGATACACGCCGAACGGAAGTGAGGGCAACCAAAAACACAACCTTCTGAGTAAGCGTAGAAAGAGCAATATCCTGCAAGGGTTCAAAGGGAGGACCCTGAAAAGCAAAAAGAACCAAATTCAAATCCCAAACTGGGAGCAACGGCTTCCTAGGAGGCCGTACATGCGTAACCCCCTGGAAAAAGGTCCGAACCAGAGGATGAAGTGCAAAAGACCTTTGAAAGAACACCGCCAGGGCAGAAACGTGTCCTTTCAGCGTACTAAGCTGCAAACTTTGGTCCAGACCATGTTGCAGAAATTCCAAGACCCTAGGGATAGAAAACACCCTGCAAGGCAAAGCCTGGACCTCACACCAATCAATGTAAGACCTCCAAATCCTATAGTAGATGGCAGAGGAAGACTTCTTTCTAGCCCTAACCAGAGTCTGAATGACAGCATCAGAAAGACCTTCCTCCTTTAAGATGGAGTTTTCAGCAGCCACGCCGTCAAAGCCAGCGTTGGTAAATTGGGGTAGAGTAGTTGACCCTGAGTGAGCAGATCCGGCAGAAGGGGCAGAGCTAACTGATCCGCTGCCAACCTTACCACGTCTGCTAACCAAACCTGTCTTGGCCATCTTGGAGCCACCAGGATTGCTGACGCGCCCTCTAGGGCCAGTTTGTGCACCACTTTGCACACCATGGGAAACGGAGGGAACAGGTACAGAAACCCCAGATCCCTCCAGGTCAGAGACATGGCATCCACTGCCAGAGCTAGCGGATCCCGCGAGAGAGACACAAATGCCGGAAGCTTGTGATTGTGATGAGAGGCAAAGAGGTCCACCTCCGGAGTCCCCCACCGGTGGCAAAGCGACCAAAACACCTTGGGGATGAGCGACCATTCCCCCCGGCGAGATGAGCACCTGCTCAGGTAGTCCGCCTCCGTGTTCTCCACTCCCGGAATGTACACCGCCGAGATGCATGGGACATTGCTCTCTGCCCAAGCCAGGAAGCCGCCCCCCGAAAGGGACGACGTAGCTTCTTTCGCTGAGGTAACCTACCTCCTTTTGTGATCGAATCCAATTTTTCTCCAAAGAGTCGCAAGCCCAGAAAGGGAAGAGCCGTCAGCGACTTTTTGGACACAAAATCAGCCGCCCACTGGCGCAACCAAACCGATCGCCGAATAGCCACCAGCAAGGCCGAAGTTCTACTACACATCACCATGGTGTTATCCAGGGCAGCTAGCACAAATGACAAAAACAATTTGCACCGCTTAAGGGCGGTGAACTCAGCACTAGCAGGGTCAAGCCTGGAGGTAGACAACAGGTCCATGACAACCGACCTAGAAGCCACTATTAAAAGCGCACAAGCACAGACAGGCCGTAAGGCCGACCCGACACCGGCAAAACCGTGACAAGCCATCTGGTCAATGCGTTTGTCCTCACCGTCCTTGAGAGTAGAACAGTCAGGAGAATGCAATAAAGAGGTGCTAGACAACCCCAAAACAGGGGCGTCCACCTCGGGAGGGGACGACCAGCGCTTCACCGCGTCCACCGGAAAGGGATATTTCTTATCCCAACCCGGAGGGACAGCCGAGAAGCCGGAAGCCGAGTAGGCCTCTCCCATTCCTTAAGAATAATGCTGTCAAAAAGCCTTTGATTAGGGAATTCTAAGCGCGGCTTAGCCTCTTCAAAGAACTCCCCCTTCTGCGGAAGGGTCACTTCAGGAGGAGAGATTGCCAGAACCTCAAACATATGGGCCAGGACCTTAGGGGTATCCAAGGAATCCCCCTGACCCTGCTCGGCATCAGCGCCCACAAACTGCTGATCGTGAGAACCATCCGACTCCTTAAAAAGCTCCCCTTCCTCTAGCGGGGTCTAATCAGACCAGTCCAGTGAATCAAACTCCTCAAGATCAGAAGCCTGCGTGGCTGGGGGCAAGTGCTTTCTCTTAGCCGGGGCCTTTCTGGCCACAGCGCTAGAGAATAATTTTTCAAGATTGGACAATCTGACACACACCTCAGATTGCGACTCCCCACTCGTGACAACATCACACGGGGTACGGATCAGGCGGGGAGGGGTAGGAGAAGGTACCGGCGGCGCAGAACCAGACGCATGGGATCCGGACTGCCGCGTCATAGTCTGCTGTGCACATGGTATGCAAAGGAATACATCATCCCCTGTAAGGGATGCCCCACACCCCAAACACTGCCGGGGTTGCCCCGAGGGGAGCCCGAGCCCGGTATACTGGGAAGCCTCCATATGGTGATTTTATCGGTAGTCGCAATACCCAAGAGAATTACGCAATATAAGCAACCCGGGATGCCCCTTCTGTGTCCCGAGTGGGAGGATTTATGGGGAGTTCTTAATTAAACCAGGGACCTTAGGACCGGGAGGAACGCTTTAGGATCCAACAAGGGTCCACCTGGAAGACAGAATACAGGGCTAATCAGCACCTCAATCATGCCCAAGCACACAAAAGGCAGACATACTGTAAAAAACAAAAAAAAATATATATATTATATATATATATATATATATATATATATATATATATATATATATATATATATATATATATATTTATATGTATATGCATGTCTAAGGTAATGAGGCCCTAGGGGCCACTCACGGAGGAATATGGCGTTCGTCCAGCAAGAGGAGGCACGAGAAGCAGAGAGAAGAAGGGCCGGCGCGGCTCGCGCGTCGCGCCCGGCCCCTCACCCCCCCCCCCCCCCCCGACGACAACGCCGCTCCCGGCCAGAGGCCAGGCTCTGCAGTGGCGCCAGGAGCACGGGGGGCGGGCCGTCGGCGATCGTGCCGAGCGCCCGCCCCCCTACCAACCGCACCTGAGGGGAAGAAGCTCCCCCACCGAAGCTTGCATAACGGCCGGCGCGGCGGCACAGCCAGCCCCGGCTGCCTCCATGAAAAGTGCACCCAAGAGACATCCGCACACACACACAACAAATAAAATGTTTACACTAAGGGAGAAAGGGCCCCCCCCCCTCTAAGGAGCAAGGGCAATCCGGGAGAGGGGGAATCTGCGTGGAAGGTGGAAGGGCAAGGGACGGGGCATCCCTAACCGGGATCACCAACCCGGCAAACCGCCTACCCCTTAATATGGGGTCTCACGGTGGAGCGTAACTCCTAAGCACCATTAGGTGCAGTCTACCCTTGCCCGGACCAGCAGCCTAGGCTAGGAGGCAAGATGTATACTAAGAAAGGGGTCCAGGCAGAAATAGACTAACAAGCGGGCCGGGAGTTACCTCTGCTACCTGCAAGGAGGAGACATCCATCTTCTGACTTGCTCGCCGTCTGCAGAGATGTAAGACTGGGAATGAGTGGGAGGTACCAGGTATTTATGGACCGGGAGGGGCTCACTTTTTTTCATGACATCTCTGCAAGATCGCCCTCTACAGGTCGGTATAACCCAAGTGTAATGACTATCTGAAGTGGGGTGTGTGACATACTTAGAATATTTGCATTTTTGCTGTAATTTCCTGAGTTCAGGGAATTCTGTTGGCCTGGTGTTCTGGCCAGAGTTCATTCAACTCACTCTAGACACCTTCATTACTCCAATCATATGAAATAATACCATTTTGTGAATACTCACCTTGTAAAATGGGTATTATAAGTATGTCACACACCCCGCTTCAAGATATTCATAACGTGTGGGTATATACTGACCTGAAGAGGCGATCTGCAGAGATGATTGGAGGAAAGAAAACCCCTCCCGGTCCATAAATACCTGGGACCTCCCACTCATTACCCAGTATAAAGAAAGCAGTAAGGTAAGGGACCAGGAAGAGCTAAATATAAGTCATAACAACGCAAAGTTGAAAAACTAAAATGAAAGATCCAGAATACAAAAGGGCGGGTTGAAGCGGGGTGTGTGACATACTTATAATACCCATTTTACAACTCGAACTCCAGCTTGTAGCCAGAAGACACCACTTCTCGGATCCATTTGTCCGAAACCTCCTTATTCCAGACCTGGGAGAAGTGTTGCAGACGTCCCCGCACCCGCATGGGTGAGGGCGCCCCCTCATTGTTGAGCGGGCTTGGCCGCGGGTTTGGGTTTTGAGCCCCAACTGTATCCTGAATGGGCACGTCCTCTGCCCCTATTCCAGGAATCTCCTCTTTTAGAAGGGAAAGCAAAACCTCTTCCCGCTCTAGATCCCCTAAATGAAGGGGTGAAGGACCATGGGAAACGGAGGGAACAGGTACAGAAACCCCAGATCCCTCCAGTTCAGAGACATGGCATCCGTAGCGAGAGCCAGAGGGTCCTTCGCCAGAGACACAAATGCCGGAAGTTTGTGGTTGTGATGGGAGGCAAATAGGTCCACTGCCGGAGATCCCCATCTGCGACAAATTGAGTGAAAGACCTTGGGATTGAGAGACCATTCCCCCTTGCGGACTGACGTTCTGCTCAGAGAGTCCGCCTCCACGTTCTCCACTCCCGGGATGTAAACTGCCGAGATGCACGGGACGTGGCACTCCGCCCAGTCCAGAATCAGGGACACTTCCTTGAGAGCATTCATGCTGCGGGTCCCTCCCTGGTGATTGATGTAGGCCACCGCCGTCCGATTGTCCGACCTGACCTGGACCGGCAAGCCTCGCAGTTGATGAGTCAAATGACAAAGAACCAACCTGATGGCCCTTAATTCAAGAATATTGATATGCTCGTGAGCTTCCAGGGGACCCCACAAACCCTGAACTTGCAGATCCTTCCAAAACCCCCCCCATCCTGAGAGGCTGGCATCCGAAGTGACTATCTCCCACTGAGGAGTCAGAAAGGATCTGCCCCTCAGCAGGTTGGTTGAGTTCATCCACCACCGAAGCGAGCGGCGAATTCGGGGGGACATTTGAAAGGATTGATCCAGCGACTGAGGAGACCTGTTCCAGACCGACAACAGATGGAGCTGTAGTGTCCTTGTGTGAAACTGAGCAAAGGGGACTGCCTCGAAGGAGGCCACCATCAAACCCACCAGTCTCATCCCTAGTCGGATGGACGGACGAGGAATAGACATGAGTGACCGAACCAACTCCTGAATCAGAAGAACCTTGGACTGAGGAAGAAACACTCTGGCCTGATCTGTATCCAGAGACATTCCCAGAAAGGATACTGTCCTGGACGGGTGGAGTGAGGACTTGGGGTAGTTGATCACCCAGCCGAACCTCTCCAGAGTGGATATCACCGTCCTGGTGTCCAACTCTGCCTGGCTGAATGACGGTGCCATGATGAGAAGGTCGTCTAGATACGGCACTATGCGAATCCCCTGCGCTCTGAGGAGAGCCATCACCCCAGCAAGCACCTTGGTGAAAACTCTTGGAGCTGTGGTGAGACCGAAGGGTAGAGCCGCAAACTGAAAGTGTCGATCCTCCACCACGAACCTCAGAAACCTCTGGTGCGCGGGAAAAATGGGAACATGGAGGTAAGCGTCCTGGATGTCTATGGACGTCATGAAGTCCCCCTGACGAAGAGATTGAATAGCCGAACGCAACGTTTCCATGCGAAATTTTCGCAGCCTTACAAACCTGTTGAGAATCTTTAGGTCCAGAATGGGCCGGACGGAGCCATCCTTCTTGGGGACCGTGAACAGATTTGAATAAAAACCCCAACCCCTTTCTAAAGGGGGTACTGGGCAAATGACTGCCATTTCCAGAAGACTTGATACCGCCGCCCGGAGCTGCTGCGCAGCCGGTGAATCCGGGGACACCCGAGTCCTGAAGAAACGCGCGGGGGGGGGGGGGGGGGGGTGAGACTCGAACTCCAGCTTGTAGCCGGAAGACACCACTTCTCGGATCCATTTGTCCGAAACCTCCTTATTCCAGACCTGGGAGAAGTGTTGCAGACGTCCCCCCACCCGCATGGGTGAGGGCGCCCCCTCATTGTTGAGCGGGCTTGGCCGCGGGTTTGGGTTTTGAGCCCCAACTGTATCCTGAATGGGCACGTCCTCTGCCCCTATTCCAGGAATCTCCTCTTGTAGAAGGGAAAGCAAAACCTCTTCCCGCTCTAGATCCCCTAAATGAAGGGGTGAAGGAAGCCGCTCCTCGAAAGGGGCGTCGCTGCTTCTTGCGTTGAGGTAGCCTTCCGCCCTTGGCCACAGCGCCCAATTTGTCTCCAAAGAGTCGTAACCCAACAAAGGGAAGAGCCGTCAGTGACTTCTTTGACCCAAAATCAGCCGCCCACTGGCGTAACCAAATTGAACGCCTGATAGTAACCATTAGAGCAGAGGCTCTACTACTCATCATCAAAGAATCATCCAAAGCGGCTACTATGAAGGACAAAAATGCCTCACATTGTTTTAGATCACGAAATTCATCACTGTCCGGATTCAAACCGGAGGAGGATAACAAATTCCTGACAACCTTTCTGGTAGCCACCGCCAACAGCGATGAGGCACATACAGGCCATATAGCTGCCCCAATACTGGCAAAACCATGACAAGCCATCTGGTCAATGCGTCTATACTCACCGTCTTTAAGAGAGGAACAATCAGGGCTATTCAACACGGCTAAGTTGGATAACCCCAAAATTGGGGCGACCACTTCGGGGGGGGGGGGGGGGGGGGGGGGGACGCCCAGCGCTTAACCGTATCCACTGGAAAAGGGTATCTTTTATTCCAACTCTGAGGAATGCCCGGGAGCCGGGCAGGCCGATCCCATTCCTTAGAAATAATATTATCAAAATGCTTTTGATTAGGAAATTCCAAGAGCGGCCTGGATTTGTCATAAAACTCTCCTTGCTGTTGAGGAACCTCCGCGAAATAGCCAGAACCTCAAACATCTGAGTCAGAACATTAGGAGTGTCCAAGGAAATCCCTGACCTCCGATCGGAATCAGCGCCAACAATTTGCTGATCATCAGAAATATCTGAATCCTCACATAACTCCCCTTCTTCAAGAGGGGAAAAATCTGACCAATCCAGGCCATCCGCATCATCATCATATACAAAATGATTAACCGGCGATAAATGCTTCCTCTTAGCCATTGCTTTCTTGGCAACCGCAGAAGAAATAAACTTTTCAATACTGGCCAATCTGGCGCATACCTCAGATTGCGACTGCCCCCCCGTAGCAACATCACACGGGGCACGGGTCAAGAAGGGAGGGGGAGAGGATGAGGCCGGCGGCGCTGACCCAGAAGCCTGGGGTCCGGACTGCCGTGTAATAGTCTGCTGTGCACATGAAATACATAAGAAAAAATCATCCCCTGTTAGGGATACCCCACAGCCCATGCACTTGCAGGATTGTCCCGAAGGAAGCCCGGAATCCAGTGATGCCTCCATAGGGTGAACTTGAGTAAGTCGCTATGAGTGAGGGAATTACGCTATTAAGCAACCCGGTATGCCCTTAAGGTGTCCAAGTGGGAGGATTTGTAAAAATAATAGTAAAAATACCCAGGTACCCTAGAACCGGGAGAAGCCTAAAAACCCCTGAAGATTCAGCCTAAAAAACACAGAAAGACAGTATGAGTCTTAAATCCCTATATATATATATATAGTATATATAATATATATAGTATATATAATATATATATATATATATATATATATATATATATATATATATATTCAAATGTGTAAATAAAAAATGGCCCGCAGGGCCACTCACGGAACCTGTAGGTGTCAGAAGCACTGCGTCCTCTGCCTGAGGTAATTCAGAGCAGTGCGGGAGACTAAGAAGGGGGGCGTGGTCAGCGCGGACCGCGGTCTGCAAGACTCCGCCCCCCCCCTCGCAAACGGGCACGAGGAACAAGTTCCTCAGGAGTGCCTGTGACTAGAGGGGGCGGGCCGCGGCGACGCGCCGCGAGTCCGGTCCCGCCCCCACAGCTAAAACGTGAGGGGAAGCTCCCCTCCATTGTGAACGCGCGCGCCGGTGCCGGCGGGATCCGCGGCACCGGGCGCATAATAAAGAAAAAAGCCGGTAGCGGCCCGCAATGTATGCGGAGCCGCTCACCGCTCGAGCCACGCTACAATATGTCAGAGCATAAAGGGCGCGGGCCGCGGCCTCACACAGAAGGCCCGGCCCCGCCCCCACACAGAAGAGCGTGAGGGGAGAAACCTCCCCTCAGCTCTTCTGAGGTAAAAACCAGCACCTCGGCGGCAATGGCGGCCTGGCAGGAAACAAAAGTGACAGGAAAGTGACAGAGAAAAGACTCACAGACAACATTAACAATGCAACATAAATAGAAGGATTACTTCTATAAGCCCCACGTCATGTAAAACACTGAAATCATAGGATAGTGCCCCCAAACAAGAAAATAATGTGGGGAAATGGCCAATAAGGGGAAAAAATTATTGTCATGGACAGGGCATCCCAAACCGGGGTCACCAACCCGGTATAACCGCCTACCCTTTTAATAGGGTCTCGCGGCGGAGCATAGCTCCTGAGCACCTGTGGTGCTAGTATACCCTCGCTCGGACATCAGTCAAGACTGGGAGGCATTCAATATATATATATATATATATATATATATATAATATTCATATGGAAATAAAGAGTCCGAACGGAAATAAAAAATATTGGCCGGGGGTAGACCCGGCTACCTTAAAATCCCCCAGTGCAAGGAGGAGATATCATCTGCTGCTTGCTCGCCATCTGCAGAGATGAAGACTGGGTAATGAGTGGGAGGGGTTTTCTTTCCTCCAATCATCTCTGCAGTTCGCCTCTTCAGGTCAGTATATACCCACACGTTATGAATATCTTGAAGCGGGGTGTGTGACATACTTAGAATAAATGTATTTTATTATGCTGGTGCTGGCTTTTTTCTTTCAAGATATTTAGGTTTTAAACCGTATCGATACCCCTTTGACCTTTAACGGGTGTTGGTCCCAAAGACAGATAATCGAAACAAGCTCAGGGGGGCATCCAGAATGCTGGAGTTCCCCCCGAACATAACACCCGCAATCCTCACCTTCACTACAAGCCAGCGCCAGACGCCGAGGACATGACTATGGACTATTAACCGATAGCAGCTAAATGACTGGGGGATGGTTCCAAACAATGGGTCTGGGGAATGTCTACCTCCTGAAAATTTTGCTGCTGCTGTCAGCCAGAAGATAAAAGGTGGCTTTCTATGGGTAGAACATATCTGTAACTAGGCTAAGCACGCTTTTCTGCAATGTAAAACTCAACAATCTTACTTTTACACCGCGATACACTTCTGACATTACATCTTACTCACCATACCTACCTGGTGTGATCAGAACTTTGCCTGGAGGATGGGACGGCAACAGTGAGGAATCAGGGGGTGGACTGACAGGAGAACTTGGAGGTGTGGTCATTCCGCACAGGGTAGAAGGGCTCCAAAAAGAGTCCTAGTAATGGTTAATTGAAAAAAAATCACTTGTGAAAAAGATTGTAAAAGAAAAAAAACACCCACACCCACCCACGCACCTTACATCTGTTACATTAGGAAAGAGGAACAATTTTCAAACTAAAGCGGAGCGTAACCCATTTTTGGGTGCTACGCTCATCTAGTGCTCATCTAGTCTGCCCAAGTTACGCCCACCCGGCACCTTTTGTGTTCGGCAATTGGCTATAATGCTCGTTGACGCAAAATGCTGGCCGCATCCCCGGCATTCACGCACCCAGCTATTCAGATAGGTGCATGGGAAGAGCAGGATGGTTTGATGGATGGATAGCCAGAACTATGAGGAGTGGGTTGATGGGAAGAACTGAGAGATGGATATGATGAACTGGGAGGATTTGGGGAGGGATGGATTGGCAGGACTATTATGGTGATCCAAGACTATAACCGTGTTTTTGGTTTGCTTGTACTATTCTATGAATTAATTCTGTCATTTACTTTTGGGATGCTCCGCAAAGCAAAGTTCCCTGGATACTTAACAGAATTGTTTATTGATGCAGATCTGCATGTTATACCCCAAAGAGGGACACATGAGAACAACAAGGGACAGGGGGACAGACGCAAAAGAGGGACAGTCCCTCCAAATGAGCAACATTTCGGAGGTATACACACACTCTCACTACAAAGCAGCTAAAATGACAAAGGAACCGTATGCTTTTAAAAACTGCTGCTGGACATGGTGGAGTAAGGGAGGCTGTTCTGAGAGCTTCTGCATCCAAAAGGATTACTTGAGGGAGATTGGCAAACTAGAAACCTTGCACATAAATCCCTATCTGCTGCCCACCTGTTGGCCCTGACCTCCCTGAGGGGATTAGCGGTGACAAAATTTAAGCCCAAATGGTTGAATGCCGTAGGGCTATTTACGAATCCGGTAAATGTGGCAGGCTATTAGCTAAGGCCTTGCAGGCCGAAAGAGCCAAAACTTTTATCCCCAAAATTGCTGACTCTAAGGGGGAAGATTTCCCATCTCACGAAAGACATTGCAGAAATCTTTCGCAAATTTTGTGAAGACCTATATTATCTCCCAGAGGCCCAGGGAAACATCCAGGGGCAGCAGTTCACGCAGTACGTTAGAGAATATGGGATGCCCAAGCTATCCTAGAAGATCATAGCAGACCTGGAAGAGCTGATCTTTCTGGAGGAGCTACAGAGTGCGATAGCGGCCTCGGCCACAAGTAAGGCACCAGGTCCAGATGGCTTACATCAATATTATAAAAGAAATGCACCCTCTTCTAGCCCCAAAACTTCTAGACATGCTAAACTCAATTAAGGAGGGAGGCTCTTTTCCTAGTAACCATTTCAGAACACACAACACGGTGCTCCCAAAGGAGGGCAAGGACCATAACCTGTGTGCGAGTTATAGACCAATATCGCTATTAAACAAGGATGTAAAGTTGATCACACACCAGGTAACTGGTCCCGACCACGTGGTTTTCATGCCCCATATAGAAGCGAGAATCAACACTACAAAAGTGCTAAGCCTGATATATTTGGCACAGCTGAGGAACATACCTATCCTTCTTGCGACCCATGCAGAAAATGCATTTAACCGGGTCAGTTGGCAATTCATTTAATCCACTCTTCGACATATAGGGTTAGGCCCAAATATTCTGAGGTGGATTGAAAGCCTGTACAGTGCTCCTACTGCATCGGTGCAAGTGAAAGGATTAATATCGGGGCCCCTCAAGATCTCCAATGGCGAATACAAGGTCCCTGGTATTAGATTACCTAATTTTCTTTTTGACATGTCCAGAAATGTCCTTGCCGAACCTGATGGGAGAACTGAGGCGCTATGGGAACCTTTTGGTGTACAAAATAAACGTCAAGTCAAATCAAAAGTCAGAGGGCCTTAATGAAAATATCCCTACAACAAGATTCAAAAAGGTATCCAAAACTCCTTGCCTTTCCGCTGGGCAAAAGAGTGTGGGATACTTGGGCACTGGAATTAATAGTAATCTCACAAACACATTAGCCCTTAATTGACCCACCAAAGTTTGAGGACAAGACTGCCAGATGGTCACATGGCAAACTCTCCTGGTTTGGCAGAAGTAACGCCATTAAGATGACCCTCCTCTCCCGTCTGCTCTATTTGATGCAAGCACTACCAATACCAGTTCTGCAAGCATGCTTACATAAAGCGAGATCCCTATTTGTTAAATTTATATGAGCAGGGAAGAAATCAAGGTTACGTAGAGGTCTTAAAAAGGGCAAAAAGCATCCCGGATCTGGTCCTATATCACGCGGCCTCCCACATGAACAGGACGGGTAGACTGGTGTATCCACAGGATGCACAAACAATGGGTGGGCTTGGAGCAGAGTTTCCAAGAATCCCCGATATCTGCCAACCCCTGGTTAGCTGGGGAAGGCTTAATGCAGGCAAGATGGCATCCAACAATCGGCCCAACACTGAACATCTGCCAGGACTTCTTCCAACACCAGGGGATATCACCCTCCCCTTCTCACATGAGACAGACACCAAGGGTTTGGAGGGGGCAGGCTTGTATAGGGTGAAACACTCCCTATCAAAAGGAAGGTGGGCTGATTTGAATGACATGTCAAAAACGAAAGGAGTCCCCAGGTGGTCATACTGGCAACGCCTCCAGTTGATGCACTTCTCTTCCCTCTGGGCAAACGAGGAACACTTGAGGGAGTTCACACCATATGAGGAGTTATGTCAAAGTAGGCATCCGGAAAGGCACACCCATTTACAAAATACTAACAGCACCCCCAGACCTGGGTGACCTCCCCTTTCTAACAAAATGGGAAAGGGATCTAAATAGAATCCTAACGCCTGAACAACATAAAAGAATCTCATCTCTACTACATAAAACCTCAATATGGACTAAATATAGAGGGAGTAGTTACAAACTGCTAACACGGTGGTGCAGGGTACCAACAGACCTAAATAAATGGTTAATGGATGCCCCCGCAGAATGTTGGAAATGCGGAGGAGAGAGATCTGATACACATGCTTTGGGCATGTCCGAAGCTCAAGGGGTACTGGGACATGGTTAGATATAGAAGTGCCTAAAAACGTTTAATTAAAAAAAAAAAAAAAAAAAAAGAAGATATAGAAGTGCCATTTGTCAGAGGCACCAATAAAAATATATTGCATCTGTTAAATGCATAACAAACTGCAGAACCCCCATCAATGACACTATGGATTAGGAAAGTCAATGATATAATGAGATTTGAGAGCCTCGCCTTTTCTAGAGACAACAGATATGAGAGATTTGTGTAGACTTTGTATAGATGGGTAGATTTCACGGAATCTCCAGTGTCAAGCATTACTTGGTGTGTCTAAGGGAATCATCCCCCCCCCCATTCCACCTACCCCCTTTTTTCTTGTGTTTATCTCTGTAGTTTCTACTACCCCGTATACCTCAGTATGTGACACTGTTAGATCTCTCGCCGGTGATCCTTGACTACTTGAGTTGGGCAGTACAAGCCACCAGATAGTCTATTACATACCCCCACCATGGTGGCAACAGAGGGAAGCCAGGTGATGAGTGGCTTTCGCCGGAATCTGGGGGGTCGCATGGGTTTATCTCCCTAGGATTGACTCTCTGGACCCATGAAAGGGTTCATCGCCATGTGCAGGCCGAAGCAATCGGCTGGAGTAACAGGCGGGGGTGGTTGCTCAAACAGATCTTGAAGCCCTGACCGTCTGAAAAAGGCCAGCACTATGGGGGGTACACAGAATCATCACCTCTGCTTTTCATGTTTGATATATGTTTTACATTTATGTTCAAATAACCTGAAAAACATACGATAAAGAATTTATGAAAAAAAAAACTGCTGCTGTAGCAATATTGGGCTGCTTTCACGTCATGTTTAGCAGAGCCAGAATCCACTGCAATGCAAGCGGAAAAGGTGTGAAAGTGCCCTGAGGATGCTTCAGCTATAGAGTGTTCCACAACTGCAAAACTGAGATGCGGGAATGTTTCTAAACCGAAATTTCCTTTTAGCCAAAACTGTACAAACATCAATTCTGCCTCTTGGGACTTTCTCAAGTGAACCATTAGGATCTTGACAAATAGTGCAAGGTCAGCAGCACAAGGAGAAAGAAATGAGAAAACTGTCTCCCTAGAGAAGTGTTCCCCAAACTTCTCCTCGAGAGACCCTAACAGGTCATGTTTTGTAGATCTCCACACAGGCAGCTCTATAGATGTTTGAACACAAATGACTTCAGGCTGTGTGCAGATCTGCAAAGCATGAGTCGTTTGTGGCTGTCAAAGAGCATGAAGCCAAAAGTCATGGATCTATGAAGCCAAAAATATGCACAGAAGCAGTGACATTTCCTACCTGTGGCTCTGCTTGCAGACGAAGTGCTTGGGGGGCAGTATGCTGCAGTAGAGGGCCCTGTGTACACAGACGGGGAGTGGAAAAGGGTGTGGACGAGTTGCTTCCTAAACACAAAGGGGAAAAAATTCAAATAGACAAGTCTACTGTCAACCAAGTCTACAAGTCTACCATAATCTTCTGGGCAATAGCCCAATACAGACAAATTGGCTCATCTCATCTTGCCTCATACTTTAAACAGTAATAACGTCATAAGCAATCAAAAAAGTAGAGGACAAAGTTAAGAAAGAAAAATGACCGGACTCCCTCTTTAACCCTTTAAGTGCCAGCCTACCTAGACTTTTTGGCACACTCTGTTGCCAGACTACTTTTCACGTTTTTGCGCTACACATGTTCAACCTTGATTTTTGAAGGGATTTCAAGGGATTTTCCAGGAAAATGATATATTGTTTTTTTCAGCAGAGTCTGGGCTTCAACATGAAATGTGGAGTGTTTTTTTGTAATAAAAAATTTAAGTTTGTTAAATTTTTTATTTTGGGCTCCGGGGGCGAAAATCAGCTGATTCTTGAAGAGAATCGCTGGCACTATTAAACGAGGGGTCATGTAAGTCTATCTTTTATAGTTTTTTTTTATGGGGGTTTAAAGTCAGCTACGTGAGTCTCACGTAGCTGGCACTTAACGGTTGGAGAGGCAGCTACGTGAGACTCATGTAGCTGGCACC
Organism: Gastrophryne carolinensis; assembly: GCA_027917425.1. Classification (NCBI taxonomy): domain Eukaryota; kingdom Metazoa; phylum Chordata; class Amphibia; order Anura; family Microhylidae; genus Gastrophryne; species Gastrophryne carolinensis. The sequence continues at coordinate 196,225,496 of CM051235.1, read as the reverse complement.
AGAAGGGTTAATAAGCAGCAGCAGGGCTAAAACACAGAAGAGTGCCACCCTGATGCTCACCTCTTCCAGGTTGCACCTCCCACATCAGGCTCGCTGGCAGTCTTGCACTTACTACCATTAGGCTGCTCAATGGTCTCCATGAATGGATCCCGGAAGAGGAGATTAAACAGATGGCCTCGCTTACCCGATGAACTGTTGCACAGGGAGGCAAACCTTATGTTATTTATTACACATATAGACAATAGGCACATAAAACCCAAGTAGACGGGCACAGCTTATTTATAGATATTAATAATTTATTAAGGTTCCAAAAAGAAAAAAAACTAATTAAAAAACATGTACAGACAATATTAAAACAGACTCCTAAGACCACCCCATATCGCTAAGCCACGGGTACAGTACTAAACCAGACAGAACATCATAATATTTGTAAATCTAATAAATAATCCTATCAATAATAATCCCTAATAACCTATAAATATACAAATAATTTACCAAGATGAAAAAGTCTATATATAGACCAAAAGTGCTTGTTCTAATTTAAATTGCAATCAATATATAAATAAATCTTGTACATATGTGATGGAAAATCCTAATAAATGCTGTGAACTATAAATTCAAAATTCACCCATAATCTATAAACTAACTCTATATAAAGTGCGTGCTGTGATATTACCACCTTCAATCAATCTTGGTGGTATAAGATGACTTGCACATCAAGAACAAGGAGTATATCAAGCAAACAAAGGAAAAAGCAAAAAATACAATTCTGTGATTACTCACCTGTAGAATTGGTATTATGAGTATACAGTACGTCCTGCTCCAAATCTAATACTTACACGTGGGATATACTCCGCCTGTTAATGAGAAGCCAGGAGAATTAAACAATCCAAACTATCAACTATAACAATGATAACAATCACCATGCAGGGGATCCAAGATAATGCAAAACCAAGGGTGGGGTGGGGCAGGACGTACTGTATACTCATAATACCAATTCTACAGGTGAGTAATCACAGAATTGTATTATTCTTAGTATACAGTACGTCCTGCTCCAGATATAGTACTTACACTTGGGACATCCAATAGCAGTGTCCATAAAGTAGGGTGGGATCCCCAAGAAAAATCAGCAGCAGACAGTTTAAACCACTGCCGCCTGCAGAACCTTTCGGCCAAAAGCGGCCAAACATCAACCTTGTAAAACTTTGAAAAGGTATGAACAGAAGACCAAGTAGCGGCCTTTCAAACTTGTTCAACAGAAGCCTGATGCTGAAAAGCCCAAGCGGCACCAATAGCACGAGTGGAATGAGCAGTAAGGCGGAAGGGAGGATTCTTCCCCTTAGCAGAGTAAGCCTGAATCACAGCCTGATGAATCCACTTGCTGATAGTAGACTTGGCAGGAGCCAAACCCTTCCTAGGACCAGAAGGGACCACAAAAAGAGCATCAGTTTTCCTGAAAGGTGCAGTAGCCACCAGATAGTACTTCAGACACCTAACAACATCCAAAGAGTGCAAAACCCTCTCCTTAGCATTGCTAGGATTAGGGCACAAAGAAAGAAGAACAATATCCTGATTCATACAACCACCTTGTCCTGGTGTCTCTCATAGTAGGGGGGCTGAATGGAAAGCGTCGCCAATTCAGACACATGCCTGACAGAAGTGATAGCCACCAGAAATACAACCTTGAGCGTAAGAATGGCCAAGGCAGCATCCTGCACAGGTTCAAAGGGAGCACCCTGCAAGGCTGACAGAACCAAGTTCAGATCCCAAACAGGCACCATAGGCTTACGTGGGGGGGCGCACATGAGTGACCCCCTGGAAAAAAGTCCTGATCAGAGGGTGCTGAGCAAAGGACTTCTGGAAGAAAATAGCCAGGGCAGAAACCTGACCCTTCAGAGTACTGAGCTGGAGCCCCATCTCCAACCCATGAACTCCAGAATCCTGGGAATAGAGAACACACGACAGGGAAGAGACTTAGACTCACACCAGTCAATGTAGGCACGCCAAACCCTGTAATAAATGGAAGAGGAAGACTTCTTCCTCGCTTTAATCAAAGTATCCACAACCGAGGAAGACAGCCCCTTCTCCATCAAGATGGAGGTTTCAGCAGCCAAGCCGTCAAAGCCAGAGTTTGTAAATTGGGATGGCGTAGTGAGCCCTGAGTGAGCAGATCTGGCACCAAGGGCAGAGCGTACTGATCTACTGCCAGCTGCACAACATCTGCGAACCACACTCTTCTTGGCCACCTGGGGGCCACCAGAATTGCTGGCACCCCTTCCAGAGCACTCTTGCGCAGAACCCTGCCCAGCAGGGGGATTGGAGGGAAGACATACAGGAACTGAAAGTCCTGCCATGACATTGCTAGAGCATCCGAGGTCAAGGTCAGAGGATCCTGGGACAGAAAGACAAAAGCTGTGAGCTTGCAATTGTGGAGGGACGCAAACAGATCCACATCTGGTTGGCCCCAACGGTGACTAGAGATTGAAACACCCTGCTGCACAGGGATCATTCTCCCTGGTGAGAGGTCCACCTGCTCAGAGAGTCCGTCAGGCGATTTTCCACCCCCGGGATGTACACAGCTGATATGCAGGGGACATTGGCCTCCGCCCAAGTCAGGATCAGAGACGCTTCCTGGAGGGCCCCCTTGCTCCGGGTCCCTCCCTGATGATTGATGTAGGCAACTGCCGTCTGGTTGTCCGAGAGCACCTGAACAGGCAGGCCCCGAAGGTGAGTAGTCAAGTGAGCCAGAACTAGCCTGATCGCCCGCAGTTCCAAGACATTGATAGATGTGTGGGCTTCCTGAGGGCCCCACCTCCCCTGGAACCGCAGAGACTTCCAGAAACCCCCCCATCCTGACAGACTGAACTGAGCATAAGGGACCGCTTCGAAGCATGCCACCATCAGGCCCACCAGCTGCATTCCCTGCCTGATGGAGGGATGAGGACAAGCTAGGAGGGACTGAGCCTGTGCAATCAGACTGTCCACCTTCTGTTGAGGAAGGAAGATCCTTGCCTGAACTGTATCCAGATTCATTCCTAGGAATGGAGTTACCAAGGAAGGGGACAGTGAGGACTTGGGGTGGTTGATCACCCATCCAAATGACTCCAGAATGGACACCACCAGCTGAGTATCCAACTCTGCCTGATGAAGAGACTGGGAAGTGATGAGAATGTCGTCCAGATAGGGAAGCACGCGGATGCCCTGACATCTGAGCAGAGACATCACGCCAGCCAGCAACTTGGTGAACACCCTGGGAGCTGAAGTGAGGCCAAAGGGCAAGGCCACAAACTGGTAGTGTTGATCCATCAGAGCAAACCTGAGGAACCTTTGATGACCTGGGAACACAGGAATATGAAGGTAAGCATCTTTGAAGATCCACAGAAGTCATGAAATCCCCTTGGTGCAGGGAACTGATGGCAGAGCGCAAAGTTTCCATGCGAAAGCGCCTGCCCGACAAACTTTTTGGGTACTGTGAATAGGTTGGAATAAAAGCCCTTGCCTTCTTCTCTTAAGGGGACCTGGCAGATGACCCCCAGCTCCAGGAGGCCTTGCACTGCTTGCACTAGCTCCTGAGCTGACACAGGATCCTGAGGAATCCGGGATCTGATGAATCTTGGAGGGGGACAGGCAGCAAACTCCAACTTGTAACCGGAGGACACTACCTCCTGAATCCACCGGTCTGAGACATGAAGCCTCCAGACGTGAGCGAAGTGCTGCAGCCGTCCCCCAACGTGGGGTGAGGGCGCACCGTCATGCCTGAGTGGGCTTGGGAGAGGATTTTGCTTTGGGACCCAAGATTGCCACCTGCGCTGGGGTAACCTGCCTCCCTTAGCAAAAGGGTCCAGGCGATCCCCATAACAGGCGTAGTCCTTTAAAGGGAAACCCAGTGAGGGCCTTCTTGGCAGCGTTGTCAGCAGCCCACTGGCGCAGCCAAACCGAGCGGCGTATAGCCACCACGAGGGCAGAAGTTCTGGCACACATTCTGATAGTGTCATCCAATGCTGAGAGGACAAATTTACAAAAACTTCACAACTGGATGCATTGAACACCTCACAAGGCAAATCATCAGGGGCACTATCAAGCATATTTCTGATAAGGGTTCTAGTGGCCACAGCAGTAATGGCAGAGGCACAGACCAGGCACAGCGCCGTTCCCGCACATGCAAAGGCGTGGGATGCCAGCTGATCAATACGCAGGTCTTCGGCATCCCGCAGGGTAGTAGAATCAGGGGAATGCATGACAGAGGTGTTAGATAGCCCTAGGATCGGGGCATCCACCTGGGGGGGGGGGGATGACCAACATTTAACCATCTCAGCAGGAAAGGGATACTTCCTATCCCAACTCTTTGGAACCCCGGGAAGTTTACTGGGGCGCTCCCATTCCTTGAGCACAAGGTTATGGAAATGTGCCTGCTCTGGAAATTCGTGATCTTGCTGTATGGAAAAGCTCCCCTCTTTGCCTGGGAGCCTCAACAGGGAGAGAGAGAGACAGAACCTCAAAAATCCGGGTCAATAATATGTCCGTGTCATCCGGGGCCCAGGGGTCAGAGCCAGAATAGTCATGACCCCTTGGTCTCTCATCAGATGAGCCTGAATCAGAAAAGAGCTCCCCTTCATCAGACGGGGTATAGCCACACAGATTCATAAACTCCTCAGTTCCCATAAGGAAAACAGTAACATTAGGCGTCAAGTGCCGCTTCTTAGTAGGAGCCTTACGCGCTAAAGACTTCGCAATAATCTGTTCAACAGTAGCCAGTCACAGGGACCCCGGTCACATTATCGTCATAGATGGGCCCCGCCCCCCCGAGGAGCGGGAAGCCAGAACGTGCAAGCAGCCAATGACGGCGCACCAGCACCTGAGGTAATGCCACCGCTAAGTGCGGAACCAAGTCAGCGCGCGGCGGCTGCAATCTTAAAAAGACAGTAAAGGCAAGTCAGCGCGGCGGCTGACACAAGACTAAACAGAATAAGAGAGTGTTTAACACAGAATGCATAGCATACACATTTACACCCCCCCTCTTTTCCCCAAAGGCTACAAGGAGAATGAGGGAGGACGGCGGCCACTTAAATAGGGCCCACCGATAGCCAGGGGCAAGGGACAATAGTGCGGGAGGGGCATCCCATAGAGGCTCACCATAAGCCTGAGCCGCCTACCCTTTGGTGTGGGATTGCGGTGGAGCAGCGCTCCTAAGCATCAACGGCAGTGCTGCCTACCTTCACCCGACCAGCGCAGCCAAGGCTGGGAGGCATATTAATAGTGGAACGGGTGGAAATTGTCCTACATGGCCGCAGGTTAATAACCCCGCTCACCTGCGAGTAGAGAGCCAATCTCTCGTCCTTCGCAGCCAGACTGCAGAGAAATTCTGGGGATTTGTGGGAGGTCCCCGGGTATTTGAGGGGCCGGGAGGAGCCTATTTTCGATGTCTCTGCAGTCCAGCGCCATCTGGCGGAGTATATCCCAACTGTAGGTATTAGATTTGGAGCAGGACGTACTGTATACTAATACTCCTCAGTTCCCATAGGGAAAACAGTGACATTAGGCGTCAAGTGCCGCTTCTTAGCAGGGGCCTTACGATCAACTGCTCAACAGTAGCCAGTCTAGAAGACACATCAGGCTGAGAATCCCCACTAGTATGCAACTCAGTAGGAGTGAGGTTTAAGCTTGGGGGAGTAGGAGAAGTGTAACGAGGTGCAGCCACTGGCAGGCCAGATTGCAATGCAAGCACCTGCTCAGCACCGGTTACACAGACCCGCGCCTTGTCAGCGTCAGCATGAGGCTGCCCACACGCTACACACAGCCGGTCTTGTCCCGAAGGGACCCCAGTCACATTATCCTGGGATGCCTGCATATGGTGATTATAGCGGCGCTATACGCCGATAGGGAATAACACTATATAGCATCCCCGGATGCCCCAATAACCCGCTAGGGAAGTGGGAGAATTATTTTTACAAGGCCTACAAGTTATATACTAATACTGGGCCGGGAGAAGCCAAAAGGGTTAGCCACGCCTGAAAGACATAAGCAGACAAGACCTGTAAGCACACAGTAACAAAAGTGAAAGATATAAAGCCGCCCACGAGGGCACTTACGGATCGCGGTAGGTAGGGGTCCATCGCGCATGGGCCAACCAAGCAGGTTAAAGATGGTGTCGGTATACCTCGAGGGGCGGGCCGGTATCAGCGATGACGTGGAGCGTGCCATAGACGGGCCCCGCCCCCCCGAGGAGTGCGAAGCCAGAACGTGCAAGCAGCCAATGACGGCGCACCAGCACCTGAGGTAATGCCGGCGCTAAGCGCGGAACCAAGTCAGCGCGCGGCGGCGGCAATTTTAAAAAGACAGTAAAGGCAAGTCAGCGCGGCGGCTGACAAGACTAAACAGAATAAAAAGAGAGTGTAAAACACAGAATGCATAGCATACACATTTACACCCCCCCCCCCCTTTTCCCCCGAAGGCTACAAGGAGAATGAGGGAGGACAGCGGCCACTTAAACAGGGCCCACCGATGGGCAGGGGCAAGGGGCACTAGTGCGGGAGAGGCATCCCATAGAGGCTCACCATAAGCCTGAACCGCCTACCCTTTGGTGGGGGATTGCGGTGGAGCAGCGCTCCTAAGCACCTAACAGCGGTGCTGCCTACCTTCACCCGACCAGCGCAGCCAAGGCTGGGAGGCATATTACTAGTGGAATGGGTAGGAATAGTCCTAAAGAGCCGCAGGCTAATAACCCCGCTCACCTGCGAGTAGAGAGCCATTTCTCGTCCTTCGCAGCCAGACTGCAGAGAAATTCTGGGGATTTGTGGGAGGTCCCCGGGTATTTGAGGGGCCGGGAGGAGCCTATTTTCGATGTCTCTGCAGTCCAGCGCCATCTGGCGGAGTATATCCCACGTGTAAGTATTAGATTTGGAGCAGGACGTACTGTATACTAAGAATAGTATAATTACTGTCCCTTTATGGCCATCTCTACAATAACCGGGGGTCTGTGCCAATCCAACAATCTCACGCGTTCCGCTTTTGCAAGCTTCCTCAGAGATACCCACCTAATGCCATGAATAGGTTATTAAGGATTATTATTGATAGGATTATTTATTAGATTTACAACTATTATGTTGTTCTGTCTGGTTTAGTACTGTACCTGTGGCTTAGAGATGTGGGATGGTCTTAGGTGCCTGTTTTAATATTGTCTGTACATTACATGTTTTTTAATTAGTTTTTTTCTTTTTGTAACCTTAATAAATTATTAATATCTATAAATAAGCTGTGCCCGTCTACCTGGGTTTTATGTGCCTATTGTCTATATGTGTTTCCAATATTGGCACAGACCCTGGAGCACGCTTGATTGTTTTTGATTTGAGTAAGGCTGTGCCCACTAATATTTACATACATTATGTTATTTAATGGTACTAAACAACAAGCCCATTTATCGATGTTAGCAGGCCAAATCTAACCATATCCCCAATCACTAAATGAATGGGTCGACAGGGAATGCAAATGCACCTAAAAGCCTGATCTCAACCATAACTGCTTAAAGAAGAACACATGACTTTTTTGGGTGTGTTCTTTTCTGGCGGGGCATCCAGATTTGGGATGCCCCCGTGTGTGTACCCACGCATTGCACAAAAAACTCTCCTCTTCCGGGTTCCCACGTAGGCCACTTGGCTTCCCACAGCAGGGAATCCTAATTGCGGATGCCCCGTAAAGAGGTAGAGCATTGCTTTAATCACACACAGTCTGCCACATGCTCTGCCCCTTTGATTCAGCGAAAAAAATGACTACACTACTGACATACCATAGTTGCTGCAGATCTCTGGAAAGGGACTAGATGTGGTGTCCTGCTGTCTTTGCCGTAAGCGGGTAGAGAGGGGAGAATATCCTTCTTCATAGGAGGCTTCATTGGGGTCCAAAGATATTTTGGCACATTCAACAACAATGTCATGAGTTTCCAACCTCTTCCACCTATGTCAAAAAGGGTCAGAAACAGTCACTACCACTGCCTTACACACAACTGTACTTAGCTATATATTATATATATATATAATATTATATTATATTATATTATATTATATTATATTATATTATATTATATTATATATATATATATATATATATATATATATATATATATATATATATATATATATATATATATATATATCTCTATCTATATATACCTATTCTGCTTTAGGGGTCCTCATCCAAATCTTTTTTAGCAGAGGTGCACACAACAAAAAAAATAAATTTCGGCTCCCGGGCCCTCTTCAGGTTAACATTTTTTTTTTTAAATTGTAAATTTTTATTGCAGAAGCATGGAATATAACAGATCACGTTCAGCACAGATATACATCGGTTTACAGTGGAAATAGGTACAAATAGGTACAGGCACATCAAGCAGATAATGAAACAGCCCTGGACAACGCCAAGGGCACAGATCCCAATGCACCCCGGTCTAGCTTGCGGAAGGTGATAACAGGGACCGTGAAAAGGAACAATGAAAGAGAAAAGACTGTTACCCTTGTATAAGGGCTATCCCCATCATCCCACAGAACTATGAACTAGAGGGGTGCCCATTTTCAACCTCATTTCTTAATAGACATCAACTTGTAATGAAACGTGTACTTTTGTTTTAATAAACATGAATTTAACTCACGAGTCAACTACATGAACAACAACAGAAACACAGGGGGGAGTAAGACAGGACAACAAAGACAGACAGAAGGTGAAGCGGGAGTAAAGGGGAGATGGGGAGGCAGAGGATAGGAGAAGGGGGAGAGGAGGGAGGGGGGAGGCTGAACACATCAAAAGGAGGTTGCTCCCCAGCCGGGGCATCAACTTCTACTCCTGCAAGAAGTTTAGGTACTCCCCCGAAAAGGTGAAGAGGACCATTCCCGCCACTTCTCTCTGTGTTCAACCACCTTCCCTTTCAGTGAGGCCGTCATCTTCTCCATCCTGTTAATATCGCCAACCCTAGTGAGCCACATAGCCGTTGTGGGAGGTGTAGTCGATTTCCAACAGGTCGGGATGCAAGTCCTGGCTGCATTCAAGAGGGAAGCCAATAAGGACTTGGTCCTCTTCCTGATAGATGTGGGAGCTAAGCCAAGGAGGTAGCATTAAACCAATCCGGTCCCTCCCGCAAGTGCATAACCCTGGTGGTTCTGTTTCGTCCATGTACGGAAAGTGCCATCTGAAAGGCCTGCCGGAAAGTCCGGATGCCCCAGTACGGGGGTCATGGGCGAAGTGGAAGGTAGAATGCCCAGCTTCGTGAAGGATCTACCCACTATTTTTCGGGTGGGGCCTATTATGGGGTGTTTGTTCAGGGCAGGGGCTCGATCCAACGGAACCCATGGGAGCCTCCGCAGGGGGATCTCCGCGGCCTCCTGTTCGACAAGCGTCCACTACTTCAAAGAAGAGTGTCTACATCAATCGAGCACACGTGATAAGTGAGCTGCTGCGTGGTATGCCCTCCAGTCCGGGAGGCCCAATCCTCCCCGCCCCTTTGAGAGTGCGAGGAGGGGGGCCGCCAGCCGGTGCGGTCTCCCAGCCCAGACAAACCTAGAACAAATTGCCAGTAGCCTTTTGAAGAAAGTGTGTGGGACCTCAATTGGGAGAGCCTGGAAAAGATATAACACCCTAGGCAGGATGTTCATCTTAATGATGTTGGACCTGCCAACCCAAGAAAATGCATTTTTGTTCCATTTCTGCAGGTCCTCCTCCACTTTCCTCAGCAATGGGGGGAAATTCATGTATATTTTTTGGGGAAGGGCCGGTATCTGTGTCCCCAGATGAGTTATGGCTTCCTGTTCCCATTTAAAAGGGAAATTTTCGGAGCTTTAATCTCTTAGGGGGAAGACTGATGTTAAGGGCGGATGACTTTTGGTAATTTATCTTATAGTTGGATACTGTTTGGAAGGCTTTAAGTTCTGCTAATAGTATGGGGAGGGATGTCTCAGGTCTAGAGATTAAAAATATCAAGGCGTAGGCCACGACCTTGTGTTCTCCTCGCCCTACCCCGATGTCACGGCTCATCCTCACATTGCGCAAGAAGGGTTCCAGTGTCAGAATAAATATCAGGTGGCAGAGGGGGCATCCCTGACAGGTCCTGTTTGCCAGCTCAAATGGTTCTGAAGCCATCCCATTTACCACGACGGATGCCGAGGGGCATGAATAGGAAGCCATGACCCAACGGGTCATGTTCTCTCCCAAGCCAACCTGACGAAGGGTAGCAGAGACAAAGTCCCAGCTCACCCTATCCGTCCGTCGAGAGAAGCATCGCAGCAGGGCCCCCCAACCGCGCTTGATGGATCAAGTTGATAACCCTAGTGGTGTTATCTCTTCCCTCTCTCGAGGGAACAAAGCCAACCTGATCCCAGTGTATGAGGGATGGGATAAGTGGGGCTAACCTATCTGCTATTATCTTATTAAACAGCTTGATATCACAGTTCAGCAGGGAGATAGGTCTATAACTCCCACACTGGGCCGGATCTTTAGGGATTACAGTAATGTTTGCTCTCAAGGTATCTCTAGGGTGAGCATTCCCGTCCCTCAAAGAGCCAAAGGGTGTGATAAACTGAGGGCCGAGAATCCCAGCAAACTCCTTGTAGTAATCCAAGCAAAAGCAGTCAGGGCCCGGAGCTCTTCCCGGCTCGGTGTTCTTGATGGCTCTCGTAAATTCTTCCAACTCTATGTCCCCCTCAAGAGCCTCCGCCACCTCGCGCTTAAAGCGGACCTTCACTCTAAATAAGAGTCTATCTTATATGTTTCCCACACCCTGTACATACAGATTGCTCACATTAAAAATCATCCTACCTGCATCTACTGCATTTTATAAGCCTTTAAACATCCAAGATGGCGGCTTATGGAAGCTGCCATTTTTGCAGGCAGCCTGCAAACAGGAAGTGCCTGCAAACAGGAAGTGACTGTGCTGCTCTGCATTCTGGGACTGCTGACCTTTCCCTGACCCCAGCTCTGCTCTGTCTGAGCAAAGCACAGCTATAACCCGCCCCCCTGTACCTTATCCCACTCTCCTCTCCTCAGTAAGTGTGATGCTTCTGAGTCAAGATGGCGGCGCCCGTATCCTAAATTCCCGAACAGAGTTGCAGCCCAGTGGGGGAAAGTATAATAAATTAGTGACTAAACATGTAAAATATATTAATTTTAGATGCTGAGGAATTGTTTTTTAAGAGTTTGGGCTTTTCATTAAATCATGGTGAAGGTCCGGTTTAAGGCGAGGGAGTCCGGATTCTCGAATATATCTCTCTATGTTGCTCACTGAGGGAGCCGGGTGGCCCAGAGGTAAATTATAGAGCTTTTCGTAGAACTCCTAGCTATTTCCTTTGTCAAAAGGAGCCTTCTACCACCTGGTCTTGAATGTGGGAAATGAAATTTCTGGCTCGATGTGCTTTCAGGGTTCTGGCCAGGACCTTACCACATTTATTGCTGTATTCATAAAAAAAATTTGTCGACACCTACCCGCCAAACCTTTGGCTTCGGTAAGGCAAACGCCTCTGGAGGATTCCCGAAGGCGTGTCAGTTTGGCGCCTAGCGCCGCATCAAGGGAACTCTTGTGTAAGGTCTCCGTCTCAAAAATCTCTCGGGTCAAGAGGTCAATTTGTTTGTTCTTTTCCCTCTTGAGACGGGCCCCATGCTTAATCAGCATACCCCTCACCACGCATTTATGGGCCTCCCACAGAGACAACCGCAAGACCTCTCTTGTGTCGTTAGTTGTGAAATATTCCACAATAGCATTATGGATATCAGCTTTTACCCCCGGGTCTTGTAAGAGGGAGCTATTTAACCTCCATTGGCCTCTTAGGGGGACCGTGTCGGGGATGGAGATGGTTAGGGAGACTGGAGAATGGTCTGAGATAGTGCCCAATGTCCATGTCGGCAACGAGGTGCAGGAACTTGTGGGGGACCAAGAACCAGTCGATGCATGAGTAAGAGTTATGGGGTGCTGAGAAAAAAGTATAATCTCTCCCCCTGGGATTGAAAATCCGCCAAGCGTCCATCAGCTGGTTCTTGTAAAGAAGTGTTCTGAGTTTTTTCAGGGAGGAGAATGGGGTATGGGAGGACCCACGGGAAGTGTCCCAAGCCGGATCAAGAACCGTATTGAAATCACCCCCGAGCAGGAGAACCCATCAAGTTTGGTCAGAGTGGAGCGTATAAATTTGAATTGATTGGTGTTGGGGCAGTAGCATGTTGCCAGCGTCACCTTCAAGGAGAAGAGGGTGCCCCGAACAAACAGGAACCTACCCTCCGGGTCCTGAAGAGTCGCCAAATGAGAATGGCTACTCCCCGAGATTTAGAGTCTGGCGAGAGGGAGTGGTATTGGGTCTTATAGTAGCGGTTGGGGACATTGTGTGTCCTCCCTTCTTTGAGGTGGGTCTCCTGCAGGAAGGCAACTTGTGTTTGCAGATGCCTCAGCTCCCTGAGGACTACAGCTCTCTTCAAAGGGGAGTTGAGACCCTTCACATTGAGGGATGTACACTTCACCTTAGACATAACGGGATCCCCACACCCTCACCTCCCTTAGTACCGGGGGAACACCACCTAATGCATCAACCGACGAAGGTCCGGGCGGGAGAGAAAAGGTTGGGGGTGAGGTGAGCGGAGGAGGGGAGGGTAGGGAAGGTGGAAAGGTAAAAATAGACGAGGGCTAAGACGAGACAGGAGGTGAGGGGCAAAGTAAAAACAAAACGCTTAATTAAATTGAAAGAGCTCACAGACTAGTAAGAAGAAAAACAAAGAAACAAAAACTCACAGACTAAACCGGGTCGGAGGTAGGCAGAACTCGCCACAACCCGGTTGGGGAACAAATTGTTGCTTCCCAATAACAACACCCACCCCGGCCTATTGTGCGGACGAGACAGATCCGAAAAGCACGAGGAGTCCCTCCAGCCAACCTATGCAATACGTGGTGGGCTCCCCACAGGCCCCTCCAGGAGCCCCAGGGACCCTTTTCTTGTGGCATTGCCCACCCGAAATACCCAGGGTGTAGAGATGGAACTCCCGATGCGTTTGGCGCTGCCCGGCCGCCCCGCAACCGCCGACTGGCGGCGGGAGCGGGACCACCAAGATGCGCCCGAAAGCACCAAGGGCGCACACCACAATATGCATACAAAAGAACTGGTTAATCATGTGGAGAACAGGCATCAAAATGGAAGCATGTAAGGTGTCAGGCAAAGAAAAAACAGGCAAAGGACCAAGCAGTCTCGCAGCATAACTTGAGGCCACTGCCTCCCTCAAGGCTGGTTCGTCAGAGAAGCTGGCCCCTCAGGTCTTCTGAGCAGTCTTGTGCGAGTGAAAGGTGCGGCTCTCCTCTGTCCAACCAGGATCCAACCTGTCCCGCACCTCCACTGGAGGAGAGTCCAGAAAAGTGAAAAGTTCTGGAAGGTCGGAGCTGGCTCTGAGGGCGATCACCCTCTGATTCTTGTGAATAAGTAAATGAAAGGGGTACCCCCAACGGTAGGAGGCTCCGCACTCCTGGATTCTGAGAAGGAGGGGTTTCAGGCAACGACGCATCTGGAGTGTTCTTCTAGAAACATCTGGGAACACCTGGATTGTTGCCCCGTCGAAGTTGATTCTCTCTCTGTCCCAGGCTTGTCTGAGGATCTCCTCCTTTACCGCGTAATAATGTAGGCGACATATCACATCTCGAGGCAGTTGGGGTCTGTTGCTCTAGGCCCCAGGGCTGTATGGAGACGATCGATCACCATTTCGGTGTTAGGCGGGGGGCTGAGAATCCTGTTAAAGATGCCCATGACCATGGGAAGAAGTTGATCTTGGCCGGTTGCTTCTGGTAGGCCCCTCACCCTAATATTGTTGCGTCTGCTCCTGTTCTCAAGATCATCCAAATGAAGGAAAGTGGCTTGAGATATAGCTTGTTGGAGCAACAAGTTATTTTCCAGGGCTTCGATCCTTTGTATGGTCGTAAGATGAGATTGTTCTAGTCCGACGACTTTAGAGCCCAGACCTTCCACCGAGTTTTGCAGATCTGAAATATCTTTCTTAAAAGAGTTCTCCACCCTCAGGATAAAGGATTCAAGGTCTGCCTTGGTGGGGAGTGCTTTGAGTTCGGCTCCGATATCAGCCAAAATTGGATCGTGGGAAAAGGTGGCATGTGGTTGGGGTGTGGCTCTGCTGGTCGGCAACTCTGCATCAGCCGCTGGTTCCTCGCAAGAAACGTTAACCTGACTGACAAGGTGACGGGCCCCAACTTGCCGTGGGGGTCTGGATGGACTGACTTTGCCGCTCCCTTGTCGACAATCCCCCAGGGGTCCGGGTCGCAGCCCAGCATCCGATGCGGGCGGGGTCTTTGGGATAGAGCATGCTGAGCTTTCACCTCTCCATGAGGCCCCGGCGGAGCTGCTTCTTGAGAGCCAAAACGGGGAACAACGTGGCCCTCGGCCTCGGGTGAAGACCAGTCCCTGGAGGGGCTTATCGAGGATCCGGCCATCGTCAAAGACTCTGGGCAAGGCGGGAAAATTTTGGGGGCAGCAGCGAGATCTGGACTCTGCCAGGTAGATGATGAGGGGGAGATGTCGCCTTCATCGCCGGCCACGCCCCCCCCCCCCCCAGGTTAACATTTACCGCATTTTTCTCCCTTTAAGAAAATGCAATTCTGTGATACTTACCTGTAGAATTGCTTTTGTTTCCTATCCATTCCAGGCCATCCCGATAGTATTCACAGTTGGGTAACTCCCCCCCCAAAGGGGGCGTGGACTGCGAGATCAAAGATGAGGCTCCTCCCGGCCCCCTATAAAGACAGCTGCCTCTTAACCAAGCCCAGTATTTAAAAAGCAGTAACTCAATAACAAGAGGCAGGCCGGGAGGCCCCGAACATAGGAGACCATGTTACTTCACATAGCCTCCGCTTGTACTCTCTCGAACCTAAAATTCTAATTTGTGCAACAAGTGTCCTACAAACAAGTAATAGTTCATCACCATGAGGGTATGCAGGGCATAACCCTCAAAAGGGCGGGTTGGACGGCCTGGAATGTATAGGAAACATGAGCAATTCTACAGGTGAGTATCACAGAATTGAGTATTTCTTTCCAATCTATTCCAGGCAGTCCCGATAGTATTCACAGTTGGGACATCCAAAAGCAGTGTCCATATGGGCGGGATCCCCAGTGCGAAACAGCAGGTAGTTCATTCCACTACCGCCTGAAGCACTTTTCGGCCAAAAACAGCGTCAGCTGAGGCCACTTGTTAAACAAAAGAACTGAAGACCAAGTGGCAGCTTTACGAACCTGTTTCACCGAGGCCTGATGCTGAAAGGCCCAGGAAGCACCAATGGCTCTAGTAGAATGAGCTGTGATCCGAAAAGGGGCTTTTTCCCCTTGGCAGAATAAGCCCTTACCATCGCCTTTCTAATCCACCTACTGAGAGGGGACTTGGCTGGTGGAAATCCCTTTCTAGAGCCTTCTGCTAAGACAAAAAGCAAATCTGATTTTTGGAAAGATTCAGTAGCAGCCAGGTAATATCTTATGGCTCTAACCAAATCTCAAGCATGGAGAGTCCCCGCCTTAGGATTAGCCGGTGCTGGACACCAGGAAGGTAAGACAACTTCCTCATTAAAAGGTGAAAGGAAAAACGACTTTAGGCAACAAATCAGGCCTAAAATGAAAAAAACACCTCGTCTCTGTGCAATTCAAAATAAGGTGGCCTCATACATAATGCGGCCAATAACAACACTCAACGCACAGAGGTGATCGCTACCAGAAAGATCAGTTGGAGCGTCAGCATAGTCAATGTAGCGCCATTCAAAAGGCTCGAAGGGGGCACCCTGGAGAGCAGATAACACCAGATTTAGGTCCCACACTGCTAACACTGGTTATCACGGTGGGCGGACAAGTGTGACCGCCGGAAAAAGGGATCTGATCAATCTATGATTGACAATAGACTTCTGGAAAAAATGGATAGGTCCGAGACCTGACCATTGAGGATGCTCAAGTGGAGGCCCAAGTCGCCATATCGCAGAACTCTAGAAACAGAATATCTCCGGCAAGGAGACACCCAGCCATAGGCCGGTCCAACTATGTAGTAATCAGGGAAGAAGTCTTCTTCCGTGCCTGAATCATGGTGTGAATAACCGTGGCCGATAAACCCTTCTCCGTCAGGATGGAGGTTTCAACATCCAGGCCGTCAAAGCCAGCCTCTGTAAATTCGGCTGCCGAAGCGACCAGGGCTGTGGAGTCGGAGTCGGAGTCGTGGAGTCGGAGTCGGAGTCGGAGCTAGTTTTAGGTGGAGTCGGAGTCGGAAAAATTGTACCGACTCCGACTCCAGCTTTAAAAATTTCATAATTAAACTTTCATATGAATTTTAAAAATGTTATTCATCAATCTAAGGTCCTTAATCATTAAATCAAAACTATAAAAAAGAAGAATCCATTGTGTGGGGGTAGTCTGTAAACAAAAGGGAAATGTGTGGTACTTTCTTCCTGAATGCTGGATTATTGTGTATGAGCAGCAATGTAATATGAAGATATGCAGTGTTCGAGGAGCCCTAAGAAGTTTGGTAGTAAAAGATAAACTCTGACCTCACTGTAATGTTTTCTCTCTGAGGAGACTGTCTGTTCCTTCACAGTGCTATGGCTGCAGCAGGTTGTTTGTGTGTCAGGCTGAAATTAACCCTTAAAAGCAGCCGATGCCCTTATGTAGAAGAATAGACATTTACAACTAAGTCTTAGTTTGGTTCATACCATTAAAAAGTCAGCTCCCCCTCACACTTGGTATCTCCCAGACCAGGGAAATCTCAGATTTTGATGACTCTATGCTGAAGGTAATGTAAACTCTTTCTCCAACTTATTCTGATGAAAATTGTTCAGCTTTCTTTCACCTTTTAACAAACTTTGCTTAAATTAGAGTAAATACATGAGGAAAAACACTATGGGGGAGATTTATATATACATAATTTTAATTTGTGCAATTGTTTTTAGCAAAAACAATTGTCAGTTGGTTTGTGGACGCACAAATAAAAAAACTGAAAATGTCAAAGAAGCTTCCAGTTAAATCAGCTGTATTTGAATATTTCACCTTAACGCAAGATGGAAAACATTTTGTCTGTCAATGTATGACAAATGATCCAGATGAAAACAAATGCTGCGAAGTCAAGATCAGTGCATTTTCAGGCACTGACAAAAATGCTCCTACGAGAGCTTCCAATTTAAAGAGACATTTACAGCGCTTTCATCCAGAAGTATACAAAACAGTGTCAGAGAAAGACATGAAAAGCAATGAACCAGTGGCCAGCAGCACTTCCAGCCAAGCAAATGAGCAGAGAACCTCACAGACAACACTTGGAAGATATTTTGTCAGTGACAAAGTTACTGTGACAATGACAGTAGAAACATTTAAAAAACAGATCATAGAGCTTGTTGTAAAGGATGCTGTGCCTATATCATTATTTTCACGACCAGCTTTTATGGGTCTGAATGGAGAAATGGCCCGCAAGCTTGGTGTTTCTCTGGAGAGAGAGAGTATTAGAAAACTAGTAATTGAAGAAGCTGTTAAACAAAAGAAAGAACTTAAAGAATCACTCAAGGGACGCTTTGTATTTCTAAAAATGGACGCCTGCACACGTCACAGAGTGAACTATTTTGCCATCAATGTGCGATTTGTTTGTGAGAAAAATGAGATAGTTACCATTACCAAGACATTGGCAGTAAAAGACACCAAAGCTCATCACTCTAGCGAGTTTCTCCAGGTCTTGGTGGAAAATGTTCTGCAAGAATATGAACTCAAGAAAGAGCAAGTTCTTTCAGTTGTAACTGATAATGCTTCAAATATGATAAGTACTATTAGGCTAATGAATGAGAATAATGAAGCTGAACAGCAGCTCGAAGAAGAAAATCCTGGGTTCAGAGAAACTGAAATGTTTGAAATGGAGGAACACCATTTTGAAACTGAGGTGCAAGCTGAAGTTGCTTCAGATGAACAGGAACATGACAGTTTAGATGCTCTTGTTGAAGCTGCGTCAGTACGTTCTCATATTCATCACATGCGCTGTGTTGTGCATACGCTCCAGCTGGCTATAAGAGACAGTCTGCAACAAGGACATGCTGCTACACTGATTGGCAAGGTGAGAAAATTGGCCACTGCTGCCAGAACCCCTAAGGTTGACTCAATTTTGAAAAGACGTGCTGGAAAAGGGGCAATTATTGATCAAGCCACAAGATGGGGAAGTACCTACCTAATGATTCAGCGATTGGTTGAACTGAAATCGTATCTCATAGACATGGCTAACCCTCAATTGACGCTAACTGAAACGCAATGGAGGCAGATAAAAGAACTAGAAGAACTGTTAGAACACCCATTCCAAGTGACTAAAAAACTCCAAGCAGAGGACTTAACTCCAGGTATTTTCCTTAAGGAGTGGAAAAACCTGATTTTTCGTCTGTCACAAAAAGGAGGGATCATTGCAAGTGGCATTGCCACATCAATGAAAGAAAGAGAGGAACTGCTATTAGAAAACAACATTCTTTTAGCAGCCGTTTACGTGGATCCAATGCATCGTATTCTTTTAAACGACCAACAGCTAAAAAAAGGGAAAGAATCGCTGTTTGAAATCGCTTTAAGGATGAATACCATGCAGAACTGTCAGGAACAAGAACAATTTGGTCCTGCTGCTGCATCTTCATCTTCCTCAACAGATGAAGAATTAGACTTCGAGAAATACTTGGATCACAAGGAACGTGCAAAGCGTTCACGAATAGAAAAAGAGTCTCACCCATCAGAAGACACCGCTAGTAGATTTCGGCAGAATTTTGCTTGTGCATTAAAAGAGTTGGAGAAATTTGACCGTTCATCAAAAATAACAGTGCAGCAAGCAATCAACATGTATCCTGAAACTGTCAAAGACGTTGCCCGAGTGGTTTCTGCTCTTCCTCCAACCCAAGTGAGTGTGGAGAGGTTGTTTTCAGCACTAAAAATTATAAGATCAGATTTGCGGGCATCAATGAAGGAGGATCTTATGGAGGCAATACTTTTTCTTAGAACAAATTGTTAATTTACTCTTGTTAATGGCATAAAGTTTACTTGTTCAGAAATTGTATTCTAAAAAAAATTGTGATCTTATTCAAGTGTTCTGATTGCTTATATGATGGCAGTAAAAAGCCAATGTTCATCATGCATACATAACTTTCCCTATTGCTTGCCTACTTCCCATACTCTACCCTCTCCACCCCCTGCCCTTCTTTCTCTTCTCCTTCTGGTTTCTTGTTGTTTCTTTTAGGGTAAACGTCACCTCTCCCTTTCCTTTTCTCTCTCCTTTTTGTTTTCAAAATTTTATGATAATTGTTGGCCCTGTTGGCCGTCCCCCTGGGGACAATTGTACGCATTCTAGTTGTATTACGTTTGATATTTTGATGTCTCCCTCTGCGCAGGGGACTTTCATTTGTTTATTTGTTTGCCTTTCTTTTTCTGCTGACTAGTAAACAGAATAAAAAAGTGTTAATATTTAATACAGTAAATTTGTTGGTATTAATTCGCTTTTTATGGAGGAGTCGGAGTCGGAGTTGGAGTCGGAGTCGGAGTCGGCCCCTGATAAAATACAGGAGTCGGAGTCGGAGTCAGAGTCGGACCAGTGGCTTACCGACTCCACAGCCCTGGAAGCGACCCCTGTGTGAGAAGCTCCGGATCGTCGGACATGAGGCAGTGATCTGTTGACATCCTTACTATGTCCGCAAACCAACTCCTCCTTGGCCAACGAGGAGCCGCCAGGATGGTTGGTTCCCCCTCCTGGACTATCTTGCGTAGGACTCGGTCCAGGAGCGGAAAAGGAGGAAAAGCATACAGAAGATTGAACCCTGTCCAGGGAATCGCCAGAGCATCTGTTGCTATGGCCAGAGGGTTTCTTGAGAGAGATACAAACCCTGGAAGCTTGTGATTGTGTCTGGACGCAAAGAGATCCACGTCCGGTTGACTCCAGCAGAGGCATAGAGCTTGAAAGGCCTTCCTGCTGAGAGACCATTCCCTCAGACGCAAAGACCTCCTGCTCAGGGAGTCTGCCTTCTGGCTCTCCACCCCCGGGATGTAAACCGCCAAGATGCAGGGAACGTTCTCCTTTGCCCAACTCAGAATCCGGCTTACCTCCTTGAGAGATCTCTTGCTCCAAGTATCGCCCTGGTGGTTGATGTAGGCTACAGCCGTCCGATTGGACCTGAATCGCATGGGCCCTTAAATGGGGGGGGGGTCAGATGTAGGAGAACAAACCAAATTGCTCTCATGCAAATGCCAAGGATCCAACCACCACAAGAGGGATTGCCTGGCCGGGGGGGGAACAGCACAAACCTCTGGTCCGGGGATTCCGGGGACCAATCCCAGCTGGCTAGTAGGTTCAGCTGAAGAGGCCTCATGTAGAATTGAGCAAAGGGCACTGCTTCGAAGCAAGCCACCATTAGGCCCACCAGTCTCGTCCCTAGGCGCCGGTACCTGCGTCTGGAGGCACAAGACCTTCTGCTGTGGCAGAAAGACCTTGACTTGAACAGTGTCTAGGAACATCCCCAGGAAGGATCTCACTGTTGACAGAGAGATATGCGACTTGGGGTAGTTGATCACCTAAGCGAAGGCTTCCAGAGTTGACAGAACGGTTCGGGTGTCGCTCTCGGCCTCCTGAAGGGACTGGGCCGAGATCAGAAGGTTGTCCAGATAGGGTAATAGCGAATACCCTGACCCCTCAGGATAGCCATTATGCTCGCCAGCACCTTGGTGAACACCCCGTGAGCTGAGGATATGCCGAAGGGAAGTGCCACAACTGGAACGCTGATCCTCCATGCAAACCTCAAAACCTCTGATGACCCGGAAAAATAGGAATGTGTAGATCCGTGTCCCTGATGTCCACCGTAGTCATAAAGTCGCCAGGCCAAAGCGACCTCACTGCCGACCGCAATGTTTCCATGCATAAATGTCAGAGCTTTATAAAGCTGCTGAGGCCCTTTAGGTCCAGGATCGGCAGCACCGATCCGTCCTTCTTGGAACTGTGAATAGGTTGGAGTAAAATCCCTGACCCCGCTCCTGTCGGGGCACATGGCAATCACCTGTAGCCGAAGGAGGTGCTGAACAGCGGCTCTCAAGCCTCCGCCTTAAGCAGGTTTCAGGATGCCCTCGACCTCTATAAGGAAGAACCTCTTCCCCCCCCCCGAAAGGACCGGTAGGAAGAGGAGTGCCGAAAGGGGCGAGAAGGTTTCCTTCATTGAGGGAGCTAACCAGCCTTGACCTACAGGTCCAGCCGCTCCCCGAACAGCCGACCCCCCACAAAGGGTAAATTTGTGAGGGACTATTTGGCGGCCACATCGGCCGACCACTGCTTCAACCAGCGAACGGGGTAATGCTAGAAGCAAAGCCGAAGTCTTGCCACCCAGCCTGACTACATCACCCATGGCAGTAACAACAAAGCCGATGAAACCCAAAACAGGCTAGGAGTTCTCTGTAATCCAGAGGCCGTCTGCAAGGCATAAGAGGGACCCACCAAGGCAAAAGCATGGCAAGCCAACAGATCCATGCGTTTATCCGCAGGGTCTCCTAAGGAAGCATTGTCAGGTGACGCATAATAGAGGTGTTAGACAGAACGGAAAACCGGGGGTCCACCTTGGGAGGATGTGGCCATAATTTAATCAACTCGGCAGGGAAAGGATACCGTCTTTCCAAGCCCTTAGGAACCGACGGCAGCTTGTGGGTCTTTCCCACTCCTTAAGCTCCATGTTAGAAAAAATGTGGCTGTTCAGGAAAACCCTCCGCTTCTTTTGGCCATCTTGGGAGGAACAATGTGTCAAAAACAGAGGAAAGCAAGCTCTCCGTATCATCTGGAAGGCAGGAATTCTCATCCGAGGAATAACCAGAGTGGCTGTCTTCTCCACAGGAGGGCAACTCACCTTCCGAGAGTGGCTCATCCGCCGACTCCCCGTCCTCCACGGAACCAAAGGAAGCATACAATCTTCGTCTGAGTAAACCGCCTCCAAGTGCCGCTTCTTACTTGAGGCCTTTTTAGGGGCTGCCCATGAGTCCTGTATCTCCAGACTAGCCAGCCTGTGTGCAAAATAAAAGTGTGTCCCCCTGCTGTCTCCCCCTTCTCTAGGGGCTAACTGCAGCAGCGGAGGATCCGGAGAAGCCGGAGCTGACGCATGACTAGGGGCGGAAGCGACAGCCCTCCCATGGTCCGAGACAATGTCTAAACATGGTTTCCCACATGCATGTGCATGTCCTTCTCGTGCAGTGAGAACGCTAATCTTGTCCTGTTCCACTCAGGACCTGGCGCAAATGGAACAAATTGTGCTGAATCCGCCCAGGGGATTCCGTCTGCACAAGGGGAAGAGCCTGGCTTGCCCAAGTGGGGTGCCCGGCTCACTATCCCCTGATGCCTCCATTATGGTGATTTTGGAATATGCAATATTCGTGAAAGGCAAAATAGACACTAATGTCCTAAGCCTATAGCCGATCCCCTACAACGGGGACCGGGAGAAACCACAACCCTCAACCTTCGTCCCACAATATAAAATCAAAAAGAGAGGAGACATTAATCACAATATGGACCACAGTGCCAAAATAGAACATATATAGATAAAATACATATTAAAATATTCCCATCATAGAAATACATATACAATATCTAACCATTCCCCCTCTCTTCCCTCCTTACAAATGCATAGCAACAAGAAGGAAGAAATAGAACTCACGAAATCGCACTTCCCAGCGCTCGGGGTGCGCCAGCCCGCACCCCCTCTAAAGGCCTCCGCATGGCGAGGGAACGAGGGAGGAGAGTATGTGGGAGGAGCGGCAGCGGACCGCTCCTCGCTGTAGCGTTGCTATGGCGATGGAGCTCTCCGCTGCTCCCCCACGCAATAGTAGCACCAAGCACGCACACAAAAAATAAAAAAACATGTGGGAGAAGGGAGGGTAATATACAAAAGTAAATAGTGGTATCTCAGCAGGTTCACCATGAGAGACCTGCGGCCACCTGCTTGTTCTAGGGACGCCTGCGGCCCAGAGCCATGTGCTCTGCAAAACGCCCCAGACCACGACAGGTTAGAAGGCCCCACTTTGCTGCTAAAATCCTGAGAGAGTGTAAGAGATCTGTGCAAACACAGTATACTCACATTACACACCTGCTGTCCCCGCCACCACTTCTCTGGCTGAGAGCGCATTGACACACGAGTGTCTGTATCAGCGCGTGCAGACACACAAAAGGCAGTGGCGCCCTGGAAGCCAGATCCCTACTCTTGACTTCCAGCTCTGCCACTACCTCTTGGGTTTCAGTGAGTGCAGACACAAACCAGCACATGCCGAGGCGGTGTTCATGCAAGTATACTTTTTCTTTTCTTCTCTGGAGTTGGGGGGGAATACCACACTGCCTATATGGGGAATGGGGATTATGCCACACTGACTATATGGGAATGGGAGGGAGAGAATGCCACACTGCCTGTAATGGGGTGTTTTAGCACAACATTTAGTTTAGAATAATTTTTTTCTCATTTTCCTCCTCCAAATCCTAGGAGCGTCTTATAGGGTGAAAATACTATACTTACCTTTTGTTCCCTGCAGCTAATCGGTCCTAGCCCAGCAATCGGCAACTTACCTAATCGCACCCTTCTGCCATTAGTCACAGGGGCAGAGCCATACTCTCCCCATTCACTGCAATGAAGCAGGCATTGGCACAGCCCCTCCATGACATTGAATAGAGAGGGCGTTTTCAGGTAGAAATAAAATCCAGGGGTTTTGATTGTTCCATTCAACTTTTACCGGGGTGATCAGCTCTATTCTAAGGTCTAATGTCTGTCCACTGAGCCACTCTGCGAGAAATATTGACCACTCTAAATATCTGCCTAAAGCATTGCATGATGGTTAAATTCAAATAAATGCATCAGAGGAATTGCAGCAGAAATAAGCAGTTATTCCAGCTCAGGAGACAGACATTAGAATGGAGGTGATCACTGCTGTAAAAGTAGACTGAAAACTGTAAAACTGAAATAAAGAAATATCGAAACAATCTTGTCTGGATTTGTTTGTATTCAGGGTGTACCTGCTTGGGTCCAATTCATGGTCTTTGGAACCAGTAACCAGTTCAGGATGAATACGCACATGCTCCATCATTGCCTAAATGGAAAAACAATATTCAGTTAGTTGCACTTACAACCTAGACCTTCTCATACTTGTTTTAGAATGCTGCTGGCTAGAATCAGACATTTTTATGTCTTTTGCCAAAGCCTTTTCTGGCAGGTTAAACTTACCCAATGATACCAAGTTATAATCCTCCTGTGAAAAGCTTCCAGGAGATCAAACAGGTTTGTTTTTATTTTGCAGATATATTTGCAATATATCTTTATTAAATTTTCAATGGAACAGAAAAATAGAAAAAGTACAGTATAAAAGGCAAACTGGTCAACTGGCCATATAGACCACCAGCCAAGACCCATATTTGGATCTGCAGCCATGGCAGCCAATGTCTGATGCTCGGATAAATCAGAAAAAATACCATTTTGTGAATACTCACCTTGTAAAATGGTTATTATGAGTATGTCACACACCCCGCTTCAAGAATCCATAACATGTGGGTAATATCGTCCTGAAGAGGCGTTCCTGCAGAGATGATAGCAAAAGAAAGCCCCTCCCTGATCCATAAATACCTGGGACCTCCCACTCATTACCCAGTATACAGAAGCAGTAAGGTAAGGGACCAGGAAGAGGCAAAAATAAACAACAACCACACAAAGTTCGCCATAAAGAGGATCCTAAATACAAAAGGGCGGGTTGAAGCGGGGTGTGTGACATACTCATAATAACCATTTTACAAGGTGAGTATTCACAAAATGGTATTATTCTTAGTATGTCACACACCCCGCTTCAAGAATCCATAACATGTGGGACATCCAACAGCAGTGTCCATAACAAGGGCGGGAATCCAAACTAGGCAACAATGTAAAATTTAAACCACAACAGCTTGCAGAACTTTGCGGCCAAAACCAGCATCCGCCGAAGCCCGAACATCAACCTTGTAAAACTTGGAAAAAGTGTGAACAGAAGACCAGGTAGCGGCCTTGCAAACTTGCTCAACAGAGGCCTGGTGCTGGAAGGCCCAGGACGCCCCAACCGCACGAGTAGAATGAGCAGTAACACGAAAAGGGGGACTCCTCCCCTTGGCAGAATAGGCCCCAAGGATGGCCTGACGAATCCATTTACTAATGGAAGATCTGGCAGGAGCCAAACCTTTCCTAGGCCCGCAGGGCACCACAAAGAAAGCATCAGTCTTACGAAAGGAAGACGTAACCTCCAGATAATGTTCCACAACGCGAACTACATCCAAGGAATGCAAAGCCTTTTCCCTATCGTCACTGGGATTTGGGCATAGAGAAGGCAAAACAATGTCCTGATTCAGATGAAACTCCGAGACCACTTTAGGAAGAAAATCCTGCTTGAAACGAAAGACAACCTTGTCCTGATGTTTCTCGAAGTACGGAGCTGTAATGGATAAAGCTGCCAACTCAGAAACACGCCTAACCGAAGTGATCGCCACCAAAAAGGCCACCTTTTGCGTAAGAGAAGACAAATCTACCTCATTCAAGGGCTCAAACGGAGGGCCCTGGAGAGCAGAAAGAACCAAGTTCAAATCCCAAACTGGAACAAAAGGCTTCCTAGGAGGACGTACATGCGTAACACCCTGGAAAAAGGTCTTGACTAAAGGATGAAGCGCAAAGGACCTTTGGAAGAACACGGCCAGGGCAGAAACCTGCCCTTTCAATGTACTAAGCTGGAGCCCCAGATCTAGACCATGTTGAAGAAACTCCAAAATTCTAGGTATGGAGAACTCTCGACAAGAGAAAGACCTACTTTCACACCAATCAATATAGGCCCTCCAAGTCCTGTAGTAAATAGAAGAGGAAGAGCGCTTTCTGGCACAGATAAGAGTCTGAATCACCGCGTCAGAAAGACCTTCTTCCTTCAAGATGGCGGTTTCAGCAGCCATGCCGTCAAAGCCAGCGATGGTAAATTGGGATAGCGCAGCCGACCCTGGGTGAGCAGGTCCGGCAGCAGAGGCAGGGCAAACTGATCCTCTACCAGTCTTACAAGATCTGCGAACCAAACTCGCCTTGGCCACCTTGGAGCCACTAGAATTGCCGACGCGCCTTCCAAGGCCAGTTTGCACACCACTCTGGCTAGCATTGGGAACGGGGGAAACAGGTAAAGGAACCCCAGATCCCTCCAGTTCAGAGACATGGCATCCACTGCCAGAGCCAGAGGATCCTGCGAGAGAGACACAAAGGCTGGGAGCTTGTGATTGTGACGAGAGGCAAAGAGGTCCACCGCTGGGACCCCCCACCTGAGACATATTGAACGAAACACCTTGGGACTGAGAGACCACTCCCCCCGACGAGAGGCGGCCCTGCTCAGCAAGTCCGCTTCCGTGTTCTCCACCCCCGGAATGTAGACTGCTGAGATACACGGGACATGGGTCTCTGCCCAGTCCAGAATCAAGGACACTTCCCTGAGGGCACTCCTGCTGCGAGTCCCTCCTTGGTGATTGATGTAAGCCACCGCCGTCCTGTTGTCCGACCGGACCTGCACTGGCAGGCCCCTCAACTGATGAGTCAAGTGAAACAGAACCAGCCTGATGGCTCTCAATTCCAGAACATTGATGGGTTCGTGAGCCTCCTGTGGGCCCCACAGACCCTGAAACTGGAGGTCCTTCCAAACACCCCCCCATCCTGACAGACTGGCGTCCGTGGTGACTGTTTCCCAGCACGGAACCAGAAAAGATCTGCCCTTCAACAGATTGACAGATCGCAACCACCAGCGTAGGGACCGACGAACTCGGGGGGTCATCAGGAAGGGTTGATCCAACGATCGTGGAGACTTGTCCCAAACCCTCAACAGATGAAGCTGAAGCGACCTTGTATGAAACTGCGCAAAGGGAACTGCCTCGAACGAGGCCACCATGAGCCCCACCAGCCTCATCCCTAAACGAATGGTCGGATGAGGTGCCGACAAGAGAAGCCGAACTAACTCCTGAATCAGAAGAACCTTGGCCTGAGGCAGAAAGACCTTGGCCTGCGAGGTGTCCAGAGACATCCCCAGAAAAGTCAGAACTCTGGACGGAGACAGAGCCGACTTGGGGTAGTTGATCACCCAACCGAACCTCTCCAACGTGGACACCACCAATCCGGTGTCCGACTCCGCTTGGCTGAATGAAGAGGCCATGATCATGAGATCGTCCAAATAGGGCACAACACGGATACCCTGAACTCTGAGCAGAGCCATCACCCCCGCTAGCACCTTGGTGAAGACCCGAGGAGCCGAGGTGAGACCGAAAGGCAGAGCCACAAACTGAAAATGCCGATCCTCCACCACGAACCTGAGAAACCTCTGGTGCGCTGGAAAAATTGGAACATGCAGGTAAGCGTCCTGGATGTCTATGGACGTGAGAAAGTCTCCCTGGCGAAGGGAGTGGATAGCCGAGCGCAGCGTTTCCATCCGGAACTTCCGCGGCCGGATGAACCTGTTGAGAAACTTCAGATCCAAGATGGGTCGGACCGATCCGTCCTTCTTGGGCACCGTGAACAGATTGGAATAAACCCCCCCCCCCCGATCCGAGGGGGGCACTGGGCAAATGACGGCCAGATTCAGAAGATTCTCTACTGCCAACAGGAGCCCCTGCACTGCCAGAGGCTCCGAAGGCATCCGAGACCTGAGAAACCTGGAGGGGGGGCGGAGCTCGAACTCTAGCTTGTAACCGGAAGACACCACTTCCCGTATCCACCTGTCCGAGACTTCTTGCTCCCAGAGCTGGGAGAAGTGTCGCAGCCGTCCCCCCACCCGCATGGGTGAGGGCGCCCCCTCATTGCTGGGCCGGCTTAGCCGCCGGTTTGGGCTTAGAGCCCCAGCTGTATCCAGAGCGGCCACGTCCCCTGCCCCTGCCCCCAGAATCTCCTCTGGAAGAGGGGAAGGCAGAACCCCTGCCAGATCTGGCCCCACGAAAGGAGGGGGTAAATGCAGGCGCCCCCCGAAAGGGACGACGTTGCTTCTTGCGCTGAGGTAACTTACCACCCTTGGTGACAGAGTCCAATGTCTCACCAAAGAGCCGAAGACCGACAAAAGGTAAAGCCGTCAGCGACTTTTTGGACATAAAATCAGCCGCCCACTGGCGCAGCCACACCGACCGCCGTATAGTCACCAGTAGGGCCGACGTCCTTCCGCACATCATCAAGGTATCGTCTAAGGCTGTAAGCACAAAGGATAAAAACAACTCACAACGTTTTAGACTAATGAATTCGTTACTCCCCGGCCGAAGCCCGGAAGAAGTCAAAAGGTCCCTGACCACAGACCTGGCAGCCAAGACCATCAGTTCCGAAGCACACACAGGCCGCATGGCTGCCCCGACGCTAGTGAAACCATGACAAGCCATCTGGTCAATGCGTTTGTCCTCACCATCTTTGAGGGTGGAACAATCAGGCCTATTTAAAACCGAGGAATTGGACAACCCCAAAACCGGTGCATCGACCTCGGGGGGGGAAGCCCAGCGCTTAACTACCTCCGAAGGGAAGGGATACTTCCTATCCCACCCTTGAGGGATACCAGGGAGCCGAGCCGGCCTGTCCCATTCCTTATCAATGATCTTGTCAAAATGCCGTTGTGTAGGGAACTCCAAGCGCGGCTTGGATTCCTCAAACAACTCGTCCTTCTGCTGTGACACTTCCTCAGGAGGAGAAATATTTAAGACCTCCAACATAAGAGCCAGAGCGTGAGGAGTATCCACCGATTTCCTCAGGTCAGCAGACTCGGCCTCAGCAGCAAAGGACAGCTCATCGTCCGAAGCATCTGATGCCTCATAAACCTCCCCTTCCTCTAGCGGGGAATAATCAGACCAATCCAGATTATCAATGTCATCAAGGTCATCCTCCAGCGGAGCCGGCGACAAATGCTTTCTCTTAGTCGGAGCCTTACGGGCGACCGAGCCGGAAACCATTTTCTCAAGATTAGCCAATCTGGCGCACATCTCAGAATGTAGATCCCTGCCCATGACTACGTTACACGGGGCACGAGTCAAGGTGGGAGGAGGAGATGAAGCGACCGGCTGTGCTGACCCCGACGTACGGGGTTCGGACTGCCGCGCAATAGTTTGCCGTGCACATGGAATACACAGTAAAACATCGTCCCCAGTAATGGATACCCCACACAAAATACACTTTTTGGGATGCCCCGAAGGGGTCCCAGTCCTAGTATCCGGGGATGCCTCCATAAGGTGAAATTTAGGTGGTCGCTAAGACCCAGGGAATTACGCCAGTAAGCGACCCGGGATGCCCCTTTAATGTCCCGAGTGGGAGGATTTGTGGTAAATGAACCCAGGGACCCAGGACCAGGAGAGACCTTCAAATACTAATGAGGATCCTCTGAGCAACAAATGAAACCCTAAAAAACAGAGAAAACCCTATAAGTGATAGTAAGCTAAACAGACACATAATAAAAAAGGGGCCCACTGGGCCACTCACCAAACCTATGGAGCCGGAAAATGGCGCCCGTGCAGCGATGTGAGGGGATGAAGTATGCCACAAGAGAGGGGCGTGGTCAGCGCAGCCCGCGCTCGACCCAGCTCAGCCCCTGTCATCACCACCAAGGAGCAGCCAGCTCCGCATCTGTGCCTGAATAGAGGGGGCGGAGCCGCGGCGACGCGCCGAACGCCCGGCCCCGCCCCCCCCCTGAGGTAAAATGGAGGGAGAAGCTCCCTTTGACGGACCCCAGAAACCGGCGCCGCCGAAAAGCCGCGGCGCCGGCCAAGAGAAACTCAGACAGAGCCCCCGCGCAGACCTGCGGGGCAACCGCCCCACTCGCTGCGGGAGGCATAGGGAACGGGGGCTGGCCGCGGCAGTGCGCCGAGTGCCAGCCCCGCCCCCCTGGAGAACGTGAGGGGAAACAATTCCCCTCACAGACAAAAAGTAATACCGGCGCCCGGCTGAAATGGCGGCCGCGGCGCCGCACACACACAGTAAAGCACACTGACATAATTAAAGTGACAGTACTATAACCAATTCATTGAGGATTACTTCTAGAAGCTACAACACAGAACAGACTAAAAATACTAACCCTAGAAGGAGACCCCCCCCCAACCCCATTGTATAAGGGAAAATGGGAGGACCCCCCCCCCCAGGGGCAGAATCCAGGGACGGGGCATCCCAAACCGGGATCACCAGACCGGTGTGACCGCCTACCCTCTTATTTTAGGGTCTCACGGTGGAGCTTTGCTCCTAAGCACCAAAGGTGCTGATATACCCTCGCTCGGGCCAACAGCCGGGACTGTGGAGGCATGTAATGTAAATCCGGGGAAAAAACTTGGGGTCCGAGCGGAAATAATCTAATAACAGGCCGGGAGTTACCCCGGCTACCTGAAAATCCCCCTGTGCAAGGAGGAGCCATCATCTTCTGACTTGCTCGCCGTCTTGCAGAGATGGAAAACTGGGTAATGAGTGGGAGGTCCCAGGTATTTATGGATCAGGGAGGGGCTTTCTTTTGCTATCATCTCTGCAGGAACGCCTCTTCAGGACGATATTACCCACATGTTATGGATTCTTGAAGCGGGGTGTGTGACATACTAAGAATATAATGTAGACAGCACAGACTCCCGAAGATACCCTTAGATTTCTCGTTAACCCTGAATCAGCTCAAACATTCAGTTCTTCGATGCCAAACAGGTTTATATTTTTTTGATAATTACTTTTAAAAATACAATTCTGTGAAGTACTCACCTGTAGAATTGGTATTATACGTATACAGTACGTCCTGCTCCAGATATAATACTTACAATTGGGTAATCCTCCGCCAGAGGGAGCTGTGCACTTCAGACATGCAAAAAACAGGCTCCTCCCAGCCCTTCATATACCAGGGACCTCCCACAAATCCCCAGCATTGAAAAGCAGTGAACCAGAAGCCGGGAGAAACCAACCACCAAAACAACTGGTAATGATAACAATAAAAACAATCACCATACAGGGGATCCAAAATAATGCAAACCAGGGTGGGGTGGAGCAGGACGTACTGTATACGTATAATACCAATTCTACAGGTGAGTACTTCACAGAATTGTATTATTCTAAGTATACAGTACGTCCTGCTCCAGATATAATACTTACAATTGGGACATCCAATAGCAGTGTCCATAGAACAGGGTGGGATCCCCAACAAAGAAGGCAACAGCAGACAGTTGAAAGCACTGTCACCTGCAACACCTCACTACCAAGAGCAATACGAGCAAAAGCTCTAATGTCAACATTATAACAACCCTTGAAAGGGTACGAACAAGAACAAACAAGTAGCGTTCAAGCAACCTGTTCACAAGACTTGGTGCCGAAAGGCCCAAAAATACCAAGGCACCAGTGTATCAGAATATAATGAGAAGAACTCTTCCCCATAAGGAGAAGGCTTGAGTGGAAGCCTAACAAGAGCCAAAAATAAAAGTAGCCCAGGAAGAAGCCAAGCTTTTCCCCAGGACCAGAAGGGATATCTTATCCAAGTAAAGGCTAGACCCAAGTCCGCCTAACCCCTGGAGGCGGATGAGATCAGGCACATCCAGATGTAGGTGCCCACGACCCCAAGGAGCAGCAGTCCTCTAAGGGACAAGAGACAGACCGGGAAGAAAATACCCACGCCTATTGAGGGAAATAGGTTCCCGTGCCTCAGCATTACAAGGAACGAATCCCAAGGAAGGATAATGACTTAATACCTGAGCCTAAGACACCAGCCTAGGCCGAAGAACCGACGTAAGGCAGAACACCGCCTCATCTCGGTGGATATACAGTAAGGAAAGCGAGGGCTAGCTAGACAGAGCCACTCGCTCAGGCACACAGCCGACTGAGGCAACAGCCCCATAAGGGGAACCTTAAGGATAAGAATAGCCAGACAGCAACCAGAGTAGAGCCAAAGGGGAACACCCCACAAGGCAAAACTAACAGAAGTCAATCCCTACAAGAACCCTAGAATTACGAGGGGGATGTCACTGAGCGATCCCTGAAGGAAAAGTCAACCCAGGCAAGGGACAGAGGAAAGACTTCTGCAGAAGATGGACAGGGCAAAACCTGAACCACCAGGGCACCTAGTAGGAGAGCCAACTCCAACCCATGCTGTAATAACTTAAAGCCCTGGACACCGAGCTCGCCCACAGGGGAGAGCCAAAAACTCAACCCTATCAATATGGGTAATCAATACCCCACAATAGACGGAAGAAGAGGCAAAAGAAGCCAAAAACCAAGTCTTCCAAAAGTCACCTACACTCAAAAGGTACACCCACTTCCATCAAGGTGAATGAACCAACCGTCTGAAATAGAGACGGGGGGCCTGAGTGAACAGGCCAGCACTCCTGACAGGACGTACAGGTCCGCTGTCCACAGAACCACATCTGCAACCACACTACACTAGGCCACCCAAGGGCCGTCAGTATCACAGGTTCCCCCTTTCAGAGCAACCTGCACCGAAACCTGTCAAGCAGGGTGAAGGAAGGTAAGACATATGGAACAGAATGTTCAGCATGAAGTTACGAAGCCTCGAGACCAAGGTCAGAACAATCTGAGACAGGGAACAAGGGCCTAGGACCCAAAATAGGGACGGGCC
This sequence comes from Gastrophryne carolinensis, assembly GCA_027917425.1. NCBI lineage: Eukaryota > Metazoa > Chordata > Amphibia > Anura > Microhylidae > Gastrophryne > Gastrophryne carolinensis. The sequence continues at coordinate 196,192,920 of CM051235.1, read as the reverse complement.
CAGAAGAAGATCCACACTAGACGGATCGCATGGAGACCTAAAAACGAGCACATCCTATCGCAGAAGGACCTCCAAGGAGTGAATATCTTAGATACGCAGCGAACGCTGTCCTACACCGGATCAGGATCAGATACCCTCCAGGGGGATCATCCTGCTTCCTAGCCCACACAGATAAGTAATACAGGCCACTGTCGTCAGGCAGACCAAGGGGCCCCCAAATAGCCTGATCCCGAAGGGAGGAGTCCAGCAATATAGAGCCAACCTGAAGGCCTGCTGCTTCAAAGTAGACAGGTGGAAGAGACCCTAAAGGTCCCACCTCCCAATGAACCACAGGGGGATTTAGAAGAAAAAAGTCCCCCCTTCCTTCGACCTGATAGATTTGATATTCAAATGCAGGAGGAAGCAATGGAAGGGGGGACCCCCAGACTGCTACAATACAGGCTAGTGAATAGACGGAAAAAGCAAGAGGGACCGAGCCCACGGAACCAGGTTGTCCAAGTATAGGCAAGGAGGCAGGCTCCTGTGTGAATCAAATCCAGGTCCAACCCTAGGAACGGAGATACCCCTAGGGAAAAGGAGGAATTGAGGTGATTGAGCACCCATCCAAAGACTCCCAAAGGACACCCCAACCGAGTAACAACTCCCAAGGCCAGATAATAAGGCCGCCTCAGCAGTGCTGGAGCGCCAACAACTAACCTGTAAAGGCCTTGGAGCCCGGAAGGCACAATGGGCATGAGATAAGCGTTTTAGGTCCCTACCGACGGCAAGAGGTCCCTGGGCACAGGGCACTGGCGGCCCAACGCAGAGGAACCATGCAGTAACCCGCCTGTGAATGTAAGTTGCCTCACCTATGGAAGGCCATAATGGATAGAGTGTCTCATCCGTTTGGAGGAATGTGGAAAGCTTAGTGTAGAGGCCCCCGCCTCTGTCTGTTAAAGTGGACCAACACCCACGGGTGATCGGCCCGGGGCGTCCCGTGCGTCCCTCTTGACGCCCGTGCGCCCGCGCCGGGCGCACGCACGCCTAGAGGGGCGCGAGGGAGGCGGCGGCGGCCAGCCGCCGAAGATAAGGTAAGGAGTTTGGGGTGTTTGGGGGGGTTGAAGCCGCTTGTCCGCGGCTTGTCCTTCGGCGCTGGGAGCGGGGAGAGGTGAGTTTTTCGGGGGGTTCGGGGGGGGTTTCACACAGCGGGGCACCCCGATTGGGGGCGCCCCACCGAAGTGGACCAAGACCCAGGATAGTCAAAATCCTGGATGTTGGTCCACTTTAAGGGCAACCAGCAGGTGACCCCAGACCCAGCAGATCGCGTGACCTGCTCCAACACAAGAAGAGAGGCAGGGACCAGAAGCATCCTGAATATCTCGGGAAGGGGCCACCCAGCAGACAGTATCCTGCATCCAGAGGAAACCTCCTCCTATCTCCATCTGAACGAGGCATGCAGCCTCCTGATAGGGGCTAGGTGCTGCGGCCATCCCCTCATCATGCTTGGGGGTTTTTTGTAACAGGCTTGGACTTAGTCCTGCCGGAGGGACCAGGTCGTTGTCTGCCGCTCCTGGGGCAGGGATCTATACCAAAAAGCTGGAAGGACGCCACTGGTTCTGTTTTGACGCTAACATAGGGGGGTGGAGGGGTGCCCCTGCCTCGAGAAGGCCGGGGCCGCCTTCTGTAGGGGAGTTTTGCCCTTTTTTCCAAACAGGTCCAGACGGGCCCCAAATAGGCGTCGCCCTCTAAAGGGAAGTCCAGTAAGAATCTTTTTCGTAGCCTCATCAACACCCCACTGCCGCAGCCAGACCAGTCGGCGTATAGCCACGGCGAGGGCAGAAGTTCTAGCGCACATGCTGATGGTGTCATCCAGCGCCAAAAGGATAAATCTTACAAATACATCACAACTGGAGAGTGCATTAAACACCTCCCAGGGGAGATCCTCCGGTTGATGATCAATCAGCTTTCTGATGAGGGTCCTAGTGGCCACTGCAGCAATGGCCGCGGCACAGACTGGGCGCAGAGTCGTCCCTGCACAAGAAAAGGCGTGGGAAGCCAGTCTATCAATTCGCCGGTCCTCAGCATCCCAAAGGGTACGATAACTAGGGGCCGCAATAAAGGGGGGGTTAAGAACCCCAATGATCGGTGCATCCACGAGAGGTGATGACCAGCAGTTAACCACCTCAGGGAAGAAAGGGTATTTCCAATCCCAGTCCCCTGGGACCCCTGGAAGTTTGCTAGGGCATTGCAATTCTTTGAGTACAAGAGCTTGGAAGTGATCCTGCTCCAGAAATTCCAAACGCGGCGGTGCTGTATGGAAACTCTCCATGCTAGGCCTGGAGGCCTCACCAGGGATAGAAATAGACAAGACCTCGAAGATCTTTATCAGTAATTCGTCGGTTTCACACAGGCCCCAAGAACCGGGGCCCGGGTCATCATGACTCCTCAGCCCCTCGTCCGAGGAGCCCGAGTCAGAGAATAGCCGACCTTCATCATAAAGAGCAAAACCCTGCTCAGTAGTGAACTCTTCAGATTCAGAAGGAATGGGCGAAACATGAGGCGTCAGGGACCGCTTCTTACCAGGGCCCAAGAGCTCTGCCAACCTCGAAATCACCTGCTCGGCCGTAGGCAGTCTGCGTGGCACAACCTGCTGTTCTTTCCCGCTCGAGTGCGACTCATCAGGAGTGAGATTTAAGCACTGGGAGAGAGGTGTATTGAAACGAGGCGCAGCCACTAGCAACCCTGATTGCAGGGCCAGTGCTTGTTCAGCACACGGTCCGCAGACCCGTGCTCTGTCCGCATCAGCATGGGGCAGTCCACATGCTGCACACAGACGGTCTTGTCCCGGAGGGACCCCGGTCGCATAATTCTGAGATGCCTCCATATGGTGATTGTTAATGCAATATACCAGTAGGGATTTACGCAATAGGCCACCCTGGATGTCCCAAGAGCCGCTAGGTTAATGTGGGAGAATTTGTAAGGCCACTACAATATATGTTAGGCCGGGAGAAGCCACTGGAATCTTCAAGGTCTGAAAGACATAAGGGGAACAAGGGGTATCAGGGCCATGCGCCACAAAAAGAGTACTAATAATGAAAACGCCCACGAGGGCACTCACCAACCCGGGGAGGGAGACCGGCAACACACGCGCACGCGGTGATAAACAAAATGGCGCCAGCCGAACCTCGGAGGGCGGTTCTAACTGGGCGTGACACGGAGCGCACCACACCGGGTCCCCGCCTCCCCCAAAGAGCGCGAAACTCTGAAGCAGCTGTGTAAAGGCTCGGCAAGCTAAGCATTGAGTGCGCCAATAAGGACATCTGTTAGTGATACTCATGCAGTCTCAAAACACCGCCACCATTCTAATCCCGTAGGCGCACTAAAAATCAGTTTCCTGCCCGAGATGTAGCATAATAAACGCGCGTGCGGTAGAGTATTGCAAGTAATACAATTCTGTGAAGTACTCACCTGTAGAATTGGTATTATACGCATACAGCACGTCCTGCTCCATCTATAATAATTACACATGGGTAATCCTCCGCCAGAGGGCGCTGTTCACTGCAGACATGCAAAGACAGGCTCCTCCCGGCCCTTCATATACCCAGGGACCTCCCACAAATCCCCAGTATTGAAAAGCAGTGAGAAAAGAAGCCGAGAGAAACCAACCACCAACTGGTAACAATAGTAATGATAACAATCACCATACAGGGGATCCAGAAAAAATGTAAAACCAGGGTGGGGTGGAGCAGGACGTGCTGTATGCGTATAATACCAATTCTACAGGTGAGTACTTCACAGAATTGTATTATTCTAAGCATACAGCACGTCCTGCTCCATCTATAATAATTACACATGGGACATCCAATAGCAGTGTCCATAAAGTAGGGTGGGATCCCCAAAAACAAAGGCACAGCAAACAATAAAGGTGCTGTCACCTGCAAAACTTTGCTACCAAGTACGACATGAGCAAAGGCTCTAACGTCAATCCCATAACAAAACCTTTGAAAAGGTATGAACAGAGAAGAGCAGCGGTCTAGCAACCTATTCAACAGAAAACCTGGTGCTGAAGGGCCAAAGGTACCCAAACACCAATATAACGGAATAAAATGAGAAAGGGAGATTCTTCCCCCTTAAAGGAATAGGCCAGTGTAACGGCCCAACCAGCCCACAGGCAACAGAAGCCTGGTGTAAAACTCAGAACTCTCCCCAAGGGGAAATGAGAACTGGTCTCCCGACAGGCGGGAATACTGACCCCTTCATTAACAAGGATCAGCAAGAAGCCGAAACTTTTACTCAGGACCAGTAAGGCAACCATTCAAGTAAGATCAGTCCAAAGGGCGCAGTGGCCCTCGAAGCAAGCGAGATCAGGCGCATACATAAGGAGGCGCCCGTAGACCCCAAGGGCATCCGTCCCCCTAAGGGACGAGAAACAACCAGGAAAAATTGCAACACCTGTTGAGGGAATGTAGACCCTATACTTCAGCATTATTAAGAATAAGGCCCATAGTCAGACTAAAAGGACTTAAATAATGATCATAAAACACCACTTGGACAAAGGGGTCCGGCATAAGTGTGTAGATATATATATATATATTATATATATAATATCTCGAGCGAAGGTTAAGTAATCAGATCCACCTTCTCAGGCTAATGTCTGACTGAAGCAGGAGCCCCCGGAGAAGCGACTTGGACTACAAAACAGCTCAGACAGCATCCAGAATAAGTCCCAAGGGAACAATCCGCAGGGCAAACAAAATGAAAATGGATCCCAACAGGAACCATAGAACTACTTGGGAGATGCCCTTGAGCAATCCCCAAGAGAGCGCCTCACAAGGAAGACTGAACCAGACTTCTACAGGAAGACAGACAGGACAGAACCTGAACCTTCAGAGTACCTAGATGGGGAGCCAACCCCAACCTATGCTGTAACGACTCTAGAACCCTGGGAACCGAGAACGTCCAACAGGGAAGAGACCAAGACTCATGCCAATCAATAAGGGTACACAATAACCCACAATAGACGGAGGAAGAGGAAGCCAAGGAAGCTTGCTCCTAGCCCCCCAAATACCAAGTCACCCAGAAGATAAGCCGTCTCCAAGGGGTGAATGAATCAGCTGTCAAGCCCCAGACTAGAGTCTGTAGATTGGGAGGACAAAAGAAGGAGCCCGACAAGGGCATCTGCGAACCACAGTTCACTAGGCCACCCAGGGGCCATCAATCTCACTGGTCTCTTTATCAGCACGACCGTGCGCAGAACCCCACATAGTAGGGTGAATGAAGAGAAGGCATATAAGATAGAAAGTCCATGCATAATTTTACTAAGCCCCCATGACCAAAGTCAGAATATTCTGGGACAGTAAAAACAAGGGCAGAGCCCCTGTGGTATAAGCGAGACCCAACAGAGCCACCCTAGTTGGCTCTCAGAGTGACACCAGGATAGCATAACCTGCCACTGAAAAACATCCATTGGAGCGAATACCACTGAGGAGCAGGGGGCGTAGACCCAGATCAGGATCAGGAACCCTCCAGAGGGATCATCCTGCTTCAAGCTCCAGACCAATAATAAAACAGGCCATTGTCTTCCAACAGGCCAAGATTCCCCAAATAGACAGGTCCTAAAAGAAGAGAAGTCCAGCCGTATAGAGTCAACGGAAGGCTCATTGTTTTAACAAACCAGTAGGTAATATGGACCCTCTAAGGAACCCTACCCAGGAGCCACAGGGGGTTTTGGAAGAAATTCCCCCCCCCCCCCCCCCCGCCAACCTGCGAGACTTGGTACCCAAGGCGACCATTCACAGGAAGATGCAAGCACGGAAGGGGGTGCCCGCTGACCGGGTCCTTGAATATAATCAGCTCAAGAGGAACCACCGTACCAAGGGGGAATGAGCACAGACCTAGCTCCAGGGGTGCTGGAACCCCAGGTAGGATCAATAATCTACTGTGCCGAAGAGCCCAAGGGCTTGGTATATAAGGGACATCCTCTGATATGCCACCAACGGGCCCACCAGCTGCAATCCTGCCTGGTGAAAGTAAGATGTCAGCAAAGGGGGACAGAGCCCCTGTGACCAGGAGTCCACCTGTTGCCAAGGAAGAAGGCTCAAGCCTGAACCGAATCCAAGGAATGGAGATAGCGGATAAGGGACCGTGAGGGATTGAGGTGACTGAGCACCCATCCAGTAACTCCCAGGGGACACCGCTGGCCGACTAATCCACTCGGCCTGACGTAGAGATTGGGGAGTAAGGAAAGACGACCCGGTAGGTCCTAATGCGGACGCCCCCCAGGCATGTCCGAGACATCACCCCCATTCGCGCCATGGCGAGCAGCTTGGGAGCGAAAGAGAGGCCAAAAACAAAGCCTCAATCCACAGGGTAGGTCCTGCAACACCGACTAGTAACGGTCTTGGTGTCCAGAAGACACAGGGGGAACTAATAAGATCTAGAACCCCACAGGGGGCCGGAAGCCCCCCTTGCACAGGGCGCCTGTGTCCCAAGACAGAGATGTCATATAGGGACTACCTGTGAGAGTAGAATTGCCAGGCCTACCATAGGCCAGCATGGCCCAGACTGCCTCATACTGTTGAGGGAAGGAGGAAGGTTAATATAGAGGCCATAGCCCCATTCTGTTAAGGGCAACCTGTAAGTAAGCCCAAACTCTGTAGGCCTAGTACGGCCTGCACCAATTCCTGAGGGGAAAACAGGGGCTAGAAGCACCCTGACAACATCTGAGAGGGACCACCCAGCAAATGCTATCCTGTGTCCAGGGGAACTACCTCCTGGAATCACCAGGAGGAGAAGATACATTCCTAGATAGGAGTCAGCTGCTGTAGCAGTCCCCTCGCCCAGAAGGGCAAGGGCGTCCCTTCATGCTTGGGAAGTCTTGGCAGATTTGGACTTAGTCCTGCCAGAGGGCCCAGGGCGTTGCCTGCCCACCCCATGGTGGAAATCCACACCGAACAGTTGGAAGCACACCTCAGGTTCACGTTTGACACTAACGTAGGGAGGGGGGAGGGGTGTCGCTGCCCCTTTTTTCCAAAAAGGTCCAAACGGGCCCCAAATAGCCGCCGTCCTCTGAAGGGAAGGCCAGTGAGTGCCTTTTTCGTAGCATCGTCAGCACCCCACTGTCGCAGCCAGACCAGGTGGCGAATAGCTACCACAAGGGCAGAGGTTCTAGCACACATCTTAATGGTGTCATCCAGCGCTGAGAGAATGAACCTCACAAACACATCACAGTCTGAGAGCGCATTAAACACCCCCTAGGGGAGGTCCTCAGGGGTGGTCAAGTACTTTTCTAATGAGAGTCCTGGCGGCCACCGTAGTGATGGCCGCGGCACAGACCGGGCGCAGCGCCGTCCCTGCACACGAAAAGGCGTGGGAAGCCAGTCTGTCAATGCGCCGGTCCTCAGCATCCCGAAGGGTACAGTAATAAGGAGCCGTCATGAAGGGGGGGGGGGTTAGTAACCCCTATAATCGGTGCATCCACCACAAGAGGTGCTGACCAAAAGTTAACCACATCAAGAGGGAAAGGGTACTTCCAATCCCAGACCCCTGGGACCCCTTTAAGTTTACAAGGCGATTCCCATACTTGGGATACAAGATTCTGGAAATGCTCCTGTTCCAGGAATTCCAAGCGCGGCGGCGCTGTGTGGAAACTCTCCTTCTTAGGCTTGGAAGCCTCTCCAGGAGGGGAGATTGACAAAACCTCAAAGATCTTAACAAGTAGTTCATCTGTGTCACACAGGCCCCAAGAACCAGGCCCAGAATCATCACGGCTCCCGGGCATCTCATCCGAGGAGCCCGAATCGGAGAAAAGCTCACCTTCCTCAGACGGATCAAGGTCCTGCATAGCAGCAGAGTCATCAGTATCGTTAGGAACCGGAGAGCCAGGAGGCGTCAGGGACCGCTTCTTTCCAGGACCCAAGCGCTCCGCCAAGCTAGACATCACCTGCTCAGCCATAGGTAGCCCGCGCGGCACTACCTGCTGGTCAACCCCACTCGAGTGCGAATCATCAGGAGTGAGATTTAAGCACTGGGAGACAGGAGTATTGAAGCGAGGTGCAGCCACTGGTAACCTGATTGCAGGGCCAGTACTTGTTCAGCACACGGTCCGCAGACCCGTGCTCTGTCAACATCAGCATGGGGCTGTCCATAAGCTGTACACAGCCGGTCTTGTCCCCGCGGGACCCTGGACACAATTCTGAGATGCCTCCATATGGTGATTTATCTAAGCAATATGCCAGCAGGGATTTATGCTATAAGCAACCCTGGATGCCCCAAGACCCGCTAGGAATGTGGGAGAATTTAAATTGTGAACCCGCTAAGATATATATCAGGCCGGGAGATGCCACCGGGATCTAGGCGTCTGAAAGACATAAGGAGAAGAATGGGTGTCAAAGCCATGCGCAGCCGGAAAAACATATAATAAGGAGTCACCCGCGAGGGCACTTACAGACCAAGGGAGGAGGTGAACCGCCACCACGCGCGCGAAGATCAACAAAATGGCGCCCAGCGAACCTCGAAGGGCGGGCTCGATGCTCGGCCGTGACGCGGAGCGCGCCAAGTCAAGTCCCCGCCCACCCCGAGGAGCGCGAAGCTCTGAGGTATTAGTCAAAAAGGCAAGGATACAATCACAACGTATTTTGTAAGGAAAAGGCGCCTCAGCATCTAGACGACGCAGCAAACTATGTAGAAGAGACAGACACGGCGGCAGCCAAAACAGAATAAAGAGCAAGCAGCGCGGCTCTGAGACCCAAATGTTAATGAAGGGCAGAAATAAGGCCATAAGCGTGACATAATAGTACACTGGGACCGCCACACACATAGCCCCCCCCTTTCTTTTCCCCCTAACTAGCTGGGGAAATGAGGGAGGATGGCGAGCCTTTACACAGGGTCCACCGCTACACGGGGTACGGGGCAATAATGCGGGAGGGGCATCCACTAGAGGCTCACCATCAGCCTAACCGCCTACCCTATGGTGGGGGATTGCGGTGGAGCATGGCTCCATAAGCACACAAGGTGCTGCCTACCTTCACCCGACCAACGCAGCCCAGGCTGGGAGGCATATTCTTCTCAAAGAGGACGGGTGGAAATAGTCCCACAGGGCCACGGGCTGTAAAGCCCCGCTCGCCTGCGAGAGCGTGATACTTCATGTCTTCGCAGTTCAGCACTGCAGAGAAATCTGGGGATTTGTGGGAGGTCCCTCGGTATATGTAGGGCCGGGAGGAGCCTGTTTTCTACATGTCTGCAGTGAACAGCGCCCTCTGGCGGAGGATTACCCATGTGTAATTATTATAGATGGAGCAGGACGTGCTGTATGCTTAGAATAAATTTGAGAGGGTCAAACTAGAAGGGCAGCGGGGCTCTGACACCCAGTTGTAGATCAGGGGCAAGGGCACGGTCATAAGCGTGACAACACTGTACACTGAGACCGGCAACGGACTACACACACACCCCCCCCCCTTCTTTTCCCCCGAAGTACGGGGGGAAACGAGGGAGGACGGCGACCGGGGCATGGGAGAAGAATGCGGGAGGGACATCCACTATAAGGCTCACCATCAGCCTAAACCGCCTACCCTATGGTGGGGGACTGCGGTGGAGCATGGCTCCGTTAAGCACACATGGTGCTGCCTACCTTCACCCGACCAGCGCAGCCCAGGCTGGGAGGCACATCATCAAGAAGGACGGGTGGTAATAGTCCCACAGGGCCACAGGCTGTAATAGCCCCGCTAACCTGTGAGAATGTGATACTGCATGTCTTCGCAGTCAGCACTGCAGAGAAATCTGGAGATTTGTGGGAGATCCCTGGTATATGCATTTTTTGCATGTCTGCAGTGCACAACGCCCTCTGGCGGAGGATTACCCAATTGTAAGTATTATATCTGGAGCAGGACGTACTGTATACTTAGAATATTGTAGCTGGGGATGGGAAGTATAGCTAAAGACCCAACTTTGTGGAGAACAAATAAGATCAACCTGGCCATCAACAAGGGATCTATCATACGCCTACATGGGTTCTAAAATATTGTAGGAGTTTTAAGGAGTTGTGCAGAAAGGAATATCATGCCACCAGAGAGCGCTACATCGCACATACCGGTAAGCAAATTGTGGGGTTTGCCAGCAGCATTCAATAAAAATGTAAACTTCTCGCCTACTATTGACAGACCCAATTACTTCCTGTGGTGTACAGTGACTCTAACACATCAACTGTGAGCATTGAGAAAGCACCTTTTCTTCATGGGGCTCCATCTAAGAAGCTCATGGACACAGTTTTCACACTGCAGTATTGCACAACACCATGCTGTATATGCAGCAATTTCCATATTCTTCAGCAGACAGGGTAATGTAAAGAAATTGTAAGCATTTAATTGGGGCTCATGGGCAGACTGCTTTTTACTTGTATTGTTTTCTTTTAATTGTATTTGTGTATATATTAAAGTGGACCAACACCGAAATCTATAAGATTCCCGGGCCGATCACCTCCCACCCCGCGGGACATCCGAGATCGGGATGTCCCGCGGGGTGAAACCCCCCAAAAAACCCCCAGACACCTTACCTGAGCCTCCCTCGCGCCCCTGTAGGCGTACTCGCGCCCGCGCCGGCCGTCTGCGAATGGCCGGCGGGGGCGCGCGCGCGCCGAAAGTGACGCGAGGGAGGTGGCGGCGGCGGTAGCCGCTTGGACGTTCCTGATCCCCGCCTGGACGTTGGCGGGGATTGGACCGTCCAGTCACGTGGGAGCGGGGACAGGTAAGATTTTGGGGCTTCCTGGGGGGTTTCACACAGCGGGGCACCCCCGATCAGGGTGCCCCGCCGAAGTGGACCAAAACCCAGGATAGTCAAAATCCTGGGTGTTGGTCCACTTTAATGCCATCTCCATTAAATTATTATCCAAGCAGGTTTAGATTAAAGGAACAGGTAAAAATGAACATTGTTCCTGAAATCAGCAGCACATTGGCTCCAGGATCGCTTCTGTCGCCTGTCTCCACGTGACCAGGCTGCCAAGCACCTTGGAAACATGGAAGCAAATAATGGGGGCTAGAAATGGGCATCCCCTGTCAGTATTGCAGTGCAGGCATCCAGGCCTAGTTTAGAGGTACAACACTGATTTTTGAGAGTTAAAGGTGCACTATCGCGAAAAATTGGTCCAATGATACAAATCCATATTAAAATGCTGGATGATGGGAGCACAGGTCCCTTTTACACCCGGCATCAAGAAATATCCAGCCAGGCTTTTTAAAATTTTTTTATTTTAATGGAAGGAAAAGAACATTCAGGGTCACAGGCTCTGTCACCCTCCAGACTAAACCTGTCCCCCTAGATTTTATTCCTACCGTTCTTATTCCTAAAAAAAAAAAAAAAAAAACAACAAGCTTGCCTGGAGTTTTATTCAATTTGTGTATATGAGTGACCCCTCCTTTCATTAGCTGAGGTGGATTTTTAATATTACACAATTTTGCGATAGTGCTCCTTTAACCTTAATCTCTCATATACCTGCTTAGTGTGCACTTATGGCTCCATTATCCCGCCCCCAACTCATCTAAAACTGCAAAAACTAGCTATGCTCTGTAACTGTCCTTCCTAAACCTTTTCTGTTTTTCAGGATTTAAAGGCTCTCTTTTGGTATACATATTTTTTTCATTACAAATTTAATTTTCTTTTTAATTTTCCTGCATAAACATACATATGTACATATGTAAAACCATACATCTCTGTCTAGATAAAAAGCGCAGCCAGTAGTAGGAGCTGTTGTAGGCTGCTGGGAGACATGCGCAGCACTGCAGATTGCAAAGGCAAGAAGGCTACAAATATATCCATTGGCACCTTTTCCTTGGCTGATACTTCAAAAAAATTTAAGCTACAGGCTGTTTCAGTTAACTTCTTATCTTTTGTGACCAAACCATGATTGATGTAGGATTTTTTTGATGGCATTATTATACAGAGCAGAGTAAAAAATACCCCTGCATCTTTCCAGATTTACACAGCCAACAAAATGTTGCGAAACATCCCAAAATGGAATGCTCCCTAGGCAAGGGTTTTATCTGTGACCACAGCCAGTTATGGGGCCTCTTCAATTAATGCTGTGTGTTGCAGCACATTTATTTAATGTTCTTGCCGAAAATACATCATGATTGCTAAGCTCTCCCCATGGCGGCTACTTTTACCTTGACTATTTCTTCAAATGTCTCCAGGTTTTCCTTCATACTGTAATGGGATCGCAGGAAAGACACAAAGTTGCATGGATACATCCCATAGAGGCGATGGAAGAGTGCATACACACTGGCATGAAGATGGACAAGACACGTCTCAGCTGCATGCCCTGCCAAAAACAGGAAGAGAACTTGTGCCAGTTACTCCACATGTTAAGCACTTCCAAGCTAAAGCCTAGTGGAAACTTTCTCAGCTTACTTAACACAACACCAGACACAAGTATCAATGATCAAGATAAAAATAAACCTCCAGTAGGGACTCGTTTCAAAATGTACACTAGAATACATTAAATTTCTTAAGAGCAGTGTGGATTTTACAGAGCAGCCAGGTTGCCTGCCTCTATGACCATTATTTGTAGCCCCATAACGCTTATACAGTTAAATTATTTTGTGGAACAAGGTAAGAGACCTGGGGATCCCATGGCTTCACACAAAAGGGCATTCCAAATCGGGTTGCCCCTGTAAGGCTGACTAAAAGCCAGGAGTAGGTTTTGGCCTGCTTTAAATACTGTCTAGGAAAAAATCTAATGTCGACCATTAAAAAAACAGAACAAAACCCAGCAGCGGCTGGCCTGGAATGGGGTGCTAGGTGCAAAGCCTTTACACTCACGCAATAGCCAGGGGAAACCAGCGATGTGGTGACAGCAGTGCGTGTGCCATGGGAGTGCCATCAAGGTGAGTATATGTCTGGATAATGGCGAAGGAACCAGGTGATTTTACTCTCAATTTCGTGCGCCCCCTTGTGAACGCCACCTATCAGCCATACTCCGCTTTCTAGTACTCCCACACGTTCTTCAAAACAGATTTATGCCATGGCCACTGCGGTTTTTGTCCCACTCCAAATCATGGTTAGGGATGCTCAACTGTGTAAATGCCTAATTAACCCCCCAGCCTCAACAGCCTTGCTCAGAGTAGTGCACTTTGCTCTGCATGCTGTACCTTACAGACCTGTTAGTGTGCACAGAGCGCAGGGGGAAGGGATAAAATACCATTTCGTGATTACTCACCTGTAAAATGGGTATTATAAGTATGTCTCAACCCTGCTTCGGAAGATTAATTACACGTGGGTTATGTCCAGTAGAGGGGCGAACTTCTGCAGAGATGACTAGAAAAAAAGAAGCCCCTCCCGGTCCATAAATACCTGGGACCTCCCACACATTCCCCAGTATAGGAAAGCAGTAAGGGGACCAGGAAGAGCAAATAAATTTTTTTACCAATAAAAGGTTCACCATATAGAGGATCCAAGATACAACTCAGGGTGGGACGAAGCAGGGTGTGAGACATACTTATAATACCCATTTTCAGGTGAGTATCACAAAATGGTATGTCTCACACCCTGCTTCGGAAGATTAATTACACGTGGGACATCCAATAGCAGTGTCCATAATGGGTGGGGATCCCAAAAGGCAATAATGCACAAATTAAACCACTGCAGCTTGCAGAACCTTGTGGCCAAAAACAGCATCCGCTGAGGCCCGAACATCAGCCTTATAAAACTTGGAAAAGGTATGATCAGAAAACCAAGTAGCAGCCTTACAAACTTGTTCAACAGAAGCCTGGTGTTGGAAAGCCCAGGAAGCCCCAACAGCACGAGTAGAATGAGCAGTGATCTGGAAAGGGGGATCCCTCCCCTTTGCATCATAGGCCCTAACAAACCCATATACTAATGGTAGACCTGACAGGCGCCAAACCCTTTTTGAGTCCCGAAGGCAACACAAACAGTGCGTCCGTCCTACGGAAAGATGAAGTAGCCAAATAGTACTTTACACAACGAACAATATCCAGAGAGCGCAAGGCCCTCTCCTTGTCATAGCTTAGGCTTAGGACACAAGGAAGGGAGCACAACATCCTGATTGAGATGAAAAGCAGAGAGCACTTTAAGCAGGAAATCTGGTTTAAAGCGGAAGACCACCTTGTCCTGGTGTCTCTCAAAGTAAGGGACCTGGACAGAGCCGCCAACTCAGAGATACGTCGAACGGAGGTAATAGCCACCAAAAAGGCAACCTTTAGAGTGAGAATGGAAAGTGCAGCATCCTGCACTGGCACAAAGGAGGACCCAGGAGGGCCGACAAAACCAAATTCAAGTCCCAAACTGGTAACAAAGGCTTGCGAGGGGGCCGCACATGAGTAACCCCCTGGAAAAAAGTCGTAACCAAAGGATGAAGAGCGAAAGATTTCTGAAAGAAAAAAAACCCCAGAGCGGAAACCAGCCCTTTCAAGGTGCTAAGCTGAAAGCCCAAGTCCAGACCGTGTTGAAGAAACTCCAAAACTCCGGGAATGGAAAACACCCTACAAGGCAAGGCCCTAGCCTCACACCAATCAATATAGGACCGCCAGGTCCTGTAGAAGATGTTGGAGGAAGATTTATTCCTAGCAAGCGTCTGGACCACAGCATCAGACAAACCCTCTTCTTTTCAACAGCCATGCCGTCAAAGCCAGCGTTTGTAAATTGGGGTAACAAAGCTGAACTTGAGTGATCAGATCCGGAAACAGAGGCAACCTGTACTGATCGACCGCCAGCAGTACGATGTCTGCGAACCACACCTGTCTCGGCCACCTTGGGGCCACCAGAATTGCTGGCATACCCTCATGAACCAGTTTGCGCACCACCTTGCCTACCATGGAGAAGGGGGGAAACAGAAACAGGAGACCCAGATCCCGCCAGGCCAGAGACATGGCATCCACTGCCAGAGCCAGAGGATCCTGGAACAGAGACACAAAGGCAAGGAGCTTGTGGTTATGATAGGAGGCAAAGAGATCCACTTCCGGAAACCCCCACCTGTGACAGATGGATAGCAATACCCTGTTGCTAAGGGATCATTCCCCCTCGGCGAGAGGTCCCCCTGCTCAGAGAGTGCGCTTCCAGGTTTTCCACCCCTGGAATGTACACTGCAGAGATGCATGGAACATTGCTCTCGGCCCATGCAAGAATCAGAGACACTTCCCGGAGGGCACTCCTGCTGCGAGTCCCTCCATGGTCATTGATGTAAGCGACCGCAGTCCGATTGTCTGATCGAACCTGAACCGGTAAGATGATGCGTCAGGAGCGACAGCACCAACCGAACCACCCTCAGCTCCAGGATGTCGATGGGGATGTGAACCTCCTGAGGAGCCCACAGCCTGTGGGACTGATGTTCCTTCCAGAAACCCTGACAGGCTGGCAGCAGCGGTGGCCGTTTCCCAACAGGATGCCAGAAAGAATCTGCCCCCCAGAAGATTCCTCGGGTCCAGCCACCACTGAAGAGACCGCCGGACCAGAGGAGACATCACAAAGGACTGATCCAAGGACAGAGGGCATCTGTCCCAGGCCGATAACAGACGGAGTTGAAGAGGCCTCAATTGAAACTGAGCAAAAGGAACTGCCTCGAAACAAACCACCACCAATCCCACCAGTCTCATCCTTTACTGGATAGACGGCGAGAGTGGTACAGAAGGAGATGTATCAGATCTTGAACCACCTCCACCTTCGACTGGGGTAGAAACACCCTGGTCTGAATGGTATCCAGATTCATGCACAGAAAGGAAGCCTCCCTTGACGGGGAGAGAGAAGACTTGGGGTAGTTGGTCACCCAACCGAACCTCTCCAGCGCTGTCACCACCGACCTGGAGTCCAGCTTTGCCTGGCTGAGAGAGGATGCCGTGATAAGAATGTCGTCCAGATACGGTGCAATGCGAATGCCCTGGGCTCTGAAAAGGGCCATTACACCCGCCAACACCTTGGTGAACACCCGTGGTGCCGAGGTCAGTCCGAAGGGAAGAGCCACAAACTGGTAGTGCTAATCTCCTACCGAAAAACTGAGAAACTGTTGATGTCCCGGGAAGACCGGCACATGAAGAGAAGCGTCTTATGTCCATTGAAGTCATAAAGTCCCCTGGACGAAGGGAGTTGACGGCAGAGCGCAGAGTCTCTATGCGAAACTTCTTGGTTCTGATGAACCTGAGCGGCCCGGGAGTCCGTCGGAACCCGAGACCTTAAGAATCTGGGAGGAGGCCGGTACTCAAACTCCAGCTTGTACCCAGAGGAGACCACCCCCAGGATCCAGTTGTCTGTGACCTCCCGGGTCCAGACCTGGGCGAAGAGCCGCAGCAGTCACCCCACCCGCGAGGGTGAGGGCGCCCCCTCATTGCTGAGCGGGTTTCTGCAGCGGCTTTGGGTTTAGAACCACAGGCAGTCCCGGGTCGGGCACGTCCTCTGCCCCTACCCCAGGAATCACCTCTAAACGCAGGCTAAGAGATTCCTCTGCTTGTCCGAGAGCCCCGAAAGGAGGAATTAAAGGAGCCTGAACCCCGAAAGGGTCGGCGCTGCTTTTCAAGTCGCGGCAACTTACCTCCTTTTGCCACCGAGTCCAACTTATCACCAAAAAAGGAGCATACCCACGAAAGTTAGCCCTGTAAGCACCTTCTTTGCAGCAGAATCAGCCGCCCATTGGCGCAACCAAACCGATCGGCGTATAGCCACTAGCAATGCCGAGGTCCTACTACACATACATATTGTATCATCCAAAGCAGATAAGACAAAGGCAATGAACATTTCACAACGCGTCAGTGCTGCAAATTCCTCACTAGAAGGGCTGAGATGGGGACCCTCCAACAGACCCTGATTACAGATTTAGTAGCTACAGCCGTGAGAGCTGAGGCACAAAACAAGGCGTAAAGCCGAACCCACACAGGCAAAGGCATGTGAAGCCATGTGGTCAAGACGTCGGTTCTTCACTATCCTTCAAGGTAGAGGAATTGGGGGAGTGCACAACAGATGTGTTGGACAATCCCAGAACCGGAGCGCCGACCTTTGGGGGTGACGACCAACGCTTAACCGCATCCACAGGAAAGGGATACTGCCTATCCCACCCCTGAGGGATACCAGGAAGCCAGCTAGGCTTTTTCCATTCCTTAAGAATCAAATTGTTGAAGCGCTTTTGATCCAAACGAGGCTTAGTGGTCCCAAAAAATTCCCCCCTTTGCGGAGGTGCTTCCGCAGGAAAGGAAATAGCAGGCACTTCAAAAATATGGGCCAGAAGCCTGGGGGTATCCACCGTATCCCCACGCTCCTTACCGGCATCAGCATCCAGAAAACTGCTGATCAGAGCCTTCAGTTTCCGGAAACAATTCCCCTTCTGCAAGCAGGGAATAATCAGAACAATCAAAAGAATCATAATCATCAATCAAAGGCCGGCGCAGCAGGTGCCAAGTGCCGTCTCTTAGCCGGGGCCGACTTGGCCGCAGAGCTAGCAATCATCTTCTCAATGCTGGAACATCTAGCACAGACATCGGATTGCGACTCCCCCTAATGACAACGTCCCTTGGGGTCAAGGCCAGGCGTGGGGGTGTAGGTGATGAGGCTGGCGGCGCTGATCCAGACGCCAGGAGTCCGGATTGCTGCGTAATGGCCTGCTGTGCACATGGTACGCAAATAAGCACATTGTCCCCCGCAAGGGATACCCCCACAAACCACACACTGCCGGGGTTGCCCTGAAGGGATCCCGAGCCCGGTATCCTGGAAAGCCTCCATATGGTGATTTTTTGTGGCAGTCGCAATGACCAGTGGGAATTACGCCATTAAGCTACCCGGGATGCCCCTTAATGTCCGTTAGTGGGAGGATTTGTAAAGGCCCAATTTGAGTGAGGGACCAAAAGCCCAGGAGAAACCCCCTTTCAACTATCAAGGAAGGAACCTCCCTGAATGACATAATGAAAAGGGGGTACCATGAGCCACAGCTATAACAGTAATCAAACTACAATAATAAGTACAGGCACACAATAACTGTAAGGCCACAATGAAATAACCAAATAATGCAGCATACAATACACCTCCATACAAGCAACAATAGCGTGAACATGGTGAAAGAAAACAAGCCCCGCAGGGCACTCACCGCAGCCGCAAAGGCAGCAGCAGCCAGGAGAGACGGAGGAGGGGTGCGGATCATGCGCGGCGGCGGCAGCAAAGGCAGCAGCAGCCAGGAGAAAACAAGCCCCGCAGGGCACTCACAGCAGCCGCAAGATGGCGACCAGCGAGGGACGGCAGCAAAGGCAGCAGCAGCAGCCAGGAGAGACGGAGGAGGGGTGCGGATCATGCGCCGCGGCGGCAGCAAAGGCAGCAGCAGCCAGGAGAAAACAAGCCCCGCACGGCACTCACAGCAGCCGCAAGATGGCGACCAGCGAGGGACGGCAGCAAAGACAGCAGCAGCCAGGAGAGTCGGAGGAGGGGTGCAGATCATGCACCACGACGGCAGCAAAGGCAGCAGCAGCCAGGAGAGATGGAGGAGGTGTGCGGATCATGCGCCGCGCGTGGCCCCGCCCCCTCCTTCCAGGAAGAGGAACCGCAGTTCCCAGCCAAAGGGGAACCTCCAAGGGCGCCAAAACAAGGGGGGCGGGGCGGGGCCACGGCAGCACGCCCGGTCCCGCCCCTCCTCCAAGCTGAGGAGAAAGGGGAATAAAACCCCCTTTTCAATGGCCACGCTCCCATTCAACAGCGGAGCCGGCCCAGACTCCAGGCCGCCTGACAGCGTGGCCTGGCCAAGGTGAATCACATTCACACCGACACTCACACAATCCTGTAACTGACAGTGATAATCAGGACAATTAAAAAGGAGGGACAGTCCCCCCCTACCCCCCCCCCCCCCATGATCCGGGGACAGGGAGCAACGGAAAGGGGGAAGGCACCCAAGCCACCTAATGCGGCGTGGGGAAGGCACGGACAGGGCATCCCAAACCAAGATCCCGAACCTGGTAGCCGCCTACCCCTTTGGTGGGGGTCTCACGGAGGAGCATAGTTCCTAATAGTACACCCCTAGGGTGTCACCTACCCTCGCCCGGACCTACAGCCAAGGCTGGGAGGCAAAGGAATTAATAAAAGGTCCGGGCAGAAATAGGGCAATAAAATGGCCGGGTGTAAACACGGCTTACCCGCAAGGAAGGCAGCCATCTTCTGACTTGCTCGTCGTCTGCAGAGACGATTACTGGGGAATGTGTGGGAGGTCCCAGGTATTTATGGACCGAGAGGGGCTTCTTTTTTTCTAGTCATCTCTGCAGAAGCTCGCCCTCTACTGGACATAACCCACGTGTAATTAATCTTCCGAAGCAGGGTGTGAGACATACTTGGAATAGCTACAGGGCAAAGCCTCTCTGCTCAATGCTCTATTTGATCACTGTGGGATCCTGGAGGTAAGTGACTT
Source organism: Gastrophryne carolinensis (assembly GCA_027917425.1). Lineage (NCBI taxonomy): Eukaryota > Metazoa > Chordata > Amphibia > Anura > Microhylidae > Gastrophryne > Gastrophryne carolinensis. Next base: position 196,173,569 of record CM051235.1, on the reverse strand, counting down.
TGCAGGTCAACCTGTGAGGGGTACTTAAACCGGACCTTCACCCTAAATAACAGCATATCTTATATGGTTTCCCCCACCCTGTAAATACAGATTGCCCACATTAAAAATCATCCTACCTGCACCTATTGCCTTTTCTGAGCCTTTAAACACCCAAGATGGTGGCCCACAGAGTCTCAGGCTTCCTGTAAACAGGAAGTGCCTCTTGACTCTCCTGTTCTGCATTCTGGGATTGCTGTCGTTTTCCTGACCCCAGCCCCACTCTGTCTGAGCAAAGCACAGCTATAACCCCACCCCCGGCACTCTCCTCTTCTCAGTATGAGCCCTGAACAGAGTTGCAGCCCAGCGGGGGAAAGAATAAAAAGTAAGCAATTAAAAATGTAAAATATATTAATTTCAGATGCTGGAGAATAGTTTTTTTTTTTTTTACAGGTTTGGGCTTTTCATGAAATGATGCTGAAGGTCCGGTTTAAAGTTTTACACAGTGGGACATCCCTAATTGGATTGCCCCTATTTTGATTTTTGGTCAGCATTAAAGAATAATAAACCCTGGGGTTCTCTCTACTGAGGCTTCCTGGACAAGTCCAATTTGGGATATCCACTGTGTGAAACCCCCAGGATGGCACAGAATTGTCACCTTTTTCAATAAGCATTCTATGATTTGCATAATAATGTGTGGCATATAACGCTGAATAAAAGGGGAGAGGCAAGCATCCCCTAGGCGTTTCACATATTAGGGCATCCCAAATCCGGATGTTCGGCTTAGAGGGAGACCACCAGCCTTGCAGTCTTATAGATTATTGGCCAGTGGTTGCTCCTTTTCAATGACTGGGGTTTTTCACCCTTTTTTGCCTATGTATTTGTTGTTCTAAGTCTCACTAGCATCTCTGCATATTAATTTTTTGGGTCCCGGGGTGGAATCTGCTTGCATTCTGCTCCACCTTTAGGGCCTGATGGAAGCTGCTTATTCATATTTAGGTCTAAGGGCATAGGAAGGAATAGAGTTTAGTACTAGGGTGGACTTTAATGCATCCGCCTCTTGCGGACCCTAAGCCCCACAGATCACAGCAGCGTGGCCTTGCATTTCTTTGTATAATGGGCCGTGTGTGTGTTACCAAAGTGTGTACCACAGTGTGTCAGAAACCATGGCAGGTCCTAAATGCGCTTTTGTCATGCAACCTGGCTTCCGTAGGGACAAGGTATTGATAGTATAAAAGGGTATTTTTACCCCTATTCTCAAAAATAGGCACTGGCATAAAAAGGGGGGGGGTTGCCGTTGCAAACCTTTTCCCCGGGTGCCTGAAAGTCTAGCTATGCCTCTGCATACATAAAATACCATTTTGTGAATACTCACCTTGTAAAATGGGTATTATGAGTATGTCACACACCCCGCTTCAAGAATCCATAACATGTGGGTAATATCGTCCTGAAGAGGGCGTTCCTGCAGAGATGATAGCAAAAGAAAGCCCCTCCCTGATCCATAAATACCTGGGACCTCCCACTCACTACCCAGTATACAGAAAGCAGTAAGGTAAGGGACCAGGAAGAGGCAAATATAAACAACAACCACGCAAAGTTCGCAATAAAGAGGATCCTGAATACAAAAGGGCGGGTTGAAGCGGGGTGTGTGACATACTCATAATACCCATTTTACAAGGTGAGTATTCACAAAATGGTATTATTCTTAGTATGTCACACACCCCGCTTCAAGAATCCATAACATGTGGGACATCCAACAGCAGTGTCCATAACAAGGGCGGGGATCCAAAACTAGGCAACAATGCACAACCTTAAACCACAACAGCTTGCAAAACTTTGCGGCCAAAAACAGCATCCGCTGATGCCCTAACATCAACCTTGTAAAACTTGGAAAAGGTGTGAACCGAAGACCAGGTAGCGGCCTTACAAACTTGTTCAACAGAAGCCTGGTGCTGAAAGGCCCAGGACGCACCAACTGCACGAGTAGAATGAGCAGTAACACGAAAAGGGGGACTCCTCCCCTTGGCAGAATAGGCCCCAATGATGGCCTGACGAATCCATTTACTAATGGAAGATTTGGCAGGAGCCAAACCTTTCCTAGGCCCGCAGGGCACCACAAAGAAAGCATCAGTCTTACGAAAGGAAGACGTAACCTCCAGATAATGTTCCACAACACGAACTACATCCAAGGAATGCAATGCCCTTTCCTTGTCGTCGCTGGGATTTGGGCATAGAGAGGGCAAAACAATGTCCTGATTCAGATGAAACTCCGAGACCACTTTAGGAAGAAAATCCTGCTTGAAACGAAAGACAACCTTGTCCTGATGTTTCTCGAAGTACGGAGCTGTAATGGATAAAGCTGCCAACTCAGAAACACGCCTAACCGAAGTGATAGCCACCAAAAAGGCCACCTTTTGGGTAAGAGAAGACAAAGCTATCTCCTTCAAGGGCTCAAACGGAGGGCCCTGGAGAGCAGAAAGAACCAGGTTCAAATCCCAAACTGGAACAAAAGGCTTCCTAGGAGGCCGAACATGTGTAACACCTTGGAAAAAGGTCTTGACTAAGGGATGAAGTGCAAAAGACCTTTGGAAGAACACCGCCAGGGCAGAAACCCTTTCAATGTACTAAGATGGAGCCCCAGATCTAGACCATGTTGGAGAAACTCTAAAATTCTAGGAATGGAGAACTCTCGACAAGAGAAAGACCTACTTTCACACCAATCAATATAGGCCCTCCAAGTCCTGTAGTAAATAGAAGAGGAAGAGCGCTTCCTGGCACAGATAAGAGTCTGAATCACTGCGTCAGAAAGACCTTCCTCCTTCAAGATGGCGGTTTCAGCAGCCATGCCGTCAAAGCCAGCGATGGTAAATTGGGATAGCGCAGCCGACCCTGGGTGAGCAGGTCCGGCAGCAGAGGCAGGGCGAACTGATCCTCTGCCAGTCTTACAAGATCTGCGAACCAAACTCGCCTTGGCCACCTTGGGGCCACCAGAATTGCCGACGCACCATCCAAGGCCAGTTTGCGCAGCACTCTGGCTAGCATTGGGAACGGAGGAAACAGGTAAAGGAGCCACAGATCCCTCCAGTTTAGAGACATGGCATCCACTGTCAGAGCCAGAGGATCCCGCGAGAGAGACACAAAGACTGGAAGCTTGTGATTGTGACGAGAAGCAAAGAGGTCCACCGCTGGGACCTCCCACCTGAGACATATCGAACGAAACACCTTGGGACTGAGAGACCACTCCCCCTGACGAGAGGAGGCCCTGCTCAGCAAGTCCGCCTCCGTGTTCTCCACTCCCAGAATGTAGACTGCTGAGATACACGGGACGTGGGTCTCTGCCCAGTCCAGAATCAAAGACACTTCCCTGAGGGCACTCCTGCTGCGAGTCCCTCCTTGGTGATTGATGTAAGCAACCGCCGTTCTGTTGTCCGACCGGACCTGAACTGGCAGGCCTCTCAACTGATGAGTCAAGCGAAACAGAACCAACCTGATGGCTCTCAACTCCAGAACATTGATGGGCTCGTGAGCCTCCCGCGGGCCCCACAAACCCTGAAACTGGAGGTCCTTCCAAACACCCCCCCCAACCTGACAGACTGGCATCCGTGGTGACTGTTTCCCAACACGGAGCCAGAAAAGATCTGCCCTTCAACAGATTGACCGACCCCAGCCACCATTGCAGGGATCGACGAACTCGGGAGTCATCAGGAAGGACTGATCCAGCGATAGAGGAGACTTGTTCCAAACCTTCAACAGATGAAGCTGAAGCGTCCTTGTGTGAAACTGCGCAAAGGGAACTGCCTCGAATGAGGCCACCATTAACCCCACCAGCCTCATCCCTAACCGGATGGTCGGATGAGGGGTAGACAAGAGAAGCCGAACTAACTCCTGAATCAAAAGAATCTTGGCCTGGGGTAGAAACACCCTGGCCTGTGAAGTGTCCAGAGACATTCCCAGAAAGGTCAGAATTCTGGACGGAGAAAGAGAAGACTTGGGGTGGTTGATCACCCAACCGAACCTTTCCAGAGTGGACACCACCGCTCTGGTGTCCAACTCCGCTTGGTTGAAGGAAGAGGCCATGATCAGTAGATCGTCCAAATAGGGCACGATGCGGATACCCTGGCCTCTGAGCAGAGCCATCACCCCCGCTAGCACCTTGGTGAACACCCGAGGAGCTGAGGTGAGACCGAAAGGAAGTGCCACAAACTGAAAGTGCCAATCCTCCACCACGAACCTGAGAAACCTCTGGTGTGCTGGAAAAACCGGAACGTGTAGATAAGCATCCTTGATGTCTATGGACGTCAGAAAGTCTCCCTGACGAAGAGAGTGAATGGCCGAACGCAATGTTTCCATGCGGAATTTCCTCGGCCGGATGAACCTGTTGAGAAACTTCAGATCCAAGATGGGTCGGACCAACCCGTCCTTCTTGGGTACCGTGAACAGATTGGAATAAAAGCCCCTGCCCCGATCTGAAGGGGGCACTGGGCAAATGACAGCCATGTCCAGAAGATTCTCCACTGCCACCAGGAGCCCCTGCGCCGCTAGAGGCTCCGACGGCATCCGAGACCTGACAAATCTGGAAGGGGGGCGGAGCTCGAACTCCAGCTTGTAGCCGGAAGACACCACTTCCCGGATCCATCTGTCCGAGACCTCTTGATCCCAGATCTGAGAGAAATGCTGCAGCCGTCCCCCCACCCGCATGGGTGAGGGCGCCCCCTCATTGCTGAGCCGGCTTGGCAGCCGGTTTGGGCTTAGAGCCCCAACTGTATCCAGAACGGGCACGTCCTCTGCCCCTGTTTCCGGAATCTCCTCTGGAAGAGGGAAATGCAGAACCCCTACCAGATCTGGCCCCCCGAAAGGAGGGGGTAAAGGCAGGCGCCCCCCGAAAAGGGCGGCGTTGTTTCTTACGTTGAGGTAACCTACCACCCTTGGTGACAGAGTCCAATGTCTCTCCAAAGAGCCGTAGACCAACAAAGGGTAAAGCCGTCAGTGATTTTTTGGACATAAAATCGGCCGCCCACTGGCGCAGCCACACCGACCGCCGAATAGCCACAAGCAGAGCCGACGTCCTACCACACATCATCAAAGTGTCATCCAAGGCAGTCAACACAAAGGATAGAAACAACTCACACCGTTTAAGGCTAAGGAACTCGTTACTACCAGGACGAAGCCCGGAAGAAGTCAACAGGTCCCTGACCACAGACCTGGTAGCCAACACCATTAGCTCCGAAGCGCACACAGGCCGGATGGCCGACCCAATGCTAGTAAAGCCATGAGAAGCCATCTGATCAATACGTTTATCCTCTCCATCTTTGAGAGTGGAACAATCAGGTCTGTTTAAAACCGAGGAGTTAGACAACCCCAAAACCGGTGCATCCACCTCGGGGGGAGATGCCCAGCGCTTGACCGCCTCAGAAGGAAAGGGATATTTCCTATCCCACCCCTGAGGGATACCAGGGAGCCGAGCCGGCCTATCCCATTCCTTGTCAATGATTCTATCAAAATGGCGTTGCGTAGGAAACTCCAGGCGCGGCCTGGATTCCTCAAACAATTCATCTTTCTGCTGTGACGCCTCCTCGGGAGGGGAAATATTCAGAACTTCCAGCATGAGAGACAGAGCGTGAGGAGAGTCCAAGGATCTCCCTAAATCAGAAAGCTCGGCATCAGCGCCAGCAGACTGCTCATCATCCGAAAATTCTGAACCCTCATCAACTTCCCCCTCCTCTAGCTGAGGATAATCAGACCAATCCAGATTGTCTCTGTCATCAAGATCATCCACCGGCGGAGCCGGCGACAAATGCTTTCTCTTAGACGGAGCCTTACGGGCGACCGAGCTAGAGAGCATTTTCTCAAGGCTAGCCAATCTGGCACACATCTCGGATTGCAGATCCCTGCCCATGACCACGTCACACCGCGCATGAGTCAAGGCGGGAGGGGGAGTTGAGGTGGCCGGCTGTGCTGACCCCGCCGCTTGGGGTTCGGACTGCCGAGTAATAGTTTGCTGTGCACATGGTATACACAGTAACACATCATCCCCAGTAATGGAAATCCCACACAACATACACTTTTTGGGATGCCCCGAAGGGGTCCCAGTCCCAGTATCCGGGGATGCCTCCATAAGGTGAATTTTGAGTGGTCGCTATGACCCAGGGAATTACGCCCGTTAGGCAACCCGGGATGCCCCTTTAATGTCCCGAGTGGGAGGATTTGTGATGCTAAAATGGACCCAGGGACCCAGGATCAGGAGAGACCTTCCAATACTACAGAAGATCCTCCTGGATAACCTTCACCTAAAAGACAGAGAGAGACCCATAAGTCCCTACAATAAGACTTAACAGATAAAGAAAGAAAAAATAAATGAGGCCCACAGGGCCACTCACAAACGCTGCGGTGAACGATCCGCCTCAGAACAATGGCGATTTCTGAGGTGAAGTGAAGAGAAGAAGAACTGCCTTGTCAGGGGCGTGGTCTGCGCAGCCCGCGCAAAGCTGATCTGTGCCCCTTAAGCTGCCTAGTAACAGGGAGCTGCCTAGTAACAGGGAGCTCAGCTCCGCAGCGGCGCCAGTACAGAGGAGGGCGGAGCCGCCCCCCCACCAGTGTGAATGAAGCGTGAGGGAAGAAGTCCCTCACGCACCAGCCCAGAGACCAGCGCCAGCGGTTGTCGGCGGCGCCGGCTGCCATGACAGCGGGAGCTCCCGCTATCACTAGCGGAGCACCCGCCCCGCTCGCTGCGGCGAGAAATGAATGAGAGAACGGGGGCTGGCCGCGGCAGAGCGCCGAGTGCCAGCCCCGCCCCCCCAAAGCGTGTGAGGTAAAAATTACCTCACAGACTGAAAAACCCCGGCACCCGGCTGCAATGACAGCCGCGGTGCTGCAACATAGTAACAACAGTGCAACCAATTCATTGAGGGATTACTTCCAGACGCTCCACATCAACAAGAGAAAGTGATAAAGAGAAAGAGAATAAAGCTAACCCCTATGAGAGGAACCCCCAGCCCCCATAGTTGGTAAAGGGAAGGGCCCCCCCCCAGGGGAAAAGTCAAGGGACGGGGCATCCCAAACCGGGATCACCTACCCGGTATGACCGCCTACCCTCTCTTTTAGGGTCTCACGGTGGAGCTCTGCTCCTCAGCACCAGAGGTGCCAATGTACCCTCGCTCGGGCCAGCAGCCAAGACTGTGGAGGCATGTAATCTGAGGTAAATTTTGGGACAAACAGGGGTCCGAGCGGAAATAGACAAAATAAGAGGCCGGGAGTTACCCCGGCTACCTGAAATCCCCCTGTGCAAGGAGGAGCCATCATCTTCTGACTTGCTCGCCGTCTGCAGAGATGGAAAACTGGGTAGTGAGTGGGAGGTCCCAGGTATTTATGGATCAGGGAGGGGCTTTCTTTTGCTATCATCTCTGCAGGAACGCCCTCTTCAGGACGATATTACCCACATGTTATGGATTCTTGAAGCGGGGTGTGTGACATACTAAGAATAATGCATAAGCATATATGTATGTAGTGTAATACAAAAAAGGATGTTCACCATAAGCAACGTTATGACAAAACAACAGCCAGTGAATTACATTTACCTGGGTTTTTCAAGCACCAGCCTGACAGGCGACCAAATATATCAAAGAACTCATGCAGATATTGTTTTCCTGACTGTGGAATCATTGGCAGCACAGTGACCAACACTAGGACTCCAGTGGTGAGCACCACAACATCTGTATCTGTCTGTAGAGACAAAGATTTGTAATTTTTACCTTTCCATTGCAGCAGAGGCACCTGCTTAAAACCTAGAAAGCATATTAAAAGTGTCAAGAGAAGTCTTTTCACTATTGCGCCAAGTTCCAGAGGGAAGGTCAAACATTAGAACATGATTTATGAAAGCATAGAGGATGCTTGGAACCCAACTACAACAGAGGTAATGGGTGATGAAATATGTTTAAACATTCTTATAAATTGCACTTCTTTCCACAGCAGCCGCAGGTTCATCCATGTCCCGGCATACTCGGAAGCACCTGCAATCCAGTCGCTATGCTAGCCTCTTTGCTCCCATGTCCTCTGCATAAGACAAGATTAGCCAGTCGAGTATGCACTGGATGTCATCTGGCCAGGGCAGAAGGTAGGTGTATGTATATAAACAGAGGGGTGTAGGAGCCTGATATTTCGGGGGGGGGACTTAAGAGAACATGACGATTAGGAGGAAACAGCATCTGAGAGTATTTTTTGTTTAGCATGGGTCAACTTTAGCACCTCCTTAAACCATTTAATGGCACGAAGTTATAGAAAATCACAGGTCTACCCTGAAGCATTAATCAGCTTTGCGTAATCAACTGAAAAGACGGCTACCCAAAAGGACTTCTCCAGACTGGACAATAATTTAAACCATTTCCTACCTACAACCCTATGTGAAGTCATCATTTACCTGTCACGTTATATATAAATAAGCACACACTCTGTACACTCAGCACGTCAAGTCTCAAATAACACCACTCAACTTATAACGCAATACAATGTGGGTACAAAAAATGACTACAAGGCTGCAATCCCACCCTATACTATACAATAGTTTATCAACTGCAGGCTAGAGAAGCAATGAAATAAAGGTACCTTAAGACACTTCAATAAGGATTGCAGGACGGGTGACTGGGACAACTTGTGCTTCCAAGATGGCTGGCGACGGATAACATGACCCAGCAGTGTCAGGGTTGGTAGGCGCGTTGCAGCTTTTCCCAAATACTCATTGATCTTGTCCAAAAGGTGCTGGAAACAAAAATTAGATTCAGTGGTGGTCAACTTAGATAAACTGGACGTGATGTGCAGGCCAGCAAATAATCAAATCAATACATCTTGTATGGTGTAGTTTCACACCCCTCCTCATATTTCCGGTACCTTTAGTCTATATTACCTGCCTACCTGCAGCTTTTGTCGCCCTCTGTTGCCAGACCATGTTTTACTACTTTGCGCTACACATGTTCAACTGTGATTTTTGAAAGGAAATTATATATTGTTTTTTTCAACAGTCTGGGCTTCAACATGAAATGTCTTGTTTGGCCTTTTTTTAGTGTATTCTCAATACTTTTTGGTGAAATATGTGCAAAAAAAAATGTTTTGCAATTTGTAGTGTTTTTTTGTAATAAAAAATGTAAGTTTGTCAATAAAATTTTATTGCGTGCGTAACCCCAATTTCTCCCGGTCACAGCAGTACCACATATGTATTGGTAGACACCCTTTGCTGCCCAGGAGACTCCCCCAAACTGAATCAGAGCTTTAGGGGATTTTCAGATAAAATACAACTGCGCTATGCGCACCTTGCAGTTTTTCCAGAAAAACAACCCTTTACATTTGAAATACCCCCAACAAACTATATATTCTCTGGAAGTACACACCTCAAGCTTTCTAGGTGTACCAAGCTTGTTTATGTGGGCTTAGTTTTCTGGAAGTAATCCCTCAATGTATTCTTTGGTTGCACAAAGTTTCCCTAAAAAATAATAAAACGGAAGAATCAAGCCACATTTTCCTAAAAAAAAAAAAAAAAAAAAAAAAAAAAAAAAAAAAACTATATGCAAACAAGAAATAACAAAATCTCAAAAAGCAACATGCCCCGAACAGAACGATACCCAACATGCATAGGTACTGTCAAGGGAAGAGTTGGCAAACACCACAAAGTAAAGCGTGCGCATAACAGTAATTTTACTTGAAAATATCAGCTCTGCAGACAAAGTGCGCACCTTGGAATTTTTCAACCAAAACAACCCTTTACATTTAGAATATCCCCCATAAACCATATATTCCCTGAAAGTACACATGTTAAGCTTTCTAATAGTACCCAGCTTGTTGTAGTAGGCTCACCTTTCTGGAAGTAATCCCTCAAAGAATTCTTAGGTTGCACAGGGTTTCCCTAAAAAAATGAATAAATAACATGTTTTCCTAAAATATAAATATGCAAACAAGAAAAAACAAGCTAAATCTGAAAGAGCAAGGTCCTCCGAGCAGAACAATACCCAACATGCATAGGTACTATTAACTTCCAGCCTACTTGAAGTTTTGTCACCCTCTGTTGACAGGTCATTTTTCCCCATTCTGCGCCATGTTTAACCGTGATTTTTGCCAGAATTTCCAGGAAAATTATAGATATATATTTTGCAGCAGAGTTTAGTCTTTAACATGAAATGTCTTGGTTGTTATTTTTCTACTGTTTTTTTTTTATATTTTTGTGTAAAAAAACAAAAAAATAATTTTTTGACAATTGTCTCCTTTATTTTAAATAAAACTTTATTAGAGAAAACCATATTGCACGTGAAAGCCCAATTTCTCCCGATTACAACGGTACCACATATGTATTAGTAGCCCCCCCATTCTTGCCCAGGAGACCCCCTAAACTGAAAATGGCACTTTATAACATTTACAAATAAAATACTACTACTATCCACACTATAAACATAAGGGGTTAATAAAAAAAAAAAAAATGACATAGGGTCCCCCCTCCTGGGGGGGGGGCATTTTTAAGGGAATTTTAAGGGTTAAAAACCTTAAATCTCCCCCCAAAAATGATATGGGGTCCCCCTTACCCATCATAACCATCCCTGGACCAGCTATGGGAGCTTGTAGAACAGGGTGCAAGGGGGCGAGCTTTGGTGGCTCCCCCACCCTGCAGGCTACAAGCCCACATAGCCGGGCTCTTCTGCCCCTCCCTGGGCTTTGGGGAGGCAGGCAATTGGGGTGCCGGGGGTTAACGGCAAATCACCCGTTAACCGCGGGTGACTTGCCAGCCCCCCAGCCTTGTGAACTGGTATAGGGATCTCACCCTGCAGCCTACAAGCCCACATAGCCTATGTGGGCCCGGGCTCTTCTGCCCCCCCGGGCTTTGGGGAGGCAGGTAATGGGGGTGCCGGGGGTTAATGGCAAGTCACCTGCGTCTACTGCAGGTGACTTGCCAGCCCCCAGCCTTGTGAACTGGTATAAGGGGTCTCGTGGACCCCTTACCAGTTCACAAGGGGTTAAATGTAAAAATAAACACACTGACACATAAGAAAAAAAATGACATTTATTTTTTTTTTTTTTTACTTTACTCACCTCCGATCCTCTGTCCCCCGGTGATCTGCGATGAGAGCCTGGGGAGGGGCGATCTCAGCCCTCTCCTCCAAGCACCCGAGCAGACTGATTCTCTGTCTTGGGTTCCGGTCTTAAGAGGCCGGCTGCTGGTGACATCACAGTGATGTCGCCGGTCCCGCCCCCAACATAGAAGGTTGACGGCAGAAGGAGACCATACGGTCCATCTAGTCTGCCCTTATGTGTATACTGTATGTACTCTTTATCTTAGGATAGATGAGTGCTTATCCCAGGCATGTTTAAATTCAGTGACTGTTGATTTTTCAACTACCTCTGCTGGAAGTTTGTTCCAAGCATCTACTACTCTCTGTAAAATAATATTTTCTAACATTGCTCCTGAGCTTTCCCCCGACTAGCTTCAGGTTGTGCCCCCTTGTTCTATCATTAAGCTTCTTCTTAAAAACACTTCCCTCCTGAACCTTATTCAATCCTTTCACATATTTAAAGGTCTCAATCATGTCCCCCCTCTCCCTTCTTTCCTCCAGACTGTACAAATTAAGTTCTTTAAGTCTCTCCTGATAAGTCCTTCCACCATTTTCGTTGCCCGCCTTTGGACACCTTCTATTTGAATAATGTCTTTTTGCAGGTAAGGTCTCCAGAGCTGCACACAGTATTCTAGCTGTGGCCTCACCAGGGCTCTATACAGCGGCATCACAACCTCCCTCTTCCTACTGGTGATGCCTCGAGCTATGCAGCCGAGCATCCTGCTTGCTTTTCCCACTGCCTGGCTACACTGTCCACTCATCTTGCAGCTATCAGTAATCAGTACCCCTAAATCTCTCTCCTCCGAGGTCCTGGCTAACACAGTGCTGCCCATACGGTACTCAGAGCAGGGGTTATAAATAATTGTTAGGCATCTTTTAGATCTTTAATTGCCTCATGATGCATTTATATTGTAATGAAAATTAGGCAGCAAATACCTTGGACATATGCAGTTGTTTTTATTAAAGGAGCAGTATCGTAAAATTTGCATTAAAAAAGATAAATAATTAAATAGCCACACAATAGCTTATAACATGTGTATAAATAATCTGGCAATAGAAAAAGGAAAAAAATATGCCTTTCTTTTAAATTGTATAATGACAATGGCTCAGTCCATTTGCTGAATAGGGGGATCTGCTGGGTTGTATTTAGTGAGCTGCTTCATTTAGCCCACTGTCTCCTAGTACCCTGTTTCCCCGAAAATAAGACATCCTCCGAAAATAAGGCCTAGTGCCTGCTTTCGGAGGATATCGTTATATAAGTCATCCCCCGAAAATTGTATTGTAACCACTAGGGGGCGTAATGATGGGGCACGTAAGGGGGGAGCTCCAGGGAGGTGGAGGAGACGCACGCTGCCTGTCTTCTGTCAAGACATCCCCCGAAAAAAAGGCCAAGTGCCATATTTCCGGGGAAAAATTAATATAAGACAGTGTCTTATTTTCGGGTAAACAGGGTAACACTTTACCTCAGAGGCTGACACTGTAATAGTGGTAACGGCTGTGTGTGTGTGTGAGGTGCTGCTTTTGTTATGAGACCAGGTGACTCAAATGTGTAAAATCTATACAAAATAAACTAAAGTGTCATGTGTGTTAGTGTGTAGTTGTTTTTATGAGCCACTTGGATACATTTACAATAATAAAAATAATTTTTTGGATTCTTTACAAGTGTTTTGGTGCTCCTATTTGGATAGGGTTATGGAAAGGGCTGGTGTTCCCTCCCTTCCCTCTCTGTATTTACAGGACTCAGATATGGGTGTCACCATCTTGGTTCAATAGCATCACATACTGAGGAGAGGAGAGGGATCAAAAGTGCAGGGGGCGGGTTATAGCTGTGCTTTGCACAAACAGAGCAGAGCTGGGGTCAGGAAAAGGACAGCAACCCCAGAATGCAGAGCGACACAGTCAGAAGACACCTCCTGTTTGCAGGCAGCCTGAGACGCCATGGGCCACCATCTTTAAAGGCTCAGAAAATACAGTAGATGCAGGTAGGATGATTTTTAATGTGGGCGGAAACATAAGATAGGCTCTTATCCAGAGCGAAGGTCCAGTTTAAAGCAGAACTTCAGGCATCTATAACCCCCCCCCCTTTCTACCCTACCATGGCGCTGAGGCACCTCTGGCGCTCTGGATCCTGGGTGCCATCATCTTGGACAAGAAACACATAGCCACATCCGTTTAAGTGAATGGGCGACGGGAGCGTGTGCAGACCCTGGGGATGTCGCTTTGTGCCTTTTCCTGCGGCCATGCGGGCCCATGGATAACGTAAGAGTTTTTTTCGTTGTAACCCCCCCGTCCTGCCTAATGGGGGGTTATTTCTACACAAGACATACTTTACTTTTAGTCTCTACTGCATTTTTTTCTTATTTCTCAATATCTACCAACAGGGCAAATGGCAATTCCTACCTTGTCATGTGGCTCATGTACCATTGAGAGGATCAGCATTGCTTGTTCAGAATTTGTTTCCAGATAATGATCTACCAGATTGTTCACAAGGACTGGAGAGCGATCTAGAATTGAGAAGTCAACAAAAAGTGTTCCAACTGCCGCGTACACAGTGGCAAAATAATTCAAGCTCCTGTATCATCAGAACCATTTTATTTTTAGCCAAGTATATATAAATTATTCTGGCAGAGCAAGGGACATAAAATTAAAGGGACCAATAAGATAAATAGTATAATAGCATAATATTATGTGTGACTTTTGATTGGCAAGTCAAAAGTTAAAGATTATCAGTAGCTTACCTTACATTGAGTCCCTCCAGCACTCTCTTTCCTGCTATGTCAGACTACTTAGAGAGTAAATCACTTCCTCCTTCAGAATTCTGTCTCCACCCCGCTGACCTTGTCCTTCAAATCAACCTTCAGTGGACTGAGAATGGAAACACCCCCCACACCCTCCCCAGATGTCCTGATCAACTGCCTTTCTCTACAGCTATGAAAACCCGCTCTCTTCTCTCGACTAACTCAAGACGCTCTTAGCCTGCAGCATCTCTCACCCCCTTTTTCTGGTCACACTATGTGCTGGCAGTAATAACTAGAGACACAACAATTCACTTAATTTTACTATAATTTATGTAAAGCACACAGTGTGCTTATGTCACATTGCTGCTGCCACGCCCACAGTTTCTCCTCATTTTGTCTCTGCATTTCCAATGCTCTAATACTTTTACAAATAAAAACTACAGGATCTTTATGAAAACGGATTGATGTTCAGGACAGTGCAACCTGTAGCCTGAGACAATGGGACAACAATCAGGCTTGCCTTTAGTATAACCTTAACCGTACTAGACCACACTACTTTGCATATACTGAACTAACCACAACAGACCTAGAGATAATTCAACCCTAGTTAAACATGTAAGATCATTCCATTAATGCCACAGTGTCCTTGTATGGGACATCAGTGGCACAAAATATTTAATCAGTGATTCAGCAGCTGGATCGCCATAGGGTTAAAACTGTTCTTGTACCTGATGGGAGTCATTTAAAGACAGACTCACCAGAAGTAGTGCTGTCTCCAGTGATATTGACAGCCCTAGCTCTCAATCTAAATTCAACTAGGTGTTCCAGTTAAGCAAGAGTCCAATTTTTTGGAAAGCAGGAGGGAAAAAAACTCAATTCTCACTGTGCTGAATCAGTCCTTTAGTTGGACCTTCTCAGAACAGTCCATTTAAGTTTTGAAATCATGCACGATCTGAAAAGTGGCGTACAAAAATAAATCAAGAGGGAGATGGAATGGCAATCACACCTCTGTTAGTCAGCCTTCAAGCACTTTTGAAAGGACAACTAGCAAAAAGAGTTTGGGTGATGCTGGCAGCAAAGATGGACAGGAAAACTAGCAGACCATGTTTTCCATCTGTGACACGGTGTGCACCAAAAATCGGTTTAATGTTGGTCATCTAGGACAGAAGTATGCATTAAGATCTGGAGAGCTCTGCCTTTCAGCCCATTTCCCCCTCTAGTCATCTGCCTTATTATTGTTTATATATAAAGCACCATCGTCTTCCTTGGTGCTGTACAGGGGGGAAATTACAGACCGGGTAAAACAAACAATTTTCTTCTATTATGCATAGTATTGCTAGTGACAGAAATGCAAAAACAAATACATATTGATACCACCTAAGGGATTATAATAAATGCCCCCCTCCACTTGAAGCTTGCAAATACTGTACCAGTGCTGAGGTGATCTCTTATAAGACTGTGGATTTCATCCAGTTGTTTTAAGTCTGGAGACTCGAGCATGTAGAGATGCTCCCACACATTGATTTGTTGGGCCATACTGCTGGGTAGGTGTGGGTGTGCTGGTGACAGGGCACGGGAGGCTCAAGGTCACAGCAGGGTCCTCATCTGTGCCTCCTCCAACCTGTAAAACAAACAAAAACATTTTATTACAACCAGTTACCATCAGATTTGATAGCACTCCCTTATGTACTATAGCAATGTTAACATTAAAGTGGAACAAAACTCATGGACTCTCCCGGGTTTTGTTCTGTGCCCCTGGGGAATTCAGAATTGGGATGCACCCTCGGTGTGAAACCCCCCAATTTGCCGATAATAACTCACTTTTCATCAGTCAATGAGGGTAGCCTGCTGTGACTACATCATTTGGCAGGCGGCTCTCTTTGACTTAAATGGCTGGGGCGGGAGCGCCCATACAACACTGTGGATTCCACCGCACACTCCCCATTGTAAACAGTGAGCCCACACATGCGGTGTTGGACTGAGGAGAAGCGAGTTTTTATGACCGAACTGGAGGGTTTCCAATTTGGGATGCCCAGGAGAAAATCTATTAAGATTCCAGGCCGGCTGTTGTGTTTTGTTCTTCATAATGGACAAACCAACCACTGATACCCCACAGGAGGTCCTTTAATACAGACACACAGCTAGTCACCCACAGGCAGAAGATACAACCCAATTAATAAATAGAGAGAAAACGTCCTGGGCACAACCAGTCAGATTCTTGATTCCATTTATACCATTATTTGCTAAGGGTGTAGAGATCTCAAATCCTCCATATGGTCCCATGTGGAGCTAAAGGTAAAGCTCCTTAGTAAGCCAAAATCAGGCATCTTTTTGTGATAGGGGGGAAGGAAATATCTGTACAGTCCCCTGAATGCAGCGCTCCTCAATGCAGCGCTCACTGATGGCGTAAGTGTCACTGTGACCCAGGACCAGGGTGTAGAGCTGCCCCCCCCCCCCCCCCCCCGGTACAAGGGAGCACACCCAAACAGCAACACTGGGTTCACTTATCTCAGCCTTGCTGCAGGGGAGCTTGTGCTTCTAAAGACAGCTGACAGGATATGGTTGGTGCATTTTGTTATTAGCTCAGTGCTGGATTAGCTGGCCTGGTAAAGGCCATTTACATTTTGTTTCACTTCAAACAGATCTAAAGTAAAAAAAAAACATGTTTTTCTACCCACAAGTTTTGGGATATTGGTAAGTTGGCAAGTATTGCCTAGTTTTTTTCTTGTAAAATTACTACAGGAGGTGCATCAAGCTGCGGCAACCGCAGCATAGACACCCATTGACCCTCTGCCCAAAGCTGGTGAGGCTGCGTCCAGTCTTAATAATTCAGGCATCACATGTTTACAAAGTCTCTCTCTCTGCACCCGGAAGCCGATCACTGGGTGTACCATCACAGCAGCACCCACAAGTTACAGCAATTCCCAGCCAACGTAATGAGTTCAAAATATATAGAAGGTCTTAAAACAATGGCCTTGATTCAGGAGGGGGGAAAAAATTATTACGGTAATAAAAAAAATCACTTTATTCAGCAACAGTGAAATTTCTCATAATCAGCTACAAAGACAATAAAAGGACAATGGTACTTTTTACTTCAGACGCGGTAAGGGCACCGGGGGCAGGTGAGTGGAACGGACGATCCGGGGGGTTTCACACAGCGGAGCAGCCTAATTCAGAATGCCCCAAAGAGTTGGACTTGGCTCCAAGGGTTCCAAAGTTTCTCCTTAAGAGTAAACAAAAAGTACCATTGATTTTCATTCTTTTTCTAGCTGGTAATTCAGAAACCGTGAAATTCTCATGCAGTTTTCTCTACCATGAGAATTGTTTTCAACTCTTACTGAATCAAGGCCAATGTCTGAGCTGAGAGGTCCCCAACTTCCCTAAATATTTGTGGCAGGCTTTTTTTCATTAGGCAGATGCTTCTGACACTGAAAGGCTGGTTAATCAGGTTTCATATTAGTAAATGAAACTAGCAATTTACTCCAGTATGGCCATGAACCCGCCTTGAGAAATATGGCTCATTATCTTCTCATTGCTGAACAGCTTGATATTGCACGCCTCCTTGTTACCGGCACATAGACAGTTAATAGTCACATGCAGCCACTAAGGAGGCCTTGGGATGAGCAGGTGCTTTCTGTAATCCCACTCAGAGTGGAGTGACTGCAGCACATTTCACCTCAGTGGAGAACACGTGAGCGCATTATGCTAGCTGCCTATCCAACCCAGAATCCTTCAAAGCATTACACCTTAAAGGGACAATCCACTCCATGAAAAGAATAAGGCAGCTCATCTGATGCCTGTTCCATGTGCTTCTCCTCCACTACCTGCAGTGTGCAGTAGATGCTGTAGCAGGGTTCTAAAGTTTGTCTCTCCCTCTATTTCCATATTTCCAGCACCACGCTCCAAATGTGGGCACATGGGCGCCCCTGTGCCTCAGCACACCCAGCATGAGTGAGCCCTAAGAGAGTGACCACTGTGGCTCGCTCATTGGGAGCGCTAATGACCACAATTGGATCCTGGTCACGGAGAAATAGAATTGAAAGGAGCTCTGCTACAGTATCTATAGCACGAAGATTAGGGGAAATTAGGGGAAGGCTTCAGGTGAGCTGGTTGTTGCCTTATTTTAAAAATTATTATAAAAAAAAATAGTTCAATATTAGATCGAGTCCACATAAACATGCTAGATGGCAAGACGAGGATTTACTTATACAACCTGAATATCCCTCTCAGGTTTGTTCCTACTCTTTCTGGAAGGAACAAAAAGCTGTGATGACAGATAGCATTCTAATTTTACAGGGGAGGACTGCTGAACTCTAACTGCCTGTCTACTGAGCTAATCACTGCTGGAGATTAAGCCAGAGAACACCATCGCAGCAGTGGGGTAGAACACGTATCTCTTTCTTTTTATCCCAGCCTGGGTATAAATATGAATGCCCAGATGTACGAAAAACGTTTTCCAATTTCATTCATACATTTTGGGGAAAAAAAACATGGAGAGTTACACTTCTGGCATGGTTTGCCCAAAATGCATCTTCCATTAAAATCAGGGGTAGTCAGTATATTTTTTTAAATTTAAAAAGCATATACAACAATAGATTAAGAAACACACCGCACATGTCAAACTGAGCAGCTTCCAATGGTTCAAAATGTAAAAAAAATAAATAAGTTATGAAATCCACCCCCTTTGCTGCCACCTTCCTGGACACACAGATGTCAAACAGACCCATTTAGAGTAATTTCTCTGGTCTTGCACTTAGCAATGACCATTTTTCTGAACATACCTCAGCTAATTAAACAGACCTACTCTGTCCCTGAGAAGTTGGACTCTTTAGAAAAGACTTCCCTTTTGCAGCCCAACTCTCTTCCCACCACCACCTTGTTAAAGTAGACCAACCACGTCCTATGGAAGGTTACCGTACATTTAAAAAAAAAAAAACGCATCAACTCCCCTTAGTGTCCTGGTAATGAATTGGATACAAATACCCACAAACAATTTTGTCTTCAAAGGAAACATTGGGGGGAAAATTAAATCTTATTTTGACTCTTATCTTACTTCCTTCAATAGGCTGTAATTGCTCCCAGTAGGAGATTGCAATTGAGATTAAACAGCTAGTTTAGAACGATGGTATCCTGCCTGAAACCAATGGCATATCTGGGGAAAGTGAAAATTAAAATCACTATACCAGGAATACAAAGCAGAATTTAGGGCAGAAAATATCCAAACGGTAATGTACCTGGGTGAGGGAACAAAATAGACTGAGTTGTTTTGGGGGGGTTTTGGTCCACTTTAAGCAAAACTGCTCTCTCTCTTCCTCTAAGAGGAAGTATGCATGATAAATTTTCCTTGGCATCCTTTGATTGTCGCAATTACTTTCAACATGCCCCGCCACCCCAGTTTAAGCTTCCATATAATATTCCAATGAGAGCGAAGGATGCTTATTAGCCTGAGTGGGTCCCATGGATCAACACTTTAAGCAGGACTCCAGACTCCATAGCAGCCCTTGGGGGCCATGGCATCCTGTTTTGAGATGCCTGCCTGCTTCAATCCTGAAAATTCAATACTTGAGTGAAAGATTTTACCTTGTCCATGGCACAACACTGGACTTGTGTTCCACATGTGTGTACACCCACTCAGTAAAACCTACAGGGTCATACTGACTTGTACAGGAATCCAGCAGCAATACATAAGAGATCAAATCCATCTACCTGTATGGAGTTGTGGTGTTGATTGCATTATCATGACTGGGGCTATTAGGTGGGAAGTTAACGACATTCTAAATGTCATTATGCCAAAGTAATCAACACCTGAAATGCGTGTCTTATACACGTCATGGAAGATGATGGTACTATATAAACAATAATTTCAAACAAGCCAAACATCCTAAAAGGTCCTGAAGCAGCACGACAACCAGCTAGATTTTTTAAGCAAAGCAGTTCCTTTATTTCACATGGTACAGCATGGGAATGATATACGGTTACTTTACACGAGGCAGGCACAAGTATTGTCAGACTGTAAAGGCTATCTATAGATTTCCAGGAATCAGGGGCCACAGACAAGAGTCTTCTTCCTATGGCTGTGAACCATCCAAGCAAGTGCAGGGGGCCAAACTGTGGTGGGAAAGGGGAATAAGGCTGAATCACACCTACGCAGTTGCAGTTCAGGTAGGGAATTCGAACGGGTGTGAAGGTAGCCAAACTGGAACTGAAGCAGCAATGGCACAGGTATGAGTGAATCCAGCCTAATCGTATGCCGCACGCAGGGTATGTTTTTTACCATTTCTTCCACCTGTCCCTCTCCCTGCTAAGGCCAATGGAGACAATAATGAACAAATCACTGGGTGGACAACTTGCACAAAAGCTGGGGTCTTGAGTGACAGGTCAGTCATCCAATCACTTGCACCAGTGCGACTACTGGCCTGTCACTCAAGTCCAACTGTCACACAAGTCCAGCCCCCGCCCCCAAACAGCTTCAGGTGAGGATTTCAGCAATCAGGTGAGTTTTAACCCCAAAATCGTGCTTACCTTAGGGGGATGGAGGGGTTACAAAAAACTTGGACTAGCTTAGACTTCCTGTTTAATCCTTCAGACTGCTGGCTAATTAATCTGGCAGGTTTTCTACTTCTGTCCCTAAATTACAGCTAAGTGCTTACACATGAGACCCACGACCAAGTTCAATACTTCAGCTCATCTATATTATAAAAAAAAAAAAAAAAAGTCCCTAGCAAAGCGGACCCAGACCCCAAAATGAACACTCCCTACTATCACAAGTAGTTGTTTTCAATAGGGGACTGGAAGACACAATATACATTACCTGCCACCACTGCTTCTCCGATAGAAGTCAGCAGCTTTGACTTCGCTTTTGTGTCCCCTGAGAAGTAGAGTACCAGCGCTGAGTCAGGTATTTACATGGAAGGGGAAGGGGGAGGTGTAGGGTCGCTTTACAAAGTTTGTTGGATATGAAAAGTCTACACACCCCTTTGAAAATGTCTTTGTTATGTATAAAAGTCAAATCAAGTACAATAATTTCATATCTTGTTCCACTTTCAATATGACCCATAGTCTATACAATTTCATTTAAAAAGTAATAAATAAGGTGCCTATCTTCCATTTCCTGCAGTGCAGGGTAGAAGCAGGGCTCCAAATGTTATTTCTCCCGGACCTTGTCCCTTGGTACTCTCAGTGTGAGTGAGCACAGGAAGCCACAGTAGTCCTTCAGCTGTCTCTGACCATAGCAGACCATGCTCAACAATAATAAAGCTGCACCGTACCACCCCCTTCCCAGCTCAGCCACAAACCCAGAAACTAAAGCAAAGAATACATTTGCCTACAATACATGCAGTATTTACATACAATCAGAGATTTTCAGGTGCTTAGACATGGATTATTTCATGTTCCCAAGGATAGGGAGGGAGAAAGTTAGTGTTTGCCTGGACAGGCACTTTAAATAGTAGACTGTACAATAGCTTCCATAATTTAAAGCAGAACAAAACCCAACATGACTGGCAAGATTCCAGGGTCAGCCACTGGCCTTCCACTGGGGCATCCCAAATCACTGCACTGCAAAATACACCTTCTTTCTGGCTCCCTTGCCAGTGTAAATATCTGCAGCCATTCGGCTAGGCTGGGGGCCGGAGCACTGCCACTACTGGGGATGTGGCCGCTCACACTCTTAAAGCGGACCTTCACTTTGAATAAGAGTCTATCTTAAATGTTTCTTACACTCTGTACATACAGCCTTTAAACATCCAAGATGGCGGCTCATGGAACATCAGGCAGCCTGCAAACAGGAAGTGCCTTCTGACTGTGCTGCTCTGCATTCTGGGATTGCTGACCTTTTCCTGACAGCAGCTCTGCTCTGTCTGAGCAAAGCACAGCTATAACCTGCCCCCTGTACTTTATCCCACTCTCCTCTCCTCAGTAAGTGCGATGCTTCAGAATCAAGATTAATATACTTAATATATGAGGTAGGCAATTTAGGGGTGTGTGGGACTCCAGAGGGGTTACTTTTTCGGCCAACCTCTAGTGCTGCACACTCATTCATTTTATATTACATATAGAGTGCGGTCTTTTATTAATGTATTATAGCTTCAGAATCAAGATGGCGGCACCCGTGTCTTAAAGTCCTAAACAAAGTTGCAGCCCAGTGGGGGAAATAATAATAAGTAAGTGGCTAAAAACTTAAAATATTTTAACTTTAGATGCTGGGGAATCGTTTTTGAAAGGTTTGGACTTTTCAATAAATGATGTTGAAGGTCCGGTTTAATTGCTGTAAATAGAGCCTTGGCCAGGAATACAGTTACATAAGGGCAGACTAGATGGATCATATGGTCTCCTTCTGCCGTCAACCTTCTATATTTCTAATTAAACATGCCCGGCAAACTGCTCTGATTGGGCAAGAGCTCACACATGTGCTGTAGGGGCAAGGTGAGTTTTTCTGGGCCATCTGGGAGTTTTACACATCAAGGCATTCCAAATCCAGGATAGTCAAAATCCTGTGTTTTGTTCTGTTTTAAAGACATTCTGAATACACCAATATAATGCTCAGATGTTCCAGTGTGATTTTCCTGACATTTTCTAAGTTGTATTTTACAGAAAAAGCCAAACAGCTTACAACACCTCAAATGGTCTGGAGAAAAGGTACAATAACACTTCCAAAGATTAGATATAGAATTATATATAATGGAACACAGTGAAGACAGTCAAGGAGTTTGCACAACAGAAACAATGCCAAGGGTGGATGTCCCTCAAAAGACAAAAAGAAGGAGGCGGCTGCCAAGAGACCTTCAGCACCATTAAAGAGGACCAAAACCCACCCTGGAGTCTATGACACAGCTGTGTGAAACCCCTCAGGTCGCCCGAACACTCGTATTTGTGAATGGCCAGCGTGGACACGCACCCTGTTAAAGGGTAGTGGGGGAGGCGGCCACCAGTGCGTTTGGATTCACTCGCATTAGACAAGCTCCTGGACAAAGGGGCTCGAGCGGATCCGACCACGCTGATTGAACACGCATAGGATCGGGAAGAGGGGAGTTCGTTCAGGCGACCTGGGGGGTTTCACACAGCGGGACACCCCCGATCAGGGTGCCCCGGGAGCAAGGACCAAAAGTCCTGGATTTTGGTACACTTTAAGGGAGCTACATGTCTTTGGCACGTCCTGGCTATGTACTGCATGTGAACACAATCTCCTGTATTCATCATATGTCTGGGCTGTGGGGTAGGGTGGCAAGAGGAAAGCTTTTTCTTGCAATGAAAAAAAAAAATACAAGCCTGGCAATGTTTTGCCCAAACCTACATTAAGTCTGGCAATCACTTCACACTGCAGAAGTTTATTTTCCAAGTATATACAAAGCACTTTGAGAGATTTTGAGATACTAACATGGAACACTCCTAACACTTCCAGTGCACTAAAAGCAATATTGTTAACTTTGTATATACTTGGCAAATAAACTTCTTTATGGTCACAATTCAAAAAGCCAAACACTGCACCTCACCGAAAGAACACCATAACCACAGTGAAGCATGGTAATAAAATAAATCATTTGTGTTTATTTGCATATTGTGTCCTCCACATTTAACCTATTCGTGCAGTGGGTACAAACACAAGCCCAACAGTGATTCGAGTCACAACAGTGAGTGCAGGTGTGCCCAGAGAGGTGGTCTGCCACAGGTACAGCAACCATGGAGAAGTTGGGGGGTTAGGTGCCAGCCCTAGGATTTTGATTGTCAGGTTCTGTTCTGTGCCCTGAATCAGGATGTGCCACTGTAAGAAACCCCCCAGATCTCCCAGTACAACCCACCTCGGTGCATGTGTGGGCTATTGTCCAATCAGAGCCATTTACACGACTATGCCCCCAGCGGCACACGCCCTCCCACCCCAGCCTATTTGAATGGCTGGGGCAGGAACGCAGGCAAAGCCCGAAGATGCAGGGGATGGGGCAGCTCTCACTCCCTATTGTTTTGCCAAATTACACAAGCAGGGCAAATGGCTCTGATTGGATGAGAGCCCATGCATGCATTATGGACCACTGAAAGGTGAGTAAATACCGGCGACCTGGGTCCTTTCACACAGTGGGGAATCCCAATTTGGGATGCCCGGGGGGGGGGGCCATCGGCCACCCTAGGTTTTGTACTGATTTAAGGGAGTTTTAGCAGCCCAAGTCGGGGCAAGTACTTCAGGTCCATTGAAAATTATAACCAATCTCTAAATTGGATGTTCTCCCTGGAGCTAGGCTTTAGGCCAGTGAACTGGAGCAGGTGAAGTAACACCCCCCCCCCCCCCCCCATCCCATTTGTCTACTATAATTCTAATAGGAGTATATTATAAGCACTAAATCTGACTGGCAGACAAATGCATCATACAGGAGTGACAGACAGACTTTTCAGCAAATAGGAGCCATTCTGTTGGTAAAGCAGGATTCAAGCAGCCATAGAAATATGGGACCCCAGCATTACGGATCCGCCCCCTTGAATTCGTGTCTGTCATAAGCCTTCCTTTATGGAATAAAACATGGCTCCCCCGCCCGTATGAGGTGGTCGCCCTCATTCTGCACCGCCTGACCTTTTTCTCTCAGAACCGGCCAGCCCCGCGCTCGCCTCTTTCTCAGCTCCCCTATCCACAGGCTGTTTACCTCACAGCTCCTCAGGGCGCCGCCATCTTGCGTCGCAGCGCTCCCCTCTTCCGTCGTTTCCCTTCCGCCCGAGACCAAAAATAGTCCTACCCGAGTGTTATCGTTTGCTTGTCCCTTTCCTACCTCTTGACTCATTTCAATTTTTCCTCAGTGTGACGCTTAAAAACATTTTGTTCACAACTATGGCAGTGGCTAAACGACAAAGAAAAAAAATGAACGTGAAACGAAGCGGAAGAATATGCGAGAGGCGGCTTTAGCACTCGTGACTGAGAGGAGCCGGATCTCTTGGCTGACGGATGACGTCATTCGAATGCTGTTAGGGCTCCGGCCAGGAGCCGGGGGGGGGGGCGGGGGTGTCACGTGACTTGGAAGTGTCAAAAGAACCGAGGGGAGCTGTCAGGAAGGGGCACGTGACCTGGAACAGTTCTAAAGGGCAGCTATGATATGAAGCCCTTGTAAAGATAAAAACTATTATATGATAGGCTATAGAAAAATAAGTATTGAACTACTGTACCTAATTAAAAAAAAAGTAATGGATGTCAGCAAAAAGTGACAGGGCTGAGCAGTCACATGGAGAATTGTCTGCTCACAAAGCTTCCAGGTACAGTGCTGTGTATTAAAGCAGAACAAAACCCGACTTTGACTATCCAAGGTTTTGTTACTTGTTTCCTGGACATATCAAATTGTGTGTAACCCCCAGATCGCTCAGAAAGACTCACCTTTCCCCAGTCCTATGTTGCATGTGCAGGTTCTTGTTATATCAGAGCCGTTTGCAATGTATAGTAATGTTCAGCAAACAGCTCTACACTCTGCAATGGGGAGCCAGAGCGGGCACATCCCCAGATGTGGGCAAGCTCCAGCCCCCAACATATGTGAATGACTGGGTGCTGGAGCGTTACTGAGCCCAGAACTGCTGGGGAAGCAGATGCTCATGCTCCAGATTGTTTACATAGACAAGGGAGCCGCTGGAAAAGGTGAGTTTTGTGGCCTACACATCATGGATGCCCCACGGGAAGGCCAGCGGCTTCTAGATCCCAGGGCCATTGACTTTCATTGTATTTCTATCTGGTGAAAATCTCAGGCTTTTTTCTCATCAATTGAATTTTTTACTACCATGAGAATTTTTTTGAACTCTTAGTGAATCAAGGCCATTGTATTGCTTATGACAGGTTTACGGGAAATATATTGTATTATTATTTTGGTGGGTTGGGGTCATCTACTTCTACTTTGCCTATTCATGTTGGCATCTGGGTGGACTTCGCCTATTCATCGATCTTGCACTCTGCCCAGCAATTCACGGTAATGGTTTAGCAGGATCCAATTGTATTCTGCCTATTTATGGTCTGCTTGCTTGCCTGTCCCGTGCCTAATGATTTTGGCATCTAAAGGATTTGCCTATTATTTGTGGGATCTGGCACTCTGCTCCAGCTGGGACTCTGTCATATTAATTGGGATCTGTTTTAAACTGTATTGTCTCTGGAATATCTGCTGATTATTGTGCCTGTTGATAGGATGGTCCCAGACCATCCTATTAATTGTATCCAGCTATAATTAATATTCTTGCACCATACCTAATGATTCTCTGGTCTGCTGGGATCTATTAGCACTCTACCTATTAATTCCAAGGCTTAAGTTGATCTGCTTGCAGTAATTGTGGCATAGGAGGGGATGTGTTTGCAGTGTGTGAATGGATTGTGTTGTCTGGAAAATGTGCTTCCACTCTGCCTATTAATAATGGGATCTGGGGATCTGCTTCCACTCTGCCTATTAATAATGGGATCTGGGGATCTGCTTCCACTCTGCCTATTAATAATGGGATCTGGGGATCTGCTTCCACTCTGCCTATTAATAATGGGATCTGGGGATCTGCTTCCACTCTGCCTATTAATAATGGGATCTGGGGATCTGCTTCCACTCTGCCTATTAATAATGGGATCTGGGGATCTGCTTCCACTCTGCCTATTAATAATGGGATCTGGGGATCTGCTTCCACTCTGCCTATTAATAATGGGATCTGGGGATCTGCTTCCACTCTGCCTATTAATAATGGGATCTGGGGATCTGCTTCCACTCTGCCTATTAATAATGGGATCTGGGGATCTGCTTCCACTCTGCCTATTAATAATGGGATCTGGGGATCTGCTTCCACTCTGCCTATTAATAATGGGATCTGGGGATCTGCTTCCACTCTGCCTATTAATAATGGGATCTGGGGATCTGCTTCCACTCTGCCTATTAATAATGCATTTATAAGGGCACAGAGCTAGATATATCTTATTCAGTCTTTCAACAAAGCTTGAATGTGGAAAAAGTGTCTGCAAACAGATTCCAAAAGTTTTCTTCTTTCTTTCTATATAAATAAACCCATCAGGTGAAGATGTCCATTTGTAAAATTCAAATGAATAAAGTGATCCACCACCATCTGAATAAAACTCTTACCAGAGCAACTTCAAAGTGGATCATTATTAATAATGGGATCTGGGGATCTGCTGGCACTTTGCCTAGGAATTTTGGTATTCTGCTTGAATCTGCTGTGCCTTTTTTAGTATGGTGGCTTGCTTGTGCCTATTGATTATGGAGGATCCTTGCCTATTAATGATCTTGTTAGTCAGAGCCAGGTGAGAATTCTCCCTCCTTTTTAGGAGAGAAAACTGCAATTGACTTGCATTGTCTATAGGGTGTAAACTGTCACCTGGCTCTGAATCAGTCCCAAGGCAGACAATGAAAGTCAATGGCAGTTTTCTCTCCTAAAAATGAGTGAGAATTCTCACCTGGCCCTGAATCGACTTTATTTACTTGGGGGGTTGTTTGCACCCTGCCTGTCAATTGTGGAATCTGCTCAATTTCTGCCTATTATTTACTTACTTTGCCTATTGATTGTGGGGTTTGAGCCTCTTAGGGGATCTTTTTGCACTCTGTTAATTGTAAAGTCTGAAGTGATCTGAGTATGCCTTACCCATTTTTTTTTTTTGGGGGGGGGGGCTATTGGTTGTTGGATCTAAGGGGATCTGCTCGAACCCAATACATTGATTGCAGCCAATATGCTCACACTTGTCTTTTTATCTGTACAGTCTCGGGGGGATCTGCTCACACTCTGCTTATTATTTATAGGGCCTGTGAGGAGCAACTTGTACCCTGTTTGTTAAGTAGGACCTACACTGAGTGGGAAGCCTCTCAATGGCACCTAACTGCCCCACAGCCCTGCATTGCCTTTTACCTGCAGTACCCTGATTCAAAAGAGAATCAATTCCTTTGTTTAATTACATTTTACTGGAGTAGCTGACCTGTGGCTCCCAGCTCTAACTAATAAATCTCAGATGATATCAGCTGTTGCATGAATTAGATTGTAAAGGATTCTGCCAGGAAGAGGGCAAATCTAGAATCCTGCCAATGATCAGGGAGATATTTTCTGCTGCATTGTATCATTTGCTAAAGCATTGCTAGTCTGTAAACAACCATCTGCTGGCTCTGCAGAAGTGGTGTTCCTGCGCCCTCTGGAGGACACTCAGCTAACTGCATTTTGTTTTTCTGCAGGAACAATAGTGGGAGCTGCCAGTATACACGTGCGATGGGGCTCTCCCAACTTCTGTAACAGAGGTGGGGGAGGGGGAATTTTCAAGCAGACATTTTTTGAAGGAGCAATTTGTGCTTCATATTAAAAAAACTTGATATCAGTTACAGGCTGGTTGATCATCACTTGCTGCAGTTATAATTATCATTACATGGATCAGCATTGCCATTTTCCTTAACAGGATTACATGGGGAGGATTTCATCTGTTGTGGGACTATGGCCAGCTATAATTCAATGACTGTCAGTATTTAAAGCGGACCTACAACTTGCCCAGCAACTCAGCTGCCAACGAGGTTCCTTTTCAGTGGGGACCCTAATCCACTAACTCCAAATACTTAATCGATACTAGTCAAGTAGATAATCACCTTTTTTTATTTAGCTCTTTATAACAAGGGAGCAGGAAACAAAACTGGTCTCCCACTGGAGGAGGTTAATGCATGGGCTTGCATTGGTTTCCTATTCCCTCCATGTCTTGTGGATCATCCCCTATCACCTATCCCTCATTGGACAGAGCTCTACAAAGAGATGGAGGGCTCATAGACTAGGAACCTCCCCATCACAGAGTCTGGGTTTAGATCAGCTTTAATGCAGAATGCACCAGCCTCACCCAACCTTGCCGCTTGTCACATGTAAGACTCTTTGCATAGCAGAGACCGTATGGTATTTGCTTATACATGTACGTATTGATTGGTGTGGCTGGGGAACTTGGTATAGGTCTTTGCGTCAGCTTCTGTTCAAACAGCCTTCCCAACCATATGTCCGATTGGCAGCCTTCTTTCTTAGCAAAAACCTAATACAGTAAAGAAATCATACAGGCTTCTATATTGACTTCAGTGCAGAGTACTAGTAGCTTTCCCCTTACCGTACCCTAATTCAGTGTGCTAACAGCCCCCTTACCCCCTTCATCTACCCCAGCTCAGTGTAGAATGCCAACAGCCCCCTCCTTGCTCCCCCCAGCTCAGGGCAGAATGCCAACAGAAGTTTCCCCTTGCCCCCCCCCCCTATTGTATATGGAGTTCCAGCAGCCCCCCCCCCCTTGCCTGCCCTAACTCAGGGTAGAGTGGCAACAACCCCCTCCCCTTTGCTCGCCTTAATTCAAGTGTAGCGTGCCAGCAGCTCCCCCCCCCCCCACCTTGCCTGCCCTAATTCAGCAGTACCAGCAGTTTATCTTGCACTTATTTATTTATTGCCCTTTTATTTAAAGACCACTTCTGGTCCAAAATTTTCCAGTTTGAAATCTGTGAGACAGGATTTTAACCACATTATTAGCCATTCATTCAGCTTTCTTGGCTGCGTATTAATATGCATGGCTAAGAAGGCTGTTTGGAGGAGAGCCCATGCATGCGCTGTTTAATCACCGATAAGTTAAGAATGACACTGGTTGCCAGCTTTACCTTTGATTAAATGCAGAGTGTCACTGCGGCAGGTGATTCCCTTCACTTTGATTCAACGCAGAGTGTAGATGGTTACCTGCTTTCTATTTGAGTCAATGCACTATAAGTGGCTAGCTCCCTTTCCCTGCATTTAATGCAGAGAATCTTTGCTGACCTCTTTTTTCTTTACTTGAACTGACTAAAACCCTGGAAACCCAGAGCTAGAGGACCAGAGACATGTTCTCCAGCGACATGGTCTCTGGTCCTCTAGCACAGTGGTTCTAAAAATTTTAACACCAAGTAACCCCTAGCGACAAGTTCCAACCAAGTACCCCAAGTGTGTAATTATTTAAAAAAGTAAATATCGAAAATAAGTAGACCACAGGCCTCGTAGCAATGTTATAGCAAGAAAGGACAATGTTTTACTTGTAAAATAATATACCAGACCTGTCAGGCACCCTGTACCCCATGAGGTACGGGTATCACAGGTTGAGAAACAGTGCTCTAGCTGATGCCCCCATCTGCCACCAGCATATCTGAATGACTGGCTGCACTTAGCAGAGAGAGGCAGCCAGCAGGAGGTGCCCAGCAATCCGTTCATTCAGAATAGTGTGTCAGCCATTAAAATGGACTGCAAATTATTCTGATTGGACAAGAGCCCATTCACTGAGAGCGTGGATCAAGGTGAGTAAACAAACAATCCCAAGGGTTTTACACACATACAAATCCCATATTGGGATGCCCCTGTAATGCGGACCAAAACCCAGGGAAGTGAAATTCCTGGGTTTTGCTCTGCAGTTTGTCAGCAGTTAACCCCTTAACCTTTGATTCAATGCAGAGTATAAAGGGTGACCTCATTTTCCCTCAATTTAATGCCAATGCTGACCCCCATTCCCCATTTGATTCAATGCAGAATATACTGTAAGTCATTACCTTATTTCCCTTTGATTAAATGTAGAGAACCACTGCTGACCTTCTTTCCTCTTTTCTTCCTCATTTCTAATGCAGAATTTAATCAGTTACTTCAGTTCCCTTTGATTCAGTTCAGAGTGTAACTGTTTAGCTTCTTTCTCTTCGATTCAATTTAGAGTGCCACTGATGATCTTCTTTCTCTTCGATTTACTTTAGAGTGCCACTGATGATCTTCTTTCTTTTTCATTGAGTACAGAGTGCAAGTGGTTACCTTCTTTCTTTTAAATTTAATTCAGGCTGCCATTGTTGACTTTCTTTCTCTTCGATTGAGCACCACAGTGTTAAAGTGGACCAACACGCAGGATTTTGACTATCCTGGGTATTGGTCCACTTCTGCGGGGCACCCCCGATCGTGGGTGCCCTGCTGTGTGAAAGACCCGAAAAACTCACCTGACCCCGCTCCCACGTGACTCGCTCGTCCAATCGCCGCCAACGGACAAGGAGAGGCAGCGCCAGACAAGCTGAGCGCGGGTGCGCGCCCTGCTAGAGGGACCGCGCATGCGCTGCTGGAACGAGGATCAGGTAGGATTTTTGGGGATCTGGGGGGGTTTCATACAGCCGGGCACCCCCGATCGGGGTGCCCCGCAGTCAGGGAGCTGATCGGTCCAGGAATCTTATAGATTCCTGGGCCGATCAGGGGAGGGTGTTGGTCCACTTTAAAGGCCCATACATGAACGGTATTGAGAATAGGGTGTGTAACATGGATGTTGATCCTGCAATGTTCCTGGGAAAACACCTCTCTACGCCTTTTAGATCGACCTGGAGTCAAAATGTATTTATAAAGGTGGCCAGGCATGACTGCAAACAGAGCAGAGTATGCAACATATAGGAACAGGCGTAATGTGGGTGGTGAACACCAGGCTAGAGGACCAGAGTTAGATAAATAAAGCTGTCAGTAAGTTGTTGTACCGTGTTAGCCATCAATGTAAGCAGGAAATCCAAGGTTAAGGTAATACCATTTATTGGCTAACTCAATAAGATTGAAAATGCAAGCTTTCGAAGCTGTTCAAGCTTCTTCTTCAGGCATAATACAGATCTGACACACATTTATACAAAACACTACAAAGGAGTGACAATTGTTTTTACACTGACACACATGAAAAATAGCTAAGTTGTAAAAAAAGTATACTGTGAGATAAGGATCAGGGGGATTATAACAATTAAAGTGGACCAACACCCAGGATTTTGACTATCCTGGGTTTTGGTCCACTTCGGTGGGGCACCCCGATCGGGGGTGCCCCGCTGTGTGAAACCCCCCAGAACGCCCCAAAAACTCACCTCTCCCTGCTCCCACGTGACCGCTCCAGCCAATCACAGCGCGTGTCCAAGGCCGCTTGGACGCGCATAGCAGCTCAGCGGCTCTGAGCGCTGGAGGCCGCGTCTCGCGCTTCCCTCTAACAGGGAGCGCGTCTGCGCCGACGCGGCTCGCCCATGCGCCGATGAAGCGGGGCTGAGGTAAGGTTTGTGGGCCTCCTGGGGGGTTCCTCCCCGCGGGACATCCCGATTTCGGATGCCCCGCGGGGAGGGATCTGATCGGTCCGGGAATCTTATAGATTCCCGGGCCGATCCCCCCTGGGTGTTGGTCCACTTTAATGGTGGGCTGATAAGAATGAGAGGGGGAGAGAAAGTGTGTGGAATTTTGATTGCTCTCACACCAGGCCAGACAGTCTGTTTAATATCAGACCTTGTGATGAGTCTTGTCTATTCAATCCATGTCATAATAACACATAAAATGATTGTCCCTGTTTAGCCCACAGTCCATCGATTTAAAGATTTGGATGCATTTACACTCCCACTCCAATCTCTCCTTTTGTGAGCGGAAACCCCCCTTGAGCACTGTGAGTTTGAGATCACATAGGCCATGGCCTGGTCTGCAGAAATGGGCTTCAACAGGCACATCAATTTTATAATTTTTGATTGTGAACCTGTGCAGATTCAGTCGCTTTCTTAGTGCTTGTCCTGTCTGCCCGATGTAACATGCTGAGGGGCACTGCACACACATGATCAGGTATAGTACATTAGGGGATTTGCATGTGAAATTATCCTGTACTTTGTAATCATGTTGCATACCTGGTGTCTTTATTCTGTCGGTGGTATAGATGTATGTGCAGGTTTCACACCTTTTCTGCAGGCAAGGCCATGTCCCATTTTGTGCTGGGTCACTTAGGGAGCTCCTCACAATGAGTTTTCTGAGGTTGGGAGGTTGTCTGTATGCCAACAGAGGAGGATCTTGGAAAATCTCAGAAAGTCTTTCATTCCTGTCTAAAAGGGGTTGGAGCTCCTTCGCAATTTTCCTTAGAATCTCCAGGCATGGATTGTATGTGACAACTAGAGGAACACGGTTCTTCTTTTGGGATTCTTTGTACTGCAGGAGTCTGTGTCTGGGGATGTGCAGTGCTTTTTGTAACTGGGCCTCTGTTTCTGATGGTTTGTAGCCCTGCCTAATAAAGTCCCTTTTTAGATTGTCCATATGTGCGTTTCTGTCCATGGTATCAGAACAGATTCTGTTCTATCTGATTCCCTGGCTGAATGCGATGGACCTCTTGGTGTGGTTTGGGTGGAAGCTGTTATGGTTAAGGTATGCAGGTCGGTCTGTGGGTTTCCGGTAGATGGATGTTTGTAGGGCCTTTCCCTTAACACGTATGGTGGTGTCAAGGAAATTGATTTCTGTTGGTGAATGGGTGAGTTTCAAACGTATTGTGGGATGGAAGTCGTTAAAATTCATGTGGAAGTCAATGAGGTCTTCCTGGCTTGCAGACCAGATGATTAGGATGTCATCAATGTAGCGAAAATAGGCTATTGGTCTAGTGGCGCATTGTGATAGGAACTCCTCTTCCAGTTTTGCCATGAATAAATTTGCATATTGAGCCCATTGCCACACCCATCTGCTGCAGGTATAGATCTTGGCCGAAACAGAAGTAATTGTGGGTCAGGATGAAATGTATTATTTCGGTAATCTCATCTGCAGGTAGGTTGTGTTCCTGCAGGTACCTTGCACAAGCAGCTATAGCGCCATCATGTGGGATGTTGGTATAAAGTGACTCTACATCCATAGTGGCCAAGATGGTTCCCTCTGGTAAGGGTCCAATTGCAGATAGTCTATTAAGAAGATGTGTTGTGTCCTGAATAAAACTTGGTGTCTCTCGGACCAGAGGTTATAGGATATGTTCCACCCAGCCTGACAGGTTTTCAGTCAAAGTCCCAATACCAGAGATTATAGGTCTTCCCGGATTTCCTGGTTTATGAACCTGGGGAGCATATAAAAGCAGGCCACCTTTGGGTCTTCTGGTATCAGTTGCATTACAGAATCCCTGATTCTAGAGGGAAGGCCTTTAAGTAGTTTTAGGAGCTCCTTTGTGTAGATGTCTGTGGGATCCTCCTGTAGTTTGGCATAGTGTAAGGTGTTAGACAGCTGTCTGTATGCCTCCTGGTTGTAGTCACTGGTATTCATGATGACTATAGCACCACCTTTGTCAGCTGGTTTTATTATAATGTCCTTATTCTCTTTTAAGGTGCTGATGGCCATTTGTTCCTCCTTTGTAATATTTTGCACCAGTCTTGCACCCCGCTGCAGGACTGCGGTTGTGACCCTTTGCCTAAAGGTGTTTATATACTTGTCCAGGGTAGAGTTTTTTCCGGGTCTGGGGGTCCAGGTAGATCTTTTGATGTTGTTGCACATTGACCAAGAGTTGTTTGTAAATAGAACACTGGGATCCAGGCACAGCTACTATATAAAAGGACAATGGATAGTGGAGATGGATGGAGTAGTAGCATCTTATTTATCCATTGTTATGGCACACCACTACTTTATTTGTTCTGGAATCAGGGCGGGATTATGAGAGGGGCGCAAGGGGCTCTAGCCCCGGGGCCTCCACCACTTGCCCTGCAAAGGGGGCCTCCACTAACCTTTGGTTATGGTTTGGTCCAGAAGGCTTTTCAGTCTTTGGTCTGATGGGTCGTGGGGCCAGCAACAAAGCTATGGGCAGTAGTGAGCAAGCTTTTGCAAGCCTTTGTTTTTGCAAACCTGCAGCTTAAGCCACCACAGGGCAGGACGGAGAGTCTAGAGCAGCAAAGCTGCCGCCAGCAACGCTGCAGTGATGGGTGCGTGCAGAGCTGTCACTGCACATAAGCCACCAAGCCCAGCTGCTGGCAGCTCAATGCAGGAAACTGTTTTCTGCTGGACCATCTGGACTACTACACTACCTCCCGCCCAGAATGGCAAAGCAGGAGATCCTGAGCAGCACGCACCTGCACTAGGGTGGCACAAGGGACTCGATCTGATGTTCCAGTAAGTGGGCGGTTACCAGACAACCACCAATCAGTTACTTGGCTGGAATAATATTTTAAAGAAAAGAAAATGCTGTATCTGGGGCCTCCACTGCACTTAATCCGGCCCTGGAACATCTGACTGGTGAATACTATCATTTATTGGCCTACACAAGCTGATCACCAAACTGCTAAGAGGTCAAAAGGAATAATCATACAGATGGGGAAGCATGTCTCACTTGTCTCTGTAGCTTACAGCTTTGGCCCAGAAGCATAATGTCACACTGCACAGGGTTCTCTGCCTGCATACCTGCATTAAAGAGACAATCTGTCAGAAACCGCTTACCTGGTCCCCGTTCCAGCGTCGTCTCCGGGCGGCCAGTCGCCACAGCTGTCTCTGTGCAGCGGCCGCGCTGGGCGGCGGCGGCGGCTTGGGCAGCGTCAGCTCGAGCGGCGCCCGGCTCAGCCACGCCCCCCGCTCTCTCCTCCAGTAGACGTGCTCGCGCGTGGACGTGCCTGTTATGCTCTCCGGCGGCGCTGTTCTGTGCGCGCCCGCTGGAGGATCAATTAAAGGGCCAATGAGCCCTAGGGGATATGAGGACATCGCCCTCCTCAGTTGTCCAGCCAATCAGCCATTGTATCCTACGTGCACCAATCAGTACACTGTTTCCCTCAGTCCTGTTCCTATAAAGGCAATTCCTCCTCAGTGGTGAATTGCCTGTGATAGCGCTCAGAACCCTGTGTTACCTATTCCTGTCAAGTTAACCTGTTGCCGATTTGTACTGACGCCTCTCGATCCTGAATCCTTGTTGCCGACCTCTGCCTGTACTGACGCCTCTCGATCCTGAATCCTTGTTGCCGACCTCTGCCTGTACTGATGCCTCACGATCCAGAACCTCAGCTGCCGACCTTGCCTGTACCCCGACTACGTCTTGCCTGACCCTTGGTGCCGCTATTATCTCTGCCTTCCCGTTAACTGTATTTCAAGCTGAGACCTATCTCCTCTGGCACCGAGACCCAACGAGTAGGCCTAGTCATTTCTCTGCTTCAAGGAGACCCGCAGTCCTGGGCCTTTAGTTTACCATCTCATGATATTGCCCTACTATCAGTAACTGCCTTCTTCAGTGCTATGGGCGTTCTATACGCAGACCCTGATCTATAGTCAACCGCAGAGAATAGGCTTCGGGCCTTAAAACAAGGGCGGAAATCAGCTGAAGATTATAGTGCTGAATTCCGCCGCTGGGCTATTGAAGCTAGGTGGAACGATCCCGCTCTGTGTAGTCAGTTCAGGGTGCGGTTGTCGGAGAGCATCAAGGATGCTTTAGTCAATTTTCCTCCGCCAGCGGACCTGGATCAATTAATGCAGGTCTCCATTAAAATAGGCCGACGGCTTAGAGAGAGGGCTAGAGAGAGAGCCAGCGCTCCCACGTCCTTCAGGCCATTCCAGAGTCCTAGTTCCCCGGTTCCCCATGGGGAAAGTACCTAATCTTCCCAGGAAGAACCCATGCAATTAGGGAGAACCCGCTTATCCCAAGAGGAGAAACAACGTAGGCGATCCAAGGGGTTATGCCTATACTGCGGGAATTCTGGTCATTTCGCTGGGTCCTGCCCAAACAAGGGGAAACCATCGGAAAACTTCCGCACCCAGATCAGGTAGAGAGTACTGATCTGGGTGAGACAGTTTGTAACTCTCGCCAGAATAAGATGCTTGTGCCTATTGATTTGTTTTGGGGGTCCTCTAAGCAGACAGTTTCCAGCTTTATCGACAGTGGTGCAGCTGGAAACTTTTTGGACAGGAGCATGATCTCCACCTTAGGGATCCCTTTAGTTCCTCTTGAAAGATCCCTGCAAGTTTTAGCTATCAATGGGAAGGCAATCCAGGGGGGCCCTATAAATACCAAGACCCCACCTCTCAGACTTATTGTCGGCTCTTCCCACTCTGAATTCTTAGAATTCTTTATCTTTGATTGTCCGGAAACTCCGGTGGTTTTGGGATACCCCTGGTTGCAACTCCATAACCCGGTGTTAGATTGGCGGGTTGGGGAATTGATCAAGTGGAGTGATCATTGTAAAGACCACTGTTTTACTACTGGCCTCAAAAGCGTTCAAGTCTTACCACAGGAATTACCTCAGCCATATGCTGATTGGATCGATGTATTCTCCGAACGCTCTGCTGACACTCTTCCTCCACATCGGTCCTATGACTGCCCTATTGACTTTATCCGTCCTTCTACCTCGCCTGCTGGGGCCGGCTTCTTTTTTGTAGAGAAAAAAGATGGTGGCCTGAGACCGTGCATAGATTATCGAGCTTTAAATAAAATCACTGTAAAGAACCAATACCCTTTACCTTTGATCGGGGATCTGTTCAATCAAGTCATGGGAGCCCGAATTTTTTCCAAATTGGATTTAAGAGGGGCATACAATTTGATTCGCATCCGGCAGGGGGATGAGTGGAAAACTGCATTTAATGTGAAAGATGGGCATTACGAGTACCTGGTCATGCCCTTCGGTCTTTGTAACGCGCCAGCTGTTTTCCAAGACTTTGTCAATGATGTATTTAGGGAATATCTCGGTAGATTTGTAGTCATCTACTTGGATGATATTCTCATTTTTTCTGATTCTTTGTCGGAGCACAGACGCCATGTTAAGTTGGTACTACAAAAATTAAGAGAGAACAACTTATTTGCTAAACTTTCTAAGTGTATGTTTGAAGTCACCACAGTTCCCTTCCTAGGGTATGTTATTACTAACCAGGGGTTGGAGATGGACGAGGGGAAGGTTTCAGCGGTTCAGGATTGGGTTCAACCCAAGGCTCTCAAGGAATTGCAACGTTTTCTGGGTTTTGCAAATTTTTATCGGCGTTTCATCAAGGGCTTTTCCCATGTTGTAGCACCTCTTACCAACCTTACCCGCAAGGGGGCTTTTACTGCTAACTGGTCTCCCTCTGTCTGTGAGGCCTTCCTGACCTTGAAACGGGCCTTTACTTCGGCACCTGTGTTAGTTCATCCAGATATTCATAAAGCCTTCATTATTGAAGTGGATGCTTCGGAGTTGGGGGTAGGTGCAGTTTTGTCACAATATTCTGGTAACCCTGAGCGTCTCCATCCATGTGCTTATTTTTCATGAAAATTCAGTACCGCAGAACAAAATTATGATGTTGGCAATAGGGAACTATTAGCTATTAAACTGGCATTTGATGAATGTCGACATTGGTTGGAGGGTTCTTTACATCCTATAACTGTGTATACCGATCACAAAAATCTTGAATATATAGGTTCTGCCAAGAGGCTGAACTCTCGTCAGGCACGTTGGGCATTGTTTTTCTCACGCTTTAATTTTATTATCACTTTCAAGCCGGGTGTAAAAAATACTAAAGCTGATGCTCTATCTCGCATGTTTGGTGAATGTAAGGATCGAGGTGATCTGGGGAACCAATTTTACCCACGGGTTGTGTGGTCGGGGCGTTACTTCCTGATCTCTCTAATACCTTGGCGCCGTTTCAAGATGAATCTCCTAGTGATGTACCCTTGGGGTGCCAGTTTGTGCCGCCACACTTGCGTTCGGATGTAATTCGTGAATTTCACAATGCTTAAACTGCTGGTCATGTGGGTTGCCGTAAGACGTTTTTGCTTGCCCGTCGGCATGTATGGTGGCCTACCATGAGACGCGATATTACCGCTTGTTCTATTTGTGCTCGAAGTAAAGGGGTTCATAAGGCTCCTAGTGGCGGTTTGGTTCCTCTTGAAATTCCTGCTGAACCATGGACTCATATTTCTATGGATTTTATTGTAGATTTGCCTTTATCACATGGGAATACCGTAATTTGGGTGGTCGTAGATCGTTTCAGTAAGATGGCACACTTCGTTCCTTTGGCCAAACTTCCTTCAGCGCCTGAGCTTTCGCGGCTGTTTACTTCGCATATTTTTCGTATTCATGGTATTCCGTCCAATATAGTCTCTGATCGGGGTGTCCAGTTTACTTCCCGTTTTTGGAAACACTTCTGTTCGCGGTTGGGAATACAAATCTCTCTTTCTTCTGCCTACCATCCCCAGTCTAATGGGCAGACGGAAAGAACTAATCAAATTTTGGAACAATACTTAAGATGTTATGTCTCAGATGCCCAAGAACAATGGGCGGAATTTTTTGATTTCGCCGAGTTTGCTTACAATAACGCGCCTAGCGAGAGTACCAAGGTATCTCCTTTTTATTGTAACTTAGGGAAAAATCCTAGAGCTTCTTCCCTTTCGGGGTCACCTTCCAATTTGCCGGCGTTGGAGGAGTGGCTTCAAGAACGGAGGAATATCTGGACACGCGTTCAGGAGATTCTTAAGACCACGGGTTTGAGGTATAAGAAATTTGCCGCCCGCCGCAGATCACAGGAACCTATTCTTCGAGTAGGCAATCTAGTTTGGGTCTCCACTAAAAATATCGCGCTCCGTCAACCCTCTAGTAAATTAGGTCCAAAATGTATTGGTCCTTTTCCGATTATCAAGAAGCTGAATAATGTGTCTTTTAAACTTCA
Organism: Gastrophryne carolinensis; assembly: GCA_027917425.1. Lineage (NCBI taxonomy): Eukaryota > Metazoa > Chordata > Amphibia > Anura > Microhylidae > Gastrophryne > Gastrophryne carolinensis. The sequence continues at coordinate 196,134,439 of CM051235.1, read as the reverse complement.
ACTCCCGCCGACTATGAAAATACCTAATTCTTTTCACGTTTCACTGTTAAAACCGGCGAAAAATGCTCCTCTTGCTGGTCCTTCACCTATTCTTGTTGATAATGAGCCCGAGTACGAAGTGAATAAGATCTTGGATTCACGTAAAGTGCGTAATTCTTTGCAGTATTTGGTGGACTGGGTTGGCTATGGTCCGGAGGAAAGATGCTGGGTGGCAGCGAGGGATGTTCATGCCAAGGCTCTTGTAAAGAAGTTCCGTCGTGACAATCCGGGGAACCGGGTGAGGGTCCGGAGGCCCCTCGTGAAGGGGGGGGGGGGTAGTGTCAGAAACCGCTTACCTGGTCCCCGTTCCAGCGTCGTCTCCGGGCGGCCAGCCGCCACAGCTGTCTCTGTGTGGCAACCGCGGCTCGGGCAGCGTCGGCTCGAGCGGCGCCCAGCTCAGCCACGCCCCCTGCTCGCTCCTCCAGTAGACGTGCTCGCGCGTGGGCGCGAGTACGTGCCTGTTATGCTCTCCGGCGGCGCTGTTCTGTGCGCGCCCGCCGGAGGATCAATTAAAGGGCCAATGAGCCCTAGGGGATATAAGGACATCGCCTTCCTCAGTTGTCCAGCCAATCAGCCATTGTATCCTACGTGCACCAATCAGTACACTGTTTCCCTCAGTCCTGTTCCTATAAAGGCAATTCCTCCTCAGTGGTGAATTGCCTGTGATAGCGCTCAGAACCCTGTGTTACCTATTCCTGTCAAGTTAACCTGTTGCCGATTTGATTGTACTGACGCCTCTCGATCCTGAATCCTTGTTGCCGACCTCTGCCTGTACTGACGCCTCTCGATCCTGAATCCTTGTTGCCGACCTCTGCCTGTACTGACGCCTCTCGATCCAGAACGCTCTAGCTATTGGTTCTCCAGACCTCTCACACATAAGCTTGCATCCTTTGAGCCATTAAGTCCTGGGGGCAACCGATCCCGGGTAGGCGTATCTTGCGTCCCGGCAAGCGGGGGCTCCTACAGGTGAAGCTGGCGGTGGAGATTAGGGGTTGTAAGCTCATCAAGAGGTCTGGAGTTACCCCCAAGCGTGACACAATCCAGGCAATAGCAATAAAAAGGCAACCAGGAGCTCACCTTAAACCGGACCTTCAGCGTGATTTAATGAAAAGCCCAAACTCTTAAAAAACGGTTCCCCAGCATCTAAAATTAATATATTTTAAGTTTTTAGTCACTAACTTATTATTCTTTTCCCCACTGGGCTGCAACTCTGTTCAGGAATTTAGGATACGGGCCCCGCCATCTTGACTCAGAAGCATCACACTTACTGAGGAGAGGAGAGTGGGATAAGGTACAGGGGGGCGGGTTATAGCTGTTCTTTGCTCAGACAGAGCAGAGCTGGGGTCAGGAAAAGGTCAGCAGTCCCAGAATGCAGAGCAGCACAGTCAGGAGGCACTTCCTGTTTGCAGGCTGCCTGATAAGATGGCGGCTTCCATAAGCCGCCATCTTGGATGTTTAAAAGCTCATAACATGCAGTAGGTGCAGGTAGGATGATTTTTAATGTGGACAATCTGTATGTACAGGGTGTGGGAAACATATAAGATAGACTCTTATTCAGAGTGAAGGTCCGCTTTAAAGCCTGTTCATTTGCCTTTCCTCTGTTTTCTGCAATGTGTTGTAGATGTTGTAGCAGGTCTTCAAAGTTTGCCACTCCTTTACTTTACCAGCATGAGCGGACCCAGCAAGCAACAGTAATCGCACTTGCCAGGATTGATCGCACTGGAAGGGCTGAGGAACAGTGGTGGCCATGCAACCACATTTGAGGGTACAGGTAAAGAGGGTCGAACTGCTACAGCATCTAAAGAACACTGCTGGAAAGAGAGGACATCCCCTGAAAAATGGAAAGGAAAGGTAAGGAGGGTCGAACTGCTACAGCATCTAAAGAACACTGCTGGAAAGGGAGGACAACCATTGAAAAATGAAAAGGAAAGGTAAGGAGGGTCGAACTGCTACAGCATCTACTGAACACTGCTGGAAAGGGAGGACAACCATTGAAAAATGGAAAGGAAAGGTAAGGAGGGTCGAACTGCTACAGCATCTAGTGAACACTGCTGGAAAGGGAGGACAACCATTGAAAAATGGAAAGGTAAGGAGGGTCGAACTGCTACAGCATCTAGTGAACACTGCTGGAAAGGGAGGACAACCATTGAAAAATGAAAAGGAAAGGTAAGGAGGGTCGAACTGCTACAGCATCTACTGAACACTGCTGGAAAGGGAGGACAACCATTGAAAAATGGAAAGGAAAGGTAAGGAGGGTCGAACTGCTACAGCATCTAGTGAACACTGCTGGAAAGGGAGGACAACCATTGAAAAATGGAAAGGAAAGGTAAAGAGGGTCGAACTGCTACAGCATCTACTGAACACTGCTGGAAAGGGAGGACAACCATTGAAAAATGAAAAGCAAAGGTAAGGAGTAGGGATGAGCGAATCGATCCGGACGAACCCGGATTCGATCCGAATTTCAGGAAAAATTCGATTCGGATCGAATCCGAATTTCCCCGCGATTCGATCGCTCGAAGTTTTCCTTTAACATCCATTCATTTACATTACAGGCATTCTAAGATGGCGGACGGGACATGTCCAGACATCAACCCCGCGCCAGTGCAAGCTGGGACAGTCACATGCAGCCTATCAGCAGCCAGCAAGCCCGGTGACGTCACAGCGGTATTTAAAGTGGACCAACACCCAGGATTTTGACTATCCTGGGTCTTGGTCCACTTCGGTGGGGCACCCCCGATCGGGGTGCCCCGCTGTGTGAAACCCCCCCGAACCCCCCGAAAAACTCACCTCTCCCCGCTCCCAGCGCCGACGTACAAGGGGAGAACTGGAACGTCTAAGCGGCGGCGGCCGCCGCCGCCTCCCTCGGGTCACTTTTGACGCGCGCGCCCCCGCGCCGGCCATTCGCAGACGGCCGGCGCGGAGGCGCGCACGCCTACAGGGGCGCGAGGGAGGCGGCGGCGGCCGGCCGCCGCCGAAGATAAGGTAGGTGAGTCGGGGTGTTTGGGGGGGGTTTCACCCCGCGGGACATCCCGATCTCGGATGTCCCGCGGGGTGGGGGGTGATCGGCCCGGGAATCTTATAGATTCCCGGGCCGATCACCCGTGGGTGTTGGTCCACTTTAAGGCCGGCCATCTTGCTTTCCTGCCTCATTTCTCTATTGCATTCGTGAGAGACAGAACGTTGTGTAGCTGAGGGAGAGAGGCAGTTAGACAGGCAGGGACAGACAGGGACAGGCTGGAGACAGGCAGGAGACAGACAGGAGACAGACAGAAAGTCAGCGAAAAAACAGGGAAAGGTAGAAAAATCGGAGGCTGTCACAGGGAGTTTTTTTTTTTTTTTCATCCAGCCTGACAGGCTTTGTTAGCATTTTCAGGCTGCTTATACTAACTAACTGTGCATATATACTGAACTGATCTTAAGTCTGCTGTGAGGCATCCCATTCTGTGACTACAGCAGCCTCTGTTTAAGACCATATAACCATTTGCTCTTATTATAATTGAAATTAGCCTGATAAAGACATTTTTGCTGGGCATAGTACTTCTGGACCCTGCCAGGTGCACTTCTGTTGTGGCATCCCATTCTGTGACTACAGCAGCCTCTGTTTAAGACCATATAACCATTTGCTCTTATTATAATTGAAATTAGCCTGATAAAGACACTTTTGCTGGGCATAGTACTTCTGGACCCTGCCAGGTGCACTTCTGTTGTGGCATCCCATTCTGTGACTACAGCAGCCTCTGTTTAAGACCATATAACCATTTGCTCTTATTATAATTGAAATTAGCCTGATAAAGACACTTTTGCTGGGCATAGTACTTCTGGACCCTGCCAGGTGCACTTCTGTTGTGGCATCCCATTCTGTGACTACAGCAGCCTCTGTTTAAGACCATATAACCATTTGCTCTTATTATAATTGAAATTAGCCTGATAAAGACACTTTTGCTGGGCATAGTACTTCTGGACCCTGCCAGGTGCACTTCTGTTGTGGCATCCCATTCTGTGACTACAGCAGCCTCTGTTTAAGACCATATAACCATTTGCTCTTATTATAATTGAAATTAGCCTGATAAAGACACTTTTGCTGGGCATAGTACTTCTGGACCCTGCCAGGTGCACTTCTGTTGTGGTATCCCATTCTGTGACTACAGCAGCCTCTGTTTAAGACCATATAACCATTTGCTCTTATTATAATTGAAATTAGCCTGATAAAGACACTTTTGCTGGGCATAGTACTTCTGGACCCTGCCAGGTGCACTTCTGTTGTGGCATCCCATTCTGTGACTACAGCAGCCTCTGTTTAAGACCATATAACCATTTGCTCTTATTATAATTGAAATTAGCCTGATAAAGACACTTTTGCTGGGCATAGTACTTCTGGACCCTGCCAGGTGCACTTCTGTTGTGGCATCCCATTCTGTGACTACAGCAGCCTCTGTTTAAGACCATATAACCATTTGCACTTATTATAATTGAAATTAGCCTGATAAAGACACTTTTGCTGGGCATAGTACTTCTGGACCCTGCCAGGTGCACTTCTGTTGTGGCATCCCATTCTGTGACTACAGCAGCCTCTGTTTAAGACCATATAACCATTTGCACTTATTATAATTGAAATTAGCCTGATAAAGACACTTTTGCTGGGCATAGTACTTCTGGACCCTGCCAGGTGCACTTCTGTTGTGGCATCCCATTCTGTGACTACAGCAGCCTCTGTTTAAGACCATATAACCATTTGCACTTATTATAATTGAAATTAGCCTGATAAAGACACTTTTGCTGGGCATAGTACTTCTGGACCCTGCCAGGTGCACTTCTGTTGTGGCATCCCATTCTGTGACTACAGCAGCCTCTGTTTAAGACCATATAACCATTTGCTCTTATTATAATTGAAATTAGCCTGATAAAGACACTTTTGCTGGGCATAGTACTTCTGGACCCTGCCAGTTCCACTTCTGTTGTGGCATCCCATTCTGTGACTACAACAGCCTCTGTTTAAGACCATATAACCATTTGCTCTTATTATAATTGAAATTAGCCTGATAAAGACACTTTTGCTGGGCATAGTACTTCTGGACCCTGCCAGGTCCACTTCTGTTGTGGCATCCCATTCTGTGACTACAACAGCCTCTGTTTAAGACCATATAACCATTTGCTCTTATTATAATTGAAATTAGCCTGATAAAGACACTTTTGCTGGGCATAGACTTACTGCTGCCTGCCAGGTGCACTTCTGTTGGGGCATCCCATTCTGTAACATAGCATACCCCTCTTTATTTACACTAAGCAGCTCTCTTATTTACACTAAGCAGGCCTGTTGGAGGCTGAGTGTTACTGCTCACTTTTGGTGTGCATTATATTCTGTTTCATATAGACCCACCGCTGCCCGGGGGTTCTTTAAATATCACCTACTAACACGCCAGTTAGACTATGTCGGGCAGACAAGTGCCTGGAAGTGAAAAGAGGAGTGGCAGAGGCCAAGATTCCGCAGGCAGAGCTCGCATCAGACTGGGGGCCAGTAGCAGCAGGAGTCACGCTGAGAGACCTAATCTGCCAGTATCTGCTAGCGGTCGGGTCTCCACCAGTAACGCATCTGCTGTGGTAGATTGGTTGACGCGCTCATCAACAACATCATCACAACTTACGTCTGAGACCCCCAGTCTAGGGTCGGTAGGTTCCTCTGACACAACCCTGAGTTGGCATGCCCCGAGAGCAGTCCCTGCCCTCCCATTGCCTCTGTCCTACGCCGTTCCCTCCCCCAGCGACGTATCCTATGCTTTGGGTTCAGCTCCACTCTTTAGTGAGGAGGACGATCAGATACAGGAGGACAGTCAGCAGCTACTGCCCAGCCAAGAAATGGAGGTGGCTTCTTTAGCTAGGCAGACAAATAGTGATGTGGACAGTGTCGTGGGTGCTGCGAGCGTTCCAGCTCCTGCGCCAGACACTATTGACGAATCCACGAACATCAGTGACGTACAGCCACAACTCGGTGATGATGATGATGACGATGAAGCCGATCGCACTTGGGAGCCGGGTGATGAAGGGGCTTCATCGTCATCATCAGGAGAAGAGGGGCGCAGGTTGCCCCGGAGTCAGCAGCTGAGGCAGCAAGGTGGTAGCGGTCAGCATGGGGGCACAATTCCAAAGGCTGGAGCCGGCCGGGGCCGGAGCCGGGGTAGAGCACCTGCTGTGCGGCAGTCTACCTTATCGGGAGGTAGTGGAGCAGGAGTTCCTGGAGTTGGCAACAGCAGCAGTGAATCAGTGAGGCCAGGGGGTGGGAAAAGTAGCTACTCGGCAGTGTGGCAGTTTTTCCTGAGGCATCCGCAGGAGGGTAACATGGCCACATGCAAGATATGTGATTCATCCAATTTTTGGGCTCCTGAAGCCAACCCCAGGGTCTCTTTGAAGTAATGTTTGGGCTCCTGCTGCTGCTGCTGCCAACTTCTGCCAACTCCAGGGTGTGATTCATCCAATTTTTGGGCTCCTGAAGCCAACCCCAGGGTCTCTTTGAAGTAATGTTTGGGCTCCTGCTGCTGCTGCTGTCAACTCCAGGGTGTGATTCATCCAATTGTTGGGCTCCTGAAGCCAACCCCAGGGTCTCTTTAAAGTAATGTTTGGGCTCCTGCTGCTGCTGCCAACTTCTGCCAACTCCAGGGTGTGATTCATCCAATTTTTGGGCTCCTGAAGCCAACCCCAGGGTCTCTTTGAAGTAATGTTTGGGCTCCTGCTGCTGCTGCTGCCAACTCCTGCCAACTCCAGGGTGTGATTCATCCAATTGTTGTGCTCCTGAAGCCAACCCCAGTGTCTCTTTAAAGTAATATTTGGGCTCCTGCTGCTGCTGCTGCCAACTCCAGGGTGTGATTCATCCAATTTTTGGGCTCCTGAAGCCAACCCCAGGGTCTCTTTAAAGTAGTGTTTGGGCTCCTGCTGCTGCTGCCAACTCCAGGGTGTGAATCATCCAATTGTTGGGCTCCTGCAGCCAACCCCAGGGTCTCTTTAAAGTAATATTTGGGCTCCTGCTGCTGCTGCTGTCAACTCCTGCCAACTCCAGGGTGTGATTCATCCAATTGTTGGGCTCCTGAAGCCAACCCCAGGGTCTCTTTGAAGTAATGTTTGGGCTCCTGCTGCTGCTGCTGCCAACTTCTGCCAACTCCAGGGTGTGATTCATCCAATTTTTGGGCTCCTGAAGCCAACCCCAGGGTCTCTTTGAAGTAATGTTTGGGCTCCTGCTGCTGCTGCTGCCAACCTCTGCCAACTCCAGGGTGTGATTCATCCAATTTTTGGGCTCCTGAAGCCAACCCCAGGGTCTCTTTAAAGTAATGTTTGGGCTCCTGCTGCTGCTGCTGCCAACTTCTGCCAACTCCAGGGTGTGATTCATCCAATTTTTGGGCTCCTGAAGCCAACCCCAGGGTCTCTTTAAAGTAATATTTGGGCTCCTGCTGCTGCTGCTGTCAACTCCTGCCAACTCCAGGGTGTGATTCATCCAATTGTTGGGCTCCTGAAGCCAACCCCAGGGTCTCTTTAAAGTAATGTTTGGGCTCCTGCTGCTGCTGCTGCCAACTTCTGCCAACTCCAGGGTGTGATTCATCCAATTTTTGGGCTCCTGAAGCCAACTCCAGTGTATATTTGGGCTCCTGCTGCTGCTGCTGCCAACTCCAGTGTGTGATTCATCCAATTGTTGGGCTCCTGAAGCCAACCCCAGGGTCTCTTTGAAGTAATGTTTGGGCTCCTGCTGCTGCTGCTGCCAACTTCTGCCAACTCCAGGGTGTGATTCATCCAATTTTTGGGCTCCTGAAGCCAACCCCAGGGTCTCTTTAAAGTAATATTTGGGCTCCTGCTGCTGCTGCTGTCAACTCCTGCCAACTCCAGGGTGTGATTCATCCAATTTTTGGGCTCCTGAAGCCAACCCCAGGGTCTCTTTGAACTAATGTTTGGGCTCCTGCTGCTGCTGCTGCCAACTTCTGCCAACTCCAGGGTGTGATTCATCCAATTTTTGGGCTCCTGAAGCCAACCCCAGGGTCTCTTTGAAGTAATGTTTGGGCTCCTGCTGCTGCTGCTGCCAACTTCTGCCAACTCCAGGGTGTGATTCATCCAATTTTTGGGCTCCTGAAGCCAACCCCAGGGTCTCTTTAAAGTAATGTTTGGGCTTCTGCTGCTGCTGCTGCTGCCAACTTCTGCCAACTCCAGGGTGTGATTCATCCAATTTTTGGGCTCCTGAAGCCAACCCCAGGGTCTCTTTGAAGTAATGTTTGGGCTCCTGCTGCTGCTGCTGCCAACTCCTGCCAACTCCAGGGTGTGATTCATCCAATTGTTGGGCTCCTGAAGCCAACCCCAGTGTCTCTTTAAAGTAATATTTGGGCTCCTGCTGCTGCTGCTGCCAACTCCAGGGTGTGATTCATCCAATTTTTGGGCTCCTGAAGCCAACCCCAGGGTCTCTTTAAAGTAGTGTTTGGGCTCCTGCTGCTGCTGCCAACTCCAGGGTGTGAATCATCCAATTGTTGGGCTCCTGAAGCCAACCCCAGGGTCTCTTTAAAGTAATATTTGGGCTCCTGCTGCTGCTGCTGTCAACTCCTGCCAACTCCAGGGTGTGATTCATCCAATTGTTGGGCTCCTGAAGCCAACCCCAGGGTCTCTTTGAAGTAATGTTTGGGCTCTTGCTGCTGCTGCTGCCAACTTCTGCCAACTCCAGGGTGTGATTCATCCAATTTTTGGGCTCCTGAAGCCAACCCCAGGGTCTCTTTGAAGTAATGTTTGGGCTCCTGCTGCTGCCAACTTCTGCCAACTCCAGGGTGTGATTCATCCAATTTTTGGGCTCCTGAAGCCAACCCCAGGGTCTCTTTAAAGTAATGTTTGGGCTCCTGCTGTTGCTGCTGCCAACTTCTGCCAACTCCAGGGTGTGATTCATCCAATTTTTGGGCTCCTGAAGCCAACCCCAGGGTCTCTTTGAAGTAATGTTTGGGCTCCTGCTGCTGCTGCTGCCAACTCCTGCCAACTCCAGGGTGTGATTCGTCCAATTGTTGGGCTCCTGAAGCCAACCCCAGTGTCTCTTTCAAGTAATATTTGGGCTCCTGCTGCTGCTGCTGCCAACTCCAGGGTGTGATTCATCCAATTTTTGGGCTCCTGAAGCCAACCCCAGGGTCTCTTTAAAGTAGTGTTTGGGCTCCTGCTGCTGCTGCCAACTCCAGGGTGTGAATCATCCAATTGTTGGGCTCCTGAAGCCAACCCCAGGGTCTCTTTAAAGTAATATTTGGGATCCTGCTGCTGCTGCTGCCAACTTCTGCCAACTCCAGGGTGTGATTCATCCAATTTTTGGGCTCCTGAAGCCAACCCCAGGGTCTCTTTGAAGTAATGTTTGGGCTCCTGCTGCTGCTGCTGCCAACTTCTGCCAACTCCAGGGTGTGATTCATCCAATTTTTGGGCTCCTGAAGCCAACCCAAGGGTCTCTTTAAAGTAATATTTGGGCTCCTGCTGCTGCTGCTGTCAACTCCTGCCAACTCCAGGGTGTGATTCATCCAATTGTTGGGCTCCTGAAGCCAACCCCAGGGTCTCTTTAAAGTAATGTTTGGGCTCCTGCTGCTGCTGCTGCTGCTGCCAACTTCTGCCAACTCCAGGGGGTGATTCATCCAATTTTTGGGCTCCTGAAGCCAACTCCAGTGTATATTTGGGCTCCTGCTGCTGCTGCTGCCAACTCCAGTGTGTGATTCATCCAATTTTTGGGCTCCTGAAGCCAACCCCAGGGTCTCTTTGAAGTAATATTTGGGCTCCTGCTGCTGCTGCTGCCAACTTCTGCCAACTCCAGGGTGTGAATCATCCAATTTTTGGGCTCCTGAAGCCAACCCCAGGGTCTCTTTAAAGTAATATTTGGGCTCCTGCTGCTGCCAACTCCAGGGTGTGATTCATCCAATTTTTGGGCTCCTGAAGCCAACCCCAGTGTCTCTTTAAAGTAATGTTTGGGCTCCTGCTGCTGCTGCCAACTCCAGGGTGTGATTCATCCAATTTTTGGGCTCCTGCTGCTGCCAACTCCAGTGTCTCTTTAAAGCAATGTTTGGGCTCCTGCCCCTCATAGTGATGCCACTTCAACTCTCTTGAATTCAATTGTGCCGCTCTGCGATTCTATTAGCGATGCCTCTGATCTGCATGTGATATTTATTCAAAGTATTATTTAACTTACCCAGCACGCATCCTGTGCGTGTTACAGCAAGGCAGAATGGTTTACAACCCTATTGAGGCTCTAGGAGGCTCAGAAATAGCCGTTTTTAATAGCGATTCGTCGCGAATTTATTCGGGTCGAAACGATTTTTGTCGGAAAATTCGGCGAATCAGTCGAATCAAATTTTTCAAAAGTTCGCTCATCTCTAGTAAGGAGGGTCGAACTGCTACAGCATCTAAAGAACACTGCTGGAAAGAGAGGACAACCATTGAAAAATGAAAAGGAAAGGTAAGGAGGGTCGAACTGCTACAGCATCTAGTGAACACTGCTGGAAAGGGAGGACAACCATTGAAAAATGGAAAGGAAAGGTAAGGAGGGTCGAACTGCTACAGCATCTAAAGAACACTGCTGGAAAGGGAGGACAACCATTGAAAAATGGAAAGGAAAGGTAAGGAGGGTCGAACTGCTACAGCATCTAAAGAACACTGCTGGAAAGGGAGGACAACCATTGAAAAATGAAAAGGAAAGGTAAGGAGGGTCGAACTGCTACAGCATCTAAAGAACACTGCTGGAAAGAGAGGACAACCATTGAAAAATGAAAAGGAAAGGTAAGGAGGGTCGAACTGCTACAGCATCTAGTGAACACTGCTGGAAAGGGAGGACAACCATTGAAAAATGGAAAGGAAAGGTAAGGAGGGTCGAACTGCTACAGCATCTAAAGAACACTGCTGGAAAGGGAGGACATCCATTGAAAAATGAAAAGGAAAGGTAAGGAGGGTCGAACTGCTACAGCATCTAGTGAACACTGCTGGAAAGGGAGGACAACCATTGAAAAATGGAAAGGAAAGGTAAGGAGGGTCGAACTGCTACAGCATCTAGTGAACACTGCTGGAAACGGAGGACAGGCACATGAGACAGGCTTCAGGTGAGCTTCTTATTGTCTTTTTATTGCCACTGATCGCTGCATTTGAGTGCAGCACTTGAGGGCAGCAGCGAGGGCTTGGATCCAGCGATCAGGTTAGTTGCTAAATGACGGACTAGCACTGATCAGCGGCAGGGGACAAGAGGTAAGTACTGTTTTGAGGGTTTTGTTGTCTGCTGAATGACTTTAAACCGGACCAACAGCCTGGCACATTTGGAAAAGAAAGGTAGCGGCCATTTTGGAGCTTCCTCTTCCAACTGACATAACTGAAATGCACAGTAACAGGAAGCCCAGCACCACTTCCTGTTTGCATGTGGCCTGCAAGCCCATCAGCGTCCATCTTTTTTTTTAAATTTAACCCTGTAGGAGTTAGAAAAAGATAAATTAATTTTTATGTGCAGCACTCTAATTTGCCCTGGTAGGGGCATATGAACAGTGTTTGTTGTGTTGGTATGATTAAATTCATTTTTTACTGTTGGTCCGCTTTAAGCAAGACCGATAACTAGCGTGAGCAAAAAGAACTCAATTTGTGAGATCACTGAATCTTTATAAAAATTCATAGGTTTCACAGGGCCCCATAGCAAAAGTCATAGTGCCCCCCCCCCCACAAACAGCAGATACCTTTGGTTAAAATATATAATAAAATGAATTAGTATTCAAATATACAATATGACCTTGTATGTCTGTTTGACAGGTACCTCAATAAAGGTGACTGACTAAGGCATCACCATCGAGAGGAAAGTGGGGGGCAGCCATAATTGGACTCCATTTTAAACTATATAGTTCGCTCTTTGCAGCAGAGAGGCTAGCTTCACACTTGTGCACAGGATACTAATCCCTCCTCCTGCCATCCTGGGCCCACTATTAAAGACTAGGTCTGCCATAATCGTTCAAGCTGCTGTTCTGGGCAGCACCAGTTTGCCACTGCCAGGGGCCCACCAGAGGATTAGATGCTGCAAGACGGGAATCTGCTTGCACAGGCCCCCCTCCTGCAATGGGCCCAGTAGCAGAGCATGGAGGAATCTATCCACTATTCAGCATTGGAGAAGGACCTAATGAAGAGTGGACAGCAAAGATACCAGGTATCTAAGCAAATTCATCTGTGTGAATGAGAAATTGTATGAAGGGCTTCAGTGTCTGGCTCGCGTCCCCCCCCCCCCCCCGAGCTTTCACAGACGTATTATTTCACTGAGCTTCAATGCCACTTGACTACAGACACATTGTAGGGTATGCACTCTCATTTTGCAGGCAAAAAGTAAAAAAAATGCTATACAGTACTTACCTTGTGTCCCAAGCAGACCATTGCTCTTTGTCCGATGGTCCAACTCCTACGTGACCACTGGATCCATGTCCTGTGCCACCCAGCGCAATCGCTTGTCTCTTACGTGTTCTCTGACATGCCCCCCCTACATTCACTGCAAGGGAAAGGGACGCGTTAGGTCTTCACACACCCCTTTCCATTGCAGTGAATGTAGGGGGGCGTGCCAGCTCACAGTGACTGATTATGGGGTGCATCTCCCAGTCAGAGAATATGGAAGAGACAGACGACTGGGCTGGCCAGTGCGGGACATGGATCCAGCGATCAGTTAAGAGCTGCAGCCTCAGGCTAGGAGCTATGGTCTGCTTGGGACACAAGGTGAGCAGGGCCAGCTCCAGGTTTATGTGGGCCCTTGGGCGGCATGGTCTCAGTGGCCCCTTTGTGGTGAAGAGTCACATCACATCACTGAGGGGCATCCCAAATCTGGATGCTCCCTAAGGATGAAAAGAAAAAGAAACCTTTAAAAAAAACCTCTTACCTCTACAGTGCTTTTCCTCCCGGCACGCACTCCCGGTCTCCATGTTGCCGTCTGCTGTCTGTTGCTTGATCACCTGCAGCCCGTGGGCGCGCCTGTCACGTGGTGTGGAGGCCCCTTCCTCTATCTCCAGTGGGGACAGCACAGACAGCAGTGATTGCTGCATACTGTTGTCCCCACCCGGCCGAGAAAAGAAGCTGCACTGCCACCTCAGTCATCGCTGGCACGCCGCAAGGAGGTGTGGGCACAAGCTGTGACGATGCCCTCCCAGTCTGCCGCCGGTCAAGCACTGTCGTACACCCCAAAGGCTAGCACTGTCAGTGGGCCCCCGGCAGCTGCCCCGCCTTGCCGGGTGCTGACGCCGGCCCTGAAGGTGAGTATAGCTTTTTTATATTTTAGCCTGTAAATTGTCTTTAATTCTGCAAGCGGTCATTGTTAAATCGTGATACTCCTTTACCATAGACCTATATTTAATTGAAACTAAAGTCACAGACTTGAATCCAGGAGATGATGATGATGATGATGTATGTGCGGGTCCCGTGAGACTCTCACAGGCTACAGCAGGCATACTCAACTAGCACAGCTGAGCAGCCTGATGCTCTGTGCAGCCTGGTATTGTAACCACTAGGGGGCGTAATGACGGGGCACGTAAGGGGGGAGCTCCAGGGAGGTGGAGGAGACGCACGCTGCCTGTCTTCTGTCAAGACATCCCCCGAAAATAAGGCCAAGTGCCTTTTTCCGGGGAAAAATTAATATAAGACAGTGTCTTATTTTCGGGGAAACAGGTATATATATATTTATATAAATAAAAAAAAATATATATATATATATATACCATTGCTTGAGGATATGATGACAAGAACGTGGAACAAAATGGGGGGTAATGAGAAAGAAACTAAAAAGAAAATCATCAATAGCGTGTTATCAGTTAAGCAGAAAGGAAAGTCCTACCACTAAGTCTCTTCACATATCATTGTCTTTCCTTACCAAGAGACAATGACCATCAACTCTCTTTTAAAGTGGACCAACACCCATGGGGATCAGCTCGGGAATCTATAAGATTCCCGGGCCGATCAAATACCTTCCCGCGGGGCATCCGAAATCGGGATGTCCCGCGGGGTGAAACCCCCCAGAAAGCCCAGAAACCTACCTTAACCCCGTTCCACCAATGCATGCGCGGGCCGCGTCTCGCGCTTCTCTCTAGCAGGGCGCGCACCCGCACCGGCCGTTTGTGAATGGCCGGCGCGGGCGCGCTCCCTGTTAGAGGGAAGTGCGAGACACGGCCTCCAGCTCTCAGAGCCACTGTGGTTGGACGCCGTTTGTACTTGCATACCACAGCGTCTCTGAGCGCTCTGATTGGACGAGCGCCCGCGTAGGAGCGTGGTGAGGTGAGTGTTTCCGGGCGTTCTGGGAGGTTTCACACAGCGGGGCACCCCGGATAGTTGGCCCATACCTCTGGGGCATCCTGATTTGGGATGCTGCACTGTGTAAAACCCCGCCAGTCACCCATTATACAAGACATACCTGGCTTGTGATTCCACATGCACAGTTTGGGCCTCTACTCCAATCATCTTTTTTGGCAGCACATAAGTGAGCAGCATCACCCCCTGCATCCCTCTATGGCTGTGTGCGGTTGCTTCAGTCATTTAGTTGTGGCAGGTGCAGTGCACACAGATGTAGAGGGATGCCGGCCACACAAGCCCCATGGGATCATCTGCAAGGTATGTATAATGGGTGATCCAGATCTATATTATATTATAAGCTAAGTACTCATTTCCTTTGCTTTGACAGCTCTAAAAGATCCCCAGCTTCAAAGGCTTCAGTCCAGCTCAGGGCAGTATTCAGACCTCTGCTCTTTAATTACACAGATTGTCTGCCTCTATACTAGGTTATAGTCAGCTTTATCTTTTCCTTCAATTCAATCTTTATAAGTTGTCCTTTGCACAGCTGTTTGTCACTTATTTATCTTATATTAGTGATGGTCATTTATATATTATATTTTGGCATCTTGACAGTTAATATACAGGGTTACCTTGTAACACAGCAGTGTGTTTAGCACTTATTGCACTTTACAGGGCATACCGCCCTCTGGTGGACAGTGATGGTTTGTTCACTTTGTTATTATTCAGCTCCCTCTTGTGATTTCTCAGTATTTTGTGAATCCTTAGTGAATTGATTTTTTGGATACATTTTTGGGGTTTGATATACATATATCTTGCTCTGCCCTTCGCGTTATATAACTCTTTATCTGCCCTATATTCATATGCATTGTCTATATATATTGTACCACTGGAATATACTAATTTTCTTATTTTTTTCTTAGGAGGGGGTGCACCTTTGCTCATTCCTCGGTTTCAAAGTGTCTATTTTTTTGCTTTGGAAGTATAATTATTAAAATTATTTGTAGTAGAAAATTGGTTATTATATTTTTTCTTGCTGCCATGGTGCAACATATTTATGTATTCTAGCTCTTGTGATTGGTGTAACACAAATTGTTAATGGTTAGAATATTTATTTGATGGTGCGTTAACTTTTTTTCTAGTTATAACGTATGACTGCGAATTTAACCAGATTGAGTCTTATTGTCTGGTTTTGGGCCACTTTAAGAAGGATCTTACAGGTTGGCAACACAACATTGCAATTTTAAGTGACTGGTTTGGGTGGCCTGGGGGGGAGAGACACAACGGGGCATCCCGATTATGGATGCCACAGAATTGAGTAACAAGTGAAAAGTGAAAATCCGGTGTGTTGTTTCTCTTTAAGAGTTTCTCCATGTCAATGAAAAGTGTCTTCAACCCATTTAGCAGGTGTTTACCAAAATGTGGAGAACTTCTTAAAGGAGCAGTATCACAAATTTTTCTTGGTGACTTATATTTAAATGGTACTTTGCATGTAGGTAAGTGTTGGAGTAAGAATTACAAATGTAGAAAAAAATGATGTGTGTGTTGAGCAGCTGGAGACTAATAGCTCATGTTTATGTCTGCTGAGTGTCGGGGCCCGACACTCTGGCCTGTTCCATGCTGAGGAGAGGGGTGAAACAATGTATCAAAGTCTCAGCTGTTCAGTGCTGGCAGCCGTCCAGCATAAGATAACAACATTGCAACATTGCCTGGCCAGAACTTATATATCTAAAACAGAGAGAAAAGCTCTAGAAGTCATTTAGCTGATTTTGACAGTTTTCCCTTCATGTTGGCTCTGCTGCTGAATCTTTCAGTACCATTTTCTCTCTTTTCTCAACACATTTTTCCATATGATCTTTCTTTCAGCTTTGTGTGTTTTGAGCAAAGCCCAACCCAGGATTTTCACTATCTGGAGTTTTGTTTTGTGCCCCTAGGGGCATCCCGACTTGGTATGCCCTGATATGTGAAATCCCCAAGTTCGCCTGTGAAAACGTACCTTTCCCTCTCCCACAGCGCATGCGCGGGCTCTCATCCAATCAGCTCTGTTTGCATGGGGAGCCTGAGCAGTAACCTTCCCGGCCGCCTGGCCTGTCTAAATGACTATCTGCGTGAGCGCGCCAGAAAAATGGGGGGATCTGTGGTTATCCAGGGGTCGTTTCACACAGTGGGCATCCTGATTTAGAATGCCCAAGGGGCAAGGTCAATGGCCGGGTCTTATAGACTTCAGGGTCGGCCACTCAGGGTTTTGTTCCACTTTAATACCTTTAGATTTTCCTGCACAGTTATTCAAAGAAGAATTTCAGTCGTTTTCAGTCAGTTTAGTTTATTTTGTATAGATTTTACACATTTGAGTCACCTGGTCTCATAACAAAAGCAGCACCTCACACACACACAGCCATTACCACTGATTACAGTGTCAACCTCTGAGGTAAAGGGTTGCTAGGAGACCAGTGGGCTAAATGAAGCAGCTCACTAAATACAACCCAGCAGATCCCCCTATTCAGCAAATGGACTGAGCCATTGTAATTATACAATTTAAAAGAGAGGCATATATTTTTTCCTTTTTCTATCGCCAGGTTATTTATATACATGTTATAAACTATTGTGTGGCTATTTAATTATTTATCTTTTTTAATGCAAATTTCGCGATTCTGCTCCTTTAACTTCATTGGAGAACATCTCCATTTTACTTGGCAGGTGTTTACATAAATCTAGAGCTCCTTTCACCTCGCTGGAGAACCCGGTTACCTTACTTGTCTGGAATTTACCAAACTTTTCTATCCTGCTTGGGGAATACCTACCAAAATTTAGAGCCCTTTCCACTTCACTAGAAAGCCTTGTATCATTAATTCCCTGGTATTTACCAAGATTTGGATTCTGAAGAATGCTGGGTCTTTTTCCACCACGCTCGAAAAGTGTTTCATAATGACCAACATTTGGAGAAAGCAAAACGAATGCCTTTGTCCTCAATCTCTCACAGCGCAAGTTTTGCAGCATCCCAGGTGAAGGCCAGCGTGTGAATCCACACTGGGTTTTGTTAAGCTTTCATTTAGAACATTTTCAGTGGTTTGGACAGTCTGGGTTTGGGAGCCACCTGACTAGTGATATGTTATGCTTAGAATATGGTTGCCTATTAGAGGACAAAGCAGGGGTTCCTGTCTAAAGGGAGGTGGACACTAAACTGGTTGCTCAAAAATATTTATTTAGTACTACATTGTGAAGGCTAATTTATCACTAGCGCCTTGTAGCGCCACTTGAGCATCTGCGGAAAGACGGTATTAGCGCCTCAGCCACAACGCCGGCCACAGGCAGACAGTGCTGTTGGTGTTCGGAGCTGTGGGCTACACGTGGTGCTGTGTCTTGTTGTTTTTTTTCTTATTGAGCTAGTGACAGGTAGTGCTGGTGGGGAGAGCCAGAATCATTTGTATTAAACATGCAAATGAACAGCGCCAGTGCAGGCGCTATGAAGCCACGATATTCAGGCATACAGCACCAGATGCAATGCAAAAAAAGGCTTTAACTGGGGATGGCAGCACAGTGACCAAGCAAAAACACATGGAATGACATTGGGGACATACAAATGACATGATACATTATTGACAGGCATGAAAACGCAAGTAAGCAGCAGGTAACCTAAGTACAATAATGAACAAAAATAAACATTCTGAACAGGCCAGGGATCCCGTGTCACGTGACTGAGCACAGAAAATGAAAATACACTCTGGGGTTATTTAAGAAAGGCTAGCACCAGGTAGTGCTTCGTAGAGGCAGGTAGCGTCTGGTGAACCCCAGGCGCTGTACGGGAAACCACATTTAAGAAATCAAATCTAGTGAGCACCTCTAACAGCACCATGTAGCGTCACATGTATTAATCCAGGTGGCTCAGCGTATAGCACCGCGCTCTAGGTTTAAGCCACGTATTTACCTTTCGCTTAGTGTCGCTCTCCCATACATTTCAATGGGCTTTTATTTGTTTGGCCTTCAAACAAACACTTTTATACATTTGTGGGACTTTTTATATTTTTATGCAGAATTGTAGTTGCAGGTCTGGCACTAAAGTGATAATGTCACAGTGTTAAAACACTTTAATCACACAGCGTCTGGCGCTCTATGCTACAGCGACCAGATCCAGAGTGCTGACGCTGTATGTGTGTAGTTTTTTGTTAAATGGTGTGGAGCGCCGAGTGCCGGACGCACTGAGCTGGCGCTACCTCTCACTCGCTGCATCGCTGTACTGTTGTTAGAGCGCCCAACACCCATCACATTCATTAATGCGGGCCAGGTTACTACAGCGACAGCAACGCTAGGTTACAGCACCCGATACCCGCTTACAGCGTCTACTAGTGGTCGCTCTAAGCGCAATCTGGCAATACCTGGCACTATTAGTGAGTCAGCCTCTAACCAAAAATAACATAACTGGAATGGCTAATTAAAGTAAACTGGAGAGCGAAACTGAGCGTCTGATGTGATGTGGCGCTGTAGGGAACACAGCGCCAGCGTTAATAAAGCACCAGATGCTCTTGATACATAGAACACTACATGGCGCTAGGAGAGGCACTAAACATTTTTTGGCATCACAAATATGAATTGCTGGTGGCACTCACGAAAAGCACATGTCGCCACGTGGCGTTAGCATTTCTTAAAATAAGGCCCTGAATATAAACAAACTGTACAACACTCCCTTTAAAGCTTGGCTGCCTGAGCCAGAGTCTGTTTGTGAATCTGACTTGAGAATACTGCAATTAGTGATAAAATCCAATCACAACGATGGGCCAACAATGCTGTTCCAGCCTGAGAAAGCCTGGCCGCAATATGCCGGAACAATGAAAACACAAAGTAAAGATTTCTGCCATCCCGCGCCAACACAAACATTATCAGGAACCAAAGAAGCCACAAGTGTGTTCACATGACTCCATCGAGAGCGTCGCTGATAAGCTGGATGTATATAGACATGCAAATGATAGGGACACCTGCAGGATATGTTAAAGGAGCCTCTGTCCAGGGGAAATACTAGAGGGTGATTGGAAGGTAACCGCATCACATCCCTGCCAGGACCTGTAGGCTTAGCTGCCTCAACCCTTCTTCAATCGAAATGGCTACTTTATTCATCTCTAAGACTCTATATTACATATTAAATATGGCAGGCCACAATGAATAGGTGCACAATTGTTTCATTTGGAATAGCAGAATAAAGATTTTCCCAAATTGCGATGCCCCGCTATGTGAAACACACCCGAACGCCAGTTCCACTCCCCTTCTCCCGGAGTCATGTCTGGTCTTTCTGAATAGGTGTAGCAGGCACGCCAGCAGGGGATCAATCACTCTCAGCTGGAGCCTATGCCGTGGGAGTGATTGGAAAGTGAGTGGATCGGGTGATCTGGGGGGATACACACAGTGGGGCAGTCGAGGGTGCTCCCATACCAAGAGGTGAACCTAGCCTCTCTTCTGCCTGAGGCCACCTATAGAAAGACCCCCTCACCCAAGACGTGCCGATCCACTCAGTAAAATAGTAGAGTAGTGCGCCGCTTCATCTGGCTCCTTCCTATGATCAGAGCAGTGCCGACCCACTGCAAGGGCGCAATGAGCCATGATTGTAAAAGCAGGTATAGCATATAGTATAAAATAATAAACAAATAATAACCCCTAAGACCGCTGCTTTTCACTCACCTCTTCCTGGTTCTAGCAGCGCATGCGTCCAGTGAGAGCAGTCTGCGTGACTGTGTCATCAAACGCCTCTCATTGACTAGAATGGAGATGCATAGTCCCGCATCCCCCACATCCCTGGCAGCATGCGTGCTCCTGTCTCAGCCTATCTGAATGGCTAGTGGGGGGCGCACGCACACTGCGAGGGGTGCACATTATAGTACTACTTATACAAAATAGCAGGCACCGCTTTTAATATTGATAACTGAGCATGCTGCCCGACCCGTCAAGCTACTAGACCATGGGCCAAACCAAATTGACAAGGGTCATAAGAAAGGGGCACAACTCCACAAATGCCATAAAATAATATTTTATTAAATGTTACACTATAGCAAAATTAGAACACACAAAGAAACTGTTTAAAATCAATTCATCCACTATTCCTGTGATGCTAAAATACTTAGCAATCCATATTATAGAAGACCACAAGGTGTCAAAAAAGTACAAATAGAAGTCAGTATTAAATAGCTCCACAAATAGCCCAAAAAATGAGAAAAGATTTATATATATTTTTTATATATATTTCTAATTACTCAAGTGAGTGTTCAATTACTCCACTTTGTGCATAAAATATGTATAATTATATACGTATATACGTATAAGTATACTTATATAAATAAGTATAAAAAGGTAATTACTACAAATAATTCATCAAGACTATAAACCTGTGCAATCAATCAAATCTAAAGTGCAAATGCTGGATAAGAAGGCTATATTCACAGAGTAAAGCATTGGATGAGACCCCCAATGCAAACCCAATACGCACATTATAGATTTGTAGATTCCAGGGCTTAGTGGGTTTTGTTCTGCTTTAAGGCACAACACTGTACCTGAAAGATTTGTGAGCAGGCACATTCTGCCCCTACTCCTGTCACTTACTCCTGACATCCATTAAAGGAGCACTATCGCGAAAAATGATAAAAGAACATATTAATGTGCTGGGTGGCAGGGGGACGGGTCGCTTATACTGACAACATCAAGAAATATCCAGCCAGGCTTGTTTTTCTTTCTTTTAATAGAAGGAGGAGGACATCCGGGGTGACAGGTCTGTCACCCTTGTATTTTATTCCTATTAGTTGCTATTAGTTCCTATTATTATTTAATGCCTATATACGGAGCATTTATAAATATATATGTAATACATACCTGGTGGAGCATTTATAAATATATATGTAATACATACCTGGGGAGCATTTATATATATATATATGTAATACATACCTGGGGAGCATTTATATATATATATATATATGTAATACATACCTGGGGAGCATTTATAAATATATATGTAATACATACCTGGGGAGCATTTATAAATATATATGTAATACATACCTGGGGAGCATTTATAAATATATATGTAATACATACCTGGGGAGCATTTATAACTATATATGTAATACATACCTGGGGGGCATTTATAAATATATATGTAATACATACCTGGGGAGCATTTATATATATATATATGTAATACATACCTGGGGAGCATTTATAAATATATATGTAATACATACCTGGGGAGCATTTATATATATATATGTAATACATACCTGGGGAGCATTTATAAATATATATGTAATACATACCTGGGGGGCATTTATAAATATATATGTAATACATACCTGGGGAGCATTTATATATATATATATATATATATATATATATATATATATATATATGTAATACATACCTGGGGAGCATTTATAAATATATATGTAATACATACCTGGGGAGCATTTATATATATATATATGTAATACATACCTGGGGAGCATTTATATATATATATATATATATATGTAATATATACCTGGGGAGCATTTATAAATATATATGTAATACATACCTGGGGAGCATTTATAAATATATATGTAATACATACCTGGGGGGCATTTATATATATATATGTAATACATACCTGGGGAGCATTTATATATATATATATATATATATATGTAATACATACCTGGGGAGCATTTATATATATATATGTAATACATACCTGGGGAGCATTTATAAATATATATGTAATACATACCTGGGGAGCATTTATATATATATATATATGTAATATATACCTGGGGAGCATTTATAAATATATATGTAATACATACCTGGGGAGCATTTATAAATATATATGTAATACATACCTGGGGGGCATTTATATATATATATGTAATACATACCTGGGGAGCATTTATATATATATATATATATATATATATATATATGTAATACATACCTGGGGAGCATTTATATATATATATGTAATACATACCTGGGGAGCATTTATAAATATATATGTAATACATACCTGGGGAGCATTTATATATATATATGTAATACATACCCCCCCATCTCACGCTGGTGACAACAGGGCCGTGTGATGGGAGCTGGAAGTTTCATGCTTATGCAAAGTGTCACCGTTGTTTCATGCAAAGCAGCCTTACTGTACACTCCAGCGTGAGATATCCAGGGACGGGGGGGGGGGGGGGGGGGGGCTGTGATCTAGGCTTGTCTTCTTAAAGGAGAACACCCCTGGTTTTAAAATGATTCTCTGGTTTCCTTCAGCAGCTGGAATCCCAGAAGAGAGACTTGGACCACATGACCGTCGGTATCCAATCGCTGGGCTGGATTTCACCAGGGGCAGGGGCCTGGGTGGGCTTCAGCACTGGGCTTCACAGGGCAGGTGTCAGGGCCCCTGCACCTTGGGAGGGCTTACCTCATATGGTGGTCATGTGACACACCTTTTCCCAATGGTGAGCAGGTCCTATATAGGACACAGGGGTGCAGTAACCAGGACTAGGCATCGGCCAGGGGGAGAGTGGCTTTCGGGGGATTGTTTTTTATCTTTTTTTTCGCCATCTGTCATTACTATTTGTTTCTCTTTTTCTGTGCTGTTCCTTCTATTCTTTCTTTTTGTGGCATTCCTTATATTCTTTCTTTATATCATTACTTCTATTATTTCTTTATGTGCTATTCCTTCTACTCTTCCTTTCAGTCATTCCTTCTATTCTTTCTATCTGTGGCATTCCTTCTATTTTTTTCTGTCATTCCATCTATTCTTTCTTTTGGTGTCATTCCTTCTTTCTGTCATTTCTTCTATCCTTTCCGTCATTCCATCTATTCTTTCTTTCTGTGTCATTTCTTCTATTCGTTCTTTCTATGTCATTTCTTCTATCCTTTCCGTCATTCCTTCTATTCTTTCTTTGTGTGTCATTCCTTCTATTCGTTCTTTCTATGTCATTCCTTCTATTCTTTCTTTTTGTGTCATCCCTTCTATTCGTTCTTTATGTGTCATGCCCTCTATTCTTTCTGTTATTCATTTTATTTGTTTTTTTTGTGTCATTCATTATATTCTTTATTTTTGTGTTACTCCTTTTATTCTATTCCTTCTATGATATAATTTCTATTCTTTCTTTTTGTGCCATTCAAGATATTCTGTCTTTCTTTTTGTCATTCCTTCTATTCTTTCTTTCTTTCTGAATTTCTTTTCTTTACTACTTTTCTTTCTTTTGATTTATTACGTTCATTCCTTTCTTTTACAGGCAGGACAGCTATGCCAGGATGGGGGATTAAAACACTGAGCTTCTAAAAAGACAAGTTTTTGCATTTCGATGATACAATTCACCTTAAAGTGATACTGCAGGCAAAGGTAATTGTGACCCTGCTGACCTGGTCCTTCAATCAACCTTCAGTGGACCGAGAATGGAAACACTCCCTTCCCAGACGTCCTGATTTGCTCCTCTCTGGTCACACTATATGCTGACAGGCTGGAGACGCTTTTAGCCTGCAGCATCTCTCGCCCTCTTTTTCTGGTCACACTTTGTGCTGGCAGTAATAACAAGAGAGACAACAATGCGCTTATTTTCTTACTATGATATATATATATATATAAAGCACAGAGTGTGTTTATGTCAGAAATCGCTTACCTGGGCCCCGTTCCAGCACCGTCTCCAGGCAGCCGGCCGCAGCTGTCACTGTGCGGCGGCCACGCCGAGCGGCGGCTCAGGCAGCGCTGAGCACAGCCGCCCTCCTTCCTCGCTCCAGCGTCGGCAACTCTCGTGCTCGTGCGTGTGCGCCAGCACATAAACTGTATGCCCTCCGGCGGCGCTCAACTACAGCCGCCTGCGGGAGACTGTAGTTGGGCTGGGGGGTTGTTGAACCAAGGGGCACAGGCACGCCCCTTGGTTCTGGTTAATGGGCCAATGAGCCCAAGATACTGTTAGGGCTTCACGCCCCTTGTTATGTCTGGGCCAATGAGCCCATGGGAGAGGTTGGGGCTTCACCTGGTCTCCAATTGCTGTTAGGATCATAGTATGCACCAATCACGCACTTACACACACTCACCTCCCTAGATCTGGTTCCTATATAGGTTCGCCTTGTCAGCCACTCAGTGACTGTGATAGCGCTTAGTACCTAGCCTTTCTTGCATGTGTCTCGTGATTGATCTTGTTGCTGACCCTCGCCTGAACTGACTATCCTTGATCTGAATTCCTGTTGCCGACCACCGCCTGTACCGACCATCCTTGATCTGAATTCCCGTTGCCGACCACCGCCTGTACCGACCATCCTTGATCTGAATTCCCGTTGCCGACCACCACCTGTACCGACCATCCTTGATCAGAATTCCCGTTGCCGACTTCTGCTCTGAACCTTGACCACGATTTTGCCTTCTCCTTTTGTACCACTGCCATCTCAGAACGCCCGTTGCCGACCCCTAGCCTGTCTGGACTTCCGTTAAAACGCTCCAGCTATTGGGCTCGCTCAATACCGCTCCCAGCCACTGGTTCTCCAGACCTCCAAACAGTAAGCCTACATCCTTTGAGCCATTGAAGTCCTGGGGGCAACCGATCCCGGGCAGGCGTATTCTGCGTCCCGGCAAGCGGGGGCTCCTACAGGTGAAGCTGGCTGCGGAGATTGGGGGTTGAGGGCTTACCTGGAGGGCTGGAGTTACCAGAGCGGATCATTAGAGCATCCAGAGCGTGACAGTTTACATCATATCGCTGTTGCCACATCAACACCCAGTGTTTTTTCTCTGTATCTCCAATACTCTAATACTTTTACAAATAACTTAGTAACTACAGGGTCTTTCTGAAAACAAATTGAAGTTTGGTACAGAACAACGTGTAGCCCGAGAAAATGGGACAAAATGGGACAAAAATCGGGCTTGCCTTTAGTATAAATTTAGTTATGCTACGGTTCTGCATCTGAAGTCTAATGTAAGTCTAAGTAGCAGCAGAAGAGGGCGCTACTCTCAAACATCTGATCTATTTCCATCAAGAGACAGAAATAAAAACTCTGGATTTTCACTATCCCGGGTTATGTTCCTCCTCTCCGTGGCATCCCCAGTTGGGTTTTCTTGCTGTGTGACCCCAGAGCGTTACAACAGGCTCTATTTAGCTTTCATAGCAGTGCATGGCTAGAAAAACTATGGGGGTTATTTAAGAAGTGATAGCGCCAGGTAGCGCCTCGTAGCAGAAGATAGCGTCTGGTGAACGCTGGGCGCTGTATGCAAAACCACATTTATGAAAGCAATTCTGGTGAGCGACTTAAACAGAGCCATGTAGCGTCCGATGTATTATTACAGGTGGCTCAGAGTATAGCGCCGGCGCTCTAGCTTCCAGGTAGTAGTCGCTCTCCTATACATTTCAATGGACTTTCATTTGCTTGTGTTTAAACAGCGTGTTTGACAATTTTTTTTATTGCTCAAATCACTATGTCACCTCTCCTGGCTGCAAACAAACACTTTTATAAACTTTTTCAATTTTTTTTTTTTTTTCAGAATTGTCATTACAGGTCTGGCACTAAAGTGTTAATGTCACAATGTTACAACAACGCTTTGTTACAGGTGGATATGTGTTCAAAAACAGACTTTAATCACACAGCGTCTGGTGCTCTATGCTACAGCGACCAGATCCAGAGCGCCGGCGCTGTGTGTGTCTTTAGTGTCGTCACTGATTGTGTCGTCGCTGTACTGGTGTTAGAGCGCCCAACATACATCTCATTCATCAATGCCGGCCAGGTTACTACAGCAACTGAGGCGTTCTGTTACAACGCCTGATACCCGCTTACAGCATCTACTAGCGGTCTCGCTAAGCGCCGCTATACAGACGCTCATCTGTCGATACCTGGCGTTAGTAGTCAATCAGCCTCTAAATGAAAACTAGACAAGCAATTCCCGCTGGAAACTCCCATGGATGTGCCATTCAGATAGGCATGGCGGGCGTAGGTAAGCCGGGTTACACGCGTTTTGGTCTTCTTTAAAGGGCAACTATTATATAAGGGTTATTAACCCCCCCCCCCCCCCCCCAAAAAAAAGAAACAGCACTTAATTTCTACAGGTGCCTCACGCATCGTCCAACCCCCCATATCACACAGCACCATCCATTCATTGCTGGTGGGGGGGGGGGGGGGGGGCAGGCACACTCTGGACTGGGTTTAAAGCGGACCAACCAAACAACTTAATCTATTTTGCTCCCCCACCCCAAGTACATTACCATTTAGATGTTTTCTGCTCTCAATGCTGCTTAGTATTCCTGTTATCGTAATTTACATTTTCATTTTCCCCAGCTATGACATTGTATGCCATTGGTTTATGACAGGATACTAGCTAAACTAGCTGTTTAAGACCACCCACTCCCCCTCCTCGCAATCTCATGCTGGGAGCAATTGGTGCCCATTGAAAATAGTGCTAAAAGGAAGATAAGAGCCAAAAGAAGATAGCATTTTCCCTTCATTTTCCCGCAGCTTGTTTTGGGTTTAGTAACCCTATTAACACCTGTGAAAAAAGGGAAAGTCTTTCGATGGCATTTTTGAAAGTGTATATTTTTTGTGCCAAAAGGATTTTCTCAAGGTGCTGAGCTGATCTAGCATTTTTCTTGTAGAAAGGTTTCTTCTGTAAGAACATGTGTGCTTTATGCAGGGCCGGCTCCAGGGTTTTGTGGGCCCTTGGGTGACAGTGTCTCAGTGGGCCCCCTTTGTCTCTGTTTGTAGATCCGGCATACAGAGTGAGCCGCATACCTTGTAACCTGATGTGTTTCCACACACAGCTTAAACATCTGGGCAGCGGATCTAAAAGATTCCAGGGCCCCTTGTTTCTCCCCACGGCATCCGAAACCAGGATGCCCTGCTGTGTGCCACCCCCCAGAGAGCTGCTATTCACTCACCTCTTCCTTGTTCCAATGTCACATGTGCCGGCTTCTGTCCGATTTGGGATGCCCTGCTGTGTGACACCCCCCAGAGAGCTGCTATTCACTCACCTCTTCCTTGTTCCAACCTCACATGTGCCGGCTTCTGTCCGATTTGGGATGCCCTGCTGTGTGACACCCCCCCCAGAACACCACTATTCATTCACCTCTTCCTTGTTCCAACGGCACATGTGCGGGCTCTCATCCAATGAGAGCCGTCTGCTGTTACTTTGTCATTCGCCAGGTGGCTCTCATTGGACAAGAGCCTGTGCCTGAGCCATTGGAATGAGGAAGAGGCGGGTGAAAAACCTCGTTCTGGAGGGTTTCACACAGCGGGGCATCCTGATTGGGGATGATCCAGCGGAAAGTGAGCAGCCAGCCCTGGAATCTCTTAGGGCCAGAATGCTAAACAGTACATTTTGGCATAATGTTTCTGTGTAAGCTGGTAATACTTGCATCTAAATGTTGGGTAGGCATCCAGGGTCAGTTCTACTGGTGGGTCCCAGGCATTTCAGTCCAGAAATTTCAGAAATGACACATTGTTAAGCAAAAGAAGCCATGGAAATCATTTTTACCATACCAAAAAAAGATATTTTGTGACGTCTAGGTCCTGCGTTTCCATCATTGACAAGTCACAATGCAAGCTCTGTACAAAGAAATGAGTAATGATAATTATACACATAAAACACTGCAATCCAATTCTGCCCATTGTGCTCTATGAGATCTTGACCTACAGCGCCATGTTACCACTGGTGCTGCTTCAACCAGAGCGGCACCATTTATTTTTTCTTAAAAGGTGCCAACAGCCTGGCACAGTTAGAAAAGAAGGGGAGCGGCCATTTTAGAGTTTCCTCTCCCAGCATCTCAGCTATGCTGCTGCCTGGATTCATCTGACATAACTGACAATGCACAGTAACAGGAAACCCTGCAGCACTTCCTGTTTGCAGGTGGACTGGAAATGCACGAGCCGCCATTTTGTTTTGAAAATTTACCACAGCAAGAGTCAGAAAAGGTAAATGAATGTTTATGTGCAGCAGTCTAAATTGCCCTGGGGAGGGAGAATATGAGCACTGTTTGCTGTGTTGGTCTGGTTTAAGTCATTTATGACTTTGAAATCGCACGCTGAGTGCCGCTATGGCGCTATGTGGTGCTTCTTTTATAAGCCTCTCTTAGCCCAGCATCAGTACAAGCAGTTGCACATTGTTGGCTCCATGCTCTTTAAGTGTTTGTGTTATGCTTACCTTTGTAC
The DNA here is from genome assembly GCA_027917425.1 of Gastrophryne carolinensis. Lineage (NCBI taxonomy): Eukaryota > Metazoa > Chordata > Amphibia > Anura > Microhylidae > Gastrophryne > Gastrophryne carolinensis. The sequence continues at coordinate 196,105,993 of CM051235.1, read as the reverse complement.
TCTAGCTGCTGGATTAATGATTATTATTATTATTATTATATAAATGATAAAAATATATTGCAAATGTAGATGCACAATTTTAAAAGGCAGCTTGCTACTAGTTAGCAAAACTACATCGGCAGGGTTTACACTGTGACATGCTGAAAAGCAGCATGGCGAGAAGGGTGCACTGTAAAATAAATAGTAAAACTGTACACCAAGGTCTACAAGAAGAGGGACGTGAGCCCTGTACACACAGAACATGGCTGATATGGTCGCTGATGAGGTGAGAGAGCTCACTGATGGTTACACATGCCCAGTAGCAATGTTATGTTCTCTTCTTGGAGACATTGGTGTACAAATTTGGTGTACGGTTTCCAATGGCAACAGATAGCAGAAAACTGCTTCTGTAAAACACACATCTGTTCATAACACACATAAGTTAAGAATATTGAGGACATCCTTTTACCAAATGCTTTAAACACTAATATATGATAGGCCATAGAAAAAGAAGCATTGTCAAGGTAATTACAAGATGGTATTATTATTATTATTATTGTTTATTTATATAGCGCCATCATCTTCCGTAGCGCTTTACAAAGTAGTAATTACAGACAGGGTAGAAATATACGGTACATATACTATATCAAATGCAGTATTACAGAGAATGAAGCATTACACCACTGGCTTTCAGGGAAACTGTTCCCGGGGGGGACCCTCTCCATGGTCATAGCGACATGTGTGCTGGGATTGTACCACAGCCAAGAGCTATTTGTCAAAAGTTTTTAGAGTTCTTGGTATGTGGAAGAAATATGGTTAGAGATCCTTGGACAGTCCTCCTTAACGCACCGATCCTCCACAGCAAATGACAAAAGCAGTTGACATACCACATCCTGACAGGGGCAAAGTTGGTGATGGCTATGGCATGGAAGTCGCCCATCCTAAGTTTCAAAGCATATAAGAATAGTGTTAGCTATATCATGGCCAATGGTCAATCTCTATGTGTTAACTTGAGATGGTACAAATACATTTTTGTTCGGAATGTCCAGGAATGTGAGCAATGTGAACCAAACCACTGTGATGTATGTAACTATGCTTGCTCTATGTTCAAGAAAAAGTATTTCACTCATTTACTTTATTAAAAAAAAATAATTCTATCTGTACTTTTTCCCACATGACCTACTTTACTAAAAGAAGACCAAACTGGATCTGGCGTCTATAAGATGCTAGCTCTGGTTAAGAACCCACCCCTGATTATGGATGCCTTGCTGTGAGAAACCCTCCAGGCTGCAGATATTCTTACCTTGCTGGCAAACCCACTGTGCATGCGTGGCTGGCGGCAGCATTTTTCCCGGGGGTTGGTGGGCGAGGTTTCTCACAAGGTTGCCATGGGGGCCCCTTTCAGGCCTGTGGCCACGGGGGTCGTCTTCCAGGCCTGTGGCCAGGGGGCCTTCGTCATGCTGGAAAGGCATGGGTGGTGTCCAGTCGGAGGTTGTTCTCCTGGCTGGGATCCCCCGGCTCTTCCCAATTTGGGATGCCCCTCTGCAGAGTATCGCTGAGCAGCAGTGTCAACACCCTCCCCACTCTATCCCCTCTCTATGCTGTCTGGTGACTGAGAAGATGAAGGGATGTGAGGAGCTACTCTATAAAAGTAAATCCAGATACAGCCGCACTCTTACCCTATGTATATTGTGTGGGTGCACGGTTCGCGGAGGCGCCGCAAATACTGATCCAAATGTGAAGAACCAGCACTCCAAAAGTGTTCATCAAGAAGTTTGTATTGCTTCATCTCAGCAAAGTACATATTACTTCCACTGCTGTACTTTGCTGAGATGATAGCAATACAAACTTCTTGATGAACACTTTTGGAGTGCTGGTTCTTCACATTTGGATCACTACTCTATAAAAGGGCAACAGGTGTGCCTAGCTAGCTTATATCTGATAGGTGAGTGGATGGAGTTAGTATTGTACCAGAGAGAAGGGATACATCCCTTCGATAGCTCAGCTGGTAGAGCGGAGGACTGTAGAAGCTCGTACGGCAATCATTAGGTCGCTGGTTCGATTCCGGCACATCTCTTTGATAGCTCAGCTGGTAGAGCGGAGGACTGTAGAAGCTCGTACGGCAATCCTTAGGTTGCTGGTTCGATTCCGGCTCGCAGGAGGTACCAGAGAGAATTGATTAGGTTTCACTAACCCAAAGTGGGTGGAGCTAGACTTCAGGCAAGAGGGAGGCAAGTGGAGTTTTGCCCTGGCAATATAAAGGGGGTGGATATACATATACTGGGGGGGGGTTTAATGGGTGGGGCCCATGGTAGGCCATCCATAAAACGTCAGTTTCACGTCAGTCTGCGAGAGTGCTATTGCAATGCAGGAGGAGAAGCAGCAGCTTCAGCGTGCAAAGGTTTGGGTGCGCCTGGAGAAGGAGCTGGATGAAGATCTAGAGAAAGCCCTGTAGGTATGGTGTGGCGGCCCCTGTTGGAAACCCTTATGTTCTGGGAAAGTGTAGAACCTGGCTGGGAACATTGTCCCTGTACACCATGAGTAACGGAACTGACATTGAACTAAGTACTGGCGCTAAAAGACTAATTAATTATTAATATTACCCCGTGAATTCCCCTGCCTTAAAGTGAGTTGTTGAAGTGTCCTTGAGGGAGTAGCTCCATTGAAGTGGGGTGGCCCTACCGTGTTGCTTGAGAATGATTCATTGAATGCTGCAATCTGCCTTACTTTTGTGAAGCTTTTGCCTTGCCAGCAAATTAATCAAGTGGATCCAAACTGGTTAAGGTGTGAAAGTCTGTTGGCCTACTGTGAGAACATTGATCTGTTGGAGTACTACTGTCGTGACTTTCGCTGTGTTAAGTGTTAGTGCTGGGCCCGTGACCTAGGCTCCTGCACCAAGGGTCCAGAGAACCAGCCCTATTTGATCCCCTATTTTACCACTGCAGTCAGTGACCCTCTGTGAGCAAGGGGGTCCCCTGTAGTGTTCATAGCCTCATAGTGTGATCATAGTTCATAGGACAGTAAATATATATTTATACATTGATGAATACTAGGGAGGGCATCTAACATTAAAAGTTGAGGCAGAGTCCCTTTAAAAGTGTGACTAAACTCTGCCAGCCAGTCCAATCAGCACGCCCTGTCCCCAATATGATTTCATCCCGTAACTGTTTGATCCGATTGTCCTGATAATGCAGCGCTATCTGGTAAACAAGCTGTGTGACCGGGTGGATTGTCAGCTCTGCGGCTTCCATTGCAAACTTTCTCGTGGTCTATCGGTAAGTGACCCCATGACAAGCCTATGCTATCTCTGCTGGATGTCTTATCACCATCAGATTGGCAGCTCAGCGCTGCACGGATTCACATGTCATCTTCTATCTGTAAATTCTGATGTGAACAACAGTGAGAACATTTCAAGCCAAACGCCAGCCAGAGCATGGTGGACGTGCCTTATACACTGGGCTGCGACATCTGAGAAGCAGTCATTTGCTTCACCATAAACAAGTTTTAAATGCCTTGAGCATAACTAGATTTAAAAAACAACTGACGATAATTACCAAGAGAAAAAAACAAAAGCCCCTTCTTAAAATGATGGATAGGCCGGGCTCTCCTACAGCAACTTTATACAGTACACCACTCCAATCAGTGAAAAAAGTGTCCCAATCTGATCCTCTAATTTGGGGTTTATTTATGAAGGGATAGCGCCAGGTAGCGCCTCGTAGCGGCAGGCAGCATCTGGTGAACGCTGGGCGCTGTACGCAATACCACATTTATGAAGGCGATTCTGGTGATTCTGGTGATTCTAACAGCACCATGTAGCGTGCAATTCATCATTACAGGCAGCTTAGCATATAGCTTCCAGAGCGCCATGTATTACCTGTCGCTATCTGTCGATCTCCCATACATTTCAATGGACGTTCCTTTTCTTCTGTTTAAACAGGGTTTTTTGTTTTTCATTTTTTTTTCTCTCAAATAATTGTGTCACCTCTCCTGACCTAGAAAGAGTCATTTTTGAAAACTTTTTTGATTTTTTTAATATTTTATGCAGAATTGTCATTACAAGTCTGGCATTAAAGTATTACTGTCACAATGTTACACCAATGTCATTTCATGTGTTTTCGCTTTGTTACTGTTGGATATGTGTTCAAAAACAGACAAAAACAGACTTTAATCACACAGCGTCTGGTGCTCTATGCTATAGCGACCAAATCCAGAGAGCCTACGCTGTGTGTGTGTCTGTTTTTGTGATGAATATGGTGTGAGTCGCTGAGAGTCGGTCGCACTGAGCTGGCGCTACCTTTCGCTCCCCGCAATGCCGTACTGGTGTTAGAACACCCAACATATATCTCATTCATCAATGCCGGCCAGGTTACTACAGCGACTGAGGCGCTCTGTTTCAGCGCCCGATAGCCGATCACAGCGTATACTAGCGGTCGCTCTAAGCGCTGCTATACAGGCGCTCATCTGCCGATACCTGGCACCAGTAATGAATCAGCTTCTTAGGGCCTTATTCATGAAGGGATAGCGTCAGGTAGTGACTTGTAAACGGCAGGTAGCGACAGGTAGCGGCAGGTGAACGCCGGACACGGCACGCAATTACACATTTATCAAGCAGATTTTGGTGAGCGACTGGAACAACGCCCTGTAGCGTCCGATTTATCATTATCCCAGCATTAGCGTACAGCGCCGGCGTTCAGCCTTGCAGAGCGCCACGTATTACCTTTCGCTACCTGTCGCTTTCCCATACAGGTCTGACAATAATGTGTTCATGTCACAATGTTATAACAATGTAATTCCATATGTTTTCGCTTTGTTTGCTAATCACTCAGCCCCTGGCGCTCTGAGCTACAGCGAAGCATTTTTGAGCGCCGGCGGTGTGTGAGGCTGTTTTTTTGATGAATATGGTGTGAGTCGGTCGCACTGACCAGTCGCTACCATTCGCTCCCATACAGCGCTGTACTGCTCATATAGCGACTCCCCACAAGATATTCATCAATGCTGCACAGCGACTGAGGCTCTCTGAACCACGCCCGAGCACAGCGACTACTAGCGGGCGCTCTGAAATCCGCTCTACAGACGTTCGCTCCCTGCCGCTAGTAATGAATCAGCCTGCCCGTCTTATTAGATTACTCCAAATGATTTTAAATAGGTTTTTTTAAAACACATGTACCCCCAAGTGATCTGTGACTATAATACGTCTGTACTCCAAAGTGCTCTTTGTAATAAGAGGCCGAATCATTAACAGCGGCAGGTAGCGACAGTTGAGCGACTGTAGCGGCATTTTCAGAGCGCCCGCTAGTCGTCGCTGTGCTTGGCCGTTGTTCGGTAGTTGATAGCGACTCAGTCGGTTTGCCGTAATGTTGAATATTGGGTGAGGAGTCGCTATTTGTCAGGTTCCGCGCTGTATGGGAGCGCATGATAGCGACTGGTCAGCGCTACCGGCTTCCACCATATTCATTAACAAATCACGCTCAAAAAATTCTTGCGCTGTGAAATGCATGTTTAAACCCCAGAGCGCTGGCGGCGATGGGTTAAAAGTAATGGCAGAAGTGGTCACAGAATTTTTCACATTTAAAAAAAAAAAAAAATTAATAACAATTATGAATATTTGAAGATTGTTCCATTGAAATGCATTGGAGAGCGCCAGGTAGCGAGAGGTCATACCTGTCGCTGTTCAAGGTCGGACGCTGGCGCTGTGGGCTGAGGCTGGAATAATGATGAATGAGTCGCTATATGGCGCTATCTCAGTCGCTAAGCAGGATCGGCTTGATAAATGTGTGATTGTGGTGGGGAGCCGGCGTTCTCGTGGCGGGGCCCGTCATTACCGGCCGCTCACCAGGCGCTACCTGGCGCTATCCCTTCATAAATAAGGGCCTAAGTCTGTACCCCTAAGTAATCTGTGTCTATTGACTCTCCATTGCAATGCATGCTCTAATGATTATAAATCTATTTTATGGAGACAAGGCCAGTCCTACAGTCACAGGTTTCTCTTGGCACCACTTGAGTGTATGTCACATGTTCCAGTGACACCGAAGAAGAAAGATAATATAGAAGGCCTTTTATGTGGATTGTATGGAGCATCATGAGCCCAGATTGGGCCTGTTCTGCAACGACAGGCTTCCCCTCAGATTCATGGTCATGCGCATACAAATTTGTGCACATTTTTTAGAGCGCCAAGCCGCACTTAGGCTTCTGCCTAATTCACGGTCATCAAAATGGGATGCGCATTTGTTTTTGAGCCAATTTGCACACCAAACTGTCTCCGGCGCCTGATTTCTGTTTAGAGGGCAGAAAAGTGTGTGCAATGTGTCAGTTTGAAGAATGAATTTCCTACAGTAAATTGAGGAAACTGCCAATTCCAATGAATAACAGGCTTATTTCATTCCAAAAACACATGCTGGCAGCATCTGGCATGTTTTTGAACAGTGAAAGTGTAAACCGCAAGTTCTTTTTAAGAATCGAACCCTTTTTTTTTTTTTTTTTTGTTTGAAAAAAATGATACAAAAAAATATTATAGGTAAACTATTAAGCATTAATATGCAAATCAAACAGGAGGGTTAAAGAGAACATCTGGTACAAAACATTGGGCAAAAAATGATTATTATTGTTTATTTTTATAATGCCATCATCTTCCGTAGCGCTGTACAAAGTAGTGATTACAGACAGGGTAGAAACAGACAGTACATAGACTATTACAAATATAGTGTTACAGAGTTTACAATGAATATTCTGAATACAACAAACAATGGGAATCAGAAAATCCCCCCCAAAAAACAAATACAGAGAATACATTCCAAGATGAAGAAGCTGTCAGGGAAAGTAAGAGAGTCTCTCCACATTAAAGAGTTAGCCCCATAGCATGGAGCATCTTAAAGTGGACCAACACCCAGGATTTTCACTATCCTGGGTTTTGGTCCACTTCCGCGGGGCACCCCGATCGGGCTGTGTGAAACCCCCCAGATCTCCCTAAAAAACTACCCTCACCCCGCTCCTACGCGAGCGCTCGTCCAATAAGAGCGCTCAAAGCCACTGTGGTATTCACGTACAAGCGACGGACAACCACAGCGGCTCTGAGCTTGCTGGGGGCCGCATCTCGCACTTCCCACTAACAGAGAGCGCGCCCATTCACAAACGTCCGGCGCAGGTGCGCCCCCTGCTAGAGAGAAGCGCGAGATGCGGCTCGCGCATGCGCCGTTGGAACGGGGATAAGGTAAGGTTTCTGGGAGTCCTGCGGGGTTTCACACAGCGGGGCATCCCGATTTCGGATGCCCTGCGGGGGGATCTGTATAAGATCTCTATAAGATTCCCGGGCCGATCCCCCCTGGGTGTTGGTCCACTTTAAAGGGATGCCAGCAGATGTACAGGTCAGGCCGGTCCTGCAGTGACAGGCTTCCCCTCTGCACCCTTTGAGTGTAAGCTGCTTTTTAGTGACCTGTTAAAGGGATTGAAATAAATTAAAATAATTTGCTTGGCAGCTAACCCGTTTCGAATTTCAATCCCATGTTGTCCCTTTGCTGGTCCCTGAAAGGAATGGGACGGTGCTAAAATAACTGAAAGCCTCTCCTCTTTAATGAATGTAATGACTTATTGCCCTTATATTGGCATCTTTATGGGATGCCACCCAGAAGCTCCGAGTGGCTTCCCTCTAGCATCACTGCTTTCACATTGACCAGTGAAGTGACATTACTCCATAGTAATAAATGTATGTAGCAAGTTACAGGGGCGCTCCTAGAAGTCTAGGCCAGGTCACTCCTGCAATGGCTTCTCTTGAATGTGGGTCCATTCTTACAAATACCAGTGATTTGGGTAAAAAAAATGAAGAGCTTCTCTGCATTTTAATGAATTGCCCCCATTCTAAGAAGCATCTTAAACCAGACCTTCAGCGTGATTTAATGAAAAGCCCAAACCCTTAAAAAACTATTTCCCAGCATCTAAAATTAATATATTTTACATTTTTAAGTCACTTACTTATTATTCTTTACCCCACTGGGCTGCCACTCTGTTCAGGACTTTAGGATACGGGCGCTGCCATCTTGACTCAGAAGCATCACACTTACTGAGGAGAGGAGAGTGGGATAACGTGCAGGAGGACGGGTTATAGCTGTGTTTTGCTTAGACAGAGCAGAGCTGGGGTCAGGGAAAGGCTGCCTGATGCTCCATGAGCCGCCATCTTGGATGTTTAAAGGCTCATAACAGGCAGTAGATGCAGGTAGGATGATTTTTAATGTGAGTAATCTGTATGTACAGGGTGTGGGAAACATATAAGATAGACTCTTATTCAGGGTGAAGGTCTGCTTTAAAGTGGACCAACACCCAGGGGTGATCGGCCCGGAAATCTATAAGATTCCCGGGCCGATCAAAACCCGTGAAACCCCCCAGAAACCCCAAAAAGATCTTACCTGATTCGCCGCCACTTCCGCCGCCGCCGCCTCCCGCGCGCCGGCGGGGGCACGCGCGCCGAGAGTGACGCGCGGGAGGCGGCGGTGGCGGAAGCGGCTTGGACGTTCCTGTCCCCCGCCTGGACGTTGGCGGGGATTGGCTGCGGCGGTCACGTGGGAGCGGGGAGAGGTGAGTTTTTTTGGGTTTCTGGGGGGTTTCACACAGCGGGGCACCCCCGATCGGGGGTGCCCCGCCGAAGTGGACCAAAACCCAGGATAGTCAAAATCCTGGGTGTTGGTCCACTTTAAAGAAGAACGAAACCTAAATATTGGTTTGGGAAACCATGCAGTGTGAAGCTAGCTTCCCAGCTGCCTGAGGCAAAACGTAGACGACCTGTATACCAAAAATGATTCAATGTGGGGCTGCCAAGCCACCAATGGTTAAATGTAATAAAAAAAACGTGATGTTCAGAGTTTCCCCATCCCCAGTAACCACCAATGAACTAGTATAAAAAAAAAACACAGGTCCAGTTGCTGCCCCCACCCCGTTTTCCTCTAAATGGTGCTGCTTGAGGTGGCTGCCTTCCTTGGCCTCATTACAGGTGCACCCCTAGTTTCCCTGTATACCCATAACACATGGTGGCACCTCCTCTTTGCCAGGTTTGGCAGACATGTATGGATGGCACCGAGCAGGATGGAAGGAGCAGGGATGCTGCAGAGTGGCAAAGCATTGCCCAGCCATAGGATTGGGGGGCGAATACGGGAAACCAGGGGTTTGAAATTGCAGGGCATCCCAAGTCGGGATGCCCATAGGAAAATCTTCTTTATTAAAGTGCTCCAAACCCCAGGATTTTGACTATCCTGGCTTTTGGTCTGTGCCCCCCAGGTCGCCCGAACAAGCTCACCTCTTCCTGGTCCTACGACACATGCGTGACCGATCGTCCAATCAGCGCGCTTGGATCCCCTCGATGCCCCTTTGTTAAGGAGCGCCTCCATAGAGGCACGCTCCCCCTAGAGGGATAGCAAGGATGCGGCCGCTGTTCTCGCATGTGCCGTTAGCCTGGGAAAGAAGGTGAGTGTCTGAGTTTCACACAGCAGGGCATCCTGATTCTGGATGCTCCAGGGAGTCCTATAGATTCCTGAGCTGATCTCCGTGGGTTTTGGTCCACTTTAAAGGGCCACAAGTTTAGACCAGTTCTCTAGGCTTCACAATTGTTTAAAAAAAAAAAAAAATCACCATTTTTACATGAAAAACAGGACAGGTTTGGCTGCCTGTGATAAGCTGTGATAAGCGCCAAGTGCAGCGACAGAGCTGAGAGGCAGCTTGCAGGGCGAGTTATCATACTCACACGCTGGAGGAGAACTTCTCAACCCTTCAAGCCTGCTGCAGTTTTGATAAGCAAATATTGTCATTGCTTGCAGCATCCCTATTGGCTGCGACTCCTCCAGATTTTAACACACAAGTAATCAGATTGAAAAATCAGGGAGGGGAGGGGGGAAGCCCGGCCAGATACACGGGTGTCAAAACTGTTACACATCAGTGCGTGTGTGCCTGGCCAACACGAGCAAGTGCAAGGCGAGGACGGGACTCTCTAATCAGCCCTGCCTGGGAACTGACAGGTACAATAATAACCCTATTAATATATCATAATAAATACTTTATATATAAAATAACAAAAATAATATTTATAATGAGCAACTTGTTTGTACTGTATGTTTTACCCCGTCTGTAATTACTACCTTGTATAGTGCTATGGAAGAAGATGGTGCTAAACAAATACATGAAAAGCAATTCTAATTATTAATGTTATTATTACAAACATATTTTAACTATTTGGAAGAATTTTGTTAGTATACATATTTTTATTAATACATTTAATATTTTATAGGATGCTTATTTGAATGTATTGAATTGGGGGTTATTTAAATGATATTCAGTTTGAAAGGCACTTTGCACACAATAAAGTAAAAATAAAAAGGGGTTTATTTTAACATAGAAATCCCTGCACTTGTGTTGGGTTAATTTGGAAGGTGAAGGGCAGATTATTTTATATGTTTGAAAATAAAAAACATCTATGGGAATTCAACGGGCAGGCTGATTCATCACTAACGCCAAGTAGCGACAGATGAGCGTCTGTAGCAGGCATTTTCAGAGCGCCCGCTAGTAGTCGCAGTGCTCGGCCGTGGGTCGCTAGTTCTTAGCGACTCAGTCGCTGTGCAGCAATGATGAATACATTGTGAGGAGTCGCTATTTGACCAGTACAGCGCTGTATGGGAGCGCATGTTAGCGACTGGTCAGTGCGACCGACTCACAACATATTCAGCAACTCCAGCGCTGAAAAATGATTATCTGATGCCCAGAGCGCGGGAGGTGGTGTGTTTAATCTGTGTTTTTCAGCATCTATCAACTAGTAACAAAGCGAAAACATATGGAATTACATTGTAACAACATTATAACATGAACACTTTAATGCCACACCTGTAATGTTATTTCTGCAGAAATATATAAAAAATGAAAAAATTGTCGAAAAACTGCTTTTTCTATGCCAGAAGAGGTCACAACATTATTTGAGATTTTTTCCTCCCCCAAAAAACAACATAAACCCCGTTTAAAGAGAAGAAAATTATCATCCTTTCAAATGTATGGGGGAGCGACAGGTAGCGAGAGGTCATACCTGGCGCTGTGCAAGGCTGAACGCCGGCGCTGTTCACTGAGGCTGTGAAAATGATGAATCGGATGCTACATGGCGTTATCCCAGATGCTAAACAGATTCTGCTTGATACATGTGTAATTGCGTGCCGTGTCCGGCGTTCACCAGTCGCTACCTGACGCTATCTCTCATTAACCAGCCACTACCTGACGCTATCCCTTCTTAAATAAGGCCCTAAAATGTATTTGGATTCCACATAGGCTTCTGTTGTTTCCAAACGTAAAAATAATTTGCATCTCACTTGTAAGATGTTGTTTTTTTTAATCATTTTTAGTGTGAAATAAGTGAGGGAAATGCTCAAAACCCGTCATAGCCTTGCATAATAATAATCGCTTAAATAACCCCCCAATATCTACCTCATTAAACATGGAGGCTGATTCATTACTAACGCCAGGTATCGGCAGATGAGCGTCTGTATAGTGGCGCTTAGAGCGACCGCTAGTAGATGCTGTAAGCGGGTATCGGGCGCTGTAACAGAGCGGCTCAGTCGCTGTAGTAACCTGGCCTGCATTGATGAATTGATGTATGTTGGGCGTTCTAACACCAGTACAGCGAGAGGTAGCGCCAGCTAAGTGCCACCGACTCTTGGTGCTCCACACCATATTTATCAAAAAACTACAAACACACAGCGTAGGCGCTCTAGATCTGGTCACTATAGCATAGAGCGCCAGACGCTGTGTGATTAAAGTCTGTTTTTGAACACATATCCACCAGTAACATAATGAAAACATAAGGAATGACATTGTTTTAACATTGTGACAATAACACTTTAGTGCCAGACCTGTAATAACAATTCTGCATAAAAATATAAAAAGTCCCCAAAAAGTTTCTAAAAATGTTTGTTTGCAGCCAGGAGAGGTCACACACTGATTTGAGCAAAAAAAAAAAAAAGGTCAAACATGCTGTTTAAACACACGCAAATGAACGGTTATTAAAATGTATGGAAGAGCGACAGTGAGCGAAAGGTAATACCTGGAGCTCTGAAAGCTAGAGCGCCGGTGCTATAGCTTGAGCCGCCTGTAATAATACATTGGACGCTACATGGCGCTGTTACATTCACTCAACAGATTCGCTTTCATAAATGTGGTTTCCTGTACAGCGCTCGGCGTTCACCAGATGCTGTCTGCCGCTACGAGGCGCTACTTGACGCTATCTGTTCTTAAATAACCCCCTTAATTGTGCGGGGGAGGCAAAATTCCCAGAACCCCGCTGCCTCTCAAATTTAAAATCAGTTAAATAACTCTCATGTAATCTAAACTTGACCTTTAAAACTACCTTATACAGTGCTACGGAAAAAGATGGTGCTATATCAATCAATAAATTATCATAAAAATAATAATCCATCAATGCATCTGAACACTCATAATAATATGTTATCAATAACTAAAGTCCATTCAATATATTATTATTATTATTATTAATAATAATAATAATAATAATAATAATAATAATTTTTACCTGTGTGGCCGAATTTTATTAGTGTTCATATTTTTATTAATATAATGGATATAATGCTCATTTGATATAATTTATTAGTGTTTCATGTTTAAGGCTGATTATAGTGTTGCCAGTACATGAAAGTTCAGCCTCTTCACACTTTATTACAGAGAGGATTTTTAAAGAAAAATTCTTTACCTTTTTGGAAATCAATTTTTTGTGTATTGGGTGGAGAAGCTCTCCAAGTTTTCTGTCTAAGCTGAGCCAGAGAATCCACTCAGAGGCTGATTCATTAATAGCGACAGATAGCGACTGTTGAGCGACTGTAGCGGTATTTTGACAGCGACCGCTAGTAGTCGCTGTGCTTGGCCGTTGTTCGGTAGGATGATAGCCACTCAGTCGATGTGTCGTAATGTTGAATACAAGATGCTGAGTCGCTATTTGACAGGTTCGCTGTTGTATGGGAGCGCATGATAGCGACTGGACATAGCGACCGGAACCCACCATATTCATTAAAAAATCAGCCTTAAAAATTCCTAGCGCTGTGAAATGCATGTTTAAATCCCAGAGCGCAGTAGGCGATGTGTTAAAAGTCGTTTTTTAACCCCCTAACCACCCAAAAAAAAATGGAATGATTTGGAAATAATATTCAAACCTGAATAGTTTAAAATCAGACCTGTAATATCAATTCTGCAAAAAAAAAAAAAAAATTTAAAAATCCCCAAAAAATACATTTTCAAAGGAAGAAGTGTTCACAGATTTTTTTTGTGAAATAAAAAAAAATATATATATATTAAAAAATAATTATTAATTAAAATACATTCTGCCATTGAAATGCATTGGAGAGCGCCAGGTAGCGAGAGGTCATACCTGTCGCTGTTCAAGGATGTTCGCTGGCGCTGTGGGCTGAGGCTGGGATAATGATGAATGAGTTGCTAGGTGGCGCTATCTCAGTCGCTAAGCAGTATCGGCTTGATAAATGTGTGATTGTGGAGGGGAGCCGGCGTTCTAGTTGCGGTACCTGGCTTTACTGGCCGGCTCCCCAGTTGCTATCTGTCGCTATCTGTCGCTATTCCTTGATAAATAAGGCCCATACTGTACATGTGGTGGAGATGCTGTAATGGGACTATCTACTAAATGACTTTGAGTGCACCTATACTCAGAGAGTTTATGTCGTCACCCTCTGTCGCCAGCCCAGTGCTCCAAAACAGTCTGTGTTTCTTTTGTTTACCTATTATTGGCCTTTGCCCAATATTCATAAAAACATTCAGTATAATGTCAAATGGAGAGTCATATGCCAATTCATTCAGTTCCAATGTAAACTGCCACATAATGACAGTTGAGCTTGTAGTGCAGATTTATTACAGCTATTATAACTGATGAGGCTGACCCCCAATGCTGAACTGAATGTATCATCACTGGAAAGCACTAGGAAACAATATGGCTGACCATTCGAACAGCAGACTGCATCTGGTTCAGGTTTTTATGGATATTGGGCAAAGGCTTTAATAAAAAAAAAAACACAGGCTGTTTTGTGGCAATAGGCTGGGGAGAGAAGATGGTTTCTTTCTGGGTATAAGACCACCTTCAGTTCTTATTTGATGTTGTTTCTAATATATTATTATTATTGCTAAAAATAATTATTACCAAGAGGCCGATTCATTAATAGCGCCAGGTAGCGACAGATGAGCGACTGTAGCGTGATTTTTTCAGCGCCAGCCAGTATTCGCTGTGCTTGGCCGGCATTAGCTTGATGACAGTGACTCAGTCGGTGTGCGGTAATGTTGAATACGGGCTGGGGGGTCGCTGTTTCACAGGTCCAGCGTTGTATGTGAGCGCCTGACAACGAATGGCCAGAGCGAACGGCTAGCTTCATATTCATCAACAAATCACGCTCCGAATGTGCTGTCGCTGTCCATTCCTTGTTTAAACCCCAGAGCACTGGCGCCGATCTGTATTGACTAGTTTTTAACCCCTAAACAACCATATTTTTTGAATGTAACATTATACATGTTTTTAGAATCATTTTGTTATATGAATACATTAATCTCAGACCTGTTAGATCAATTCTGCACATTTTTTTATTTTTTATTTTTTTTACTTAAAAATAAATCCTAACATTGCAGAAGTGTTCTCCGATTTTTTGACATTTAAAAAATTAAAAAAAAAATTATTACCAATTAATCATGAATTATTATAGATTGCTCCATTGAAATGCATTGGACATCGCCAGGGAGCGACAGCTCATACCTGGCGCTGTGAGGGAATTTGCAGCGGCGCTGTTCGGTCCAGGCGGCTTCATGATGAATGCCGCGCTAGCCGTCGCTCTCGCCGGCGCTAGCCTCATTTTGCTTGATAAATGCGTCATTGTGACCGCCGCCGGGCGTACTTGAGTCGGTAGTCGCCGTTAGCTGCCGCTACCTGGCGCTCGTCAGACACTACCTGGCGCTATCGCTTGATGAATAAGGGCCTAATAATAATATATTTCTATATTTCTCTTCTGTATTTTTCTAAATATTTTTTTTACTTGGAATAATACTTGTCAGTAATAATATGACGTTATTTTTTAAATGTGATAGAAGTTTTTTAGTATTAAACACATTTTGGAGTCATTTATATTACAAACAGATATGGTAACTGTTTCCACTGATACATTTAGGGTTTTTATTATGAAGCGGTAGTGCCACGTAGGACCAGATGAGTACCAGGTGACTGTAAGGTCCCAGTGCAAAAGGTATCCAGAGCGCCTCTGATAGTGCCAGTAGTGTCCCATCTATCATCAGTGCTGGCGCTGTGTTCCCTACAGTGCCATATAAGACCAGGCTCTCACCCTGCACTGTGTGGCCTTATCCCATAGCTTTCAATGGGCTGGGATGGATGTCATTTTTTTAGCCTGTGTCATGTCTTTCAAGTGTTCCCAATGCAATTCCATTTTTTTTTGTGCTACCATCACTCCAGAACCACAAAAACTGAGATCGACAGACGCTGAACGCCTAGAATCCCCTTTTCACAGCACCTGTACGGGTGCTGTGTTTTTTCTTAATGAATCTATTTCCTAGTGTTCCCAGCCGCCACTAAAGGTAGCAAGTGCATCAGCTTTTAGGAGCCCTGCACTAGCGCCCAGCGGCCGGCTGAGAGCGAGCAGATGCAGTGCGCTGCCTGCATTCCAGCGCTGAGAGCGCCTCGCATCTAGCGCCCACAGAAAAATACAATAAATAAGGCTCCCAGTGAGTTTCTGGATTTTGAAGTGAAGAGTGATTGTGTGTATATGTGTGTGTTTGTTTTTATATATACTATACTATATTTATATAGTAAGATTAAGTCAAACATTTATTATGTTGTACAATATTTATTTCATGAATATGTATTTTTCCATCCAGTAGTAAACTTACTAAATTGCAGAGAACCTCATCCCCTCTCCAGAAAACGTCTCCCCATTGGGTTTTAATATTAATCAAATCTGGTTTATTGTTGAAGATCTGGGATTACGCAGTATAATATTATTATTCATAATAATAATAATAATATTGATACTCACAATAATAAAAAAAATGACATAAAATAATAACATTTCTATAAATCCATTTATGCTTTCCAAGGGTTATGGAGAGCTTCTCCACCTCGCCAGAGAACTTTTTGGATTTGATTTTCATAGAATTTGGTTTACTGTGGAAGAGCTGTCATTATGTTATATTAGATTCATATTTACTAAAACATTTAATTCATTCATTTTGTCGGGTTACATTTGGCATAAACGGTTCTCTGTTTTTAAATTGAAGAAAAAATGACCAAGATATCAAGGTTTAGAGTTTTAGCCCATTATTTATATTCTAAAGACTGTGGGCGTGGCCCTTGGGGCTGTGATGCTGCATTTTAACCAGTATAATGAGTGGGTCAACGCTGGGAGCAAGAGCGTTTGTTAGGAGGAGGCTGGGTGGGGAGGACGGAGGGAGGGGTTATCTGGGCTTGAATGGCAGCTCTGAGAGTGCCATTCAAGCCATAAATACAGAGGAGGCGTGGTCTGGACTAGCTCCTCAAGCTAATATTAGTGGTCTACATTGGCAGGGTGGTGCTGGAGGGGCAGATGAGGATATATATTTCCTCATTCAGGGCACCTAGCTGAGAGGAGGAACAGCACTAGAGAAACACTTGGTAAGGTAAGTGTCTGTTTATTTTGTTAACCTTTTGCATGAAAAACCTTTTAAAGTGGACCAAAACCCACACCCCAACGGCTCTGGAATCTATCGGGATTCCCCACCCCCCAGGTCACCCAAAAACGCACCTTCTTTCCTGGTTCAACGACAAATGCGTGAGCAATGGTCACATTTCTGCTATCCCCTTTGGCAGGGGCAGCCATTTGTGAATGCAGTTAGAGGGTAACAGGGGATGTGGCCAGCAGCACGCTCTGATCTGCTGGCCTTAGAGGAGCTCCTAGATGAAGGGCCAGGAGTGGATCCCAGCACACTGATTGGATGAGAGGCTGTGCATGCGCTGTAGGAAGGATAAGTCAGATCGGGCGACCGGGGGGGGGGGGGTTTACACAGCGGCCATCCCCAATTGGGGTTCCCCGGGGGCAAGGACCGAAACCCCAAAACCTGGGTTCTTGTCCACTTTAAGGAGGTTATCTTCTAAATCTGACATAGAATTTCTCCACTTTATTGGGTCTGAATTGGAGACATAAATAACCTCTGTCTGACTGGGATCCTATTATTATTAATAGAATTATTACTATTACTTTAAGCTATAGTACTAAAAATAATTGTAAAATGACATGGACAAGGACACTTACCCCCAGAAATGCCCCACTGTGTGACCCCTACCCAGGTCTGTGATCCCACGGTGCATGTATGAGCTATCCTCCAATCAGTGCTCTATGCTGTGCATATTAATGAGCAACATGGCTTTCTGAATGAATCTGAGCCCATTTTGGATTCCCCACTGTGAGAAACCCCGCCATGAAAACGCTGCCATGGAAATCACAAACAAGTGTTAATGAATTCCCTCAGGCCACTGCTATTTAAACATTTCTAAAATAAACAATCTACATGTAACCTCAACAGGTAAAATGTCCCTATTACAGACGCAGGGGATTTTATTTTTAATTAATTTTTTGTCTGTGAGTGAGGGAAAACTGCAGCCCTCTTTATGTGAATTTGTTCTGTCTTTCACAAAATGATTAAAGGTATACAGAAGGCAAAAGCAATCGCTAGCCCATTGTGTCGGGCTACGTTTGACACTGTCCTACACAGTTTTCCATTTTTAAATTGAAGAAAAAAATGGCCGAGATATCAAGGTTTACAGTTTCACCATATGATTTATCTTTTGAAATATTTGGGCATGGGCCTAGGCCCTGTGATGCCGCATAATAATCAGCATATTAGGTGGGGTCTGTAAGACAGGCATTCTCATCACCCTGGCTGTTCTCCCTTTCTTCCAGTGTCCACAGTCTGATGATGTGGAGTTTTAGACCACCAGCTTAGCCTTATTATTAGTGATCTATGGCAAGGGCAGGGGGGGGTGCCACTAATCTTTGCCCTGTTTCTACATTCAGAAGCAGCTGCGTTCTTACTGGAAGAGAGAGGGCAGCCATGATGAGGTGAGCTGCTCAATGACAGCTTATGCACTTTGCCTACAGAGTCCCATTAACGTAAGTTATCACCTAATAAAAAATAACAAAAGGATACTCACCTTTAGTACCCCCATGGTTGACCACTCCTAGCCCGTTTTTCCAGAACTCAACTGATTTGCCCCTCCTCCATCAGTCAGAGTGTAACTGACACACCCACTCTATTAACTGTTGAGCAAAGGTGAGTACCGTATATACTCGAGTATAGGCCGACCCGAATATAAGCCGAGGCACCTAATTTTACCACAAAAAAATGGAACAAGTTATTGACTCGAGTATAAGCCGAGGCGGCTTTTTTCAATTGGAATTGGAGTTGACACACAGAAAGAGAGAGACACACACACACACAGAAAGAGACACACGCACAGAAAAAGACACAGACACACACACACACACACAGAAAGAGACACACACACACAGAAAGGGACAGACACACACACACACACAGAAAGAGACACACACACACAGAAAGGGACAGACACACACAGAAAAAGACACAGACACACACACACACACACACACACACACACAGAAAGAGACACACACACACACACACACACACACACACTGTGGGTACCTGCTGCTGCCGCCGCCGCCGCTCTCAGACGCGCAGGTGTCGGGGGTCAGGGTTTGGCCGAGGTTACCCTGCAGAGGGGCAGCGGGGTCCCCCTCCCCTCCTCCTCCTGCCGGTCGCTCGGCACACAACACCCTCCATTCAGCTCCGCCTGTCAGCCGCCAGCCGCCGCCGATCTCATACACACACCAGCACTTCCTGGCTGTTGTGCGCTGGTCGTCGGTGGGCGTGCCCCATATGGCCCACTGACGACCAGCGCGCAGCAGCCTGGAAGTGCCGGTCAGTGTGTGAATGTGTGTGCGTGTTTGTGTGTATGAGAGCGGCGGCGGCGGCGGCAGCAGCGGGTACAGCAGGGACCCGCAGCGGCCGCCCCTCACCCTCCAGCATCTGTTGGGTTCAGGGTTGCGCCTTCCCAGGCAGTCCGCCCCTGGACTCGAGTATAAGCCAAGGCGGCTTTTTTCAGCCCAAAAAGTGGGCTGAAAAACTCGGCTTATACTCGAGTATATATGGTATTCTATGGTCATATTCAATTGGGTTGTCACTTACTTAAAGAATAACAATATTAATAATATTAGTAATAATAAATAAAAAGTAAGGCTAAGTAATAATCATAAAATGCCATAATAATTTTATGATTGATTTAGAATGAAATTGACCAGTGTTTGCCATGTATATGGCAAGCTTTAAGGATTGTGATCTGTTTTCTAAATAATAATAATTAAAAATAATAGGGATACAATCATAATAATGGGGAAATAATAGTAATAATAATAATGTATTAGTAGAAAAAATATTTATGAAAATAGAATAATGTATTATCATTTATACTACTAATACTACTACAAAAATAATAATGATTATAATAATAATAATAATAATAATAATGTATTGATAGAATCTTAAAACCTTCAAAAGCACCCTGAAAACCCACCTATTTAGACAAGCTTACCTCTGGCCTAACCAAACCAGTTTGCAGTCTTGTCACCCTTCTGAGCGCTTGCTACTATGATTAGTAAATACTCTTTGTGACCCAACTTCGTGCCTCCACCCTCTTCTTTTCGATTGTATGCTTACAAGGGCAGGACTCTCTCTTTTGTACTCCTGTATTAAAGCAGAACAAAACTCGAGAATTCGATTTTCCCTGGTTTTGTTCTGGCTCCCCGGGGCATCCCAATTCCTGGCAAGCTCCTGCCCCAGCCTATTTAAATGGCTGGGACGGGAGCACGCACATCACGCCAGGGATGCAGCAACGTGCGCTCCCCTTTCAAAACTACATCATTCAGCAGGTGGTTCCCAATATTACCAGAGCTCACCAATGCACCATTGGAGTGTGGAAAGGTGACTTTTTATGGGTTTCACACAGCAGGGCAATCTGATTTGGGATGCCCTGGGGAAAAGTCAGGTGGGTTTTGTTCCACTTTAAGGTATTTTGTTGCATTTGACTTATAATACTGTATGTTTTATATGCATATGTTGTCAAACGACTCATAATAGCCTGTGATTTATAAGTATGTTACTCCTCTCTCCCTCATGTAATTTATTCTTTGTACAGCACGATGGAATATGATGGCACTTTATATTATATTCATAAACAATAATAATAATAATAGTTACTGTACATAGCTCTCATAAGTAGAATGCTCAATGGACGGGGAGGCCGATTCATTAATAGCAGCAGGTAGCGACAGTTGAGCGACTGTAGCGGCATTTTCAGAGCGCCCGCTAATAGTCGCTGTGCTTGGCCGTTGTTCGGTTGTTGATAGCGACTCAGTCGGTTTGCGGTAATGTTGAATATTGGGTGAAGAGTCGCTATTTGACAGGTTCCCAGCTGTATGGGTGCGCATGATAGCGACTGGTCAGAGCGACCGGCTCCCACCATATTCATTAACAAATCACGCTCAAAAAATTCTCGCGCTGTGAAATGCTTGTTTAAACCCCAGAGCGCTGGCGGCGATGGCTTAAAAGTAGTTTTTTAACCCCCAAACAACCATATTTTTGGAAACCAAAAAAAAACAAGTTTTTGAAATAATTTTGTAATATGAATACATTAATATCAGACCTGTAATATCAATTCTGTACAATTTTTTTTTTTTTACCTTAAAAAAAATTATCTAAAATGGCAGAAGTGGTCACAGAATTTTTGACATTAAAAAAAAAAAAAAAATTTAATAACAATTAATTATAAATATTTAAAGATTGTTCCATTGAAATGCATTGGAGCGCGCCAGGTAGCGAGAGGTCATACCTGTCGCTGTTCAAGGTTGGACGCTGACACTGTGGGCTGAGGCTGGAATAATGATGAATGAGTGGCTATCTGGCGCTATCTCAGTCGCTAAGCAGGATTGGCTTGATAAATGTATGAATGTGGTGGGGAGCCGGCGTTCTCGTGGCGGTGCCCATCATTACCGGTCGCTCACCAGGCGCTACCTGTCACTATTCCTTCATAAATAAGGGCCTTAATCTTACAGAAACTCTCCATATTTTAGTAAATCACTCCAAAGCTTCGTACCTGTAACTGGAGTGAAGATCAGGAGCCTTGAGATTTTGTCTAATTTTTTGGCAGCACACTTGTTCCAGGTCAGTGACTCACTGAGTAATGCAGGTGTAGGAGTGGCAATATTAAGGAGCACAACCACTGAACCCCCCCCCCATGCTTCGAATTGAACAGGTTCTCTTTAAGACGGCTGTGTGCAGCGGGGAAGATTCTTGCTGCTGGATTTAGCATTAGTTTGTCCCATGGATGCAGGGACGTGACTAATAGAGTCCCAGGAAAAACTAAAAGTGGGGCCTCAAGTCATTAAAAAGTGAGTCACATTCATTGAATTGAACTTGTGTCTGTCCCTGCTATCCTCCCTCTCTATGTTTCCAGTCCCTGGAACTGTTTACAAAGTTCCCAATATCTGAATTCTCCATAAAAGAAGAAGAAAAACAGCTAGGCGTGAAGAGGAGAGGAACGCTGCAGTTTGGACAGTGCGTAGAACACCAATATCCATAAAAAAGCAATTGCTACAGTCAGGGGTGGACTGGCCATAGGGAGATCCAGGACAATGCCCGGTGGGCTGCTCTGCTTTGGGGCCAGTGGGGCTGCTGCTATTAACACCCACATTCAATCCCTGACCCCTTAGTCTCCCTCTCAGCCCCCTGTACCCAGCCACCCTGTACCTACAAGCCAAGGGGCTGGTAAAATCCAGGGCTGATTTTTGGCCCCAGTCCACCACTGGCTTCAGTGGACATCTTTTGGATGGTAATCAGTGAGCTTTACACTGCACCCGACACTATGTCAAATAACACATTTCCATTGCTGACGGCAGGGGCCCCTTTGTGGATGGAGGTCCTGGGTAATTGCACAGTTTGCCTCTGGATGGTACCTACACGTATATTCTGTAAGAATTTACAGATGCTGCTAGGCAGGGTGGATCCAATGCTTATGGCTGATATAGTACATAGGTGGTAACCGGGAGATCCCCTAATATGTTCATGTTTTCTTTCTGGATACAGTATATTTTCCTCAATCTGCGTGCTCCCCTCACTCTTCTGATTTGGACCCTCCCCTGCAGCCCCAGATCCTGCTTTATTTTTAGCAGTCTGCGGGCTTGGTGCCAGCTTGGCCAATCAATGGTGCACTGTATCCGATCAAATCCTGGCAGGACAAATGCAAATGTCAAACAAATGAGTTTCCATTAAAATCAGGTGAGGTGCCAGCGGGGGACCGGCCACTCCTAGATTGAGAGATAGCAGGTAAGGTGCAGAGGATAAGGAGACCCAGATGGGTGGCTCATGACATGGGGAGGGGGGTGATTATCCTACACCTGTGTGTCCAACATAGAATAGGAAATGATGAAAATGCTGAAAGCGATAGGCTGTAAAATCTCCAGGTGTGATAGCTGGATGGCTGCTCTGATAGCAGGACGTGCTCCCATAGGTCACGTGATCCTGGGGCGTTTTTTCCTATTACCATGTGGACAAACATCCCAGAGATAGGCATCTGAGCCTTCAGCAATATGCAGCTTCAGAGGCACCAGCTGACCATCGCAGGCACAGTGACATTCGATGGGTATCGGGGGGGGGGGGGGGCATCGCCAAGTCAGTCCGGTGTTCCCCCGCAGCTCCTCCATGCAGGTCCGGTGTTCCCCCGCAGTTCCTCCATGCAGGTCCGGTGTTCCCTCAGCAGTTCCTCCATGCAGGTCCAGTGTTCCCCCAGCAGTTCCTCCATGCAGGTCCGGTGTTCCCCCGCAGCTCCTCCATGCAGGTCTGGTGTTCCCCCAGCAGCTCCTCCATGCAGGTCCGGTGTCCCCCTAGCAGTTTCTCCATGCAGGTCCGGTGTTCCCCTAGCAGTTTCTCCATGCAGGTCCGGTGTTCCCCCGCAGCTTCTCCATGCAGGTCTGGTGTTCCCCCAGCAGCTCCTCCATGCAGGTCCGGTGTTCCCCTAGCAGTTTCTCCATGCAGGTCCGGTGTTCCCCTAGCAGTTTCTCCATGCAGGTCCGGTGTTCCCCTGCAGCTTCTCCATGCAGGTCTGGTGTTCCCCCAGCAGCTCCTCCATGCAGGTCCGGTGTTCCCCTAGCAGTTCCTCCATGCAGGTCCGGTGTTCCCCTGCAGCTTCTCCATGCAGGTCAGGTGTTCCCCAAGCAGTTCCTCCATGCAGGTCCGGTGTTCCCCTAGCAGTTTCTCCATGCAGGTCCGGTGTTCCCCAAGCAGTTCCTCCATGCAGGTCTGGTGTTCCCCCGCAGTTCCTCCATGCAGGTCCAGTGTTCCCCAAGCAGTTCCTCCATGCAAGTCCGGTGTTCCCCAAGCAGTTCCTCCATGCAGGTCCGGTGTTCCCCCAGCAGTTCCTCCATGTAGGTCCGGTGTTCCCCTGCAGCTTCTCCATGCAGGTCAGGTGTTCCCCAAGAAGTTCCTCCATGCAGGTCCGGTGTTCCCCAAGCAGTTCCTCCATGCAGGTCCGGTGTTCCCCCAGCAGCTCCTCCATGCAGGTCCGGTGTTCCCCTAGCAGTTTCTCCATGCAGGTCCGGTGTTCCCCAAGCAGTTCCTCCATGCAGGTCCGGTGTTCCCCAAGCAGTTCCTCCATGCAGGTCCGGTGTTCCCCTGCAGCTTCTCCATGCAGGTCAGGTGTTCCCCAAGCAGTTCCTCCATGCAGTTCCGGTGTTCCCCAAGCAGTTCCTCCATGCAGGTCTGGTGTTCCCCCGCAGTTCCTCCATGCAGGTCCGGTGTTCCCCAAGCAGTTCCTCCATGCAGGTCCGGTGTTCCCCAAGCAGTTCCTCCATGCAGGTCCGGTGTTCCCCAAGCAGTTCCTCCATGCAGGTCCGGTGTTCCCCTGCAGCTTCTCCATGCAGGTCAGGTGTTCCCCTGCAGTTCCTCCATGCAGGTCCAGTGTTCCCCAAGCAGTTCCTCCATGCAGGTCCGGTGTTCCCCAAGCAGTTCCTCCATGCAGGTCCAGTGTTCCCCAAGCAGTTCCTCCATGCAGGTCCAGTGTTCCCCAAGCAGTTCCTCCATGCAGGTCCAGTGTTCCCCAAGCAGTTCCTCCATGCAGGTCCAGTGTTCCCCAAGCAGTTCCTCCATGCAGGTCCAGTGTTCCCCAAGCAGTTCCTCCATGCAGGTCCAGTGTTCCCCAAGCAGTTCCTCCATGCAGGTCCGGTGTTCCCCAAGCAGTTCCTCCATGCAGGTCCGGTGTTCCCCAAGGAGTTCCTCCATGCAGCTCCAGCATCTTCATACTTAGCAATGGTGGGGACTGGGGAGCCAGTGATTCCATGTTCCAGCACCGGTGGCCTCACATGGAAGCATCCTTGGAGTCTTTGTTACAACTGTTAAAGGGTTCATTACAATAGAGGGGTCATCCCAAAGTGTGTTCAGCACATTTGGCCTCAGCAGGAATATTGCAATATATAGAGTAGGAGTGTTAGGGGAAGTGAAACCATATTGATGGAAGCCACCATGTCTGCTCAGTGATGGAGGATGGAATAGTTTGTTCTCCATTATTCCATTATTGGTAGGTATGAAGATGCTAGCGCTGCACGGAGTTGTGGGGGAAAAGGCGAGTAGACTTTTTTATGTTATTACCTGGACAGGAACTTTAAAGAGATAATGAGCCTGTTTTTGCTCTCTCTATGCTGAATGTGACTGGCTGCATCTTTTATTCAGGGCCTTATTTAAGAAATGCTAGCACAACGTAGTGACGTGTTTTTCTTTAGCGCCACCAGCAAGTTATATTTATGATGACAAAAAACGTTTAGCGCCTCTCCTAGCGCCATGTAGCGCTCCATCTATCAAGTGAGCTGGGTGCTTTGTTAGCGGCGGCGCTGTGTTCCCTACACCGCCACATCACATCAGATGCGCATTGTTGTTCTCCCATAGACTTCTATTAGCCATTCCAGTCCGTTTTCTTTGGTGACTTCTGGTTAGCATATGTTCATTTTCGGTTTTGTTCGCATTCAAGTGACGCGGGATCCTTGGCCTGTTCTGAATGTTTTTCTTTCCCCAGTTAATGCCTTTTTTCTGTATTGCACATGGCGCTGTATGTCTAAGTGTCAAGGTTTTAGAGCGCCCACACTGGCACTACAAGTTAAATACGGCATGGAGCAGTGCTACCTGATGCTTTCGCCATTGAAAAACAATCAAGCAAAGGTACAGTGCCACATAGCCTTCAGCGTGCCGCCTGCCTGTGGCCGGTGTGGCGGCTCTCAGCAGAAGCTCAAGTAGGGGCGCTATGGGGCGCTAGTAATAAATTGGGCTCCTCATCTGATTTATACTTCTTAATAAGACCTAGTAACCTTCCTCCCTTCTGCTGGGCCTCCTCAGCAGCAGAGGGTAGCTCGTTCATGCATTCTTTAGTGTAACAGTCCCCTCTAAACTGAAGTTATTTTGGGGACTGAGGAAGAGGAGTCATCAGAAAGGAGCAAGTTTATTAGGGTTTATCAGTAAATGAAAAGTGCTGGTAAATGAAAGATGCCACCCCTGACAGCCTGCATGAGGCAGGTAGAAAGCAGCTAATTTAACCTTTTACTTGGAATGTCCCTTTAAGTCACACATGCTCAAGCCATCTGATGTGGCCCCTGACCTGCTGTGGGGAAAGATGGAGGGTTAAATACTGGCGTGTAAAGGTTTCAGTAAGGGGCTTGCAAGGAGAGTGATATAAGAGGGTCCCATTGCCAAGTAGAGGTGGCAGCAGTGGAAAAAGCAACACCATACCTGGGTGAAATCTCTGGCACCATAAGAGTTTTTTCTTTGTTTAATTGTATGTTTAGTATTTGTAGGCGTTTAGATGGGTTGAGTATTGGGAATATGGTTATGATTTGGGATTGATGGGAGATGGGCTATAAATATGAGACCCATATATTTAGAGAGGTGAGGCAATCAGCATGTGGATTGTTAGATATAAATGTAATGGGGGGGGGGGGGGTGAAAGAACCTATGAGTAAAAGAAAAATCTATGGAGTTTGTGGAGACATTGGGGATCCTGATTATTGTAGAAAATCTTTGTTATGCTATTTATAATGAAAAATGGGAAATTCATTGTGGTCTGCGACATCCCTTATTACATTACAACCAGTGAGGGGCATCCCTCCATTACAGCCAGTGAGGAGCACCCCTCCATAACAACCAGCGAGGGGCATCCTGCATTACAACCAGTGAGGGGCATCCCTCCATTACAGTAAGGAGCATTCCTCATTACAGCCAGTTAGGTGCATCCCTCATTACAGCCAGTGGGGGGCATCCCTCATTACAGCCAGTTAGGTGCATCCCTCATTACAGCCAGTGGGGGGCATCCCTCATTACAGCCAGTGGGGGGCATCCCTTATTACAGCCAGTGAGGGGCATCCCTTATTACAGCCAGTGAGGGATCCCTCCATTACAGCCAGTGGGGGGCATCCCTTATTACAGCCAGTGAGGGGCATCCCTCATTACAGCCAGCGAGGGGCATCCCTCAATACAGCCAGTGAAAGGCATCCCTCATTTCAGCCAGTGAGGGGCATCCCTCATTACAGCCAGTTAGGTGCATCCCTCATTACAGCCAGTGGGGGGCATCCCTCATTACAGCCAGTGGGGGGCATCCCTTATTACAGCCAGTGAGGGGCATCCCTCATTACAGCCAGTTAGGTGCATCCCTCATTACAGCCAGTGGGGGCATCCCTCATTACAGCCAGTTAGGTGCATCCCTCATTACAGCCAGTGGGGGGCATCCCTCATTACAGCCAGTGGGGGGCATCCCTTATTACAGCCAGTGAGGGGCATCCCTCATTACAGCCAGTGAGGGGCATCCCTCACTACAGCCAGTGACAGGCATCCCTTATTACAGCCAGTGAGGGGCATCCCTTATTACAGCCAGTGAGGGATCCCTCCATTACAGCCAGTGGGGGGCATCCCTTATTACAGCCAGTGAGGGGCATCCCTCATTACAGCCAGCGAGGGGCATCCCTCAATACAGCCAGTGAAAGGCATCCCAGCACACACACATACATGCACACATATGACACATAGGACATACACACCACCATGACACATACCCACATGAAACACTGACACAGTCATGACACCACCCCCCGCATTCTTACCTCTACAGCAATATTGATCGTCTCCTCCGGTACGGTCAGGCTCCTTCCTAGAGTCCCGCCCACCAACTGAACCACCAATGAGGAAGGCTGGAGGAAAAAACAGCAGCTAGCGCAGGCGTGAGCACTCGGCTGCTAGGATTTGGAGACTGGCGGTGGTGAAGGACAGCTGTGGGCGGCAGAGAGCAATGAGGTGACGGCATAGGACACTTTAAAGCGCCGCAGGACAGCGGGACAAATGGACAGAAGCAGGATGCACACCCCCTCATTGAGGGCTGGATAGAAGATAGGATGTAACAGTTACAACAATATAAACTATTTAAATAGCAAATGTATCATTTATTGATGCAGATCTGGGACATATGAGAACAACAAGGGACAGGGGGACATGGACTCAAAAGAGGGACAGTCCCTCCAAATCAGGGATCAGGAATGTTGTGAATGCTGTTTGGCACGGCAAATGGCTCTGATTGGATGAGAGCCCTCACATGTGCTGCTGGACCGGGGAAAAGTGAAAGCAAACCGTCGACCTGCGGGATTTCACACCAATTTGGGCTGCTTCAGGTGAAGGCCAGCAAACGGCCCTGGAATCATTTAGACCCCAGAGCCGGCTGCCCTGGGTTTTGTTCTGCTTTAATGCTTGGCTTCATTTAACTGTAGGGGAATACTGAACAAGTGTACACTCGGCTTGTGTTTGTCTCATGGCATGTATGTGTTAAATGTATATACCCGGCACCAGGAAATAAATCAGAAACCTGTTAATGTCTCTGGGATTTGTCTTGAGGGTGGGGACGGGCTTCCCAGGTACAATTCTTAGGAAGAGCAGCTTCCTGCCAGGGACAAGGAAGTACAACAGAGGGAAATATAAA
This sequence comes from Gastrophryne carolinensis, assembly GCA_027917425.1. Classification (NCBI taxonomy): domain Eukaryota; kingdom Metazoa; phylum Chordata; class Amphibia; order Anura; family Microhylidae; genus Gastrophryne; species Gastrophryne carolinensis. The sequence goes on along the minus strand of CM051235.1, from coordinate 196,077,879 downwards.
GGTAAAACCCTGCCGGCCTCAGTGACCTCCGAGCCCCATCCCTGATTTATTTCCCCCCAGGCTCTTATTTTCTGGGCCTTCCTTTGCTATCCAGTTGTATGTAGTAACATAGTAAGGCTGATGGGGGACAGACTTTCCCTAGACCTGCAGTGAGAGGTACTCACCTTTTCCCCACATAATCCCTGCGCGATAGTGACATGGCAGGGAATAGGCAGGGAGGTGTTTAGCATGGTGGACCTGGGTTCAGGTGAGTATTAGTGATTTCCCCTTTAAAGTGGACCAAAACCCAGGATTTTGACTATCCTGGGTTTTGGTACTTTCCCCCGGGACACCCTGATCGGGGGTGCCCCGCTGTCTGCAACCCCCCGGATCGCCGAAATCAACTCACCACTTCCGGGTCCTATGGAGCATGCGCGGCTGCTCGTCCAATCAGTGCGCTCGGAGCCGCTGACGTCATGTTGTCTCAGGCTTCGTCTAAGGCCAGCGGCTCCAAGCTCGCTGGAAGCCGCATCCCCGCTACCCTCTTACAGGGAGTGTGCCCGCGCCGGCTATTCACAAATGCCTGGCGCGCCTCCTTCTAGGAGTATAGCGGGGATGCGGCTCGCACATGCGCCGTTGGACCGGGAAGCAAGGTAAGTGAATGGGGCAACCTGGGGGGGGGGGGGGGGGTTTCACACAGCGGGGCATCCTGATTTCGGATGCCCTGTGCGAAGGGAATCGATCGGCCAGGGAATCTTATAGATTCCTGGACCGATCGCTGTGGGTTTTGGTCCACTTTAAAGTGGAACGAGAACTGAAGACTGTATTCAGGTATCAGATTCTCTTTAAAGTGGACCTACACCCTAGAGTTGAAGCTTAGTTTCAGGTGAGTATAAGTTTGCTTTAAAGCAGATCTACACCTCAGAATAAAGTCTGGGTTCAGGTGAGGTTTAGAGTCTCTTTAAAGTGGACCTATACCTCAGAGATGAAGTCTGGAAAGCAGACCTAAGCCCTAGAGCTGAGTAGTATAGATTATCTTTAAAGCAGAGCTATGCTTGAGAATAGAAGTTTGGGTAGTACGTATAGGTTCCCTGTTAAACAGAACTACTAGCTAGAACTGAAGTCTGGGTTCAGATGAGTTTGCTTTAAAGCAGATCTACAAGCTAGAGTTGAAGACTGGGTTTAGGTGAGGATTAGTTTCATTTTAAAGTGGACCTATGCCGTAAATTTAAAATCTGTGTCCAACTGGCGTTTGTGATTGTGAGTATAATGTTGACCTACACCCTGGAATTGAAGTCTGTCTCTTTGGGAAAGATTTCAGTTCTGGGAAGAAGGTCCACTTCAGCAGCTATACTTACCTGAACCCCCACTTCAGTTTTAGGGTATAGGCCCACTTTAAAGAAAACTTATACTCATCTGAACCCCCACTTCCAGGTGGGTCAGTTTTAAGCCGAGCATTTGAATACCAGAGAGCAGACTTTATTTTTGAGGAGTGGGTTGCTTTTAGAGAGAACCTATACTCACCAAAACACACACTTTAGTTATAGGGCATGTGCCTACTTTAAAGAAAACCTAAACGTAGGGTTAGACTTTTTTTCTAGAACCTGTATTCACCTGAAGCCAACATTAATACCAGTTGAGTTTGTTTTAAGGAGATCTGATGCTTACCAGAATCTAGACTTTGGGCCTTATTTCGGAAACGCCAGCGCTACGTAGCGACACATAACGGCAGGTATTTTTTGTGAGCACCACCAGCAAGTCATATTTATGACACAAGAAATGTTTAGCCCCATCTAGCGTTCCATGTATTAAGAACGCTGAGAGCTTTGTTAGCGCTGGCGCTGTGTTCCCTACAGGGGGAACATCACCCAAGATGCTCAGTGTGATTCTCTTATAGACTTCAATTAGCTATTCCAGTTATGTTATTTTTGGTGACTTCTGGTTATAATTTTTTTATTTTTTTTGTGCTCAGTCAAGTGACACGGGATCCCTGGTCTGTTCTGAATTTTTTTTTGTTCACTATTGTACTTATGTCATGTCACATGTATGTTCCCAATGTCATTCCATGTGTTTGGTCACTGTGCTGCCAGCACCAGTTAAAGCCTTTTTTTGTATTGCACAAGGAGCTTTATGCCTATTGTACTATAGTGCCCGTGCTGGCGCTGTTCATTTACATGTTAAATAAAAAAGATTTCTGGCCCTCATCACCAGTGCTACCTGTTGCAAGTAGCACCATGGGTAGCCTACAGCGCCAAACCCAAACAGTGCCACCTGCCTGTGGCCAGCATTGCAGCTGAGGCGCTAATAAAGTCTCTCTGCAGATGCTCAAGTGGCTCTACAAGGCACTAGTAATAAATTGGCCTTTTTCTCTGAGGTGTAGCTTCTTTTAAAGTGGACCAACACTCAGGATTTTGACTATCCTGGGTTTTGGTCCACTTCAGGGGGGCACCCCGCTGTGTAAAACCCCCCAGAAACACCCCAATACTCACCTCAAAACGCTCCCACGTGGCCGGGTGACAGCGACGGACAAGCGCTGACAGCGACGGACAAGCCAGCGCGTCCGCCGCTGCCTCCCCTGCACGTCCCTCTGACAGCGCGCGCGCCCGCGCCGGCCATTCACAAACGGCCGGCGCGGGCGCGCGCACGGCTAGAGGGGCGCGCGGGAGGCGGCCGCAGCCGCCGCCGAGGAGGTGTATTTTTGGGGGGTTTTCGGGGGGGTTCCTCACCGCGGGACATCCCGATCTCGGATGTCCCGCGGTGAGGGGGGTGATCGGCCCGGGAATCTTATAGATTCCCGGGCCGATCACCCCAGGGTGTTGGTCCACTTTAAAGAGAACTTTTATTTGCCTTAATTTAGACTTCAGTTCTTGGGTGTAGATTCTCTTTAAAAGAGAACCTATACTAACCCAAACACACACTTTAATTCTTGGCTGTGTACCCACTTTAAAGGAAACCTATATACTATACTGAACACAGACTTTAATTCTAGGGCATGTGCTCACTTCAAAGAGAACCTATACTCACTTGAACCCATCCACATTCATTCTAAGGTATGAACGTAAAGAGAACTTTTTTATAATACTAATATATATATATATGTATGTATAATGTGCTGTGTTGTATTTCAGGGCAATGCCACGATCTTTTCTAGTAAAGACGAAAAAGGCGCACACCTACCAACAGCACCGCTACTGTGATGATGCCTGGATGACCGAAGGAGAACCTGTATCACCTGTGTATCATGGTCAGTGGCTATAAAAACTCCCAAAAACTCCCATCACTTGTGTATCACTGCTCTATGTTATTCAGGCTACATTCACACCTGTGAAAGGTCATTTTGCTGCACAAACGGTCTCCGGCACCTGATTTATGGTATGTTTAGAGGGCAGAAAAGTGTGCGCAAATGTGGCAATTTGAAGAGTGAATTTCCTTCAGCAAATATTTGGAGGAAACTGCCGATTCCAATGAATAACAGGCTTATTTCATTCTGAAAACACACACAGGCAGCGTCTGGCATGTTTTTGAACAATGAAAGTGTCAGCTGCAAGTTCTTTTAGGGACTGAACCCTTTTTATGTTTTGGGTGAAAAAACAGTCGTCTAAAATCACAATAATTAAGGTAAAAACAGCAAAAATGTAGGTTTAAGGCCCCAAAGTTTAGCACCTAGGCGCATGTGGAAACCTTTGCGCTACACCTGAGTGTTTTTGCACACCAACCATGAATCGACCCTAATGTGCGTATAAGTGTGAGAGTGCTACACTATATAGTAGGTGTTGATATGTATACAGTGGTATGATAGTGTTATAGTAGGTGTTGCATACACCTTTGTGCATAGTGGTGTGATAGTGTTGTCACCGTCATTTATAGGGGGGCAGAGGTTGCGATTGCGCTGGAGCCCATAAAGTCAGGGGGCTTCATCAATGTTGTTCTTCCTCATTTTTTTTACATTTGAGCTCTCATTGCAGGAAACAGGTTACTGTATGAGCCATGATGGGGTCCCTTGAAAAGTTTGAACTGGGACTCACATTTAGTTATGCCATTGCCTATAGTATAGTAATATACTACATGGATAGTGGTGTGATAGTGTTATAGTAGGTGTTACATACAGTAGTATACTTTGTGCATAGTGGTGTGATAGTGTTATCATAGGTTCTTTAATAGTATACTATGGTCATAGTGGTGTGATAGTGTTTTAGCAGGTATCGCATACAGTAGTATACTATGTGCATAGTTTATTATATTGTTATAGTAGGTTCTTATATTAGTAGTATACTATGTGCTTAGCGGTGTTATAGTGTTATCATAGCTTTTTATAGTAGTAGTATTCTATGTTATAATGTTAATGTAGATGTGTATAGTTAGGGTCATATTAAGTGTGGTGGAGGCCCCTGGACACAAAATCTGGTGGAGGCCCCAGATACAGTATTTTTTCATTTAAAATAATAGTTTAGCCAAGTAGCCAACCCGTCCACTTACTGGAAAGTCAGATCAAGTCCCTTGTGCAGGTATGTGCTGCTCAGGAAGTCCTGCTTCGCCATTCTGGGCGGCAGGTAGTTTAGTCGCACAACTGGTGTAGAGCGGGGGAGAGCTTACAATGTTTAGAGTATACGGCCCACTTTACCTCTAGACTGAAGGAGCCTGAAGCAGTGGGTGGTTAGAGAAGCCCGGGCGAGCAGTCAGGTGAGCAGTGTGACAGCAGTTATCCGGATGCCTGCGGGCTCATTCAAATGAACTATATTCAAATTTGGTATTGTGTGTCTGCCTAATCCGCAAACAAGTATAACTGTTCCCTGGAACTCTGTCCTCTGTCTTCCGATCACCGCGCCCCGTCCCCTCAGCATCCAGAAAGACATTTAAAGTGTACCTGTCACTATCACATCCTCTAAGATGTCTGTTACAAAAGTTTTCCAATAGCGCCTCTTGTAAGCAGATGCAGGCAGCCGCTTCCAAGCTTAAAGCTATCCCAGGATTTGTTCCGTGCCCCGAACTAGGATGCCCCACTTTGTGAAACCCCCCAGAATGCCCATACAAAATACCCTTTTCTAGGTCCTACAGCGCACCTGCGGACTCTCTTACAATCTATTAGGGTATAAGGGAGGATTCAGAAGGTGAAGAGCTTACAATCTATTAGGGTATAAGGGAGGATACAGAAGGAGAAGAGCTTACAATCTATTAGGGTATAAGGGAGGATACAGAAGGAGAAGAGCTTACAATCTATTAGGGTATAAGGGAGAATACAGAAGGAGAAGAGCTTACAATCTATTAGGGTATAAGGGAGGATACAGAAGGAGAAGAGCTTACAATCTATTAGGTTATAAGGGAGGATACAGAAGGAGAAGAGCTTACAATCTATTAGGGTATAAGGGAGGATACAGAAGGAGAAGAGCTTACAATCTATTAGGGTATAAGGGAGGATACAGAAGGAGAAGAGCTTACAATCTATTAGGGTATAAGGGAGAATACAGAAGGAGAAGAGCTTACAATCTATTAGGGTATAAGGGAGGATACAGAAGGAGAAGAGCTTACAATCTATTAGGGTATAAGGGAGGATACAGAAGGAGAAGAGCTTACAATCTATTAGGTTATAAGGGAGGATACAGAAGGTGAAAAGCTTACAATCTATTAGGGTAATCAGGAGGGTGTGGTCACCTCCTGGTGTGTGTGCTTCCTCTGATTACCTGCAGCTGGAGAGCTGTGAGCTGTGTGCTGTGAGCTGAGAAGCCTGAGGCCTTGCTGGGAGGATTATCCCAGGCAAGATGGAGGATTCTGGGGGTGAATCTCGCCGATACCCCCGGAGGACTATTAAACCTCCGGATCCCGGGACTGCTTCTACCAGCGGCGCTAGTAACACCACGGTGCCCCAGCCCGGTGAGAGTTTGTCAGCCTTTCGCAGCCGTGTATGCAGTAATTTGTGCAATGTGGCGAAGGAGGAGGAGAAGCTTTGCAAGATGAAAATCGCATTAAAGAAAAAGAAAATGGACACCAGCAAGGCGCGGGGATTGGATAAGCGGTCAAGCAAAGCAGACTTAGCTGAGCTTGAATCAGCATGTCGGCAGCAGGAAAAGTTGGTTGCGTCCCTTAAAGCAAGCAGTGGGGCCTTTAAAGAAAAATATAAAAACGAGGAGCGATTTAAGTCCATGCAGCGCTCAGGCCCCACTGTGAAGGAGGAAGAGGCCGACCTTGTGGACGAGACCCAGATGGTGGAGGATTCTCCAGCTGTACCTCCACCCAAAGTTGCAGCAGTAGCAGAGCCGGGAGCCCCGGAACCAGCATTGGAAGACTTTCTTGCTGAGGCAACACATCAGGAGTGCGTGACATCGCTGGGCATTCAGGAAGCCCCTACTGGAGCAGATCTTCCAGAGGACAGCCGCCAGCCTGAGGAGCCCATGCCAGCTAAGGACGACATCCATCTGTCCAGCCAACCTGCGGAGCGCGCCATAGGCGCTGTGTCAGGGGGTATAGAAGACTGTGGCGCTCCTTGCCCTGAAAAGGGTGAGGTGGCGCCAGACGTAAGTACCATCCTGGCACCCATCCGGGTTCCTGGGTGCGCCGAACTTGGTGGGCCTGGGGCCATGGGTGACTCACCCGCAGGTTTGGGTCTTGCTGGCAGGGCTTCTATTGTTTCTGCTTCAGCTGGTTTAGATGCTGTTATTGATGTTGTTGCTCCTGTTGCTGCTGTGTCTGGGGTTGAGTCCACAGGGGTTAAATCTATTGCTGGACTTTCTGCTGTGACTGATGCTGTGACTGTCCCCTCACCTGTACCTCTGGTGGACTATAAGAAGACTGTGCCACCTAATGCTGGGGCCCCTGCTGTCCGCCCTGCCCTGTATTTCATCCAGCGAGGTGGCACAGGGAGTGGGGCCAATAATGCTGTTGGTGCTGCAGTGCAGCCCCCTGTGTCCTATGCCCAGGTTGCCAGGCGCGGAGGAGAAGCTGCTGGTGAGAGGATGTCTGTGCCCAGTGAGGTCAACGCCCCTGCCAGTGGCTTCAATAGGCGCAACCTAGTCCAGCTTAGGTGGGAGGGGGAGGGGCCAGTTATCACCCGGCGGGCGGTGGTGGATCTCATCCTGGGTATGGGATTTACAGCCGCAGACATTTTTGCCCTGATCAGTCCAGTGGGGAGTGCAGAACATGACTTGAGCTTCGTTAGACCAGAGGGGATGGACTTGTTTTGGGAGCGGTACGAGCTGCAAAAGCAACGTCCTGCCTGGAAGGGGTTAACTCCCATCCAGGTCTCCAGGCAGCAGCTCATTAAAAACATCACCATCCTAGTAAGAAATGAGTCCATTCCCCCCTCAGATTTGACCGTCTGGCTAAGGCGTTATGGTGATGTTCTCACTCCCCTGAAAAAAATTTTGGACGATCGCGACATCTGGACCGGGGGCTGGTCAGTGACCCTGAGGCTCCGCAGGAATGGCAACCAGGTCACCCACTTGCCATCATCTGCCTATATTGGCCGTGACCGGCTGACCATCTTTTATCCTGGTCAGCCCAAGGTTTGCCATAAATGTGGGGCCAAGGGTCACTTCAGCTCCTCCTGCTCGCTTCTTAGGTGCTCTTTGTGCCAGGGCTTGGGACACTTGGCTAAGGACTGCAACACGATCCGCTGTAATCTATGTAACCAGCTCGGCCACCCTTATAGTCAGTGTCCTGAGGCCTGGCACAACCTGGACAGGGAAGTGGTGCAGGAAATGCTGCGGCTGGATAGGGAGGAACATTCCCATGCTGCCCCGTCTGCGGTCCCTCCCCCCACTCAGCTGGGGGTTCCTGAGGCCCCTGTGCCTGTGCCATCTGCAGGGGTCCCTAAGGTGAATCCCCAGTCTGCCCCCAAGTCAGCAACCACTAATGTAAGACCAAGCAATATAATAGCTGAGGCGGCCCGGGGGGCTGGCACTGCAAGTACCAAGGGGGTTTCAGTAATTGTGCCCCCTGCTGTAAGATCTCGCAGGCCGGGACTAGGTGATCCTGATCCTGCACCCCCTTCTGAGCAGGGTGGGAGTTCAGATCCCAAGACAGCATGGTCTGGACTCTCCCCTGGGGATCAGGATTACCTGGCTTACAGGCTAGCTACAAAGAAAAAAAGGAAAAAGGGTAATGCAGTGCCGGAGCCGGGGGAGAGCAGTGGGGTGCAGCTCTCCAACAGGTTTGAGGCACTTTCTGAGGACTCATCTATTGAAATATCTTCTTTTGATTCTGAGGCTTCAGATATGGAGGAGGAAGCACCAGTCTCCTCCAGTAAGCGTTTAGGGTCAGATAGTGAGGCCGGAGGGAAGGCTAAGAGACGTTCTCCCGAATGACTCTGATGGCAGTTCCCCCTCCGATAAAGGTGGCAACCATTAATGTTGCCAGCATTAAATCTGTAAGCGCTCGTTTTATGGCCTTATTTTTTCTCAGCCAGTTTGATGCTGACATTTTATTTTTGCAGGAGACCAGATTGGCCAGTCTGGCTGACATTCACGCTGTGAAGCGGGAGTGGAGGCACGGACCCTCTTTTTGGTCTCTTGCGGCCGAGCCTTACAGCGGAGTGGCGGTGCTTTTTAAAACTGACATGGTAACTTGCCGGCGAGTCATTGAGGTGGAGATCGGGAGGTGCATGGTATTGGACGTCATTGTGAAGGGGCAGGACCTGCGCCTAATAAATATCTATGGACCTCAAACTAAGTGGGACAGGAAATGCCTCTTTACAAAGATCAAGCCGTTCCTTTTTACAGCCCGGCCAGTAGTCTTTGGGGGTGATTTTAACACCGTGACTAGGCCCATGGACAGGAGAGGCTTCAAAGGCAAGCTGGGCTGCGATAGTCTCTTTTTGAATAGTATGGTTAGAGAGGCAGGTCTGGAAGATGTGCACATTAAGCACTCCCCGGACCTCACGGGCTTCACTTTTCAGCGAGGTAGCAGTCAGAGTAGGATAGACAGGTTTTTTTTGAAGGAGGGCTCGGCTTCTCAGCCTCCCCGGCTGCAGGCGGTCGAGTTCTCCGATCACCTTTTACTATCGATGGTCTTGAATGCTTCTGACACACCCCCTAGAGGAAGGGGCATCTGGAGGATGAATTCGGCTCTCCTTGAGGAGGAGTGGGTAAGACAATCCTTTGAGGAATTCTTTCAGGCACAGGTTTCCATTAAGGATTTTTGCAGCAGCAGGTCTGAGTGGTGGGAGCTGACCAAAATGAGAATTGCTGGGCTTTTCAGGGGCCTAGGAAAAAGGAAACAGCTTGATAAATACATTGCCTACCAGCGCTTGCGGAGGAAGCTTGACATCCTTGTCTCGAATGGTGGAGATCAAGGGGCAATCTCTGAAGTCAAGCTTCTCCTCAGGAAGTGTCAGTATGACCGGCATGCTTCTCTGGTTCTGGAAAGGGATTATGGGAAATACCACTCTCCCGATCCCTATCAGAATTGCAGACAGGCTGCAGCTCTCAAGACTGTCCTTGGTCTGAAGGATAGCACAGGTTCCCTGGTAAGATCTAAATCTGGGATCCTGGAGATCATTAGGTCCTTTTATGCTGACCTCCTGGGCAGAAAGGTTCTTGACCGGGCAAGGATGGAAAGTTTCCTGGACTCTACTCCAGGATTGGAAAATGGTGACATTTCTATCACTGGCTTGACAGAACCGTTCACGGCTGATGAGGTGGTAAGTGCAATTGATCACCTTGCCATCAAAAAGTCGCCCGGGTCAGATGGTCTGACAGCTGAATTTTATAAATGTTTTAAGACCATCCTGGCACCACATTTGGTGGAGGTTTTTAATTGCTGTCTGGCAGAGGGTTCCCTCCCTCCCTCCATGAGGCGCTCGGCCGTGATCCTTCTGTCAAAAGGTAAGGACTCTTCGATGATTGAGAACTGGCGCCCCATCAGCCTTCTCAATGTCGATAGAAAGATACTGGCAAAGATTTTGTTCTGGCGCTTGTCGTCAGTGGCGGAGCAACTGCTTTCTTGTCACCAGCATTGCTCCATCCAAGGTAGAAGCACCTTCTCAGCGGTTTTAGCTGTCCGGGAAGCCTTGGAGCGGTGCAGGGCTGCAGGCTGGGGAAAGTACTTGTTGGCGTTGGATCAGGCAAAGGCTTTTGATAGGGTCAATCATGAGTACCTATGGCTGCTTCTTGGTAAGTACGGCCTGCCGGGGCGGTTCATTAATTGGCTACAAACCCTTTATGAAGGGGCTGAGAGCTTCCCTCTTGTTAATGGTTGGGTTGGAAGGCCTTTCGAAGTTGGCTCTGGTGTGCGACAGGGATGCCCTCTGAGTCCCCTACTGTATGTGTTTGCGATTGATCCCTTTATAAGGAGGGTCGAGAGCAGCATGTTATGTGGGGTTCCTCTGGGTATGCCTGGTGAGCCTCCTTTGAAGGTCATTGCCTATGCTGATGATGTATCTGTGATTGTCTCTGGGACAAATGAGGCGGAGGAGGTGGCCTCTCTTATAGCACAGTATACAGAAGCGTCGGGCTCCAAGGTCAATCACGAGAAGAGTGAAGTTTTCTGGATGGGTGAGGGTGAGGGCTTCGAACTTCCGGACGCCTTCCCAGTGCCCCAGCAGGAAATTAAGATCCTTGGCATAAATTTCGGTCCTGGCGATTATGGCCAAAAAAACTGGGAGCGCAGGCTGGAAATTGCCAATGCCAAGGTTGCAGTCTGGAAGAGCTGGAAAATGTCTCTCAGGGAAAGGGTTGACCTTATCAAGACCTACCTGATCCCCATCTTTTTATACGTCAGCTTCGTCTGTGTTTTGCCAGTGTCTCTCTACACCAGGGTCTACAGCGTGTTTTTCCAGATGTTATGGGGAAACCGCATGAACCTGGTGAAAAGAAATGTCACCTACCTATCTAGGCGGGAGGGTGGCCTAGGGATGGTCAACCCAGTCGTGTTTTTCTCTCTCTTGTTTCTGAAACATAATTTTGGAAGCATGTTGGCAGAGAGCCCGCCTGGCTGGGTGGGTATTTTCCAGTCCTGGTTTAAGCCCTTCCTGCGAGACTGGGAGAATGGTGGCCGGATGAAAAGCCCTCGAGTTCCTCAGGCTCAGCTCCCGGCCTATGTTGCCCCGTGCTTGAAAATACTTCGGCAATGGCAATTGACAGCAGAGGACATGAGATCTACTCCGAGGAAGCTTCTTGTGAGTCGGGTCCTGGGTCTGGCTTTTCATGAGCCATTGTCCCTCAGGGATTGCCCAGGCTCCATCATGAGGGAGGGTTTGAGGCTTATTAACTCCTCAAGAATTCCTTTGAAATACCGGGATATAGCCTGGCTCTCCTTCCAAGGAAAACTCTACCTTAGGGGGATCCGGAAGAGTCGCAGCCTGCCAGAGATAATTTGTCTCCGTGAGGAGTGTCAGGATGAGGTGGAGACTATGGACCACTTCCTGCTCCGGTGTCCCTTTAATGTAGAGGTGTGTAAACAGGTGGGGTTGGCCCTCGGTGCCCCCTTCTTCTCCCAGCTTTCCTATGCTGAGTGGGTGTATGGAGCATTCAAGAACAGAGGGGATTTTTGTTTGGACACTTTATATCTAGTTAGTCTAGTGATCCGCTATTTCACATGGAATGCACGGTGCCAGCTCTGCATTAGGAAGAAAGTCCTCCCTGTCCCGGTGGTGGTGCATGACATCCTGCATGAGGTGGGCAAGATCCGGGTTTTTGAGAGGGACAGGTGGGAACGGGGGGCCTGGATGAAGGCGTGGAGGAACATCAGGCCTCCTTGATCCCCATGACTTCCCTCTGGGTGAGCTTTCCTATCTCTTATCACCCATAGATTTTTATAACAATGACAGATTTTTGAAGAACGGCTGCATGCACAGGTGACGGGGTCTCTTAGTCTTCCTGCTGGGTTGTGTAGAGTGTAGTGTTTAGGTTGTAGACAGGATTGTATATAGAATAATGGATATTATATATTATATGCCGAATTGTTAAGCCTGTTTCTTTTTGTTTAGTTATTATTTATTTTATTTTTATTTATTTATTATTGTAACTTTGTATATATTGTATATATTGTATATGATTGCTTGATTTTACTCAATAAAAAAAGTTACAATCTATTAGGGTATAAGGGAGGATACAGAAGGAGAAGAGCTTACAATCTATTAGGTTATAAGGGAGGATACAGAAGGTGAAAAGCTTACAATCTATTAGGGTATAAGGGAGGATACAGAAGGAGAAGAGCTTACAATCTATTAGGGTATAAGGGAGGATACAGAAGGAGGAAGAGCTTACAATCTATTAGGGTATAAGGATACAGAAGGAGAAGAGCTTACAATCTATTAGGGTATAAGGATACAGAAGGAGAAGAGCTTACAATCTATTAGGGTATAAGGGAGGATACAGAAGGAGAAGAGCTTACAATCTATTAGGGTATAGGTGATGGTACAGAAGGTAGAAGGAGCTTACAATCTATTAGGGTATAAGGGAGGATACAGAAGGAGAAGAGCTTACAATCTATTAGGGTATAAGGGAGGATACAGAAGGAGAAGAGCTTACAATCTATTAGGCTATAAGGGAGGATACAGAAGGAGAAGAGCTTACAATCTATAGGGGTATTAGGGAGGATACAGAAGGAGAAGAGCTTACAATCTATTAGGGTTTAAGGGAGGATACAGAAGGAGAAGAGCTTACATTCTATTAGGGTATAGGTGATGGTACAGAAGGTAAAAGGAGCTTACAATCTATTAGGGTATAAGGAAGAATACAGAAGGAGAAGAGCTTACAATCTATTAGGGTATAAGGGAGGATACAGAAGGAGAAGAGCTTACAATCTATTAGGGTATAAGGGAGGATACAGAAGGAGAAGAGCTTACAATCTATTAGGGTATAAGGGAGGATACAGAAGGAGAAGAGCTTACAATCTATTAGGGTATTAGGGAGGATACCGAAGGAGAAGAGCTTACAATCTATAAGGATATAGGGTAGGATGCAGAAGTTGGAAGAGCTTACAATCTATTAGGGTATAAGGGTGTATACAGAAGGAGAAGAGCTTACAATCTATTAGGGTATAAGGGAGGATAAAGAAGCAGGAGGAGCTTACAATCTATTAGGGTAATTAGGTGGTTGTGGTCACACACTGTGAGAGCCAGGACACACAACTGCTCCTAATTACCAGAGGCCTGTGAAGCCTGGGGCTTTCCTGGGAGTGCCTCCCCAGGCAGCATGGATGATTCCGGGGGTGAGTCGCGCCGGTACCCCCGAAGGAATATTAAACCTCCGGATCCCGGGACTGCTTCCACCAGCGGCGCTAGTAACACCACGGTGCCCCAGCCCGGTGAGAGTTTGTCAGCCTTTCGAAGCCGTGTATGCAGTAATTTGTGCAATGTGGCGAAGGAGGAGGAGAAGCTTTGCAAGATGAAAATTGCATTAAAGAAAAAGAAAATGGACACCAGCAAGGCGCGGGGATTGGATAAGCGGTCAAATAAAGCAGACTTAGCTGAGCTTGAATCAGCATGTCGGCAGCAGGAAAAGTTGGTTTCGTCCCTTAAAGCAAGCAGTGGGGCCTTTAAAGAAAAGTATAAAAACGAGGAGCGATTTAAATCCATGCAGCGCTCAGGCCCCACTGTGAAGGAGGAAGAGGCCGACCATGTGGATGAGACCCCGATGGTGGAGGATTCTCCAGCTGTACCTCCACCCAAAGTTGCAGCAGTAGCAGAGCCGGGATCCCCGGAACCAGCATTGGAAGACTTTCTTGCTGATGCAACACATCAGGAGTGCGTGACATCGCTGGGCATCCAGGAAGCCCCTACTGGAGCAGATCTTCCAGAGGCCAGCCGCCAGCCTGAGGAGCCCATGCCAGCTAAGGACAATGTCCATCTGTCCAGCCAACCTGCGGAGTGCGCCATAGGCGCTGTGTCAGGGGGTATAGAAGACTGTGGCGCTCCTTGCCCTGAAAAGGGTGAGGTGGCGCCAGACGTAAGTACCATCCTGGCACCCATCCGGGTTCCTGGGTGCGCCGAACTTGGTGGGCCTGGGGCCATGGGTGACTCACCCGCAGGTTTGGGTCTTGCTGGCAGGGCTTCTATTGATTCTGCTTCAGCTGGTTTGGGTGCTGTTACTGATGTTGTTGCTCCTGTTACTGCTGCTGTGTCTGGGGTTGAGTCCACAGGGGTTTATTCTATTGTTGGAGTTTCTGCTAAGCCCGCTGCTGTGACTGCTACTGTGACTGCTGCTGATGATACGACTGTCCCCTCACCTGTACCTCTGGTGGACTATAAGAAGACTGTGCCACCTAATGCTGGGGCCCCTGCTGTCCGCCCTGCCCTGTATTTCATCCAGCGAGGTGGCACAGGGAGTGGGGCCAATAATGCTGTTGGTGCTGCAGTGCAGTCCCCTGTGTCCTATGCCCAGGTTGCCAGGCGCGGAGGAGAAGCTGCTGGTGAGAGGATGTCTGTGCCCAGTGAGGTCAACGCCCCTGCCAGTGGCTTCAATAGGCGCAACCTGGTCCAGCTTAGGTGGGAGGGGGAGGGGCCAGTTATCACCCGGCGGGCGGTGGTGGATCTCATCCTGGGTATGGGATTTACAGCCGCAGACATTTTTGCCCTGATCAGTCCAGTGGGGAGCGCAGAACATGACTTGAGCTTCGTTAGATTAGAGGGGATGGACTTGTTTTGGGAGCGGTACGAGCTGCAAAAGCAACGTCCTGCCTGGAAGGGGTTAACTCCCATCCAGGTCTCCAGGCAGCAGCTCATAAAAAACATCACCATCCTAGTAAGAAATGAGTCCATTCCCCCCTCAGATTTGACCGTCTGGCTAAGGCATTATGGTGATGTTCTCACTCCCCTGAAAAAAATTTTGGACGATTGCGACATCTGGACCGGGGGCTGGTCAGTGACCCTGAGGCTCCGCAGGAATGGCAACCAGGTCACCCATTTGCCATCATCTGCCTATATTGGCCGTGACCGGCTGACCATCTTTTATCCTGGTCAGCCCAAGGTTTGCCATAAATGTGGGGCCAAGGGTCACTTCAGCTCCTCCTGCTCACTTCTTAGGTGCTCGTTGTGCCAGGGCTTGGGACACTTGGCTAAGGACTGCAATACGATCCGCTGTAATCTATGTAACCAGCTCGGCCACCCTTATAGTCAGTGTCCTGAGGCCTGGCACAACCTGGACAGGGAAGTGGTGCAGGAAATGCTGCGGCTGGATAGGGAGGAACATTCCCATGCTGCCCCATCTGCGGTCCCTCCCCCCACTCAGCTGGGGGTTCCTGAGGCCCCTGTGCCTGTGCCATCTGCAGGTGGCCCTAATGTGAATCCCGAGTCTGCCCCCAAGTCAGCAACCACTAATGTAAGACCAAGCAATATAATAGCTGAGGCGGCCCGGGGGGCTGGCACTGCAAGTACCAAGGGGGTTTCAGTAATTGTGCCCCCTGCTGTAAGATCTCGCAGGCTGGGGCTAGGTGATCCTGATCCTGCACCCCCTTCTGAGCAGGGTGGGAGTTCAGATCCCAAGACAGCGTGGTCTGGACTCTCCCCTGGGGATCAGGATTACCTGGCTTACAGGCTAGCTACAAAGAAAAAAAGGAAAAAGGGTAATGCAGTGCCGGAGCCGGGGGAGAGCAGTGGGGTGCAGCTCTCCAACAGGTTTGAGGCACTTTCTGAGGACCCATCTATTGAAATATCTTCTTTTGATTCCGAGGCTTCAGATATGGAGGAGGAAGCACCAGTCTCCTCCAGTAAGCGTTTAGGGTCAGATAGTGAGGCCGGAGGGAAGGCTAAGAGACGTTCTCCCGAATGACTCTGATGGCAGTTCTCCCTCCGATAAAGGTGGCAACCATTAATGTTGCCAGCATTAAATCTGTAAGCGCTCGTTTTATGGCCTTATTTTTTCTCAGCCAGTTTGATGCTGACATTTTACTTTTGCAGGAAACCAGATTGGCCAGTCTGGCTGACATTCACGCTGTGAAGCGGGAGTGGAGGCACGGACCCTCTTTTTGGTCTCTTGCGGCCGAGCCTTACAGTGGAGTGGCGGTGCTTTTTAAAACCGACATGGTAACTTGCCGGCGAGTCATTGAGGTGGAGATCGGGAGGTGCATGGTATTGGACGTCATTGTAAGGGGGCAGGACCTGCGCCTAATAAATATCTATGGACCCCAAACTAAGTGGGACAGGAAATGCCTCTTTACAAAGATCAAGCCGTTCCTTTTTACAGCCCGGCCAGTAGTCTTTGGGGGTGATTTTAACACCGTGACTAGGCCCATGGACAGGAGAGGCTTCAAAGGCAAGCTGGGCTGCGATAGTCTCTTTTTGAATAGTATGGTTAGAGAGGCAGGTCTGGAAGATGTGCACATTAAGCACTCCCCGGACCTCACGGGCTTCACTTTTCAGCGAGGTAGCAGTCAGAGTAGGATAGACAGGTTTTTTTTGAAGGAGGGCTCGGCTTCTCAGCCTCCCCGGCTGCAGGCGGTCGAGTTCTCCGATCACCTTTTACTATCGATGGTCTTGAATGCTTCTGACACACCCCCTAGAGGAAGGGGCATCTGGAGGATGAATTCGACTCTCCTTGAGGAGGAGTGGGTAAGACAATCCTTTGAGGAATTCTTTCAGGCACAGGTTTCCATTAAGGATTTTTGCAGCAGCAGGTCTGAGTGGTGGGAGCTGACCAAAATGAGAATTGCTGGGCTTTTCAGGGGCCTAGGAAAAAGGAAACAGCTTGATAAATACATTGCCTACCAGCGCTTGCGGAGGAAGCTTGACATCCTTGTCTCGAATGGTGGAGATCAAGGGGCAATCTCTGAAGTCAAGCTTCTCCTCAGGAAGTGTCAGTATGACCGGCATGCTTCTCTGGTTCTGGAAAGGGATTATGGGAAATACCACTCGCCCGATCCCTATCAGAATTGCAGACAGGCTGCAGCTCTCAAGACTGTCCTTGGTCTAAAAGATAGTACAGGATCCCTGGTAAGATCTAAATCTGGGATCCTGGAGATCATTAGGTCCTTTTATGCTGACCTCCTGGGCAGAAAGGTTCTTGACCGGGCAAGGATGGAAAGTTTCCTGGACTCTACTCCAGGATTGGAAAATGGTGACATTTCTATCACTGGCTTGACAGAACCGGTCACGGCTGATGAGGTGGTAAGTGCAATTGATCACCTTGCCATCAAAAAGTCGCCCGGGTCAGATGGTCTGACAGCTGAATTTTATAAATGTTTTAAGACCATCCTGGCACCACATTTGGTGGAGGTTTTTAATTGCTGTCTGGCAGAGGGTTCCCTCCCTCCCTCCATGAGGCGCTCGGCCGTGATCCTTCTGTCAAAAGGTAAGGACTCTTCGATGATTGAGAACTGGCGCCCCATCAGCCTTCTCAATGTCGATAGAAAGATACTGGCAAAGATTTTGTTCTGGCGCTTGTCGTCAGTGGCGGAGCAACTGCTTTCTTGTCACCAGCATTGCTCCATCCAAGGTAGAAGCACCTTCTCAGCGGTTTTAGCTGTCCGGGAAGCCTTGGAGCGGTGCAGGGCTGCAGGCTGGGGAAAGTACTTGTTGGCGTTGGATCAGGCAAAGGCTTTTGATAGGGTAAATCATGAGTACCTATGGCTGCTTCTTGGTAAGTACGGCCTGCCGGGGCGGTTCATTAATTGGCTACAAACCCTGTATGAAGGGGCTGAGAGCTTCCCTCTTGTTAATGGTTGGGTTGGAAGGCCTTTCGAAGTTGGCTCTGGTGTGCGACAGGGATGCCCCCTGAGTCCCCTACTGTATGTGTTTGCGATCGATCCCTTTATAAGGAGGGTCGAGAGCAGCATGTTATGTGGGGTTCCTCTAGGTATGCCTGGTGAGCCTCCTTTGAAGGTCATTGCCTATGCTGATGATGTATCTGTGATTGTCTCTGGGACAAATGAGGCGGAGGAGGTGGCCTCTCTTATAGCACAGTATACAGAAGCGTCGGGCTCCAAGGTCAATCATGAGAAGAGTGAAGTTTTCTGGATGGGTGAGGCCTTCGAACTTCCGGACGCCTTCCCAGTGCCCCAGCAGGAAATTAAGATCCTTGGCATAAATTTCGGTCCTGGCGATTATGGCCAAAAAAACTGGGAGCGCAGGCTGGAAATTGCCAATGCCAAGGTTGCAGTCTGGAAGAGCTGGAAAATGTCTCTTAGGGAAAGGGTTGACCTTATCAAGACCTACCTGATCCCCATCTTTTTATACGTCAGCTTCGTCTGTGTTTTGCCAGTGTCTCTCTACACCAGGGTCTACAGCGTGTTTTTCCAGATGTTATGGGGAAACCGCATGAACCTGGTGAAAAGAAATGTCACCTACCTATCTAGGCGGGAGGGTGGCCTAGGGATGGTCAACCCAGTCGTGTTTTTCTCTCTCTTGTTTCTGAAACATAATTTTGGAAGCATGTTGGCAGAGAGCCCGCCTGGCTGGGTGGGTATTTTCCAGTCCTGGTTTAAGCCCTTCCTGCGAGACTGGGAGAATGGTGGCCGGATGAAAAGCCCTCGAGTTCCTCAGGCTCAGCTCCCGGCCTATGTTGCCCCGTGCTTGAAAATACTTCGGCAATGGCAATTGACAGCAGAGGACATGAGATCTACTCCGAGGAAGCTTCTTGTGAGTCGGGTCCTGGGTCTGGCTTTTCATGAGCCATTGTCCCTCAGGGATTGCCCAGGCTCCATCATGAGGGAGGGTTTAAGGCTTATTAACTCCTCAAGAATTCCTTTGAAATACCGGGATATAGCCTGGCTCTCCTTCCAAGGAAAACTCTACCTTAGGGGGATCCGGAAGAGTCGCAGCCTGCCAGAGATAATTTGTCTCCGGGAGCAGTGTCGGGATGAGGTGGAGACTATGGACCACTTCCTGCTCCGGTGTCCCTTTAATGTAGAGGTGTGTAAACAGGTGGGGTTGGCCCTCGGTGCCCCCTTCTTCTCCCAGCTTTCCTATGCTGAGTGGGTGTATGGAGCATTCAAGAACAGAGGGGATTTTTGTTTGGACACTTTATATCTAGTTAGTCTAGTGATCCGCTATTTCACATGGAATGCACGGTGTCAGCTCTGCATTAGGAAGAAAGTCCTCCCTGTCCCGGTGGTGGTGCATGACATCCTGCATGAGGTGGGGAAGATCCGGGTGCTGGCGAGGGATGGGTGGGAATGGGGGGCCTGGATGAAGGCGTGGAGGAACATCAGGCCTCCTTGATCCCCATGACTTCCCTCTGGGTGAGCTTTCCTATCTCTTATCACCCATAGATTTTTATAACAATGACAGATTTTTGAAGAACGGCTGCATGCACAGGTGACGGGGTCTCTTAGTCTTCCTGCTGAGTTGTGTAGAGTGTAGTGTTTAGGTTGTAGACAGGATTGTATATAGAATAATGGATATTATATATTATATGCCGAATTGTTTAGGCCTGTTTCTTTTTGTTTAGTTATTATTTATTTTATTTTTATTTATTTATTCTTGTAACTTTGTATATATTGTATATATTGTATATGATTGCTTGATTTTACTCAATAAAAAAAGTTACAATCTATTAGGGTATAAGGATACAGAAGGAGAAGCGCTTACAATCTATTAGGGTATAAGGGAGGATACAGAAGGAGAAGAGCTTACAATCTATTAGGGTATAGGTGATGGTACAGAAGGTAGAAGGAGCTTACAATCTATTAGGGTATAAGGGAGGATACAGAAGGAGAAGAGCTTACAATCTATTAGGGTATAAGGGAGGATACAGAAGGAGAAGAGCTTACAATCTATTAGGCTATAAGGGAGGATACAGAAGGAGAAGAGCTTACAATCTATAGGGGTATTAGGGAGGATACAGAAGGAGAAGAGCTTACAATCTATTAGGGTTTAAGGGAGGATACAGAAGGAGAAGAGCTTACATTCTATTAGGGTATAGGTGATGGTACAGAAGGTAAAAGGAGCTTACAATCTATTAGGGTATAAGGAAGGATACAGAAGGAGAAGAGCTTACAATCTATTAGGGTATAAGGGAGGATACAGAAGGAGAAGAGTTTACAATCTATTAGGGTATTAGGGAGGATACAGAAGGAGAAGAGCTTACAATCTATAAGGATATAGGGTAGGATGCAGAAGTTGGAAGAGCTTACAATCTATTAGGGTATAGGGTGTATACAGAAGGAGAAGAGCTTACAATCTATTAGGGTATAAGGGAGGATACAGAAGGAGGAAGAGCTTACAATCTATTAGGGTAATTAGGTGGTTGTGGTCACACACTGTGAGAGCCAGGACACACAACTGCTCCTAATTACCAGAGGCCTGTGAAGCCTGGGGCTTTCCTGGGAGTGCCTCCCCAGGCAGCATGGATGATTCCGGGGGTGAGTTGCGCCGGTACCCCCGAAGGAATATTAAACCTCCGGATCCCGGGACTGCTTCCACCAGCGGCGCTAGTAACACCACGGTGCCCCAGCCCGGTGAGAGTTTGTCAGCCTTTCGAAGCCGTGTATGCAGTAATTTGTGCAATGTGGCGAAGGAGGAGGAGAAGCTTTGCAAGATGAAAATTGCATTAAAGAAAAAGAAAATGGACACCAGCAAGGCGCGGGGATTGGATAAGCGGTCAAATAAAGCAGACTTAGCTGAGCTTGAATCAGCATGTCGGCAGCAGGAAAAGTTGGTTTCGTCCCTTAAAGCAAGCAGTGGGGCCTTTAAAGAAAAGTATAAAAACGAGGAGCGATTTAAATCCATGCAGCGCTCAGGCCCCACTGTGAAGGAGGAAGAGGCCGACCATGTGGATGAGACCCCGATGGTGGAGGATTCTCCAGCTGTACCTCCACCCAAAGTTGCAGCAGTAGCAGAGCCGGGATCCCCGGAACCAGCATTGGAAGACTTTCTTGCTGAGGCAACACATCAGGAGTGCGTGACATCGCTGGGCATCCAGGAAGCCCCTACTGGAGCAGATCTTCCAGAGGCCAGCCGCCAGCCTGAGGAGCCCATGCCAGCTAAGGACAATGTCCATCTGTCCAGCCAACCTGCGGAGTGCGCCATAGGCGCTGTGTCAGGGGGTATAGAAGACTATGGCGCTCCTTGCTCTGAAAAGGGTGAGGTGGCGCCAGCCGTAAGTACCATCCTGGCACCCATCCGGGTTCCTGGGTGCGCCGAACTTGGTGGGCCTGGGGCCATGGGTGACTCACCCGCAGGTTTGGGTCTTGCTGGCAGGGCTTCTATTGTTTCTGCTTCAGCTGGTTTGGGTGTTGTTACTGATGTTGTTGCTCCTGTTACTGCTGCTGTGTCTGGGGTTGA
Source organism: Gastrophryne carolinensis (assembly GCA_027917425.1). Lineage (NCBI taxonomy): Eukaryota > Metazoa > Chordata > Amphibia > Anura > Microhylidae > Gastrophryne > Gastrophryne carolinensis. The sequence continues at coordinate 196,056,749 of CM051235.1, read as the reverse complement.
GTCCACAGGGGTTAATTCTATTGTTGGACTTTCTGCTGTGACTGATGCTGTGACTGCTGCTGATGTTGTGACTGTCCCTTCACCTGTACCTCAGGTGGACAATAAGAAGACTGTGCCACCTAATGCTGGGGCCCCTGCTGTCCACCCTGCCCTGTATTTCATCCAGCAAGGTGGCACAGGGAGTAGGGCCAATAATGCTGTTGGTGCTGCAGTGCAGTCCCCTGTGTCCTATGCCCAGGTTGCCAGGCACGGAGGAGAAGCTGCTGGTGAAAGGGCATCTGTGCCCAGTGAGGCCAATGCCCCTGCCAGCGGATTTAATAGACGCAACCTGGTCCAGCTTAAGTGGGAGGGGCCAGTTATCACCCGGCGGGCGGTGGTGGATCTCATCCATGGCATGGGATTTACAGCCGCAGACATTTTTGCCCTGATCAGTCCAGTAGGGAGTGCAGAACATGACTTGAGTTTCGTCAGGCCAGAAGGGATGGATTTATTTTGGGAGCGGTACAAGCTGCTGAAACAAGATCCTTCCTGGAAGGGGTTAACTGCCATCCAGGTCTCCAGACAGCAGCTCGTCAAAAATGTCACCATACTGGTTAGAAATGAGTCCATTCCCCCCTCTGATTTGACTGTCTGGCTGAAGCGTTATGGTGATGTTCTCACTCCCCTGAAGAAGATCCTAGACGATCGGGATATCTGGACTGGGGGCTGGTCAGTGACCCTGAGGCTCCGCAGGAATGGCAACCAGATCACCCACTTGCCATCTTCAGCCTATATTGGCTGTGACCGGCTGACCATTTTTTATCCTGGTCAGCCCAAGGTTTGCCATAAATGTGGGGCCAAGGGTCACTTCAGCTCCTCCTGCTCGCTTCTTAGGTGCTCGTTGTGCCAGGGCTTGGGACACTTGGCTAAGGACTGCAATACAATCCGATGTAATCTATGTAACCAGCTTGGCCACCCTTATAGTCCGTGTCCTGAGGCCTGGCACAACCTGGACAGGGAAGTGGTGCAGGAAATGCTGCGGCTGGATAGGGAGGAACATTCCCGTGCTGTCCCATCTACAGTCCCTCCCCCCACTCAGCTGGGGGTTCCTGAGGCTCCTGCGCCCGCTCCTGTACCATCTGCAGGGGCCCCTAAGGTGAATTCCCAGTCTGCCCCCAAGTGAGCAACCACCAATGGAAGATCCAGTAATTTAATAGCTGAGGCGGCCCGGGGGGCTGGCACTGCAAGTACCAAGGGGGTCCCAGTGATTGTGGCCCCTGCTGTAAAACCTCGCAGGCTGGGGCTAGGTGATCCTGATTCTGCACCCCATTCTGAGCAGGGTGGGAGTTCAGATCCCAAGACAGCGTGGTCTGGACTCTCCCCTGAGGATCAGGATTACCTTGCTCTCAGGTTTGCCACCAAGAAGAAAAGAAAAAAGGACAATGGTGTGCCAGAACCGGGGAAGAGCCATGGGGTGCAGCTCTTCAACCGGTTTGAGGTACTTTCTGAGGACTCAATAGAGATTTCTTCTTTTGATTCTGAGGCCTCAGATATGGAGGAGGAAACACCAGTCTCCTCCAGTAAGCGTGAGGGATCTGATAGTGAGGCCGGAGGGAAGGCTAAGAGACATTCTCCCGAATGACTGTGATGGCAGTTCCCCCTCCGATAAAGGTGGCAACCATTAATGTTGCCAGCATTAAATCAGTAAGCACTCGTTTTATGGCCTTATTTTTTCTCAGCCAGTTTGATGCTGACATTTTGTTTTTGCAGGAGACCAGATTGGCTAGTCTGGCCGACATTCACGCTGTGAAGCGGGAATAGAGGCACGGACCCTCTTTTTGGTCTCTTGCGGCCGAGCCTTACAGCGGAGTGGCGGTGCATTTTAAAACCGGCATGGTAACTTGCCGGCGAGTCATTGAGGTGGAGATCGGGAGGTGCATGGTCTTGGACGTCATTGTAAGGGGGCAGGACCTGCGCCTAACCTGCGCCCAAACTAAGTGGGACAGGAAATGCCTCTTTACAAAGATCAAGCCGTTCCTTTTTACAGCCCGGCCAGTAGTCTTTGGAGGTGATTTTAACACCGTGACTAGGCCCATGGACAGGAGAGGCTTCAAAGGCAAGCTGGGCTGCGATAGTCTCTTTTTGAATAGCATGGTCAGAGAGGCAGGTCTGGAAGATGTGCACATTAAGCACTCCCCAGACCTCACGGGCTTCACTTTTCAGCGAGGTAGCAGTCAGAGTAGAATAGACAGGTTTTTTTTGAAGGAGGGCTCAGCTTCTCAGCCTCCGCGGCTGCAGGCGGTCGAGTTCTCCGATCACCTTTTACTATCGATGGTCTTGAATGCCTCTGACACACCCCCTAGAGGAAGGGGCATCTGGAGGATGAATTCGGCTCTCCTTGAGGAGGAGGGGGTAAGACAATCTTTTGAGGATTTTTTTCAGGCACAGGTTTCCATTAAGGATTTTTGCAGCAGCAGGTCTGAGTGGTGGGAGCTGACCAAAATGAGAATTGCTGGGCTTTTCAGGGGCCTAGGAAAAAGAAAACAGCTTGATAAATACATTGCCTACCAGTGCTTGCGGAGGAAGCTTGACATCCTTGTCTCGAATGGTGGAGATCAAGGGGCAATCTCTGAAGTCAAGCTTCTCCTCAGGAAGTGTCAGTATGACCGGCATGCTTCTCTGGTTCTGGAAAGGGATTATGGGAAATACCACTCACCCGATCCCTATCAAGACTGTCCTTGGTCTGAAGGATATCACAGGTTCCCTGGTAAGATCTAAATCTGGGATCCTGGAGATTATTAGGTCCTTTTATGCTGACCTCCTGGGCAGAAAGGTTCTTGACCGGGCAAAGATGGAAAGTTTCCTGGATTCTACTCCAGGATTGGAAAATGGTGACCGTTCTATCACTAGCTTGACAGAGCCGGTCACTGCCGATGAGGTGGTAAGTGCGATTGATCACCTTGCCATCAAAAAGTCGCCCGGGTAAGATGGTCTGACAGCTGAATTTTATAAATGTTTTAAGACCATCCTGGCACCACATTTGGTGGAGGTCTTTAATTGCTGTCTGGCAGAGGGTTCCCTCCCTCCCTCCATGAGGCGCTCGGCTGTGATCCTTCTGTCAAAAGGTAAGGACTCTTCGATGATTGAGAACTGGCGCCCCATCAGCCTTCTCAATGTCGATAGAAAGATACTGGCAAAGATTTTGTTCTGGCGCTTGTCGTCAGTAGCGGAGCAACTGCTTTCCTGTCATCAGCACTGCTCCATCCAAGGTAGAAGCACCTTCTCAGCGGTTTTAGCTGTCCGGGAGGCCTTGGAGCGATGCAGGGCTGCAGGCTGGGGAAAGTACTTGTTGGCGTTAGATCAGGCAAAGGCTTTTGATAGGGTCAATCATGAGTACCTATGGCTGCTTCTTGGTAAGTACGGCCTGCCAGGGCGGTTCATTAATTGGCTACAAACCCTGTATGAAGGGGCTGAGGGCTTCCCTCTTGTTAATGGTTGGGTTGGAAGGCCTTTCAAAGTTGGCTCTGGTGTGCGACAGGGATGCCCTCTGAGTCCCCTACTGTATGTGTTTGCAATCGATCCCTTTATAAGGAGGGTCGAGAGCAGCATGTTATGTGGGGTTCCTCTGGGTGTGCCTGGTGAGCCTCCTCTGAAGGTCATTGCCTATGCTGATGATGTATCTGTGATTGTCTCTGGGACAAATGAGGCAGAGGAGGTGGCCTCTCTAATTGCACAGTATACAGAAGCGTCGGGCTCCAAGGTCAATCATGAGAAGAGTGAAGTTTTCTGGATGGGTGAGGGCTTCGAACTTCCGGACGCCTTCCCAGTGCCCCAGCAGGAAATTAAGATCCTTGGCATTAATTTCGGTCCTGGTGATTATGGCCAAAAAAACTGGGAGAGCAGGCTGGAAATTGCCAATGCCAAGGTTGTAGTCTGGAAGAGCTGGAAAATGTCTCTCAGGGAAAGGGTTGACCTTATCAAGACCTACCTGATCCCCATCTTTTTATACGTCAGCTTCGTCTGTGTTTTGCCAGTATCTCTCTACACCAGGGTCTACAGCGTGTTTTTCCAGATGTTATGGGGAAACCGCATGAACCTGGTGAAAAGAAATGTCACTTACCTATCCAGGCGGGAGGGTGGCCTAGGGATGGTCAACCCAGTAGTTTTTTTCTCTCTCTTGTTTCTGAAACATAATTTTGGAAGCATGTTGGCAGAGAGCCCGCCTGGCTGGGTGGGTATTTTCCAGTCCTGGTTTAAGCCCTTCCTGCGAGACTGGGAGAATGGTGGCCGGGTGAAAAGCCCTTGAGTTCCTCAGGCTCAGCTCCCGGCCTATGTTGCCCCGTGCTTGAAAATACTTCGGCAATGGCAATTGACGGCAGAGGACATGAGATCTACTCCGAGGAAGCTTCTGGTGAGTCGGGTCCTGGGTCTGGCTTTTCATGAGCCATTGTCCCTCAGGGATTGCCCAGGCTCCATCATGAGGGAGGGTTTGAGGCTTATTAACTCCTCAAGAATTCCTTTGAAATACCGGGATATAGCCTGGCTCTCCTTCCAAGGAAAACTCTACCTTAGGGGGATCCGGAAGAGTCACAGCCTGCCAGAGATAATTTGTCTCCGTGAGGAGTGTCAGAATGAGGTGGAGACTATGGACCACTTCCTGCTCCGGTGTCCCTTTAATGTAGATGTGTGTAAACAGGTGGGGTTGGCCCTCGGTGCCCCCTTCTTCTCCCAGCTTTCCTATGCTGAGTGGGTGTACGGGGCATTCAAGAAGAGAGGGGATTTTTGTTTGGACACTTTATATATAGTTAGTCTAGTGATTCGCTATTTCACGTGGAATGCACGGTGCCAGCTCTGCATTAGGAAGAAAGTCCTCCCTGTCCCGGTGGTGGTGCATGACATCCTGCATGAGGTGGGGAAGATCCGGGTGCTTGAGAGGGACAGGTGGGAACGGGGGGCCTGGATGAAGGCGTGGAGGAACATCAGGCCTCCTTAGTCCTCATGACTTCCCTCTGGGTGAGCTTTTCTGTCTCTTATCACCCATAGATTTTTTATAACAACGACAGATTTTTGAAGAACGGCTGCATGCACAGGTGACGGGGTCTCTTAGTCTTCCTGCTGAATTGTGTATAGTGTAGTGTTAGGCTGTAGATAGGATTGTATATAGAATAATGGATATTATATGCCGAATTGTTAGGCCTGTTTCTTTTTGTTTAGTTATTATTTATTTATTTTTTTATTTATTTATTATTGTAACTTTGTATATATTGTATATATTGTATATGATTGCTTGATTTTACTCAATAAAAAAAGTTACAATCTATTAGGGTATAATGGAGGATACAGAAGGTGGAAGAGCTTACAGTCTATTAGGGTATAAGGGAGGATACAGAAGGAGGAAGAGCTTACAATCTATTAGGGTATAATGGAGGATACAGAAGGTGGAAGAGCTTACAGTCTATTAGGGTATAAGGGAGGATACAGAAGGAGAAGAGCTTACAATCTATTAGGGTATAAGGGAGGATACAGAAGGTGGAAGAGCTTACAATCTATAAGGATATAGGGTAGGATGCAGAAGTTGGAAGAGCTTACAATCTATTATGGGGTAAGTACTTCAGCTTTCATTCTTTTGCTCCCCAACCTATCAAGGTTTGGATATGGTGTATAAATGGAATCAATCGCCAGGTTGGGATCACAGTCATTTTGGGGCAGCAATTCTAGACTTCCACAGCTACTTCCACTCAGCATTCTCCCAAATAAGTGAGGGTCCAGGTAGGAAGTGACTGGTGCAGCCTGGAATAAGATCATCAGAAGGCATAAGGGACATCATGCTCCGGCCTCATTTTTGATGGAGTTTTGCTTTTAACCCCTTTTTGCCTGTTAAGGTTGTTAATGGTTTTAGAAATCCTGGCCCCGCCCTGGCTCAGCTGTCCCGGGCATGACAAGGATGCTCTGCTGTGATATGTTGTCTTAGCTCAATCAAAGCCGGATTTTCAGACGTAGAAAAAACTTGGCCAAGACCTCTGGATCAACATTGTGGTTTGACTCGCACACACACACGCTGTGTCAACAGATGTATTTTGTATCTCAGGATTTAGCAAATTATACAGACACAAGGTGGGGGAGGGGCTAGTGGTTATAAGGTAATTTCTTTCAGGGCCTGATTGCTGCAGATGCCATATAGGCAGTGGCAGTTGTTCACTGGCAATCATAATCTATTCCACGACCTATTAATTTATCCTGACCCTGAACCTGCCCACATAATGTTCACCGTAATCTTAACCTTGTTCTCCATCCTGTAACCATAACCCTTAAACCCATAATTTAATGTAAGCTATTTGAAAGAGCTTAACTTCATGCAGAAGTTGTGAAATAGCAGGCAGATTCTTTGCTCCAGAACTGCATGGGGGCACCCATCTTTTTAAAATGTTTACAGTCCTGCTTATTAAAACCCAGTCCCATGGTCAAAAGCACCCTAAACCTCATTGAAATAATACGCAGAAGGCCATCAGCTGTAATGACTCAACACTGCTCAGAAAGCTTTGAAAACATAGTATCAGCATTGTAAACAGCTACTGCTCGACAGCAGCCAGAGCCATTGACTTATATTGATACATAGTTACATTTATCCCCTCCAGCAACTGTTGCTGTGGGTTACTGATAGCAAAATTGCAAGCTGCTGATACCGTATATGTAAGCAGGGCTCTCAGGCGTGATCGAAGATTGCCGCTCAGTGTAATTCTAGGAGCGCAGCTATTCCACAACATCTGCATGGGGTTAAGCCCTCTCAAACAGCATAATTAATAAACTTTATTTCCCTGGACTGGTGGTCTGCTTTAACCTAATGTTATTCTAGCTGCTAAACTAAACTCTGGGACTAAATCCACCATTTAAACTTGTCTCTCAATCCTAAACTAATTTCAGAATTTAACCCAGATGTCCAGTGGCGTTACTAAGTGTGACAGGACCCTGGTGCAAATATATAAGCAGAACAAAACATGGGAATTTGACTTTACCAGGTTTTGTTCCATTCCCCTGGGGAATCCTGAACTGGGATGCCCCGCTGTGTGAAATCCCCCTTACCTCTTCCTGGTTCCAACGATGTAGGTGCGGGCTCTCGTCCGATGAGAGCCATCTACCATGACTATGTGCTTCGACAAATGGCTCTCATCGAATAGAATGGGGAGCACACACTTCCACTTCCCCCGCATCCCTGGTGGTGTGCACAATTCACAACAATGGAAGTCATTTTCCTGAATGACATAGTCACACCAGATGGCTCTCATTGGGAGAGAGCCCGCACATGTGCGGTTGGAGTGGGGAAAGGTGGGTGTATACAGGCGCCCTGAGGGGTTTCACACGGGGGCAGGCCAGTGGTTGGCCCTGGACTCTTTTAGATTCCGGGGGGGCTTCCAGGGGAGCAACAATGATGGGATGCCCTGACCTCCTGGACCCTGGTGTGGTCGCATCTCCTGCACCTCCTATAGTTACAGCCATACAGATGTCTATACCTGGCCTCCAAACCTAATCCCCTTTAAATGGATCTGTAAAGTAAATAAACTAGGTCGGTATGCCCAGTGGATATGGGATTAAAAGGCCCCATGGGCCATTTTGAATGTATGTCCCCTTTAAACATAAAGTTTTAACTTACTGAACATACTGAACCATAATCTGTCCCATAAGCATTGCTATAACATCCAACCAGACCTCCTAACCTGTAACTAGATATCTCCCTAAACATATATCAAATAACCCCTTACCTGACCTCTTACATTAGCTTGTGACCAGTGCACCTAGAATATAATAAACCTGTCTACAGATGATGGTCATGATTGGTCAGACCACCAGCACAGCAGATGTAATGACTGATAGCCATGAAACTTTTACAGCCAATCACTGGGAGCCTCCACTGTGCAGTGACCTGAAGGAAAATACCCCAAAAGATCTGTCCCTGGACCAACCTCAGGAGCATCAAGAAGATGACAAGCAAAAATCAGCTTTGCTCAGCAAATGTGGCTCTGCACCTTCTGTTCCAGGTAAGTGGCCAGAGAGCATCAGTATATCTGTTTAAACCCCAACTCTGAATAATAGGGAAGACCTATTGAATCAGCCCCAAGGTAGACAATGAAAGTGAATGTCAGTTTTCTCTCCTAGAAAAAAGTGAGTTTTTTCACCTGCCTCTGAATCAACCCCATATAAAGGAAAGAGACGGAAGGAATACAGAAAGCAGAATTAGACAGAGGAGACATTGGGTAAAAAATGAGAGGGGAAGAAGAAGGTGAGAACACAGAAAAGCAAGAGGAACTAAAGTAAAGAGGGAAAGAGAGGGAGATGGCGGTAAGGTGACAAGAGACAAAAATACAATGAAGGTGTAAAATAGGGTAAATGGAAGATGGGAAAAATAGCATGGAAAGGAGTGAGGACTATGAAAGAGGGAGCACAGAAAAGCAAAGAAGAGTAAAGTAAAAAGGTAAACAGAGAGAGTGAGAGAGAAATGGGGGAAGGTGACAAGACAGAGAGATACAATGAAAGTGTAAAAAAGAGATGGAGGGAATGTGGAAAAAACGAGTATGGAATAGAGAGAGGACAAAAAAGAGGGAGCACAAAAAAGCAAGGAGGGCCGAAGTAAAGTAAAAAAAAAAGAGATACAGAGAGAGAAAGAGGGAGAGAATATGAAAATGTGAGGGATATGGGGGAAAAAGATGCAAAGAAATTATGAAGAATGAGAGAGATACTGTGAAGGTATCAGTACGAGACAGCGAGGAAGAGATAGACAGATGGAGAATGGAAAAGGGAATAGGGGAGAATGTGAAGAAAATAAGAGGAACAAATGCCAGAAATTAAAGAAAGTAAGAAAGAATGACAGAAGCAATTATTATTATTATTATTATTATTATTTATATAGCGCCATCATCTTCCGTAGCGCTTTACATAGTAATTACAGACAGGGTAGAAACATACGGTACATATACTATTTCAAATGCAGTTTTACAGATTTGACAGTGGATATTCTGAGTACAAGATACAATAGGGGAGAGAGCCCTGCCCGTGAGAGCTTACAGTCTAAAGGAAGAGGGGTGAAGACGAGGGGGAAGGATCACAAACAGTCAGTATTGAGCTTTGTGTCATATGCCCTTTAGAAGATTGGTTAGGCCGGATTATATGCTTGCCTGAATAAGTGAGTTTTAAGGGCGCCTTTGAAGGTTTTGAGGGTTGTGGAGTGGCGGATTGGGTGTGGGAGGGCATTCCAGAAGATTGGAGTTGCACATGAGAAGTCCTGGAGGCGGGCGTGAGAGGAGGTGACCAGGGTGGAGGACAGGAGAAGGTCAGCAGCAGAGCGGAGGCTGCGTCTAGGTTGATACTGTTGGATTAGAGATGAGATGTAGGGAGGGGCCTGGTTAGAGAGAGCTTTGTATGCGAGAGTTAGAGTTTTGAACAGGATTCGCTGTGGGACTGGCAGCCAGTGTAGGGATTGGCAGAGAGGCGCAGAACTGGAGGAGCGAGAGGAGAGATGGATGAGGCGAGCAGCAGAGTTCAGAATAGATTGGAGGGGTGCCAGTCTGTAAGTTGGTAAGCCACAAAGAAGGATGTTGCAGTAATCCAGACGGGATATGACCAGGGCATGCACTAGCATTTAGTGGTGTCAGGTGAGAGGAAGGGACGGATGCATGAGATGTTTTTAAGTTGGTGGCCAGGGAGGGAATATGTGGTTTGAAAGAGAGGGCAGAGTCCAGAATGACTCCCAGGCACCGAGCTTGGGGAGTTGCTGTTATTGTGTAATTGTTGACAGAAATAGACGTGTTAGAGAGGGGAGGGGAGTTAGAGGGTGGGAAAATGACCAGTTCTGTCTTGTCCATGTTTAGCTTGAGGTAGCGAGATGACATGAATAAAGAAATAGCTGAGAGGCAATTGGGGAGGCGAGATAGTAGAGAGGAGAGATTGGGCCCCCAATGTACATAGAGAAATTAAGAGTGTGCCCTGTGTGACTATACAGGTTGCTCATCCCAATGGCCGGCCATGTATGATACATTCGAAGGATATCTGTGTATAGGGTTTAATTTCTCCCTTCCTTATAGGTATCACCTTATCCTTGCTCCCCCGGAAGGCCTACAGCTCACCCCCTCTGCCTGCCTTTTACAAGCGAAACTTCTCCTGGGAAGTCTCACATTCCACCTACAGCTTCAAGCCAATCCCACCCCATCTACACCCGTCCATGCTGCAGCACCCCATCAGTGTGTACAGCACTTCCTCTACAGCAGACTCAGACTATGAGCACCCCATCAACTACAGCATTGCCTATACTTCAGCCATGGAGACATACCACTGTGTAAAGTGCAGCAAGGTAAGCTTGGGTTAGGCACCTGTATTGGTCATCCATATTTGAGTACAGGAGGCCTTAAAGGGGGCCTACACTGTGGATGATATAGAAGGGAAGCCTATCACATTTACATGTGATATATATGAAATGTTAAGATTGCAGGTCAGAGAGGAAAGGTTTTTAACAGACTGGTAGTTTATTTTGATCATCTGTGTACACATAGGGGTCGATTCAGAGCCAGGTGAGAATTCTCACTCCGTTTCTAGAGAAAACTGCCATTCACTTTTATTGTCTACTTTGGGGCTGATTCAACACAGGTGAAAATGTACATCCAGTTATAGAATCAGTCCCAAGGTATACAATGAAAGTGAATGGCAGAATTCTCACCTAGCTCTGAATCAATTCCTTTGTAGCTTGCAAGTTTCTCTCCCGGGGCAGAATTTCCCATTCAATATTGTAGGTCTTGGCTGGAGTTCGGCTTTAAGATTTGAAGCTCCTAATTTTTGAGTATATGCTTCAGATTTCCCCTGGAGCCTGGAAAAAGGCTATAATAATCATTGCACGCTCCTGCAGCAGTCCAGCCAGGGGTATGACATTCTCGCACTTAAAGCAGATCAAAACCTGGGATTTTTTCAACTTCCTCCCCGTATTTTGAGCCATTTTACAGGGGGATCCTGATTTGGGATAGCTTAATGGTATAAGTGCATAGACATGCTCAAGGGCCGGGGTGCTCATCCCTTTGAAGAGCAAGGGCCAGTTAGTGATTTGGTATTCAGTATTCAGAATAAAGTATCTGATGTTCTAAACCATTCCAGCCAAGACCTTAATCTGGTTTAAACTGAAACGGTTTAGAATTTCAGATTCTTTATTTTGAATAGCATAATGAAGATTTTAAAAATCAGACTACAGACTGTTTAATTTTAATCACAAAACAACCACCAATATTGCCCCCTCAGTCCCTCGCACACCAATTCCAAACACATTCAAATCACACATTATGTGCTCACACTCACATGTCCAATACAACACATACAACCCCTGCAGACAAACACACATACATACCCTCTAACATGCTACCCCCCTATTACATACATAGACATGACATGACTAGTATTATCATACAAACTCTATAACATGTTTGGTGTTACATTCCCCACATACTGGTTGCCTTGGTTCTCAGAATTTATGGAGCCCATATTTATTACCCTCACCAATCCCATATCCTAACTGCATCTTCACTCCACAGCCCCTCTAAACTCCCACCAAGGCAAAGTATGCAATACATATGGATGCACCAGAGATTTTTACCCAGAGGTTTTGGTGTACTGTACAAGTTTTTCCCAATTAATTGCCATCTGGGCTTGCATAGGGAGTGGGGGAGGTGGGGCACTACTATCGGGCCCTATCATGGCTTCTATATACGCCATGCTCTAGGGACATTTGTGTACAGGAAGACCATAAGGGAATAGCCATAGTGAAGTCTACCAAATCCATACCTGTCCCCCTGTTCCTTGTTGTTCTTATTAGTCCTTCTTTGACATTTAACATGCAGATCTGCATCAATAAATTAACATTTTTCCCATTCAAAGTGTTTATATTGTTGTAACTGTTACACCTCACATCCATCCCTTAATGAGGGGGTGTGGCTAAATTTAACAATTGTTAACCAAAAGTTGTAAGGTATGCCAATCACCCTCCTTAGGAGAGGTTCTAAGCAGACCGGTAGTTCAGTTTATCATCTGCGCCTACAGTAGTATGTCCTTTTCAGCATGCAAGTCATACAGCTCAACTAATCCTTAACACTACCCTACCCTGACATTAACCTTTTCCAAAATTAAAGACTGGACTACAGCCACAACTTATTTAGTTCTGGATCGACTGACACTAGGTTATTGTAACATTAAACTATACCTGTTCTTAAATCAAGACACTGGTGAGTGTCTGTTGTAGAGTAAATTGGAGGAGATCCTAATTAGAACCAGTGTCGTCTCCTTGTTGAAGATTATTTGGTGATTAATCCTCTGTGTGATATCTTCCAGGTCTTCTCTACATCTCATGGTCTGGAGGTCCACGTACGAAGGTCTCACAGTGGAACACGGCCATTTGTTTGTGATATCTGTGGCAAGTCATTTGGCCACTCGGTGAGCCTGGAGCAGCACCTGAATGTTCATTCACAGGTGAGAACCTAACAAGGACTAGGAGCATTTCTCCAGTCACCCATGGGAGCTGACTGGCAGTTTATTTAATCTTCTGTGCGTACAGGTATCTTAGCATGCGAGCAAAAATGCCTGGGCCCCACAAAACCTGCATTTCTGGGCCACCTTCTACTGAGGTCCTGAATGGAACCGAGGGGGTAAATGAGTGAAGCTGGGTTGATAACAAGAGGTCAAAGAGGGATGGGTGAGTGGTGGAGACCTGCACCAGGCTGTATGAATAATCCGGTGGGCTGGGTTTGCCCAGAGCAGGTCAGGCAGAAGTCACTGAGAGACTGTTATCATGGCTAGTGGCCCCCTTTTATGGAAGGATTGTGCAGCCTCTCATAGTCAGCATGAGGAAAGCAGAAAGCAAGCTAAATTAACCTTTTGTCTGGAATGCCCCTTTAATCTTCAGATGTGGAGAGACTTTCTACATTACTGCAGAGACTGTCCTGCTTATAGGAGATCCTATTCGCCTGATGTAGGGAGCCTCTTCACATTCTCACATCACCTCCTTTCTGCTTTAAGAAAAAACCTGGCTAGTCCCCTGGCTTGCCATGTTCTGAGAATTGTTCAGTCCTGTTCTCTGCCCAGCACTGATTGTTGTGTAGCTGCATTTTGTTTCCTCTGGGTAAAGCTGCAATGACTCTGGTCTGTCTGGTAGAGAAGGGATAGTCCTCATGCTGACAGGCTGCAGTAAGCTTTAATCATCTGAAGTTCCTAGAAAGACATTGTGGGCCACCCTGACAGTGGCATGTAGCAGAGCATTTCTACAGGGTCTAGTCAATATGAACTTAAAGGAGCACTATCGCAAAAAAATGGCCCAATGATAAAAATCCATATAAATATGCTGGATCACTTATACACCCAGCATCAGAAAATCTCCAACCAGGCTTGTTTTTTTATTTTAATAGAAGGAAGATGACATCTGGGGTGACAGGCTCTGTCACCCCTGATAGACTAAACCCGACACCCCCGGATTTTATTCATACCAGAAGAAGAAAACCACAAGCTTGGCAAAAGTTTTATTTAGTTTGGGTGTATAAGTGACCCCTCCTCTCATTAGCTAACATGTTTATATGGATTTTTACTGTAACAGAATTTTGCGATAGTGCTCCTTTAAAGTGGACCAACACCCAGGATTTTGACTATCCTGGGTCTTGGTCCACTTCGGTGGGGCACCCCCGATCGGGGTGCCCCGCTGTGTGAAACCCCCCCGAACCCCCCGAACTCACCTCTGTCCGCGGCGACGGACAAGCCGCGGACAAGCGGCTCCTCCGACGCCGCCTCCCGCGCGTCCATGTTGACGCGCGCGTGCCCGCGCCGGCCACTCACAGACGGCCGGCGCGGGCGCGCGCACGTCTAGAGGGGCGCGAGGGAGGCGGCGGCGGCCGGCCGCCGCCAAAACTAAGGTAAGTAGTTTGGGGTGTTTGGGGGGGTTTCACCCCGCGGGACATCCCGATCTCGGATGTCCCGCGGGAAGGGAGGTGATCGGCCCGGGAATCTTATAGATTCCCGGGCCGATCACCGGTGGGTGTTGGTCCACTTTAAGGTAATGACCAATTTAAACAGCAGCCCGAATATTTTTGAAGATGTCCTTTGTTTTTCTATCCCAGGAAAGGACTTTTGAGTGCAAAATGTGCGGAAAGACATTTAAGCGTTCCTCCACCCTATCCACCCACCTACTCATCCATTCTGATACCAGGCCCTACCCCTGCCAATTCTGTGGCAAGCGCTTCCATCAGAAGTCCGACATGAAGAAGCATACTTACATCCACACAGGTAAGTCAACTCAGGGAGGATCTCAAAATGTACCTTGGACAGGATTATTTACCACCAAGGCTGATGTCTAGAGCCCTATAGGTGCCTGGGACTTGTTCATATAGCTACAATATAAACTATATTTATTGGTAGTGCAACGTTCCTGCCTAGGACCCATGTAGTCATTGTTTTTTTCTTTAGCCTCCAGCCAGCTCTGGCATGGCAAACCTAAATCATCCAGGAACTGTTGGGTTTAGCAACATCAGTAAATAAATCATTATGACTTTCCATTCTGTTTTCAGGAGAGAAGCCTCACAAGTGCCAGGTTTGTGGAAAAGCTTTCAGTCAGAGCTCCAACCTCATCACACACAGCCGTAAGCATACAGGATTTAAACCTTTCACATGCGATCTCTGTAGCAAGGGATTTCAGCGCAAGGTGGACCTCAGAAGGCACAGAGAGAACCAGCATGGGTTAAAGTGACTGTAAAGGATCTCACTGGCAACTCTTACTTTGATTAGCACCAACCCAGGCTCACTGATATCCTAGCTTTATGGCCGAACTTTGCTAATGAAAGTCAGTGCACCAACATTAGCACCCAATGTCCCTAGTAAAAGTATATCCCGTCATCAAACCTTTTATATCAATGCCCAGGTTTAGTAATTGAGGCCCCAAGACATCTATCATTCCTCCAACATTCATGGCTAACATCAGAACATCAGTGATGGAGGCCAATCCCACCTATATATTAGTCCCTAACCTTAGCAAAGGAAGCGAAGACCACCAACATTCCCCCAGCATTATTGTCCAACCTTACTTATAGAAGCCAGGACCACAAGAGTTCCTCCGACATCCATACTCAACCTCAGCCATGAAAGCCAATCTTACCAATGAAACTACAATGCACAACCTTAGTAATAGAAGCCCAGACCACCAATATTTCACCAACTTCCTCACTGATGGAAGCCAATCCCACCAATAATTCTCTAACATCAGTGCTCAACCCTAGCTATGGAGGTCAAGATCACCAGTGCTCTTATACCATCCTCAACCATGAAAGCCAATGCTAATAATGATACTTCAATAATAAAGCACAACCTTAGAAAAAGATTTCAAGACCACCAGTGTTCCTGCACCATGCATTATCAACCTTAATGAGTATGCAGCAAATCCCACCAACAAACTTAGCAATAGTGCCCAATACCACCAATGCTCCTCCAACTTCATACACAACCTCAATAAAAAAATCCAACTCCCCTCAATGATCCTTTGACATCAATACCTAGCTTTAGTAATAGAGGCCAAGATCAGCCAATGTTGTGGGTCATTATTCAAGTACTGTAAACTAAACTACCAACAACCCTTCAACATTGGCACTGATCAGTGAAGAAACAAGATTCCCTTCAAATGTTAAATAGGATCAGCATTTAACTTCCTTACTGGTGGCCAAACTCTCCAATAATCCTTCAGCATTTGATTGTAGTAACCACCCCCCTCCCCCCTTCTGAAGGTCAGGCCCACCATAAATTCTTTAACATCACTACCTAACCTCACTAATGGAAGCTGGTGCCATAAATAATTCCTCAGTGTCACTGATCAACCTCACCAATGGAAGCCATTCCCAGCAACAATTTCCTTGGCATCACTGGATGTAATTCCCAATCAATGTAAGCCACTTCCACCAACAATATTGCATCATGACCAATCACCCTTACCTATGAAAGCCATCCCCGCCAAGGGGCCAGCCCTTTCCCAAAGAAGAATCTCTGTAATCACCAACCAAACTTACCAATGCAAGTCACTCCCACTAATTCTTTAGCCTCAACAGCCTCCTCACCAATGGAAGTCACCACAAACAACAATTCTTTAGCATTAACAACAATCATCATGATGAAGACCACTCTCACCAATGATCCCCAATAATTCTGACCATGCCTACCAAAGGGGGCACTCTCCAACAATTCTCCAGCATTAACAACCAAGCTTACCTATGGTTGTCACCCCCACTAATTAATTAGCTTTAACAGCCAACCTCACCATTGGAAGCCCCCCCCCCCCAAGAAACTATCTTGGAAGACAGCCCCATCAACAATCCTTTAGGCACCACCACCCTCAACAATGGAAGCCATCCCCTACCAGAAATTCTTTAGCATCATCCTCATCCATGGAAGCCATACTCACCAACAACCTTTTACCATCACCAATGATCCCCACCAATGGAAGCCACTTCCACCAGCAATTCTTAATCATCACCAGCCACCCTCAGCAGTGGAAGCCACCTTCCAGCAACAAACCTGCAGCAGTAATGGCCAACTGCAGATGCCAGTGCCAGCAATAGTCCAAATATTTTAATAGCTAACTCTATTTATGTATCTTTTTGTTATTTGTATAAACATTTATAAATACTTGTCATATTTGATTGTAAATAAACACATTTTTGACAACAAAGAATATGTTGTATGGTTGCTCATATATATTGATTGGGGCAGAGGAACAAAGAGTGAGGCCTAGTCATCCATTTTAGATATAGGTTTTCAGGAATATACTGTGTCCCATATGGATTCTCTTATGGGTTGAGGTGGTATTATACTGACACAGTTGGAAAAGAAAACTCCTCATAACTCGCTAACTGAAAAGCTACCTCACAGATGTTCTCCTGGTAGCGGCCATTTTGGAGCTTCCTTGCCCAGCTTCTCAGCCATGCTGCTGCCTAAATTCAACATAACTGACAATGCACAGTAAAAGGACACCCAGCAGCACTTTCTGTTTGCTGGCATCCTGCAGCTTCAGGAGACACCATTTTGTTTTTAAAATTGACCACAGCTTTAGTAAATGAATTTTGATGTGCAGCAATCTGAATTGCCCTGGGGAGGGATGCATATGAGCACTGTTTGTTGTAAGAGTGTTGGTCTGGTTTAAGTGCTTAGACACCTAATAAAAACAAAAACAAAAGGGTACTCACCTTTTGTCCCCCGTAACTGATCGATCCTAGTCCGGTGATCAGCAACTCACCTGATCGTTAGATCCCAGCCCGCGCCAACCCCATTCAGCCCCTCCATTGTAGTGAATGCAGAGGGTGTGGCTGCGCCCTTGTGACTCATAGGGGAGAGGGGCACGAGCCGGACACAGACGTTCCAGTGAATGGATTGTGGGCTCAGGGCATCATGGGAAGTGATTCAGCAATCGGGTGACTTGCTGATCGCTGGACTAAGACTGATCCAGCTGTGGGGGACAAAAGGTGAGTACCCTTCATTTTATTAGATTGTGTGTTCAATCACTTTAAAGTGGACCAAAACCCTCCAGGCCTCCAAAATCAGGATGCCCCGCTGTGTGAAGCCCCCCCCCCCATGTCAACCCATACACATATCTTGTTTCCCAGTCCAATGGTGTATGCGCGAGCTACAGCCGCATCTCCGCTATCCCTCTAGCAGGGCGCATGCGCGTGTCAGGCATGTGCGAATGGCCATCACGGGCACTCTCCCTGTTAAAGGGACGCGGGGGATGTGACCATCAACGCACTTGGAGTCGCTGGCCTTAGATGAAGGCTTAGACGACGTGATGTCAGCCGATCTGAGTGCGCTGATTGGACAAGCGGCCACGCATGCGCCATGGGACCAGGAAGAGGTACGTTTGTGTTGACGACCAGGGGGGGGGGTTCACACAGCGGGGCCCCCCCTGATTGGGGTACCCAGAGGGCAAGGACCAAAACTTAGGATAGTCAAAATCCTGGGTTTTGGCCCACTTTAAGGTTAAGGGTGGGATTCATTTGGTGTTATAGTATGTTTGCTAAGGAATTTTTATGGGTTAAAGGGGGTATTCATTTGGCCATGTAGTACTTTATAGATTAAGGCTTTAGTTTTTTTTGTTGCTGAGGTGTTTGAGTGGAAATTTTATAGATTGAGACAGGGCCGGAGTAAGTTTGGTGGTGGCCCCTGGGCAGAAAATGTGCTGGGTGCCCCATACTTTAAACTGGACGATTAGCCCTAACACAACCCCTCTGCCCCGCCTCCCTCACCTGGCATTGGAGCAAGGTAAGTTGTTTTTTCTGTTTCAATCCACCTTATAACAAACCTTCTTATCTCGCTCGAGATACAGCGATGTCACTGGCACAAGGGCCATAGGGACACAAGCAGCGGGCTTACAGTGGGTATAAAAAACTGCATCCCCTGCACTGTAAGCGCTCCTGCCTGCATATTCAAGTAGGACATCTTGCCATAGCCCATAGATATCGGCAGTTTCATCTGATGATTTGTGTAAACAATGCTGCTACAAGAACTTCATACATGTCTGGTACTAGTGGTGGAGGTCCTCTGGCTAGATCAAGTGGTGGAGGCCCCTGGGCCCCTGGGCACAAGCCCCGCAGGCCCTGCCTATAATCCAGCCCAGGACTGAAGAGGGATTTTTGCCAAGAAGGATTAAGAAGCTAATATGGGGGCATTGAGGAGGTATTTTTCTTGCCAAGAAGTATTAAGAAGCTAATGATGGGGTATTTTATGGAATCTGGCTAGGGCTTTGTTTTATGAAATGAGGAGGCATTTATTTGGATGAGGGATTGGATGCAGGTCTGGATTATAATTGGTGCAACTGAGCACCTGCTCCTGACTCCCGGCCCCCAACACCATTATCACCAGGGATGTATATCCAGCATCAGACTGACCAAGAATAGAGCCCCCCACACAGTGGGACCAAGCTGGTGACCCATACTCTGGTTGTTGTAGCCTCTAAACCTGATCTAACATAAAATGATCTTCAATACCCAGAACAGGTATTGCATGGGCGTGCCTCGCATTTCGCTGGTTCCTCTTGAACATCCGCCGGTAATGACTTTTCTCCTAGCAGGAAGAATCTGATCTGCAAAGCAAATGATAGGCAGTGTTATTGGCGGGCGAAAGAGAATGGCTCCATTCATTCTTTAGGACAATGCAAATCTGAGAGATGGAAAGAGGAATCTGGTGCTCGCTCATACTATCCGCACCCAGCCACCATAAAAAACAAATAAGGGAAGCGCTGCTCCCTCACTTTATAGCTATTCCCCCATCATGATAAGGAGGCCAATCATAGTGGTTGATTCTGCTGCAACAGAGGCACAAATCCACAATGATAACCCAAGAATGGAGCCTTAATGTACACCTGCCATTTTAAGAGGCACATCTCAAAAGGACTTGTAGTCAAAACTGATTGGAGGATGCCTCACCCTGGCAGGTAGGGGCATCCCAATCTGGCTTTCCAATGGGGGGATGCACAATTGTGATGCCCCCATGCTGCCAGGCAGGACCGGATTAAGTGTGGTGGAAGCCCCTGGGCAGAAAGTCTAGTGTAGGCCCCCCTGTAAGTTACTGCAGATCAATCACCCGTCTTGTTACCAAATGGTGGAGGCCCCTAAGCGTTGCAGGCCCTTGGGTCTGGTTTGCCCCCTTTTAAATGGTCCTGCTGCCAGGTTGAGGGGGAGTCAAAGCCAGGGCCGGATTACTTGCCCTGCAAAGGGGGTCTCCACCAACCTTTGGGTTATGGTCTGGTCCAGGATTCTTTTCAGTCTTTGGTCTGATGGGCTGCATGGCCAGCAACAAAGCTATTGGCAGCAGTGCCCCCCCCCAAAACAACGCTACAGTGATGGGTGCAGATCGGCGGCTGCTGGCAGCTCAATGCAGGGAACTGATTTCTACCGGACCAGCTGGGTGACTACAACCCCCCCCCCCCCCCCACCCAGAATGGCAAAGCCGGAGTTCCTGAGCAGCACGCACTCGCACAAGGGTGGCAAAAGGGACTCCATCTGACGTCCCAGAAAGTGGGCCGCTGCCAGACAACAATCAGTTACTTGGCTGGACTATTATTTTAAAGGAAGAAAATACTGTATCTGGGGCCTCCACCAGATTTTGTGCCCAGGGGCCTCCACCACGCTTATTCCGGCCCTGGTCAAAGCTATTTAATGTGGGAGGGGGGAAAGGTTATTAAAGAGGAACAATGGCCTCTCTGGAGTCTTTTAGAATGTGGGGGTTCAGCTTTCCTAGCAGATCTCATGTAAGGTTGGCTAAGGAAGACATGGAGCGTGAGCACATATTGGCCAGGAGTCAGCATATCTGCCGTGGTGAGGTTTCCCGTGTGATCTTTATTGATACACAGAGTAGGACATCCCAAATCTGGATGCCCTACTGGAGAGACCCATGTTATTGATATGCCTCTAGGTTTCACCTCCTATCAGGAGACAGGTGATAGTTGTATATATGCCATGTTCATCCCCTTGGCATTTATGGAAATCTTCTTAGATTGTTGCTGCAACTCATGTAGTCCTTTATTCAGAAAAGCTTATCCAGCTCCATGACATGAAGTTCTTCACTTGGTTCTTGTTATTTACAGATACCACAATGGTCACATCTATACTGCAGAAAAGTGGACCTCCAGTCAAAATGACTTTAATTTTACTTTTAACATCCCCCTAGATCACTAGGAAGTCAAAATCACACTGGAACTCTGTGTGATGGGACCTCAGCACATGTGTGGATGATGGTGGCATCCTTGGCTGATGCACGTTCCTGCGCCATCTGAAAGACCGGCGTAGGCACGCACTACTGAAGGCGACTGGCACTCCATTCATTCAGAATAGATTGGCAGGTGACTCCATCCATTCTGATTGGCTGGAAGCCCGTGTATGCACTGTGGGAGCATGGAGCGAGGTAAGAATACCAAATCGGGATGTAAAGCAGACCAAAACCCATGTGAGTAAAAAAACTGGGGTTTGGGTGCTTTGCGATTTGGATGTACTGTATCAAAACCTCTCTTTTCTATTCCACATTCTGTCCATCTTTCACTCTTTTTTTACAGTTTCTTCATCTTTCTCTCTTTCCATATTCCCTCTGTTGCTCACTCTCTTCCATATTTCATATCTCTTCCATGAACAATCCCTCCATCATTTTCTCTTTTCCACTTTGTTCATCTTTCATCTCTCTCTCTCTTACACATTTTTTTCAATCACTCCTTCATTTTCCTTCATCCACCTCTCCCGCCCTTGAGAGTGAATGGACTGTATGACTGAGGATAATGCTAAAGATGTAGGCCCTTATTTATGAAGGAATAGCGACAGGTAGCGACTGGTGAGCGGCCGGTAATGACGGGCCTCGCCACGAGAACGCCGGTTCCCCACCACAATCACACATTTATCAAGCCAATCCTGCTTAGCGACTGAGAGGCCGATTCATTAATAGCGCCAGGTAGCGACAGATGAGCGACAGTAGCGTTATTTTCACAGCGCCCGCTAGGCCGTTGTTCGGCTGTTGACAGCAACTCAGTCGGTGTGCGGTAATGTTGAATACGGGGTTAGGAGTCGCTGTTTGACAGGTTCCGCGCCGTATGGCCATAGCGAACGGCTCCCACCATATTCATTAACAAATCACGCTCAAAAAATTCTCGCGCTGTGAAATGCTTGTTTAAACCCCAGAGCGCTGGCGGCGATGGGCTAAAAGTAGTTTTTTAACCCCTAAACAACCATATTTTTAAAAAAAAAAAAAACATGTTTTTCAAAACATTTTGTAATATGAATACATTAATATCAGACCTGTAATATCAATTCTACACTATTTTTTTTTTTAACCTTAAAAAAATATCTAACATTGCAGAAGTGGTCACAGAATTTTTGACATTTAAAAAAAAACATTAATAGCAATTAATTATGAATATTTAAAGATTGCTCCATTGAAATGCATTGGAGAGCGCCAGGTAGCGAGAGGTCATACCTGTCGCTGTTCAAGGTCGCTCGCTGGCGCTGTGGGGTGAGGCTGGAATAATGATGAATAATTCGCTATCTGGCGCTCTGTCAGTCGCTAAGCAGGATCGGCTTGATAAATGTGTGATTGCGGAGGGGAGCCGGCGTTCTCGTGGCGGTGAGCGTCATTATGTTCGCTCACCATTCGCTACCTGGCGCTATCCCTTGTTAAATAAGGGCCTGAGATAGCGCCAGATAGCCACTCATTCATCATTATTCCAGCCTCAGCCCACAGCGCCAGCGTCCGACCTTGAACAGCGTCAGGTATGACCTCTCGCTACCTGGCGCGCTCCAATGCATTTCAATGGAACAATCTTTAAATATTCATAATTAATTGTTATTAATGTTTTTTTTTTTTTTAAATGTGAAAAATTCTGTGACCACTTCTGCCATGTTAGTAAAAGGTAAAAAAAAAAAAGAAAAAATTTGTGCAGAATTGATATTAAAGGTCTGATATTATTGTATTCATATTACTAAATTCTTAAAAAATTTTTTTTTTTTTGGTTTCCAAAAATATGGTGGTTTGGGGGTTAAAAGACTACTTTTAACACATCGCCTCCAGCGCTCTGGGGTTTAAACATGCATTTCACAGCGCGAGAATTTTTTGAGCGTGATTTTTTGATGAATATGGTGGGAGGCGGTCGCTATGGCCAGTCGCTATCATGCGCTCCCATACAGCGCGGAACCTGTCAAATAGCGACTCGTCACCCCGTATTCAACATTACTGCAAACCGACTGAGTCGCTGTCAACAACCGAACAACGGCCAAGCACAGCGACTACTAGCGGGCGCTGTGAAAATACCGCTACAGTCGCTCAACTGTCGCTACCTGCCGCTATTAATGAATCGGCCTCTTAGCATGAACTGATGCAGCCAGCGCAACTTTGAGGCTGCACCTGGGAGGATTGTGGGATACATACATCTCCCGGGTTTTGTCCTCAATGATTCTTTTTTTCTTATGTTGGTGAAAAAGGGGATATAACAGATGGTAAATGTGTGTCTGATGGCGGCAGTTTTTACTACCTGCAATCTGTCGCTGTTGGTAACTGTACACCAAGATCTACTACAGAGAGACATGAGCCTTGTACATAAATAGGCTCCCTTACTTCAGCAGCGGCCATAGCAGCAGTGTTCTGTGTGCACAGGGATCACTCCTTTTTTTTATTGGTGTTGCTAATAGCAACAGATTGCAGGTAGTGAAAATGGATTCCATAAAACATTTGCTAACATAATAAAAAAATACCAGATCAGCACCTGGAACAAAAAAAAAATATACATTTTCAAAAAATACCATCAGAAGTGGACTTTGCCATTAGGGCTGGCGTGGTGGCTAGGTCCAGACTGCAGCTCCTAGTTTGGAGATCCAAGATTAAAGCATGCTTTGAATTTGCTTTGGTGTGTTATGGCCTGGTGATGAGGTATATACACGCCTATGATGAGTATAACTCTCCTGTACCACTAAGGTCCTTGAGAAAACCTGGCCCTGGAATGTGTGGCGGGGCCCCATAGCAGTTGCACAAGCATCATGACTGATGGCAGGAGAGAGGGGGAGAAGCATATTGCAGAAATCTGAGGGTTTGGGAGGAGGGCTGAGGACTCCAGACTGTGGACACTGATATCCTTATCTGCTCCCTCCGCCTGCTAACTGTCACCAAGGGAAGTGGCAGAGACACAACAATCTGCAAATGGAAATGGAGCTTATTTGTGAAATAGCTATTGGTGCAGTGATGCATATGTAGGGGCTGTAGCCTGCCAATCAGGGGCTAGACTATAGGGTGTGTAGGGACAACACTGGGGCCCATACGGTCAGGAAGCCCCCTAACCTTATGTATTAGATTCATTATGTACAGGAAAAGGAGCTCAGCTTAAAGCGGACCTTCACCATCATTCAGTGATAAGCCCAAACCCTTCAAAAACTATTCCCCAGCATATAAAAAAATGTACATTTTTAGTCACTTTTTAATCTTTCCCCCACATGCCTGCAACTCTGTTCAGGACTCTAGGATACAGGCGCCACCATCTTGCCTCAGTAGCATCACATACTGAGGAGAGGAGAATGGGATACAGTGCAGGGGAGCAGGGTTATAGCTGTGCTTTGCACAGACAGAGCAGAGCTGCGGTCAGGAAAAGGTCAGCAATCCCAGAATGCAGAGCAGCGCAGTTGTTAAAGGATGTGACAGAAGAAAATTCCTGTTTGCAGGCAGCCTGAGACTCCATGGGCTGCCACCTTGGATGTTTAAAGTCTCAGTTTAAATGCAGTAGATGCAGGTAAGATCATTTTTAATGTGAGCAATCTGTATGTACAAGGTGGGGGGTGGGGGCATATAAGATATGCTCTTGTTCAGGGTGACGGTCCGGTTTAAAGTGTAACAAATCCTCAAGGCACAGCTCTGGAATCTAAAACCACCGGGGCATCCCAGACTGGGCTGTGTTTGCTGGAGGTACAACACTTTGCAACAGCTTCTGTGTGTTTCTGAATGGGATTTTGGAACTTTTGGCACGCTGACTGCAGTTTACAGTTCTGACCAGTTCTGGCAGTAGATGGCGCTGTTACCAATGATTGACTGTAGTCTCTCTATGCATTTGTCAGTGTGTTGTATTTCCTCTGAATTCTTTTTTCCTGTCTGGTTTAGCCACCATGTTGGGTTGACATTCTCTTACTGCATTCATTTTCCAGTAAAGCTGGTTCCTGTTACACCACTAATGTCTATCTGGATTTAGCTCCGCTGCACCCAGCACTCACACTCTGCAGCAGCGTGTCCTCCCCCCCATTAAAATAGGCTGGGGGCAGGAGTGCGTGCACTGCAGGGGGAATGCGCCCGCTCTCGCTCTGACCAACAGCGTGGCACAGTTGGAAACGAAAAACTCCCCAAAACTCACTTGCCCCATCTGCATGCGTGATACTGAAGTATTGTCAGCACTTACATTTGCTCCTGCATCCACACAAAGCTGAAATGTCTCCTCGCAGATTTTCTAGTGGTAGCGGCCATTTTGGAGCTTCCTCTCCCATCCATGCTGCTGCCTGGATTCAACCGACATAACTGACAATGTACAGTAACAGGAAGCCCAGCAGCACTTCCTGTTTGTAGGTGGGCCGCAAATCCATGAACCGCCATTTTGTTTACAACATTTACTACAGCAGAAGTTAGAAAAAGGTAAACACATTTTTATGTGCAGCAATCTAAATTTTCCTGGGGAGGGGGCATATGAGCACTGTATGTTGGGTTAGTCTGGTTTGTCATTTCTGACTGTCAGTTATGTCAGTTGAATCCAGGCAGCAGCATGGCTGAGATGCTGGGAGAGGAAGCTCCAATATGGCCGTTACCTTTCTTTTCCAACTGTGCCAGGCTGTTGGTCCGGTTTAACCAGAAACTTAACCTGTGGGGTGCGGGGGGGGGGGGGGGGGGGGGGGGTCTTTCTCTCCTTCTTCCCCTCCTTTTTTCTCTCTTTTCCACTTTCCTTCTTTCTTTCATTTCCTTCTTCCCTCCTTCTTTCTCTCTTTTCCACTTTCCTTCTTTCTTTCATTTCCTTCTTCCCTCCTTCTTTCTCTCTTTTCCACTTTCCTTCTTTCTTTCATTTCCTTCTTCCCTCCTTCTTTCTCTCCTTTTTATCTTCTCAGCAGCCCCCCAGCATCTTCTGCCTGAGCTGCTTCCATTAGATGAATCATGCAGCCTGCCTTTGCCACTCACCTTCCCCCTCTCCGAGCTCCACTTATCCAGAGCTCCACTAAGTACTTCCATTGCTTTACATTGAAATGTCTGAGTTCAGGGGTCCGCCAGGGAATTCCTCCGTTCCCCAGTGTATACATATGGGAGGATGGCTGAGCACCAGACCCTAGGCTAGGGCCCAAGACCATGGCTGGTCATTGCTTGTTGTCATACACACTGACACCGTGGAGATAGAAAAATCCCTTTAGCTGAACTGAAGGAAAAGCAGAAATAACTGGTTTTATCATCTGGGCGCAGTGCTGGGGATTGGAAGCTGTGGTTAGCTGGCGTTCCTCAGCACTTATCTTCAGCCAGCTTCTGAGGAGGCCATGAAAAGCTGAGGAGGGAGAACTGGAGCTGTCAGATAATCACCCTACAAACAGGAAAGATTAGGAGCGCCCGAAATACCAAGCCACAGAGCTCAATCATAGGTCACTATTCATGGGCCGGATTAAAGGGGAACTTTGTGTCACCCCTCTTTGCGAACAGGGTCAGCCATTGGGGTGTGCTGATACAGCGTCTGAACAGGGTGCCAACATTTTATTTGAGCCAATAGGGCACCAGACCTTTTTTGCAAAAAGCTAAATCTTCTTTCTCTATTTTCCAAATTTTCTCCATATTTCTCTCTTTTCCACATTCCACACTCCACACTCCTCCTACTTTCCATCTTTTCCATACCCTGTCCCTCTTCCTCTCTTTTCCACATCTTGGCCCTATTTCCACTTCCCCTCCATCTTTCTCTCGTTTCCCTATTTGCTCCTTCTGTCTCTTTTTCCTACGTCCCCTCCTTCTTTCTCTCTTTTCCACATACCCTCCTTCTTTCTCTCTTTTCCACATACCCTCCTTCTTTCTCTCTTTTCCACATACCCTCCTTCTTTCTTCTTTTCCACATACCCTCCTTCTTTCTCTCTTCTCAACTTCCCCTCCTTCTTTCTCTCTTTTCCACATACCTTCCTTCTTTCTCTCTTTTCCACACCCCATACTTCTCTCTCTTTTCCATATCCACACATTCTTTCTTGTGTTTTCACATCCCATCTTTCTTTCTCTCATTTCCACATTAGTGCCTTCTGTCTCTTTTTTCCGCTTCCCGTCCTTCTTTCTCTCTTTTCCAAATCCCTTCCTTCTTTGCTCTCTTTTCCACACATTCCTTCCTTCTTTCTCTCTTTTTCACATCCCCTCCTTCATTCTCTCCTTTCCTCATCCCCTCCTTCATTCTCTCTTTTCCACCCCCATTTTTTTCTCATTTCCACATTAGCTCCTTCTGTCCCTTCTTTTCCACATCCCATCCTTCTTTTCTCTATTTTGCACATCCCTACCATCTTTCTCTCTTTTCCACATTCCCTCCTTCATTCTCTCTTTTCCACATCTGTCCCTCTTTTCTCTCTTTTCCACATCCCTTCCTTCTTTCTCTCTTTTCCACATCCCTTCCTTCTTTCTCTCTTTTCCACATCCCTTCCTTCTTTCTCTCTTTCCCACAACCCCCTCATTCATTCTCTCTTTTCCACATCCCCTCCTTCTTTCTCTATTTTCCACACCCATCCCTCTTTCTCTCTTTATCTTATATCTTGAAAACCTTTAAAAATAAAAAAAATGCCGCTAATTCCCCCCTATCCAGCATAACCAGCCCCGGGACCAGCTATGGTGGCTTGTAGAACAGGGCGCAGGGGCCAGCTTTGGTAGTCCCCTGCCCTGCAGGCCTGTAAGCCTAATGGTCTCCGATTCTTCTGCCCCCCCCCCCTGGGCTTTGGGGAGGCAGGTAATGGGGGGTAATGGCAGGTCCCCTGCTAGCCTTGTGAATTGCTATAGGGGGCTCATGGATCTCTTACCAGTTCACAAAGGGTGGAACGTGGAAAAAGACATCAGAAAATGATTTATCCAATATAAATCATCCCAGTGTTAGAGCCAGAGATGAATCATGTAAATCGTCTGTATTGATTCTGCAATCATATTGTAGAGATATGGGTGAAATAAGCTTTTGATTACCAAACAATGACCTGTTTGGGGCTGTGTACAATAACATGGTGGTGGCGTCATGCCATAACCCCCTTCTCATTCTTTTTTTCAGTCTTGTTTATGCCCTCAGGGGGCCTGGAAAAAGTGCTGAATCACTGGGTGAGGGTGGGGTGTCCTCGTAGGATGCTGGAGGGGGCTGATAAGGAACGGCAGCGGCCACCATACGCCACAGACTGCCTGCGCTTCCCTCTCACTAAGCCTAATGCTCCGAGATGATTCAGCCATGGCGACGCGCTCTACCCCTCGGCGGGAAACATTGCTGCACTCACTAAACTTCCAATCCTAGAAAAGGACAAATCCCAAGGCACAGAATTTTCAGCCAAGAAATAGGGACAACTCAACAGACCCACTCGTTTTACACTCAAATAGTGTGCTAAAATCATTCAACAGCAGCTATTTTTCTATGATATTATATATATTAGACCTCACAGTTATAACAAAAAAAAATGTAAATGACTAATTTGTTTAAGATCCAACTGGCCAACTAGAAATAAGGGCAAACCAGTGACAGTGTGCAGATTGAAAGTCCTTTCAAAAGCAATACATGACACTCTGCCGGTAATACGTTGAAGTGGACCAACACCCAGGGGGGATCGGCCCGGGAATCTATATGAAACCCCCCAGAAAGCCCAGAAACCTTACCTTAACCCCGTTCCAACTGCGCATGTGCGGGCCGTGGCCGCGTCTTGCGCTTTCCTCTAGCAGGGCGCCCACCCGCGCCGGCCGTTTGTGAATGGCCAGCGCGGCTGTGCTCCCTGTTAGAGGGAAGCGCGAGACGTGGCCTCCAGTGCTCAGAGCCGCTGTGGTTGGACGCCGCTTGTACGTGCATACCACAGCGTCTCTGAGCGCTCTGATTGGACGAGCGCCCGCGTAGGAGCGTGGTGAGGTGAGTGTTTCCGGGTGTTCTGGGGGGTTTCACACAGCGGGGCACCTCCAATCGGGGTGCCCCACCGAAGTGGACCAAACCTCAGGATAGTCAAAATCCTGGGTGTTGGTCCACTTTAAAGCAGATCCCTATCTGGTTAGTTGCTAAGGGGGAAGTTTTTCCCTTTTATTTTGCTTTTGAATGTTTTTGTTGAATTTTTTGAAATTTTTCAGAAAAATGTTCTATAACATTCCATATAGTGGTAAGAATGAAGTCAGAGGTTCTCTTAAATAATAAAGAAGGAAGATGACATATTACTGCCTACAACGTCCTTTTCCAATTTATTTTAAAATTGACTGTAAAAAAAAAGAAAGACAGTAGGGTCCCCTAACCTTGGAATCACAGGGGGAATCTCCATTTGGATACCCTGCTACACATCGCCCCCTGTTAAGCCCAACACCAGAAAGCCTCTACTTAACCTCCATTGCAATCTGTGCCACGGCTGCTATGTACTTGACCCCTGGCAGCCAATCAGATTCACCAGACCAGCAGGCGCACAGATATGTGAACCCGATAGGCTGCTGGCGGTCACCCAGGGGCGTCAAACCATGCTGGAACGTGGAAGAGGTAAGTAGCGGTTACTCGGTCTCTGGATTTCTGGGCAGCGGAGCATCTGAATTGGAATGCCCCTATAATGCCACAGTTAGAGGATCTCAAGTCTATTTTGACAGGAGGTCCTCTTAAAAGTGAACCTAAACCCTCCCTAGGACCCTAACCCTCCCCCGCCATGTGCTTCTCATAAACCATGCTTTGAAGCGAACCCAAAACCTCCCTTCCAACATTAAACTGACCCCCACAAGCCATCAAAGAGCCCTGCATTAGAGAGAAACTTGCCATTTTCTAGCAAAGTTACTCCAGACTGGGTCTGAAAACAGCTGCACACATGCGTGGTAATAGCAGCACCTCCTTTAATAGAGTGTGTACAGCACTATTCCTGATTCTCTGTCACTCAAAGCTTCAGGAGGAAAAGGGATGGTGGGATTCATGGGCAAGTGGAGTCCTGTGAACCGAGACATTCCATTGGCAAACCCAATTGGCCACTGGCTGTTACAAGGGCTTAGGGCTTTCTAGGGTCGTAAAATAGTGGGAACATCCCAAACTGGCTTGAGTGGACTATATTCAGCAAACATAAAGTATCTATTCCTTGCACTGGGATCCCCTAGGTGCTGCAGCCAGGGGGCATCCGTGTTTTTCAACATTTGGTTATAAAGCTTTTATTCCGCACCCTTTTATTTGATATATTTCTCCTCTTCCTTTCATTTAATCTTCTCATTGCCTTCCTTTATTCTCTATAGTGTTTGAGCAGGCCTGATCTTCATCTCCACATGCTGGAAGTAATAGTAGCCCTTGGCAGGGTTCCAGTTGCTGCCCTCACCATAGGACTTTTGGGTGGCCAGGTGGTAGAGGCCATTCAGGTTGGAGAGGTTGATGTACCACCGGCCCCTGAGATAGTGCAGAGCACCTCATAGAGCTTCTCTGGAGCAGCACTTCCTTCTGACACCTCTCTCCTGTGGCAACATGTAAGCAACACGCAGCCCCACACATGCAGCCTTCTCTCACCCCAGCTGGGTCTCCTGTCTCTCTCTCTCCAGCAAGCTCTGGCTGGATTTTCCCTCTACTTTCTATAACAAACTCATTTGTGGAGCAAGGTTGACACCTATTGGCCAAAGTTATGTTTGCCACCTATCTCTGGTGAAAACCCAAAATGCAGCATAGATTTGATTTGAGATACCCTATTTTATTTTCCTACACAACCTAGGTCATGGTTCAGAAACGGTGTAAGGCTCTTGGCCAGCTTGTAGCACTAATAATTCAGGTTGCAGGTCAGGTTGTTGTGCAAATGAATCAATTTGCATGTCAGGCTGTGGTACAGATATCAGGATCTGGTACAGGTGAATCAGGCTGCAGACTGGGTTGGGGTATAGCCAATTCAAGCTTCAGATCAGTTTGAGTTAAACCATGTTGTTGGACTGTGTTACAGATTGTTTCGTGCATATATGGCCATTGTATGCTGGAACAGTGGCCAGCCCTAACCACGGCACACAGGGTTGGGTTGAAAATAAACCATTATGTGGGCCTGCCTGTGCTACAGATAAACCATGCTGTGGGCCTACCTGTGCTACAGAAAAACCATTATGTGGGCCTACCTGTGCTACAGATAAACCATGCTGTGGGCCTACCTGTGCTACAGAAAAACCATGCTGTGGGCCTACCTGTGCTACAGATAAACCATGTTGTGGGCCTACCTGTGCTACAGATAAACCATGTTGTGGGCCTACCTGTGCTACAGAAAAACCATTATGTGGGCCTACCTGTGCTACAGAAAAACCATGCTGTGGGCCTACCTGTGCTACAGAAAAACCATGTTGTGGGCCTACCTGTGCTACAGAAAAACCATGTTGTGGGCCTACCTGTGCTACAGAAAAACCATGTTGGGGGCCTGCCTTTGTCACAGTTGTTTTGTGCATATATGGCCATTGTATGCTGCAACGGTGGCCTGCCCTAACCATGGCGCTCAGTGTTGTGTTGAATATAAACCATTATGTGGGCCTGCCTGTGCTAGAGATAAACCATGCTGTGGGCCTACCTGTGTTAGAAATAAACCATGCTGTGGGCCTACGTGTGTTACAGATAAACCATGTTGTGGGCCTACCTGTGCTACAGATAAACCATGCTTTGGATAGCAGTGGTATAAAGATGATGGTTGCAGGGGTAGCAATAAGGCCCATGATAAGGTGGTGACAGGAAGATGCAGACACCGTTACTGTGTGCTCTAAATACCGGGGAGCCCAGCAGCATTGTATGTGATTAGAGGGGTGGCTTTGTAATGTACAGAGCAGAGACAGTGGAGAGCGGGTGGGTAGAGAGCAGTCACACATTGCATGCAGCTCCCCTTCCCAGAACACCACCCCCTATGCCCTTTGGCATTGGCTTGGTGCTCCTCCAGGGATGAACACCATCCATGCCGATGGGCACCCGGCTGTTCCATTCCCCCAACCCCCCCCCCCAGCAAGGAACCCACTGCCAGTCCAGCAGGTAACTTGCTGCCTCTACCCTTTGAACTAATATAGGGATCCCTTACTAATTCACGGTAGAGAAAGTTAACAAAAACATCTAACATTATATTATACTTACCTCTGCCATCTTCATCCAGTGCCAGGTGGCTTCCTCTCGCTCCTCTGGGGTCCCTCACCAGCTCCTCTTCTGGCAGAATCAAAATGACTGCTCTGCTTGTATTTGGAGGGAAGGAGGACAAAGCTCCCCCTTCCTTACAGGGTGGCTCCTTTTTCAAATAGACCTGGTTATGCTGATGCTCCCTTATATTTAATTTTTTTACAAAATGAGGCTTCCAAACCCCATAACCGCGGCCCAATTCACTTGTAACCCAACCTGATCCGTGACCCAATTGATTTGGAACACATCCCCCATCAGCGACATATCTACACGCTTCCTTCTGTACCTGCATGCTCTGCATCACCTGATACCAGGACCCCCCACCCCCACACAGCGGCCATCATTTTAGCGCAGAGGGGGGGATAGGTGGGCGTCAGTAGCACAGAAGGTCCTCTGTCTGGTTCTGGCCCCAGTCCAAAGCTTGCTCTGGGGGATTGGAGATACACCAATGGTGGGGATTGTGTTCCAAAACAAATGGGTCACAGGTTAGGTCGGTACAAGTGA
The DNA here is from genome assembly GCA_027917425.1 of Gastrophryne carolinensis. Taxonomy (NCBI): domain Eukaryota; kingdom Metazoa; phylum Chordata; class Amphibia; order Anura; family Microhylidae; genus Gastrophryne; species Gastrophryne carolinensis. The sequence goes on along the minus strand of CM051235.1, from coordinate 196,024,423 downwards.
ATCGGGCTGTGGTGTAGTATGCTGCAGGTCAGGCTGTGTTACACATGGACTGAGGTACCAAAATCCAGGTCAGTGAAAAATCTGGGTTTTGATTCACTCTAAAGCGTAACAAAACTCATTTTTAGATTCCAGGGGCCTCCCGCTGGTTTGGAATTAGGATGTCTGTTACTGTGTGAACCCCCCTAGTTCGCCTGTATCAGCTTACCTTTCCCCGGTCCAATGGCACATGCCCAGGCTATGACTGTTGTTCTGGTTTAAAGGGGATGAGAGCCTGTGGTGGCCAGCCTGGGAGTCTACAAGATTCCAGGACCAGACACTATCCTGTCCCCGGGGGCCTCTTATAATGGGATGCCCCACTGTGTGAAACCCGCCGGGGCGCTGGTAAACTCACCTGCGTCTTCTGCGATTGCCGTATCCCCAGATTCTCAATGAAACTAAGGATAGGTTTCCCTCTAGTGGCCGGCAGTGGAAATGGCATCTTCAATTTGGTCCTGCGAACATAAACATTTGTTATTATGTTCCTGATATATATTTTGTAGAGAGTTTAAATGCCTTGTCTCTAGCACACACTATGGGCAACCAATTTTAGATATGTAATCAATGCCTTCCAACTTAAACAGTTGACTTAGGGTAGAATCCCCGTTAAAGAGGAACAACATCCCTTTCGAGTCTATAAGACTCTTATGGGTGTTGGTCTACCTCTTTATAGGGCATCCCGAACAGGGATCAGTTAGGCCAATCGACTCACCGGCCCAACATGGCAGTGCGGTCAATGTAATGCTATCATTCATAAGCTCTGTTTCCTCTGTAATAGCTAATGGAAGTGTAAGAGGTTAGATGTAATCGTTACAGCTAAACAAATACCTTGCATAGGTAAAAGAATCAGATCTATCTATCCATCCACCAGAAAAGGGGGATAAAAGGGGACAACAAAGGGACATGGGTCGGTCAAAGCTTGTTGCTTTCATTTACTGCAAAGTTTTAGAGAGTCTAGAGCAGCAAAGCCGCCGCCAGCAATGCTGCAGTGATGGGTGGGTGCAGAGCTGTCACTGCACATAAGCCATCAAGCATAACCTGTGGCAGCTCAATGAATAGAACTGTTTTCTGCTGGACCAGCTGGGTGACTACATCCCCCCCCACCCAGAATGGCAAAGCAGGAGTTCCCAAGCAGCACACACCCGCACAAGGGTGGCACAAGGGGTTCGATCTGACGTTACACTAAGTAGGTGGGGGCCAGACAACCACCAATCAGTTTCGCTGGACTATTATTTTAAAGACAAAATACTGTATCTGGGGCCTCCACCAGAATTTGTGCCCAGGGGCCTCCACCACACTTAATCCGGCCCTGACCATTCCCTATTTTACAGGGGTGAACTATCGTAAGCCATACTCTGGGGGACAGGACCGTTAAAAACTGCCCCAAGCATTGCATGATGGGTAAAAGCATCCAGACACATCAGAAAAAATGCAATACCAATAAGCCACTAGTCTAGCATAGGGCACTTCAGGAGACAGGCAGTTAGAGGTGAGCAGTCCACCCCAGTGAATGCAGAATAGTATATTCACAAGCCTTTCTTTTCCAGTAACAGAAAATATTTAATGTAGGGCGTACAAGTGACCTCTCCTAACATGTTTATCCTGATTTTTAGTTGACTATTTTTCATGATAGAGCTCCTTTAATAATTTCTAATATTTATTCATGTACTAATCCTGAACATTTATAATCCAGCCTCCATGTCCCTATGGCACAGGACCTTCATGGGCTGGCTGCCACCCGGTTATATTGTGTACCATAAGCTTAACACCTCAGCAGCTGTAAAATGACAAAGCAGGGACCAATCAGCTTCAAGAAAATCATTTAAAATGTATTGTATACTATATTATATTTATATTTATATTAGATATAAAAATACCACCAGAAGGTGGCATACCCGAGCATACGTTGGGTTACCTAGGGTTTTAGCTAGGCTCATACAGCTACTGTTATGAATTCTAGAGCCTTTAAAAAAGTATTCTAGACATTACAAATACAGTGAAGAAGGGTTAGAAGTGGGTGTGCACACAACTACAGGGAAGCCAAAGGTATAGGATGCCCTGGGGGGAGTCTAGGGTCCGGCTCTGGAATGTTTTCGATTCCAGAGTTGGCTTGTTTGAGTTGATCCACTTGGGCATCTAACACACAGTGCCAGCTCCCATTTACCCATTCAGGTGGGGGCGGGGGGGCGGCTCACGGAAATCCTGCCACACAACCTGTTATGGGGTGACTGGGGGGGTTGCCACACAGTCTGTTATGGAGTGATGGAGTGAAAGGGGGTTGCCACACAGCCTGATCTGACTTGGGGGGGTCTGCCACACTGCCTGTTATGGAGTGACTGGGGGTTGCCACACTGCCTGTTATGGAGTGACTGGGGGTTGCCACACTGCCTGTTATGGAGTGACTGGGGGTTGCCACACTGCCTGTTATGGAGTGACTGGGGGTTGCCACACTGCCTGTTATGGAGTGACTGGGGGTTGCCACACTGCCTGTTATGGAGTGACTGGGGGTTGCCACACTGCCTGTTATGGAGTGACTGGGGGTTGCCACACTGCCTGTTATGGAGTGACTGGGGGTTGCCACACTGCCTGTTATGGAGTGACTGGGGGTTGCCACACTGCCTGTTATGGAGTGACTGGGGGTTGCCACAGAGCCTGTAATGAGGTGACTGAGGTGGAGGAATTCTGCACACTGCCTGTTATTAGGTTGTTGCAGGGGGGTAGCACACTGTTTGGTTCAGAATATGTTTTTAGATTTTGCTCTTAAATTATAGATTATTTTTCATTGTAGTTTTACCAAGCGTTTCCTTATTTAGTATGTAATCATGGCACTCCTGCCCATGTGCATGCCCTTACATTTATCTGTTTTAAACTTTATTTGACATTTTACTACCCATGCTTCTAATTGATCTAAATCTGTTTGTCTGTTTTCTGTTTATTACTTTACACAGCTTAGTATCATCTGCAAAGATTGAGACTTTACAGTTTAATCCATTGCCAATAATAAATATATTAAAGAGAATTAGTCCCAGAACTGACCCTTGTGGTACTCCGTTGTACTGTGTTTTCTATCATTAAGCCAATTAGCCATGTACGGACATTTTTCCCCAGACCAAGCATGCTCTGTTGGACTTCAATCCTTGCTACTGCCCCCCTCTATGGAGCACAGGGGGGTAGACAAGCTACCCTGCACACTCCTTGGATGTAAGCAGGAGCCCCTTCCTACCTGTACTGTACTGTTTCCTGTATGGTATAATACTGGGAAAAGCCCAGACATCACATGAAAGGTTACAGGGGATGTTGGGGAGGGCCCAGACATTGTGGTTGTATTTGCTTCCAAAAATTCCTGATGTTGGCCATGGGTATCTGGGTACTTTGGTATACTGACCTGAGAAAACTTGCACCCGCACTTCTGCCTGGTCTTGGGCTTGCTGTTAACGGATGTGCAGGGAGGCATCCCAAAACGGTTGAGCAGACCTACAGTCATGTTTGACTGAAGATATGCTTAGGGGCTGACCTAATATTCTGCACCACTTGCTAGGGCAACCTGGTGACTGCAGATACACCTAAGCTGGGGAGACCTTTAGTCATTTTTTACTTTAGGTCCATATAACCTCCACCCAACAGGCATGTCATTTAGGATGCCCATATTTCTAAAAAGCTGTATGATGCTCAAAATGAGGCCAAATGCCAATCTTTCAACTCCCACCTGACATCAGGCTGGCTAAGGAAGGTATAAATAAGCGAACGATGATTGGTAGGCGACACACGTATGCGCCATGGGATCACCATAAGTTGAGTTTCTTCCGGCCAATCCAAAGGATTTCATACCAAATCAGGATGCTCTGCTATAGAGGAACAAGACCCAGGAAAAATCCCAGGTGTTGTTCCTCCTTAAATATTTACTGACAGGAGAAAGCTCAATGAAGATAAATCCTAGCCCCCTGCCCCAGGGGTACGATAGCAAAAGCAAAATAAAAGAGTATAACAATGACCTTATAAATAAATAACCTTGTACCATATACTGACCAGTAACCAAATTCATCTCTATTGCAAATAAAAAAACTATATATACACCAGTTATGTTCCACAGAGACAGAAATGTAACTGATGCTTTATTCAAATAATGAATGTTTCAGTGTGTATTAAAGCCCCTTAAGCATCAAGCAGGCCTGATCTTCATTTCCACATGCTTGAAGGAATAGTGGTACCCTTTTGCAGTTTGCCAGTTGACACCATCAGCAAAAGAACTGTGCTTGCCCAGATGGTAGAGTCCATTGAGGTTTGAAGAATGGCAGCTGTTGTACCACCAGGCACCTTTGTAGACTGAAGAACAGGTATGGTCATTGTCCTGGTCCTTTGTGCTGAACTTCATGCCGGAGTGACCAGAGAGGGAGTCTCCTGAGAATGGTAAAAGGAGAAAAAGAAAAAGTTAGAGACCAAATGACTGGTCAACAAAAAAAGGAAATATGAAACATTATGAGCAGGTAAAAAATAAAACAAAGATGGGCTTCTCTAGGTGGAAATATCCCACTACAAGTTTGCACTGTAAGTAACATAATGCTACATTCTAGCAACAACAAAGATGAGTGTATGCTGCCTAAATACACTTCATAGATAAAGTACAGAGGTAGCAAATAGTGAAACACCACTGGGATATTCCTCTGTTTGATCTATTTACTAATTTCTGAACAATAATCAATATCGAATAAGGCATGTTTAACAGTCTCCATATTGCATGCTATAGCAGTGACAGAATAAGTGTAATCCAGGCTGCTTAGTATGTTTACTTTACTCCTCTTTTATTTCAACAAGTCTCTAGTGATCCATACTCATAGTATGCCACAAGATGGCGCTCCAGAGTTAAAGTGATTATCCAGGCTAACCACAAAATACATACTGATCTATAGACCACCCCAAATGATTACTCCTACTGCGTTTCCCCGAAAATAAGACAGGTCTTAAAATAAGTTTTGCTCCATACACAGGTGCTAGGGCTTGTTTTCACAGGAAGATAGCTGTAAGGAACTTACCTGGCTCTTGGGCCCCGTCCCGCGGCGCCTCTGTGCGGCGGCGCCCGGCTCTGGTCCTCTGGCGGCCGCCTCCGCGTCATCTGCTGGGGCTTCAGCCTCCGCCGCCCCCTCTACCCCGGCGGCGGCTGGGGTCGCAGGCGTAGCGGGTGCCTCCCGCACTGCTTCTGACGACTCCTCCGCCTCTTCGTCCGGCGCGGCATCCCCTCCCTTCCTCTTGGGGAGCGCGCCCGGCCCCTGGTCACGTGCATTCGCCGGGGGCAAGTTTGAATCGGCCAGTCAGGTCCAAGGTCTGGGCTGGGATGAACCCAGGGACTAGACAGCCTGACAGCCAGGGCGGTCCAGTCCCTGGGGCTGCTCCTATAGGGAGCCAGTTCATAAGTTACACCGATCACCCTCACAGTTGCACCAATCACCACATTCCCCTTCCCATTGGTCAGTTCTCCTTTAAATATGTTCCTGCCCAATCCACCAGTGCCCGTTATAGCCATTTAGCTTGGGTGTGCTGTTTGAATTGCGTTTAGTGTGTTTTGATCCGGCTCCGTCTTTGACCTTTCCTGCCCGCTGCCCGCACCGACCTTTGAGTATAGAAATTTGGAGGCTCTTGTGGATTGTGGGGCGGCGGGGAATTTTCTTGATTTTGAGTTAGCCTGAAGTCTGGAAATTCCTCTCCAGCCTCTGTCTAAAATTATTCGGGTGTCCGCTATTGATGACACGCCTATTGCTGTGGGTCTTATTCATTTTAAGACTCCACCTGTGTTACTCAGATTGGGAGCAGGGCATTCTGAGTTGATCAGTTTTCTAGTACTAAAGATGCCCTCAACCCCTTTAGTACTCGGGTTGCCCTGGTTACAAAAACATAACCCTCAAGTTGATTGGGTAGCGAGGCAGATTATTAAATGGGGCACACAGTGTTTTCGCTCTTGTTTGGAACTCCCAGTGCGTGTCACACAGCTGTCCTCTGAGGGAATTCCAGGCCCCTACCACGACTTTCTTGACGTATTTTCTGAGAAAGCGGTGTATGTCCTACCCCCCCATAGACCCTTTGACTGCTCCATTGAGCTTCTTCCGGAGACCATGCCACCCCAAGGGAAAACTTGACCCGGGCAGAGAATAAAGCGATGCAGGAGTACATTTCTGATAATTTTAAAAAAGGGTTCATACGGGCATTCACTTCCCCGGCGAGAGCAGGGTTTTTCTTCGTTGAAAAGAAAGATGGGGGGCTCCGTTCCTGCATAGATTACCGGGGTCTGAATAAAATTACTATAAAGAACAAATACCCCCTGCCTCTGATTGATGGGTTGTTTACAAAGATCATTGGGGCCCAAGTCTTTACTAAGTTGGACCTGCGAGGGGCCTATAACTTGATAAGAATCCGGCAGGGGGACGAATGGAAGACCGCCTTCAACACCCAAGATTACGAGTATCTTGTGATGCCCTTTGGTCTGTGTAACGCCCCGGCAGTCTTCCAGGACTTTGTGAATGAGATTTTTAGGGACTATCTGGGTCACTTCGTAGTAGTGTACCTGGACGATATTTAGATTTTTTCTTCTTCCTTAGCAGAACATCGTAATCATGTTCGTCTTGTCTTGCAAAAACTCAGAGAAAATTGTTTATTTGCTAAACTCAAAAAATGCATGTTTGACGTTGCAGAGGTCCCTTTTTTAGGATATATTATTTCCAATACGAGTCTGCCCATGGATCAGTCCAAGGTTGCAGCAGTACTGTAATGGGAGCAACCCAGGGATCTAAAGGGGCTGCAAAGATTCCTGGGGTTCGCTAACTTTTATAGGAGATTTATCAAGAACTTCTCTACTTTAGTTGCACCTCTTACTGACCTCACCAAGAAAGGGGGTTTTCCATCTATCTGGCCAGAACGGTCCTTCCAGGCCTTCAAAAGGTTGAAAGAGGTCTTTAGCTCCGCTACAGTATTAGTGCATCCAGAATGTCAACTAGCCTTTATTGTGGAGGTCGATGCCTCCGAGCTTGGCGTCGGGACAGTCCTCTCACAATACAGTGGTTCCCCAGAACGGATTCATCCCTGTGCATTCTTTTCTAAAAAGTTCACTTCTGCTGAACGCAATTATGACATTGGGAATCGGGAACTCTTGGCGGTTAAATTAGCCTTTCAGGAGTGGAGACACTGGTTAGAAGGGGCTCAGTTTCCTGTTACAGTCTTCACGGACCATAAAAATTTGGAATATATCCAGTTAGCTAAAAGATTAAACCCTAGACAAGCTCGATGGTCTCTGTTCTTTTCCCGGTTTAACTTCACCATTACCTACAAACCTGGGCCAAAGAACGTGAAAGCCGACGCTTTGTCTCGAAGTTTTTCCTCGACTAGCTTACCCGAGGGAAGAAACTTACCCATTCTGCCTCAACACTTGGTGGTAGCTGCCATCCAGCCGGAGCTTTCTGACCTGAATCAGTTTCAGTCTGAGTCTCCGCCTGGTAAACCAGCCCATGCCCAGTTTGTGCCCATGTCTCACCGTGCTGCCATTCTACAGCAATTTCATGCTTCTAAGACTGTAGGTCATCCAGGAGCTAGGAAGACCATTTCCATGTTGTCCCGTCATATTTGGTGGCAGTCTTTTAGAAAAGACGCTCGAGATTATGTGCGGGCCTGTAAAGTCTGTGCCCGGAGTAAGACCCCAAGACACTCTTCTGAAGGTTCCCTGTTGCCTTTGTCCATTCCTTCCCGTGCCTGGACTCATCTTGCCATGGATTTCATCACCGATCTTCTACCATCCCAAGGGTTTACCATCATCTGGGTGGTGGTCGACCGGTTCAGCAAGATGGCTCATTTTGTCCCGTTAAAAAAGTTACCCACCGCTCAAGATCTTGCTGTCAGTATCCACTTACCTGTGTCCCATTCCTGCGGCGCTCCCCGTCCCGCCGCGCGGCTGTCTGTTCGGCGGCCGCAGCGGGCGGCAGCCTCTCTTCCGCCTGGCGCGCACGCGCCTCTTCCTGCTTCAGCCGGTGGCCCCGGCTCCAGTCCTCGTGCTCGCGCGCGCGAGCACGTTACACTTATACCCTCCGCCGGCGCTGCTCTCAGCATGGCCACCGGAGGAGAGTAAATTAACAGCAGGTGTGGGTTTGGGGAGTGCTCCATTTCTTACTGGCCAATCTCCTTCTGGATCTCAGGACGCCATCCTCCTTATGTATATTTACCAATCAGCCTTTTCAGACTCCTGGGCGGTACGCCCTGTTTTGTCCAATTAGATTTAAGATTCTAGTTGCACCAATCATCAGACTCATTCCCCTGGCCCAATCATACCTGCTTCCTATATAACCCCTCTTCAGCCAGTTGGTCATTGCCTGTTATAGCGCTTAGATCCTCGTTTGTTATTTACCTTTGATATTGATCTACACTCCTGTTGCCGACCCTTGCCTGCCTTTGACCATCCTTGATCTACACTCCTGTTGCCGACCTTTGCCTGCCTTTGACCATCCTTGATCTACACTCCTGTTGCCGACCCTTGCCTGCCTTTGACCATCCTCGATCTATACTCCTGTTGCCGACCTTCGCCTTGAACCTAGACCACGATCTGTCTATTCCAATTGTTCTGTCGCCATCTCAGATCTACTGTTGCCAATCTCCAGCCTGTCCTTGGACTTCCGTCTTACGCTCAAATTCGGGCTACCCAATTCCACTTCCAGCCGCGGGTTCTCCAGTCCTCTGTACAGTAAGGCTTCATCCTTTGAGCCATAGAAGTCCTGGGGGCAACCGATCCCGGGCAGGCGTGTTCTGCGTCTCGGCAAGCGGGGGCCCCTATAGGTGAAGCTGGCTGCGGAGATTGGGGGTTGAGGTCTTACCAAGAGAGCTGTAATTATCCAAGTGGTTAATTGCGGTACCTGGAGCGTGACACTTGCTCAACTTTTTTTAACTCATCCATGGGATCCCGGAGGATGTGGTGTCTGACAGGGGGGTTCAGTTTGTCTCTCGGTTTTGGAGGGCTTTTTGTGCCAGGTTGGGATTCACTGTCTCCTTGTCCTCAGCATTTCACCCCCAGTCAAATGGGCAAACAGAGAGGACCAACCAATCGTTGGAGCAATAGCTTCGTTGTTTTGTTTCCGATGTCCAGACGGATTGGTTGTTGTTCCTTCCATTCGCAGAGTTCGCTCTGAATAATGCCACTGACACTTCCACTGGGGTATCACCGTTCCGCTGTGTTTTTGGTAGAGACCTTACGTTTTCTGCTTTGTCGGACCCTACAACGTGCCCTCACTTGATGAATGGGTGTCCCAGTGGCCGGATTTATGGGCAAAAATTCAGCAAAATCTGACCAGGGCTGCCGGTCAGCAGAAAACTTTTGCCGATTGTTGTCGGTCCAGTAACCCTGATTATACGGTTGGGGAGCTAGTTTGGCTTTCCACCAAAAATTAGGCTTTACGTCAACCTTCTGCCAAGCTGGGCCCAATGTTTATTGGTCCTTTTCCTATACTGCAGAAAATTAATCAGGTTACTTACCGTCTAGATCTTTCGCCTTCTATGAAAATTTGTAATTCTTTTCATGTGTCCCTGTTGAAGTCCGCTAACGGTATTGAGCCAGATGTTGTCCCGCCGGCCATTTTAGTTGATGGACAACAAGAATTCGAAGTAGCTCGGATTTTAGATTTACGTCTCTTCCGAAACTCTCTCCAGCACTTGGTAGATTGGAAGGGTTATGGCCCGGAGGAGAGGTCTTGGGTCCCAGCCAGAGAGGTCCATGGGGGGAGGTTGGTGAGGAAGTTCCATAGGGAGAACCCTCAGAAACCCAGGTTGGAGGGTCCAGAGGCCCCTCCTTGGGGGGGGGGGGTAACGTAAGTAACTTACCTGGCTCTGGGGCCCGTCCCGCGGCGCCTCTGTGCGGCGGCGCCCGGCTCCGGTCCTTCGGCGGCCCGCCTCCGCGTCATCTGCTGGGGCTTCAACCGAGCACGTTCCGCATATGCCCCCCGGCGGCGCTGCTCCCAGCGCATTCGCTGGGAGCAAGTTTGAATGGGCCGGTCAGGTCCTAGATCTGGGCTGGGATGAACCCAGGGACTGGACAGCCTGACTGCAAGAGCGGTCTAGGCCCTGGGGCTGCTCCTATAGGGAGCCAGTTCTTAAGTTATCACCCTCACAGTTGCACCAATCACCACATTCCCCTTCCCATTGGTCAGTTCTCCTTTAAATATGTTCCTGCCCAATCCACCAGTGCCCGTTATAGCCATTTAGCTTGGGTGTGCTGTTTGAATTGCGTTTAGTGTGTTTTGATCCAGCTCCGTCTTTGACCTTTCCTGTCCGCTGCCCGCACCGACCTTTTGCCTGTCCGGCCTCGTCTCTGCCTTACCCCTTTGATACCGCGCTTTGGTGACCACCCGGCTTTGACCCCTGCCAGTCTCGACTATTCTCCGCCAAACCCCTTGGATACCGCGCCCTGTGACCACCCGGCTTTGACCCCTGCTTGTCTCGACCATTCTTTGCCTAAACCGCTGGATTTGACGTTTTGGACTCTGCCCGCTTGAACTCCTGATATGGGATACCCCGCAGTTCACCTGTCTTCACCATAAGCCAGCAATCTTTGCGCCAGTAAGTCCTGGGGGAAACCGAGTCTGGAGAGGCATAACCCGTGTCTCCAGCAAACGGGGGCTTGACTATATGCACAAGAGGCGGTGGAGATTAGGGATTGTTGGCTTATGAAAGAGGGGTGTCCGGCGATCCCTGACAATAGCGGTGGTGATAGTGGTGGCTGAATGACCGCTTATCTGCTCTTGGCTGAATGACCGCTTATCTGCTCTTTGCTGAATGATCACCTGTCTGCTCTTGGCTGAATGATCACGTGTCTGCTCTTGGCTGAATGATCACGTGTCTGCTCTTGGCTGAATGATCACGTGTCTGCTCTTGGCTGAATGACCATCTATCTGCTCTTTGCTGAATGATCACCTGTCTGCTCTTGGCTGAATGACCATCTATCTGCTCTTTGCTGAATGATCACCTGTCTGCTCTTGGCTGAATGACCATCTATCTGCTCTTGGCTGAATGACCGCTTATCTGCTCTTGGCTGAATGATCGCCTATCTGCTCTTGGCTGAATGATCGCCTATCTGCTCTTGGCTGAATGATCACCTATCTGCTCTTGGCTGAATGATCACCTATCTGCTCTTGGCTGAATGATCACCTATCTGCTCTTGGCTGAATGACCATCTATCTGCTCCTGGCTGAATGGCCATCTATCTGCTCCTTGCTGAATGACCACCTATCCTCTCTTTGCTGAATGACCACCTATCTGCTCTTTGCTGAATGACCGCCTATCTGCTCTTGGCTGAATGACCACCTATCCTCTCTTTGCTGAATGACCACCTATCTGCTCTTTGCTGAATGACCGCCTATCTGCTCTTGGCTGAATGACCACCTATCTGCTCTTGGCTGAATGACCACCTATTTGCTCTTTGTTGAATGACCGCCTATCTGGTCTTAGCTGAATGATCACCTATCTGCTCTTTGTTGAATGACCCCCTGTCTGCTCTTGGCTGAATGATCACCTATCTGCTCTTGGCTGAATGACCGCCTATCTGCTCTTTGCTGAATGACCGCCTATCTGCTCTTGGCTGAATGATCACCTATCTGCTCTTTGTTGAATGACCATCTATCTGGTCTTGGCTGAATGATCACCTATCTGCTCTTTGCTGAATGATCGCCTATCTGCTCCTTGAATAACCACCTATCTGCTCTTTGATAAATGATCACCTATCTGCTCCTTGAATAATCTGTTCCTGGCTGAATGATCGCCTATCTGCTCCTTGAATAACCACCTATCTGCTCTTTGATAAATGATCACCTATCTGCTCCTTGAATAATCTGTTCCTGGCTGAATGATCGCCTATCTGCTCTTGGCGGAATGACCACCTATCTGCTCTTTGCTGAATGACCGCCTATCTGCTCTTTGCTGAATTACTGCCTACCTGCTCTTTGCTGAATAACCGCCTATCTGCTCTTTGCTGAATTACCCTCTATCTGCTCCTTGAATAACCACCTATCTGCTCTTTGATAAATGATCACCTATCTGCTCCTTGAATAATCTGTTCCTGGCTGAATGATCGCCTATCTGCTCCTTGAATAACCACCTATCTGCTCTTTGATAAATGATCGCCTATCTGCTCCTTGAATAATCTGTTCCTGGCTGAATGATCGCCTATCTGCTCTTTGCTGAATAACCGCCTATCTGCTCTTTGCTGAATTACTGCCTACCTGCTCTTTGCTGAATAACCGCCTATCTGCTCTTTGCTGAATTACCCTCTATCTGCTCTTGACTAAATGACCGCCTATCTGCTCTTGGCTGAATGGTCGCCTATCTGTTCCTGGATGAATGACCGCCTATCTGCCTTTTCCAAAGGGGTGGGCGAATTAACGATGCACGACCAACCAGCCAGTAATAAAATATCAAATTTGAGTGTTTGTATGGTGAATGGTGTGGTTTTAAATACATACCAAATTGGGATACCCCTGGGGATTGCTTTCACCCCCCTCTAGACTATAAGGCGGAGTGTACTTGGTTTTGGTCCACTTTAAACCCAACAAATACTATGCTCACCTTGCCCTGGAAACTTGATCAACTGTAGCCCTGGCCTTTGACAAAGTGCTCCAAACACAACACGTTGCACTTGTTAGCCCCAGCACACCCAGAAAGACAACACTGAGCCAAGACCAATCTCAGTCTTGTTGGTCAGCAAAGTGCACTCCTCTCTCGAATCAGCAAAGCAGCTTGCTCCCCAATGACAGGAGCAAGTATTCTGTATTCTGCTCCCGGCTCTGCTATTATTTCCTTCCCCATGGCACCTCGATAAAGAAGCCATTGTATCTGCAGCAATGTGCTGTATGGAAACTAAAATGAGTAAGAATACTATTTCTAGCTTGTAAGGTCTGTAATATTTGTGACCCAAAAATCAAGTTATTGGGTTCTGACTGGTAGTTAGAACATACAATTGCTCCTCGCTGTCAGTCCAGGCAACTTCTCCCTATCACTTACCTGCATTACCTTCTTTAAAGGCTCCAACTGATAACTGGTATTTGTTAGACTCATCCAAGATTTTGAAATTCAAGTACTTGGCAAAATATTTTTGAATCTCAAAATCCTGCAGGTCGATCCGCAGCTCCCAGGTGCCTGCACATAAAACATAGGTAAGTATTGTAGAAAACAAAAAGCATCAACCTCGAATATTAAATGTAAAAGCTAGACTTTCCAAATCAGGGGTGCTATAGGGGGAAAGTGGCTCCCCTGATTACCTTCACCTGGTCCCACAATGGTGATCGCTCTTCTGCAGCCCCTGTTATCTATAGCTAGATGCTGCACTTCCAGGTTTGCAGGTATTGGGGGATGTACAAGCTTATCCGTGGTGCCCATAATAAATAATGATCAGTGATGGCCTGTCCAAGTACACTCAACATGCCCACCTACAGTTTAAGGCATGAAAGATATTTTGCGCTGGGCTTTGGGGGTCAAAATGCTGCTTAGGGTTAAATGTCAAAGCTTTCCACAGCAGACTTGATCCTAATCCTTGAATATGGTTTCATCATGTAAACTTTTCTTTAGAGACTACCAGAAAAGCCAAAAGCAGTATGGCCATAGAGAGTAAACATTTCTGACATTGGCCAGATGTTGCCAATCCTCTATCATGGACAGCTCAGTTACTGGACCATTACTGCCAATGGCCTGCAGGCTGCTGTCTATGGTGCTGAATCAGCTGCATTAGCATCTTCGGCTAGTGTATGTGTGATCTCTTCCCTCTAATCCTCATCTACTTTCAAAGATTTGATGGGAGGGACCTTAGGGTTGTTGCTTTTCTAATGTACCTGGCTGGTCAGAAGATGAAGGAAGATGACCTGCTCCTGGGGGCTCCCATTTTGTTTTTAGAAATCTAAAAGATTCAACCTCAAATATAAATGTTTAAGCTGTCATTTTCTACTTGATCATGCACCCCTTTACCTGTAGAAGTGATCTTATGGAGATTATCATTTCCCAGCCAAAACTCATTCATGAGGCTGCCAAACCCTTTCTTATAAGCTGCCCAGTCCCGATAAAAGTCCACCGATCCGTCCCACCGCCTCTGAAACACCTGCAACGAAGACAAAAAAAACCTCTCCATCAGTCTTGAGTAATACTGTCTCACCATTGAGATATTGTTGGATACGAAAAAGATTCATCTGACGTGATCTTGCACCCACTATTTATGGTTGATTATTTAGATAGCACCCACGTCTTCTGTAGACAGGGCCCCAGAAATGACCCTTACTCATCCAGACCACTGGTCACACTGCACAATTGTTCACTCAAAGTACATATTAATTAACACAAATAAACATAAACCCACAGGACATTTAAAATATAAACTGGGAATTGGCCACCACAGCCATTGAAAAGAATGTCTAATAAGCTTCATAATTACCTTTTATGCATTCCAGGCCAGAAACAATTGCTTTATGATAAATGAGAAGTTAATCTCAGTCCTAATAGATAGACATGAGGGTTACAATACGCTCACCTACGCATCTCTGTCAATAGTTTATCCTTTGTTGGAAGGTATTGGTCCTTAAATGTCTCTCCTCCCTGTAATTATTTGTTGTTATTTTATTTGTTATTGTTATTTATCCCTTAGTTACTGTCTTCCTTTATATTTGTTTTATTCAGTGTACTTTGCCTCCTTTTCTTCTTATAACTCAGAATTTAAATATATTGCCTTCCTGCATGTCACCTACAGACAGTGTCCCCCTTTTTTGTTATAGTAGTCCAGTTTTTATCGTATATTATTATAATGCAATTTATATGCTTGTAATATTTGCTCTAAGCATCATGACAACTGAACCAAATATTTTATTGTCCTTAATTGTGCAAAGACAACTTTATCAGAAAACATTCCATATGTATCGGATAACCTTTGAATGCTCTTATTACTTTGTTGCGTCCAAAATTATTTGAATAAAAAAATATTGAAACAGAAAATAAATGTCTGAATTAATAAAAATACACCATTGCACATGGTCACGATATATAGAACAATGACTATAATTGCTTTAGCACCATATACATCTGTATGATAAATAGCCCCCATTCAATGAATATGATACTGTGTGAAGGGAAGGAAACAAAACTGTATAGAAAGGTCTACAACCAAATCAGGTAAAGATCATGGGTGAAGGGGAAGGTGTGCATTGGTTGATATGAATTAATTAGCAAATTATGAAATGTAAATAGGGATTCTATTTAGAGAGCACTTTGTAAGATAACTTTAGCAATTAAACTGTATTCTCAAGGATATTGGCAGTCAGTGGATGAAAAATGCAATACTGTGAGTACTCACCTGTAGAATTGTTTTTGTTCTTGCATGGCACGGCCTGCTTCGGTATGCATAACTGTTAGGTTATTCCGTCACAAGGTGGCGCAGTGGTACTGCAGAAGCACTGTAGCATCTCCCGGCCCCCTATAAAAATGGGTTTAACCATAGAGTTCCCAGCGCAGACAAGCAGTGAGACAAGAAGCTGGGAGAGAATAAAGGTAAAACATGTAAAAAAGGTAAAAAACCCCAATTAAACTTGGAACAATCACCATAAAGAGGCAACCAAGAATAACGATAACAAGGGTGGGTCGAACCAGGCCGTGCCATGCAAGAACAAAAACAATTCTACAGGTGAGTACACACAGAATTGCTTTTTTCTTTATTGCATGGCACGGCCCGCTTCGGTATTCATAACAGTTAGGACATCCAAAAGCAGTGTCCAAAAGATCCCCAATGAGTAACAGCTGGCAGTTCAAGTCACTACTGCCTGAAGCACCTTGCGGCCAAAAGCAGCATCCGCTGAGGCCTTAACATCAACCTTGTAAAACTTTGAAAAAGTATGAACAGAAGACCAAGTAGCGGCCTTACAAACTTGTGCAACAGAAGCTTGGTGCTGAAAAGCCCAAGAGGCACCAATAGCACGAGTAGAATGAGCATTAATCCTAAAGGGAGGTTCCTTTCCCTTAGCAGAATAGGCTTGAACCACCGCCTGACGAATCCACCTGCTGATAGTGGATTTAGCCGGAGGCAAACCCTTCCTAGGTCCAGAAGTGAGAACAAAAAGAGCATCAGATTTCCTGAAAGGCTAAGTAGCGACCAAATAAAACTTCAGAGCCCTGACCACATCCAGAGAATGCAGTGTCCGCTCCTTGGAATTAGCAGGGTTAGGACACAATGAAGGCAAGACAATAGGCTCGATTCAGAGGCACATTCGTCTGGACTTCCGTAGCTGTCTGTGAAAGTTTTTGTGTGTGTTTGTCATTTTTTTGTTTTTTTTCGACCATTTTTCATTCGTATGAACGTTCGGGAAAATGCGTATATGCGCTTTCAATGAACGAAAGCAAATCGGATCATTTGCGTTAGTTCGGATAATTTTCCCAACAAAATCTGATATTTTTAGTTCGTTCAGATAACTTCCGTTGTTGGGATGGGTTTCCGTGTGATTCAGAGAGCTGATTGCCGAGGGACCACCACCCTATAAACCCGTATCATTTGCGATCCATTTACGGGACCTTTGAGGGCTCGGATTGCTATTGTTGAACATGTTTTGCGGCTATGTGGAGGAGTCTGCGCGCCTTTAGCACCAAGGCATTGCATGTATCAGCATGGCCGAGGTCATAAATTGTATAGCAATGCATACCTGAGTCAATACATTTCATGTATGCCTTATAGAAGCATTTTAATGCTGACCTTAATTAGTCCTTAGCATGTAAACCTTTATTTTCCCCACACATCCATATAATTGCTATAATTTTTTAGACTTATGTCCTTTGTGAATTATATTTGGATTGTTGAACTTGAATCTTAATTTGTTGTAGGAGTTATTGTTTTAGTTTGTTACCTTTGCTTTGTGTAATTATTTTATATTTGGTTGCAGGAACCGCAAGATGTGCCACTCGCACAACATACAAGCAGTGTTTGGTCCAGCTATGCTTATATATTGCAGAGCTCCGGCTTATTTCGTCAGTTAGAGTCAGAAAGTCACGCTGGAAAATGACATCCTCGTACTCTGCCGTACGAACGGACGAAAACTTTACAGAAGGATTGCAATGCATGTATAGAATCGCTCGCACACTCATACGAAAGCGGGAAAATGTAAAAAAAAACAGATCGGCACTAAAACGAAAGTCTTTTTTTGTCTCTCTGAATCGAGCCTAATGTCCTGATTGAGATGAAAGGCAGACACCACCTTAGGCAAGAAATCCGGCTTAAGCCGAAACACCACCTTATCCTGATGTTTCTCAAAATTAGAAGGTTTGATGGAAAGCGCCGCCAGCTCAGAAACTCGCCTTACAGAAGTGATAGCCACCAAAAAGGCTACCTTAAGAGTCAGAATGGGCAAATCAGCCCCACGGATAGGCTCAAAGTGAGGACCTTGCAGAGCAGACAACACCAGATTCAAGTCCCAGACTGGTAGCATAGGCTTTCGAGGTGGACGCACATGAGTGACACCCTGGAAAAAAGTTTTAACCAACCGGTGGTTGGCAAAGGATCTTTGGAAAAAAATTGCCAGAGCTGAAACATGGCCTTTGAGGGTACTTAGTTGAAGGCCAGAATCCAAACCATGTTGAAAAAATTCCAGAATCCTGGGAATGGAAAAAACCCGACAGGGAAGAGACTTGGACTCACACCAAGCAATGTAAGCATGCCAGACCCTGTAATAGATAAAGGACGAGGACTTCTTCCTAGCCCAAATCATGGTATCCACAACAGAGGCAGGCAACCCCTTCTCTGTCAAGATGTAGGTTTCAGCAGCCAAGCCGTTAAAGCCAGCGTTTGTAAATTGGGATGGCGTAGCTGTCCCTGAGTGAGAAGATCTGGATCCCTGGGCAAGATGTACTGGTCTACTGCCATCTGCACGACGTCTGCGAACCACACCCTTCTTGGCCAACAGGGGGCCACCAGGATGGCTGACACCCCCTCCTGGGTAATCTTGCGCATATGACCCTGCCCAGTAGAGGGAACGGAGGGAACACATAGGGAAGCCGAAACTCTGTCCAAGGCATTGCCAGAGCATCTGTGGCGACGGCCAGAGGATCCTGTGACAGGGAGACAAACCTGGGAAGTTTGTGATTGTGACGGGACGCAAACAGGTCCACATCTGGTTGACTCCAGCTGTGACACAGGGAGAGAAACACCTGGTAGTTGAGGGACCATTCCCCCAGACGAGACGTCCCCCTGCTCAGGGAGTCCGCCACCTGGTTCTCCACCCCCGGAATGTATACCGTTGAGATGCAGGGGACATTCTGTTCCGCCCAAGACAGTATCAGAGACACTTTCTTGAAGGCTCGCTTGCTCCGAGTCCCTTCCTGATGGTTGATGTAGGCAACCGCCGTCTGGTTGTCTAAGCGGATCTGAACAGCCCGACCCTGAAGGTGTGTGATCATGTGGGACAGAACCAACCTGATCGCCCTCAGTTCCAGGACATTGATGGGAGCATGGGCCTCCTGGGGGCCCCAACGACCCTGGAACTGTAGGGATTTCCAAAAGCCCGCCAAGCCTGTCAGACCGGCATCCGTGGTGACAGTCTCCCAGCACGGGGGCAGAAAGTCCAGCCACCACGAAAGGGACTGCCTGGCCAGAGGAGACAGAGCAAATTCCTGATCCAGGGACACAGGGTTCCGATCCCAAACTGACAAGAGGTGCAACTGAAGAGGTCTCATGTAAAACTGAGCAAAGGGGACCGCCTCGAGGCAGGACACCATCAGGCCCGCCAACTGCATCTCCAGACAGATGGAGGGATGAGGACACAAGAGCAGAGCCGTGTCTGCTTCTGAAGGCCCTCCACCTTCTGCTGAGGAAGGAACACCTTGACTAGAGAGGTATCCAGTGTCATGCCCAGAAAAGACCTCACCAATGACGGGGACAGTGAAGACTTGGGAAAATTGATCACCCAGCCGAAGGACTCCAGAGTGGGGATTACCACCTGGGTGTCCTGTTCGGCCTGATGAAAGGACTGAGCCACAATGAGGATGTCGTCCAGGTAGGGAAGGATGCGAATGCCCCGGGTTCGCAGCAGAGCCATTACTCCCGCCAGCACCTTGGTGAACACCCGAGGCGCCGAGGTGATACCGAACGGTAAGGCCACAAACTGGTAATGCTGATCCTCCAGCACGAACCTCAGAAATCTCTGATGACCTAGGAAGATAGGCACATGAAGATAAGCATCCTTGATGTCCACGGTGGTCATGAAGTTGCCTGGGCGAAGGGTACCGACAGCAAAGCGTAGAGTCTCCATGCAAAAATGTTTGAATCTGACAAACTTGTTGAGTCCCTTCAAGTCCAGAATGGGCCTCAGAGAGCCGTCCTTTTTGGGGACCGTGAAGAGATTGGAATAGTACCCCTGACCCTGTTCTTGATGGGGCACTGGACAAATGACCCCTGACTCCAGCAGGCCTTGAACCGCCGAAAGTAACCCTTGAGCTGACAGGGGGTTTAAAGACATCCGGGATCTGATGAATCTTGGGGGCGGCCAGGCTGCATACTCTATCTTGTAACCGGAGGACACCACCTCCTGAATCCACCGGTCTGAAACGTGGAGCCTCCAGACATGAGCAAAGAGCCGAAGCCGTCCCCCCACCCAGATGGGTGAGGGCGCCACCTCATGCCTGGGGAGCCTTGGGAGGAGGTTTGGGCTTGGAACCCTAGGAGAGACCGGGACGTCCACGTGGTCTGTCACGGCCCCAAGAATCTCTGAGGCTACCTGAGAAGAGGGAGCCACGACCTCCTCTGGAAGAACGAAGGGAGGGGAGGGAGACGGAGGACCCCTGAAAAGGCCAGGGCTGCCTCCTACGCTGAGGCAGCCTGCCGTCCTTGGCCAAAACATCAAGATGCTCACCAAAGAGCCGCAGCCCCGCAAAGGGGAGCCCAGTGAGAGCCTTCTTAGCAGCAGCATCAGCTGCCCACTGACGTAACCAAACAGAGCGGCGCATAGCCACCAAAAGTGCAGAGGCCCTACCGCCCAGCCTCACAGCATCATCCATGGCAGTAAGGATAAATACAACAAAATCAGAGCAAAGCAAGAGGGCCCTATAATCCTCCCTCCTCCTACCAGCCATAGCGCCATGGCAGAGACGCTTGAGCAGTTTCTTAAGGGCAATAGCGGTAATGACAGCAGCATAGGCCGGGCGCAGCCCAACCCCCACACAAGTAAAAGCATGCCAGGCCAGCTGATCCATGCGCCGGTCCTTGCTGTCCTTCAGAGTGGTAGTGTCAGGTGAAGGCATGACCGAAGTATTAGAAAGGCCTAGCACGGGAGCGTCCACCTCAGGGGGACAGGACCAACGCTTTACTAGATCAGCAGGAAAGGGATACCTCTTATCCAATCCCTTGGACACAGCTGGGTAGCCTGTGAGGGCGTTCCCACTCCCGAAGCACCATAGAAGTGAAATGGCCCTGCTCCAGACGCTGTTTACCAGGACGAAAAAGCTCACCCTGCTTTGTTTTAGCCACCTCAGGGGGAGCAATGTGCAAGATTTCAAAAATTTTTGACAGCAGATTGTCAGTGTCCCCAGGGTACCATGATTCCTCCCCGGACACAGACCCAGGGTCACTAATGCAACCCTCCTGCTGGTCCCCAGAGGAGTCAGAGTCCTGGGGCAGTTCCCCTTCCTCTAGGGATAAAGTCCACCAGTGGCATCAAATTCCTCATACTCCTCAGTGGAGCGGGAGGGTGTGGAAGTCAGGTGCTGCTTCTTGCCAGAAGCCTTCCTAGGAATAGGCCCGGAAAGCTGCTTCTCAATGTTGGCCACACGAAGTGCCAGATCAGACTGTGACCCCCTGCTAGCATCCCCCTCACTGGGAGCTAATTGCAGCAGTGGGGGGGGTAGGTGATGGCGAAGGGGGCGCAGAGCTGGGAAGCGATGCAGGCAAACCAAGCTGGAGTGCAAGGACACTTTGAGCGCACGGCACACACACCGTGACATCATTGCTGATAGGGGATACCCCGCACATGGAACACAGCCGGGATTGCCCCGAAGGACCCCCAAGCACGCTATCTCCAGAAGCCTCCATATGGTGAAGGAAAGGAAGGGGACACAGTCCCCAAAACACTTACTCCCTCAGAAGCCAGGACAGGAACTCCGCATCCCTAATAGGCTCACCATAAAGCCTATGGCCGGGTACCCTTTGTGGAACAGGGACTGCGGCTTGGAGCAGCGCTCCAGGAGCACTTGACCCTAGTGGTCTTCAACCCTCACCCGATCTGTCAGCCGAGGCTGGGAGGCAGTGAGGGTCCAGAAACGGGTGGAAATAGACTTGCAGGGCCGCAGGCTCGGTTGCTTGGCTCAGCTGTGCATAGAGAGAGAGCCATCTTCTATCTTCGCAGTTTCACTGCAGAGGAAACACTGGGAACTCTATGGTTAATCCCGTTTTTATAGGGGGCCGGGAGATGCCACAGCTCTTCTGCAGTACACTGCGGAATAACCCAACTGTTATAAATACCGAAGCAGGTCGTGCCATGCAATAAAGAAAAAAGCACTAGAGGAGGAGGAAAAATGGTGGCAGGTTCATAACAGTTTGTACAGTAGAGCTGCAAGTCTGTAAATGTTGTGCCCCATTTGGGATACATCGAAAGCACCGCTTTGTGGTGTTTAAGAGGACCCCTCAATGCCCCCTAACCATGGTAACACATTTTTTTTCGGTCAATTTGGATGCCCTGCTGCATATTGCTGTCTACAAGGCCCAAAACCAGGAAACTGATACTTTTTTTGCGTTCCATGGTAATTTGTGGCCCCCACATTATCACCAGCAATCTATCAGCAGTATTGGCTTTCTAAGGGGGGTTTGCAACAGGGCATCCCAATTGAGATGCTCCCATGCTGCTACAGTTAGGAGATCTACAGTCAAGTTCTTTTTAATAACCTTGATGAGTGAATACACGTTTCCTTCATGTACTTATCAAAACTTACAATCCAGCCACCTTCATCTGTGTCCATGTCACACAAGACCTTCATGGGTTGGCTTCCATCCGGGTATATCGTGTACCAACCACTCAGCACTTCTCCATTTGTCTGAAGCTCTTTGCAACTTCTGGCAGCTGTAAGGAACATGGGAGAAACCAATGATCTTCCACAGTATGGCTGTGCAACAATTAAAGGCCATATGTGAGCATTGCACATCTCATCAGCTGTGGAAAAGAGAGAGCAATATAGAGTAAAGAAAGAAAGAGGGAATGTGGAAAAAGAGGCCAGAGGGAATATGGAAAAGAGAGAAAGATGAAGGGAATGTGGAAAAGAGAGAAAGATGGAGGGAACCTGGAAAAGAGAGAACTATAGGGGGAATGTGGAAAAGAGAGAAAGACGGAGGGAATGTAGAAAAGAGAGAAAGATAGAGAAAATGTGGAAAAAAAGGGATACAAGGGAAATGTGGAAAAGGGAGAACAATTAAGGGAATGAAAACAAGAGAACAATGGAGTGAATGTAGAAAACGAGAAAGATGGAGGGAATGTGGAAAAGAGAAAGATGGATAGGTCATGGGTGCCTTGACTAGGATATGCGCTTCTGCTCTCCTTTAATTTGATTAAAGCGGACCTTCACTCTGAATAAGAGCCTATCTTATATGTTTCCCACTCCCTGTACATACAGATTGGCCACATTAAAAATCATCCTACCTGCACCTACTGCATGTTATGAGCCTTTAAACATCCAAGATGGCGGCTTATGGAAGCCGCCATTTTATCAGGCAGCCTGCAAACAGGAAATGCCTCCTGACTGTCCTGCTCGGCATTCTGGGACTGCTGACCTTTACCTGACCCCAGCTCTGCTCTGTCTGAGCAAAGCAAAGCTATAACCCGCCCCCCTGTAACTTATCCCACTCTCCTCTCCTCAGTAAGTGTGATGCTTCTGAGTCAAGATGGCGGCGCCCGTATCCTAAATTCCTGAACAGAGTTGCAGCCCAGTGGGGAAAAAGAATAATAAGTTAGTGGCTAAAAACGTAAAATATATTAATTTTAGATGCTGGGGAACCGTTTTTTAAGAGTTTGGGCTTTTCATTAAATCATGGTGAAGGTCCGGTTTAACAGGGAAAACAATGAATGCCTTTTGTAAAGCACACCTAGTGTGCTAGGCAAGTCCAATTCGTTCAGAGAGGTGTATCGCTGAGATTTAATACAAACTGCTACCACTTTAAATAGAAACATATGGTTTAACTAAATGATTAAGCTATACATATTACGGTAATCTAATGAGCCATGGGCCCAGAACAAATTTTGGACTGACTCCCTTGGTGTTCGTGATGCACTAGGCACTTTAGTGAAGTGTTGATTCCCCTATCAGGCACTTCTGTAGGTCTATGTGGGCCCCTGGGCAAAGAGTCAGAGTGGACCTCTTTGCGTTGTGTCACATCACATGCCACCCTTCAGTGCTGATGCAACCCAAAGGTCCTCCTCTGCTGCTGATCGCCCAATATTCTGTGATATCTTAATTGGCATCAATCATCAGTCCTAAGAGGTCCATGATTAGGTCTGCATGTGAGACAATTAGCTCACTTGTCTGGCAGGAAGCACTCAGCAGATAATACATCTGAGCCTGAGTGGGCCTCTGAAGACACCAGTGGCCCGACAATTGCTCTGGTATGCCCGGTGCTGTTGCCAGCCCTGTCCTCTATTGTTGAGTTAGATTGTGGACTCCAGGGTCTTCAAGTACAAGTTTTCAAAGTGTGCATAGATTTCCCCCTAGAACCCAAATGTTAATATGCAGAGTGCACACAGCTCTTCAAAATGAGTCTGTGTAGATTCCCCCCTCATAAATATGCAGCATATGCACACCTTCCCCCTTCCAGCACCCAAAATAAAGCTGCCCTCCTCATGAGTTTATCACCCTTTATGAACCTCAACCTGCATGAAAATCCCCCTGCACCAGGGCCCAGAGGGTCAAGGGGCCATCATTGTTGCTCCTCCAAGGAAGCAGCATTTATCTTTTCTGTTTCAGTCTTTAGTTGTCTAGCTGCATCCAATTGAGTTATAGGACAGATAAAAATGTTACTGTATGAGCCATGAAAGGGCCCCATTTAATGTTAGCTCCAGGGCTGCATCACATTTAATTAGGCCACTGCTCCTAGCCCCCTAAAATTATGGCAAATTCCCACCTGAGGCACCATTGTTCTAATATATATATATCTTTTAATAGTTGTCTGTCAGCGCAGAATTGGAACTGGTAGACAGTCCATTGCTTGTGTCAAAAGCTGTGTGCAGCATCCAGCATAGTAATGTCATTGATTACTAAGTTGATGGTCCCCTGTCGCACCTGCGAACCCATGCCGATCAGCCCGGGAATCTGCACATGTGCCGTAGGACCGGGAAGAGGTGAGTCGGCATTGGCAATCTGGGGGGGTTTCAAACAACGGGGCACTCCTGATCGTCAAGTCCTGGGTTTTGGTCCACTTTAAGCCCTTGTTCAAGAGATTTTACATTTAGAAACTTCTTACCCTGCTACAGCAGCCAGATGAGGAGGATCCCTCGGAAGCATACATATACAAAAAGGGACAATTCTACATCCAGACAAGCCATTAGACTGGTCATACCTAATGGGAATCCCAGGCAGGGCACACACTTTCACTCCACGGGCGAGGATGTGTTTAAAAGTTTGGATTTTTGAGGAGTAACAAACTGTATGTGGAAGGACATGCAAGCGAAGTGGAAGGGTGCATCTTGAAACTAAGGTGCAATTAAGTGATACGAGGACTAGAGATGGTAATATTGAAGTGAAGGCTGCACCTGGGCTGATGGCGATAAATTAGTAATGAAATTTATGAGTCCAGAATCACAATTGGGATCTCACCATATGAATCTTTTATACCACTCTCGCCTTTCTCTCCTGTTGGTAAAAAAATGTATGGAAGGTTATTTTGCCAACATCAAAATAAACTAACAAATGGAAATGTGTGCCTGGTGGTGTTACCGCATTTCCCCGAAAATAAACCCTAGTGTGATTTTTCAGCATTTTCACAAATGTTTCGAAATATAAGCTCTGTCCCGAAAATAAGCCCAAGTCACTCTCATCTGTGCCGGCTGATGCTTCGCCCCTACAAACTCATATTGTATCAGTATGAGGTAGGTTATTTTCCATTATTGAGGCACACATTTTAACTCATGGGGTAATGACTGATTGCATTGTAGCCTAGCTTATAAAAGTGGGCACAATTATATTACTATTTGTATTTATATTAAGATATTTTCTTTTTCGTAGCAAAAAAGGTTATATAAAACCTGTCTTATTTTCATGGAAACAGGGTAGTTACAAGCCATGCCCAGCAAATGAGCATACATGGTAACAGTGGAGGCCTCATAGTGTGGCACTGACTACAATTTTGTGGTACACATTATCCAGGCAAAAAAACAAAACTACCCCTTCCCCCCCACTGCATCCAGTGGTGGACTGGGGACAAAAAATAGACCAGGATTTAACTATTCATTTACCAGCCTGCAACTGAGGCATCCATTGCACTTCCTCATCGCTTAACAAGTATGCACAAGGATAAGGCTAAAGCATTTCAGGTAAAGATCATGGACAGGGGTTGAAACGGCCGTGAATCAGAGGTACTATATTGTAGAGGTAAATTATGTGGGAGGGGGGAGTACAGCCCCCATAGACATTATACTAAGGTAATAGCAGTGGGGACACAAGATGGGCTGGAGTTTCTTGACTTGGAATTGTACAGTGAGTGGGTACACAGAGGCTGGGGGGCAAGGAAGGATGGAGTTGAATATGGATGTTATAAGCAGCATCCCAACTGACCCCAAAGCAGTGCGGCCCACCGGGAATTCTCCATGGTCTCCCTAAGGCCAGTTTGCCCCTGCCTGCAGCTGACAGCTCCTATTCCAGTGCTTGTAAACTCACCTGAGTGATAGATCCGTCAGCTTCCATGATTAACCTCCTCCTCCGCCAGATGGGTTGGGCTTATCATTTCTGGAGCCCCATGCAAAGTTGTGTCTGGGGGGGCCTAATCAAGGACACATTTTGTATAGCGATATAAAATATTAACGCACCCTGTCGGGAATGTAGCCATGACCTATGCACGTGCTGTGGGAGCACCAGCGAACCCAGAGGGTTTCACACAGAGGGGCATCCTTGCATAGTAATTAGTCTGTCCCTAGTATTGGGAATTGCCCATATGGCCGTCCAATTTCCACTCCCTGTGGCATCCCAAACTAGGATGCTCCACTCTGTGAAACCCCATTATATCACCCCACCCACTCACCTAAGCTTGTTCCAATGGTGCATACGCAGGTCATGGTCTCGATATTCCGTTATGCATACCCGGGCCAGCCATTTAAAATCGGCTAGCCCAGGCACGCCCTCAGCTAGAGGTGACCCACTCTGCACCATTCGGCTTGCTAGCTACTGTGCATATTATATAACTGAAGAGTTGGCTCACT
This sequence comes from Gastrophryne carolinensis, assembly GCA_027917425.1. Classification (NCBI taxonomy): domain Eukaryota; kingdom Metazoa; phylum Chordata; class Amphibia; order Anura; family Microhylidae; genus Gastrophryne; species Gastrophryne carolinensis. The sequence goes on along the minus strand of CM051235.1, from coordinate 195,997,973 downwards.
TAAGTGTACAGTGGCTTCCTATCTGCTGCATACTGTATTGTGTTTAATAGGATTCCTCACTTGCTGCAGCCTGCCCGCGGGGTGTCATTATTTATTTATTATATTTGTTTTAAGAAAAAAGCTGCCACTGATGTGACCATGCCACTGGGGCCCTCTGGCAGGTGGGGGCCCCATGTATTTGCATGGTATGCGTGATGCTTAAGCACGCCACTGCCCCCAGTAGTCACAATGAGGCAGCCACACCTTTTCTATTCACTAATATATCTACCGTAAGTGACCCACAGGCCTACAGTAAACCAAAAAATGGCAAAGATATATATGCCATCAGATTTCTGCCTCACAAAAATACATCTCTGCCCTTATACATATATCTGGCGCACAGTTTTTCTTTTAAACCATTTTAAGCTGTAATGAATAGCTTGAACCAACCTTTTACACCAGGGGGTCCGGGTTTTCCGATCTGGCCATCTGAACCTGCCTCACCTAGAGAGATTTATGTATATCAATTAATAAATAAATATGTTACATATGTTTTTACCTTCCTGCCCCAGCAGCACACACACACCTAGCTGCGGCACAAGAAGCATGCGCAGCGGCATCCCCTGCTTCCCTGTTGTGTGGACTGTGAGGTCTGTGGATGTCACTGTGTGCTCTTTTCTGTGATGAATTTGTGTATAGCAGTGGATCGTCTAAATGAGTGTGCTACTGGCACAGGGGAGGTTAACTAGCAATTCTGGCTGTGGGGCATTCCAGATTGGGATGCCCCTATGAATCAGATCAAGGAGAACAAAAAGTCAAATAGTTAGATAGATAATAATACCATTTTGTGAATACTCACCTTGTAAAATGGTTATTATGAGTATGTCACACACCCCGCTTCAAGAATCCTTAACATGTGGGTTATATCGTCCTGAAGAGGCGTTCCTGCAGAGATGATAGCAAAAGAAAGCCCCTCCCTGATCCATAAATACCTGGGACCTCCCACTCATTACCCAGTATACAGAAGCAGTAAGTAAGGGACCAGGAAGAGGCAAAAGTAAACAACAACCACGCAAAGTTCGCCATAAAGAGGATCCTGAATACAAAAGGGCGGGTTGAAGCGGGGTGTGTGACATACTCATAATAACCATTTTACAAGGTGAGTATTCACAAAATGGTATTATTCTTAGTATGTCACACACCCCGCTTCAAGAATCCTTAACATGTGGGACATCCAACAGCAGTGTCCATAACAAGGGCGGGGATCCAAAACTAGGCAACAATATAAAACTTAAACCACAACAGCTTGCAGAACTTTGCGGCCAAAAACAGCATCCGCTGAAGCCCGAACATCAACTTTGTAAAACTTGGAAAAAGTGTGAACAGAAGACCAAGTAGCGGCCTTACAAACTTACTCAACAGAGGCCTGGTGCTGGAAGGCCCAGGACGCCCCAACCGCACGAGTAGAATGAGCAGTAACACGAAAAGGGGGACTCTTCCCCTTGGCGGAATATGCCCCAAGGATGGCCTGACGAATCCATTTACTAATGGAAGACTTGGCAGGAGCCAAACCTTTCCTAGGCCCGCAGGGCACCACAAAGAAAGCATCAGTCTTACGAAAGGAAGACGTAACCTCCAGATAATGTTCCACAACACGAACTACATCCAGGGAATGCAAAGCCCTTTCCCTATCGTCACTGGGATTTGGGCATAGAGAAGGCAAAACAATGTCCTGATTCAGATGAAACTCCGAGACCACTTTAGGAAGAAAATCCTGCTTGAAACGAAAGACAACCTTGTCCTGATGTTTCTCAAAGTATGGAGCTGTAATGGATAAAGCTGCCAACTCCGAAACACGCCTAACCGAAGTGATCGCCACCAAAAAGGCCACCTTTTGAGTAAGAGAAGACAAATCTACCTCCTTCAAGGGCTCAAACGGAGGACCCTGGAGAGCAGACAGAACCAGGTTCAAATCCCAAACTGGAACAAAAGGCTTCCTAGGAGGCCGAACATGCGTAACCCCCTGGAAAAAAGTCTTGACCAAAGGATGAAGTGCAAATGACCTTTGGAAGAACACCGCCAGGGCTGAAACCTGCCCTTTCAATGTACTAAGCTGGAGCCCCAGATCTAGACCATGTTGAAGAAACTCCAAAATTCTAGGTATGGAGAACTCTCGACAAGAGAGAGACCTACCTTCACACCAATCAATATAGGCTCTCCAAGTCCTGTAGTAAATAGAAGAGGAGGAGCGCTTTCTGGCACAGATAAGAGTCTGAATCACCGCGTCAGAAAGACCTTCTTCCTTCAAGATGGCGGATTTAGCAGCCATGCCGTCAAAGCCAGCGATGGTAAATTGGGATAGCATAGCTGACCCTGGGTGAGCAGGTCCGGCAGCAGAGGCAGGGCAAACTGATCCTCTGCCAGCCTTACAAGATCTGCGAACCAAACTCGTCTTGGCCACCTTGGGGCCACTAGAATTGCTGACGCACCTTCCAAGGCCAGTTTGCGCACCACTCTGGCTAGCATTGGGAACGGGGGAAACAGGTAAAGGAACCCCAGATCCCTCCAGGTCAGAGACATGGCATCCACTGCCAGAGCCAGAGGGTCCTGCGAGAGAGACACAAAAGCTGGGAGCTTGTGATTGTAACGAGAGGCAAAGAGGTCCACCGCTGGGACCCCCCACCTGAGACATATTGAACGAAACACCTTGGGACTGAGAGACCACTCCCCCTGACGAGAGGAGGCCCTGCTCAGCAAGTCCGCTTCCGTGTTCTCCACCCCCGGAATGTAGACTGCTGAGATACACGGGACGTGGGTCTCTGCCCAGTCCAGAATCAAAGACACTTCCCTGAGGGCACTCCTGCTGCGAGTCCCTCCTTGGTGATTGATATAGGCCACCGCCGTCCTGTTGTCCGACCGGACCTGCACCGGCAGGCCTCTCAACCGCTGAGTCAAGTGAAACAGAACCAGTCTGATGGCTCTCAACTCCAGAATATTGATGGGTTCGTGAGCTTACTGCGGGCCCCACAGACCCTGGAACTGGAGGTCCTTCCAAACACCCCCCCAACCTGACAGACTGGCATCCGTGGTGACTGTTTCCCAACACGGAGCCAGAAAAGACCTGCCCTTCGACAGATTGACAGACCGCAACCACCATCGCAGGGACTGACGAACTCGGGGGGTCATCAGGAAGGATTGATCCAACGATTGTGGAGACTTGTCCCAAACCCTCAACAGATGAAGCTGAAGCGTCCTTGTGTGAAACTGCGCAAAGGGAACTGCCTCGAACGAGGCCACCATGAGCCCCACCAACCTCATCCCCAGTCGAATGGTCGGATGAGGGGCCGACAAGAGAAGCCGAACTAACTCCTGTATCAGAAGAACCTTGGCCTGGGGCAGAAAAACCTTGGCCTGCGAGGTGTCCAGAGACATCCCCAGAAAGGTCAGAACTCTGGACGGAGACAGAGTCGACTTGGGGTGGTTGATCACCCAACCGAACCTCTCCAACGTGGACACCACCCATCCGGTGTCCGACTCCGCTTGACTGAATGAGGAGGCCATGATCATGAGATCGTCCAAATAGGGCACAACACGGATACCCTGAACTCTGAACAGAGCCATCACCCCTGCTAGCACCTTGGTGAAGACCCGAGGAGCCGAGGTGAGACCGAAAGGCAGAGCCACAAACTGAAAATGCCGGTCCTCCACCACGAACCTGAGAAACCTCTGGTGCGCCGGAAAAATTGGCACATGCAAGTAAGCGTCCTGGATGTCTATGGACGTGAGAAAGTCTCCCTGGCGAAGGGAGTGGATAGCCGAGCGCAGCGTTTCCATCCGGAACTTCCGCGGCCTGATGAACCTGTTGAGAAACTTCAGATCCAAGATAGGTCGGACCGATCCGTCCTTCTTGGGCACCGTGAACAGATTGGAATAAAACCCCTCCCCCCGTTCCGAGGGGGGCACTGGGCAAGTGACAGCCAATTTCAGAAGATTCTCTACTGCCAACAGGAGCCCCTGCGCTGCCAGAGGCTCCGAAGGCATCCGAGACCTGAGAAACCTGGAGGGGGGGCGGAGCTCGAACTCTAGCTTGTAGCCGGAAGACACCACTTCCCGTATCCACCTGTCCGAGACCTCCTGCTCCCAGAGTTGGGAGAAGTGCCGCAGCCGTCCCCCCACCCGCATGGGTGAGGGCGCCCCCTCATTGTTGGGCCGGCTTAGCCGCCGGTTTGGGCTTAGAGCCCCAGCTGTATCCAGAGCGGCCACGTCCCCTGCCCCTACCCCCAGAATCTCCTCTGGGAGAAGGGGAGGCAGAACCCCTGCCAGCTCTGGCCCCACGAAAGGAGGGGGCAAAAGCAGGCGCCCCCCGAAAGGGACGACGTTGCTTCTTGCGCTGAGGTAACTTACCACCCTTGGTAACAGAGTCCAACGTCTCACCAAAGAGCCGGAGACCGACAAAAGGTAAAGCCGTCAGCGACTTTTTGGACATAAAATCAGCCGCCCACTGGCGCAGCCACACCGACCGCCGGATAGACACCAGTAGAGCCGACGTCCATCCGCACATCATCAAGGTATCATCTAAGGCTGTAAGCACAAAGGGCAAAAACAACTCACACCGTTTTAGGCTAATGAATTCATTACTCCCCGGCCGAAGCCCGGAAGAAGTCAAAAGGTCCCTGACCACAGACCTGGCAGCCAAGACCATAAGTTCAGATGCACACACAGGCCGCATGGCTGACCCGACGCTAGTGAAACCATGGCAAGCCATCTGGTCAATGCGTTTATCCTCACCATCTTTGAGGGTGGAACAATCGGGCCTATTTAAAACTGAGGAATTGGACAACCCCAAAACCGGTGCATCGACCTCGTGGGGGGAAGCCCAGCGCTTAACTACCTCCGAAGGGAAGGGATATTTTCTATCCCACCCTTGAGGGATACCAGGGAGCCGAGCCGGCCTGTCCCATTCCTTATCAATGATCTTGTCAAAATGCCGTTGTGTAGGGAACTCCAAGCGCGGCTTGGATTCCTCAAACAACTCGTCCTTCTGCTGTGACACTTCCTCAGGAGGAGAAATATTTAAGACCTCCAACATAAGGGCCAGAGCGTGCGGAGTATCCACCGATTTCCTCAGCTCAGCAGACTCAGCCTCAGCAGCAAAGGACAGCTCATCGTCCGAAGCATCTGACGCCTCATAAACCTCCCCTTCCTCTAGCGGGGAATAATCAGACCAATCTAGATTATCAACATCATCAAGGTCATCCTCCAACGGAACCAATGACAAATGCTTTCTCTTAGTCGGAGCCTTACGGGCGACCGAACCGGAAACCATTTTCTCAAGGTTAGCCAATCTGGCGCACATCTCAGATTGTAGATCCCTGCCCATGACTACATCACACGGGGTACGAGTCAAGGTGGGAGGAGGAGATGAGGCGACCGGCCGTACTGACCCCGACGTACGGGGTTCGGACTGCCGCGCAATAGTTTGCCGTGCACATGGAATACACAGTAAAACATCGTCCCCAGTAATGGACACACCGCACAAAATACATTTTTTGGGATGCCCCGAAGGGGTCCCAGTCCCAGTATCTGGGGATGCCTCCATTAGGTGATTTTTAGGTGGTCGCCAAGACCCAGGGAATTACGCTAGTAAGCAACCCGGGATGCCCCTTTAATGTCCCGAGTGGGAGGATTTAAGAACAAGATGGAACCCAGGGATTAGGACCGGGAGAAAACCCTCTAATGCTACCACAGATCCTCCTGACAACCTCCTTCTGAAAGACACAGAAGGTACTGATAAGGAGACGAATACAAAAGACATGCACACACGCAGACAGTAAAATAAAATGAGTAGGGGACCAATGGCCACTCACAAAACCTCAGGGCTCACTAAGGAGAAGAACCTGAAGAGATTCCTGTCAGGCCGAGAAGAGAGATGAGGAGACAGGGGGCGTGGCCAGCGCATCTGCTCCTCGGCTGTGCTAGGAGATAGATGGGGGCGGGCCGCATGACTCAACAGTACCGGCCCCGCCCCCAAGAGGAGAGTCGTGAGGTAAAATTTACCTCAGAAAAAAAGGCGCCATTTACACCGTCCCGCGCCGCAGTAACTATGCGGCCGGGACGCTTGGAACCCCCACACATACACACAACCCAGGTCAGGAAAAATAAAGAGGAGGGCATATTCATACAAGGAGGAACGGACCCCGGGCTGCGCCGAAAGTCCGGCCCCGCCCCCCCCCCACTGCATACTATTGTAAAGCGTGAGGTAAATCACCTCACCATATCTAAGAGAAGAAAAAATGTCACAATTCACACAGAAAACCTCAGAAGCGCTGCAGCGCTGAAATGACATTTAAAGATACAGACCACATAAAACAGTGAGAACAGACAGCCTCTAGATTGAGAAAAAATAAAGAGGGGACCCAACAACCACTTATCCCCACCATGGAAAGGGATCCCGGGAGGGTCATTTCCACAATTAAACTAAGGGACAGGGCATCCCAAGCCGGGATCACCAACCCAGCTTAACCGCCTACCCTCTTTAATAGGGTCTCACGGTGGAGCTATGCTCCTAAGCACCAAAGGTGCTCACAAAAACCTTCGCCCGGACCCGCAGCCACGGCTGGGAGGCATATATATATCTAGGGATAATTTGGTCCAAAACGGAAATTAAATAACTGGCCGGGAATCATCCCGGCTACCTTAAATCCCCCTGTGCAAGGAGGAGCCATCATCTTCTGACTTGCTCGCCGTCTTGCAGAGATGAAAAACTGGGTAATGAGTGGGAGGTCCCAGGTATTTATGGATCAGGGAGGGGCTTTCTTTTGCTATCATCTCTGCAGGAACGCCTCTTCAGGACGATATAACCCACATGTTAAGGATTCTTGAAGCGGGGTGTGTGACATACTAAGAATAGATTGTTTTAGCTGGAATTAAGCTTTAATGATCAACAGATCAAAAGACCAAGAAAAAACCACAGTCACCATTGCGCCTTTAAATTTAATACACGCATCATTATGTTTGAACAGTTCAGTCCTAAATATGAAAGCTGAACCTACAGTAAATACCATCTTCCTTACCTTTAAAACCAGGTGGACCAACTTTTCCGCTCTCTCCCACTGAGCCCCTTTCTCCTATAAACAAAGAAGCATACAAAGTTACGAAGGTTACCTTGTGCTGGCCACCACCCTTCCATTAAAACAATAGGAAAAAGGTCAGTTTAGGTGCCCGGCACTCTGCCAAATGGTACAATCTATTATGAGTAAAGGAGAGCCTACACAGGTGCACTGGGATCCATGGAGAGAGGTAAGAATACCATAGGAACCACAGGGTTCCACAAAGAGCGGTATTGATGATGTGGCTCCTGAGTTCCACAGCTCACCCTCTATGCCATATCCTGTGCACAAATGCAGAGGTGTAGAGACAGAGAATGTGAAACTCTTATTACGATGCACAGGGAACAAAAAAACAAGGGCTCCTGATAGTGGCACTGACAGAGCATATATGAATGTCTGCTCATTGGAGGAAACTCACCGCCTGCCCCCAATGGGGGCCCGCTAGCTGCATAGGCCCGGTGTAGTTGCTCCATAGCTCCACCTATAATCCAGCACTGCTGATTATTTCTAATATATATATCTACCTTATTGCAATACTTGTGCACCTCGCCAGCATATTATTAAATTTTGAGATTAAGTGCTGCCTACATTTTAGTCTTTAGTGACTACACATTTTAGTTAATTACCTCTGATTATATAGAAATATAAGTTGACACATGTCCGACAAGGCAAAACAAAAAACCTCCAACTTCTTGTAAATGTATATATTGATTAGATTCTCTAAACTAAATATATTCAATGTCTTTATTCTTCAATTGTACTGTAATAAATACCTTCCATCACATTTATTATTATTTTTTTCATTTCTGTTGTATCATTTCCTAAATGCATATTTCCCTTTAGCTACCAAAATAATTCTGTGGCTATACAGTGCAAAATAATTCAGCTTTAGCATCTATCCTGGGCAAAAAAATGTCTGATTTCCTGGTCATCCTTGCATTTTGCTTTGCATTTGTTTTGCAGCCCCTGGTTGCAGTGATCACCAGCCCTTATGCCCTACAGTACAGTCCATGCTGCCCCTGCCACATTACCCGCAACCCCCCCCCCCCCCCCCCCGGGGGCTCAACTGCATGGACCTTCTGCAGGGCATAAGGGCTGGGAAACACTTGGATCATGGGCTGGCAGCTCAGCCTTTGAGTCCTGGCCGCCATGCTTATCTGATAAGCTTTAGTGGTGGGGGAGGCAGAGTTTTTTCCCCCTAGATTTTATTTCACTGGTGTGGGAGGGGCTAATTTTTTAAAAAGATTTCCACCCAAAAAAATCAAGAAAAAGTGTAGCCTCCTCCCTCTAAACGTCACTAGAGGGAAGGGGTATGGAGGGGCTTTCCCCAAGAAAACCACCTCCTCACCCCTCTCCTCCAGTGACATACTTGGCCATGTGGGGGGAGAACCCTCAGAAGCTCCAGCTCTGGTGTGTAAAAGCCTTCCCCTTGGCCTAAAAGTTATTACTCCTGGCTGGAAGCTAGGACAGAAGGAGGCAGGACCTGCATCCCCCTGTAAAACCGATGGTGGAGGGACCCCTAAGAGCCCTGAAGTTGGATCGGAGACCCGGCGCAGGACACTGAACATCCCTCCGGAGAGGAGAAAGACGGCCCCCACCAGGGAAGAGAACAGAATAAACCCGAACCAGTTAGTTTAAGCCTACATTCACACATGTCCGGTCGCGTTCGCAGCAGTAATTTTTGTTTAGATAGGTCCTGTTTAATGGGATGCGTTTGCGGCCAGGACCCAGCAGGCAGGACTTTTTGCAACCATGTTTTTCTCCTCTCTGTCGCACCAAAGAGGTGTGAAAGGGACCATAGAGGTGCCATTGATGGATTTTTTTTGTGGTACCGCTGCGTCTGCCAAGAACGCAGAAACGCAGGCGGTACCAGACAGGTGTAAGTGAGGGCTTTCGTTTTTTTACTTAAAAAAGTAAGCAAGTTAAAAAAAAACACTCTGGCATTTTCGGGATGACTCTTTTCAATGAAAAAAAGCATGTCAGTTAGTGAAGCTGGCATTACTAGCCAGCTGTGAGTAGGTGAAAAATGGTGGCACACAAAAACAGATTCACGCCCAACAGATCAGGGAAACACTCCATGAATCACATATGTTTACATTTTTTGAGATAATTTTTATGTGATTTCTCGCACAAAACAAAAATTCTTGTACCTGAAAAATTGCTGAATTGGAAGGATGATGTGCGAGAAACCTTATGAGGGATTGATTCTAACCCAAAAATGAATAAGATGTGCATTAGACAATCCTCCCAGACCAAAAATAAATAGGCAGAACACAGAGGGATTCAAACATTAACAGGACATCCAAGGAATGAAAAAAGCCTATACTTATCTCTCATCCCCTGCAGCAGCCTGTGTGGTCTTAGTTGAGTTAAGGCTAACCAGAGGCAGGAGAACGTTTCCAGTGGGATTCCACAAGTGAATTGGTTGACCTACCTTGTCACAGTATCTGAACAATACTGCTCTATACACTCAGTCAGAGGGTGCCCCAGCCAGGCACTGCATTGGTGCACTATCACAGTAGGTGCACCAGCTTGTAGACACATACTTATGCCCCCAGGTTTTTTTCACTGAAAACAATAGGCTGCTGCAGGGGATAAGAGACTTTAACATGCTGATTCTTTATGATCGGGGAGGGGTAAACAGCTACAGTGTGTTCTACGCCCTGCTTCAGTCTCAGTTTCTTCCAAATGTCTCCAAAGTGTCACACCACTTCCATGAGCCACAGGAAGACCAATAACTCAATGTAGGAATGTTGAAAAATTATAGCCCGCATTCAGTGGCAGACTGGGGCTAAAAAACAGTACAAGTGTCCTCTATGGCTGAGGCTATAGCATTGCAGGTAGCAGGGGTAGATATGGCTAACATGATGCTTTTTTTATATTGTAGGGGCAGATAATGTGGCAGGGTGGGTCAGCCATGTGAGGCTAAAGCATTGTAGACAGGACATAGGATGGATTTGTTGGTGGGGTGGGGGGTGCAGGGGTGCTGAGGGGAGACTGGAGCGGCAGGCATTGATTGGGGGGTGTAAGAAGCAGCAGCCCAACTGTCCCCAAAACAGTGCCGCAGGAAGTCTCCTGAGTTTGCCTATGGCCAGTACAGCCCTGCCCACATTCATATTGCCCTGCAATGCCCTGGAGTTGGACCTGGAGCTATTCGGGTTTGTCCAGGGCAAGAATGAAAACACTGAGTAGACAGAAAACTCCTGTATATAACAGCTCACCCACCTTTCTCTCCTTGGGCCCCAATGTCTCCCTTTTGACCTGGAAAGCCTGGATGACCTGCACATCCTCTGAGTATCGTCAGCTTGCCTAAGTCTCCAACACTGATAACTTGCGTCTCTGTGTAACAGAAATCATGTTTTCATAGTTCATGTAAAAGAAAGGAAAAAACGCTCAATACAAATAATCAGACAATTTCAAGTATCCATATAGTCTTCTTATGGATATCATATGACAATTTGGAAAACAATATCAAAGCAGATACTATTCACTACAAGGCCTAGAACAGAACTTAATCCAAATGGGTGGGTATAGTATTTTTACAGAACTTGCCAGCAACTTTCCAAATAAAATTACCTGAGCATGATTGTTCTCCATAACTCAGAGAGTTCACAGCTACAAAAACGAGTAATGCCAAGACCAACATCACAGCTCTCGTCCTGCAGCTCTGCGCAATAAGCCCTGTTGGGACCCACTGCTGCCTTTATACCTCTCTCCGGCATGTTTCTCCAGAATTTCTGCAGAATGCTGCTCCCACATCCCATCCATCAACAGTTGACGCCTTTTACCATGTTACACAATTTTAATTACTAAACCTTGGCGCCATGTGGACTATCAGCCATCTTGGAGATGTAGAAATGCCTTTTAAGACTGAATAATTGGTTCAGAGATAGGAAATATCACATAGGAATGTTCTATATCAGAAGCTGCAGAATGAGGAAATCTATTCTAAAAAGGGGATCAAGAGAGCAGGGATTCTTAAAAGGACATTAAAGGAAAAGTCCTTTTAGATGGCTATTTAGATGGAAGTGTATATTATTGTGTGCCATTACGATGCCATCAAGCTGCTGAGATTATCTGTTTTATTATTTTTTATTTGTTTGCAACACTGTGTTAATAACACTTACATTACAAAGATTTTTATCTATGACATTGACGGGTGCTCAGACTCCCTTGGGGTTTGGGGGATGGTGCTGCTGCCAGCAAATTAGCTGGTGTGTTCCTATGACTATAGCTTTCCCTGCTGCACAAGTCTCCTCTCGGTGCCCCAGCTACCAAGTGCCTGCCTTCAGACTCCTCACCCACCACTCCCCACTGCTTTATGTGGTACTTTCTAAATGCAAGACAAAAGAAAACGCACAATGTGGCATACACATCAACCTGGCCTAGCCATATGCGTTCCATGCGTCAGTCATGCTTCAGTCTTTCATGGGTCCACCACTTAACACTGACTGAAGTCCTGAGCTTTCATTTGAAGAAAAAAAGTATTTTGCTTGATTCCTGGTGAAATCACTCCAAGTGGCAGTTCAATATGCAGGACCAGGCAGGACACACAATAATGAATTAGATAAGGTTGACATCCATGAAATGTGATATGCAAGGGCGCTCATATGTGCGGGGTAGAGGAGCCAAAAACTGCGTTTAGATAGAGGAGATGGGTAAAGGGGTGCCTGTTGGTGGTTACTGAGGACAGTTTGTGAATAATAAGTCAAAGAGCTTACTAGGAGAGCGAGCACATCTGGGTATAGGAAGCAAATATGAGGCAGGTGGTTAAGGATCCACATGTGGCAGTTTTCTTAGGTTATGGGGGTGAGTGGGCAGCGATGTCTGCTTAGGCAAGAGGTGAGGAGCCCATATGGCCGCCCCACAGACTAAGGTGGGGGCCCCACAATCTCTCTAGACTCTCAACTATTTTATGCCAAGTACTCCCTAGTGCGGCAGTACTCGACTGGCGGGGTCCAAATGCTGACCTCAGTGCCAGTTTTCTGGACCCCTGCCCTGACAGTCCTGTCCTCTTTACTTGATCTGCAATGTAGTGCTTAGTCCCCCTGCCAGTGTCATGCCTCTGCTCCCTGGCACCTACCATTACAATATTAAGCACTGCACAGACAAGTGGCATTGTAGGGTACCCTCTGCCCACCCAACCCCAGCCATGCCCCATTCATCCATGGCCCACCATCTTTGCCCCATCAATCCCCATCCTCCCAGCTCAGCCCCATCCATCCCTGTTCAACCAGCTCAGCCCCATCCATTTCTGTACCCCAGATTTGCCCCATTTATCCCCTTCCCATCTATTTCTGTCTCTCTAGCTTTGCCCCATCCATTCCTGTCCCCCCAGCTCTGCCCCCTCAGCTCTGTCCCATCCATTCCTGCCCCCCCAGCTCTGCCCCATCCATCCCTGTCCCCTCAGCTCTGCACCATCCATCCCTGCCCCCTCAGCTCTGCCCCATCCATCCCTGTCCCCCCAGCTTTACCCATCCAATCCCTGTCCCCTCAGCTCTGCCCCATCCACCCCTGTCCCCTCAGCTCTGCCCCATCCATCCCTGCCCCCCCAGCTCTGCCCCATCCATCCCTGCCCCCCCCAGCTCTGCCCCATTCATCCCTGCCCCCTCAGCTCTGCCCCATCCATCCCTGTCCCCCCAGCTCTGCCCCATCCATCCCTGCCCCCTCAGCTCTGCCCCATCCATCCCTGCCCCCTCAGCTGTGTCCCATCCATCCCTGTCCCCCCAGCTCTGCCCCATCCATCCCTGCCCCCTCAGCTCTGCCCCATCCATCCCTGCCCCCTCAGCTGTGTCCCATCCATTCCTGCCCCCCCAGTTCTGCCCCATCCATCCCTGCCCCCTCAGCTCTGCCCCATCCATCCCTGTCCCCTCATCTCTGCCTCATCCATCCCTGTCCCCTCAGCTCTGCCCCATCCATCCCTGTCCCCTCAGCTCTGCCCCATCCATCCCAGTCCCCCCAGCTCTGCCCCATCCATCCCAGTCCCCTCAGCTCTGCCCCATCCATCCCTGTCCCCTCAGCTCTGCCCCATCCATCCCAGTCCCCCCAGCTCTGCCCCATCCATCTCTGTCCCCTCAGCTCTGCCCCATCCATCCCAGTCCCCCCAGCTCTGCCCCATCCATCCCAGTCCCCTCAGCTCTGCCCCATCCATCCCTGTCCCCTCAGCTCTGCCCCATCCATCCCAGTCCCCCCAGCTCTGCCCCATCCATCCCAGTCCCCTCAGCTCTGCCCCATCCATCCCTGTCCCCTCAGCTCTGCCCCATCCATCCCTGTCCCCTCAGCTCTGCTCCATCCATCCCTGGTCCCGTCAGCTCTGCCCCATCTATCCCTGTCCCCTCAGCTCTGCGCCATCCATTCCTGTCCTCCCAGCTTTGCCCATCCAAGCCCTTTCCCCTCAGCTCTGCCCCATCCAGCCCAGTTTCCTTGCCCCATCTTTTCCTGTCCTTACAGTTTTGTCCATCCAATCCCTGGCCTCCCAGCTTTGATAACCCATTACTCATGTTTCCAGCCCTAGCTATCTACCCCCCTCAGCTCTGCTCATCTATTCCTGTCCTTCTAGTTCTGCCCACCCATCCCTTCTCACAGGGGTGGCAAGCAGCCTTTTTAGATTTGCCTGTGGAATCTATACCCCACCCCCCAGTACACTGATTTCTTACTATTTACCCCTCGCAACAGCCCCCAGCCTGGAGCAAACTGGTTGCCTGGAAATGGACCATTACAAGAAGTGGTTGAGTACCCCTGCCCTAGTGACAAGAAGTTACAGCTAAGTACCCCCAAGGAGGAGATTTATTATTAATGTTACCATACTACCATTTAACTAATGTTAAATTTATATACCAGACCCAAAATAACATTGACGAGTACTCCTTGGCCATGATTCAGAGGTGATGAAGATGGGCCAGGAGGTGGCAGTAAGTACTAGGAGCTCAAAGCATGCTCTGATCTGAAGTAGGGTTGCCAGCTATCGACAGATGAGCGTCTGTACAGAGGCGCTAAGAGCGACCGCTAGTACACGCTGTGATCGGCTATCGGGCACTGTAACAGAGCGCCTCAGTCGCTGTAGTACCCTGGCCGCCATTGATGAATGAGATGTATGTTGGGCGTTCTAACATCAGTACAGTGTCGCAGTGAGCGAGAGGTAGAGGCAGCTCAGTGCAACCGACTTTCACCATATTCATTAAAACTTGACACTTAGTGAGCACAGCCGTTCTAGATTGAATGGCTGGAGCCCATAGCGCCGGACGCTGTGTGATTAAAGTGCATTTTTAAAGACATTAACATCAGTAAGCAAGCGAAAAAGTATGGAATGACATTGTTAGAGAAGTGTGACATTAACACTTTAGTGGCAGACATGGATATACATTTATGCATAAATATTACATTTATTACAAAAATTACATTTTGTGGGCCAGGATACATATAAGAAAGATTTGAGTTAAAAAATTAAAAAAAAAATTGGGATCAGGAAAGGGATTATAAAGAACGTCCATTAAAATATATGGGAGTGCGGCAGGTAGCGAGAGGTAAGACATGGCGCTCTGCAAAGCTGAACGCCGGCGCTGTACACTGAGCCTGGGATAATGATGAATCGTACGCTACATGGCGTTGTTTCAGTGGCTCACCAGATTCGGCTTCATAAATATGGAATTGCGTGCCGTGTCCGGCGTTCACCTGCCGCTTACAAGGCACTACCTGATGCTATCCCTTCATGAATAAGGCCCTAAGTTGTTATACTTCCTTAACAGTGGTGTACCTTTAGGGAGTGCAACCGCACCAGGGCCCAGAAGGACAGTGGGGCCCCATCATTGTTGTTTTTCCTTCACTTGGCATCATTTAGAGAAAGGAAGCACCATTTATCTATGCTGTTATAGTCGTTAGTTGTCTAACTTTATCCAACTGAGTTAAAAGGGCCCCATTTAATATTTGTTTCAGAGCCCCTCACATTTAGTTATGCCCTTTCCTCATGATTGCTATTTTACTGTGACTGTGAAATCCATTCTCTGTTTTGTATTTATTACATTGACATGCTACTGAAGGAGGAAATAGCTCATGTCCAATGTTTTGTAACATATTATTTATTATGTTTCTATGTTCTGTCATATTTTCGTGTATGACGAGCCTTCTGCTGAGGTGAAGTTGTGAAGGATCAGCCAGCTGCCTTGAGTGGCGGGAACGTTTGTGCCGCGGAACCTTTAGAGTGTGGCGAGAGGGAAGTGAATCACAAGCGGACCTATAGGCAGCAATGGAGGGCTCAGCCATCGTGACTCTACCGAGAAATCAGAAGCCCATGGTGTGTGTGGAGTACCCGGGACTGGTGGAGAACGTAGACCGGATGCTGCTCACCCTGGGCGGGGAAGAAGGGGTGTCCCGGGTGAGACACGTGGAGGGGGAACTAATTAGTGCTGTGTTTGTGCACAGATGCTATGGCCGCTTCCTATTTTAAAAGCTCTTCAGTCAAAGGTTACTTTTTTAAAGAATGCGGGAGATTTAGAACTAGCTTTTCATGTCGCAGCCATCCACCCCATTGTGAAGTTTTAGTCTTCCTAAAGCGGACCTAAACCCCCTTTTTCTGCGTGTGCCAGGGACAGTCCTGTTATTCTGTTCTTCACTCTATTATTGAGATACTCCCCTTTTACTAGTGGAGTGCTATGCGATGGGGGACAGGAAACGGCTAACAGCTGTAGTCACGTTTAGCAGACACATCTCTGTCAGTAGGGGACATATGGTAGTGTTGCAGTGTGCAGCTCTTTACTGTCCCCTATCCTACAGAGCTCCTTGTTTATTTTAGTTAGGGACATTTGTTATAAAGGACGCTAAAAAGGACCTACATGGTTTTTGGCAACTCTGCCGGATTCACCGCGACACCATCAGTGAGCCCTGATAAATATCACTTTTATCTAGCAGATTGCTCCATCTGACAGCAAATGGCATCACACACATGCGGCAGTCACACCTCCACCTCCATCACTGTTACTTGTGGTCACAGAAATAAAGCAGAACTAAACTCTCTTTTGCAACTCTTGACCAGGGAAGGTCCTGTTTCGCAGGGACACTAAACTAAGCTAAACACCTACCTCCTCATGCCATTTAGGAGATTCTCTTTTTCCCAGCAGAGCTCCATCTGATTGGGGGCAGGAAACGGCTGTACACACAAGCAGCAGTCACACTGTCTCTAATAAGGGGAATGTGCAGCTGTTTCCTGGTCCTGATCATACAGAGCTCTATGAGAAAAAATGGCATATCTCACTGGCTCTGACCACACAGGACACATTAAAGAGGTGTTTGGATTGTATATATACTTTTTAATTAAAAAAATGTATATTTATGTATGCTGAATAAGGAAGGACTTGCAAACTTAGTACAAAAAAATTAAAAAAGCTTTGGTGATTAATTTTTAGAAGATAGTCCAGGGAGCCCTGCCCACATCTCTGGCCTGGACAGTTGAATCGGCATATTCTGGCCCCAGCAACATGTTGCTTCACTGTACTAGTCTGAAATAATGGGGTTTCGTTGTACCACCTAATGAGGTGGAACCCTCCCAGGCCTATGTCTGTCTTATTAGGAGCCATCTCTATAGAATGAAGTATTGGACTGTAATGATGTACATTGCAAAGCCATTGGATGCTGTGTTACACAGTGTACCTTATATAAAATATTGATGCTGTGTTACACAGTGTACCTTATATAAAGTATTGATGCTGTGTTACACAGTGTACCTTATATAAAATATTGATGCTGTGTTACACAGTTTACCTTATATAAAGTATTGATGCTGTGTTACACAGTGTACCTTATATAAAATATTGATGCTGTGTTACACAGTTTACCTTATATAAAGTATTGATGCTGTGTTACACAGTGTACCTTATATAAAATATTGATGCTGTGTTACACAGTGTACCTTATATAAAGTATTGATGCTGTGTTACACAGTGTACCTTATATAAAATATTGATGCTGTGTTACACAGTGTACCTTATATAAAGTATTGATGCTGTGTTACACAGTGTACCTTATATAAAATATTGATGCTGTGTTACACAGTTTACCTTATATAAAGTATTGATGCTGTGTTACACAGTGTACCTTATATAAAATATTGATGCTGTGTTACACAGTTTACCTTATATAAAGTATTGATGCTGTGTTACACAGTGTACCTTATATAAAATATTGATGCTGTGTTACACAGTTTACCTTATATAAAATATTGATGCTGTGTTACACAGTTTACCTTATATAAAATATTGATGCTGTGTTACACAGTGTACCTTATATAAAATATTGAGAGACTCCTCTATACATGAGCAAAAAATACTATACATGGGACATGAGAACACAAGCCTCTCCTGAATGTAGGTAGTACACACATATACAGTATGTGCATGTATTTCTAACCAATGTATTATAACACTTATGTAAACACATGTAAGATAAAACTCATTATTAAAGGGACACTCCAAGCAAAGGGTTAAATTAGCCTACTTTCTCCTCTACCCATGCTGTCTGTGAGGGTCGATCTTTCATTTAGCCCGCTTTATTAATTTATTTTTTAACATAGGGTCGATTCAGAGCCAGATGAGAATTCTTACTCCTTTTTTTAGGAGAGAAAACTGCCATTTACTTTCATTGTCTACTGGGTGTAAATTTTCACCTGGCTCTGAATCATCCCCAAGGTAGACAATGAAAGTGAGTGGCAGTTTGGTCTCCTTTTTTTTTTTTTTTTTTTTTTTTTTTTTTTTTTTAAAAGGAGTGATAATTCTCGCCTGTATCTGAATCGACCCCCATCCTGGTGAACCTCCCCCTTCTGCTGTGCCTCCTCAGCAGCAGTGCATGTCTTACCCATGCATGTTTTAATGTAAAGGTCTCCTCAGAAATGGCTTTTATTAAGGAGACTAAACATAAGTGAGAAAAAGGGAGTTCAAATAGATTTTATCAGGGAATGTAAAGTGCTAGTGAATAAAAGATGGTGCCCCTGACAGCAAACATGGCATAAACGGACAGCAGGCTAATTCAATACATGCCATCCAGTAGAAAGTGGGAGCGGCATTAAGAGTCCCAGGATATCCAGAAATGGGGACAGACACTGCCTATTATATACCAGTAAAGCACATAATGGGGTCGATTCAGAACCCAGTGAGAATTCTCACTCTTTTTTTAGGAGAGAAAACTGCCTTTTACTTTCATTGTCTACCTTTGGCCTGATTTCAAAGCCAGGTAAAAATTTACATCCGGTAGACAATGGCAATTTTCTCTCCTAAAAAAAGGAGTGAGAATTCTCTCCTGGTTCTGAATTGACCCCAATAGCACCTAGCTGTTAACAGCCTGCTATGACACGTCCAATGTCCTATGTGTCATGGTGAGGTGTAAGCGTGGGCACAGGCTCTGTGGGTCAGGGGAACAAGCAATGGGTTCCTGGCATGGGTCATTGCCAGTCTGCAGAAACTGACAGAGCCTTCGAAGCTGAGGCAACGTGTGCAATCACTGTTTTACTTTGTCCTCTCTTTTCTTAGGTTTATGCTGACCCGGCAAAAAGGCTTGAGCTGTATTACAGGCCTAAGGATCCCTATTGCCACCCGCTGTGTGCCAATCGCTTTCCAACCACCACTATGATCCTGCGGGTGAAGAAGAAAACTCGTAAGAAAAAGTCTGACGAGATGAATACAGAGAGCCAGGCTCCAGAGGGGAGGATCACCATGGAAATCGTTGGTGTAGTAGGAACAGTCTATAAATTCCAAGGTATGGGGCTATTGCATTGTGTTTTAGGTGACTGATGGTTTTCAATCATCCAAGTCATGATATAACAGTAGTTTCTCAAAGTCAGGGAGATACCCTGCTGTGCATCAGCGCCTGGTAACCCGGAGAACAGGGCCACCCAATACTCGCCTCTTCTGGGTTTCACATCCCGAATTACTGTGAGCATTCTATCAGGCTTGGCAGTGGCCGTAAGCATTATATTTTAAAAGCCGGTCACTGTAGAAAGATGAGGTATCGGGCAGCCCCATTCTCCTGGTTACTAGGCAGCGATGCTGCATATTAAAGTTGTGAGGTTCTCATTGAGCCGATTTAAGACAGAAGTAGCCTGACGTGTGTATTTGCATACCTGTTGCAGGAGCAATATACTTCCTCACCCCACATACTTTCTTTCCATTAACATTAAACCCTCCTAGTAACTTGTTATTCTGAATGGGAGCCTATGTGCCATGCCCACCCCCAGAGGCCACGTCTCTCTCAGCTTCCCATACCAGGGGTGCAGGACAGCAATAAGGGGCACAGGTGAAAGTAAGCAAGGGAGCCATGATCTGAGGTCCGTGGGGAAAGTCCAGCTTAACAGGGAGCTACTCCTGCTGCATGTGACCCCTAAATTAAAAGTGTACTACAGTCTTGGATTTTGACTAACAATTTGGGATTGCCCACTGTGTGAAACCCCCTGGATCTATAAAAACATACCATTCTGCTAGTTCCATGGTGCATGTGCGCCTTTTAATGCACAGCCTTCAGCTCTGTTTGGAACAGAGGGTTGTCATAGAGAAAAGGGAGCGGCTGCTTTCCCAGTCTCCCTGTGGTCTGTGGCATGCTCCCATACCCAGGACGCCAGAGTGCACCTCAGTCGCACTGCTTTCCCAGTCTCCCTGTGGTCTGTGGCATGCTCCCATACCCAGGACGCCAGAGTGCACCTCAGTCGCACTGCTTTCCCAGTCTCCCTGTGGTCTGTGGCATGCTCCCATACCCAGGACGCCAGAGTGCACCTCAGTCGCACTGCTTTCCCAGTCTCCCTGTGGTCTGTGGCATGCTCCCATACCCAGGACGCCAGAGTGCACCTCAGTCGCACTGCTTTCCCAGTCTCCCTGTGGCCTGTGGCATGCTCCCATACCCAGGACGCCAGAGTGCACCTCAGTCGCACTGCTTTCCCAGTCTCCCTGTGGCCTGTGGCATGCTCCCATACCCAGGACGCCAGAGTGCACCTCAGTCGCACTGCTTTCCCAGTCTCCCTGTGGTCTGTGGCATGCTCCCATACCCAGGACGCCAGAGTGCACCTCAGTCGCACTGCTTTCCCAGTCCCTGTGGTCTGTGGCAT
The DNA here is from genome assembly GCA_027917425.1 of Gastrophryne carolinensis. NCBI lineage: Eukaryota > Metazoa > Chordata > Amphibia > Anura > Microhylidae > Gastrophryne > Gastrophryne carolinensis. The sequence continues at coordinate 195,977,807 of CM051235.1, read as the reverse complement.
GCTCCCATACCCAGGACGCCAGAGTGCACCTCAGTCGCACTGCTTTCCCAGTCCCTGTGGTCTGTGGCATGCTCCCATACCCAGGACGCCAGAGTGCACCTCAGTCGCACTGCTTTCCCAGTCTCCCTGTGGTCTGTGGCATGCTCCCATACCCAGGACGCCAGAGTGCCCCTCAGTCGCACTGCTTTCCCAGTCTCCCTGTGGCCTGTGGCATGCTCCCATACCCAGGACGCCAGAGTGCACCTCAGTCGCACTGCTTTCCCAGTCTCCCTGTGGCCTGTGGCATGCTCCCATACCCAGGACGCCAGAGTGCCCCTCAGTCGCACTGCTTTCCCAGTCTCCCTGTGGCCTGTGGCATGCTCCCATACCCAGGACGCCAGAGTGCACCTCAGTCGCACTGCTTTCCCAGTCTCCCTGTGGTCTGTGGCATGCTCCCATACCCAGGACGCCAGAGTGCACCTCAGTCGCACTGCTTTCCCAGTCCCTGTGGTCTGTGGCATGCTCCCATACCCAGGACGCCAGAGTGCACCTCAGTCGCACTGCTTTCCCAGTCTCCCTGTGGCCTGTGGCATGCTCCCATACCCAGGACGCCAGAGTGCACCTCAGTCGCACTGCTTTCCCAGTCTCCCTGTGGCCTGTGGCATGCTCCCATACCCAGGACGCCAGAGTGCACCTCAGTCGCACTGCTTTCCCAGTCTCCCTGTGGCCTGTGGCATGCTCCCATACCCAGGACGCCAGAGTGCACCTCAGTCGCACTGCTTTCCCAGTCTCCCTGTGGCCTGTGGCATGCTCCCATACCCAGGACGCCAGAGTGCACCTCAGTCGCACTGCTTTCCCAGTCTCCCTGTGGTCTGTGGCATGCTCCCATACCCAGGACGCCAGAGTGCACCTCAGTCGCACTGCTTTCCCAGTCTCCCTGTGGCCTGTGGCATGCTCCCATACCCAGGACGCCAGAGTGCACCTCAGTCGCACTGCTTTCCCAGTCTCCCTGTGGCCTGTGGCATGCTCCCATACCCAGGACGCCAGAGTGCACCTCAGTCGCACTGCTTTCCCAGTCTCCCTGTGGCCTGTGGCATGCTCCCATACCCAGGACGCCAGAGTGCACCTCAGTCGCACTGCTTTCCCAGTCTCCCTGTGGTCTGTGGCATGCTCCCATACCCAGGACGCCAGAGTGCACCTCAGTCGCACTGCTTTCCCAGTCTCCCTGTGGTCTGTGGCATGCTCCCATACCCAGGACGCCAGAGTGCACCTCAGTCGCACTGCTTTCCCAGTCTCCCTGTGGCCTGTGGCATGCTCCCATACCCAGGACGCCAGAGTGCACCTCAGTCGCACTGCTTTCCCAGTCTCCCTGTGGTCTGTGGCATGCTCCCATACCCAGGACGCCAGAGTGCACCTCAGTCGCACTGCTTTCCCAGTCTCCCTGTGGCCTGTGGCATGCTCCCATACCCAGGACGCCAGAGTGCACCTCAGTCGCACTGCTTTCCCAGTCTCCCTGTGGTCTGTGGCATGCTCCCATACCCAGGACGCCAGAGTGCACCTCAGTCGCACTGCTTTCCCAGTCTCCCTGTGGCCTGTGGCATGCTCCCATACCCAGGACGCCAGAGTGCACCTCAGTCGCACTGCTTTCCCAGTCTCCCTGTGGCCTGTGGCATGCTCCCATACCCAGGACGCCAGAGTGCACCTCAGTCGCACTGCTTTCCCAGTCCCTGTGGTCTGTGGCATGCTCCCATACCCAGGACGCCAGAGTGCACCTCAGTCGCACTGCTTTCCCAGTCCCTGTGGTCTGTGGCATGCTCCCATACCCAGGACGCCAGAGTGCACCTCAGTCGCACTGCTTTCCCAGTCCCTGTGGTCTGTGGCATGCTCCCATACCCAGGACGCCAGAGTGCCCCTCAGTCGCACTGCTTTCCCAGTCTCCCTGTGGCCTGTGGCATGCTCCCATACCCAGGACGCCAGAGTGCACCTCAGTCGCACTGCTTTCCCAGTCTCCCTGTGGTCTGTGGCATGCTCCCATACCCAGGACGCCAGAGTGCACCTCAGTCGCACTGCTTTCCCAGTCTCCCTGTGGTCTGTGGCATGCTCCCATACCCAGGACGCCAGAGTGCACCTCAGTCGCACTGCTTTCCCAGTCCCTGTGGTCTGTGGCATGCTCCCATACCCAGGACGCCAGAGTGCACCTCAGTCGCACTGCTTTCCCAGTCTCCCTGTGGTCTGTGGCATGCTCCCATACCCAGGACGCCAGAGTGCACCTCAGTCGCACTGCTTTCCCAGTCTCCCTGTGGTCTGTGGCATGCTCCCATACCCAGGACGCCAGAGTGCACCTCAGTCGCACTGCTTTCCCAGTCCCTGTGGTCTGTGGCATGCTCCCATACCCAGGACGCCAGAGTGCACCTCAGTCGCACTGCTTTCCCAGTCTCCCTGTGGCCTGTGGCATGCTCCCATACCCAGGACGCCAGAGTGCACCTCAGTCGCACTGCTTTCCCAGTCTCCCTGTGGCCTGTGGCATGCTCCCATACCCAGGACGCCAGAGTGCACCTCAGTCGCACTGCTTTCCCAGTCTCCCTGTGGTCTGTGGCATGCTCCCATACCCAGGACGCCAGAGTGCACCTCAGTCGCACTGCTTTCCCAGTCTCCCTGTGGTCTGTGGCATGCTCCCATACCCAGTCTATCTGAATGGCTGGACGCCAGAGTGCCCCTCAGTCGCACTGCTTTCCCAATCTCCCTGTGGTCTGTGGCATGCTCCCATACCCAGTCTATCTGAATGGCTGGACGCCAGAGTGCACCTCAGTCGCACTGCTTTCCCAGTCTCCCTGTGGTCTGTGGCATGCTCCCATACCCAGTCTATCTGAATGGCTGGACGCCAGAGTGCACCTCAGTCGCACTGCTTTCCCAGTCTCCCTGTGGTCTGTGGCATGCTCCCATACCCAGGACGCCAGAGTGCACCTCAGTCGCACTGCTTTCCCAGTCCCTGTGGTCTGTGGCATGCTCCCATACCCAGGACGCCAGAGTGCACCTCAGTCGCACTGCTTTCCCAGTCTCCCTGTGGCCTGTGGCATGCTCCCATACCCAGGACGCCAGAGTGCACCTCAGTCGCACTGCTTTCCCAGTCTCCCTGTGGTCTGTGGCATGCTCCCATACCCAGTCTATCTGAATGGCTGGACGCCAGAGTGCCCCTCAGTCGCACTGCTTTCCCAATCTCCCTGTGGTCTGTGGCATGCTCCCATACCCAGTCTATCTGAATTGCTGGACGCCAGAGTGCCCCTCAGTCGCACTGCTTTCCCAGTCCCTGTGGTCTGTGGCATGCTCCCATACCCAGTCTATCTGAATGGCTGGACGCCAGAGTGCCCCTCAGTCGCACTGCTTTCCCAATCTCCCTGTGGTCTGTGGCATGCTCCCATACCCAGTCTATCTGAATTGCTGGACGCCAGAGTGCCCCTCAGTCGCACTGCTTTCCCAGTCTCCCTGTGGTCTGTGGCATGCTCCCATACCCAGGACGCCAGAGTGCCCCTCAGTCGCACTGCTTTCCCAGTCTCCCTGTGGTCTGTGGCATGCTCCCATACCCAGGACGCCAGAGTGCACCTCAGTCGCACTGCTTTCCCAGTCCCTGTGGTCTGTGGCATGCTCCCATACCCAGGACGCCAGAGTGCACCTCAGTCGCACTGCTTTCCCAGTCCCTGTGGTCTGTGGCATGCTCCCATACCCAGGACGCCAGAGTGCACCTCAGTCGCACTGCTTTCCCAGTCTCCCTGTGGCCTGTGGCATGCTCCCATACCCAGGACGCCAGAGTGCACCTCAGTCGCACTGCTTTCCCAGTCCCTGTGGTCTGTGGCATGCTCCCATACCCAGGACGCCAGAGTGCACCTCAGTCGCACTGCTTTCCCAGTCCCTGTGGTCTGTGGCATGCTCCCATACCCAGGACGCCAGAGTGCACCTCAGTCGCACTGCTTTCCCAGTCTCCCTGTGGCCTGTGGCATGCTCCCATACCCAGTCTATCTGAATGGCTGGACGCCAGAGTGCCCCTCAGTCGCACTGCTTTCCCAGTCCCTGTGGTCTGTGGCATGCTCCCATACCCAGTCTATCTGAATGGCTGGACGCCAGAGTGCACCTCAGTCGCACTGCTTTCCCAGTCCCTGTGGTCTGTGGCATGCTCCCATACCCAGTCTATCTGAATGGCTGGACGCCAGAGTGCACCTCAGTCGCACTGCTTTCCCAGTCTCCCTGTGGCCTGTGGCATGCTCCCATACCCAGGACGCCAGAGTGCACCTCAGTCGCACTGCTTTCCCAGTCTCCCTGTGGTCTGTGGCATGCTCCCATACCCAGGACGCCAGAGTGCACCTCAGTCGCACTGCTTTCCCAGTCTCCCTGTGGCCTGTGGCATGCTCCCATACCCAGGACGCCAGAGTGCACCTCAGTCGCACTGCTTTCCCAGTCTCCCTGTGGCCTGTGGCATGCTCCCATACCCAGGACGCCAGAGTGCACCTCAGTCGCACTGCTTTCCCAGTCTCCCTGTGGCCTGTGGCATGCTCCCATACCCAGGACGCCAGAGTGCACCTCAGTCGCACTGCTTTCCCAGTCTCCCTGTGGTCTGTGGCATGCTCCCATACCCAGGACGCCAGAGTGCACCTCAGTCGCACTGCTTTCCCAGTCCCTGTGGTCTGTGGCATGCTCCCATACCCAGGACGCCAGAGTGCACCTCAGTCGCACTGCTTTCCCAGTCTCCCTGTGGCCTGTGGCATGCTCCCATACCCAGGACGCCAGAGTGCACCTCAGTCGCACTGCTTTCCCAGTCTCCCTGTGGTCTGTGGCATGCTCCCATACCCAGGACGCCAGAGTGCACCTCAGTCGCACTGCTTTCCCAGTCTCCCTGTGGCCTGTGGCATGCTCCCATACCCAGGACGCCAGAGTGCACCTCAGTCGCACTGCTTTCCCAGTCTCCCTGTGGTCTGTGGCATGCTCCCATACCCAGGACGCCAGAGTGCACCTCAGTCGCACTGCTTTCCCAGTCCCTGTGGTCTGTGGCATGCTCCCATACCCAGGACGCCAGAGTGCACCTCAGTCGCACTGCTTTCCCAGTCTCCCTGTGGCCTGTGGCATGCTCCCATACCCAGGACGCCAGAGTGCACCTCAGTCGCACTGCTTTCCCAGTCTCCCTGTGGTCTGTGGCATGCTCCCATACCCAGGACGCCAGAGTGCACCTCAGTCGCACTGCTTTCCCAGTCTCCCTGTGGCCTGTGGCATGCTCCCATACCCAGGACGCCAGAGTGCACCTCAGTCGCACTGCTTTCCCAGTCCCTGTGGTCTGTGGCATGCTCCCATACCCAGGACGCCAGAGTGCACCTCAGTCGCACTGCTTTCCCAGTCTCCCTGTGGCCTGTGGCATGCTCCCATACCCAGTCTATCTGAATGGCTGGACGCCAGAGTGCCCCTCAGTCGCACTGCTTTCCCAGTCCCTGTGGTCTGTGGCATGCTCCCATACCCAGTCTATCTGAATGGCTGGACGCCAGAGTGCACCTCAGTCGCACTGCTTTCCCAGTCCCTGTGGTCTGTGGCATGCTCCCATACCCAGTCTATCTGAATGGCTGGACGCCAGAGTGCACCTCAGTCGCACTGCTTTCCCAGTCTCCCTGTGGCCTGTGGCATGCTCCCATACCCAGGACGCCAGAGTGCACCTCAGTCGCACTGCTTTCCCAGTCTCCCTGTGGTCTGTGGCATGCTCCCATACCCAGGACGCCAGAGTGCACCTCAGTCGCACTGCTTTCCCAGTCTCCCTGTGGCCTGTGGCATGCTCCCATACCCAGGACGCCAGAGTGCACCTCAGTCGCACTGCTTTCCCAGTCTCCCTGTGGTCTGTGGCATGCTCCCATACCCAGGACGCCAGAGTGCACCTCAGTCGCACTGCTTTCCCAGTCCCTGTGGTCTGTGGCATGCTCCCATACCCAGGACGCCAGAGTGCACCTCAGTCGCACTGCTTTCCCAGTCCCTGTGGTCTGTGGCATGCTCCCATACCCAGGACGCCAGAGTGCCCCTCAGTCGCACTGCTTTCCCAGTCTCCCTGTGGCCTGTGGCATGCTCCCATACCCAGGACGCCAGAGTGCACCTCAGTCGCACTGCTTTCCCAGTCTCCCTGTGGTCTGTGGCATGCTCCCATACCCAGGACGCCAGAGTGCACCTCAGTCGCACTGCTTTCCCAGTCTCCCTGTGGTCTGTGGCATGCTCCCATACCCAGGACGCCAGAGTGCACCTCAGTCGCACTGCTTTCCCAGTCTCCCTGTGGTCTGTGGCATGCTCCCATACCCAGGACGCCAGAGTGCACCTCAGTCGCACTGCTTTCCCAGTCCCTGTGGTCTGTGGCATGCTCCCATACCCAGGACGCCAGAGTGCACCTCAGTCGCACTGCTTTCCCAGTCTCCCTGTGGTCTGTGGCATGCTCCCATACCCAGGACGCCAGAGTGCACCTCAGTCGCACTGCTTTCCCAGTCTCCCTGTGGTCTGTGGCATGCTCCCATACCCAGGACGCCAGAGTGCACCTCAGTCGCACTGCTTTCCCAGTCTCCCTGTGGTCTGTGGCATGCTCCCATACCCAGTCTATCTGAATGGCTGGACGCCAGAGTGCCCCTCAGTCGCACTGCTTTCCCAATCTCCCTGTGGTCTGTGGCATGCTCCCATACCCAGTCTATCTGAATTGCTGGACGCCAGAGTGCCCCTCAGTCGCACTGCTTTCCCAGTCTCCCTGTGGTCTGTGGCATGCTCCCATACCCAGGACGCCAGAGTGCCCCTCAGTCGCACTGCTTTCCCAGTCTCCCTGTGGTCTGTGGCATGCTCCCATACCCAGGACGCCAGAGTGCACCTCAGTCGCACTGCTTTCCCAGTCTCCCTGTGGTCTGTGGCATGCTCCCATACCCAGGACGCCAGAGTGCACCTCAGTCGCACTGCTTTCCCAGTCCCTGTGGTCTGTGGCATGCTCCCATACCCAGGACGCCAGAGTGCACCTCAGTCGCACTGCTTTCCCAGTCTCCCTGTGGCCTGTGGCATGCTCCCATACCCAGGACGCCAGAGTGCACCTCAGTCGCACTGCTTTCCCAGTCCCTGTGGTCTGTGGCATGCTCCCATACCCAGGACGCCAGAGTGCACCTCAGTCGCACTGCTTTCCCAGTCTCCCTGTGGCCTGTGGCATGCTCCCATACCCAGTCTATCTGAATGGCTGGACGCCAGAGTGCCCCTCAGTCGCACTGCTTTCCCAGTCCCTGTGGTCTGTGGCATGCTCCCATACCCAGTCTATCTGAATGGCTGGACGCCAGAGTGCACCTCAGTCGCACTGCTTTCCCAGTCCCTGTGGTCTGTGGCATGCTCCCATACCCAGTCTATCTGAATGGCTGGACGCCAGAGTGCACCTCAGTCGCACTGCTTTCCCAGTCCCTGTGGTCTGTGGCATGCTCCCATACCCAGTCTATCTGAATGGCTGGACGCCAGAGTGCACCTCAGTCGCACTGCTTTCCCAGTCCCTGTGGTCTGTGGCATGCTCCCATACCCAGTCTATCTGAATGGCTGGACGCCAGAGTGCACCTCAGTCGCACTGCTTTCCCAGTCCCTGTGGTCTGTGGCATGCTCCCATACCCAGTCTATCTGAATGGCTGGACGCCAGAGTGCACCTCAGTCGCACTGCTTTCCCAGTCTCCCTGTGGTCTGTGGCATGCTCCCATACCCAGGACGCCAGAGTGCACCTCAGTCGCACTGCTTTCCCAGTCTCTGTGGTCTGTGGCATGCTCTCATACCCAGTCTATCTGAATGGCTGGACGCCAGAGTGCACCTCAGTCGCACAGAAGACGGGGGATGTGGTTTGGAAGCATCGGAAAGGTGTGTGCAGGGTGATGGGGGTGGTCACACAGCAGGGCATCCCAAATCAGGATGCCCCAGGTATACTTTATTGGCCAGCCCTGGAGTCTTTATAGATGCACAACTTTTCCCCCGTGTAGCTTAGTATGATGGGATCAGAAAAAAGCTCCACTGCTGTACTGCACACCTATTTGAAGATTGTATCTGCTGTTTTCATTCTCCAAGTAAATGTAGCTCTGCAAGGAAGAGGTACGTTTATCTAATGCAGGGCTCACCAATGGCAAGATTAGGTTAGTTTAGTATCCCTGTGGGCTCTCCCTGGCCTAGAGTCAAGGTCCCTGCTTTAAAGCTGTTTCACATGCATAGATTCTAGGTTAACGTGTGGCTTTTTGTTTTTTCCAGGCATGTCTGATTTCCAATACCTGGCATTTTCATGCCAACCTGATGGCACTCGAACCTCTCTGTATGAAAAGATTTTGCTGAAAAAGCCAGAGAAGGCAGAGTTCTTCCACCAGGACCTGCCTCTCTATATTCCTCCTCCTATTTTCTCTCGATTAGACAATCCGGTCGATTATTACTACCGACCAACCGTCAGCCACAGGTGAGCTTCAGGTCTGCACAAATCTCCATCAACCCAGTGACAATAGCTAGTAGAAACAATTCTGCATACAAAGAAATAGGAAGGATCATTTACTAAGGGTCTTAATCTGTAGAGTCAAATCAGGATCCCCCGGGGGGTGATTGCTAAAAGAGCCTAAAGTCATTTTTTACTGCATTTTAATAATTTTCTGATCAAGTGTCTTAATGTTTAGCAAGCTCAAAGTGCTTTGTATGCTGAGCAAAACCTGCACTGATAGGTCTCAAATTGTAGTTAGCGCATGTTATGGGTTTCCTTTAGCAATAAGCAGGCTTTCACTTCAGGGTTTGGACATAAAGTCCCAATCTGAATGATTTTAAGAAGATGTAATGCCCAGCTAGCTGATCCTTGCCCTTCCTTCATGTGTCAACCACCAATCTAGAACTGCTTGTTTGCCTATAGACAAGCCTCTATGTGCCAAGGAATCAACCACTGTACTAAAATATATAAGGGCCAGTGGTCTCCCTCTCTGTAGGGCTTCGCGTTTTGAGATGCCCCTCTGTTTGAAACCCCCCAGTTTGCCAAGAATCTTACCTTTCTGGTGACCCCACAGGACATGCCTTGACCACATCCCTCTGGCTGATGCACACACCTGCGTCAGGCCTATCTGAATAGCTGGTGCAGGCACGTACAGATGGAGGGGAGTGGGATGCTTGCTATTCTCCTTTCATTCACTGTTCTTATTAACGGTATGGGTTTTCAATGCTGATTGGAAGAGAGCCCACATATTAACTATTCGATCACAAAAGAGGTCAGACTGGGCAAGTCAGGGGTTTCACACGGGAGTGTCCCGAATTGGGATGCCCCACAGACAAGGAACGAAGCCTGAGATGCTCAAAATCCTGTGTTTTGTTCCTTTTTTTTAAGACATAAAAAGGATGACTTAAAGCGGACCTTCACCCTGAATAAGAGCATATCTTATATGTTTCCCACACCCTGTACATACAGATTGCTCATCCTACCTGCATCTACTGCATGTTATGAGCCTTTAAACATCCAAGATGGTGGCTCATGGAACATCAGGCAGCCTGCAAACAGGAAGTGTCTTCTGGCTATGCTGCTCTGCATTCTGGGATTGCTGACCTTTTCCTCACCCTAGGTCTGCTCTGTCTGTGCAAAGCACAGCTATAACCCCACCTCCTGCACTTTATCCCACTCTCCTCGCCTCAGTATGTTATGCTTCTGAGTCATGATTGCAGCGCCCATATCCTAGCGTCCTGAACAGAGTTGCAGCCCGATGGGGGAAAGAACAATAAGTAAGCGACTAAAAACGTAAAACATATTCAACTTAGATGCTGGGGAATAGTTTTTTAAGGGTTTGGGCTTTACATTAAATCATGCTGAAGGTCCGGTTTAAGGGCTGCAAAGGCAGCAACTATAGCAATACAGATCACCCAAACCAAGCCAATGAGGAGAGGGAATGAGTCTTGTGTCAGTGGCTGCACTCACAACACATTGGCCATACTCTAACACTAGCTTGGATTATTGGCCCTTTACTACATCTAAGAGCCTTTTGACTAGCCCCTTGATGGCTGCATTGGGTTTTCTGGGTGATGCAAAGCCACCTGAGGGCATAACCTGTGTGCACCTGCACAGTGGCAGTAAGGTAGGTAGGCATACATAGTGTAATAATAATTATGGAATGAGATAATGCCTTTAAGAAAATAAACCCTGATGTGATTTAATAGCAGGAGTTTGACTTTTTCACAGGCCCATGTTTTTAAGTATGGGATTTGAGTGAGGAAGGGATGGGATAAAATCAATTTAAAGAGGCATTTTGTATGGTCCTGCCCAGTCTTTCCTCCCCCTGTTTTAATTCATTCATTCCCCATAGTGAAGATAAAGTCTCACCTGCTGTGTAGGAAAAGCAGTGGGTGTCATTGACAAACCATATTTTGTTGGGATATTAGAAACAGAAATTAGGCTCACAATGTTCCTAGACCCTCCATGTATCAGACTTTCTATAGAGGGAGTATGTCTCTTTTAGGAAGTTCAGTTCAAGATCTATTTAAAAAAAAAAAAAAAAAAAAAGCTCCCTTGAGCTCCTGCCACTTGGCTGACTACAAACAGATGTCCACCATATTTATTTTCCAAAGCACAGATATGTCAGTGCAGGTGAGGTTTTCTCACCATTACTGGCATTGAGAGAAAAATATTCACCTTATCTGTTACTGTATGACCCACATAAATGCTGTGACCTTCTGTATCCTCAATACTCTGTGTGACATTCATGTGACCATGCCTCAGTCTCTTCAGAGCTATTTCAGCAGATCAAGGCTGGTGAATAAATCGTATCCAATATGTTCAGTAAGTGGAACATACTATAAATCATCTTGCAAGTAAGCTGGGACACTGCTGATCACATGATCTATGTTGTCATGGCGCAAGACCATGGTAAAGGCTCAGTCCAGTCTTTTGGTTACAGTCACCACTGATCTTGTGGTTACCAGGCGTTTGGAAAGCAGGGCTGTGGAGTCGGTAGATAAATGTTCCGACTCCTCCTCCTCTGTATTAATATGTGAATGTATTTTATACATTCCTTGAAGGAAAGAAAGGCAACATACATGTCATTACTTCTAGCAGAGAGGTAGTTGGGCAGAAGCTGCCTTCTCCTTTCTGTGTGCTGATCTTCTGCTGAAGATAGGGCAGTGGGAGGATCCAGAAAGGGGCCTTTATTATAAAATAGGATTTCCCTAGTAGAATCCCATAGTCATGTTTAAAGTTTAAGCTAACAATACAAGTTTACAAGTTTTTATAGCCTTTTGCTGAATGACAGCAGTTTTTCCAATGGTACAGCTTCAGTCTTGAACTATTGATCCTCCATTCCCTTCACTTATACAAGTGTCTCTAGTCCTGCAAAAAACATATTTACTTAATCCCTTATCAGTGAGAGGCTAGGTTACCCATGGGTTCCCTGTAACAGCAGAACACAACACTATGCAAAGTATAAGTATTGCCGCTTCTAATTGTGCGTTGCGTGCCATATAGTGAAGCACATGAAAAGCATGCTTCTTCACGGTCACTTAACGTGTTCGTTTTGCGGTTACGTGAGGCACTGCATGCAGTGGTCTTTATTCTTAAAATAGAGAAGTCATTAATTATAACATTTTGTGAATTGGGACATTTAAACTTGATAAATCAAAATTTAGTCGGAGTCTGTGCATTGTTTACCGACTCCGACTCCAGGTACCCAAAATTTCCTCTGACTCCTCGACTCCAACTCCACAGCCCTGTTGAAAAGTGTTAAAGTACACCCATAAACATTCTGTTGCGTCCCTGGGAGGGTCCTGGCTCAGATAATAAACTAACTTAATCCACCCCCTTACACTATCAGTGAGCCCTGCATTAAGGGCCAATAGGAGACATGCTTTACTGCAGTGTGCATTTATTTCCTGTTTCCTGACTTATATTATAGCTTCTTACTTTAAATGTAAATGGAGTGATTGTTAAAAGGGTAATTTTTTACTTTAACATTTGTTGGGTATTCATGGAATTCTCAATGATTTAAAGGCTTTGTTGCCTCTTTCTCTCTCCCCCAACTGCTTCCTCTAGGTCTGGCTGTGTAGTACTCACTCATTCTGCCAGGGTGGGTGTTCAATAATACTTACATTCATATTGGTGGATGAGGCCCCTGCCTCAGCGCATCCCCTCTATTAGACTGCCTGACCTTCGATAAAGCAGCCACAAATCTTTTGTTAGCAATGTTCCATATTGCATTGTCTTATATGCTGATGGTTTTTGCTGTACCAGAAATATCATCTGTTTCCATTTTTCCCCACAGAGAGGGTTACCAGCCACCTTCCCTGTCCAGTGAAAATCTTATTGGCCTCAGCAGAGCTCGCAGACCTCACAATGCCATTTTTGTGAACTTTGACGAAGCAGAGGTGCCCACTGAGGCGCACCCAGACGCTGTGAAGAAATGGCAGAAGATATGTACTAACCCAATGGACAGTCAGTTAGAGGAAGAAATGAAACGGGTACTGTCTGTGTTTTTTGCCAGTACTGTCAATGACATATATATATTACTTACCTTACTGTTCCTGATCCCATGGAGTGCTGCTTGCTGAAATGATCAGATGTGGCAGTATCGGCTCTAAAGATTGCATGTCCAACCAACCTTGCACATTTGAGCTTCCACTGCTGATAGCATTGGTGGATGCGCATGTGGTAGTGCACACACTGCAGCCAATTGATGAGGGAGTCTGTGTCTTCCCATGGAGTGCTGCTCGCAGAACTGATCAGATGTGGCAGTATCGGCTCTAAAGATTGCATGACCAACCGACCTTGCGCATTTGAGCTTCCACTGCTGATAGCATTGGTGGATGCGCATGTGGTAGTGCACCCACTGCAGCCAATCGATGAGGGAGTCTGTGTCTTCCCATGGAGTGCTGCTCGCAGAACTGATCAGATGTGGCAGTATCGGCTCTAAAGATTGCATGTCCAACCAACCTTGCGCATTTGAGCTTCCACTGCTGATAGCATTGGATGCGCATGCGATAGTGCACCCACTGCAGCCAATCGATGAAGGAGTCTGTGTCTGTGCCTGAAAGCATTGGAGCACAACAATGTCGACTGGGAAACACACCTGTCGGCAATAGAGCAGGTGTAGTGCAGTAGGACAAAGCCTGTGAGCAATGGCTAAGGAAGCAATATATATACAAGCCTGTGAGCAGTGGGTAAGAAAAAGTTTATATCATGGCGAGCAGTGGGTAAGGTGTGTGTATATAATATATTATATATATATATATAATATATATATATATATATATATATATATATATATATATATATATATATATATATATATATATATATATATATTTAATGGATAGAGCAATAGACTAAAACCACCATTATACCATAGTATCACAGGAACAGGGCTATGTTTGGTTTACATCAGTATAAGAGAGCGCTAGTTTGTGCTTATCGCCCTGCTGTTCATCAACAAGGGAGATTGCTCCCACGTGATTGACAGCAGGGACCCATAGCAAAGCCTGGATAGAAGCTGTCAGCAGCGGAGTGGCTAAAACCAGGAGCCTGCGGGTGTCCCCGGGATGGGGGTCTGCATGCTGGACGTTAGGTGTTTTTTTGTTGCAGCCTGTACAGGGACTTAGAAGGGTCTTAAACCCGAATAAAACACAAAATGACTTCTCTCACTTGCCCACAACTCCTGGCTTCTATGATGCTCCGAAACATCCCTGTTTCTGAGAACGCACCCAAAATTTCCTTGGGCTCCTCTGCCCCCACCCATCGCTCACAGTGCTTTTGCATGTTCTACTCTATTTACTTTGTTGAGAGGGATGTGTCATGGCAGTGCTTGGCATTCCTCTCCTCTGCAGTGAATGGAGAGGGCGGGCATATTTACTGTGACTGATGTAGCGCATGTAGAGACCAGAAAACCTGGAGATTTTCAGGGACCAACTGGAAGTTGCTGCAGGGGAAAAAAAGGGGAGGTGGGTACACTTTTTTGTTTACTTTGGCCATACAGCCCCTTTAAAAAATAAATAAATAAAAAAATCTTATCCCGTGACAACCATACCCCCTGTCTTGCTCCTGACTTTCCGCGGTTCTTCTCCCCTCTCTAGGATCTAGGCATGCTTCTGCTTTCAATCACAAATGATCAGGCTCCCTCACTGAGTTCTTTTTATAGCAGTGGATGCCCTGGGGGTAATGTCAAGTTATTAGGTAACTAAAAACTTTTCTTGAATGTGTTGTGGCCAGTGACCAAACAGCAAGTGAGGCTAAAGATGCAGAATTGGAAACGAAATAATGTGTAAAATGTATTTTTTTTTACTTTTTAGCTTTTCACAGTCCGTCCCATTTGGTCCCGAAATGCTATTAAGGCCAATATCAGCATTCATCCTGACAAGCTCAAGCTGCTGTTACCCTATGTGGCCTATTACATGGTAGGTACCGAGAGCACTTGTGTTATCAGTGTGGAATAACACCCAGGATTGTCACTCCCCCGGGTGGTGTTCCACTCCCGCAGTGCATCCTGATTTGGGATGCCCCACTGTGTAACTTCAGGGATCGCTATGAAAACTCACTTTTCTGGGCAGCTTCTACTTCTGCTAGCCGCTCTGCCGTCAGATCTGCCAGCAACCTGATTGCAGCATGAGCACTGCCTGCCACATATCCGCACTAGGCAATCAGAAGTGCCTGGTATGAATATGCACCTTAGCTAGAGTTACATCGGGGATTACCAGCAAGATTAGTTTCCTTGGCGATCCTGGGGGCAAATCGGTATACCCCAGAAATGAGGAAACCGCCCTCCCTGGAGTCTTAGATTTCAGGGAGGCCGTTGTTCCTCCTTTAAGCAGTCCTAAACCCTCCTTTGTAGCCAGGAAGGGTCCTGGTCCACAGGGCACTAGACTACCCTACCCTACCACCTCACACGATTAGTCATTCCTGCATTAGTGAGATTAATTTTCTTGGGGTTCAGAAAACAGATTCGTATGTGGCAGCTGCTCCTTCACCAATAGGAGGGGTGCATTACTGCATTGTGAAGCCGTTTCCTGGTCCACTGTCATACAGAACTTTGTGACTAAAAGGAGAGTATCTCCTAAATTCCTGGCTCGCACATAATAGGAGTAGGTGGGTTAGGGACCATACCCTGAGTTGCCAGGGAGAATTTCGGTTCACCTAACAATGGGAACTCCAAAAGCAATGTATTTTTTTGTAAAGAGATTTTGTTGAGAGCTGTTCTAGGCCCTTTGATACAGTATTTGTACCCAGAGTCCAGTACAATAAGCAGACGAGGAAGTCACACACACACACACACACACACACACACACACACCAAATTCTCCTAGGTAACTACATTGACCTTTTATTTGGTGCGAGCTAATAGAGTCTGTTCTGCCAGCATTTAAATCTTGGTTCTCTTCACCGGCTTCTAATTCCTTCATCATTTGTAGATGGAAGCTTGTAGGATCTTTCAGACTGCTGCTCCTCTCCTGCGCTTCATTGTCTGTGTCTGACCAGTCAGATGAGGGAGGTTGAGGTCTCCTTAGATTTGTGACTCATCAGGTTCAGGCAGATACACTTATTAACACCACGGGGTTGGATGGGTTCTCACTATGAGAAGTGGAAGTTGCTGGTTCTAGATTCCTATACCATACATTGGAGACCCTTCCAAGATAAGTTGAGTATAGCTACTACTAGTGTTGATATGGGTGACTGAGGGGGAAGCCTGTCCAGATGTCGGTCTGTTTAAATTTGGACCTATTTCCCCCCCCTCCCCCCGAGAGCTATGCCAGATTTGAATACTGTGTTTTAACTAAATGCCTTGTCACCAAGTTCCTTCTTTGATTATATAGCTGTAGAACCTTTTGTGACTCATAAGTTCACCACAGCAGCTGGATACTTTTTATAAAATACATTTTATAATGTACAGTATATTACATTTTACTGTAGTTAGGGGCTTGCTGTTTACTGTTTTAAAACACTGAAATATTGTTCAGTATTTTTAAATGATATTTTCTCGCTTTCTGATTTTTCTCCCCCGTCTAGTTGACAGGCCCTTGGAGAAGTCTATGGGTGCGCTTTGGCTATGACCCCAGAAAAAACCCAGAAGCTAAAATCTACCAGGTGCTGGATTTCCGGATTCGCTGTGGATTAAAATACGGTAACAGAGTGGCAGGGGCTGGCCAATGATCCAATAGGCATTTTGCCCTGGACTGCTTTTACTGCACCAGTGAGGTCCTTAGGGTGTGTGTTTTTGTTTTCTGGGTTTATAGCCACATCATGTAAAAAACACCTTTGTGCCCGGCATATTAGAACGGTGGAGCATTCAGGGGATCTAAGTGTACATGCAGTTTGCCAAGAATGTGAACCTCCTTTTTGAAGTAGACCTGGTTTGGGATGCCCCGCTGTGTGAAAGCCCAGTAAAACTCACCTCTCCCCAGTGCAACAGTGTATACGCAGCTCATGTCCCATCGGCTTATTAATGTGCAGCTGCAGAAGCTGAAAGGAATCCCAGCCTCACACATCGACGGCGTGCGGCATCACTTTCATCCTTCGACTGCGCTGCCCCGCACAGACATTCATTCATTGTGGCAAGTGTGAATGAAGATGCAAGTGATGCCGTCACCAGCCACGCTTGCGCTGTGAGCTTGTTGGACAGGTAAGAATGTTGGGCAAACGGTGGGGTTTTACACAGTGGGGCATCTTAGTACGAGATGACCCGGGGAGAGGGAATCGGCCTGCTCTGGAGTCTCATAAACTCCAGGTCCGGTTTTGGTCCGCTTTAAACACACTTACTACGAATTCTGAGCTACATTACAGACTCATCATTTCATTGTCTCCATGCAGCTGCCTCCTACAGGTTTGGTATTTTGAGATGGGGTCCTGTGGCGTGTATGCCCCGAGGATTCCTTGGGTGCTCGACCAACATTAAACTTTGCTGCATTATCTAATGTTGGCCCCTGGGAAAAAAAAATCTTCCCTATTGGCCAGCAGAAAATGACACACTGAGCTCTGGATTCAGCACTTTGAAACATTAGGTTACAAGCTGTTAAGCAAAGAAAATGCATCCAAATAAAACAAGCGCAATGTTCGCTTTTATAGGAAAATTATTTTGTTGCAAATAAACTTTTATCTGGGCCCCACTTATTTACTGGGTTTGGGCCCCAAAAGAATGTTCTTTCCTCTGTTCTATTTATAAATGTTCAAATGCTCTGCTTTCATTCGTGATAAGGACATATTGGTTGCAGTGAAACACATGACGAAATGTGCATTGGACACAGCAGCCGGAGGAAGAAAGATCTAAATCACAAGCCCCCGATTTAGAGGGATTAGAGATCTTACAAACGTGGATCACTGAGACTTGTTACTGGACCTTTACTGCATGGATGTTTAACCCTACCTATTGGACTCCACCCGTTCTCTGACCCTTGCCCTCCCACTCCTATTTTTGAAGAAGGACACAGTGGGTCCTTTTTACTTTTGTTTTACTCTTTGCCTTTGCTTTCACTTTCTAAAGCAAGAGGAATGAAGGAAATGCAGAGGAACTAGAGGAGACGTGGGCTATCCCACTGCTTCTACTGTTCATCAAAACTCTGGGCTGCGATGTTGAGTCGTTCCTGTTTACATTCTTATTTCCATGCACTTGCTTTATCAGATGTTTCACAATACCCAATTATTATTAGGAATGAAAGTGGAACATTTATAAATAGAAGAAAAGAAAGATGATTTAGCAGACACCTGTGGGGCCCAAATGAAAGTGGATTTGCAACCAAATAACTTTTTTAGGGAAGTAATATTAAAGTGGACCATGGCAGCTGGGCCTGAAATCTCTAAGATTTTAGGGACGCATGATTTCCTCCCCCCCCCCCCCCCCCCCCCGCTGTGTGGCCCCCCCAGGTCGCACGGTAAACTCAACTTTTCCCCTGATCCAACCGCACATGTGCTGGAGTCTAGACAAGTTTACATGAGCTGATCCGAGCGTGCTGATTGGATGAGAGCCCTCGCATGCACTGTGGGACCGGGGAAAGGGGAGTTAGATTGGGTGACCTGGGGGGTTTCACAAAGGGGGCTTCCCGGATAGGGGTCCCCCGGGGGCAAGCACCAAAGCAAAATCCTAAGTTGTGGGTCTCAAGCTTCCCTAGCTATATAGATTTTCGTGTAAATAATGAGAACTGTGACCTGACCCTCTAAAAACCTGCTGGGAAGTGACATGCCTACATGTTTATCTCTATTGAGCAGGCTACACCCCCAATGAGATGCCCGTCAAAGCCAAACGCAGCACATACAACTACAGTCTGCCCATCACTGTAAAAAAGCCAGGTGAGTCTTATTGAAAATCCTATTTTATGTTAATGATGGAGGCTTTTGGTTGTCTAGTATTTATATTTTTTTGGTATAGTAACATGTCCATTTTTTGCCACAGCACCCCAAGCAGTCAGTGTGCAGGATCTGACCCATGGGCTGGAAGCTTCTAAAAAGCCTCCTTCAAGCAAATACAAACTAAAGGTAAGTTAAAGCAACACTGTATCATTTTTCAAGCTATAGACTTACCTGCCCTCTTGCTGCTTCAGTCCAGTGAAAGTCTTGGTCCCTGAGCTTAACTGTTTTACCGTTATCATCTCTGCTACTTTTGGGCTGGCTATAGTGACCTGGCAAACGAGGCCATGCTTATAGCGGTGAGAAAGCTGAGCTGGGGGCCCCAGAATGGAGGAAGTGGGTGGGCAGGTAAGTATAAAGATAAAAACCTACACAGCTGCTTTAAGGTTGTGAGCAGTGTTTTTAGTTTGGGTGCATGCAATACTCCCATGTGACCAGGCCGCACTGTTCTGTCTTTGCTTAGTCTCTGCAGCAGGTAAGTGCACTTGATGCCAAAAGGTTTCTTTCTGGAGCCAACTTTAGGTTCCTTTTGCTGAGCCCATGGCCCTGTTCTCCAAGGAGGTGGACTTCTGCACAGATCCTGATTTTGCATCTTTGGGCCGCCCTATTTTTTTTCAACTCTTTTAGAGCAGCACCTGTATTTGTGCTACAGCGCATGTATGCTCCTGCTTGTAATTGCACTTGGAACATTCCAGGTAATGTCAGATGTGCAAATAATGACAGTAACTGATCATAATACACATTATTTTAGGTATTGTAGTAAACCTTAACGTTCCCACCTGTGCAGTGCACACCTTCTGGCAAACCTTAGTGCTATTGCCGCTTGCTATTGCTCGTATGGTGAGCAGTATAGTTCAATGTTGGGTATTTCCTAGATTTAAATAGGACTCAAAGACAAAAAAGAACCCCTGTTGCCAGAAGTATTTCAGCCTGTTCTCTGGCTTCCAGCTTGCCATCTTACCGCAGGCCATCCCAAATGAGGATGCCTCTTAAGGGGGGTTCCTAAGCGAACCTAAAGTATTTTAGTCTTTAAAGACGAACAGCTGACCCAGTCTCCAAGGAGGCAGATACTGATCCCACAGTGACATTGCGGGCCACAGCTGCATCCCTGTTGTCCCTACCCTCGCCAGTCAGGCGGCCATAAAGAGATCAGACGTCAGGTCGGCTACGGGCCGTATGAATGGAGAGTGAAGTGAACACTGATTGGTCAGCAACTCCTGCATGCCCTGTTGGAAAGGCAAGCTCTCTATGGTGATCACAGGGTTTCACATAGATCTGAGGGGAACAACAGAAAGTGAAAGTTCTGAGTGTGGGTACCCCTAAATGGACAACTATCCCAAATCAGGATGTAGGGGGGATACAGCACAACCAAAGGGGGTTCATTTGGGCATAGTTTCACTTTAAAGTGAAACAAAACCTGGGAATTTGACCCCGGGGCATCCCAAAAAAACTCACCTGTCCAGGTTCCAATGGCACATGCGCGGGTACTCGTCCAATGAAAGCCGCCTGCTGTGACTGTCATTCGGCAGATGACTCTCATTAACTTGAATGGGGGTTGCACGCTGCTCTATGCCCGGCCGTGCGTGCGCTCTCGTCCTTGTTTATCTGAATGGCTGGGGCAGGAGTGTGTGCGTGATGAAGGGGATGCAGCAGCGCCCGCTCTCCATTGTACACAAAGGGGGCCAAATGACATAGTCATAGCAGGCAGCGCTCATTGGATTAGAGCCTGCGCATGCGGGAAAATATGAGTTTTTAACGGGGATTTCACACAGCGGGGCATCCTGATTCGGGATTCCATGGAGAAAAGTCAGCGGCCGGCCCTAGAATCTTTTAGACTCTGTGGTTTGTTCTGCTTTAAGACCATTAGATCTAGGAAAGTATTTCTATGCAGGACAAACAGAGTGTTAATAATGAGAGGACAATGAGGGCGTCATGCTAGTTAGTTAGTAAAGCATGTTCTACGCTAGGCGCTCATTTGGATGTGAATTGCAGGCTGCATCTCTGAGCCTTTTATCTTGATCACATAAAAAGTGCCATCAAACAGGTTTGTTCTATTTATAACCAAAAAACCACTTGCATTTTCACATTGGAGGTGCAGCATTGTTCCAATGATGTAAGAACCTCACCTGTGGAAATGTCTCATTACAGAAAAAATTAAACAATTTTTACTGTAATTTTTTTGTATTAAAATGTAAAAAACTCACCAAGATGCAGGAGGCACTTCACCACATAATTAGCATGACCCCAATTGACTCCATATGCTTCTGCCCATGCCTTACCCCACAGTATGTCAGTGATGAGTGTAATGCTTCTCTCCTGCTTATCCTTCCTCCCATGTCTTACAGGACTCTGTCTATATATTCAAGGCAGGAAACTTGCCTCCATATCGGCAGATGTTTTACCAGCTCTGTGATTTACATGTAGACGGGTAAGTAGAAGCTACTCAGTCTCTTGAACTGTGGTCCCAGAAAAGCCGGGCTTTTGAGGTTATGGTAGCCTCGTTTTCATCCTACATGTTGCAGATTGGTTTGTCGGCCTTGTAGACATTTTGCTGGATCATGATACAACTGCCACCGATCTTTCTCAAGAAGCGGGTGCCTCACATTAGACACTGGATTCACTTTAAAGTGCAAAGCTCTCTAGCAGCTCTGTGCCAGGGAGCATCTAAATTATCAAGGGCACCAATCGGCCTAATCTCCCAACTTAAAAAGGACCGATGGTCTGTAGTCCGTCTTTAATATGCAGCAGCTGGACCCAGGATGGGCAGTTACTATGACTGATGTGAGGGGCACTAGCTGCTGCAGGGGAGGTTAGGTTTGTTTTTTTTATCTGGCATTTGGGATTACATCTCCTTGAAGAGGCTGTAGTAGGGTCTGCTAGGCTGTGGCACAACATCAGCCAGGTTATTTCTAATACTTGTCTGCTGTTGTCTCTAGGTTGCAAGAACTCATTAGGCGGAATGACAACGCTGAGACTGAATGTTCTGAGCGGGACGGCTGGTGTCTCCCAAAGACCAGCGAGCAGCTACGAGACTCCATGTCCCTCATGATCAAACAGATCGTCCGCTCCAAGAGGCCAGGTGAGAGCCTGCTTCACCCATAATTTGCACCATAGTAGGAGCTGCTGGGCGTTACTGGTTTTCTTAAACATAACTAGCTTGTTCTGACACCCACTGAGCGCGCTGAGGATTCCCACAATCAGGCATAACTACTAACTGGTCAAATTCTTTCTGCTAGCAAAAGGAAAATACTGACCATCTGAGTAGTTCTGCCCAATTTTGTGCCTCCTTTTACTCTTTGTCCAGTGGTTAATGAATACGTATAGGCATAATAGTGGTGACTACTAAAATATTGGGTTTCTGAAACATTGACACCCTTCCCTCTGATACCCTCGATACCCACCCATGTCCAATATATTCTTTCCCAGTCCAGCTCTTTAAAGGGTCCAAATCTCCACAGCCAGACCTTCTGAGTGGATCTGCTATGTTTTTTGGCCCTCTGGCAGGCCTTAGATTGGCCTTCCCACCAGTATATTGCCTTGGCGCTACCAGATATCTGGTGATCTCACTAGCCAATGTGCTGTGGAGGTTCTAAAAGATTCTGGGGCGGGCTGTTAGCGATGCTCGCTGTATGAAACCCCCCAGGGTACCCGTATTCTCTTTTTCCCAGTCCAACAAC
Source organism: Gastrophryne carolinensis (assembly GCA_027917425.1). Taxonomy (NCBI): domain Eukaryota; kingdom Metazoa; phylum Chordata; class Amphibia; order Anura; family Microhylidae; genus Gastrophryne; species Gastrophryne carolinensis. Next base: position 195,955,817 of record CM051235.1, on the reverse strand, counting down.
GCATGCGCAGGCTCTAGTCTGTTTACTAAGGAAAGCTTCCTGCGGCATCCCCGGCCATTCAGCTGAGCCCACACATGTTCTGTTGGACCAAGGCAAGGTGAGTTTTACTGGGCGAACTAGGGGGTTTCATTTAGCGGGGTATCCCAAATCGGGATGCCCCTGGGGAACAGACCAAAACTCGAATTCCTGAGTTTTGTTCCGCTTTAATATGATTTTATAATCTATCTAATTATACGCAAACAAGCCCTGTATTATTATCATTTGTTCATCTAATTGAATGTTTTGTACACCTCACACCCCCATTCAGGCTGGGGACGTAAAAGTGTGGGACCCAACCTAGTCTGAGGTCTGGTGAAAAAGTCCACCTTTCAAGCCTCGTGTGTACTGTATGTTTTCACCCTGTTTCTGTTCTGTGTCTTAGCCCTGTTTTCTGCGCCATCCACCTCCACTGACAAAAAGGAGCAGCTGAGCTATGAGTCTGCAGAAGAGGATGAAGATGAGGAAGAGGAGTTCCATCCCTCTGAGGGCAGCGAGAATGAAATGGAAACGGAGCTCCTGGACTATGTCCTGGATGACACTCAGCAGAATGACACCCTGGATGGATCTAGGGCTGAGGTGTAAAATACACAAGCTCTTCTTGTTACATATATTTTGAGAGACGTTTCATTGACTACCTGTGGTCCGTAGCTTAAACGGCTATGCAATTCAAATCCTGTGCACCTGATTGGGTGTTGTGACGGAGCAGTTCCACAAGTGAGGTAGAGACAGATCCCTTTATATACATTTTGTATATAACCCCAAACTATGGGAAATATTCATTACAATGTAGACGTTTGCTTAAAGACTTATATTTATTCTCTCGTTTTTGTTCTGTCTTTTTCTTCTACTTTTTTTTGTCCCTTTTTTTTCCCTCTTTGTCTCCTTTTTTGTCTTTTTGATTCTTTCATTTTTTCTTTTTTTAGCTCGTGTTAAAATGTCAGCTTTTGTCATGTAAAAAATTGTGACCAAGAATGATTTCAGAACTTATTCTACCTTCTAATGTCACCTATAGTCTGTACAATTCCATTTAAAAAACAAAATGGTGGAAAAATAACATAAAGCAGTAACATTATGGGGCCGCATAAATCTGCACACTCTCCGCACTCTATCCTAACGAATCCTTTGCTGGATGTCCCATTGAATGTCAGTCTGTTTGAGTAGGAGTCTTATCAACAGGTCCGGCATTTGGGCAAGGCATTAAAGGCAAATGCCTGGGGGTCTCTGAGGCCGGGGGGGGCCGCACTGCCTGGAGCAGAAATCGGGGCCCCAGGACACACCGCGTCCGCAACCACTATTTGCGTATGACACAGGTTGCCTGATCAATTTACCCTCTGCGCAGACTCGAGCTGAAAGCGAGTGCGCTGCTTGGCTGAGCCGAGTGCACCACCAGCTGCATCCCCCGCACACATTGCAGCTGAGACGTGCCCACGCCGCTCATTCCATTATAGCTGTGCTTTGCACAGACAGAGCAGAGCTGGGGTACAGTCAGAAGACACTTCCTGTTGCAGGCAGCCTGAGACTCAATGGGTTTCCATCTTGAATGTTTAAAAGCTCAGAATAGGCAGTAGATGCAGGTAGGATGATTTTTAATGTGGGCAATCTATATGTACAGGGTGTGTGAAACATACAAGATAGGCTCTTATTCAGAGTGAAGGTCTGGTTTAAGTCACCACAGCCCTGTTAAAATGGCAGATGTTTGTCAGACCTAAAAGAATCTCTTTAGAACTTGTTTCACCTTGTTCACCTTTTGATTACACTTGTAATTCTATTAAAAACTATTTTTTTTAGGGTGGGAAAATAATAATTACGAAGTATAATACTGTGATTGCATAAATATGACACCCATACACTTTTTTTTACTTTTATTTGAAGTACCCTTTGAATTTACTTTAGTTTAACCCTTTAAATGTCAGGATCGTAGATCCATATACCAGTTTACAAGGCTTGAGAGGCTAGCAAGTGACTCGCCATTAACCCTCAACCCCCCATTACCTGCCTCCCGAAAGGCCAGGGGGGGCAGAAGCTCACCGCCAGTGAGGGCTATGTGGGCTTGTTGCCTTCAGGGCCGCCCACCCAGGCTGGCCCCTGCGCCCTGGTCTACAAGCCCACATAGCTCGGGCCTGGTCTGAATTTTGTATTTTTAAGGGTTTCAGTCCTTGCAGGGGATGCGGCAGCCCCACGCTCCTCATTGTAAACAGTGACATAGTCATGGCAGACAGCTCTCATTGGTCAAGAGCCTAAGCATGCGCTGCTGGAGCAAGGAAAGGTGAGTTTTTGTGGGATTTCACATCGGGGCATCCTACTTTTGAATACATCATTCTGCTCCATTCTTAAACGAGCACTATCGCAAAATTGGGTAATATTAAAAAACACATTGGCTAATGAGAGGAGGAGTCTCTTATACACCCAGAGTGAATAAAAATCCCGCCAAGTAGCTTGTGGTTTTTCTTCTGGTAGGAACAAAATCCAGGGGTGACAGGTTTAGTCTATCAGAGGTGACAGAGCCTGTCACCCTGGATATCCTTTTCCTATTCATTTAAAAGGAAGAAAATCAAGGCTGTCTGGATATTTCTTGCTGCTGGGTTTATAAGTGAGCCCCCCCTCCTCAAACTATCTAGGCTGTTTATATGGTATTTGGATTATTAGATTATTATTTTGTGATTGCTTATTCCTGCAGGTATTTGTTTCATACAAACACAATAATAATGGAATGCTTCTTTTCTTTGTGGTTAGCTACACCCCAGCTGTGGCTCCCTATTGGTACAGCAGAGGGCGTGAGTCTCCCAAACCTATCTAAGCTCCTGGTAGGTCTAAAAATAGAGCTCTATTTTTTGCCCAGATCGATTGGCATTGTTATGGAGCACAATGATGTCACAGCCATTTTTAAACTCTTTTGTTAGGAACTGTGGAAAATTCCCGAGGCTGCATTCTTTTTCGCTTCATTTTCATCCCACTAATTGCTTCCACATCTAGCTAGCACATGCTGGTCTATAGCTGTGCCGATTTTAAGCAATAGACAACAGGGGGTGGTAGACATGCAGTGGATATAAAAAGTCTACACAAATAGGTATAGATAAAAATACCCACAATGGTGGAGGCAAAATAATGCTTCAGGGCTGTTTTTTTTTCTGCAGCTGGAACTGATGCTTTAGTCAGGGTGGACAGAATTAAGAACAGTCCCAAATATCAGTTTTGACACAAAATCGTACTCCTTTACTTTTATTTCAGATTTCTGTTTGTTTGGAATGGAATTATGAAGATTATAGGTGGCATAAAATGGACCTCTAGTCAAAAAAATAAATTGCTTCCCCTCTTATCAGTGGCATAAGCAGTTTGAGAGGCCTTAAAGTGGATCAAAAGTAAAAAAAAAAGTTTAGTAAAGCTCCCCTAAAGCCCCCCTCTGGCAAAAACTATTTGAGAGGACTTAATTCCATGCAGATGTTCTGGAATAACAGGCCGAATCTTTGCTGCAGAACTGCATGGGAGCTGCCATCTTGTTTACACATAAGCATGAGGGGAGAGCTGTGCCAGCAGCAGCCCACATCAAACTGAGAGAGATAAATGCCTCAGAAACACTGGCAGCTTGTGTATTATGTTATATAAACCCACACACTGAATAACCAGCTGCTAGAGGGATTATGTGTGTGTGAAGGGAAACTTGCAATAGTGTTTATTTATCACTGTTCACTGCAGACTCTGGATTTAGGCACACCATTCAGTCAGTGTAAACGTATGTATCTTCTGAAATGTTTCAATTCTGTCAGCTGTGCCTCAGAACAACCATAACAGCTGATGGCTTTCTACTAGAAATAAAGGAGGATTGCACTGATATGTGAGGCAATTCTGACTGTGGGATTGGTTTTTTCAGAGGCTGGATTCACGTAAATTGCAAGATGGCCGCTCCCATGCAGTTATGCAGCATAGAACCTGCTTGCTATTCCATAATATGTGCATGAGAGTTAAACCCTCTCAAATAGTTTGTCACTGATTGCCAGAGGGGGGCTTTAGGAGTGATTTTTTTTTTTTACTTCATGCAGATGTTGTGGAATGGCATAAAGATTATTTACTCTTAAATTACATGGGGGTGGCCATCTTGCCAGACACCTGGTCCTTCTTACACATTAGAATTAGAGGGGTGCTGTGCTAGAAGCAATTCATAGCAAACTAAAAGAGATATATGCCTCAGAAACGAGGAGAAGCTTGCTTGTTATCTTTCACGCAGCAAATGTAGCTAAGGAGATCTGTGTGAGGGAAGCTATTACAGTTTATCTCTATGGCAGGGCTGCCAAAAAAAGCATTCTGTCAGGGGATACAATGTATTTTATTCAAATGTTACAAAAAAGCACAGAGCAAGAGTCAATCTTTCCAGGAACCAATGGTCACTGAATCCAAAATGGTGAAACAGCAATCCCGGTGTGCATGCACAAAACACGCTGTGCCCTTCACTTGTAGGAAATGCTCTTACCAGATCATGAAAATATAAAGGCAGAATATAAATGAATTCTCCTCCAACGTGTTTAGCATCTATTCAAACAAAATCCAATCTGTCGCCGTAGGGATGGTGTACTCGATGCAAACCAAGCATACATAAAAACAGGGAAGGAAGCAAGGAAAATCTAGTGCAACTCTGATGGACTATAAAGCCATTTAATGTAAAAAGATGCACTTACAAACAAAACGTAGATAATCGCATAAAAATCAGCTTGAAAGGTGTTCCCATAGGGTCCCAGCGCGGCCATTCGCAGGGAAATGGAAAGGGTCCCTCCAAGAAATGAATAATGTTATCCCCGCACTTCACCGCCTCATTTTATTCAAAGATGAGTTATTACAGCTGAAGGCTTACTACTTAGAAATAAGAGATGATTGCACAGAGCAATGAGGCAATTTCGTTTTTCAGAAGCAGATATCTTGTGTGTGGCTAGATGGCCGCTGCCATGCATGTTTAAGAGTGCAGGATCTGCCTGCTATTCCAATCATCTGCATGGTGTTAATACCTCTCGATAAGCTTATGCCACAAAAGGGCTTTAGGGAAGCAATTTACTAAGCTTTGATTTTTTGACTGGAGGTCCGTTTTAAATGTGGAAATAGTTTATTCCACTTCAAGGGGTCGCAATAAAATATTAGCAGCCAAAATGCCAACAGTTTACTGCAGGCAAGCTTTAACTTTAAAGCCTTGCATATGCTTTTACGTGTGGGTAGAGGTGAAGAAGTGGGCAGGGTTGAATCAGGAAAAGGCGAGAGAAGCAAAGGTGGGAAGAGGTAGGCAGAGATGAGAGGCAGATGTGGGTAGAGGTGAGATGGGATAGTTGAAGTGAGCAGATGCAGGTAGAGGTAGGCAGAGACTAGATGGGCAGGAGAGGTGGGAAGAAGTGGTTTGCAGATGTGAGGTAGGTAGAGGTGCCAGTGGCCGCATGTTGTGCATCCCTAACTTAAAGGAGCACTATTGCAAAATTGTGTAATATTAAAAAATTCACATAAACACATTAGCTAATGAGAGGAGGGGTCACTTATACCCCTGAACTGTATAAAACTCCCGCCAAGCTTGTGCTTTATTCTCTCATGGTAGGAATAAATTCCAGGGGTGACAGAGCCTGTCACCCCTGACTTCCACTTCCTTTTGCCGGCTGGATATTTCCTGATTCCGGGCCATCTGGCAGATTTATATGGATTTTTATCACTGGACCATTTTTCGTGATAGTGCTCCTTTAAAGGGACGCTCCAAGCAAAGGTTTACATTAGCTGTTTTCTGCTTGCCCAATGCTGGCTGGCAGGTTGTTCCTGTCCAGGCCATAACATAAAAAAGTCTATACTCCTCTTATTCCCCCCACAACTCCTCGTGCAGCCAGCATCTTCATCCTTACCCGTGATGGAGAATGAGCGATTCCATTCTCCTTTGGCGTTTATCAATATGGTTTTATGTTATCGAACACCCCTACTCTACTACTTTTTATTGCAATGGAGGGGGTGTGCCAAGGCCAGGTGTACTGAACCTGTGACCGGAGGGTGGCAGGTTAAATTCCCGGCCATGGGACATGACTGAAGTGGTTTTGAGCAAGGCACCTAACTGCACCGAAATAGGGCTCATCGATCTGGGCATGAGTACACTCACTGCACGGGTGGGATAAAAGTATACAATGGGCATCTATACCCCAAAATTAAAACGCACATGCATCTACATCAGTCACTAGCTATACAGCCCAGCTGCACATGGACCTAGAGCAGTTACCAAAAATGCAGCCCAGCTGCACATTTATCTACAGCAATCTCTAGGTACAGTATAAAGCCCACATGGACATGGATCTACTGCAGTTACTAGGTATACAGCCCTAATGCACATGCATCTACAGCAGTCACTAGGTATACAGGCCAGCTGTGCATGGATCTACTTCAGTCACTAGGTATACAGGCCAGCTGTGCATGGATCTACAGCAGTCACTAGGTATACAGGCCAGCTGTGCATGGATCTACTTCAGTCACTAGGTATACAGGCCAGCTGTGCATGGATCTACAGCAGTCACTAGGTATACAGGCCAGCTGTGCATGGATCTACTTCAGTCACTAGGTATACAGGCCAGCTGTGCATGGATCTACAGCAGTCACTAGGTATACAGGCCAGCTGTGCATGGATCTACAGCAGTCACTAGGTATACAGGCCAGCTGTGCTCCTACCGCAGTCCCTGCTCTGACAGGGTAAGCGGTTTAGGCTGGTGGTGAGCCTTTTGGTATGCCCCCCCCCCCCGCTCCATGGGTTTTTGCCAGGCTCAACCTGTGTAGTTAACTCTTATTCCCATAGGTGTTCCCCTCCACCCTCACTCCTCCCATTGTCTTCTGGGCGCCGTCATCTCCCTGGGAATTCTTTCTATTCCTGCCTCGCTCTGCTTGTACGGCGCTCCGCGGACGGCGGCGTCATTTACCTCAGAGCTGCCGGCCGGATCACATGGGCGCGTTTTGCGCTCTTCGGGGGGGGGGGGGGGCGGGCTCTGTGGATGACGATTTTCACATGTGTGCTGCTGGCTCCCTGCGGTCCATGAGTAACCCCGGTGGGGTGGTTTTTCTCAGGATACTCCTGCTGTATTCTTATGGGAATGTCTTGTTATGTCTTTTAGGCGGGTTAAAACTTCGGCACTGTGGTTTCTCCCGGCCATCTCCCCTCACTATCTCCCACTTCCCTAGCGGTTCTTGGGGCATCCCGGGTAGCTCTTTAGCGTTAACCCTTACTGGCCTGTTGTGCCATTCAAATCACCATATGGAGGCTTCTGGGGATAATGGGCCTGGGGTTCCTTCGGGACAAGCCTGGCTATGTGTAGCGTGTGAGGTATCCCCCCATAAGTGATAATGTCAGGGTATGTGTATCCTGTGCCCAGCAGGTACTTGCGCTGCATTCTGGGCTGTCTGTTACTGGGCCTGGTGGTGCTTCCCCTCTGGCCTCACCTACCCCCCCCTCCACGCTTACATCTGACCCCCACCGAGGGGCATACTAGCGGGGAGTCTCAACCTGATTTAGCTGCACGGGTGGCCAGCATTGAAAAACATCTTGCTGGGTCGGCCACGCATAAGGCTCCTGCTAAGAAGCGGCATTTATCACCTGCGGTTTCCCTCTTCCCTGTAGAAGATGAGAGCCCTTACTCACTCTCAGGTCCCTACCCCCTTGAGGAGGGGGAATTATTTTCTGGTTCTGAATCCTCTGAGGAACAACCTAAGATTTACGGTGGTACCGGGACTCCCTTTGGGGAAGACCCGTGGTCCCCTGATGACACTGACAGATTGCTGAGTCACATTTTTTAAGTGCTTTCTATTTCTCCCCCGGCAGTGGCTCCGCAGCAGCAGGATGAGCTTTTTCATACGGTTAAGCCACGCTGGGAGTTCCCTGAGCAGTCTCGCTTTAATTTATTGCATATATTCATCCTGTTATGGATGATGCCATTAAAATGTGTGGTAGGACTTCTGCTCTGTTGGTGGCTATACGCCGCTCTGTCTGGCTACGTCAGTGGGTAGCTGATAATGCTGCTAAGAAGGCTCTCACTGGTTTCCCTTTCAAGGGCCAGCACCTCTTTGGCGAACGCTTGGATTTGTTTGCCAGGGGCGGTAGGTTACCTCAACGTAGGAGGCCGTCCCGGTCCTTTTGGGGGATGGGTGCCTTTCTCCCATCCTTCCGTGGTTCCAGAACTACCCGAGGAGTCTCCTTTACTGGGGCCCCCGGAGATCACTGGGGAAGGGGCAGAGGATGTGGCCGTCCTGGCCTCTCCTGGGGTCCCAAGCCAAAATCCTTACCCAAGCCCCCTCAGGCATGAAGGGGTGCCCTCACCCATCCAGGTGGAGGGACGGCTTCGGCTCTTTGCTCACGTCTGGAGGCTTCACGTCTCAGACCTGTGGATTCAGGAGGTAGTGTCCTCCGGTTAGAGTTTGCAGCCTGGCCGCCCCCAAGATTCATCAAATCCCGGATGGCTCAAAAGCTCAGGGTCTGTGCCTTGCTGTCCAAAACCTACTGGAGTTGGGGGTCATCTGCCAGGTGCCTTTGAGGGAAAGGGGCAGAGGCTACTATTCCAATCTGTTCACTGTTCCCCAAAAAGACGGGTCCATCAGACCTATCCTGGATTTAAAGCAAATTCAAACACTTTCGCATGGAGACAGTTGCCACAGATGCCAGTCTGACAGGTTGGGGGGGCTTCTGGAAATCCCTGAAATTCCAGGGTCAGTGGGGCCCTCAGGAGGCCCACACCCCTATCAACATTCTGGAACTGAGGGCGATAAGGTTGGTTATCGCCCAATTGACTCCACACCTTCGGGGTCGGGCAGTTCAGGTCCGCTCGGACAACCAGACGGCGATTGCCTACATCAATCATCAAGGAGGGACCTGGAGCAAGAGGGCCCTCAAGGAAGTGTCTCTGATACTGTCTTGGGCGGAGGAGAATGTTCCCTGCATTCTCGTTTCTGCTTTGGCCATTTTCTTCCAAAGATCCTTTGCTCACCATCGTCTGGTCAAGACCTTCTTCCAGGGGGTTACTAACGTGCGTCCTCCACGTAAGCCTATGTTACCAGTCTGGGATTTGAATTTGGTCTTATCTGCCTTGCAGGGGTCTCACTTTGAGCCTTTGCGTGAGGCCCCTCCATTTTGACGCTTAAGGTAGTCTTTTTGGTGGCTATCACCTCTGTTAGGCGTGTTTCTGAGTTGGCGGCGCTTTCCATCAAACCCTCTTACTTTGAGAGACACCAGGACAAGGTGGTGTTTCGTTTTAAGCCAGATTTTCTGCCTAAGGTTGTGTCTGCTTTTCATCTCAATCAGGACATTGTTTTGCCTTCTCTATGCCCTAATCCTAGTAACCCTAAGGAGCGGGTTTTACACTCTCTGGATGTGGTCAGGACTTTGAAGTTGTATTTGGTGGCTACTGAATCCTTCAGGAAGACTGATGCTCTTTTTGTGCTCCCGTCTGGACCTAAGAAGGGTCTGGCTCCAGCTAAGTCCGCTATCAGAAAGTGGATTCGTCAGGCTGTGGTACAGGCCTACTCTGCTAAGGGGAAGGAGCCTCCCTTCCTCCTTACTGCTCATTCCACTCGTGCTATTGGTGCCTCTTGGGCTTTTCAGCACCAAGCGTCTGTTGAACAAGTTTGCAAGGCCGCTACTTGGTCTTCTTTTCATACTTAAGTTTTACAAGGTTGATGTTAGGGCCTCAGCTGATGCTGCTTTTGGTCGCAAAGTTCTGCAGGCGGCAATGGTTTAAACTGCCCGCTGTTACTTTTTGGGGATCCCACCCTGCCTTACGGACACTGCTATTGGATGTCCCAAGAGTAAGGAATATTCTGGAACAGGACGTGCTGTATACTTAGAATAATACAATTCTGTGATTACTCACCTGTAGAATTGGTATTATATGTATACAGCACATCCTGTTCCATCCCTCCCTTGTTATCATTATTCTTAGTTACCTCTGTATGGTGATTGTTCTTATGTTCATTTTTGAATTCCTGTTATTATTGTTCTCCCGGCTTCTTGTTAACTGCTTGTCAATACTGGGGAATTTGTGGGAGGTCCCTGACTTAGATAGGGCTGGGAGGAGCCACAAGCTGTTTTCTGCAGTCCAGCGCCATCTTGTGGATGTATTACCCAGGAGTAAGGAATATTCTGGAACAGGACGTGCTGTATACATATAATACCAATTCTACAGGTGAGTAATCACAGAATTGTATTTTTCTGCTCAATCCAGCTGTGTATGAACCTACAGCAGTCACTAGGTATACAGCCCATTCTAGATGTGTATGGAGCTACAACAGTCACTAGATATACAGCCCAACCCAGATGTGCATTGCTCTACAGCAGTTACTAGGTATACAGACCTGTACAGATGTGTATGGATCTACTACAGCAGTCACTATGTATACAGACCTGCCCAGATGTGTATGGATCTACTACAGCAGTCACTATGTATACAGACCAGCCCAGATGTGTATGGCTCTACAGAAGTCACTAGGTAAACAGCCCATGCACACAGAAGATGCTACAGAAGTTACTTGGAAAACAGCCCAGCCCAGCTGCACAAGGGTCTACTGCAGTCACTAGGTATAGGTGAAGCCCTGCTAGGAAAAGGTGAGTATCTTTCTAATGCAGGACATACTGATGTGGATTACACTTAGGGATAGCTCTGTATTGCAGGGGACCATTCACACGTGGTGTGGCTGTCCTCATCTGTTTGCTGTCCTCATTGGATGGGGCTCTGCTAGGAAAAGTTGAGTATCTAATGCAGGACTGATGGCATGAGTTTGTAGGTTAGGTCAGGTCAGTGTCCCTGTGAACCAGCTCCCCCTTTCCATTTACTGTAGTTTGGGGGTGTGTAGAGGATGGGGGATCCCCTTGGTACACATTATTTCAATGCTATTTTAATGAGTGAAATATTCTACAAAACTAACCATAACCTAAATGTACTTACCTTTTTATTATTTATCACACTTTTCCAGGTGTGCTGACCATTTTGATAACATTATATGGACATCCTCATGGTCATCGGTGTAGATCAATGGTGCACCAGATGTCTCAAGTCACACAGTAAAGCACCAGGGTGTTGGCAGTGCCCATCTCTGGCAGGACTGTTGGAAAGTTAACTATGGGATCAGGCCAACAGCTCTGATAAGTTGGTGAATACGTATAAATAGGGAGTCAGGATTCTGTGTGCATTACATTCCGGGAGAGCTGGTGGAGGCAAGGCAATGGCGCCATTAGGGATTCTCTTTGTTTTGGCCAGCATTGTGGTAGCCGCTCAAGCTGCAACAGTAAGTCACGCTTACAGGGGATGTAGAGGTACCAACTGCATCCTGGCCCTTAGGGGACCCCACCGTTACTGATCCAACAGCCATGGCGCTTCCATATATAGTATAGCCACTGCTGATGCCTCTTGCAGGTTAACTATGACCAAACTAAAATGCTCACAAATTGCATGAAATATTGAGATGGGCACCTGCAAAACCCATGCTAGCCAGCCCTGGCGCTGTGGCATCCCAGGATTGCACTCCATCGCTCACCACTCAGGTAGGCTGGGAGTTCCATTCAGAATAGAGGGATGCCAATTGGCAATTTAAATTTGCTGTCTGGGCATAGCTATGGCTGTAAAAACGTTATGGAGGGAGGATGAGGGTTTTATCCACTTTAATAGAAGTTTCTGCTGATCATCTCTACCTAATGTGGACTCTTTGGTCAGTTGCAGTTTAGGAACACGTTTTGTATTGGCAATTAGAAAAAGACACATGCCAGTAAAACGTTGTGATGTGTAATTATGGGGTTGAACCAAGGGGAAATGTTTGGAAAAGTACCCCTCCAGTTTACAAGCATAGCCCACTCACTGATCTGTCTTTTCCAAAACTCCCCAGTTTACAAAGGACCTCTTCCAAATGCTGATGAACAGCATTATTAGTACAGTAGTACAGCTCAGCAATAGGCTTGGTACATCATTGTCCCCACTGCACCACGCTTCCAAATCTTATTTTTCATTTATAGGTAATAGAAACAGGTTTTATCTTAAAAATCGTACAATTTCCTTTATCTACTTAGGAAGAAAGAATTATGGCAGTGTAACACGTTTCATCTATATCATGGTATCATCAGAATTCTAAGTACATACTGTACCCTATTTACTAAGTCTGGAAAATGATAAGCTATTACGTAAATAGGGGTACATTTTCATCCTCGGATTTCCAGGCATCAAGCTAGGCAAAGCCCCATCAATCAGAATTACACTGCACTGCGGATCTAAAATGAAAATAGGTCCAGTTGGGTCATAAACCTTTTTGAAAAAAGTAAGACTGTGTTTCTACTGATATTTTTGTACCCTTTCTGTACCCTTACTGGTCTTGCCTTTCTAGCTCGGCGTTGTCTACACAGAAGGTGGATTTGTAGAGGGAACAAGCAAGAAAATTGGCATCATCAATCCAGATTATATTGATATTTTCAAGGGAATTCCTTTTGGTGCTCCTACAAAAATTCTGGAAAAACCAGAGAAACATCCAGGCTGGTCAGGTAAGTCAGAGTGGTCTTCATATAGTGTAATTGTATGTAAGATTATAGATATCACAGATAGAGAGCCAACAAGATCTCAGCTATGAAGAGACCCAGCCAGCAGGCTGTAGCACCTGACCTTGCCAAAATCCTCAGATGGGACATGTCATTAATGCCTCTGCCATCTCATTAAAATACACGTTTTAACTGCTGTTATGGGGTAGCAGGGGTGTTCAAAGCGCCTTAATGACAGATTTTGGGGAGGTTGACATGTATTAGTGGGTAGGGTGAGGATAGTTATAGAGGAATCTTATTGGCTAATTGGGATTGTGGTATAGTGTGGTGGCATCTGGATTGCTAATAGAGAGAGTGGACCTGGGTACTACAGGATATTTATGGGAAGGGGAACAAGGATACTAAGATGACGTTTTAAACGTCAAACTGGAACGGAGTGTAGAAAGGGGAGTCTGGATAGTTCATGAGAGTAGGAGTAGGGACTAACCGCCCAAAAAGGAATCTTGATGTAGTTAGCGGTATAACCCGGCGTCTTCCGAAGATGATTATACAGACAGAAGGTACCCCATTTCTTATTCTGCAGCTACAGGGTTGAAGGGTTGTTTACAGAGCCCTTAATTGATTAATAGGGTTTAGAGGGACTGTCAAGTTTTAATAGGAATAAGGGGTGTCGATGGTTGTGGAATCTTCGTGGCTAATTGTAATGGGGATAATAATTTTTAAGGTGGATCTGGGTTTCTAATGAAGTGAGCGGCCCTAAGTGCCACCGGAGCGTCTGGTTTATTAATTGGAAGAGGGAAGAGTCAACCTGGGGGCTACAGGAGAGTCTGGATTATTAATGGAAGAAGAACAAAACATTTACTTGGGTCTGGATTATTAATGGAAGAAGAACAAAACATTTACTTGGGTCTGGATTATTATCGAAAAGAGAGGACCTGGAGGCTACAGAAGTACTAATGGCAAATGGGGAAAGGAAGGTTACAGTTAATGGGGAGGGTAACTTTATTTTAAAGGGGATATCTGGATGGCTAAATGAAAGGAGGTGATAACATATTAAAGGGGATCTTGATGCTAATGGCAGGTGGGTCTCATTGTATGGGGCCCTAAGATTTTTAATTGGCAGCCTTCACAAGAGATGCTGGGTCATTTTGGGTTCTGCTCATAAAAACATTTAAGGGGGAGGTCCACTACATTTACCCCGTTTCAGATGTAGGCCCATCTTAGAGAGCCTCTGTTATACAAAAAAATAACATACATTTCTTTAAAAAAAAACAGTCAACACCCTCTGTTTGCCAAGGAAATACCTATAAACTCAAAAGAGACTCCTTCTCAGTGCAAATGAATACCCTGATCATTCAGTTAGACCCTCCAAGGCCTAGGTAATAGCCCTAAACCTATAAAAACTCCTACTCAGTCCAAATAAATACCCTCATCAATGAAAACGATCCTCAGCCTAGCGAACATGACTAAAGCCATAAAAGACCCCAGTTAAGCCCAATGAATATCCCCATCAATGTATAACACCCTCCATTAGCCCGGGGAATATCGCTAAACCCATAAGAACCCCCACTACTCCTTATTAAAGTGGACCAACACCCAGGATTTTGACTATCCTGGGTCTTGGTCCACTTCGGTGGGGCACCCCCGATCGGGGTGCCCCGCTGTGTGAAACCCCCCCTAACCCCCCGAATAACTCACCTCTCCCCGCTCCCAGCGCCAACGTACAAGGAGCGGCCGCCGCCGCCTCCCTCGCGTCACTTTTGACGCGCGCGCGCCCGCGCCGGCCATTCGCAGACGGCCGGCGCGGGTGCGCGCACGCCTACAGGGGCGCGAGGGAGGCGGCGGCGGCCGGCCGCCGCCGAAGATAAGGTAGGTGAGTTGGGGTGTTTGGGGGGGGTTTCACCCCGCGGGACATCCCGATCTCGGATGTCCCGCGGGGTGGGGGGTGATCGGCCCGGGAATCTTATAGATTCCCGGGCCGATCACCCGTGGGTGTTGGTCCACTTTAAGCATTAGGATCCACCTTTAGCCCAGGGCCCCAGGTAATACCGCTAAACTTCTAGAAGACCCTAAACAACCTAAATGAAAACCCCTATTAATGTATACGACCTTCTAGTAGCAAAGAGATTACTCCTAAACCTATTAAAGACTAAATTCAGCCTCAATTAATAATTCCATGAACCCATACAATGCTTCCTTAGCCGAATGATTACCACTAAACCCATAAGAGACACCCCACTCAATACAAATCAATACCCCCCATCAAAGGTCCTCCTTTATCCAAGGGAATACACCTACACCAAATACACCAAAGCCATTCAACCTGAATTAATACCCCTATCAATACATAGAATCCCCATTCAATCTGACATGGGTGCCATAGGTTTGCCATTAGGCCATTTGTTAGCTAAAGGAGTACCACTGAACCTATAAAGTCCCTATATAACCCAAATACAAAAACCCTAAATAATGCAAAAGACCAGCCAATTCCTCAAAACCTTTTACAGGCACCCACTCAAATTACTACCCTAGTTCCAGTTATGAGACCCCAAATGGCCAAACCAGTCACAGCTCAACCTAAATGGATATCTTTCTTACTGTATATGTGCCACCTATAATAAAAAATAATAATATGTTTCTCCAATTACTAGTTTATTCAGCTGGAGGTTGAGCAGCAGAATCTGTAATATCAATAAAAACCTGAAGCTTTTCATACTAAACTCCATGAATCAAAGCTCTCCCCCGTAGTCCTGTTATCAGCAGCAATTTTTCTTCAGCCGCTTTTTATCAGAGGCTTCGGTGTTTATATCACAAGAAAATGAATAGTCTGGTGGAGGGTAGCATTGCTATGACTCCTGAAATTCCTGGAAATAATCTATTTTCTTAAAAGGTTATAAACCTTCAATCGTGTTAGTGCCATTTGCCCCCTTTAAAGAATATTAACCCTCTTTGTACTTTGTGATATTAGAAACAATGGATAGGAAAAAGCTGCACAATGCATTACCTGAGTTGCAAAAGGGGATAATTATTGGCTTTTTGCACTATAATATATATACCCCTCCCCATTATAACAGAGTGGGGAGTGGCAGAATTCCCCCAATCACCCCATAAGAGGCAGTGTGCAGAATCATCCCAATCGCCCCATAACGGACAAGGGTGAAGACCCCCCCCATCCCTCTCCCCTCCTATAAGAGGCAGTGTGGAAGAATCCACCCCCCAATCCTCCTATAACAGGCAGTGTGGCCGAATCCCCCCCCCCCCAATCACCACACTGAGGCGGGGGGGTACAAAAAAAAGTCTTACCTCGCCTGCAATCCGTTGACAGCACGCAGGCAGCTGCACAGACCGCTCAGAGAAGCAAAACGCCACAAGCAGTGCTGGACTCCGGGTAAGGTAAGGATTTTTTTGGTTGTTTTAACCCCCCACTCTGCCCACTCACCTCACCTGCATTCCTGCATTGCTGTATCCTGCATCTGATTGTCCTCCTGCAGCCATGGTTCCGTAAATAAGCCGACAATCAGAAGCATAAGGATGATTAGTGGGATGGAAGTGCCAGGAATGTGAGTGGACTTTGTTTTTACATTTACTCCAGAGGCCAAAAAGACCACACACACACACACACACACACACACACACACACACACACACACACACACACACACACACAGAGTTTTGGGGTAAAAAAGTGTATTTTCTGGACCGAAGAAAGCTTGTGAACTGTTTATGTGTTGCTCTAGTGAAAGTGTATTGTGAGTGGACATATGGCATTACTGCGAATAAGCGAAGTGGAAACTGCAAAGCAACATGTACCATTAAAGTGGACCAAAAGCCAGCATGGGAAATTCCAGGGCAGGCTTACTCTCTCCCACCAGGGTATCCTGAACTGCCATGCCCCACAGATTTTACCTTTTCCTCAAGCCCACAGTGCATGCGCGATTACCGCCGGCATCACTCACCTCCCTGCTCGACTGTGCGCGGCCCCGTCTGCCGCAAATGAATGGCTGTGCGTGGCCACGCACAGCTGAAGGGAGCCAAATGATGCCGCTTGCAAGGGGGACTAGGAGTCCTTTCTGCAGCTCTAGCCACAGCGTGAGCTGGAGGAGAGGTGAGTTCAACAATCACATGTTGATGTCTCCCTGGGGCGGTAGTCTTCCAGAAATACTATAGGACATGTGACATGGCTAGAAAATGTCCAACATTGCTTGCAAGAGCATGACCAAGACTTTCAAGTACTACCCTTGCCCCCTAATTTCCCTGACTTGAACCCACTTGAGCACTTTAAACGTTAAGTTTACTGTGCACCTTTTTGTAGCCACAATTTATTTTTTTCATTTTGTCTCCAGGTACCTTAAAGACTACCGAATACAAACCACGATGTCTGCAGGCTCTGTTTCCAGCTGTGATCTTGGGAGACATGGACTGTCTCTACCTGAATATCTGGGTCCCCCAGACACGCAAAGCAGGTGAGTTCTATGCTTGTAGCCAAGAATGTCAGCAGGGAAGGCATCTATTAACAGCTTTTATATACATGCTTCTAGAAGGAAGATAGAGGGTTTAAGGGGTAGTCATTTGGTTGGATGATCTCTTATGAGTTAAGGGGGGTGTTTTTGGGTGGAGACGCCTCCTATGAAGGTGTTAATTTGTTGAGGGCAAGATCTCTTCTGGACTGAAGAGTTATTTTTTGTGAGGTATCATATGGATGGGGACATTATTTTGGTCTGAAGAGAAATTTTAGGTTTGATGCATGCATCATTTGATGAGGAGGTCTTATGGATTGAAGGTGCAGATATTTCTGGAGCAGACAGGGTCTCTACTGTATGTATGTGGTCTGATCGGGCCTTTTTGGAATCGAAAAAATACAATTCTGTGATTACTCACCTGTAGAATTGGTATTATGAGTATACAGTACGTCTTGCTCCAGATAGATTACTTACATTCGGGTACTACTCCGCCAGATGGCGCTGGACTGCAAAGACATCGAAAATAGGCTCCTCCCGGCACCTCAAATACCCAGGGACCTCCCACAATCCCCAGCATTGAAAAGCAGTTAACGAGAAGCCGGGTGAATTAAAACAACCCAAACTGGTAACAATGATAACGATCACCATACAGGAGATCCAAGATAATGCAAAACCAAGGGTGGGGTGGAGCAGGACATACTGTATACTCATAATACCAATTCTACAGGTGAGTAATCACAGAATTGTATTATTCTTAGTATACAGTACGTCCTGCTCCACCCCACCCTTTGTTTTGCATTATCTTGGATCTCCTGTATGGTGATTGTTATCATTGTTACCAGTTTGGGTTGTTTTAATTCACCCGGCTTCTCGGGATAGAATACTTACACTTGGGACATCCAATAGCAGTGTTCATACAGTAGGGTGGGATCCCCAAAGGTAACAGCAGACAGTTTAAACCACTGCCACCTGCAGAACCTTGCGGCCAAAAACAGCATCAACTGAGGCCCTAACATCAACCTTGTAAAGCTTTGAAAAGGTATGAACAGAAGACCAAGTAGCGGCCTTGCAAACTTGTTCAACAGAAGCCTGGTGCTGAAAAGCCCAAGAGGCACCAATAGCACGAGTAGAATGAGCAGCAAGGCGGAAGGGAGGATTCTTCCCCTTAGCAGAGTAGGCCTGAATCACAGCCTGACGGATCCATTTGCTGGGGGATTGGAGGGAAGACATACAGGAACTGAAAGTCCTGCCATGACATTGCTAGAGCATCTGTGGTCAAGGCCAGAGGATCCTGGGACAGGGAGACAAAGGCCGGGAGCTTGTGATTGTGACGGGACGCAAACAGATCCACATCTGGTTGGCCCCAATGGTGACACAGAGATTGGAACACCCTGTTGCAGAGGGACCATTCTCCCTGGCGAGAGGTCCCCCTGCTCAGAGAGTCTGCCAGCAGATTTTCCACCCCCGGAATGTACACCGCTGATATGCAAGGAACATTGGCCTCCGCCCAGGTCAGGATCAGAGACACTTCCTGGAGGGCCCTCTTGCTCCGGGTCCCTTCCTGATGATTAATGTAGGCAACTGCCGTCTGGTTGTCCGAGCGCACCTGAACAGGTAGGCCCCGCAGGTGAGGAGTCAACTGAACCAGAACTAACCTGATCGCCCGCAGCTCCAAGACGTTGATAGGTGTGTGGGCCTCCTGAGGGCCCCACCTCCCCTGGCACAGCAGGGACTTCCAGAAACCCCCCCAACCTGACAGACTGGCATCTGTGGTGACCGTCTCCCAGGAGGGGGTCAGAAAGGATCTGCCCCCCAACAGGTTCCTGGGGTCCAGCCACCACAAGAGGGACCGCCTGATCAGGGGGGAAAGCGCAATGACCCAGTCCAAGGACGCGGGGTCCTTGTCCCACACTGACAAGAGGTGGAGTTGCTCAAGTGGAACTGAGCATAAGGGACCGCCTCGAAGCACACCACCATCAGGCCCACCAGCTGCATTCCCTGCCTGATGGAGGGATGATGACAAGATAGCAGGAACTGGACCTGCGCAATCAGACTGTCCACTTTCCGCTGGGGAAGAAAAATGCTTGCCTGAACTGTATCCAGATTCATTCCCAGGAATGAAGTCACCAAGGAGGGGGACAGAGAAGACTTGGGGTGGTTGATCACCCAGCCAAATGACTCCAGAGTGGACACCACCAGCTGAGTATCCAACTCTGCCTGATGTAGAGACTGGGAGGTGATGAGAATGTCGTTCAGATAAGGCAGCACGCGGATGCCCTGAAACCTGAGCAGAGACATCACTCCTGCCAGCACCTTGGTGAACACCCTGGGAGCTGAAGTGAGACCGAAGGGCAATGCCACAAATTGGTAATGTTGATCCTCCAGAGCGAACCTGAGGAACCTTTGATGACCTGGAAACACAGGAATATGAAGGTAAGCATCTTTGATGTCCACAGACGTCATGAAATCCCCTGGGCGCAGGGAACTGATGGCAGAGCGCAGAGTTTCCATGCGAAAGCGCCTGCCCCTGACAAACTTGTTGAGAATCTTCAAGTCCAGGATGGGCCTGACTGACCCATCTTTTTTGGGCACTGTGAAAAGGTTGGAATAGAAGCCCTTATCTCTTAAAGGGACCTTGCAGATGACCCCCAGCTCCAGAAGGCTTTGCACTGCCTGCACTAGATCCTGAGCTGACACAGGGTCCTGAGGAATCCACGAGCTGATGAACCTTGGGGGGGGGGGGGGCAGCAAACTCTATCTTGTAACCGGAGGACACTACCTCCTGAATCCACCGGTCTGAGACATGAAGCCTCCAGACGTGAGCAAAGTGCTGAAGCCGTCCCCCCACCCGGATGGGTGAGGGCGCTCCATCATGCCTGAGGGGGCTTGGGAGAGGACTTAAGCTTGGAGCCCCAGGAGAAGCCAGGGCGTCCCCGTCCTCTGCCCCTACCCCAGAAGTCTCCTCGGGCCCTAGTAAAGGAAGCCCCCGTCCCTTGTCTAGCACCACGGTAGGGGGAGGAAAAGGAGCCCTGACCCCGAAAGGGCCAAGACTGCCGCCTGCGCTGGGGTAACCTGCCTCCCTTAGCAAATAGGTCCAGGCGGTCCCCAAACAGGCCTAGTCCTTTGAAGGGAACCCCAGTGAGGGCCTTTTTGGCAGCGTTGTCAGCAGCCCACTGGCGCAGCCAAACCGAGCGGCGTATAGCCACCACGAGGGCAGAGGTTCTGCCACACATTCTAATGGTGTCATCCAAGGCAGAGAGGACAAAATTCACAAAAACATCACAACTAGAGAGTGCATTAAACGCCTCACAAGGCAAATCATCAGGGGCACCATCAAGGATACTTCTGAACAGGGTCCTAAAAGCCACAGCCGTAATGGCAGAGGCACAGACCGGGCGCAGCGCCGTCCCCACACATGCAAAAGCATGGGACACCAGCTGGTCAATGCGCCGGTCCTCAGCATCCCGCAGGGTAGTCAGGGGAGTGCATGACAGAGGTGTTAGATAACCCTAGGACCGGGGCATCCACTTCGGGAGGGGATGACCAACACTTCACCACATCAGCAGGAAAGGGATACTTCCTATCCCAACTCTTAGGTACACCGGGAATACTACTGGGACGTTCCCATTCCTTGAGCACAAGGTTATTGAAATGTGCTTGCTCAGGAAATTCCAAGCGTGACTTAGCAGTATGAAAAAGTTCCCCCCTTTGCTTGGGAGCCGCAACAGGGGGAGAGATAGACAGAACCTCAAAAATCTGAGCCAACAGTCTATCAGTATCATCCGGGGCCCAGGGGTCAGAGCCAGAATCGTCATGACCCCTGGGCCTCTCATCAGATGACCCTGAGTCGGAGAATAGCTCCCCTATATCCAAAGGGGTATAGCCAGAAGGTTGCAAAAACTCATCAGCTTCCATAGGGAAAAGAGTGACATCAGGCGTTAAGTGCCGCTTTTTTGCAGAGGCCTTACGCGCCAAGGTATTAGCAATTAACTTCTCAACACTAGCCAGTCTAAAAGACACATCAGGCTGAGAATCCCCACTTGTATGCAATTCAATGGGAGTGAGATTTAAGCTTGGGGGGGTAGGTGAGGCGAAACGAATCGCAGACTCAGCCAATGGAAGGCCGGATTGCAGTTCAAGCACCTGTTTGGCACAGGGTACACAGACCCGCGCCTTGTCCGCGTCAACATGGGACTCCCCACAAGCACACAGCTGGTCTTGTCCCGAAGGAACCCCGGTCACATTATCCTGAGATGCCTCCATATGGTGATTATAGCGGCACAATAGGTCGATAGGGATTAACGCTATACAGCAACCCGGGATGCCCCAATAACCCACTAGGGAAGTGGGAGTAATTAACACTAGGCCTCACAAGTTAACCAACTAAATAGAGGGAGTAGGGCCGGGAGAAGCCAAAGGGGTTCGCCCGTCTGAAAGACATAATCAAAGGGGAGCCGTAAGTACACAGTAATTGACAGTGGTAATAAAGCCGCCCGCGAGGGCACTCACGGACCGTCTGGTTGTCCGAGCGCACCTGAACAGGTAGGCCCCGCAGGTGAGGAGTCAAC
Source organism: Gastrophryne carolinensis (assembly GCA_027917425.1). Lineage (NCBI taxonomy): Eukaryota > Metazoa > Chordata > Amphibia > Anura > Microhylidae > Gastrophryne > Gastrophryne carolinensis. Next base: position 195,934,254 of record CM051235.1, on the reverse strand, counting down.
TGAACCAGAACTAACCTGATCGCCCGCAGCTCCAAGACGTTGATAGGTGTGTGGGCCTCCTGAGGGCCCCACCTCCCCTGGCACAGCAGGGACTTCCAGAAACCCCCCCAACCTGACAGACTGGCATCTGTGGTGACCGTCTCCCAGGAGGGGGTCAGAAAGGATCTGCCCCCCAACAGGTTCCTGGGGTCCAGCCACCACAAGAGGGACCGCCTGATCAGGGGGGAAAGCGCAATGACCCAGTCCAAGGACGCGGGGTCCTTGTCCCACACTGACAAGAGGTGGAGTTGCTCAAGTGGAACTGAGCATAAGGGACCGCCTCGAAGCACACCACCATCAGGCCCACCAGCTGCATTCCCTGCCTGATGGAGGGATGATGACAAGATAGCAGGAACTGGACCTGCGCAATCAGACTGTCCACTTTCCGCTGGGGAAGAAAAATGCTTGCCTGAACTGTATCCAGATTCATTCCCAGGAATGAAGTCACCAAGGAGGGGGACAGAGAAGACTTGGGGTGGTTGATCACCCAGCCAAATGACTCCAGAGTGGACACCACCAGCTGAGTATCCAACTCTGCCTGATGTAGAGACTGGGAGGTGATGAGAATGTCGTTCAGATAAGGCAGCACGCGGATGCCCTGAAACCTGAGCAGAGACATCACTCCTGCCAGCACCTTGGTGAACACCCTGGGAGCTGAAGTGAGACCGAAGGGCAATGCCACAAATTGGTAATGTTGATCCTCCAGAGCGAACCTGAGGAACCTTTGATGACCTGGAAACACAGGAATATGAAGGTAAGCATCTTTGATGTCCACAGACGTCATGAAATCCCCTGGGCGCAGGGAACTGATGGCAGAGCGCAGAGTTTCCATGCGAAAGCGCCTGCCCCTGACAAACTTGTTGAGAATCTTCAAGTCCAGGATGGGCCTGACTGACCCATCTTTTTTGGGCACTGTGAAAAGGTTGGAATAGAAGCCCTTATCTCTTAAAGGGACCTTGCAGATGACCCCCAGCTCCAGAAGGCTTTGCACTGCCTGCACTAGATCCTGAGCTGACACAGGGTCCTGAGGAATCCACGAGCTGATGAACCTTGGGGGGGGGGGGGGCAGCAAACTCTATCTTGTAACCGGAGGACACTACCTCCTGAATCCACCGGTCTGAGACATGAAGCCTCCAGACGTGAGCAAAGTGCTGAAGCCGTCCCCCCACCCGGATGGGTGAGGGCGCTCCATCATGCCTGAGGGGGCTTGGGAGAGGACTTAAGCTTGGAGCCCCAGGAGAAGCCAGGGCGTCCCCGTCCTCTGCCCCTACCCCAGAAGTCTCCTCGGGCCCTAGTAAAGGAAGCCCCCGTCCCTTGTCTAGCACCACGGTAGGGGGAGGAAAAGGAGCCCTGACCCCGAAAGGGCCAAGACTGCCGCCTGCGCTGGGGTAACCTGCCTCCCTTAGCAAATAGGTCCAGGCGGTCCCCAAACAGGCCTAGTCCTTTGAAGGGAACCCCAGTGAGGGCCTTTTTGGCAGCGTTGTCAGCAGCCCACTGGCGCAGCCAAACCGAGCGGCGTATAGCCACCACGAGGGCAGAGGTTCTGCCACACATTCTAATGGTGTCATCCAAGGCAGAGAGGACAAAATTCACAAAAACATCACAACTAGAGAGTGCATTAAACGCCTCACAAGGCAAATCATCAGGGGCACCATCAAGGATACTTCTGAACAGGGTCCTAAAAGCCACAGCCGTAATGGCAGAGGCACAGACCGGGCGCAGCGCCGTCCCCACACATGCAAAAGCATGGGACACCAGCTGGTCAATGCGCCGGTCCTCAGCATCCCGCAGGGTAGTCAGGGGAGTGCATGACAGAGGTGTTAGATAACCCTAGGACCGGGGCATCCACTTCGGGAGGGGATGACCAACACTTCACCACATCAGCAGGAAAGGGATACTTCCTATCCCAACTCTTAGGTACACCGGGAATACTACTGGGACGTTCCCATTCCTTGAGCACAAGGTTATTGAAATGTGCTTGCTCAGGAAATTCCAAGCGTGACTTAGCAGTATGAAAAAGTTCCCCCCTTTGCTTGGGAGCCGCAACAGGGGGAGAGATAGACAGAACCTCAAAAATCTGAGCCAACAGTCTATCAGTATCATCCGGGGCCCAGGGGTCAGAGCCAGAATCGTCATGACCCCTGGGCCTCTCATCAGATGACCCTGAGTCGGAGAATAGCTCCCCTATATCCAAAGGGGTATAGCCAGAAGGTTGCAAAAACTCATCAGCTTCCATAGGGAAAAGAGTGACATCAGGCGTTAAGTGCCGCTTTTTTGCAGAGGCCTTACGCGCCAAGGTATTAGCAATTAACTTCTCAACACTAGCCAGTCTAAAAGACACATCAGGCTGAGAATCCCCACTTGTATGCAATTCAATGGGAGTGAGATTTAAGCTTGGGGGGGTAGGTGAGGCGAAACGAATCGCAGACTCAGCCAATGGAAGGCCGGATTGCAGTTCAAGCACCTGTTTGGCACAGGGTACACAGACCCGCGCCTTGTCCGCGTCAACATGGGACTCCCCACAAGCACACAGCTGGTCTTGTCCCGAAGGAACCCCGGTCACATTATCCTGAGATGCCTCCATATGGTGATTATAGCGGCACAATAGGTCGATAGGGATTAACGCTATACAGCAACCCGGGATGCCCCAATAACCCACTAGGGAAGTGGGAGTAATTAACACTAGGCCTCACAAGTTAACCAACTAAATAGAGGGAGTAGGGCCGGGAGAAGCCAAAGGGGTTCGCCCGTCTGAAAGACATAATCAAAGGGGAGCCGTAAGTACACAGTAATTGACAGTGGTAATAAAGCCGCCCGCGAGGGCACTCACGGACCACGGTAGGTAGAAGCCCGTCACACAGCAGCCGGAACCATGCAAAAAAATGGCGTCGGTAACCTCGAGGGGCGGGCCCGCATTAGCGCGAAGAGCCTCCCGGAAGAGCGCGAGGCCAACACGTGACAAGCGGCCAATGACGGGCACCGGTGCCTGAGGTAACACCGCCGCCAAGCGCGGAACACAGGAAAAAAGCGCGCGCGGCGGCAATTTTAAGCAGAGTAAAAGTAAAACAAGTCAGCGCGGTGGCTGACACCAAGCATAATGTAGTGAAGCATAAAAGCCAATACACGTATATACATACACACACACACACCCCCCTCTTTCCCCTGAAGGCTACAAGGAGAGTGAGGGAGGACAGCGGCCACTTAACATAGGGCCCACCGATAGACAGGGGCAAGAGGTAATAGAGCGGGAGGGGCTTCCCATAGAGGCTCACCATATGCCTGTACCGCCTACCCTTTGGTGGGGGATTGTGGTGAAGCAGCGCTCCTAAGCACCTAACAGCGGTGCTGCCTACCATCACCCGACCAGCGCAGCCAAGGCTGGGAGGCATTTACTGATGGAACGGGTGGGAATAGTCCTACAGGGCCGCAGGCTAATAGCCCTGCTCACCTGTGAGTAGAGAGAGCCATCTTCTTGTCCTTCGCAGTCCAGACTGCAGAGAAGATCTGGGGATTGTGGGAGGTCCCTGGGTATTTGAGGGGCCGGGAGGAGCCTATTTTCGATGTCTCTGCAGTCCAGCGCCATCTGGCGGAGTAGTACCCAAGTGTAAGTATTCTATCTGGAGCAGGACGTACTGTATACTAAGAATAGTACTCCTGGCTTTTAATAGTAGGGGGATTTATTTGATTGAAGAGGACATGTTATGGAATGAGTTGAATCTTCAATAGTGATGAGAAGTAGGTCAAGGCAGTTAGCATAGGGCAGGGTTCCCCAATCTTTCTTACAGGTTTGGGGTTACCATCTACTATGCTTAGTTATCTCTTCAGTTTGGCGCATTGGAAACCAAGACTAGGCTTGAAGACATTGCATCCTGAAAAGGGTGCATGTTGCATGGGGCCAAGTGGTCTGTAGTCCATAGCTTAGTTGTTCAACCACCAAAATCTTCATTACTAAGGTACATAATCCCTAATTATATGTCTACTGTTTGACCTATGTAGTTCTGCAAACTGAATACCCAGTACATTTAGATAGGATGTATTTAAACCAAATTTAATTTAAAAATCTTTTTTTCTTTTTATTTGTTTAGTGTCCACAAAGCTCCCAGTTATGATTTGGATTTATGGTGGAGCATTTTTGCTTGGAGGGGGACAGGGAGCTAATTTCCTTGACAACTACCTGTACGATGGTGAGGAGATAGCTCTCCGGGGCAATGTCATCGTGGTGACCTTCAACTACAGAGTAGGTCCTCTGGGATTCCTCAGCACTGGAGATGCCAATGCACCAGGTATTAACCTCATTGTTCAGACAGAGAACTTTAGCCACAACTGGAAACTTCCAGCGCTTTGTCCTGTTTCATAGGGTGTGTGTGCAGACAGTAATTGAGCGATTCAGAGCGTTGATCCAGTGCTTATTTCTTATATGCCATTAGGAAATTATGGTCTGTGGGACCAGCATTTTGCCATTGCCTGGGTGAAGAGGAATATTGCTGCCTTTGGAGGCGACCCTGAAAACATCACCATCTTTGGGGAGTCTGCAGGGGGAGCCAGTGTCTCACTCCAGGTGACTGACTTTACCAACCCACCACATACTAACACTTCTCTACTGTAATACAGAGTTTATCTTTACTATGTATTATTAGTTTAGGTAGGTTACTGTAACCTTTCAAGCAGCTACATAGATTGTATAGGATAACTACCATTAAACACCTGCGAAAGTGAAATGCCATGATATGTTATGCTACAGAGAAAGAGATATGTGACTAATATACTTTATGAAAGCATTAGAAATTTGAAAGAGGAGTCAACAGAAAGTGCAGGGGGAGGGGGCATCATGTGTCTGCTTACAAAGCTATCAAGTATAGCGATGTGTCTTCAGACACACAAATCACAAGCCCCGACCCATCAAAAGTTTTGATTATTATAACTGTCAAAGCGTTGTTTGTGTGTTAGGACATGACAGACACACAACTGGAACTTGTGATGGGACAGGATTGTAACTGTCATGCAATCCTTACCTCTCCGCAGCCCCACCGTACCCCTCAGCCAAGAAACCCCAGCTCATGTTCTGCCCTCAGTGCTATAGCCTCATTATCATGGAGGCAATGACCAGCCCTACCACATTATCTGCCCTTACAAAAGCTTTACTCTGCATTACTTTAGCCGCAGCTTTGGACTTGTCGGTAAGCATGTTTGGGGGCTCACTGGGGATGACAGGGGCAGGTGATGGGCTGACAGGGAGCCAGGCTGATTTTTGGCCTCCTGTGAGCCAAAGTCTCCAGGTCAGAGGCAGAACTTTTTAGGTAAAGATATATTTTTAACTTGTCCAGGGAGGACAAAAGGGGTCTTGGATCAATAATAATTTGAAGGTTTATTGCAAACGGTTATTACATGCTGGTATTTAAACATCATACTGGAAAGTACAGAACGGCTGTATATAAGAACAGATTCCAAACTTGCATTTCAAGCATGGTGACAGGTACTTCCTATATGTGCTATAGGGGTTAAGAAATATTCCCCTTTGTGTTGTTATCTCGACGCATTTCGCCTGAGACAGATGGTAGCTTCTTCAGGAGATACAGATACTGAGTATGTTACAGGAAGAGGTATTCACATTGTACAGAAATAGAGTGACAAGGAAACACAAGATGTGACCAAATTTTGTTGATCTGCTAGGCTAGGGGCAGTATTAGTTACTGTTTCGTGCCGAAGGGATTCTAGTTATCTGGGTGATTTGGTTTGGAAGTTTCTTGGAATATATGGGATTATTCTTCTCATCCAGATTTTAGTGAGGGTGGCAGCATAGCCGTCCCTTAGCAAGGCTGTGGGTATATAAAACATTGATAGTTTCAAAGGAAGATTGCAGTAAGGCGACCATTGCTAAAGGTACAAGAATTGAAATGTGCCTTTGTCATAAGTTGCTGGTTAGGAGGTGGAGGGCAGTGGCTGGTGTGTGGAGTATACTGCGGTGTCCAGCATGGAGGGAAAAAGGCAATCTGTTATTGTGAGCAGATAGTAAGTGAACGTAAGCTAGTGTTTAAAGAGGAACAACACGCCTGATTTTCACTTTTCGGGGTGTTGCTCCTCTCAGTGGGGGCATCCTGAATTGGGATTTACTGCTGTGTGTATGCCTCTAGATTACTCACCTTCCTGTCGCTCCCATGACAGAGACTCGGGCGAGAATGAGCGCGCTGACTTGCTGAGCAGCCCGTTTAACCAATCAGTGCACTCACTTTCACTCGGCTCCCTTTGGCTCTGCTGACAGCTAACGGCTAGACAGCTGAGCAGCGCCGAAGGGAGCCGAGTGCGTTGCTGGCCGCATCCCCTGCTAGCCTCCTAGCCGTCGCATGCTTGTGCCACCCATTCAGAAAGGCCGTGTGCGGGTGCGCGCACAGCTAGAGGTGAGCCAGGATGTGGCAGCAGTGCAGAGACACAGCAAGAGCTCTGGGCCAAGGTGAGTGAAACAGGGCTTCTGGGGGTTTTACAAAGCGGGGTATCCGAATCCAGGATGCCACAAGGAGTGGAACTTGGATGGCTCTTGAGTCCGTTGTTCTTTAATGTGGACCCAAACCCAGGATTTTGACTATCCTGGGTTTTGGTCCTTTCCCCCAGCCACTCATCCAATCAGAGCGCTCGGAGCCACTGTCGTCACGTCATCTAAGCCTTCGTCTGAGGCCAGTGGCTCCAAGCCCACTATCAGCCGCATCCCTCTAACAGGGAGCGTGCCAGCACTGGCCATTCACAAATGCCTGACGTGGGCATGCGCCCTGCTAGAGCGATAGTGGGGATGTGGCCGCAGCTCGCACATGCGCCAATGTACCGGGAAGCAAGGTAAGTGTATGGGGCGACCTGGGGGGTTTCACATAGTGGGACATCCCGATGTTGGATGCCTCGGAGGAGGGAATCAATCGTCCCGGGGATCTTGTAGATTCCTGGGCTGATCAGCGTGGGTTTTGGTCCACTTTAAGTAATTCCAGATGATATGTGGCGCTAGGGCTGATAGCCAATCAGTGAGGAAGGGGAGAAGGGTGTGTTTGCCCCTGTGAATGTCAGTTCAGTTGGGCCAACAGGTGGAAGGGGTGTGTATGTCTGCATTGAATCACGATAGGCTGGGAGGCTGGGAAATGGACAGGTGCCATTTGTAATGGAAGGCATCTATAGTCTGGGCTGTTTAATGAACAGCATTCAGGCGTTGTTTGAAGGTGGTGTCGTTTGCACAGTTAGTAAAAAGGCGGCCTGTGCTGTGAAAAGCAGTGTGCTCGTAGTGAAACGCAGGTGCTGGGTGTATCGTACGAGGAGCAGGCGTGTGCATAGTTTGTAGAGTACAGCACCTGCTGTGTGCTTTATAGTGGAGTGCAGACGCTGGGTATATCGTGCGCTGCTTAACGCACAGGCGCCATTTATATAAACCGGCACCTGCGCAGCGAATTTTTTTTTTTTTTTACAAATATATATATATATATATATATATATATATATATATTTTTACAAATTTGTAAATGAAAGCACACAATAGGGTCTTCATAAAAATTCGGAGAGATCTGTAGAAGCTGTCAAGTGAGAATAACCTCACTGAATTTCAGTAAAAAAAAATTGTAAAATAAAAAACCTAGCTTATCAATGTATTGATAGCATCAATGGCATCGATTCAATAAGAGTTGAAAAAAATTCTCATGGTAGTAAAAAATTCAATTCATGAGAAAAAAAACCTGAGAATGTCACTGTTGCTGAATCACCAGATAAGAAAACAATGAAAGTCAATGGCACTCTTTTACTCCTAATAAAAGGAGAGAACAGTTCTGGACTGTAGTAAAAGCTGCCATTGACTTTCATTTTCTTTTTATCTAGTGATAAGTAACAGTGACATTCTCAGGCTTTTTTCTCATGAATTGAATTTTTTACTACTGTGAGAATTTTTTTCAACTCTTATTGAAACGAGGCCTATGTCTGGATTACCCCCTGTTGCTGCTATTGTGATGTATTGTAACCAAACTTCGGGGAAAGGGACTGTTTCTCAGTTTTTTTAAAATGCTGGTTGTAGTTGGCCTTTAGGAAAATAATAATAATTGTATCTTACTCCCGTGCAGACCTTGACTCCATACAATGTGGGACTGATCAAGCGCGCCATTAGCCAGAGTGGCGTGGGAACGTGCCCATGGGCTATCCAGGAAGATCCATTGCGCTGGGCAGAAAAGGTTTGTTATTGTATAAATATATAATATATATATTTTAGTATATATTATATTACAGTATAATTATATATTATATACTGCACCTTTTAATTGAATGTCCCCTGATAACAGCAATTTTTAAGTCTGGCCACAGATTCTCAATTGGATTAAGGTCTGAGCTTTGACTAGCCCATTCCAATACATTTACACATTTTCCCTTAAACCACTTGAGTGTTGCTTTAGCATTATGTATTAGTCACTGTCCTGTAGGAAGGTCTAGCACTATCCATCTTCCCCTTGACACAAACCAGTTTCCCAGTTCCTGCTGCTGAAAAACATCCTCACAACATGATGCTGCTACCGCCATGTTTCATTGTGGGGATGGTGCTCTTGGGGCGATAAGTTGTGTTTTGTTCCGGATATAGAGTTTTCCTTGGTGGCTGAAAATCTGACCCTTCTTTTTTACCAGTGAGAACCACTGTACTAGGGACTGAATTGTGTGTAGAAAAGTAAAGATAGTTGATAATGTCATGTGAATATAAAGCTGGGTCTTCTGTTTGCAGATTGCAGAAAATGTTGGTTGTCCCTTTAACACTACTGATGCCTTAGTCAGCTGCTTGAGAAAGACAGACCCAAAGGCCATCACTGCGGCCTATCAAATGGACCTTTTGCACCTAAAGTGTGAGTACCTGCTCCTTTTTAGGTATAGAAAAAGTAGACAGGATCGTGTAGATCTTTATTGGCCTACTGGAATCAGACACTAACCTTCTGTGTGGCTTCTGTGGTTATCCCTAGAATTTAGCATATAAACTCTTCAGCGGGCCCCTCACCTGTTCACCATAACATTGTTTCTCGACCTGCAGTACATGTACCCCAGGGGATACTCCGAGAAGTTCAGGGGTACAACTACATGGGGTTCCTGATGGGTCTGGTATATTATTTTAACACTAAAACATTATTTCTTCTTTATTTAAAAAGTCATTTGATGTATGGTAATATTTCTAATTGATCTCCTCCTTGGGGGAACTTGGTTTTAACTCCCTGTCTCTTCTTGGAGTAAAAAGGTTGAGAACCACTGCCCTATACATTGCCCTTAGTATTCTCCTACTAGCCTAACTTGTTCCATCTGGCCCTCCACGATTGTGCTGCCTTCGCTGTAGGCTTCATTACTAGCGACCCTCACTGTCCAGAACTCGTGATAACCTCTTCTTTCACCCCTACCTGTCAGCCAAATTAGCTTTAATTAGATCTTCAACTAGTCTCAAATAAGTGCTTGTTAGTGATGAGCCAACCCATAGAATTTCGAGTTCGACAAGTTCAGCCGAACTTTAAACAAAAGTTCAGTTCTGGTACCCGGACTTGACCTGAACCCAAACCCTATTAAAATCAATAGGGACAGGAAATTGGTGACCCAAAAAAGGCTGTAAAATGGGGGTGGTAAGGGATAGAGGTTGCAAAATGGGGGTAATAACTGGGGGTAGAGAAAGTACTTAAAATAATAACATAAAATAATAATAATAATAATTAATAAATAAAAAATAAATTAATAACAAAATTATAATTTTTAAATATGAGTATACACTTGTAGTTAATGTCACTGCAGTAGAAGACGATATGAGTATACACTTGCTATGACTGACACTGCAGTAGAAGCTGGTATGAGTATATACTTGCAGTGCCATGAAAAAGACAATTAGTAGATGTTTCTCTGTCCCTCACTATAGGGTCGATTCATGATCAGTGCCCGGGGGAGTTTGCACAAGGTATTTGGAGCGTCAAGTCGCGCTCGGGCTTCTACCTGATCATGGTCATCATTCATGGTCGTCAAAATGGGATGCTCTTTCGTTGTAGCGTCAATTTGCTCACTAGCATTCGCTATTGTGTCAATTTGTGCCTGAGAATTTCCACTAGTGTCCTTTTTGCATACCAAACTGTCCCCGGCACGTGATTTATGGTATATTTGGAGGGCAGCAATGCGTGCACAAATTTGAAGAGTGAATTTCCTCCAGTAAATAGGTGGAGCAAAGTGCCAATTCCAATGAGTAACAGGCTTATTTCATTCAAAAAACACATGCCGGCAGCGTCTGGCATGTTTATGAACAATGAAAGTGTCAGCTGCAAGTTCTTTTTAGGGATTGAATGTTTTGTACGCGTGTCCGGGGTGCACACGTAGCTGCGAATCAAGTGCCTATACGCATGCAGAATTGTTTGCTCTCTGTCTTGAGCGTTTTTGCACACCAACCATGAATCAACCCTTTTATGAGCCTCCTCTCCCTACCTAACTGCCCTGAAAAGGACAATGATTATTAATTTTTTCTTTGTTGCTAGCTGTCCCTCATTCTATGAGTCTCCCCTCCGTACTTAACTGCCCTGAAAATAAAACCCGCCTTTTATACAGTGGGGTCACATGTACTGCCTGGCCAATCACAGCCATGCTCATACTGGACATGGCTGTGGTTGCTATTGGCTAAAAGCTGTTTGATTGGCTGCTCAGCAGAACACAAGCTGAAGTCTGTGTTCAGGTTCAGAGGCACAAACTCGCAAAGTTCGTCACGGACCTGCGGTTCGGATTCGCTCATCATTAGTGCTTGTTCTCTTTCTATGTGGATGTAAAGCTGCGGTGGATTGTACTGCGGTGGATTTGTAATGTGGATTCCTTAAAGTGGACCAATTTTCACTTTCCTGGATCTTACCCTGGGGGAACCCCCGGTTTCGGGTGTCCTGCTGTGTCAACCCCCCAAAACACAGCGCACAGCCGAGAAGGGAAGCGATTGATGCCAGAGGCTGCACTTGCGCCGTGGGCTCAGGGGAAGGTGAGTTTACTGGGTGTCCTGTGGGGTTTCACAGAGCAAAGCATCCCTGTTCAGGGTGCTGTGGGGGAGGGAGTAAGCTTGTCCTGCAGTCTCATAGACTCCAGGGTGGATTTTGCTACATTTTAATAAAGCGGCTTGGTTTAGCTTCAACCAAGTTGTGTGGTTTATTGGAGGACACCAGGAGTCTCCAGAATAGTGAGTAACTGGGCTCCTACTTTGATACACCTTCTCTTGGTCTTAGCTGTGCCCACACAGATACTCTGGATACCAAGCAACCCAACCTCAACCCCAGCACATCCAACCCTAGTGTATGGGCGTTACAAAAGTGCAAATGTCCCACAATCTCATGGTACATGAACCATGGACCCGGTTGTTCATATTCCAAATTATGTCTATGCTGATTCTTAATATTCTTAATATTCTGGTAGTTTGTGGCTTTGATTTTCCTCTTTTCTGTTCCTTCAGATCCCCTGGTTCATTACCTACCCTTTACTGCAGTCATTGACGGTGATTTCTTCCCAGACCATCCAAGAAATTTGTTTGAAAATGCTGCTAATGTGGACTTTCTAGCTGGAGTGAACAACATGGATGGGCATTTATTTGCTGGAGTGGACATGCCAGCCATAAACAGACCATTACAGAAAATTTATGTGTGAGTGACAATGTCTGGATAATAGATCTGTCAGTTCTAAATGGTAGTTGTCTAGAGTGGGATCCCCAAGCGGAAGATACCACAAACATGGTTTTCAGGACCGCTTAGCAATCCTCCTATAACCAGTACAAAGCCACCAGGGCTGTTTTTCATGCCTTTGGTTGGCTGGTCATTAGGGGGCATTGCAGGATCAACTCAGAATGGCTCTGGCTGTGGATAGATGTGTCCCTTGGGTCAGGGGCTTGAATTAGTCCATTCCATGGACACTTTAAATGTCAAAAACTTAGCTTCATATAGTGCCTAACCCATTTTAGGAAAAGAATAAATAAAATAAACAAAACTATACTTGAGTAATCTCGGAGAGTCATAGAATCATTTTAAAGAGGACCAATGCCAGACCTACATTCTAAAAAAAATTCTAGGTCCAGCATAAACCCTTCCATAGGGGAAATTTGGGATGCCCCAAAGTTTAGAGTTAGTAAGTCCAGTGTCCCTACTACTACAATCTCTGCAATCATCAGAGCGGTCTACATTACTGTGGCAGGCGCACCCACAGTGGAGGGAGCAGGGATGCCTTGTAAATACAGAGCACTCTACCGAGTTGGCATTCGGTAGAATTTGCGGCCTGGGCTTCCTGATTTAGTATGCGTCATAGATAAAGCTTTATGTCGGACCTTTTAGGCTATCAGTCTGCTGCTGGTTCACTTTAAGTTAAAGTGAGAATACTTAGAAAAGAATACTTAGAAAGAAGGTGACCAAGATATTAAGAGCACAGATTGCATAACATGGTTAACAGGGGCAGAGTTAAAATGGACCGAAACCCCTGCCCCGACGGCCATGGAATCTATAAGATTCCAGGGCCACTAGATTCCCTCCCCCCCCCCCCCCCCGGGTATCCAGAATTTGGATGCCCTGCTGTTTGAAATCCCCCCAGGTCACCTGGAAACTCACCTTCGTTCCCGGTCCAAAGGCATATAAGCGAGCAGCGGCTGTATCCTCTCTATCCCTTTAGAAGGGCGGATGCCACGGCATGCTCCCTGTTAGAGGGTAGCGGGAGATGCGTTCGCCAGCGCGCTCAGATCTGCTCACCTTAGACGAGCTCTTAGACGAAGGGGCGGGAGCAGATCCGAGTGTGCTGATTGGACGAGAGGCCACACATGCGCTGTAGGACCCGGGAAAGGTGAGTTAGATCGGGTGACCTAAGGGGGTTTCACACAGAGGGGCATCCCTGAACGGGGTGCCCCAGGGACAAGGACCAAAACCCAGGATAGTCAAAATCCTGGGTTTTTGGTCCACTTTAACCAGAGGAAATAATTCTTGAGGCTCACAAGAGAAAACCATTCCTTGAGCCAAACCAGGGGAAATCATTCTTTGGACCACCATGGGAAATCATTCCCTTCAGCTATTTATGAATAATGCAAACTCACTCTAAAATCATGTATTTGCACAGTTTAAACTGTGATGTGCATTAACTAAATACAAAAGTAAATAGTACATTTATAGAAAACCAAAAATAATATGGTAGTTTGGATCATCTGTGATGCCCTAGACTTTAGTACATGGGATCCTCTAGTGGGCCAATCTGAACCTGAATATAAGTGGCTTAAGTATAAACTAGAAAACCTTGTTTAGTTATTACCTATACAGTGCCCGCAGATAGAACAACAATATAGCTATCCTCTTTTTCAACGCTGTTTCCTGATTCTTCATTTTATGGTCTTGTTGTCCTCACCCAAAACCCCTGTACCTCTTTTCTTTTGCCTTTGTTCATGATGTCTGTGTATCATGTTTCTGTCCCTAACTATCTATGCCATCCCCCGTGCCATTAGGCCTTGTAAAAAAACCTTGTTGGGTATTTATTAGTGACTGCCTCCATTGACCTTAACTTACCTACTTACCTACTCAATGTGTACACTGCCAGCTACACAAGGAACTTTTCTTTAGTTGAGTTAAATTAGTTGGGGGGGGGGGGGGTTGAACATGACTAAGCTCCATCAGCTTTTTAAGTAGCAAAGGATGCAGCACAGTCAGACTCTGTGAACTACAAATATATTTGGAAACTTATCTATAAAGTTAGGTAGGTTGTTGCTGATGAACTTTCACTCCTTCAGTAGAGGAAAAGGAATAGAAGGGGCAGTTTGCAATGGATACAATATCTCCCTGCAGTTTTTTTTGAGCAATCTTCTGCAGCCATCTCCTTCCTTTTTGTTTTGTGTTTAAATGTGAGCTAAATGTTCTTCTCTCCTAGGGAAGAGGTGCATAAAGTGGTGGAGGGCCTTACAGCGATCAAGGGCTCTTCTGCATTGAATACTGCTTTTCAGCTCTACACTGAAAAATGGGGAGCCAGTCCAACTCAAGAAGTCATGAAGAAGACTGTTGTTGATTTAGAAACTGATTACATCTTCCTGGTTCCAACACAGGAGGCCCTGGCTCTACATTATATGCATGCTAAGTGAGTGACTTGGATTACCAAGAAGGGCTAAGTGACATAAAAACGCTAAACGCTAATGTATTTTGCCAATGATACTATTTTGCCGACCCTTCTATACCTCCCAGGAGTGCAGTTTACCACCCTGTGGCAAACCTTAGCTATATCATTAACCATAAGGATCAATGTGTCACCATAGTAATCTCATGTGTTGTCTTAAGCACCATGGTAACCACCCATAATGTCCAAAGGCACAACCCAAAATGGATGCATTTTGTAAGAAAAGGTGTCGAAATTGAGGGGAACTTAAAGCACCCCAAAACCCACTTTTTAACTAGCATCTCTCTCCTGAACTGACCTACCATGAAGAGTACCTTTTGGCTATTTTTGATGCTCCTGCTTTCCTCTGCTCCCATATATTGGAAGTCCTGCCTTCTTGAGTCATTTCCACTGTTTGAGTGGTAGGTGATGTTACATTGCCACAGCAGAGATCTCCTGGCGGTTTCCCCTCTATGGTACTCTGGCCAGTCTCCATAAAGTAAAGCCAGGGCACATGCACAAGATCTGTACTGAAAGTACGCAAACTCCCATGGTATGGTGTTTCCAGTTCAACACATGAAGAGGGGCAATTCGGCTAAATTTATTTAAGGTCAATGGATTTTGGTTTGCTTTAAAGAGATATTCTGTTATTAATACTTCTCTTTGATGCAGACCAAAACCAGGGATTTTTCTCCCCCAGGTTTTGCGGCACATGTGTGGGCCCATGTCGGAACTCACTGGTGACCACACAAAAACACACCAGGCAGACTTGAATGGCTGCTGGCAGATGTGATCAGCCAGAGGGAGCAACCATACCACCATCCCCTGCTCCCCCTGCCTGCTTACTGTAGGGCATCCCCAACTGGGATGTCCGGAGAGCAAGCTGGTGCTTTCAATACAGACTGGCATGACCCTGAATGCTAAAGTGAAATACCTAACTTTTAGATTAAATCCAAGTTGCACCCTGGAATGCAGTCAGGGAAAGTCTGTCCCAAATGTGGCAAAACTTTGTAGCATACAGGCTACACAAACTCCTGAACCCAGGGTTAAGAGTGGCAGCATGTAAGTGCACAAAAACTACCAGTGTAAAAATACATTTATTTTAGCGATGGGATAAATCAGGCACTGGTTAGGCACTTACTGAGTAAGTCTAAGACTACTAATTTAGGTGACAAAGGTGACAAAGCTCAGAGAGCCATATATTGGGATTGTAGGTAAAACCTTGGGATGTGTTATCCCTGTGCTGTGACTGTAATAAACATGATGAGCCATTCTGAAAAGCTTGCAGGCTCCATGCTGAGAGGTCCTTTGTGTTACATTATTTAAAATAAATAGCAATTCATTTATCTTAATTGTTTCTAATTAGCTGTGATACTTTCTAAAGCAGTCCCGAGCCTTTTATTGGAATTGATATAGCTTAGAGTGCAATGTTATGTGTGCATTGTACTGTGGAATGGGAAAGACTTTCTAAAGATTGTCTCCTCTGTACACAGTCTGGTTGTAGCAACTCACTAATACTGCAGGTTAGTTGCTAATGAAAGTCCATTTTATCATCCCAGGAATGCCAGGACCTACAGCTATCTATTTTCTCACCCATCTCGGGCTCCTGTTTACCCAAGCTGGGTTGGCGCGGATCATGCTGACGACCTGCAGTACATGTTTGGTAAACCATTCAAAAACACTCTAGCTTACAGGCCACAAGATCGTGATGTTGCCAAAGCCATGATAGCCTACTGGACCAATTTTGCTGCAACCGGGTAAGTCATGCTTCTAACTGAGGTAAGGTAAAGCCTGACGTACAGACATTGGAAACTGCCTACTTTGTACTGAGATCTGAATTGTATCTGAGCAAAGGTTTCCCTTAGGGGAAATGAGAGGCAAAGAAAGGTAGATGCAACCTACAGGTTTTATTATTATTGTATGTTTATATAGCACAATCATCTTCCATGGCACTGTACAATGGAGAAATTACGGTTATAAGAAATAATATACTTAGAATACACAAGGAGGTGATCAGGGTTGAAGACAGGAGGAGGTCCTGGGCAGAGCGAAGGCTGCATCTAAGATGGTATATTTAAAAAAGCGAAATGAAGGACGGGCCTAGTTACAGATTTTTAGGTTAAGGTTAGAATTTAAATTGAATTCTTTCAGATGATGGCAGCCAGTGGAGGGTCTGAATAAATGGTAGGCTTGGGAGACTTATTTATTGTAGAAAAAATAGCCTGTTGGTTCCTCTGCGAAGCACCATGCAACATCTCAACCCTTTACTTTGTTATATACATGTACACTAAGGGTCCCCAACCATTTTTTACCTGAATAGCTGGCAGGGGTGCCTTTTGACTGCTGGCAAAACACGTGGAATTCCAGTTTTGGCTGCATCACTCAGAGGGCGCCAGGGACATGGTCATAGGATAAATGCTAGAATTGGACAGAATGTATAAAACAGCAGAAGAAGGAGGGAATCGAGAATACAAAAAGAAGGTGTCAATGTGCAAAGGAGGAAGAGTTTATGTGAAAATGAGAGGGAGAGAGAAAATAATGTGAAAGGAGAAAGGGTTAAAAGAGCAAGAGATGGAACAAATTTGTAGAGCGAGAGTGATGAAGGGAATGTGGAAAAAAGAAGCTGAAAATATGGAAAAGAGAAGGTGAAAGGAATCTGAAAACGAGAGCAAGCTGGAGGGATAATAAAAAACATAGAAAGGCAAGATGATAAAAAGAAAATTGGAAAGGCTTCAGACAGAGAGAGTGAGAAAAGAACGAAAGAACAGAAGGGGGAAAAAGAATAATAAAGTGGATGAATAGAAAGAGAGACGGAAGGAAATGTGATAAGAGGTATAAAACTGATACACGGGGCGGACTGGGGGAAAGAATGGCCCTTCTGCAGTGTGTCCAGGCCCCATATAATATCCCCCCTCCCCGCTAATAGGCAGTCTGCAGAATTCCCCCAATCAGAATCAATCCATCACATGCAGTGCAGCAGAGCACCACCCAAAGCACCCCATAACAGGCAGTATGGCAGAGAACCACCCAAAGCACCCCATAACAGGCAGTATGGCAGAGCACCACCCAAAGCACCCCATAACAGGTAGTATGGCAGAGCACCCGACAAAATCACCCCATAACAGGCAGTATGGCAGAGCACCACCCAAAGCACCCCATAACAGGCAGTATGGCAGAGCACCCGACAAAATCACCCCATAACAGGCAGTATGGCAGAGCACCACCCAAAGCACCCCATAACAGGTAGTATGGCAGAGCACCCGACAAAATCACCCCATAACAGGCAGTATGGCAGAGCACCACCCAAAGCACCCCATAACAGGTAGTATGGCAGAGCACCACCCAAAGCACCCCATAACAGGCAGTATGGCAGAGCACCACCCAAAGCACCCCATAACAGGCAGTATGGCAGAGCACCACCCAAAGCACCCCATAACAGGCAGTATGGCAGAGCACCACCCAAAGCACCCCATAACAGGCAGTATGGCAGAGCACCACCCAAAGCACCCCATAACAGGTAGTATGGCAGAGCACCACCCAAAGCACCCCATAACAGGCAGTATGGCAGAGCACCACCCAAAGCACCCCATAACAGGCAGTATGGCAGAGCACCCGACAAAATCACCCCATAACAGGCAGTATGGCAGAGCACCCCCCCCCCCAAATCACCCCATAACAGGCTGTGTGGCAGAGCACCCCCCCCCCAAATCACCCCATAACAGGCTGTGTGGCAGAGACCCACAAAATCACCCCATAACAGGCAGTATGGCAGAGCACCCCCCCCCCCCAAATCACCCCATAACAGGCTGTGTGGCAGAGACCCACAAAATCACACCATAACAGGCAATATGGCTGAGCACCCCCCAAATCACCCCATAACAGGCTGTGTGGCAGAGACCCACAAAATCATACCATAACAGGCTGTATTACAGAGAGCATCCCCCTCTCAAATCACCCCATGACAAACCGTGCAGCAGAGCATTCCCCCAAATCACCCTATAACTAGCAGTATGGCAGAGCACCGCTCCCTCCCCGCCGCACCGCTCACCTATTCCAGTCCGAAGCTGGCCGTTTTACACATCGGCTTATGATGGTCGGACGGCAACACAGCATCCGCATGAGAGTTCCAACAGAGCCGGGAATCTTATGCTCATTCTGTGCGTCACCCGGCCATCAGAGGTAGGTGCCACCCCCCCGCACACTGCTCGCCTGCCACACGCTGCACCTGCCACCCCCCCCCCACACGCCTTGGCCGCGTAGGGCCTTGCAGGGCCGGATTAAGTGTGGTGGAGGCCCCAAAATCTGGTGCAGATACAGTATATTTTTCCTTTAGAATAAAAATAGTCCAACCAAGTAACTGATTGGTGATTGTCTGACACCCACCCACTTACTGGAACGTCAGATCCAGTCCCTTGTGCCACCCTTGTGTGGGTTTGCAAAAACAAAAAAGGCTTGCCTAGAAGTGTGTGTGGGGGGGGGGGGTCACTGCCGCTGATAGCTTTGTTGTCAGTCCCTCGGCCCATCAGATTAGAGAAAAGCCTCCTGGACCAGACCATATTCCAAAGGTTGGTGGAGGCCCCCTTTGCAGGGCAAGTGGTGGAGGCCCCGGAGCGTCTGATACTTGTGCGCTCCTCATTTTCCTCCCCTGGGGCTTCGTACTTTAAAGACAGCTTTCCAGCAATGCTTATTGCACTGGGCTAGGTGAAAGTAAGGCCAACAGCAGTTCCCATTCACCCGGCCTGCCACAAGAAGCAGTTCAGGGTAGGTGGCAGCCTACCGGGCATTCACCTGGTGTTCCCTGTGGGTACAAAGGTATAAAACAGAAACAAATTAGAAGGCGTATAACAAAAGGAGCGAATAAAGAAAAAAATGAGCAATTGTGGAAAAGAGGAGGGAATGTAGAAAAAAGGATAAAGAGTGAGTATAAAGAAAAAGAGAAAGACGTGTAATCACTTTAAAGCTGAAGAAAGCGAATAATATGGAACAAAAGAGAAAAAATAAAATGTCTGCGACATAGAAAGAGGGAGCAAAATAGTGTAAGTAATGAACAAAAGAGAGAGATGGGAGACATTTAGAAAAGAGACCTCTGCAGAGCCACTTTTTCTGTTAAGGGAGTTGGAATAAAGTCTTCTGGAACCCTTTATCAGAGAAAATGTGGCCACACAGGTCACATGTTCCAGTGGCCAACCATACTTACAAGAATGTATAAAAGTACATTTATGGACATCCTGTCAGAGCACCAGGGAACAGAACAAAATCCTGCAGCCCCTGGCCGGGGGAATGACAAGCATATGTCAACTCTCCCACTAGGTGTAGCCAATAATGAGGGCTGATGGCCAGCCAAGTCAGTGGCAGTAGCGGCAACTAGAACAGCATGCTGCCACCAGCAGGATGTCTATAGAACTACCTAACCATGACAAACAGTAGGAACAAATACAAGCACATATATAGACATCTTTATTGGATGTATCCCAAGCTTTGGCATTATCTTCATGTGGAATATTATTGATAATCATTTGATTAGACCTAATTATCCCCTGCAAATCAAACAAGAAATAACTTAAATCAAAGGGCCTGCAGGACAGCAGTATTGTATTCAACATTTTGTGAGATGAATTCATCATATACAATCTCATTACACAAGACTCTCTAGTTATCTAGAGGCGGTGGTAAAGATGAACCCTCTTCAGTGGTTTGTCCTAGGAGTTCTCACAGCTGGCAGACTGTTACAGTACCTCTACCTCAGTTGGGAAAATGTTCCCCTGACTTTCTGATACATGGCAGACAGCTTTACTGTGGTTAACAAGTGGTGGTGGCCAGAGGAGTTTCACACATTGGGGCATCCTACATTGTGATGCCCCAGGGCAGGGACCAATCACCAGGATAAATCAAAATCCTGGTGACTGGTCTGCTTTAAGGCCATTGTAATACTGTTTGATACCCCTGTTTGATCATGTGATATTTATATTAAAATACAGCCTCTCAGTATTCCACCACCAT
The DNA here is from genome assembly GCA_027917425.1 of Gastrophryne carolinensis. Classification (NCBI taxonomy): domain Eukaryota; kingdom Metazoa; phylum Chordata; class Amphibia; order Anura; family Microhylidae; genus Gastrophryne; species Gastrophryne carolinensis. The sequence continues at coordinate 195,914,118 of CM051235.1, read as the reverse complement.
AACATTTCTCAATTTTTACAGAGATCCTAACCAAGGACAATCAAAAGTCCCCACGCCATGGTTAGCTTATAATACTGCATATGGAAACTACCTTGAGATCAATAACAACATCAACAGCAAGTCCATGAAGAAGGACCTGAGGTCTCCTTATGTTGTATTTTGGTGTACCACCTTCCGCAATTTACCCAGTGTGCAACAATCTAACCAGACTCCAAATTAAAGACTAATTCAAGCAGATTTTGTGTTTACTTTCTTTGAAACTAGGCAGCGATTTCCAGTATTGGGTTGTGAACATCCCCCTACAAAGTCACAGTCAATAAAACATTTTACAGCATCCATGGTCGGCAACAAAGTTTTCACTGACATTACTAAGGCTTTCTACGCTGCTACCAGCCAGCGGAAGTGCAGATCACTTAGTAACTTAGTTGATAAGTGATAAGAACTTCACATATGTTCGCATATTTAGTAAACTATAATTATTCATCACAGCTGCATTGTTTTCATATCCACTTTTTTTTTCAAATCTTGAATATATACTTTGTCATTTGTTGATTTAGATGTCTGGATTTTAGGCAGTTCAGAGTTTGTTTAGTAAATTAGTAATCATATGAATCTTTAGTAGTGATGAGCAAACCCGTAGAGGTTCAGGTACGTCAGGTTCGGGCAAATTTGCCGCCAAATTTCGGTTTGGGTACCCGGACTTGACCCGAACCCCAATGAAATCAATGGGGGCCTGAACTTGAGGGCCCAATAATGCCTGAAATGTGGGGGTAGCAAGGACTATAGGGCTGCAAATGGAGGGAAACACCAGGGTGATTGCCCTGCACAAAATGGCCACCACTAAGGTACTCAAAATAAAAAGACAAAGCGAAAAATTATTTACAGGTGCCGATCGCCATATTAAGGTAATACATGGGCAAATGCTCTGCACAAAATGGGTAGGGTAAGGCTTCAAAATTAGAAGAGAAAATTAAAAAAAATTAAATACGTGTTTGTAAGGATGTTCACGTTGGCTGTGGATAGGAGGATCCCACTGTTGGTGATGACGTCCCCTGCACTGCTGAACACATGTTGCCACCACTTGCCGCAGGGCAGGCCAGAACCTCCAAGGCATAGAGGGCGAGCTCTAGCCACCTGTCCAATGTAGCGACCCAAAAATTTAATGGGGAGGACCCATTGCTAGGTATCAAAGGACATGTTGAAAGAGAGTTATCCAGCATGCAAGTCAAAGTCTGCCTCCTGGTACTACAGGCCATATCCAATGGCGGTGTATGTGGGGGACAAATTAAATAAGGTATTCCACATTTTAGCCATGCTCACCTCCCTTATGCGGTGTTGCTGCTGCCCCTGCTGCATTGGTGACTTGCTCCTCCTCTTTCTCCTCGCCTGGTGCCACCACTAAGCCCTCAAATTCATCTGGGAACTTAGTAGTTTGTCCACCAGAGCACGTTTGTACTTCCTCATCTTTCTATCCTGCTCCAGTGGTTAAATCATTGAGGTGCTCTACAGTCATTCCGCAGGCACTGAAGCATGTGGTGGCTCATGTGAGCCAAGCCAAGAAGAAGCTGTCCTCAGGGTCAGGTGTGTCCTCCTCCTCCCTCCAGCCACACTCCAGTGATGCCCGTGAGCTGCGTTGGGTGCCACCCTAATGTGAGAGAAATTCTGACAGAGCCACGTGTGCACTGCCCTGACAATGGTTCTTCCTCTTCCTCCCCTGCTTCCTCCTGTGACACCATCCCATCCTCCATCATGGCCTGAAGGGTTTAATCGAGCAGAAAAATTATGGGGATGGTAGCGCTGATGATGGCGTCATCATCGCTGACCATATAGGTAGCATACTGGAAGCACTGCAGCATGGCACAAATGTCTGCACTTCGACTCACCCAGGGCATATTGGAGCTGGAACTTCACTATTGCCTGCTGCTACTCACACATCATTTCCAACATATACAAAGTGGAATTCCACCTGGTTGGCAAGTCACATATTAAGTGGTGAGCAGGAAGTTCCCCATTGCAGACAGTGGAGCAGCAACAGGGTGGAAACGCAGAAAGTGTGTGCACAGGTCACGCACTTTATGCAGCAGCTCCGGCATTTTATGATAATGGGCCAGGAAGCTCTGTACCTCCATGCTTAGCACATGCGTCAGATAAGGGATGTGCGTCAACCCAGCTCGGCCCAAGGCTGCTACAAGGTTACGCCCATTGTCACACAACACCTTGCTGGGCTTCAGGTGCAGCAGCAGCAACCACTAATCTGTCTGTTCCTGGATGCCGGTCCACGGCCTCCTTGTGGGGTCTTTTGCCCCGACAAATGAGTTTCAGCACCACATACTGCCATTTCATCATGGCTGTGCTCAAATTGGTGGTGCAGGCACTGTGCTGACTGCATGAGGAGAAAGCAAAGAAGGGAAGCAGGGTAGGAGGAGGAGGCAACAGAAGGCACAGACTGATGTCCAGCAATCCTGAAGGGTGGAAGGATCTGTGCCAAAGTGCTTCCTGCCTTCACTCCATTGACCCTTTGGGCAGTTGGAGAGATGTAACGTCCCTGCCCATGCTTACTTGTCCATGTGTCAGTGGTGATATAGATACTGGAATTAATAGCATTGCACAGTTCACACCATATTTTTTTCACAACCTGTTGGTTCAGGGCAGGGATGGCCTGGCGAGAAAAATAGTGGCAGCTGAAAATGGCTTACTGTGAGACAGCCACCTCCATCAGATTTTTAAAGCTCTCCATTTCCACCACGTGGAATTCAACCAGAGCAGCAAAGGGAGTCTCAGGTGTTTGCATGTTTTTTATGTGTTTCTGCCACTGCAGAATGTTTGGTTTGCCTAGTCATGCACGAGGTGCTGAAATTATTAGCACTTTTCCCTCACTTCAGGAACTGTTGGCACAGATTGCACATGATCTGTGTCTTGTCGTCTGTGCGCTGTGTGAAAAAATTGCAACACTGGTGCGATCCTTTGATGCAGCCTTAACATGCTCAGTCCCTGGGTGTGGTGGCCAGTAGTAGCAACGGGCTGACCATTGAGGGTTTGCACCCTTCTCCCTCTTTTGCTGGCTGCCTGAGGCTGCCACCTCTTCCTTCGAACTCTGATGGACTTCAGTCCACATTGTATCGAGGACCTCATTATAACCCCGGCATCGTCTTTCACTCACTCCTTCCAGCCTCTCTTTCAGCCTCAACATTGCAGAAAGCTGCAGCAGTGAGCACTAGGGTCTCATCATGATCGTAGGTGTCCTGCAATGGTCCACTCGCCGCATCCTCATACTTCAATATAAGTTGATGGGCATCTGCAACTGGGGCAGGTGGATGGCTCATGGTATCCCAGCTAGGAGTGTCCTCATAGAGCATTTGTGACTGCATGACCTTGGCTGGGATGGCCTTGCTGATTTGAAGGGGGGGGGGAGGAGGGCTCAGCATTCTCGGCAGATGTGGAGTGGATGGAGGACATTCCCATGGAACTGGTAGCACCACGTGCTATATAATCTGCTCGCCTCACCACTCTGCCAGCAGTATTGGGGCCTACAAAAAATACGCTCCAAACCCTGCCGTCTGCGTGCACCAGAGGTAGGTGTAGCAGACAAGGATGAAACATGTACTCTCATGCACCAGCAAAGGCTCCATCACCACCACGAGCAGCAACAGCAGCAGCACCACGGCCACATCCCTGTCCCTTTTTTCTGCTTTCTGCATTGTTAGACACCTGCAGTTACAGCGGCCTGAAGTGGACTATTAAAAAACAGATTTAACAAGAAAATTACACTCATGTGGCCTGGACAATGGACATTTAACTACTGTTTGTAATTAAACAGCAAGGACCCTTAAGTGGCCTGAACTAGTGGACAGTCTACTTATTTTTGTTATAAAAAAGCAATGACCCTTAAATGACCTGAACAAGTGCACACTCCATAAACATTAGTTATTAAACAGCAATGACCCCCAAGTGGCCTGAGCAAGTGGACACTCAACTACTATTTGTTATTAAACAACAATGAGTCTTAAAGCAGACCAAAACCCACATTTTTAACTAGCATCCCCTGAATTGCTCCCCCCACAAAAAGTACCTTTTTCACTGCTCCTGCTTCACTCTAATACCTGATAATGCCGCCTGTTTTAGCTGTAAAGCTCCGCCTTCTCCATTATTTGCCACTGTCGTATGTGGCAATGATGTAATTGCCACACCTATCCACCTCTGTAATTAAACAGCAACTACCCCTAAGTGACATATCCGGCATCCGCATCTTCCGGTTCTGTGCACGCTTCCGGCCCCAGCCATTAAGATGCGAGCGGGAGCACATGTGTGACTGCTGTGCTCCCAATTGCCAAGATTCTTCATGTAGAGCCGTTTGCCGATATACATTTACATGGTAAATGGCTCTGATTGAATGAGAATCTGTGCATGCATCATAGGACTGGGTAGAGGTGATTTGTTCTGAAGGAACTTATAATGTAAATGCAGGACATGGCTGTCTTTCATTGTGACTTATCAATAATGTAAACGCAGGACATAGATGTGGCCAAATGTAATTTTATGTAATTTTATTTTTCAAGGCTTATTTTTCTTACCAATGTGTAATCTGGAGTTCAACAACTAAAATGCAGCCTAAACAAGCTGTAAAATAAGTCCCCTTTTTTTTGCACCAATGATATCCTGTGACTATTATAATGAAACAGGGACCTGTGCCGGGTAAATACAACGCCAATCTTTTCAGCATGCTGAAATTAATAAATACAGTGTGCAGCACCAATACCTAGTGCCTAAATTAAACCTCATTATTTAACATCAGGCTCCATTCTGTAAAAATAGCAGTGCTAAAATAGAATGCGGCACACAAAACCAGGCAGTATGCCAGCAAAACGACACACTTTATAATATATAATATTATATAATATAATAAGCCCTATGATATTAATAGGTAAAGGATGCAAGGATGAGCCATGTTCTGAAAGCAAGACTATAGGACATTTCAGTCTCATACACTATCCCCTCGATTCAAAGAGCAAAAGTTAATTGATTTCGTATCGAGAATCGTAAGTTTGGGTGGGTGTTAGTCATTTTTTGCTGTTTTTTTGGCCATTTCCGACTCGCACGAGCCTACGTACGAATGCGTATATGCTCTTACGATCAGCGGAAGTTCGTTCCTAAATTTTAGGATCAAAACGTAAAACTTAGGATCAAATCCTAAAACTTACGATCAAAACGTAAAACTTAGGTTAATTGGATGTGTTTAGGTGTGATTCAGAGAAACCTCTAAACGCGTTTTAAAAGAAAGCCACAGCCGACACCTTTTAGCAGTCGTATTGCTGTTCTTTTTTTTTTTTTAAATTTTTATTTTGCAATAAACAAACATACATGACACACCAAACAAGTCATATATAAGATATCAAAGTGCCGCAGGCACCCAACTTCATAACTGGCAGAAAATTGACAACACAGACAATCATTCACACAACTTTCAACCCGGACCCTTCGTAGATCTTGCTTCCATCTCGGATTAGGCATAGGACAGATAGGCTGAGGAGCTTAGCTAATTAGACGGGGCGCGGGGTCTTCACAATTCCTACCTTATTCATTAGGTACAGCTCACGGTCACAGCCCCTCCAATATACTGTAGATGTTGTACTAGACCCCAAAAAACCTCCACCATACCCCCATTCTCCCGGACTCACTCAGCATCATATGCTGACTCATGGCTCTGCAACCAAGGATCCCAGACCTTTTCGAACTTCTCTGGTGCACCTCTAGCGGCGTAAGTCAATTTATACATGGTGAGTTTCTGATTGACTAGTCTTTTCCAGGATTGCACTGAGGGCCTAGCGGGGTGTCTCCAGTTAATCAGGATACACTTCCTGGCATAGAAGAGCAGCAATCGGACCAGGACCTTTAAAGCCCGCAGCTCCGAGAGCGACTCCACCACCCCAAGAAGACATGTGGAGATAGTCCTCGGTACCGGAAAACCCACCACTCTGCTGATCAGACCCATCACACCCTCCCAGAAGCCCGTCAGAACCTCACATGACCAGATCATATGTATCCATGAGCCACCACCCTTCCCGCATCTAGGACATAAATCAGAATCAGACAGGCCCATTCTGTGCAGACGAACCGGGGTGATGTAAGCCTGATGGATCCACTTGGTCTGGATGAATCTATCCCTAGCTTCCACCACCGACGCATGTAGGTTATCCATTATCTCCTCCCAGTCGTCCCCGTCCAAGCCTGGGTCTAGGACCTGCCATTTAGACTCGATCTTACTCCTAGGGGACTCCAGTTCTCCTAACAAGCTTTTATACATCGCTGAGACAGGCTTTTTGAGGTTCTCATCTCTGATTACAGTTTCAACCTTGGACACTGTAAACCTCGGGCTCTCCCTCCGGAATTGGGCGTGCAGTGCATGCCTAAGTTGTAGATATCGGAAAAAGTCCCGATTAAGTAGATGAAACTCTTCCTTACACTGATCAAAGGACATCAGTACCCCTCCTCTGTAAAGTTGCCCAATCTGCTTAACGCCCTTCCTTGACCAAAATAGCGGGTCCTGCATAGCGCCCAATTCCGGCAACTTGGGGTTGTCCCACAGGGGGGCATGGGGGGACCACGTCGGGTCAACCCCAGTCCTCAACCCAAGCCTAGCCGCCCTCTCCCAGATGTTGCTGGCCGCCCTCATACATGTGGTCACCTCTCGGATCCCTTTCGTGCCCCTGTATGCCAGGGAAGTCAGCCTTTCAGGGGAGCCCAGCAGTGCCACTTCCAGGCATACCACCGGGTTGTCCCGCGGTAGACAGATCCACCAATGAACAAACAGGAGCTGTGTTGCATAAAAGTATAATTGCATGTGTGGCACCGCCAGTCCCCCGGTATCAGTCTGCGCCTTCATTATCTGTCGATTTAGCCTTGGGGGGGACTGACCCCATATAAAGCTGAAGATGATCGATTCCAGTGCTTTAAAATGGGAGGCCGGAAGCATCACCGGGGAGGCCTGGTAGATGTATAAGAATTTAGGGAGGAAAATCATTTTAAATATATTGATTCTGCCCATGACCGACAGGGGAAGGTTCGCCCACTGGGTGACTCTTTGCTTCAATTTCGCTATTACTGGGGAGACATTGAAAGAAATAAACTCCTCAGTCCGCCCACTTATCACGATCCCCAGGTACTTAAATTGCTGGACTATCTTTAGTTGAGATCTTGGGGAGACATCACGGGGATCTGTCCCATCAACTAGCAACAGACTAGATTTATCCCAGTTGACCTTCAGGCCGGAAAATCTTCCGAACACCCCAATGGTATCCAGAGCAGCCTCTAAGGACTCACCGCTATCCGCTAGGTATAGTAGGGTGTCATCCGCGTAAAGTGAAATCTTCTCCTCTATCTCCCCCAGCCTCCACCCCGCAATGGTTGTGGAATTCCTAATGATGATTGCCAATGGTTCAATGGCCAGTGCAAAGAGCATCGGAGAGAGGGGGCAGCCCTGTCTAGTCCCCCTATTTAGCACAAAAGGGTTGGAGTAGCAGCCGTTAACCCTCACTCTGGCCGTTGGGTGGTCGTATAACAGCTTAATGTACGCTATAAAACTCGTGGGGAGCCCGAATCTGGCCAACACTGCCCAGAGGTACACCCATTCGATCGAGTCAAAGGCCTTCTCATTGTCGAGCGAGACTATCGCCCGGCCGCCACAGTTGTCATGTACTATTTGTAAATTGGATATCAGCCTGCGCAAATTTATCCCCGTTGTACGTCCCGGCATAAAGCCTGACTGGTCAGGCCCGATCAGTTGCAATATAACCCTATTTAACCTATTTGCCAGGATTTTAGCCAGAATTTTGGCATCTTGATTTAAAAGAGAGATGGGCCTATATGATGCACATGTATCGGGGGGTTTCCCTTCTTTGTGTATAAGGACCACGTGCGCTTCATGGAAGGAGGCCGGGAGACTCCCATCATCCAGCGCCTGTTTCAGGACCTCCCAAAGCTTAGGGGCGATCCGATCCAACTCCTGCTTATACCACTCGGCCGGCAATCCGTCAGGCCCGGGCGCTTTCCTGCCGGGAAGTGCTCTCATCGCAATCTTAACTTCCTCAATAGTAATGGGAGAGTCAAGAGATTCCCGATCGGCAGGGGCCAGTTCAGGGAATTTAATTTGATCAAGATAATTCTCCAACTCATCCATCCGGTAGTTGACCCTAGAGGAGTACAGGGCCGAGTAGTATCTGAGGAACTGTTGTGCAATTTTCTCACCCTCTGTAACCATTTCTCCTGCAACCATTATCCCGGCAATACTATTGGACTTGTTTTCAGCCCTTGCTAGATAGGCCAGAGTCTTGCCATTTTTATCCCCTTTGTCAAATATCAACGCCTGCTTGTGTAACAACAGTTTCCTAGTTGAATCGGATAATAACAGATTATATTCCCTTGTAAGAGACATCAGATTCGAGTGGGCCCTATCGTCCGCCGAGGCAATGAAAGCCTCTTCCGCTCTCGCAAGTTTACTTTCGATGTCCCTCCGTTCTTCCCCTTTCTTCCCCCTAACCGCCTTTATGGCGCTTATGGCGCATCCCCTCGTAACCGCCTTAAAGGCATCCCATCTCACACTCGCAGTCGTCTCGTCCGCATTACACTCCCAGAAGACTTCCGCAGCAGAGACCAGACTATTTTTGACTTCAGGAGTCTCCAACCACAGGGGATTAAGGGTCCATCCCACTCGGCTTACCCGCGTCCGCATCAGCCCAACCCCCAACAACAAAGGTGCGTGATCAGATATACCCCTCGGGAGATAGTCACAGGACGTCACTCTCGCAAGCAGATCAGGTGATGAGAACGCGAGGTCTATTCTGGACAGGGACCTATGCGTGGCTGAGTGACAGGAAAAAGCCTTATCAGTCGGGTGTTTCCACCTCCATAGTTCCTGTAGGCCCATCGCATCAGCCCAGGACGCCAGCTGCGTTTTAGGGCCCGGTCTCTTGTCCAGTCTGTCCAACGCCGAGTCCAGCACCATATTAAAGTCTCCCAGCAACAATATCGGGGTCGGGGGGTAGTTTACTACTTTCTCCATAATCCGGTGCAACACTTGGATATTGAAGGGCGGGGGGATATAAATGCCAACTATAATCACATCTGTATCCATAAGCTTGGCGTGAATGATCACATAGCAACTCTCCCGGTCCGTCTGCACAGAGTACAACACAAAAGGAGTGCCCTTAGAGATGAGTACCGATACCCCTCTAGAGTAGGATGAGAAGAGAGCATGAAAAGAATCCTGAATCCAGGGTCTCTTAAGAGCGAGTCCTCTCCGCCCCATTAGGTGGGTCTCCTGGAGGACCACCACATTTGGCCTATACCTCTTGACAAACTGGAGGACCGTGGACCGTTTGATTTTATCATTTAGCCCCCTTACGTTCCAGGAGAGAATCTTACAATCACCCATACTCAAAGTTCAGAGCGCTAACCCCTCTATCAGTTGTCAACCAGCAACAGTTAATCAGCCCCACCCCTTGCGCCCGCCTGCCCTCCGGGGTCCGTTTACCATTCGTCCCATGCATACCAACATAACAACACACACTATACAAACTCTTAAACTCTAAATTGTAGATGCATATACCATTCCCGCCCACCCCCACCCCGCTCCACCACACCCAAACTCTGGTGAGCTTCATACCCCCCCAACAATACAATACAACAACGGTGTAACTAGTTGCACCGGGGTGCCTAGACCCACTGCCTATGGGCCCAAAACATAACATTACCCTAAGCATATACAGGCTGGCGACATAGTCACCAAGGGTTCCCAGGGTGCGAGATAGGGGAAATCAGGGGCAACGGGCAGGCATATCCAGGAAGGGGGGGGAGGTACAGCCAGGGGGGGGGGGGGACGGTAGACCGACCAAGGGGGGGAGCGGCAGGAGTGACGGATAATAAGGGGGGGGTGCAGTAGGGAAAGGGCCATCACACCATGGGAATCCAGAGCCACAGCTCTCCTGTACTGATCATATCAGGATGCAATGCGACTAGAGCAGCCAGAACAAATCACAACATATGGTAACAGGTTGCGGCAGTTTCAACAGCCATCAAATCTTCAAACTAAACCGGGCGATCCCGCTACCGGGCGGCACTTAGACGCCGGACCCAACATTAGGCGGATCGCTGCCGAGGAGAGGGCCCCGGGCAAGGGGCATCACCAACAATTAAATTGTGCTGAATTTAAGGAGATACTGTGTCCACCCTGAGCCCAAATCGTTAGGCTCCAGGCAAAGAGTCCAACCAAGCATTAGCGTCCTCAGCCGACGTGAAGAATTTGGTCGTCTCTCCATCCTGCACGCGCAGCCGTGCAGGAAACATCATGGCATATTTAATTCCTTTCCGTCTGAGCCTCTCTCTCACGCCATTAAAGGAGCGCCTCTGCTTCTGGACCTCCGAAGTGAAATCCGGGAAGAAGGATAATCGGGCGTTATTAAAAGACACCACTCCTTTCGTTCTAGCCGCAGCCAGGATCGCGTCTCTGTCTCTATAATGGAGGACTTTGAATATAAAGGGTCTTGGCGGCGTCCCCGGCGGCAGTGGTCTCGTTGGGATCCTGTGCGCTCTCTCCACTGTGAAAAATGTAGATAGATTCACCGGCGCCAGAATCTCCCTTATGAGGTTTTCAGCAAATTGCTCTGGAGAGGCTCCCTCCGCTTTTTCCGGCAGGCCTAGTATCCTGACGTTATTCCTCCGGCTCCTATTTTCAGCGTCCTCTGCCCTCCCCATGAAAGCAGTCACCTGCCTCCGCAGGGTGGCAATTTCCTCCGTGTGGGTGGACAGTCGATCCTCTGCATCACCGATTCTCCTCTCCGCCTCCCCAGCGCGGTCACGGATCTTATCCAGGTCATGACGGAAGTAGTTAAATTGTTCCTGCAGAGTGTCAAATTTGGCTGTGAGGACACTCTGGCATGATGCAATAGCTGCCATAATAGCTGCAGTATCAGGGTTGGAGGTCCCCTGCTCAGCCCCACACTGGGTCTCCATCGTTTGCGTACTACAGGCGACCACGGTTGTTTTGCGCTTTTTATTGCCTCTCATATGTAGGGGGGGCTCCCTGGCCGGAACAGCCCCGTCAGGGTAGGATCCAAAGACAGGAGACCACCTTCCACCCCGGGCACTCAGGGATCTTATGAGGGGGGGGAATAGTAGACCGAAGAGCGTCCAAGCGGTCCCTGATCAACCCCACCAACAGGGGAGAGGGGTCTCAACTCCGGTGAGCTTCCGCAATCCCGCAAAACTGGTGCCACCTCTATCTCAGACAGGCGGCGCACCGGCCCTCCAGCCAGCTGCGGTGCAGATAAACAGTGCAGGCCAGTTGTGGAGGCAGGGTCCAGCAGAGAGGGACCACCTTAGGGATCTCCTGTGCAGGGATATAGGGAACGGGAGAGCGTCCAGGCAACCCCAGTTCCACAGGCAGGGCAGGAGGTCTTGCTCACAGGGCAATATTATAGATGTTGCGGCCACTACAAATATGACCCCAGCTTGCAGGGTGTGCTATTGTGCTGGCCCAGGCCGACAGCTCCCCCCGGATGCAGATCAGGGGCAGAAGGAAAAAACAGAGTCTTATCCCACTCGGAGCTCTTTCTTCCCACGCAGGGGGCACAGGGATTAACAGGGCAGGACAGGAGGACCCACCCGCAGGGCAGCCTTAATTGTCCCTTGCTGTTTTGCTTGGCTGGGGTAGGGCACTAGGGACGCCAGGACAGCTTCAGCTCCCACCCCCTCACCTCCACCAAGATGGCGACAGGCTTCCAGATTTCGCGCCACTTCCTCAGCGCTTCTTCTCGGTCAGGAAGGCGCCCCTCGTACCTCTCTTCACCGCCACGGCCCGGGAGGATGAGCTCCACTGCCGCCGCTGCAGACTCCAGCCGCCAGCGATGACTGCGGCCGCCGCCGCCGATGACTCCCGCCGCCGCCTCTTCTCTGCCCACGTGCGTTCGGGGCCTCCGTCACCTCCTCCACCCCTCACACCGCAGCAGTCCTCTTGCCGTGGGCTGCTCCTCACACGCCAGGCACCCGACCCCTCGTCACCGCCGCAGCCCGATTCAGAATGAGGCCGTCACTGACAGATCCGTTGCCGCAGCCTCTCTCCTCCGCACACACTCCCGGGCAGCCGCCAGCTCTCCCGCACCTCGCGTGTGTCACTCTGCCACTCCGATGGCTGTCTCCACCGCCGCCGCTCTGCACTTAGGCTCGATCCCTGGGCCAGGGAGAGCCTCCTCACAGGTTCTGGATGTCCAGTCGCCCAGGATAAGGTAGGGATCAGGATAAATTACTAGGAGCCCCGTTCAGGCACGTCTGCCTAGATCGCCATCTTGACCACGCCCCCCCGTATTGCTGTTCTTGAACAGGTTTTTTGGCTATGTGGAGGAGTCTGCGCGTCTTGAGCTGCAATGAACTGCATGTATCAGTATGGCCGAGGCCATAAATTGTATGGCAATGCATACCTGATTCATGTATGCCTTATAAAAGCATTTTAATGTGGACCTTAATTAGTCCTTTGCATGTAAACCTTTATTTTGCAATATATTTGCGTTAATTAAAGAAACTTATGTCCTTTGTTATTTATTTTCAAATTGAGGTACTAGAAAAATATTTTTAGATTGCATTTATTGGTGTAGTTGTTTACCTTTGCTTTGTTTAATTATTTAAGCACATCTTTGGTCAGATGCATCACACTTACTGAGGAGAGGAGAGCGGGATAAAGTGCAGGATGTGGGTTACTGCTGTATTTTGCACAGACACAGCAGAGCTGGGGGCACGGAAAGGTCAGAAATCAAAGAATCCAGAGCAACACAGTCACAAGGCCCTTTCTGTTTGCAGGCTGCCCGATAATACCTGAGCCGCCATCTTGGCTGTTTCTAGGCTCATAACATGCAGAAGTTGCTGGGTGTTTTTTAATATTTGTGAGCAATCTGTATGTAGAGGGTGTGGGTAACCACACTAAAAATTTAAAGTTGGACCATTTGAAGCAGAAATATTAAAATTAAATCCACAAGTAAAAAATGCAAGTTAAGTAAAAATTAAACAAAGTAAGATTTACTTATGCAAATGCATTCATTAATGGTTGGTTACTAAAAAATGAATGAAATAAAGAAAAATAAAAGACCAAATATTTAGAATGCACTTTAATGAGGTAAGTTTGTAGTGCGGAGCCGCAAGATCAGAAGGATTTACGTCCAGACCAAAAAGGAAAAAGGGCAAAACCAATGTTGCAACCTGAGAAATGAAACGGAAAATTCAGGATGGAAACTGACATAGGTCTGATTCCCGAACTGCCATACGAACGGACGTATATTTTAGGATAGAAACGTATTTGCTTATTGAATCACTCGCAAGTTCATACGAACGCACGAGCGGACGTGAAAAATAGGATGATCGTGAGCCAAATCCAAGCTGTTACATGTTTCTTTGAATCAACCCATATAGCTATAATAACAATAGTAAACTATGCAAAAATGCATGAAATGATGCTGTATTTTGTGCCAGATGGTCTGTCAGGAAGTATATATGGCTATAGATAGTCAAAGACTATGTAACCTCAGATATAATAACCCATATGTTATCCCTGTAGAGGAAGAGATAACATATGGTGCAAGCATTATTCACAAACTTATACAGAGCCATCATGTGCAGGTACAGAGACAGATGACATAGCATAATCAATAGGAACAAGTACAAGTAGTATACGGTATGGAGTAAATAAATCCAGGAGATGTAGCATAAGAGCGATCAGACTGCTGCACTTGCATACGGTAATATATTGCTTTACTGTATTCCTGTTTGCTTTATGTACTCATACTATTGTAGCCAAAATAAAAGGAGATTTATTAAGGGTGTGAGTAAAAAGTTGGGATGGATAAGAGCAGGTAGCACATAGCACAGGTAGCACATGGTTAACGGGGTACACGGGGGTCTTCTCTTTTGGGAGAGGGAAGGCTGGGGGGAAAACAGGTGTCTGTCATGGGAAATGAAAAGGGTTTAAGGTGACTGAATCTAAAATATTACTATTTACTTACCAGGTGAGTGTTGGAGGGGAGGCACGGCCCATACAGAGAGGCTATATATCCTGCTCGTCGGTAGTCCTGGGAGAACATATACCCCTTGCCTTCCTGGGGTTTCCCGTGATATCCTCACACATCCCCATCTGTGGGCTGGTGGCAGTCCACGTCTGTAGATAGAAAAATGTTAGCAGGAGAGTTTAGTGTCGCCCTGAGGCCGTAAGGAGAGTAGCAAGACAGTAGCTTACCCTGGCGGGCAACGTCCGTCCTCGTCTCTGTGACCACAGCTCTGGGTCTGGTCATAACAGGCAGAATTCTTCCCCAACTTCCTGCCGTGAGGAGTTCTCCCATGGTCTGGCTGTCCCAGTGGTGCAAGGCCACAGGAGCCCCAGGACAGCAAGGGCCTGGTCCATCTGAACGGGTTCCTCCATTCCTGGGGGACTAGTGTGCTCCAGAGTCTCCAGGTTTGGATAGCCCCTGTGAATTGGGGGTCAGTCCTGGATGCAGCCCCATCCCTATTAGGGTGGTAGGGATGAGAGCAGGGAGTGGAGCTGCCTATTGATAAGAGTAAAGTGGGTGGAGTTTGTGGGTTGGGATTTCCCTTTAATAATAAGACAGAGGGGTGGGGCCTACTTTTAAGCTACAGGAAAGGGTGGAGTTCCCCTAAGAACAGAGGAACAAGGGTTGAGCTAGATTTAAGTCCAGAGGGTGTGTCGGAGTATAAAACCCCCGCTACGGTGGGAAACCAGGGTCCAGATTCAGGTCATGGTACAGCAGGATTTGGGCTGACGAGAAGTGAGCAAGGGTCTACATGTAGCCGGCTGAAAAGTGTGCGTATCATTAAATTAGGAAAGGTTACACCCCTCTCTACAGGAGTAGCCATGAGATAGAATGCTTTAGTTGGTTTCAACCAGGGGTGTCAAACGTATTTTCACATTAGCAATATGGGTGCCTTTAAAGGGCTGGTTAATAACAGACAAAAAACAAAATGCAAATGTATGATAACATACACAGAATGATTTTGTGTAGGACAGATGCAGACACACACTGATATATTTTGCCCAGGAGAGCCATAGAATTATTTTGCTAGATGCAGAGTTAATTTGCCAGGACAGGTGTAGCTGCTGATCTTTTTGCCCAGGACAGATGCAGAATCAATTTGCCCTGGACAGATGCAGAGTAATTGTGCCCAGGACAGATGCAGAATCATTTTGCCCTGGACAGACACAGAGTAATTTTGCTCAGGACCGATGCAGGGTAATTTTGCTCAGGAGGGATGCAGAGTAATTTTGCCCAAGACAGATGCAAAGTAATTTTACCCAGGAGAGATGCAGAGTAATTTTGCCTAGGAGAGATGCAGAGTAATTTTACCTAGGACAGATGCAGAATAATTAAGCCCAGGACAGATGCAGAGTAATTGTACCCGGGACAGATGTAGAGTAATTGTGTCCAGAACAGATGCAGAGTAATTGTGCCCAGGACAGATGCAGAGTAATTGTGCCCAGGGGAGATGCAGAGTAATTGTGCCCAGGACAGATGTAGAGTAATTGTGCCCAGGACAGATGCAGAGTAATTGTGCCCAGGACAGATGTAGAGTAATTGTGCCCAGGACAGATGTAGAGTAATTGTGTCCAGGACAGATGCAGAATAATTAAGCCCAGGACAGATGCAGAGTAATTGTGCCCAGGACAGATGCAGAGTAATTGTGCCCAGGACAGATGCAGAGTAATTGTGCCCAGGACAGATGCAGAGTAATTGTGCCTGGGACAGATGCAGAGTAATTTTACCCAGGAGAGATGCAGAGTAATTGTGCCCAGGACAGATGCAGAGCAATTTTACCCAGGAGAGATGCAGAGTAATTGTGCCTAGGACATATGCAGAGTAATTTTACCCAGGAGAGATGCAGAGTAATTGTGCCCAGGACAGATGCAGAGTAAATTTACCCAGGACAGGTGCAGAGTAATTTTACCCAGGGGAGATGCAGAGTAATTGTGCCCAAGACAGATGCAGAGTAATTTTACCCAGGAGAGATGCAGAGTAATTGTGCCTAGGACAGATGCAGAGTAATTTTACCCAGGGGAGATGCAGAGTAATTTTACCCAGGGGAGATGCAGAGTAATTGTGCCCAGGGGAGATGCAGAGTAATTTTGCCCAGGACAGATGCAGAGTAATTTTGCCCAGGACAGATGCAGAGTAATTTTGCCCAGGACAGATGCAGAGTAATTGTGCCCAGGACAGATGCAGAGTAATTGTGCCCAGGACAGATGCAGAGTAATTTTGCCCAGGGGAGATGCAGAGTAATTTTACCCAGGAGAGATGCAGAGTAATTGTGCCCAAGACAGATGCAGAGTAATTGTGCCCAAGACAGATGCAGAGTAATTGTGCCCAGGACAGATGCAGAGTACTTTTGCCCAGGGCAGATGCAGAGTAATTTTACCCAGGAGAGATGCAGAGTAATTTTACCCAGGAGAGATGCAGAGTAATTTTACCCAGGAGAGATGCGGAGTAATTGTGCCCAGGACAGATGCAGAGTAATTTTACCCAGGAGAGATGCAGAGTAATTGTGCCCAGGACAGATGCAGAGTAATTTTACCCAGGAGAGATGCAGAGTAATTTTACCCAGGAGAGATGCGGAGTAATTGTGCCCAGGACAGATGCAGAGTAATTTTACCTCGGAGAGATGCAGAGTAATTGTGCCCAGGACAGATGCAGAGTAATTTTACCCAGGAGAGATGCAGAGTAATTGTGCCCAGGACAGATGCAGAGTAATTTTACCCAGGAGAGATGCAGAGTAATTGTGCCCAGGACAGATGCAGTACATTTTCCTCAAAAATAATTGAGCTGAGGAGTGATAAGAAAAGCAGTAACAGCAGTGGGCGATTCCAGCTGATGCCAACCAGAGCTAAGGGAGGACTAGAGGTTGGTGGCAGCCCGAGACCCAATAAACTAACAAGACTTGTGCACCTCTTCTAAGGAGTAAGACCAGCCTGACCAGAGTCTCAAGTGGAGCTAGAGTGTTGAGGGAAGCTGTGGAAGTATACCTGCTGATGTGTGGAGAGGCTCTCCTGTGTCATAATCTGCCCTGCGCTACGCTTCCTAAAGAGGGAGATAGTGCTCGTAGTGGAACGTGCCCAGAGCACGCTGCTAATGTGACATTGTGAACTGTGTATAGTGGAACTGTTACATTCTATTGTGACCATTAACTGTGTTATGCAGACAAAGTAATAAATTGCAATTGCTTGGGGTTTGAAACTCCAGCCTTGACGTATACGTTGGATTACAATTGATTATCTTATAATAACCCTTTTGTAAATTACACTACAGTATATACTACTTTTTCATATGTGATTTGCTTTGATTATACTATCTGTCTTATTTGCATACTATTACACCATAAGATTCACAATTTATGCATTGCATCCAAAGTGTGGTGTTTTTCTTGGATTAGAGATTACGTTTTGTATATGGTTCCGTCCGAGACTGGCAGCTGGTGTGCCATGAATACCCTGGGTGTATAGTGCACCATTGGGAAAGTGTCTACTGAAACAGTGGGTCCCGTCTGGGGGAAAGAAGATGAGACTCCTTGGTGAAAAAAACTCTACCAAGTGACCAGGGCTTCAATGTCCATCAATGTCCAGTAAAGGGGGTGGGAGCAGCTCCATCACTATTATTTATACAAAATTATTATTATTATTATTATTCAGGGCCTGGGAACCAATTTACCGCCCAGTTTAACCCTCTCATCATCTAAGTATTAAGCACCAAACATGTCTAGCTATGTGGAAAGACAGACTACTCCCACCCCCTTTTACTCAGTTTGAATTGCCATGAGCACACACAGGGAGGGATTCATTCAATATGGATCTCTCCTTGTGGAGTGTTCTAAAGGGAGGCTGGCAGCTTCCCAGGTGAGTAGCTCTGACTACATTGCATGTCCCAACTTTGGGGACTCGAAAATAAGAGTAGGGACCACACTAAACACAGAGTGCCTTGTCGGGGCGGTGTGGCTTCCACATGTATCTGCAGATATATGCAACCAAATCTCTGTCTTTCCACATAGCTAGACATGTTTGGTGCTCAATACTTAGATGATGAGAGGGTTAAACTGGGCAGTAAATTGGTTCCCAGGCCCTGAATAATAATGATAATTTTGTATAAATAATAGTGATGGAGCTACTCCCACCCCCTTTACTCCATCAATGTTTATCCCATCCCCATAGGCCTTGTGGCATTCCCTCATCCTATTCCCATAGGCAGTGTGTCATTCCCCCATCCCATCCCCATAGGCCTTGTGGCATTCCCCCATCCCATCCCCATAGTCATTGTGGCACTCCCTGATCCCATTCCTTTATGGCATTCCCCCCATCCGCATAGGTATTGTGACATTCTATGATCCCATTTCCCATATGCAGTGTGGCATTCCCCCTCCCATTCCCATAGGCAGTGTGGCATCCCCCCCATCCCATTCCCATATGCAGTGTGGCTGAATCCCCCTCACCGCAGGCCACGCCCACCGGCTGCATGGACCGGGTGTGTGCGCACGACAGCCTGAGAATTAGCGGCCGAGTGGGGACAGTGAGCGGGGCTCAGTTTCCCTTTCAACGGCTGTCATCCCGGTGGCCACAGCGCAAGGCTCATGTAAGTATATCTTTTTTTTTACTTTTTTGTGGCGTTTTTTTTTTTACATTCGCCCAACAAGACGCACTGACATCCCCCCCCCCCCCCACACACACACACTTTTGAAGAAAAATTAGTGCATCTTTTAGGTCGAAAAATACAGTATATAAGGATCTTAAATGCTTACATTACAGTAATTCTGGCCATTCTTTTCACTATTACAGTAACTGACACTAAGAAAAACAAAAGTAAGCTCTTCTTGTGAGTGCTCCATACTGAGGCCACAAAATCCCTCTGTACCAAAAGCACCCTGTACCACAAAATCCCTGACAAATCTAGCCAACCGGCCCCCTCGGAAAAAGACAGCCTATAGAGAGGGGCCGGGTGGCCAGCCGGTCATTTAGTGGTGTCTGCTAGCTAATAGAGCATGGGTTGGAGATGGCAGTCAGTGAAACCATGGGGAGGATGAAGAAATTAATGTTTTACATGGTGATTTCATAGTTTGACCGGTTGACCAGGTAAGGGGGGGGGGGGTCAAAACCGGGTAAATCCCTGGAAAACAGTATTACTGCATCTCTGACTACCAGACATCTCCTATCAGCGACTACAGAGGCTGGTCTTGGCTCCTGAGTGTGACAGACTCTCTGCCCCTTTGGACTTTACATAGGTTCATTACTTTCATTTTCTTAAGCATGTTACAGACTGCCATTGTATTGATTGATTACGTCACAGACAATGGCATTGTTCTGATTGATTGTGTTACAGACGTCTATTGTGTTGCTGATTGCGTCACCGGCAGAGTTGAGGGATTGTGTGCCCTGCTCCCATTGGTCTGTGTATTTGTCATGCAGTTCTCCATCAGGTCCACGGGGGAGGTCCCCTTGCATGGAGCCTTGCATATAAGGCACAGGGTGGCACTAATAAAGTTAAGTTCATCTTCACCCTCAATACTGAGTTCTGTCTCTTATTGGGGGAAACGCTATATTACAATTCACTAGCCCTTGCAAGGGCTGTTCCTGTTTCCTCACAGACGACTCTGGGACTCCTGCAGCACCTCTCACCATTGGGAAAAGGACGTCTCTGGCGGGGAAGCCCTCCGGCGATAAGGGTGGTCGCTACAATTGGTGGCAAGCGGTCGGATGGTCCTTTCTACCCAGAGAGAGTGCTACCCTGATGGAGAGTCAGTATGACAAGTTGAAAAGGCTGACCCTGAAGGATCTACTCGAGAGCCGGGGAAGGTCAGCTAGCAACCGCCCACGTCAGGAACTGATAGCCGAGCTGATCGAAATGGATCGTGCAGCAGTGAGGACCGAAACCAATATAGAGATCGATGAAGACGCTGCTCTTGTTCAAGCGGTTCGGAACAGATTGTCGGTCTATGGCCCGAATCCATCACAGGAACTGATCGACCAAGTCTTTGCCGCAGCGGAGGCAGAGGCCAGTAAGCGAAAGGAAGATCGGCGACTTTCAACCCAGCAGCCTCTCAGCCTCAGTTACACTGGGGGGAGAAAGATTCCATTTGCAGCATTTAAGTCCTTCCAGGAAAGTGACGACGAGATTGACGGATTTTTGGCCGATTTTGAACGGCAGTGCGCTTTACACCGGGTACCCACGGAGGAATGGGTCACCATATTATCAGGGAAACTATCTGGGAAAGCTTCCGATGCTTTCCGGGCCATCCCTGATGCGGACTTACCACATTACCATCTGGTAAAGGAGGCTTTGTTAGCCCGGTACGTTGTCACCCCGGAAGCCTACAGGCGACGATTTCGGGAATCCCAAAAGAAGGGAGGGGATTCTTACACGTCGCATGTCGCCTCCATCGTACAGCATCACACTGGGTCACTGGATGCAAAGCCACGACCGCTGAGGATGTACTACAGTTGTTTTTACTAGAACATTTTCCCAATGCCCTGCAACCAGAGCTAAGAGAGTGGGTACGTGACCGGAGGCCTCTAACGCTACCTGAGGCTGCTCGTCTAGCCGACGAGTACACCGATGCTCGCCGGACAGAACAGTCCGCTCCAAAACCACAACCTCATATCAAGTTTCAAGCACCTGTGGCTTCCGCGCCAACTCGTTACTCTGGGCCACATAGGCCAGCGCAGAAACCGAACCTCTCCACAGTTCAGTGCCATCGTTGCAAACAATGGGGACATTATGGCAGGGGTTGCGCCCTAGAGCCTCCCCAAAACACGTGGGGGCAAAAACAACCTTCCACCTCCCGTACTCCTGCGGCACACTGTTTGGAAGCAGAGAGCAGTTCGGAAGAGTATCTGGGGGCACTGTATGAAGCTGATCCCGTACAAGCGGCCATTCCAGACAACCGACAGCACCATCGCCAGGAGGTACGAGTCAATGGGCGCACCGCGCAAGGATTACGCGACACCGGAGCCACACTTACCTTGCTCCAACCTCATTTGGTCAAGAGCAAAGACCGCACTGGACACACCGTTGCAGTAAGGGTGGCGGGAGGAGCGGTGTTTCGACTCCCCACCGCCCGAGTACATCTTGACTGGGGCGCTGGATCCGGCAGAGTACATGTGGGACTTATGGACAACAGAAGTACTATTGGGAAATGATCTAGGACCAATGACTTCTGCCTACGCTACCCCTGGGCCAGCCAGCATCAACCCTGTTACAACCCGGGCTCCAGCCCGAGCTGCCGACTCCAGTCCACTGGTCGGGGAGACCCAGGGGTTTCGTCTGCATCACGTCATGTCTGTTACAAGAAGCCAAGAAGAGGATCAGCCATCAGGTTACGTCCTTCCAGAAGGGAAACTTATGCCAAACACTATTTTTGTTGGGGGCATTGACCGTCGGATTGATCAGCCTGAAATTAAGGATTTTTTTTTTCAAAGTATGGCGCTGTAAAGAATGTCAAAATTATTAGGGATGCCTCTGGCGTTTCTAAGGGTTATGGTTTTGTCTCCTTTTACGATGATGTAGATGTGCAGAAGATTGTGGATTCTCCGATCAGCTTCCATGGAAAGAGATTGAAACTTGGACCAGCTATAAGAAAGCAAAGCACCTGTGCACACATCCAACCAAGGACTTTGGTGCTGAACTCACCAACGCCACAATATCCCAGTGTTTGGACCCCACCCATGACCGATTCCTATGTACAGCCCACGTCAATGTTTAGTCCTGTTACTCCCTATTTGCAGACTTGTTCTTACACAGAACTCTGCCCATAACAAGAGTCCGGACAGCCCCATGTTAACCCGAACAGGGTCAATCCGGGTCTGCCGGGTGTTCCACAAAAAGGGGGCATTGTGACAGACTCTCTGCCCCTTTGGACTTTACATAGGTTCATTACTTTCATTTTCTTAAGCATGTTACAGACTGCCATTGTGTTGATTGATTACGTCACAGACAATGGCATTGTTCTGATTGATTGTGTTACAGACGTCTATTGTGTTGCTGATTGCGTCACCGGCAGAGTTGAGAGATTGTGTGCCCTGCTCCCATTGGTCTGTGTATTTGTCATGCAGTTCTCCATCAGGTCCACGGGGGAGGTCCCCTTGCATGGAGCCTTGCATATAAGGCACAGTGTGGCACTAATAAAGTTAAGTTCATCTTCACCCTCAATACTGAGTTCTGTCTCTTATTGGGGGAAACGCTATATTACAATTCACTAGCCGTTGTAAGGGCTGTTCCTGTTTCCTCACAGACGACTCTGGGACTCCTGCAGCACCTCTCACCATTGGGAAAAGGACGTCTCTGGCGGGGAAGCCCTCCGGTGATAAGGGACAAATCTAGCCAACCGGCCCCCTCGGAAAAAGACAGCCTATAGAGAGGGGCCGGATGGCCAGCCGGTCATTTAGTGGTGTCTGCTAGCTAATAGAGCATGGGTTGGAGATGGCAGTCAGTGAAACCATGGGGAGGATGAAGAAATTAATGTTTTACATGGTGATTTCATAGTTTGACCGGTTGACCAGGTAAGGGGGGGGGGGTCAAAACCGGGTAAATCCCTGGAAAACAGTATTACTGCATCTCTGACTACCAGTCATCTCCTATCAGCGACTACAGAGGCTGGTCTTGGCTCCTGAGTAAGAGGAGGAGATGGCTAGTTTTGCTCTTGCTCTTGCACAGCAATCTCAGCAGTTGAAGAAGGGACCAAATCTCATCAATACTATACTGATAGGAGATAGTATAAGATAGTATAAGATAGGAGTGATTTGTTTGATAAGGGGAGGTTGAAGGCACCCTATGGACAATACACCCTTGGAACAGATATTGCTGTCATTTGCTGATGTGTAATGATTCAAGAAGTTTATATGGTAAGCGCAAATAAAAGATCTAAGTGTTTTTATGAAAAACGGTGTTATGCTATATCGCCATTTTTGATCTCACACATGTTGCATTGAATTATCTGTGCGAGAACAACCAAGTGGAGGCGGAGGCTTTTAATAAGAAGTTCTTTTTAAAGTGGAACTTAATTGATGATTAACCTAAAGAAAATTTCTGGTACATGTAATCTATCTCTAGTGGCTGGTCTGGCACATTGAGGTTTGAAGTGCACAAATGGTGGAATTATTTCCCTATATAAAAGTTTGAAGAGAGCGCAAAAGATCCCTCTGATTCCCGCGGAGTATATCTATGCTTGCATAGGAATTTGTGGTATTATTTGGGACTGGACTGACACAGTCTTAGGCTCCTTGTGCTGTAATTGTTTTGTTTATAAAATTTGATAAAATTATCTAGCGCGGCTTAAAAAAGTGGCATTTTTTTTGCTTAGAGGATATACTGAGTCCATCACAGTGCCACAACCACAGCGATCCATTAGGGCAGCGATCAAGGCCCCGGAGCCGGATGACTCTTCAATGAGTTGAGTGAGCAAACCCACCAGTCATTCAGAAATTACCTCAAACTTACCTCAGGCATTACTTTCAACATGTAATACATAAATAACTGTAAGACATTCAGAAATTCTTTCAGATTTTTCAGATTAACCTCAGACTCAAATGTAAACATGACCTCAAGCCTAACATCAGAATGTAATAAATACATACAATAATTGGAAGCCATTCAGAAATTACTTTACCTCGAATATAATAAATATATAATTGTAAGCTATTCAGAAATTACCTCAGAATATAATAAACTAATTCATAAACAGAAGCAATTCATAATTTACTTCAAATTTACCTCAACTGTTACTCTAACATTTAAAGGGAAAGTCCACCCTCAATAGAATGTTTGAACATCTATATTTTTTGCCAAAATTATGTTCTCAATGTGCTGAGCTGATCTAGTATTTATTTTGCATTTTTTTCTTATGTTGGCAAATGTGTGTTTTATGGAAGCAGTTTTCCCTACCTGCAATGTGTCACTATTGGTAGCTGTGTACCAAGTCTGAGGGGAGGGAGCTCACTCAACCTTACACATGCCCAACAGTTTTTATAATATCACCTTAGAGTATACAGTAAAGTGCAGTAGTCCATTTAGTGGCTGGAAACTAATATAGCAGGCCTATTACTCAGTAAATAGTGCACAACTGGGAACAGGAAGAAAGTGGGGGAAAACCCAGGATTTGCCTATCTTGAGTTTTGGCCCATGTCCCCGATGTGTGAATTGCCGGCAATCCCAAGTGCATACACGAGGCTTGCCTTCAATCAGGTTTCCTAGCCATGCATATGAATGATTAGCTAGGAATTATCAATGGCAGGCTAGACGTGCACTTCCTGCTGGCTGCTTCCCTTTGGATGTTTGTACCAGTGGCATCCTTCTAGCAGCAGATGGAGGGTTGCTGGGAATGACATTGTCGACCCGCACATGCGCTGACAAGGACATCCCCAGCAAACCTATAAATATATATATATACAGTAATGTTTACTGGCCCCTCGGTCACCTCCGTATAGATTACATGAATGCCATTCACTGTGATCAAACGGTAGAGATATGGTAGAGATACATTGATGATATATATATATATATATATATATATATATATATATATATATATATATATATATATATTGCAGGTACAAAAGTGGCTTGGAAGGGTGTGGTGTATATCCAGTTACTTGTAAACACTATATATATATATATATATATATATATATATATATATATAGCTATGGCCCTCAGACCTGATAAGCTATATGTGTACAGCTGTGGTCTCCCATAACAAGGGCTCTATCAGCTGAGACTAGGTACAAGGCTACCGAGTCGGGTGACCCATTCAGGGTGGGTGGTGCAGGCATGGCCCCTGGCTATAGGTGTGTGTATTCTATATAAAGGTAAAGGTAGGGGTAACATTTGGGAGTGGACTGAGCAATGGCACGCTGGGTAGTTTTCTCCTTGGCATTGGCCGGCCTTCTGGCAGCAGCTCATGCAGCAACGGTAAGCAACTGACAAAGTCTGTCATCACTAGTTTCAGCATATGAAGTATAACGTTAATGATCCTGCTTTGTCTGAAGAGGAAAGGGGTGAGACATGTTCTTTCTAGCCTATTTGTGTTTGTCAAAGTGGACCAAAATGCTTAACATCTGGCCCTAGAGTCTAAAAGCCCTCCTCAATATGGGACGCCCACTGTGTGATTCCCTGGCAAGTTAATTTACCTAGTTGCACGATCCTACAATACTGCTGGAGGCATCCCCAGTAGGGCCAGCTCCAGGTTTATGTGGGTCTTAGTGGGCCCCTTTGTGGTGTGTCAAGGCATGACCCCATACCCCAACCCAATTCCAACATCCTACTCACTGATACATGAAAGGCAGCTGCCAAGAGGCAAAGTAGGAATTTGCTACACATGTGTGACATGTGTGACATGTGAGCATGTGTGCTGCATGTGTGCCCCTAGGTGGTGGCTTGCGTGGCTCATTATATATGCTCTGTACTCTGGGGGGGGGAGGATATTCAGGCATCCCAAATTAAGGCGAAGGCCTCTGAATCTAGGGTGTTTTAATGTGAACCAAAACTCTAAATATAGTTTTAGCCCACATAGCATGATCCTTAGGGGTCATCCACATTTGCCCCTCCAGGAGTCAATGGCAGTAACCTGTAGCAATCAGCAGAGCACTGCAGGGGTGTGCAGAGTGGAGGAAGTGGGGATGGGAATGCTCTGCCACCAGTCCCCACCATGGGTTTCTGAAAATAGGTTAGCATGTAGTATGGGCTGGGGTGTTTCAGTAGAGGGGAACACTGTAGAACATCCCAAATCTGGATTCCCCATAAGGTTAATGCTATACTTTAAAGGGTAAGTCCACCTATGATTGAAGTTTTGAAAGTGAATATTTTGTGCGGAAAAATGTTTTAAAGGTGCTGAGCTAATCAAGTATTTTTTATTTTTTTAATGTTCACAAATGTGTGTTTTATGGAAGCAGTTTTCACGATCTGCAATCTGTTGCTATTGGCAACGTACACCAAGGGCAGACGTGGTCTATGTTGCTAATAGCAACAGATTGCAGATAGTTGCACAGAACACTGTTGCTGGGTATGTGTAAGGTTGAGTGAGCTCCACCACCTCAGCAGTGTTCTATGTGTACAGGGCTCACTTCTCTCTTCTTGGTGTACATTGCCAATAGCAACCAATTGCTATAAGTTTAATTGTTATAAGTTATATGTTTATTATTACACAACAGATAAAAACATATTACCAGTCTACAATACAGGCAATTAGTTCCCCCCCTTATTCCAGTCCTAACATTGCAATTCATGCATTCATGTAGTCTATTGAAATGGGGGGGGGGGGGTATGTAAACACTGAAAAAAACAATATAACACTCCTAATGATTAATTGCTATTGGAGTGGGGGGGGGGGGGGCTAATGCTCAGCCTATAAGAGCAAAGAGAATTCAGCATTGCATTGGCGCTAAATGTGCATAAGGGAAGCTGTTATAGAAGCCAGGTTTGCAATGGATCCCCTGTCCATTGGGCAATCATGGGCAAGTGGTCAAGGCGTGTGGGCCATGGCAGGTTCTTTTCCTGGCCAAGATATGACTGAAGTGCACCTGAGCAAGCCACCTATAACCCCTCAACTGCTGACCGTGTGCCGTAGCTAGGGCAGCCCACCACTTCGGACATATAAGCACTTACTGCTTGTGATTGTCTTGCTGCACGGATGGGTTAAATGGAAAAAATCCTATGTGTGCGCAAGTATTTAAATGGCCATATATGTTCAAAAATACCCCATGAAGTAAAGTGAGTGAGAGTGAGCCTATATATAAGCAATTGAAAATGTTTTTATAGGATTTATATGAGTTTTATGTTCCTGCAGCTTGGAGTCGTGTACACAGAAGGAGGCTTTGTGGAAGGAACCAAAAGGCAAATTGGCATTCTTAATCCAAGTTATATAGATGTTTTCAAGGGCATTCCCTTTGCCGCTCCTCCCAGAATCCTTGAGAAAGCAGAGAGACACCCAGGCTGGTCTGGTATGTGTTTAGGGGTATCAATGCTTACTCTAGTTTAGCCCTGGGTAACTAAAGAGTTTAGACTTGTAGGGGAGGGGCTGTGTTCCTCAAGTCAAACATGCCCATCCTTGGGACTTTCCAGGCTCCAAACAAGCCAACCTATGTTGAGAGACATTATTTATGGTGCCATCAGTCCAGTCAGTTTTGTACACCCTGCTACACTATACCATAAAGGCTCCTACCACCCTACTCCCCATGTATCCAGGGAGGCATTATACTATTAAAGCTCCCCTCTAGATCACCCTTTAGCACTTCCATGTCACACCAGACACCATTTATTTATCTTGACCTAATTTATCTATACTCCAAACCTAAGGTGCCCATAGACAAAAATAGGTTTTCCTGCCCTGTCTAATATTCCATGTGCCCCCTTAAGTATGAAAGCTAGAAGTGCCACCTGGGCCTCCTGGGAGAGAGGCAGGCACAGCAGCAGGTGAACAAAGGAGGCATGATTTGCAAGGGCAGGTCTGATCTGGGGTCTGGTTACCTGCTTAAAAGGTCAACCTTTGTGTGGACGTCCCCAATAGAAACCACATCACACAGTGACTACCACTCTCCTTGGTGGCATTTTGGTGATATCCGTACTGAGTACGAAACAAGGGGGAAGTGCTCATTAAGACTAATGAGAGCTGTGGGGAGCTCACAGAAATGCAGGATCACAACTTCAGCCATAGATGCCACAAAAGTGGTTGCAGGTAAGCTGGGAACCTCAGGAGGGAAATTTTTTATAAGGACAAGAGTCTGTTTCAAAACTAAGGCCCTTATTCATGAAGGGATAGCGTCAGGTAGTGCCTTGTAAATGACAGGTAGCGTCAGATGAACGCCAGACACGGCAGCCATTAGACATTTATCAAGCAGAATCTGTTGAGCGACTGGGATAACGCCATGTAGCGTACGATTCATCATTATCCCAGCCTCCAGCGTACAGCGCCGTTGTTCAGCCTTGCAGAGCGCCACGTCTTACCTCTCGCTACCTCTCGCTCTCCTATACATTTCAATGGATGTTCTTTTATTTCTCTTTAAACAGGGTTTTTGCATTTTTTTTTTATTCTGAAATAATGTTGGGATGTATCCTGGCCTTGAAAAAGCAATTTTTTCATTATTTTATATATTTCTGCAGAATTGATATTACAGATCTGGCATTAATGTGTTCATGTTACAATGTTATTACAATGTAATTCCATATGTTTTCGCTTTGTTACTGGTGGATACATTTTAAAAAACAGCCTTTAATCACACAGCCTCCGGCGCTCTGGGTTCAGCGAAGCATTTTCGAACGCCGGTGGTGTGTGAGGCTGTTTTTTTGATGAATATGGTGTGAGTCGGTCGCAATGACCAGTCGCTAACATTCGCTCCCATACAGCGCTGTACTGGTCATATAGCGCCTCCCCACAATGTATTCATCAACGCTGCACAGCGACTGAGTCGCTCTGAACTAGCGAACCACGGCCAAGCACAGCGACTACTAGCGGGCGCTCTGAAATGCCTGCTACAGACGCTCATCTGTCGCTACCTGCCGCTAGTAATGAATCAGCCTGCCTGTGTAATTGGTATCTCTGTACAAAGAAATGAAGAAGAGAAACCTTAGCACTGTGTGATTCATTTGACAGAGACCTTGTCCAGACCTCCTGGATAATTGTGACAGGGAGAGAGATCTCTGAAAAGGAAGCTTTACCCTTAACACACAGTGGTATAATAAATATTTAAGAGATCACGTGTAATAACTCATAGCCTCCCATTGAGCCAAACTACACTAAACTGTAGAGATGCTCTGTTTTGTTCTTTATCTCTCTGCTATTTTAGGTAAGACTTGGAATATGCACCAACTCAAATTGACTTTTCTTTTTCATACAAAAAGTGGATCAAAATTGTGGGTTTGATGGCTATCTTGTCTTAATGCAGGCACTCTGAAGGCCAAGGACTACAAGCCACGTTGTCTGCAAGTCACCTTGACACAAAATGATGTACGTGGAAGCACGGACTGCCTGTACTTGAACATCTGGGTCCCTCACTCTGGCAAATCAGGTAAGCTGATAGGATGAATCCTGCCTTCTGATTGGGTAAACAGTAAACAGGTTTGCAGGCACAACAGGATTTTGATCGATCAGACAGACATCCCAGCAAATAGGGGAAATGGGAAGGGGTAGGAAAGGAGATTAATGGGACTGTCTATGCTAACGGAAAAAAAATTGTACACACCTTTTCTCCCCTGCAAACCAAACAAAACCCCAAGTGATTGGAAAAGCAATAAATAAATATAAATACATAAATATAGAGTCAGGTTACTATATATACTATCAACAAAGGAGCCCCCAATAACCCTTAAATGACCCACCAATATTAATCATAATTATCACATATAAATATTATGCATACATTTCAATTTATTAAATATGACAGACAACTAAAACCAATTTAAACAACTGAAATAATGACAGCAAGTAGTGGGTCTGTATGTAGTAACACAACACACACTGTCCCCCTGCGAAACCTAAATATACCATCAAAATTAGGTTGCAGGAACTTGATGGACATGTTTTTTCAATCGTATCTACTATGTAACTATGAATGTTTGGTCAGTTTACTACTGATCTACCCCTAGGCTGAATGGTGGTAGTGGGACTGGATGAGCATTAGATCAATCACCAACATATATTATGGAGCATGTGACCAAGGACAGGGTTACACCTACTTACACACATGAGTAGCATGGAATAATGTGGATATTTGTTCCTCAAAAGCCCATAAATAAGCCACACCCCACCACTACCATCACTCACAAAATGGTTTAAGCTGTCCCCCTTTGAGACCCCACAAAAATGGTATCTCAGTTTACAGCTCCCCCTCTTTACCTGCTTCTGTGTCTCGTCGAAATCTGTCAAATCAATTGTCTAATCAAATTCATCTTGTGTGTAGTGTCCACAAACCTCCCGGTCATGGTCTGGATTTATGGCGGGGCCTACTTGTTCGGTGCGGCAGAAGGAGCCAACTTCCTGAACAACTACCTGTATGATGGAGAAGAGCTGGCTCTCCGGGGCAATGTCATTGTAGTGACCTTTAACTATCGTCTGGGACCACTGGGATTTCTCAGCACTGGAGACGCCAATGCCCCTGGTAAGACACATCTAACAGTAATTGGACCTTTCTTAGTTTTTGGTGGTGGGGAATGATGGTCACAGACCTAGAATCAGTTTGTAGCATATATGGCACAGGGGAAATCTCTTTAGCCTAAAGCTTCTGTGCTCCCAATTGATAGGCATTCCAGGCAGCGCATGATTAGTGAAGGCAGAAACAAGTCTGGAATACAACCCAAAGTCAAGGTCATAACTGAGATCAGTAGTAGCAATAAATTGGAATAGGGTGTGAGAAAGATGGTCTGGCACCATGGTCATTGTTCTGACGCTAGGATTAGCTTTCTGTCGCCAGAGGAAACATTCAAAGAACATCCAGCAAAAACAGCACTGACAGCAGGTGTTAACTGAGAGATTTAAATTAACCATCCAAAAGCCTATTTTGCAAGCAAGTTGTATAGGTGACTGTAGACTAAAAGACAGGGTGGAGCCCAGAAGCAGTAGACAGTAAGAAGATCAGTTCCCATTATGCTTGAGTGTGTT
Source organism: Gastrophryne carolinensis (assembly GCA_027917425.1). Classification (NCBI taxonomy): domain Eukaryota; kingdom Metazoa; phylum Chordata; class Amphibia; order Anura; family Microhylidae; genus Gastrophryne; species Gastrophryne carolinensis. Next base: position 195,883,452 of record CM051235.1, on the reverse strand, counting down.
CCAGTGTCTAGAAATCTGGCTCCAGTAAGTTTGTACCTATCATTTAGGAAACTATGGATTGTGGGACCAGCACATGGCCATAGCTTGGGTGAAGAGGAATATTGCTGCCTTTGGAGGTAACCCCAACAGCATCACCATCTTTGGAGAGTCTGCTGGAGCTGCCAGTGTTTCCCTGCAGGTAACCAACCCATTACTCTACTTAGTCTGTGACCACAAATGTAGGATAACTTTGTAGAGCGCTAGTATCCAATGTATATATGTTGGGAAATTTCTGAGCTAAGACTGATGGACATCTCAGCAGACATGCTTTACCTAAAAATTGCCCCACTTTTTTTTAGGCAGAAAAAAGCGACACCTCAACCTTCTCAGACATTAAAGAGGAACACCTCAACACACTCTTTCTACATACCTCCCAACTTTCTCAGACTGAACAAACACATTCTTCCTATATAATGTCCAGCTATTAAGAACAGCATAGAAAAGCAACCCACTGGACATGCTTCTTCCATACACTACCCTACATTCTGAGCCAGTATGAATAGACAACTTTGCAGACATGCTCTTCCTTAAAGTGGACCAGAACAAAATATTTTTACTATCTGGGGTTTGAGTCCATGTTCCCGGAGCACCCCGATGCGGGATGCCAGATTGCCCAGTCTAACTCACCTTCCCCATTCCACAGCACATGCGCAGCCTTCTGTTGAATCAGCGTGCTCGACTGCGCTGACGTTAACTCATCTAGCCGTGCCGGTGGCAGCATCGCTGCTACCCTCTAACAGGGGGCGAGCCCGCAGCGGCCATACACAAATGCCTGGCACAGATGAGCTCCCTGCTAAAGGTAAAGCTAGGAGCAGCCACTGCTTGCGCATGTGCGGTTGGATCGGGAGAAGGTGAGTTTACTGGGGGGAGCGGGGTATCCCAGATGGAGTTTCATAGACTCCAGGGTGGGGTTTTGGCCACTTTAAAACAGGCTAACTTATAAACCCAACCCAACCTTATAAAACTCAACAGATGTGTTCTCCCTACATACTACCCAACTTTGCCAGACAAAACATATAAAAACAATATAGAGCTGCTTTTCTACATACCGTACAACTTCCACAAAAGGAAAGAGGGACACCTCAGCAAACAAGCTCTTTCTACATACTTCCCAACTTTCAAAGCTAGGATGGATGGACATTTTAGCAGACATGTTCTTCTTACAGACTACCCAACTTTCCTAGACCGAACCAATAGAAAACACAAAAGACCTGCTTTTCTTACATACTGCAAAACAGCAAACATGAGTTTAAATGGTGTTTAATGTGTTAATCTGCTGATACATGTAATGTGGCTACGGAGTGGGCTGCCAGTCATTCAATTTGTGTTCGGTCCAGTCACTGTGCTAATTAGTGTTAAGAGGGGATTGCAATCACTGAGATTTTGAGGTCCAGTAGCATAACGCTACACCAGGAAAACTGGCTATGAACAGTAATGTGAGTGATTCTAAATGAATAATGGAGTACTATAGAAGTAAAGGGCAAGGTGGCCACCACAGCCTTCCTCTAAACCATCTGTTCTGTTGTTTTAGACCCTGAGCCCGCACAACATTGGACTGATCAAGCGTGCCATCAGCCAGAGCGGAGTTGGCCTGTGCACATGGGCAATTCAGAACGACCCACTTTTCTGGGCTAAACAGGTAAGTACCTTGAATTGTTACATTATACATTATAATAGACCAGGCCTTATCATCTGTCCTGGCAGTTCAGGTTCTTATTGACATATATTTTTTTTCTAGGTAGCCTCAAAAGTTGGTTGTCCAACAGAAGACACAGCTGCCTTGGCCAACTGCTTGAGGGCCAGTGACCCCAAAGCTGTTACCCTGGCTTACAAACTGGATCTGTCAAATCTTAATTGTAAGACCTTACTTAGAGAAGTGGCTAGTCCTCTATAACTTGACAGACTATGAGTAAGAGTATTTCTATCCCACTATCACAGTCTCTATTCAACCTAAACTGTCCTTGATCAAGCCTTTGTTCAATCCAAAATACAAAGCAAGCCATAAGTGTTATTGGACTTTCCTGAATAACCAATGGCTTTGTGGCAAGCTGAACATGTTGTGAGCTGCTTAGGGACCAGGGTGCATTTATAGCCTTTTCTTAAGATGTCCTTTGTGTTCTATCTACACGCTAGACCCAGTTGTACACTACCTGGCCTTCTCACCAGTTGTGGATGGAGATTTCATTCCTGATGACCCCATCAACTTGTTCTCCAATGCTGCTGATGTTGACTATATGGCCGGAGTCAACAATATGGATGGACACCTCTTTGCTGGCATGGACCTCTCAGTCATCAATGAACCCCTCCACAAGATCTCTGCGTAAGTGCTTGCCTATATACAGAGTGATATTATGTCAATGCAAATCAGTGCCCAAAAGGGGCTTGTTTGATTAAAGCCATAAGCAAGTGGTTTCCAACCTTGTTCACCACCCCCAGATTAAAACATCAGATAGAAGAAACAGTTCCATTGGCCTGTATGTACTGTATGCGAACTGGCAAGTGGAGAAATAGGAGAGTATGCCAAATTGCGGGTCAGGGAGGCAACATACTTAATATGGAGGGTGTAGGTTTACTTTAACCCAAAATGGCTATTTTTTCAGTCATAAATAATATATTCATTTCTAAAATTTAGCTTGAATGTGTGGGAATGTGCACATGGATTTACAGCCACTGTTAGGTGCTAAGGACACCTAAACCCTCTTTTGTCACAGTACCCCCCCCCCCCCCTTGGACAGGTCTTAGAGTGCTGGAGGATCAAAAGCCCCCCTAATGAATGCAGGCCCAGTGTTAGTATAGGGAATTATGCCAAACTGTGGGTCAGGGAGGCAGCAGAGGCTCGGGGGTGTCTAGGCCTCCAAAGTTAAAACCGCCCCAAGGGAAATGCAATGGAGGATATAGGTCTATTTTAACTCAGAATGGCTGGTGTGGCAGTCATAAATGACGTATTCATATCTAATATAGTGCAAGAATGTGACGGAGTAGACATACGAGTTTGACTTGCATGTGCTTGTGGGCTGCATACACTTCCCTGTGCATCTATAGAGCTTCCTGTGCTCCCCTGTGTCCTAAAATTCACCCCCAACCTCTGCTTGATTTTATTTTAAGATCTTTCTTTCTGCAACCAGTGGTCAAAATAGTTCTTGTGTGTCTGGGTGTACTTATTTATTGGTCATTGATGTGTTATCTGACTGCTTCTTGCCTGCTCCTGTTCAGACCCTTGGCTTGATTTCTGACCCCTCTTCTAATAACTCCTAAGCCTGATGTAGCATTGTTTCTCTGGTTCTGAATTTTCTATGCTTTATGGCGTTTTGCTTTTCAACCTAGAGCCTGTGTTGTACACAAGTGTCCTTGACCTGTTCAAGCCTGCAGTGTCCTCCCTTGCTCAGTGTCCTCAAGTCCTAGACAGTGACTGAGTGTTCTAAGACAATGTATTGTTCTCCCAGGACCCTTTCCTCTTCTGCAGAGAAATTTTACCCTGGATCACCCGTCTTTTTCTTCTGGGAGCTTCCCTGGAACTTGACTAACTTTTCTCTGTGCACCTTACTCTTAAATTCTTTCCAAGCCATTGCATTACCATGCAAACTTTCCCTGACTAGGACAGTTACACCTGTAAAATCTGTTGGTCCCCCATAACCCATCCTTCCTAGCCATTTCATGAAGTTTAAACTCTAACCCTTGCCTATAAAATTTGGAGGTTCCCTAGGGCCATTAATACAGACTTTTTTTTCATTCTCACAGGGATGAGGTACGGAAGCTGATCACAGATCTCACACTTCCCAAGGGTGCATTGGGAGCAGACATAGCTATTGACATGTACACTGCCAACTGGGGACCTAATCCTGAACAGGAACTGATGAAGAAGACAGTTATTGATGCTGAGACCGATTACATCTTCCTGGTACCCACCCAGGAGGCTTTGGCCTATCACAGCATGAATGCCAGGTACGTGACACATTTGCCATTGGAATACATTTTGAAGCTAATTAGGAACAATTATTTCCATGCTGATCTTTCTCTAATTACATTTTTCTTCTCTTCAGGGTGGGCAAAACCTACAGCTACCTATTCTCACACCCCACACGTATGCCCCTTTACCCCAGCTGGGTAGGTGCCGATCATGCAGATGATCTTCAGTATATCTTTGGAAAACCATTTACCAGCACTCTGGCATACAGGCCTCAAGACAGAGATGTGTCTGGCGCCATGATTGCCTATTGGACCAACTTTGCTGCCACTGGGTAAGCTTGTTTTCTTATCCCATTAATGGTTAAGGTTCATTCTCTTTCCTTCATCTAAAAGTCGGGGCTTTATGATCTCTTTCAGATAACTATATTAGGCCTAACATGGGTATCTCCCTAATCTCCCTAAGGTGGCCTGCTGGTGTTTTAAGCCTCTTTGAAGTCCCCCCTGCCAAAAAGCAATCAATTTTTTTTCTTTAGAATTTTAATCTTTTAAAGTTTTCCAGCTCATGTTTACAGTTTGCATCTATGGTTAGTACAACTAGAAGAACCTCGGGTTCCCAGTGGGCTGCACTGCTTTTGGGCCATTTCCAATCCCTAGCTCCCCAGTCCCTCCAGCCCTCTCCAGCCAAGACACCCCAGTCCATTGCAGTGCTATAGGCTCAGTGTCATGGCTTTTGGGGGCCATACTACTGCCCTACATTATCTGCAATACTGAAGCTTCAGCACCTTTGATGTACCGTATATACTCAAGTATAGGTCGACCCGAATATAAGCCGAGGCACCTAATTTTACCACAAAAAAATGGAAAAAGTTATTGTCTCGAGTATAAGCCTAGGGTGGGAAATGCAGCAGCTACCGGTAAATTTCAAAAAGAGAAAAAGATGGAGGGAATCTGGGAAAGAGAGAAAGATGGAGGGAATGTGGAAAAGAGAAAAAGATGGAGGGAATGTGGAAAAGAGAGAAAGATGGAGGGAATGTGGGAAAGAGAAAAAGATGGCGGGAATGTGGAAAATAGAAAAAGATGGAGAGCCCTGAAAATACCCTCCCTCCATAAGAGTCTGTAATTGCCCCCTCACTCCATAGGAGTCCTGCAAATACCCCCTCACTGCATAAGAAAATACCAGATCAATACACTAATAAGAAGGAATGGTGGGGCTCTGAAGCTGCCCCACTAAATAACCCAAAGGCTGAACTGAACTGACACCAAAGTAGGGATAAGATTAAAAAAAAAAAATTATTATTATAAATCCTTGTTTCTGCCTAAAAAATATTAAAATTTAATGTCAGTATTTTTTAGGCAGAAACAAGGATTTATAATAATTTTTTTTTTTTTTATCTTATCCCTACTTTGGTGTCAGTTCAGTGCAGCCTTTTGATGTCAGTACCCTGTGGCCAGCACCTGACTTTTTGCTGATCACTGGTGCTATGCATACCCACCTATCCCATTTGCATACACGTTTAACATGGATAAATATCTCCTGGATGCTGGACACCACGACTGCAGCTGGAAATCCCCACGAGTGCTCCTGACCTGCCGCTGTGTCCGGACCCGGAAGATGTTTTCAGGGGGGGGGGGGGTCGCTCCTCGCACTCACTGGCTCCGCACACTGTCAGACGGCAGATGGGGCTGCGCGGCCGTGCGCGCGCACCTTAGATTCTGTGGTGTGCGCGCGCGTGCGGCCTCGCACCTCCGCCTGCGTCTCCCTGCAGCCTGAAGAGAGTTCTCAGCCTGTGGGTTGCGCGACCCCCATGATTTGGTCGTTTGACCCCCGCTGGGGTCGCGACCCACAGGTTGAGAACCGCTGCGTTAGAGGGAACGCTGGCGGCAGCTCCATCCGCCCCTAAGGTAATCCGGCCCCGCCCCTTTTTCTCCTCCATTTTTCACTGACTCGAGTATAAGCCGAGGCGGCTTTTTTCAGCCCAAAAAGTGGGCTGAAAAACTCGGCTTATACTCGAGTATATACGGTATGTACATATGCCCTCTGCTATAGCCTTAGCCATGAAAGCTAGTTAGGCAGCTGTAGGCATGCTCAGTGGGGAAGTCACATCATGGTCATGGGCTGGCTAAATCCCAGGCCGATTTATGTTCCCAGTCCTCCACAGACAGTGTAAGACATTCAGAAATAAGCATGATTTATGATTTCCCATATAATCTTTGGCTACACTGCTCTTTTTTCTTCCCCCCCATTACATAGTATTGAAACACCAGTACTAGTGCCTTTCATGCATTACCTTGTACACAACAAATCATAGTATTTTGTGATATGTGACATGTAAATAGTTGTCTAACATCTCCATAAGGTGCCTGTTACAAGGGCAGTCAGACATGCAGAGCAAGTATGAACAGATACAGTTCCTGGTCAAGGGGTGCCAAGTGAATGGAGAGTCTAAATGTTTAAGGGGGGGGGGGTTAGTTCTGATATCCATTTTACTGAATAGAGTTGGTGTGCATATTACCAGTCTTCCGTCCAAGTGAATGGAGAGCAGCGCTGGATATTGAGGCTGAATGTAAAAGCTGTGGGGGCAAAAGAGCAGTATAGATTTGTTGTTGTTGCCTGGACTGATCCTTTAAGTAATTCTGATTTATTTTCTTGTTGCCTCACAGTGATCCCAACCAAGGCCCATCCAAAGTTCCAACTTCCTGGCTTCCTTACGACCTTAATTATGGACAGTATTTGGAAATAAACAACAGCATCAACTACAAATCCATGAAACAGTCTCTACGATCCCCTTATGTCAACTTCTGGGTTCAGACTTATGGCAAACTGCCTAATGTCAAATGACCAATAAAGTCAGATAACTGAAGCAATCCATTTGTTTCTTTCCTATGACTGCAGTCTCACTATCTTACGCCACTTTTTTCCTGCCAGCACTTGAACTGACAGTATGCTCCTGTACAAGGAGATGAGACAGCAATGGGCAGGCTGCAGGTAAATTTGGCTTGGGATTAGTTGGGATACATATAAATATGGGTTGCAGATCAGAATGGAGTACTATACAATAATATGTGCATACATATGCAGGTGTCTTTTCTCCCTCACTGTGGATGGCATTTCCTACTGTACCCCAGTGATCCCCCACATTAACTTTATTAAAGTGCCAAGAACGTTGGGGCTGCTGCCTTCCTCATTCCTTACCACTTTGCTGAAACTACAGAAATTCCCTTTATAGCTCACCACTTGAATATGCCGACCAAAGAGGAGAAAAGGGTAGAGTGGCATTGATGAGATTAAGGACATATTTGTCTGCCTGCTTTAATCACATAATATGTCCTTATCACTAAGTGCAGCCTTTGGTAAACAGCCCTGGACCACCTTAGGACATTATGGTTTTTGTACCCCTCTACGCTCTCCTTTGCAACCCATGCTGCATCAATGTCTGGAATGCCTTATGGAGTCTGCAAGTTGCAATCTTAGCATTGAGAAAATTATTTTTGAACAGTATTTATTTTTTAGACAATTACCCAGAGCATGAATTAGTCATTTTTTTCAAAACACATGGAGCAGCATCAACACTATGCAGTGTCTCATATCTCCCAATACCATATTACGTTTTTTCAGGCCTTTTCACTTTCTGGCTTACATTCAGTCACCCCTTTTCTCCAAAACATATGCTTCTTTTTGGCAAACAGACACTCTGCTGTCTTGGCTAACCAATGGTTGTATGGTCTTGGAAACCTTAGCAGTAATCCTAATGTGCTAATCTGTTGTTTGTACCGAAAGTGCTCCTTTTAAAGAGGACTACAACCCAAGAATTTTACTTTCCCTGATTTTGTTCCTTTTCAAAGTGAGCCAAAACCCAGGATTTTGACTATCCTGGTCCTTTCCCCGGGGGGCACCCCGATCGGGGGTGCCCTGCTGTGTGTGAAACCCCCAGGACGCCGAGACCAGCTCACCTCTTCTCAGTCCCATGCCACATCTGACGGCCACATCCTCCGCTTCCCTCTAACAGGGAGTGTGCCCACGCCGGCCATCCACAAATGCCTGGCGCAGGCATGCGCCTTGCTTGAGGGAGAGCGGGATGTGGCCGCTGCTATTAGACACGCCGTGGGACCGTGAAACAAGGTAAATGAATGGGGCGTCTGGGGAGGGGTTCACACAGCGGGGCATCCCGATTTTGGATGCCCCGGGGGGAGGGGGAAATCATATATTCTCAGGCCGATTAAGCTGAGTTTTGGTCCACTTTTAAAGGGCATCCTGATTTGGTATACCCTGGGATCGTCCGTAAACTGGGCCTCTCAGACACTTAGCAGTGCTTGTTCCATTCAGCTTTCATTTGCCACAATATAGCAAGGAAATCTAAATGTAGTGAGTGCTGCTGGCTGCATCCCTGCCTCTAGCTGTGGGTGCGCCTGTGTTAGCCCAGGTCTATATTCTTCTCTCTTGGTGGTTTTAACTGCTCAGGGTTGTTAGATCTGGCGGTACAAGGTCCTTTAAAAAATATTCACCCCTTTCAAAAGAAAATAACTTTGTAAATAATAAAGATGTTTTGACAACTAAGACCAGGTTCACATGCTCCCTTGGTGTCTGTGCTGAAACTGGGCCTATCATAGACAAGTCTGGGCTGGTGACAAAACAAACGGACCTGGCAACTGGAAGCTCATCCCTTTCGACAATACGGTGTGTGTGTTGGGGGGAGGGGGTAGAATTCAGAAAAAATACAAAAAATAAATACTTATTCAAGAAAATCAGATTGCCAAACCATTTTTACAAGACCAGGTCCACATGCTCCTTGGGGGTTTGTATCAATACTGGTCTAACATGTTGACAGAGCCAATGTTAGACCTGGCTGTCCCAAACCCTTCAAAAATCTTCACCCCTTAAAACAAAGAAATATTACCATATGTTTGAAACCGATTGCAGGGGACACAATTTAGAAAATTAAAATATGTAACAGGAAAAGTCAGTCTGTGAAGAAAATCTTCATAAAACTAGGTACACATAATCACATACTTCCTAGGAGTTTGTCCTAAAAGACAAGACAACTCAAAGTTGTTGACAAAATACCTGATCTTATATACATACTTCTTCTCAAATGACCTATATTTCCAAATTGTGTCCACAAAGTGTTTATACAGATTAGTTTTCTGCTTAAGGGGCTGAATCTTTTTGAAAGCTGCTGAACCTCATTTAGGCTCAGAATGTTCCTAAATATGGCCAAAAATAAAGTCATGAGAGACCTTGTTAAGTTAAAAAAAAACACACAAAGCGAGAATCGGAGTGTTGGCATTTATTGCAAAGACTAGTTTACATTGCATGTGTACTTAGAACAGTCTCCTTCATGAATCTGAGTTTACAAAATACACAACATACAATCAGAGACAGGGTAACAAGTGTAAACATTTGCGCCCCGCTAGCGCGCTTCCACAGACACACATACACACAACGTCTCATACATGCACACAGGCACACAAAGGCCAAAAGAAGATTGCACTTAAAAAAAAAATAAAAAAAAAACTACTACAATTATTAGTGTTTAGAGATCCAGTTTTGATCAAGTGACAGGCTGTGATCGTGAGTCTACATACTTCTTTGTGACATGGTACAAGGTAAGGCGAGGAAATCAAGATGGTCGCCTTATAATGTAAAGGTCTAAAATCTTTTTTTTGTTTTTTCTGTAAGGGAATGCACAGATAATTATCAACTATTTTAGTTAGAAATTTCCACCAGAAAAGGACCTGAATAAATTAGGAATCCATAGGGTTTGTAGGCTGTTCATATTCCTTTACAGGTGTGCCAAGCTAGAGCTACCCCCAAAAAACTTTTTGCTACCCTGACCTCCATTGGAAAGAGCTGTACTTTGTTCATGTTTGGTTACCAGGTAAATTTAAAGGCCACCTGGGTCCTAAAACCATAGTGCCCCCCCACACTAATTTCCAACTGTTCATTCCTTCAACAGTGAATCTATGGGCGTCATTTGGAGAAACTTCCTATATACCCAGAGATTAAGTGGCATCCACCCAATAAACTGTAGAAAAATTACGGATTCACTGCAACAGGAACACTCTTCTGGTCACCAAAACACCAGGTAGAATAATGTCCCATTTAGGCGATCAGGAATACCAACAAGTTTTCAAACATATCTGTCAAAAGTTGGGCTTAAGTCAAGGTTAAAATCCAAGAATGCACTGGCCATGACTGTACTAAGTTGGTTATAACAACATTATAAACCATCACTGCTGGATCAATTGGCACTTGTGAGAAAGGAGGTGGCCTCCAGTTATGGCAGGGTAAGAGTTAGTGGTTGATTACTTGTAAACAGTATACTTCATCTCGCCCCCCCTCCCCCTCGAAATCCTATGCGAAGTCCGAGGTATGAAGGAGGAGGGGTGTGCATTCTAGGAGTTGTACCTTAGGCATCAACTTTTAAAAATATGGGATATATGTCTTGGGATAGCTGGCAGAATCATAGACCCAACTACCACCATAGCAATGAAGACAATGAAGATATCTATGGACAATAAGTAAAGGACCCTGGAACACAAATAGAGTCCATGATTATTTATGACGCATTCTAATAATCTGTACAGCCTTCTGTTATTTTAAAAAAAGAGTCAGGAGTGGCCGAGAAAACATAGTGCACCCAAAGGACCCCTTGCCCAGCTTACCCAAAAAGGAGGGCAGGCAGTATTATCTGTGCAGTGTATATCTGTGCAAGAGTGCTGCATCTCCTTTTTTACCTTGTGTATGTATATATACATTTATACAGCTTTATTTTTTTTAGGGAGGGGGCATGGGTTTTTTTCTATGGACCTCTGTGGTGCGTACATTTGGGCTAGGGCTATGCAAATGTCTGGATTTTGCTAAAGAAAAAAAAAAAAACAATGACAAGCGTGTTCTCTGTTTATCTGACATATGCTGGGAGAGGTCCTCACACAGTACATGCAGTATCCATACACATCGTTCTTTTTTCCTGTTGCATCTAAGGAGCTGTCAAGACTTTTCCATTAATAAGGTGGGATGTACATTACAGTTTATTTTTACCTGAGCTGAGCAGGAAGAGCTAGGGAGAAACTCTGCCACATTGATGTAGCCATCTCCCTCTGTACGAGCATACAAGAATCACATATGGACCGGTTAGGTTCTACCGTGTATGACCTTTTTAGAGAACATCAATTAAGCTTTGGATGGTACAAGAACAATTGCTATATATACAAAATTGCTCCACTCTGGCCAAACCAAATCCTCAAACTGCATGACTAGTTTATTTCCCTAAGCATCTTCCACAATGCTCAAGTTAACAATTCCCAAACCAGTTTGCCTTGTACAGCAGAAAGTCCCTAACAACCCAACGTGGCAATTGTTCCTTAGACAGGAAACCCAGACACTGAAATAGAAATTTCTTGATTAAGGGCAAACATATTTGAAGAAAAAGGTATCTATAAGATAACTTTGCCTGATACAATGGGGAATTTCCTTGTGCCCAACTGATCAGCTGGTTGACAAAAATGGCCTACAGATGGTTTCAAATGTTCAAATCCATAGATTGACAGTGTCTTCGATGTCTAGCCTGCTTTACATTTTGTTGGTTGGAAGATGAAGAAATCCAGTTTATTAAGATCAGAAAGTCGAACCACGGCCAGTACAATGTAGACGGGTTTATAAAACCCAAAGTCATTGCAAATCATGGGCTACTCTAGAAGAGTAATAGATTTTCTTATGAGGTCACCATTCAACTCACGCATCAGAGTCACAACTTTAAAGGTAATCTTACTGGAGCAACTTCAACTTCACACACAAGATCGTAACCCAAAATCTAACCACAAACATCACCATAGAGTGGTAAGCCATAAGCAAACTGCAGTTGCCCCTTTTGGCTCTGCATATATACAGCTTGAATACACCCATTTGAAATGTAAAGGCCATCATGCTGTAGTGCACATTGTACATATTTTACACGGCAGATTTACTAATGCAGATACAAAGTATATTGAACCAACTGCTCAGAACAGCAATTCATTCTAGTTTTCTACATGGCAGCCACTGGAACTCGGCACCAAATTAACAAGCAAACAAAAGGGTTCTGTAATCCTTAAGCCCTGTAAGACCATCTTGGGCCAATGTTTAGGTAACTGTTTAGCCACAAGCTTGGTGACATCACAACTGAAATCTACGAATCAGCATCAGTCACAGTCTGCTTATGAGCTAATAAAAAGGAGAGGGGAAAAAAAATAACTGAAAAGTAACCCTTCACTGCCTGCTTTTAAAGTGTATGTTACATCCCACCTCACTAATACAGTACAGGTTAAAGTGTCGCAAAGCAATTAAAGGGAAAATTAGCAGAAGGCAAAGTCTAATTTTACATAATATATACAATAATGAAAAGGCAACAAAGCGTCAAAACAAATACAATACAGAGCCAATGACAGTAATAAATGTCATAAGTCTAGCAGTTATTTACAACCAATAAATATTTATATAGAAGGAAAAAAAGTAAAAAATAATAATAAAGTTTTACACTACAAAACGCCTTTTCACAGGTCTGACCAACTTCACAGTCGGAAAATAAATTCTTACAAATATAATTTGGCCCCATATTATTTTTTTTTGCCCTGACAGAAAAATAATGTCAGTGAGTATTTACAGTTGGAACGAGCTGTACAGTCGTATAACCCCTCGTCAAGAACACCAAGGTGGAAAAAGAAATGTAACTGTTGCTACCTGGTTAGAAAATAAAAGGACTAAACAACCCAGGAAGTGGCTTTAAAAAATGAGCTGTGGAGGGTTGTTTTTGAACATTGTCAGATCAGATCTTTGGTGTGATTTGAAATGCTGGACTGATCAAAAGAGGATGTTAACAAAAAAATAGGGAACAGAACTTGTTTAAAAGAGTCCCTAGTGCAGTTCTGTCAGCCATTTTTTTGTTTTGGCCACAATAGCCTGGTTGAAGGAACCCTGCAATTGGAGGAGTGGTTCTGGTTTACAGGCACCTCCTGTTTATGGGTCAGAAATGTTTTTTTTTCTTAAGTTGGTTTTACAAAGTGCTTTTTGTAGAAAACTTTCTAAATCATGGTATCCACAGGAAGATAGTGTTTAGTAATTGGGTGTTAGTATTTACATTACAGTCCCTTTAAGGGAATTGTGGCTAGTGCTAGCGCCAATAAGCCTCTGCACTGCCTTATAAATCTGCACTGATTCAGTTGACAGATTATATAGTTCATTCAGGCCCCAAATCGGGCTTACTCCATTTTGTTTGCATTAATACTGGATCCCTGGGCATGGCACAGGCTGGTTAATGTCCTACTTCACAGTTTCCTTTCAGAAAGCCCTCAACCTCGACCCCCCTTCTCTTTGAAGGCACCTTAGGCATGGAGGCAGGTTTTGGGTCCTTGATGGGAGCGACACCTGAAATTCTCACACCGGCCAACTCAATCGAATGGCTTTAAGTTCATCTTAGAAGGCCAAGCAACTGCTCCATCTTTTTGGAGTCAACCTTCAAACGTCAAACAGAGAAGGCCGGCGAGCTGGAAGAGAGAAGGAGGTCTTGCTCCGGCCCCTTCACCCATGGTACACATAAGTGCTTTACTTTGGGTCCCTTGGGTAGATCGAGAGTTCAGAAGATTCCTTTGGCAATTTTGAGTCCTTTCTGCTTCATACGTGGCAGAGTGGAACTGGAGCCATGTTTGATTTTCATCCCTTTAGAGAAGCCGCGCTTTTTCAGAACAAAGTCATAATTGGCCCCTGAGTTCATAGCGTAGAAGACGTTGGCGTTATCCGGAATCTTTAACTCTGTAAAGACAAAAAACAAACATCTTATAGTATAGGTTGATGGGACAATACCAAGTCAACGTTTTCTCCAATGAAAATTAGAATTGGAAATACCACCAGGCCACTTATTAGCACTTCTTTCAGTAAAGGTTTCCTCTTACCAAATGTCAGACTACTTATACAAGGAAAACTGCCATACTGAAAACAGTTTAGGAGACCAATGACTGAGGGCTCAGAGTCTGTACTAGAAGAGCTCAGGTAAAAAAAAACCTTGATCAGGATCTTTGCTGTTACCTATAAAAATCAAATCAAATCTGAGGTCTGATGGCAACTCACAGGAAAACTCCAGAGTTTATTAAAGTTCAGCCAAATACATTTTTGGCAAAACTTTGGAGGTTTCTGTGTCCTTTTTTGAGAAATAAATAACTCATTGATGTCGTAGGCTACCCTGCCAGTTTAAAGTTACAGTGACCCTTTTTTACCAGGGTTTTACCAGGGATTTGAGACTAAGTTTTGCATAGGGTCCTTGCAGACAACGGACCCTTTAGGCTTAAGTCTACTTTAAGCTGTAAAAAAAATACCATTTTGTGAGTACTCACCTGAAAAATGGATATTGTTGGTGTGCCACACACCCCGCTTCACTTCTTAAATATTCATTACTCATGGGTTAATCACCTGCAGGTGACGTAGTGCAGAGAGGAAGACTTGTAACGAGCCCCACCTTCCGGCCTATATATACCTGGTACCTCCCTTCAATCACCAGTATAATCAACAAAGCAGTAATACAAGGTACCAGTATTCCACCAGTAACCTCAAAATCAAATTTGATATAAAAAAGGCTTCACCATATAAAGGCTTCGGTAATACCGAAAAGGGCGGGTGTGAAGCGGGGTGTGTGGCACACCAACAATATCCATTTTTCAGGTGAGTACTCACAAAATGGTATTATTCTTGGTGTGCCACACACCCCGCTTCACTTCTTAAATATTCATTACTCATGGGACATCCAAAAGCAGTGTCCACAAGGGCTGGGCAACTCAAGGCCAGGTGAAGCAAAACTTAAACGACTGCAGTCTGCAGAACTTTGCGGCCGAAAACAGCATCCGCTGAGGCCCGCACATCAACTTTGTAAAACTTAGAAAAAGTGTGAACAGAAGACCAAGTGGCGGCCTTACAAACCTGTTCAACAGAAGCTTGGTGCTGAAAAGCCCAAGACGCCCCAACAGCGCGAGTGGAATGAGCAGTAATACGAAAAGGGGGAACTCTTCCCTTAGCAGAATAGGCCGCAGTAACGGCCTGACGTATCCACTTGCTAATGGCAGATTTGGCTGGTGCCAAACCCTTCCTAGGCCCATGGGGCACAACAAAAAAGGAATCCGTCCTACGGAAAGGAGACGTGACAACCAAGTAGCACTTAACACAGCGTACTACATCCAAACAATGCAACCCCCTCTCTTTGTCATTCTTAGGATTAGGACATAAGGAGGGAAGAACAATATCTTGGTTCAAATGAAAAGCAGAAACAACCTTAGGAAGAAAGTCTGGCTTGAATCGAAAGACCACCTTATCCCGATGCTTCTCGAAGTAGGGCGCCTGAATAGACAAGGCCGCCAATTCCGAGACACGCCGGATCGAAGTGATCGCTACCAAGAAGACAATCTTCTGAGTCAGGGTAGATAAAGCAATCCCTTGCAAAGGCTCAAAAGGAGGAGCCTGAAGAGCAGAAAGAACCAAATTCAAATCCCAAACCGGGAGTAATGGTTTCCTGGGAGGCCGCACATGCGTAACCCCCTGGAAAAAGGTTTTAACTAAAGACTTAAGCGCAACACGCTTCTGAAAAAAGATAGATAAGGCAGAAACCTGCCCTTTCAACGTACTTAGCTGAAGACCAGAGTCCAGCCCAGATTGTAAAAACTCCAGAACCCTGGGGACCGAAAATACCCTACAAGGAAAAGATCTCATCTCGCACCAAGCGATATAGGCTTTCCAGGTCCTATAGTAGGTGACAGAAGAAGACCTCTTTCGGGCACTGATCAAAGTCCTAACGACAGAATCAGAAAGACCCTCTTCCTTTAGGATGGAGGTCTCAGCAGCCAGGCCGTCAAAGCTAGCGCTGGTAAATTGGGGTAATACAATTGACCCTGAGTGAGCAAATCGGGCCGAAGGGGCAGAACGACCTGGTCCACTGCCAGCCGAACGATGTCTGCGAACCACACTCGCCTCGGCCACCTTGGGGCCACGAGGACGGCGGACACCCCTTCCAGAGCCAACTTCCGAAGCACTCTGCCTAGCATGGGTGTCGGAGGAAACAGGTACAGAAACCCCAGATCCCCCCAGCTCAGGGACATGGCGTCCACTGCCAGAGCCAGAGGATCCTGGGAGAGCGACACGAAGTTCGGGAGCCTGTGATTGTGACGAGAGGCAAACAGGTCCACCTCTGGAGTCCCCCATTGGCGACACAGTGAGCGAAATACCCGAGGATGGAGGGCCCATTCTCCCCGACGGGGAGAGCCCCTGCTCAAGCGGTCCGCTTTCAGGTTCTCCACTCCTGGGATGTATACCGCCGAGAGACGAGGAACATGGGCTTCTGCCCAGGTCAGGATCAGGGACACCTCCCTGAGAGCACTCAGGCTGCGAGTCCCTCCCTGATGATTGATGTAAGCAACCGCTGTTCGATTGTCTGAACGCACCTGGACCGGAAGGCCCAGAACGTGCTGAGTCAGGAGAGTAAGCACCCGACGGATGGCTCTCAGTTCCAGAATATTGATGGGTAAGAGGGCCTCCCGAGGTCCCCACTGCCCCTGGAACTGAAGCTCCTTCCAGAATCCGCCCCATCCCGACAGACTGGCGTCCGTGGTGACAATTTCCCAAAGGGGGGCCAGAAAAGACCTGCCCTTCACGAGATTGGTCGAGACCAACCACCACTGGAGGGACTGCCGGACCCGGGAGGACAACTGGAAGGGCTGATCCAACGACCGAGGCTGCCGGTCCCAAGACGCCAACAGATAAAGCTGAAGCGTCCTCGTGTGGAATTGAGCAAAAGGAACTGCCTCGAAGGAGGCAACCATCAACCCTACCAGCCTCATCCCCAGACGGATGGACGGTCGAGGATTGGAGAGTAGGACCCGAGCCAACTCCTGAATTAAAAGAATTTTGGACTGAGGGAGAAACACTCTGTGTTGATAAGAGTCTAACCGCATCCCCAGAAAGGACACCACCCTGGCCGGAGCGAGGGAGGACTTGGAGAGGTTGATCACCCAACCGAAACTTTCCAGCGTGGAGAGCACCACCCTGGTGTCCTTCTCCGATTGATCGGGTGACGGAGCCATGATAAGAAGGTCGTCCAAATAAGGTACGACACGAATGCCCCGAGCTCTGAAAATGGCCATGACCCCTGCCAACACCTTGGTGAACACTCTTGGCGCTGAGGTAAGGCCAAACGGAAGTGCCACGAACTGATAATGCCGATCCTCCATCATGAATCGAAGAAAGCGTTGATGAGGGAGGCAGATGGGAACATGCAGATAAGCATCCTTGATGTCTATAGACGTCATGAAGTCCCCTTGCCGAAGAGAGCCGACGGCAGTGCGCAAGGTTTCCATGTGAAACTTCCGAAAACGGATGAACCTGTTGAGCAACTTCAGGTCCAGGACGGGACGAACCGACCCATCCCTCTTGGGGACAGCGAACAGATTGGAGTAGAAACCGAGGCCCATCTCTAAACGCGGTACCGGCCGGATGACCGCCATCTCTAACAGATTTTCCACCGACGCCAGGAGCTCCTGTGCGGCCGAAGGATCGATGGGCACCCGAGACCGAAAGAACCGTGAAGGAGGGCGAGACTCGAACTCCAGTTTGTAACCGGACGACACTATCTCCTGAATCCACCTGTCCGGAACCTCCCGGTTCCAAACCTGGGAGAAGTGTCGCAATCGTCCCCCCACCCGCACGGGTGAGGGCGGCCCCTCATTGCTGAGTGGGCTTACCCGCAGGTTTGGGCTTGGAGCCCCAGGACTGGGCGGGACGGCCACGGCCCCTTCCCCGCGTCCAACCTGTACGACTGGTAGAGGGAAGGGAAGTCCCCCTACCCGCTCTGTATCCTCGAAAGGACGGCCTACCAGAAACAGCCCCTCTAAAGGGGCGTCGAGGCCTCCTGCGTTGTGGCATCTTGCCATCCTTTGCGACTGAATCAATTTTCTCCCCGAAGAGCCGCAGGCCCAAAAAGGGGAGAGCTGTGAGCACCCTTTTAGAAGCTGAGTCCGCCGACCACTGACGCAGCCATACTGACCTACGAATAGCGACCAGCATCGCCGCTGTCCTGCTACTCATAGCCAGCGCATCGTCCTGAGCGGATAGAACGTAAGACACAAAAGACTCGCACTGCTTAAGCGCAGCGAACTCATCAGAGGCGGGATTGAGATCCTCGCATAGCCCCTGGATAACAGATCTTACCGCTAAAAGAAGAAGGGCCGAAGCGCACAAGGGGCGCATTGTTGACCCAGCATAAACGAAGCCATAGCGAGCAAACTGGTCAATCCTACGATCCTCCCCATCTTTAGGGACAGAGGTCTCAGCAGACTGTACCATAGCGGAGCTAGCTAACCCTAGCACAGGGGTATCGACTTCAGGAGGGACGGACCAAAGCTTCAGCAATTCTGGCGGAAAAGGATAACGCTTTTCCCAACTGGGAGGGATTCCAGATAACCGTGTGGGATGTTCCCATTCTTTCAGGACCACCCTCTCAAAGTGGTGCTGTCTGGGAAAAACCAAACGCGGCTGAGGCTCTTCAAACAACTGGCCCTTTGGCCGGGTGACAGCCTCAGGCGGATCTAAATTCAAAATTTCAAACATTTGTGCCAGCATGGAGGGGGTGTCAAGGGCAACCCCCGCCGAACAATCGCCAATCGCATCAGCCTTAAGCTGACCTGCCGGCTCATCTGACTCCAAGAGGAATTCACCCTCATCCGGGGAGCCATCGGACCATTCCACAGGCTCACATAATTCGTCCTGAGGAGCCGAAGAAACCGGAGTCAGGCGCTTCCGTTTTGCAGAGGCCTTTAGCCCCGCTTTAACGGGCAATACTTCCCGAAGATTGGCTGATTTTACCACCACCTCGGATTGCGAATCCCCACCCTTGACAATGTCATGCGGGGTCCGGAACAGGGAGGGAGAGGCAGGAGATGATAGAGGTTGCGACGGGTCAGCCGCCGGATCAACAGACTGACGCGCAACAATCTGCCTTGCACAAGAAATGCAAATAAAAATATCATCAGCAGGGAGCGCAGCCCCGCATTTTACACACCCCCTGGACGGCTCTGACGAGTCGTTTCCGGTAGTAACAGAAGCCTCCATATTGGTGATTTATGGTATCGCAAATACTGGGACTTTTAAGGCATAAGCCAACCCGGGATGCCCCTTTATAAGTATGTCCCGGAAGGGAGGGATTTATTTTTTATATATATATTATTTCTTTTTTTTTTTTTTTTTAGAGAAAAAGGTCCCCTTTAACAGTCTCAAAATAAATATATATACATATATATATATGTATATATATATCCAAAATGTGCAATATTATATCAAGAAAGACTAGCCAGGCAATATAGAGCCGGAGGCCGCAGTAAAAGAGGGATCCCAGGATCTGAAAGGAAAGAAAAAACAAACCATCAGATCCCTTGTGAGAGAAATAAAGCAGCATGTTCACAATAGTTCAAACAAAGAGAGTGCCTCCTTAAAAGTCAGCCCCAAGAGTGAAACTCATTCTGGCCCCACAAAAGCGAGACCGCTTACCTGTCACCGACGCCAGGAGCCAGACCGGAGGGACATGTTGCCAGCCGCAGCACACAAACTCATGTGTTGCTGCAGCGCGCGCCCCCCCCACGAGACCTCTTTTCACCGCAAAAGAGGAAGTGAGGCTGAGGCCGCCGAGCGCCGCTTCCGCCGGCGCCGCTTTCGCCGGCGCCACGCCCCCCCGCGTCACAGGGAGCCGCCCTGCTCCAATCAATGGGGGAATGCCACCAGCTGCGCTGGCTGACACCGAGCCGGCGGAGGAGGGGAAAAAAGAGACACAGGCGCAGCCACACAGGCAGCCGCACGGAGCAGCGGGAAAGGAAGGGAGGCGGGAGGGAACCAACTGAGCGCGGTCCGCTGCCCCGCCCCCATAAAGCAGACCAAAAATACTGGCCGTGCCTAAGCATTTGCCCGGAGCCCCGGCCAAAACACAGTTACTATGTAAGAGTGAACACACAGAAATGACACACAGTGAAAACATCATACACAACCCTCCATACACCCCCCCCCCCCCAAGTGAAGGGAGAAAGGACCGGAGCGGGGGAGAAAGGGCTACGGGGACCCTCGGGACAGGGGCATCCCATTTCCGGATCACCATGCCGGACTGCCGCATTGCCCCCACAAGAGGGGGATGAGCGGAGGAGATAAGCTCCTAGGCACCAATTGTGCCATCTACCAATTACCCGGTGAGCAGCCTAAGCTGGGAGGCTTCCTATCCACCATAGAGGTATACAACTCAAACCGGGCAGAAATAGACCAAAAGGGGGGTGGCGGGGTAAGCCCCGACCTACCTGTAAGCAGGAAACTTCCAACCTCTGCTAGTCACGCAGAGAGAAAAATACTGGTGATTGAAGGGAGGTACCAGGTATATATAGGCCGGAAGGTGGGGCTCGTTACAAGTCTTCCTCTCTGCACTACGTCACCTGCAGGTGATTAACCCATGAGTAATGAATATTTAAGAAGTGAAGCGGGGTGTGTGGCACACCAAGAATAAGGGCAATGACAAAAAACAGGTGTAAAGGGCTGCCTTGTGAGGTGTGAGTGTTTGATTTCTTAAAATTCGACACACACACACACACACACACACACTCTGTTATCCCCTTTTAGTTTTGAGCACCTCTGGTGTAAAAAAGTTACTTTCAATCTTGGACATGCACAAGCCGTTCCAATGTCTCTCTGCATGGTCTCCTGTAAGTTTAGACACATAAGAGCTCATAAGAAGAAAACAAAGCCACACACAGCTCAGTACCCAGTGATGTTTAACCCTTTCCCACAACCTGTCACACTCATCTACTGTCCCAAGCTGTTAATCAGCCATGGTAGCCTTCCTGTTTCTGAGAGCAAATCATATTGCTGAGTCCTAGCAGCAAGAAAGTGTGTTGGCTATAAATGCTTTCTGCTGCTTACACATGTGGGAACAATAAACTTCAAACCACCTGCAACAGGTTTCCTCTATGTGTACAAAGCGCAGCCATTTAAGGTAACATTTTCCAAGAACTCAATGCATTATTACACACAGTTCCTATACAATAAGTACATTCTAGTATGAAAGAATGCAACGTGGATCCAATGGATACATAAGATAGCTTCTTTTTTAAGTAGAGTGAAACCAGTGATGTCACATACAACAGAAAGCAGACAGACCGGTCTCATTCTCTATACAAATCTTTCCTTTGAACACAACACTAGAGATGGGAAATCTCTTTACCTCGTTCCTCTGAGATGATCTGAACTAGTTCATAGTCTTCTGCACGCTCCCCATCCAGATTATGTTTGGCCATGGCTTTGCGGATGACCACTGGCGTTTTATCCTGACTTGTTACCTGCAAAGGCATAATAGGAGTTAGAACGAACAGTCCAAGATAAGGGTTGCAATGCACATATAGTTAATAAAGTAGCTCATTTCATGCAGCAGTGGTTAATGGGTGTACTTTATCTGCATTATGCCCCATGGCAGCCACACACATGACCACCAGCAGCAAAGTTGGCATGAATAGATATGCAGTTGTGCCATTAGTGCAAGGAGGCATCCAGTAAATAATAGAGGAAGGTTCTTTTTAGGCAGCAGGGCATCCCAAATGGTGGGAGGTCTAAAGTTTTGATCGACTTTAAACCCTGTAATATCCTAACTTGTATAATGAGTACCTTTTCAAAGAAATATGGCCCTGAGCATGAATATAGATTGATCTCGTGCCAAAACCCAGCTGTCTGAGCTGTATGTTGCCAGCCAACCGGATTACATGGCCACTCAACCCCATTCTGACCATGTAACAGCTCTGCTTTTGCCTACCCATTACCAAAATGAGGAACAGCGATCAGATGGCAGCAATACATCATCATGGTGGGGTAGAAACTAAGGCTGAGGACCTTTTCTTTACAAGTTTGTCCAAGACAGTCTGAAGTGATGTTTTTTGTTTCTTGAGAAAGGGCTCAGCAAGTCCCCAAAAGGCTACAAGTAATATTTGCAAAATAGGACATATAAAATAAGCACAGTAGTAAGTATGAGACTTGCTCACCAGAATACTCTTGTACATGTTGCCGTTATCCACATCCAGGCTGACCCTAATAATGCAGCAGTCATCTATTTGCTGGTTGTAGAGTGGAAGAGACAGCGAGGAGTAACTGGAGATGCCAGAGACCGAACGCTTGTGTGTCCGAGAGGCCGAGACAGGAGTGGAGGAGACTGAGGAGGAGGAAGCGCTGCTGGAACCTGACCCAATGCCAGACGTGTCCAGAGACGAAAGGGACGTCGATTCCCAGAACTGTGGGAAGATAGAAGATAGAGTTAAGTCAGATGTAATTCCTAAATTCTTAATCCTAAATTAGAAGGTTCAAAAAACTGGCAAAACTGGGTTTATCTCAATGACGTCAAGCTAAATAGAAGTCTGTCATTTTCAACTCTAAAAGACCAAAAAGAAAAGCAAGCTCAATAAAGCTAAACCACTATATTTGAATAACAAAATCTTTAAAGAGGGAATAGGGTGAGGAGAACTAGACACATACAACTATTGTAGACCAAATATTCAACAGCGCAGAATTCAAACAGAGGAGCTTTCCTGACACGAAAGGTACAGTATTTAGAGGCCATTTACTGCCCAAATCATGCGGCTTAATCCATTTTACAAGCATAGGCACACATAAAATATACATTTAAATAAATTGCATTTTCGAACACTAAGCATTCAAAATGTCAAATGGTCAGACAGACACTATTAACCCTATTTGTCTCTATGTTTGAAGCTTGTTGCTAATCCAGGTATAGAACACAAAGTTCTATGGTTTACAGAGGTGGCTTATTGCTGGCGCGCCCAAAATCGCCAGCGACCAGATGGAATTCAATACGAATGTTGCAGCCCACTGTTTTTTTCATGCGGTGGTGTGCTAGGGTGAGCAAGCATTGCAAAACCTTCAAGCAGATTCGACACAAGAGTCGATGGCCATATGTCTAATGGCTAAAGGCAAAAATGACTAAAAGAAGTGCCACTGGCTTTTGAAAGCTACCATGGTACTGAGCAGCATGGCTAGAAATGGCAATCCCTAGGTTAGAGCAAGGCAAGCTCTGTGGCACCAGTGTGTCAGACTATTCTAGCAAGCATAAAAAGGTCCCAAGTGGACATTTCTAAAGTTTAAACCTCTCCACTGTCAATAGGTTTATTGAGTTGGTGCCAAGATTAGTCCATGTGGCCCAAAAAATTTGGCATTCTAGGCGAAGTGATATTTCCTTCACTTCCTTTGCATGAAAGCCACCAGGAAGATCGCGTTTGGGCAAAAGATGCAAGGCTGCACTTAAAGTGGACCAACACCCAGGATTTTGACTATCCTGGGTCTTGGTCCACTTCGGTGGGGCACCCCCGATCGGGGTGCCCCGCTGTGTGAAACCTCCCCGAACCCCCCGAAAAACTCACCTCTCCCCGCGCCGACGGACAAGCCGCGGACAAGCGGCTCCTCCGCCGCCACCTCCCGCGCGTCATTCACAGACGGCCGGCGCGGGCACGTCTAGAGGGGCGCGAGGGAGGAGGCGGCGGTGGCGGGCGGCCGCCGCCGAAGATAAGGTAAGGAGTTTGGGGTGTTTGGGGGGGTTTCACCCCGCGGGACATCCCCATCTCGGATGTCCCGCGGGGAGGGAGGTGATCTATAAGATTCCCGGGCTGATCACCCGTGGGTGTTGGTCCACTTTAAGCTCTAAAGAGAGTCATAGGTTACAGGGGAGCTTAATTTATGGTGTAAACGTTAAAATGATTTTTACAGACAACACCGGTAATCATAACACAAAGGGCACAAGTATGAGGAAACTAATCCCTGAAAAAGAGCTCATGTTTGCATAGGTAAAAAATGTAACACTCCAAATTTTCCTCGACAGGAAATTCCCTGCTTGCCGGAGGCCCTGAGAGGACACAAATTAAAAGAAAAAAAGGGGTGGGGATAAATTCAGTAAAATCATTCAGCCAATTATCACCACCCATAGCATTTATTTGTATTTGGCCCCCTATGGCTCTGAGATACCAGCCCCTATGTCTGGTGTGCCGGGGCTTGTAGACTCCAAGGGGAGAGCTGACACTTTATCTATAAGATTCCCAGGTCAATCGATCCCCCCCACCCCCGGCTCATCCAAAATATGGATGCCCCGCTGTGTGTACCCTCCAGGTCCCCCATACACTTACATTCCTTTCCGGTCCGATGGCGCATGCGCGAGCCGTGGCCACATCCCTGCTATCCCTCCAGCAGGACGTGTGCCCTTGCCAGGCATTTGTGAATGGCCACCACAAGCATGGTCCCTGTTAGAGGGTAGCGGTGGGTTCAGCTATCAGCACGCTCTGCGCCGCTTGCATTAGATGAAGACTTAGATGAAGGGACGTCAGCGGATCCAAGCACACTGAATGGACGAGTGGCCGCGCATGCACCGCAGGACCGGGTAGAGGCGAGATTGTTTCGGCAACCTGGGGGGTTTCACACAGCGGGGCACTCCCGATCGGGGTGCCCCAGAGGCAAGGACCAAAGCCCAAACAACCTCCAGAATAAATAAGGGAGTGTTTAGCTTATCACTTGCAGCCATGTATTTCGCATTACTATGGATATCAGCATTAACATGGCAAAAAGCCTATACAGCACCCAATGATTACCTGTTGGGTCCTAATCTGAGCCAATTGCCCTACAGGGTGTAGTTTCCACTACCAATAATGAGACAAAACACAGAGTACAATGCCTTCCAAAGAGCAAAGCACAGAGAGCAGGGACTGACCCCCTCAGAAGCGCAGCGTTCTGCGGCCTGCACTGGTGGAGCCTGGGGTTGTTCCACTCGTACCTTCTTCTCCTGGCAGTCCGGAGACTCTGGCACAAAGCTGATGTTGATCTCCTCCACGTCGGAGCTGCTGGAACCAGCTGACGTGACGCTGAGAGAGTCGGTGGTGTCGCCTCCGCATAGGTGGGGGCTGCACTTTAGCTGATCGAAAGACTTGGAGTGGGAACTGACGCTGGCACATGGCTCGGAGCTGGGAGGCTGTCGGCTGTGAGAGACAGAAGGTGACAGGTTAGGATAACACAGCAGGGTCGATTCAGAGCCAGGTGAGAATTCTCACTCAGTAAAGAAAATTGCCATTCATTTCATTGTCTGCCTTGGAGCCAGGTGAAAATGTACAACTTGCATAAAGTGTAATGGGCACCTAAACTGAAGTAATTGTATGATTTTTAGGCACTCAAGCCTCCTGAGGCATTGTATAAAAAAATAAATACACACATACATAAAGGCATTGGGGCAATTTTTAGGTGCTCCTGTTTGGTATAGTTGCCCAATCCCTCATAGGACTGAATAAACAAACACCTAGTTTAAATGAATTGTGGCAAATTTTAAGTGGCTCCAGTTTGTTATTACCCAGTTGCTCATGAAACGGACACTTAACCTGGAGGAACTATGTGAAGGAGTGCCATGGGGCATTGTAACTTGCAGGCCTGCTTTAAGGGATACTCACTCGCTCCATCGTTTGATGATCCCAGTGTTCTTCTTGGCTTTCAATGTGTTACTCGCCGATTCAGACAAAGGCTCAATTTCACAGGACAGGCTATAGCTGCAGAAACGAAAACAAGATGTCAGGAAAGGCAGCAGGATTTTAGACAAGTTCTACACGTTGCTTGCAATAAAGCCCCAACAGTACCAAGAAAAAAAATAAGTTATGGCCGTACCTCTCTGCCTCCGTCAGTCGCTCCACACTGTGGAACCATTCAGCAAATGACTCTTCCGGGATGAAGCTGTAGTTGTTACAGGCAGACTGAAGTAGTTTGATCTGAGCAATAACTTCAAATTCCTGAAAAGCCCAAAACATTTCATTTTTAAAAAAACTTAATTCCCTATACCAGCATAATAACATAACACAATGCATATAGAAACTTTCCATTGTCATCAATACATCTGCAGACTGGGCGATCCTACAGAATAAGGGCCATTCATGTCACGTTTAGAATTGCCTTTTCTTTAGACATTTATTATTGAAGTCAGGAAGACCACAATACATTCTTCATCCTACATTTGTAGGCCTTTAGTAATGGTCTTTGTGCTTTAATTTACAATATTCCGAGCTTATCCTTATACAGCCTAAAGCTATCCAACCGGTAAGACCTAAAGGTTTGTTGCCCCAAATTTACACACCAACATTCAATTTCTTACTTGGGCAACTACTGCAATATGTACCAGCATATTATTGCCATGTTTAGGACCCATGTTCAGATTTTGGCATCAATCTGAAATCTATACAAAATAACACAAGATATCCAATGGTGTAATAAAGTTGTCTCTTCTCAACCATTATAGAGCCATCCTAGTTTAAAACTTTGTTAAAGTGGACCAACACCCACCCCTGATCGGCCCGGGCCGATCAGCTCCCTCCCCACGGGGCATCCGAAATCGGGATACCCCGCTGCGTGAAATCACCCAGAAAGCCCCTAAAAACGTACCTTATCGGCGACGGACAAGCGACGGGTAAGCCGCCGCCGCCGCCTCCCGCGCGTCCCTCTAGCAGGGCGCGAATGGCCGGCGTGGGAGTGCGCCCTGTAAGAGGGATGCGCGAGAGGCGGCGGCTTATCCGTCGCTGATAAGGTAAGATTTTAGGGGCTTTCTGGGGGGTTTCACACAGCGGGGCACCCCCGATTGGGGTGCCCCGCGTAAGTGGACCAACACCCAGGATAGTGATTATTACCCAACTCAAAGTACATCAATGTACATCAATACATCAATGTAAATAAGTCCCTGGATCAACCATCTACATTTGTTATCTGCTATCCATAACTACTATTTTTTTTTTTGCACTCAAGAAAGGCATCCATGCTGCTTTTGATTAGTTTAAATATCTCTTGATTGTTAATGAAAGACTCACCTTCCTTCTCTTCTCAAAGTTAATAAGGCCACTCTGTAAAAAATAAGGGCATACTGTCATTTCATAAAGTAGCTGACTGAAGCCAAACTTAAAAAGAGGTGAACAAAGCAAACATATAAAGGTTAATGGAGCCCTATCGCTATATTGTATAATATTAAAAATCCATATAAAACACATTGGGTAAT
This sequence comes from Gastrophryne carolinensis, assembly GCA_027917425.1. Taxonomy (NCBI): domain Eukaryota; kingdom Metazoa; phylum Chordata; class Amphibia; order Anura; family Microhylidae; genus Gastrophryne; species Gastrophryne carolinensis. Next base: position 195,856,408 of record CM051235.1, on the reverse strand, counting down.
GCGTAGAGGTCACTTATACCCCTGAACTGAATAAAACTCCCATTAAGCTTGTGGTTTATTCTCTCCTAGTAGGAATAAAATCCAGGGGTGACCAGTTAAGAGTATCAGGGGTGTCACCCCTGATTTCCTCTTCCTTCCATTAAATTAAAAAAAACACATTCCTGGCTGGATATTTCTTGATGCCGGGTGTACAAGTGACCTCCTCCCAACATCCAGCATATTTATATGGATTTTTATCATTGGGCCATTTGTCGCAATAGTGCTCTTTTAAGTAACCCCCCCCCCCCCCCCTCAACCCCAGTAATACCCATGGCTTTTTGGTTATATTAATTTTCTGAACTTCAGAAAGAAGTGAAATATCCCTAATTAAATGCAGAAAAACAGATATTGGCTGGAGTTGATCTATGAACAACATACATATTTATACTGGGTTGAAATTTTCATTTTACACCTAACAAAAACAATGTACACCTACCTCGAAATAATCCTTCATTGCAGTGTCCAGCATCACCAGGTCAGTGAGGAAAGTGCCCAGGTAAGGAATGGTGCCCTGCATAACTCCCTGCAAACAAAAGCAGAGTTCAGTATCCCGGACGAGCCCCCAATGGGATTGTTAAACACTGCTTACAGCAGAATGCTTTACCACATTATTTGGGTAACCATATACAGTCTGGTGTTAACAATCTACCTGCCTTGCTTGTGGACATTTGGAATGCAAGTAAATTAGATTATGATTTTCTGGTTGGAATATATATATATATGTCTTGTTTACACGTTGGGTTAAATTCAGCACCAGGTATAAAAAGTCAACTCTAGGTAGAAAATTATATGGAAGCACACTTTTTATATCCTTGGGGCGATATTGAAGGGTTAATTCAGCACCAGGTGCAAAAAGTGCCCTATGCATATTTTACCTTGCGTGCACTTGGTGCTCAATCAACCCCATTATCTCTTTTTAAAAGTGGCATATATTCAATTTATAAAAACATTCAAAAGGGGATCAAAACCCACATTTTTAACTAGCATCCCCTGAATTAATCCCCCCATGAAGAGAACTTTTTTCAAATTTTTAGTGTTCCTGCCTTACTCTAATCCCAGATAATGGCGCCTGTTTTAGCTGCAAAGCTCCGCCTCCTCCATTCATTACCATTGTTGTGTGTGGCAATGATGTCATTGCCACACTTATGTAATGACCGATCTCCTGCCATCTTACACCAAGAAAATTAGACGATATGAAAAACATTAATATCCATTTCTAGTTCTACACCCTAAGAAAAGAATATTGGCAGGGCTTTGGCCAAATGTATTTCACAAGTTCGGTGGGGTTTGGTCCGCTTTACTAGGTCTTTATTGTGCAATGGTTGATAACATTCAACATGTTTGCAAAATTTCTATGCATGGTTTTAGTTCCCCAGCTCTCTAATCTAGAAGGGAATAGGCGATTGCTTTATTTACTATTTGTGTTACATTTGTTGTATTGTGTATGTGAACAGTTTGACAGGTTTAAGCACTACCTTAGGTGGACACTAGAGGGAGCCATTTGCAAAAGACACCACCAAGCTTCTAGTGAGTAGATAGTCTTATTGGATGTCTAAAGCTAAAGCTATGCAATGCTGAGCACACAAAAAACAACAGTGCTTGAAAGGACATTTTTTTCAAGTTTGCATATTAATGAGGGCCTCAAAGACGATCAACCACAAAACTGGTCCTATTTTAAAAATAATTTCTCAGAAATGGCAATGTTCTTTAATCCCTCTCCTTTAAAGGTAAAATGGTACATTCCAAAAATGGTCACCCTTTGTTTTCCTTCCTTCCAGTAAAAGAAAAACACAGGTTTGGCAAAGATTAACACACCAGGTCTGTGCTTACACTGTCAGTCTTGCATCCCCATAAGGCCACCAGCAGCCATTGGAGTTTATTGAGGCATGTGTGCAGTGCAACACAATATTTAATCAGAAGGGGCATCCCAAATCAGTATAACCTTCACATGGCTATTAAAGTGGACCTAAAGTAAAAAAATATTCTAGGTCTCTTTTAAAGTGGACCAACACCCAGAATTTTGACTATCCTGGGTTTTGGTCCACTTCGGTGGGACACCCCGATCGGGGGTGCCCCGATGTGTGAAACCCCCCAGAAAGCCCCAAAAACTCACCTCTCCCAGCTCCCACACGACCGCTGCAGCCAATCCCCACCGGCGGACAAGCGGGAGGCAGCGACGGACAAGAGAGCGCGCCCGCCTGCCGCCGCCGCCTCCCGTGAGACACTCTTACAGGGCGCGCGCCCGTGCCGGCCATTCACGAACGGCCGGAGCGGGTGCGCGTCCTGCTAGAGGGATGCGCGGGAGGCGGCGGCGGGCGCCTCTGGATCGAGGAGCAGGTAGGGATTTAGGGGTTTCTGGGGGGTTTCACACACCGATCGGGGTGCCCCGCAGTCAGGGAGCTGATTGGTCCGGGAATCTTGTAGATTCCCGGGCCGATCATGGGAGGGTGTTGGTCCACTTTAAGGAGATTGTCCATGAAAGCTTATGTCTGCGGTTTAAAAAAAACCTCAAAAACATGGGAATGTTCAGCAAACCTCCCCTGTAAAGGTAAAATTATACACTTAGTGAATCACTATATTTTTCTTCCCACTAGTAAAAGAAAAGTAAAGAGGACAACAGGGAACTGAATCTCGTAATCTCATGAGTTTATTCTGAACCTGAGTAGGTAGGACTCTTTTCATGCCTGGACAGACCCTTTAATATTAGACTATTAGCTTCCCATAATTTGTCCCATTAAGTTGATCCAAACAAAAGGAAAAGTACGAGACCTAGGTGATCCAGAGGAAGGCAAATCCGACCCCTCCAACAATTTATTATATTGGGGGGGGGGGGGGGGCCTTTATCTCTGGATCAACACTCACCGTTAATAATAGGCCATATGCACAGCAATAAATAGTAGAGCTGTATGTCAGGATTGTAATTTATATTTATCGAGAATATGTTCAAGCCTCATTGGATTAGTTGCCCCAGTTCAGACTGATTAAAAACCACTAACCTGCTAGCCCAAAGACTCAATAGTACTGTGCCCTACAGGCTGCAGAGGTATATTTTTAGCATGGTCGGCCCTCCAACTCCCCTCAGCTTGCGTCCCTGCTGCCCGTCATGGAGTGAGCAGGTTCCCTCATTGACAGGCTGCAGGGGCAATTTATGTGAGCATTCACTCCTGATGTGCCATCTTGGGTGGACACCTCCATTAGTGTCTGCAGTTGGTCGGTACCAAACTCTCAGCCTCGAAGCCGCCAGGGCTGCATTGCACCAGCTCAGCTCTCAGCACTATACGGAATCAAGCCTTCAGGCTGGCAGGGTAAGGGAGGGTTGCTTTTTAAATCAGCCTATAATAAAATCACCTACCATTTCCCTCTGCTGCTGCTGCCTCTTCTGTGCCCTTTTAGGGTTAATATCCAGCGTTGCAAATTTAGACGTTCCCTCCTGGTTAAAAATAAAATAAAAAGAATGGAACATTAATAGAGTGATCCTGTATGTACAAAAAACAGACAATAGGCAAGAGGAAAAGTCAATATTTCTACTGGAGGAAAAATAAACCAGCCTGCCGAGCTGGTGATCTGCCAACACTCACAGCCTGCCTGCTGCTGGCCAAAAACAAGCAGGCCACACCCCTGCCAAGCCAATCCGCCTGACTGAGCGCCGGGCCCATCACTGCAATGTCAGCTATGCGTCTCCCATTGTTTTACGGCTGGCAGCAATATGCAGAATTCATCCGACAGGCCAGGAATAGAAGAGCATAGTTAAGAGGCTGCGTGGCTTGGTCACGGGTATTTAATGGTGTTTCAAACCACATCAGAGGCAGCTGCCATCCCTGTCTGAATCAGATGCAAACTATTTGGGGAACGTGATGGAAAGGAATCTGATTGGTTGAGAGCTGCGTGCTCACTCGGGATTCTAGAATCAACCTGTGTGGCAACTTTTATAGTAGGTGTAAAATGGCAATAGGCACATATGCAGACCTAAACCCTCATTTGCACCTACTCGCTCACTCCTTCAGTGAGGCCCCTTTTATATATATTTTATTAGTGGAGCTCCATCGGATGGGAGACCTTTTCACACATGTGCAGCAGCCACATCTCATCCAAAAGGAGGTCTGCAGCTGATTTAAAGTGGACCAAAACCCAGGATTTTGACTATACTGGGTTTTGGTCCTTTCCCCTGGGGCTCCCTGATCGGGGGTGCTCGGCTGTCCCCCCCGAACCCCCCCCCCAGATCGCCGAGTGCAACCGGTCCTACGGCACATGTGCAGCTGCTCGTCCAATCAGCATGCTCAGAGCCGTTGACGTCACAGTGTTTAAGGCAGCGTCTAAGGCTAGAGGCTCCAAGCACGCTGGCGGCCGCATCCTCTGCTTCCATGTCACAAATGCCTAGCACGGGCACACACCCTGCTTGAGGGATAGCGGGGATGTGGCCGCGGCTCGCGCATACTCCCTAGGGCCAGGAAGCAAGGTAAGTGAACGGGCGACCTAAGGGGGTTTCACACAGCACGGCATCCCGATTATGGATGCCCCAGGGGGAGAGAATCGATCAGGTCGGGGATCTTATAGAGTCCTGGGCCGATTGCGCTGGTTTATACACACACACACACATATATATACATACATATACATAATTATATATATATATACTTTTTTTTTTTTTTTTTTTTTTTTTTTTTTGAGAGAGAGAGTGCAAATGTGAGTTTGGTCCTTTGCCTAAGGTTTATGATAAGGGGTTCCCAAGGCAGAAGCTGGCCTGCAGTTGGCTCTTGGCTCTGCCTGAGAGTCGAGATAAGAAGAGGGAATCCCGAATACTCCCACACCCAGCAGATCATCAGTCTTACACGTTGAACGTGCACTTGGCTCAGTTACCCGGAGGGTGTGTTCCAAGGGGGATTCCACTCAACTGATAAGAGGGATGACATAAGAGTGGCAAGCCCGAGTGTAGCACGTACACAGCAGCCCTGTGGGAGGGGGGGGGGGGTGCATTATACACTACAGCTACAAACTGAAAGGAAGGGACTGATAGAGAAATATAAACACTGGAGCAGACGGGCTAAAGGAGATAAGCAAAAAACGTGCAGATGTGTGACATTTAAAGCCCCTGCTGATAACAGCACATGCTCAGCCACCAAGTTCCAGTGCAGCTCCATTTACCTTAATTAACAATTCTCGACTAAGTGAGTGGTTGTTTTCATCGGAAAATATTTCAGAAAGTTCCATGAATATTCGGAAGCTCTCTCTAATGAAATAAATGGAAAAAGAAAAGCAGGCCCGGTTAATTTTGCAGCTGTAAACATTTTTTATAGACTTCTTAAAGCGATCCTAAAGTCTATATTTGCGGAGTATGGTTCCTGGGGGGGAAACGCATACCTTGCTTGGGATCCAGTTCATTATCCCCCCTCCCATTCTGGGCATGCAACAGCACCAAATGCCAGGAGAGGTCGCAATTTTGCTTTGTTGTAACCACCTGCCCTACCTTAGCACCAGAGAAGGGTGGCAGGAGGGGGGGGGGGGTGTTACATGTAGACTGGAAATCCACTTTAAATGCTCGATGCTCCCAAAGAAATTAGTTCAGTGATCAAAGACTTTAGGATCACTTAAAGGGACTGTAAAACCACCTGCAGCAGCTCCCGCTGATCTACTGCTCAGAAGCCACCGGTTTCCAAGAACGGAACTCCCAGTGTCCACGGTGACGCTGTACACTCCCTCCACTTGTTGCAAAGGAGGAGGCAAGTGCTTGTAGTGCCCCATTCTGTCTCAGAAACCAAGCGGTTTCTGACCCGTGGACTGCCGGTAAGTGCCTAATTGTTTTTCTTATACGAGTTTACAGTTCCTTTAAAATGCGGATCTCTAAGTAAAACTGAAGGACTAAATAATGGGTCCAGATTGGAAGAAAGGAGTCTACATAAGGTAATGACTTCCTATTCCCTGAAATGCACTTGGCAGCTTGTTATTCCTGAAATCTATTAACTTAAACTCAGCTTGACCTTTTCTCGTGTACCATAGAGGATAAAAAATGGAACCACCCAAAATTGACAAAAGATAAAACTCAATATGTAATATGCATTAAACCATAGCAACCAGAATTTATCGATAACAGATAATGACATTACCATTGAGTATTAATAAGACAAAAGCAGAACCTTCCCCACAGAACTTTTGTTGATGATTCAATAAAATGTAGCAGACTATTCATGATTGATTGTAGGACTGTGTCACTACATACATTGCCCTTTGGCTTCACCTCAAAAGGGTCACATGGCATTACACACTCACCTTGAAACTTCATCCCATGTTTTCTTCAGCCTGTGGATGGCGTTACACTGCAGAGCCGACAATATGGCCCGCAAAGAAGAAAAATTCTTCAGAATACGACATTCCTAGAGACAAAGAGGGATCATTTAATGTGTCCTTCGCCAAATAAATATATAATGAGGAGAGTTGAAAGTATGTCATTTACCCTGGCCACGTCTATCCAGCGTTCTACAATTTTGGCTCTCTGCTGTGGTTTTAGCGACCGGTCGCTCAGGCACGTGGATATGACACAGTTGGTGACACTGTTGAACTGGGAAACTGTGGCACGGATGGTTGGTGCCAAGTGCTCTTTGCCCTTTTTATCTCTCTGTGACCAGATACAACCCAAGCAATGATAAGGCACCACTTTCTTAAAGAGATCCTAAAAATGAGAAGGCATGTGGTAAGGATACTAGACACAATACAACATCAAAAGGCAAAATTAGTAAATTCCCAGATCGAGGCCAACCCTTCCTACACCAGTTTTATTATTTCCTTACTAGTTGTTTATGCCTGTCTTAAGGTGTAGTTAAACCGGACCAACAGCCTGGCACAGTTGGAAAAGAAAGGCAGCAGCCATTTTGCAGCTTCCTCTCTCTACTGACATAACTGAAATGCCCAGTAACAGGAAGCCCAGCCTGCAAGCCCATGAGTGGCCATCTTGTATTTAAAACCCACCCCAGCAGGCGTTAGAAAAAGGTAAATTATTTTTTATGTACAGCAATATAAATTGCTGCACTATTGAGCACTGTTTGCTGTGTTGGTCTGATTTAATTCATTTCTGACTGTTGGCCTGCTTTAAGCAATGGACTGAGATTAGTCACCCACTAGAGGCATTTGGACTGGTGTACTGAGTTACAGCAGAAGATAATAACCTAGAGTAAAGAATCAAGACCCTCAAGTTCTTTGGGTCAAAAAGTGATTTGGAAGAATCTGGATGCAGGTTTGATTCAGGTATGGTGAAGCTCCAGGTCAGTTCAAGAAGAGGGTTCCAAATGGGTCATGCACAGAAATACTTAACTGAGCCCATGTTAAAACCCAGCTTTACTTGGTTTTAAATAAAATGAGAAAAGCAAATGTAAACCAATCTAAAGTTCTTTTTGTGGTCCGTTACCCTCCTGGGGGAATCTGGTCCTAAAAGACCAAAGGGGTGTCACTGGCTTACAAACTCCATATTTTGGGTTGATCATCCCTCTTTGCTCCTGAAGACCTCAGTCTTGTTGAGCAACTGATCTCACCAATGGTAGTAAAAAGATTACAATACTTCCAGCACAGCACCACTAACATTTTCTTGAGGATCGTCTGAGGACACACATCTTCTCCATCTTCCAGTGATAAACAGCTCTTTATCTACCTCCTGCCAGATGAAGCCTATATATCTCCACGTAATGAAGAGGCTGGTCTTCCCCAGGTGAACACTTAAGAAACTGGTTTTGCTTATGTGCATGTGTGAAAACTAGTCAACTGGTCACTTTACAGCATCCAGAATAGTGAAGAAAAAAGAGAATAGACTTTATGTAGCACTCACGGCATCCATGACTGTAAACTGTTCGGCCACCATATCCTGCCGGAAAGACAGGAAGTCTGGCTTAGGCTCCAAGAGCACGCTCTCATCCAAAAGGCGGAAAGTGCAGCTTGTGTGGTCCAGAACTGTAAAAGATAACACGGAAGGAAGATGTCACTCATGCATACTCAAGGGAAAAAGGCAAAACAAAGAGAAAGGACTACCAAGTTTTTACATTGCTGACTATTTACAACAAATGATATCTGCCTGGCTAAACAGAGGACAAAATGGGAGTGCGAGTGCCTGACACCCTTCTATGGTTCTAAAAAATATGAACATTTACAACTAGTTGCTTTGGGGATTACTATATGTACACCGAACAATAATTTAACCCTTTAAAAAAAGAAATATTGTAGGCATAGGATTCACCTGACATACCACCAGTGTCTCCCACACTCTTCACTTGGGAGCATAGTCTTGTCAACAGCTTTAGCAGACGGTCCCATCACATTGGCTGGAGGGGGGTCCAAAATCAAGAAGGAAGAGGCTAAACCAGCCATGTGGGTAAAGAGTATATAAAGAAATCCTTTAAGTAGACCTACATTACTGCAATCAGTGTCCCTAAACCCACTGCTGCTCCCCCTCCTGACGTAAAGGATGCCAGTTTGCTTATACTCTCAAAATGGGTCAATTTAGCCATGCTACTCTGTGCACACCTTCTATCCTTCTATACCACGTGACCGGAAAGCAATGGGGTTGGCTGTCTAGGCATAACTAGAGCTGTACAAAAGGAGCACAGCCTGTTTCTCTAAGGGGCCGAGAGCAAACTGACAACACAATTTTGGATAGCCACGGGATGGAGGACACAGCGACCTCCAGGAAAAAGCAAAGCACATGAAATAAGGGGTCTTTCTAAGCAAAGTATATATTTTTAATGTCAACCGTTGGTAGTAAAGTGTAGAACAGACTATGACGGCAGATATTTAGAACATTTAGTGAGCAGAGCATTGGGTGGGATTTGACAATTGCTCACCATCTTGATCCAACTCGCTTATTTCCTGGCGCTGGAACTGCGTCAAAAGATTGCGTGCTCTTCGTTCCAGGTCCGAGCCGGGGATGTTGTGACGCACGTATGCGATAAGCTGTTTCAAACATACATAATCGGGTGCTTGGCGGAAATCCTCTGAATACTGATCCAGCCACGCTCCCAAGATGGAGGAGATGGTGCTGCAGATAAAATTGGAAACACATTTATGAGATTGAACATAAGAGCCAAGGAAAGGCGTTACATCAAGTACGAGGGGCTTCATTCAATGTGTTATTACTGCTAGTGGAATCTTCTGGTATTAGAATTGATGGAATCCTGCCAAGAGAACAAATGAAAAAAGGAGACACCACCCTTGTTTTTCTAGGTTAGACCATTTATTGTTAAAGAGGAAAATCAGACCGTTTATGATGTTCCTCTCTAAACATCCCTCCCCCACTGCCTTTTGGATGTCAGCCTTATCTAAAACGCCACAGTATTCCTGGTTGCTTTTCCACCCCCCCCCCCCCAGCCATCACCGACTGATCGCAGCGGGCTTAGCCATACTTACATCTAGCTGTCCTTTCTTCAAAACTTGTGCACCGCTCCTCAGGGGGCAGCACAGTGTATGATGGGATGGCAAGATGGCACTGCTCGAAGGAGATGGCGTGTGATGCGACTGGACAGGCAAGTATTTCTGGAGAGCAAGCCAGGTTTGAGGAGATTTTCCACTTTAAAGGTTCTTTAGAAGACCATACAGCCTGCCCCTTTTTTTTTTTAAGCTCACCTCCAGGTCAAGTGAAGCTTTCACTTTGTCCCAGGGTAAGTAGGAATCGCTGTTCAAGGCTGTTGATCCGGTTTAAGTCCCCTTTAAGTTCTGTACAACTTTATAGCCATTGATAAAAAACAACTCGCAATAGGTTTATCTTGGTGGTGTCATTGAATTCATTTTAGGGTGTAATTCTTAATTTCTGAGAAAGACTAAAAACGCATACAAACATACTTTCAGGGCGGAGGCATCAACGCCCAAAGCACTGTATTTAATGAAGAGATACATATACAGTATTAATCAGCAGCCTCCAGCAATAGGAAGCCAGACAGCTTTAAGCTGCTCAGTTCTGGGGCATTCCAGGCAAGGTCTAGCTCAGGATTCCCCTGATCCTCCGCGCTTTGATCTTCACCAAGGAGGAAATGGAAGACAGTTTGTAAGAAAGAAACTGCTTAGGGTTAAGAACTAAAACTTCCTAAAGATGTTTGAGTCTGCTACATTTTTAAGAAACCACGCGTTTATCTATCTTGAGGTTAAGCTGCAGAGAAGGAAATGTAACCATTTAGTGATCTGTATTCATGGGCATGCACCAATCAGGAACAATAAATATGGCAAATACGGTATATTATGCATGTTACATAACACACACACTCTACATGTACAAGAGGAAGCCCAGTCATGGGGTTAACCCCTTTCCCCCACCCGCCCTCTACTCTCCTCTTGCGCTGAGGCTGGGTAAAAGAAAGAATAATTCGCCCTGTCCCGACACGTTCCCACAACACTTTCACAGATCACCATCCTGAAACCCGGAAAATCGAATGACTGTCGGAGAACATGGCACACACAGCAGCCTCGCTGCGGCCACTCCAGTGCTTAGTCAGTTGGGGAGTCAGTTTAGGGGCTCCTTAAAGCAGAGACCTAGCCAAAATGAACTATAAGTCCACCTAACAACAGACCTCTTAGGGCATGGCAATTTTGGAAACCCTATGCTTCTCCACCTCTTCATGTGTTCTCATTAATTTTGCTGGATTTGCAATGACTCCCCTCTATTGGCTGCCAGCAGTCATGTGGGGCGCAGAATGGTGGACATGGTGAGATGGGTGATTGGTTTGATTTGGGCTTCACTATGACTATAGGTCCACTTAAAGTGATGAGGACAAAACAGGTGTCGGTTTATAAAGCAGAAACGCATCATTGCTAAGAAATGGCTCGAATTAGAAAACATACTGAGGAAAGACATAACTTACTTCTTTAACTCGAGGCGGTCATCCACGGTATTGTGGGAGTGTTCTCCATTGAGCTGAGGGTGCAGACGCCCAAACCTTTAAATAAACAAAGTTACAAAATGTTGTTCTGCATATCGCCATTGCACTATACACACCGTGTTATGCCAGATACTAATCCTTTAGAAATCCATGACCTCCCCCTGACCAGAACCTGTTGTGCCAGATCCTTCTGAACTTCACACCCTGCCTGAACTTTGTTATTTTCCTGCTCTGTGTATAGAAATTTTACAGCTAACCGCTTGCCTCATTGGCCATACAAATGTTGTTAAGCCGTTACATAATCTACACTTTATTACCTAACATCTGCACTTTTTTGATTTGTGGAAAGATTTGTGTAGTTCTAATTGCTCTGCTCTGCTGCTCCTCACAGGTTAGTTATAAACAGGTCTAAGCAGCTGCCACCCCTCCTTTGTATGTTTTGTGGGAATGTGTTATAGCAGGGGGCCCCATTTTTTTCATCAAGTTCCACTATAATGATCTCAGTTATGCCTATGGCAATCTGTATGGGCTGTCAATCACCTAAAAAACTATTACAAATACAGCCATTTTATGTGCACTAAACACACACACAAATGCAAATCAATAGTTTCCTTCTCTGTGTGGGACAGTTTTGTATTTATGGGGCAAATTAGGCTTCGTGGCAGCAGATCAGGTAAAGATCAGCCTTCAGCCTAAACACGTACCACACAAAAGGATCTTATGTACCACTGTGTTGGGAAAGATCTTGATAATTATTCTATAAACAATTAAAGTGGACCTCTAGACCTGGATAACATAATGCAGCCACTGAATCCCCCACCCCTCATTTCACAAGATGCCTGAAAAATTTAACTCACTAGGCCTGTGAGCCAATGCCACTTGCACTCCCCATATGACCTCCAGTGGCCAATAGGGTTCCCAGACATGGCTGCTGCAACCGCAACTGCTGCAACGGCAGGAGTGGAAAAGGCAGAGGCTTTTGTTCAATTTTCAGGTTTCCTAGTGGGCATTAAGTAGGTAGATATCTCAAAACGGGATGGCCAGGGGTGGGGACATATTTAATTCAGGTTAGCTTTAAAAGGAATGCCCCCTAGGAATTGTATTATTCCTAGGGGGCATCCAGATTTGGGTTGCCACACAGTTGGAATCGCTAGCTAACCTCTGAGTAGCACACTCGCCTAGCCGCGACCTAACGCTGTAGTAAAATGTGGCGTATGTAGTATTGTAGTATGTGTGCATTTCATGAACAAATTCAAAATCTGAAAAACAGGAGCTTTTTGATGCACTATGAACTATGAAATGCCATTTTATTCTATGGAGTGAAATTGTTTGTGTGAACATGACCATATGTTTCCATGAAAACAGCCTTGTGAATTAAATGGTCTTTACTTATGAATAGGTGTAGCAGAAGAAGGTGATTGGGCTGTATGAACCATTAATTGGTCATAAAAATCTGTAATTTTCATTCCCAATATTTTTTTAGAATAATACATTCCACTTTCTTTACTTATAGCATCATCATGTATCATTTTTTTAGCCAACAGTTCTTATGGGAAGCTCTGGCTCCATTCATAGGCAGACTATAAAAATTAATTCCACTTTTTACTCCCACCCCAAAAAAAAAAAAAAAAAAAAAAAAAAAAAGAGGAATTGTACCTAGTGCTGTAATTGGCCCATGTCTCCACTTGTGAACTTCACACCCTCAGTAAACTTAGATAAACTCTTGGCATGTATATCTCCATTTACCTGCTTGGCACTCGTACAACACTAAATATATAATCTGTTGTTACACAAGAGTTGCCCAATCTTTATTATCCAAGCTCCCTTTTGGTGTCCAACACTGTCCGTAAACTGTGAGAAAAAAAAAACTTCCCCAAGCTATAACACATATATGGGCAGCATAAGCATGCTTCCAGGATAGGGCCCAGTTAGCATACAGTTGTACACGGGGCCTAAACACCACCACTGATCACTGCCATTTTAAGATCATGTTAGTTCTCGTCTCATGGTGTGGTACCAATATGCAGGGCTCAACCACTTGGTTATATAGGGGACCTAGGAAGTCATTGATAGGGTGCAATGAGGTTTTATAGTCGTTGGAGGGGTATAGTCTTATGATGGTATGTAGGCAGTAGTGTAGTATTGGATGAAGGGCATTTGGAATAGTAAAGTGGGCACTTGGATGGTCTTTACAACACGGTTTGGGATTCTTGCAGAACACGTTCTGTGGGTCTAAGTGACACTTCTCCAGATAACAGAAATGATAACGGAAATGATAGATAATAGAAATGATTTGTAGTTATGCCACAGAAAAAAAAAACATATAAATCAGACAGATATCTGAGAACACAAGTCAGCCTAAGAATCATCATCCTGTGTTAAAGTACTCTAAATTAATAACTCGTAAAAGCAGCTTAAATATAGACAGTAGTAGGTCACCCTAATGAAGTGTAAACTTTGGAGTATACAGATATAATCATCACACTCACTTGTTTAATAATAAGTCCAGCACTTGTTTGGTGGTGGCAAAAGCTCGGTATGTGCAAAGGAAAATGGTGACGTAAGTGGAGTCATTTCCTTTAAACGCAGAGACCAGGTATTCCACCAGCTTCTCCAATGTCCCGGCTTTAATGGTTCGAACCTTGCAGGTCTCATAGAGGTTTAGCCCAGTCTCGTTCTCAAACTGAAATCAAAAGGTAGAATATAAATGATTGTTGGTATGTTCCATAATACAACTATGAAGGATGGTCTGCCTTATGGATTAGTGCGGACCAGTGAGCAAGAGCAGCTAGTAGGAAAGCAAGTGGTTAAACAGCAAGCTTCAGACATTAACAAGAGGCAAGTTGAGTTAAATAAGCATGAATATCAGATAAAGTGAACATTGAAGGAGGTATGGCATCTCAATGAACAACTTGACTCAATAGATCCACAAAAAACCTGGGTGTATCGGCTTAATGAATTGTAAATGTTTGTGTTTGAGGTGGTGTGATAGAGCCATTTGTCTTATTTTACATGGATGTGTATAACAAAATTTAACATCAAATTTTACTGCTCTTTATAATACTAATCAGGTCATCCATACGAAACCCAGCCTGTAGCACCAGTTTGCACTTAACTCATGCAGGTGATCCTGCTGGATCCAATTTCAAATGAATGCATCTGAAAGACCAGTTTGAAGGTTTTTGCACAAGAGTCAAAATGTGGTTGTGGGAAGATCAGGCAGCATCGACTGTTAGAACAACACTAAAAACGGACCAACCAGCTTACTCAATATCTGGGGACACAAATACTAATAGCAAACAACAAACAAGTTTATTGGCCAAACACAGAAAATGTTGCTTTAATCCTTCTGAAGCCACAGCCTTATCCAGCACCAAAGCTTTCTCCAGCATCAAAGCCTACTACAATGGTGTGGCAGTAGATCCATGGATGGCCACCTAATTCTGAAGGTGCCTGTAGAGAAGGGTCATCATCCCACCATCAGCTACATGCCTAGATTTAGGCCAGCTTCGTTGTTTTGTTTACAGACAACCTCTGGCATTAAATGTCTACTCAGCCAAGTAGCACTTGGCCTTCCCTATTGCACAGTAATTCTGTGCAGCATACATTTCGGTAGGGGTTGAGGCGTATGCAGCCCTGTGATGCAACATCCCAACTTTAGTTTCCAGACAGGGTTTCCGCACCCCCCCCCCCCCAGTCAGTTGTTTCTTACAGGATTGCCCAAATTGAGATTGCCACAGATGGGGGGGGGGGGAGTGGTGTGTTACAGAATATTTGAAATTTCTAAAACAGTATGCGACTGTGATGTCCTTTTGAGATTGCAACTAAAAGTGTTATGTATTATTGTTTTTGGGATATTGCAGTTATGCTATCCACTGGATTTAGTCTTCTTCAGATGGTTTTAGAAGGAATTTGTATTGCGATCATGTATGGACCGTAGGCCTGAGTTTAACACAGACATTAGATTAGACTATCCTGTGAGTTACAATCTTAATAGCAGGGTAAAAAAATCTCCCAGTATTTCTCTAGACTATTAATTTATAGCCGGATAAGATAAGCTGAATCCAGTCTTCCTTCCTTCTTGTTCTCCGGTCACAGTTGTAAGGAGCTGAATGCGCACACTGCTTGCCTTATATCACCATATTCCCCGGGGGTAACAGTGGAATGTGTGGATTGTATATTTCATTTCCCTGTGTCACTTTTCTTAAGAGTGTTTAATTTTACTCTTCCGTTTCTGGGCTCTGTAAACTCCACTGCTTCCCCCGAGACCAGCGCAGGTCAGGATCCTCAATGGACCGCGTTACAGTAATATCTTGGCTGACCTCCACTTGGCCGGTGAATGCTCCCTCCCTGTCCCTGACATGGACTCTGTCTGGCCGAGGTAAGACTAATGATATAAACCGTCTAGCTCAGCAGGAGATTTTTCATGTCACCAATGGAAATTACAATTCAGGAGACAAAAACCGTATCCCCATCATTCTGTTAACCCATTCAGGGGGCAAGTAGGTTTCAATCTTGAGCGTGAGATTTGCCACAGACCTTCTAAGAAAAAAAAAGTCAAATATGGGACTAGCAGGAGGGTAGTCTGAGACAATCTGAGGCAGATGATTTCACATAAAACCTCTACCTGAGCAACATTTAGGGGGACAAAACTAACAAGGGGCTGTAAAGGGGGGTAGTTTTCAAATAAGACTGGAGGTTTGTCACAAGCCTACATACTGGACACCAGCAACCCTATTGGCATCTGACTGATAGGCTTGTATTGGAACCAATGACCTACTGAACAACAAGGTTTTTGGAACAAAAAAAATTCTGCTAAAAATCAAAAGGCCACCAAACACCAGACCTTTTTACAAGCATAAACTCTACATTCTGTACAACAGCAAATTAAAGGTCAACAATGCATTGAGAAGTGCCACCTTCAGAGCATTAAGTTTATCTAATGAGTCAAAGCCAATATGAGAAGAGCAAATTGAGCACTGAAACCAAGTTCCACCATTGAA
The DNA here is from genome assembly GCA_027917425.1 of Gastrophryne carolinensis. NCBI lineage: Eukaryota > Metazoa > Chordata > Amphibia > Anura > Microhylidae > Gastrophryne > Gastrophryne carolinensis. The sequence goes on along the minus strand of CM051235.1, from coordinate 195,840,522 downwards.
GGGCCATACCCCAGTATGTTGGGTTATCATTTCCCAAACTAGGGCTAAGCAGACAGGAGACAGGCACATTACAATGTGAAAGGCTATAGATCGAGGCCTTACTGGACACCAGCGCCCACACCCTTACTAGAGTGCAGTATCCTCACCAGTAACCTGCATTCAGTTGACTGGTCTGGACAAGGATTATCACATGTCTCACATTTCCACTCTAGGTCTTTGGGCCAGGTTTGTATTACAAAAAATAATAATAATTATTATTATTATTAATAGTGAAGAGCAGCCATCTAGTGCCAATCAAACCCATTTCAATCATAACCTCGCTCCATAATGATTACCATAGCAAGGTGCATTAAAAGGTGACAGGAGTGGTTTAACATAGCAACAGGTAACATAACGGACATGCATAGAAAATACATACATAAATATACTTAGAAAAAAATTTCATTCAGCAGACACTGCCCATTATGTTCCGGCAAAGCCAGGGACAGCCAAGATGGAGCCATGACTTGACAACACTTGAAAAATATGCGGATGGCATCCATGATAATGACTAAGTGAATATGCAAACGTATCTACAATACTTAACTTACAGTTTCCGCTTGCTATAATATCAGCATATTTTTATGTTAAAGTAAGGTAACCATGCTTTTTAAATAGACTTCATTAAAGAGAAAGAGCTTTTGTAATCATTTAAAACTACCCCGATTTGCTATATGTGCCAAATCTTACCAGTCAGGGGGTCAATACTGCCAGGAGCCATTCAGAGTTTTTCAACAAACAACTCAAAGTGGATCAAAACTCTCAATGGTAACATGGTGCCATAAAGGATTCTGGTCAGTGGGGCACTTAAAAGACCCCCTTCCACTACAGTAAACCCCACAGTTAAAGTTGATCGACAGTCCTTCGGCCTTATTATAATAAAAAAGGTGCATCTCAATTTGGAACGCCCTGCAGTCTGAACCACTGCAGAGCTGTGTCACCTATTCACTTAGGTCTGCGTCTCCCACCTAACAGTCTGCAAGTGGTAGCAACCAGAGGAAAGACAGCATGGATGCTACTACTCCACAGCACGCTCTGCTGGATGCCACATTTGACCACCACAGGATTGTAGAACTAGGCAAGATAGTAACATGGGCCAGGGCCTATTCAAACAGCAGGGCATCCCAAGTTGGCATGCATCATTGTAAGTGGGGCAGACATTAGACTTTTGGTCCAATTTAAGAAACACCTTTTTAGTGGCACTCTATGAAATGGGAGACCTAGCAAAGATTCCAGACAAGTGCAGGGCCAAACCTCAACCAGGAATGGCTGCAAATCCATTAATAGTGGAAATGCGGCCTCTACACTTGTATACAGTTGTTGCCATGTCCACTGTTGGACCGAGCACATCAAGCAAAAAGATAATTATCTTTTATTTTATGGGGTTTACTCAGGGTGCAAGGCTGCCAAAATCTTTGTGTCAGGGAGTCTTCAGTTTCACAAACTCCAAGCGTGACTTCTTTTGACTGAAGATTCAAATGAATACAAATGCCCTTATCGGAACCACTTTAACATGCAGGGGTCTTCCAATACGCTCAGAGTGGCTCCACCTAAATATTGGTGTCAACCAAATCTTGGATGCAGCCTAGAGACCATGCACATTATCCATTAGGCACAGTGCTGGGTAAAGAGAGGTAAAGTCTAATCATAGAGACACAAACAAAACGTTTAATGGCGTAGGGCAATTCTGCTCTGTCAGACTTGAGCATGCAGTAATTGGAGGAGCCCTGCGTTTGAAGTCCCCTGGTCACAGGCGGCATCAATCAGTAAAGCAGTGCAAGCGGTAAAGGAGCAGTTCAAGCAGCTAATCTTCTCATACAATAAAATATGGCAGTATTTAGAAGTGTTTTGAGCTAGAGTAGCCAATGATGGGCCAAAAAGCTGAGAAATGGTGAGCATATATATCTATACATTAATGACCATGACCCACCATGGATAGGCATGACTAATTCACACTTGCACTGCCTTGCTCAATGTGCTGGAAAACACAATGGTACGTTGAAAGTTTTAGTACATAAAGACAAGCATGGCTATGGCAACAGTTAATGAAAAAGCAGAGCGGCAGACCATAAAAAGGTGGCCCATTCTGCCCTCCACTGTCTGTCCTGACCACATTATCAGTGAAAGAAGCCCTCCACCATCCCAGTTTTGCACTATCCCTGTCTTCCTCACCGTGGGATCCCGAGGTCCAGCAAGACCGCCTTCTGCGGTTCCCATGGGCGACGGTACCCTGCTTACCCCCAGCCATCGCTGCCCTTTGTTGGCCGTGTGGTGGAGCTGCACTTTACGGAGGGAGATGCTGTAGATAACGCCGTCATCCACTTCTTCTCCAATCTCCTGAGCGGAGCTCTGGAAAAAAAAAAGAAAAAGTGGTTCATTACTACAGTTATTATGTACATAAAATTTTAAATCCAACTCCAAGCAAAAAACAAACAAACAATCAGTAGAAGTTCCACATTTATAGGTTATTTACCTACATATGCCTTTACATATGTACAGACCATGTAAATACAGCAGCGACTTTAAGATATTTGAGTAACTTACATTATTGCACCGTTACTGACAATTACTGTACCCATCAGCCCCTTCTCCTTTGGGTCGGCTTGTATAACATGTAAGCCAGTTAGCTCCCTGGACTACCCACCCCCTTCCTTCTCAACAGAATCTATTAAAATCCTCTCCCAACGTAATCGGATCCGCAGCCGCCCAGATAATGACACCCAGCACGAAGCGGCCGCAGCAGCTGCCAGTCACCAGATGGTCGATAGAGGAGCATCAAATAATCAACAAAATACGATTACCGGTACATTGCTAAATCCATTATGGGATTAAACTGCATTTTTTTACAGCAATAAATACCGGAGGATTGTCTGATTTTTAGGCAAAAAGCAAAAAATGTAGGTATTTTGCATTGATCACGTTGTTGTTTTTGAGGACATCCATAGACTTTCTGTTAAATCAACTACCGCTTTCCAGTGATTGAACAGCAAATGATACAACAGCGTAAAGCTCGAAGGAAGCTCCAGCAAGTAGGAAACACGTAATCATATTAATATTTGCAGGGGAAAGGTCCCTTTTTTCTTTTTCTAGATGGTAAGCTCTTGTGACTATTTTTATGGCTCCATTCTCTGCTCATACCATTCACTCAACTAAACTGGTTCTTACATGCAACACATTATTGAGTCTTTTGTTATTACCATCGTAGCTTTTCAAATTGAATCAACTCGGATACTCCAGTAAGAGTGAAACTATTTATATTTGTAAGGGGAAAGGTCCACTTGTTTTTCACTAATGTAATAAAATGTTCATTACTAGAATATGCTTGTGTCCCATTTGTGTCATAAAATAAAACTCCATTTTCTTCAAGCTATAAACAACTTAAAAAGCTTCTGTGAGTACTTTGGAAAGTAAACATACCAGTCACTCCTAGGCTGAATTGCCTCTCATTGCTTCAAGTGCCCCCTCAGAGCTCAGATGCTGTGCCAAGTTATTAACCCTTTCTAAATAAAAGGAATGATAGTTTTCTATGGTTACACAGTGCAGGGGTTAGGTGCAGCCCTTTGCCGAACCCCGACAGATTCAATGCAATTTAACAACCCTCTTTGGTGTGGAGACAACTTTTGGGGGGGGGGGGGCACTTCAATGATTTGGAAACTGGTCACGGGTCACAAAAAAATGGGTTCCAAATTTTTTATTGGAATGACGTAATGAAGATTATCTACAACAACTGGGGTACACACTGTCCCCACAAATTCCCCTCATATATCCTTTCAATACACCCCTACATTGAGCACATGCCAATTGCCTCACCTCTCTGAATATATGAATCTATTGTAGCTCTCCCCCCTCAGTCTCACGTCTTTACTATGTTTCCAATTCTTAACCCATCTGAGCTCCCACCAATGCTAAGCATACGTCCCCCTAATCCCTAATTAACTGCCTTTACATGTCTATTTACTTCACCCATTTTCCCCTCAGCAGGTCAGGGGCCACATCAAATGGCTCTGAGGGCCACATGTGGCCCCCGGGCCGCAGGCTGAGCATATGTGATATAGGCACTACATATCGGGCATATACATATATAACCAATATGGCAGCAGATATACACAAACTTGGGTCTCTGAGCAACAGGCACAATGAAGATCATGATGACCAGGCGAGTAAACTAGTTATACGGGGGTTCTGCACAGTAAAGCATACCAATTTTTCGGTCTACTTTAATTGGCGATTCCAGCTATGGTATATTTCCAAAGAAGCAATTAGAAATATAAATTACTACAAATATTTTAAGCGGCTCTATTCCTGACAGTGGCAACATATTGCTGCATCCCCTACATTCCTGATGACCATCATTAGAAATGCCTACATAAAAGGCCTGCAAAAAACTGGCTAAAATTGAGCAATTTTCCCAGCCGTTAATGCCACTTAAACCATTTAACCATCAGGCTCCAGACTAATAACCTGACAGGACCTTGGCATTCATTTATCTTCTCATATCTGCCACTTCCTCTGCATCTTCATTTCCCCATGAGAATGGTGACCCTTAGATCCTCAATGAAGAGGTCGGCTAAAAAGAAACATATGGCCTGTAGTGTGCGGAGAGAGTAAAGACTGTCTGGGCGAGTTAGGTCAGTAATTATTTTTCTTTCTTTACATTTTTATCTTGCGGATGTCCTCTAATAACAGGAGAGCAGACCTTCCGGGCGCTGCAAGTTTCCCACTCAATAGATGAAGAGAACAAGGTATTATCAGCTAATAAGGTACAGCCCTAGTTCTTCCGTTTTACAGGTTTCTATAGCAAACATAGTATAACACAAACTAGGCTTTTAGTGACAGAAAAGCATGACTGGTTAAAGACATATAGGCTTCCTTCCTCATTCTCTCTCCGTCACATGCACTTTCTGCACATGCAAGAAAATCCCCAAAACTTCCTCCAGCTTCTAAAAAAAAGTTCCAAAAAAAAAAAAAAAAAAAGAACTTTACTGTTCTTGATTTCATGGCAAAATCAATTATATGAAACTGGTCCCCGTTGTAAAAAAAATGAAATGCCAAGGTGGGGCTGATGGCGGGTCATGCAGTATACTTATTCACCTTTATTTCACAAGCAAACTAGATTCAAGTGGGGAGGAGACAGCATTTTATGATACATTCACAGAAGAGGCAAATAATAGCGGTCCTGGCGTAGGTCAGGATTCAATATTATTAATGGTTAAAATAACTCTTATGCAGATAGGACTGAAAATATCCCTCCACATTCCTAGTCTAAAATCCAAATGAATTAGTCTACTGTTCCCCCAATTACCCCGTAACCCTTAAGACCATAGTGAAACCAAAGAAATGCCTTTATTGGTGCATAAGACTGCCTGCCACCACCTGGACCTAAAAAAGGACCTCATAGCCCATAAGAGGCACGGGGAGGCTGATTCATTAATAGCGCCAGGTAGCGACAGATGAGCACCAGTAGCGTTATTTTCACAGCGCACGCTAGTATTCGCTGTGCTTGGCCATTGTTCGGCTTTTGACAGCGACTCAGTCGCTAGTCGCTAGGAGTCGCTATTTGACAGGTTCCGCAATGTATGGGAGCGCATGACAGCGCATGACAGCGAATGGCCATAGCGAACGGCTCCCACCATATTCATTAACAAATCACGCTCAAAAAATTCTCGCGCTGTAAAATGCTTGTTTAAACCCCAGAGCGCTGGCGGCGATGGGTTAAAAGTAGTTTTTTAACCCCCAAACAACCATATTTTTGGAGAAAAAAAAAACATGTTTTTACAAACATTTTGTAATATGAATACGGTACCTTAATATCAGACCTGTAATATCAATTCTGCACAAATTTATTTATTTTTTTTTACCTTAAAAAAAAAAAATAAATAACATTGCAGAAGTGGTCACAGAATTTTTGACATTTAAAAAAAAAAAAAAAAAATTAATAGCAATTAATTATGAATATTTAAAGATTGCTCCATTGAAATGCATTGGAGAGCGCCAGGTAGCGAGAGGTCATACCTGTCGCTGTTCAAGGTCGCTCGCTGGCGCTGTGGGGTGAGGCTGGAATAATGATGAATAATTCGCTATCTGGCGCTCTGTCAGTCGCTAAGCAGGATCGGCTTGATAAATGTGTGATTGCGGAGGGGAGCCGGCGGTGAGCGTCATTACCGTTCGCTCATCCATTCGCTACCTGGCGCTATCCCTTGTTAAATAAGGGCCTAAATTACCCTACAGCCACATACAGTAAATACACCTTAAATCTTTAGAGGCCCTACTTTTCCCACAAACATCTTTATCTGCAAGGGAAACCACCCTCTGGTTTGTGCTCATCTCAAACCGAACGATGACTGTTGTAGAACCGCAGAAAAGCAATAGGGGTTGTCTTGCGATGGTGAATGGCCTATCCAAGAAACCCTATTGCCATGTAATTTCTATGGGGTTAAAGTGCTTTTCATACTCCCCTGCCCCATGGTGCAATATTCCCCCACAAACACACATAACCCCACAGTGGTCTTTATGACCATTGTACTAGTTCACATGGGGAAATATTCTAGACTCCAGACCTTCTACTGTTTTAGGGAACTTTAGGTAAAATCTGGGGCTTCCTGTTAATATGCCCCCCCCCCTTTATTTCATTTGCCACTGTGTCCATCATGTGCGATATTTCTTGCCAAGTTACAAGCTTGCAAGTTTGATTATTTAATTAAAGTTCCGCTAAGGTCTAAATCAGGATTTCTGCAACCAGCACTTCCTCATTTTATTGTCGATCCCCATCTTTTTTTATTTTCTTACAAGAACACATCTATTTAAAGCTGCCCAACATTTCGCCACAGCAAAGAGGAAACAAGGGACAAGGTGGAGACAGAAAGCACGGGATTGCCCCAGAGAACGTCGGGTCACTAGAGGTGAAGTTACATAAAAGTAAACTACAGAAATGCCTGAAGGATCATATTATTATTGTTGTTTGTACAGCACCACGGAATATGATGGCGCTTTATAAAGTGTAAGTTGCAGGAGGGTGGGACAAACAACATAACAGAGATAGAACAAGGAATACATATACCGGTAACACATACAGTATTATGAGTCAAATGCAGCAAAACACATATGACTACGTGATGAATGCAAATCCTATCTGATCCTTGCTTGGTCCAAACAGATCAAAATCAGAAGCTTCAAATACAAAAGGCTAGTCGACCATGAAACTTGCCTTTGGTCCCCATCGCGAGGACTCTCCACCATACTGCAGATTATGTTTTAGGTGACAAACCCGGTTGCTATGGTTACAAATTAACCTCCAAAGGCAGCCTGTATGTTGGTATCGCACACTTCCTCATTACACAGCTGATAAACTGCAAGTATTCAATTCATAGACAATTACTCAGTACAGTGTTACCTCTGCAACCAGCTCCCGGCCTAGTCTGCAAGTCCAACCTGTTCTTAAAGTGGAACGTCAAGCAAGCCATAGCTATGGGTGCCCTAAGGTTTAAAGTGCACCCAATCTGACCTTCCGAAACAATAGCACACACCTAAACCTTTTCAGACATGGCTGACATTTTGGTTTTTACTTCATTTATAATGAGGCTTACTATGAGGATCTAACATGATATGAGAGCCGACCGGCCAATAATATTGTATTGGAGCCCAACCGTGCACAGAGGCAGATATTTTTTGAAGTGGATCTTCAAAAGGGACTGTAATCTCAACGGCATGCAGTTTACCTGATGCCTGTTCCATGTGACTCTCCTCCATTTCCGGCAGGGTAAAAGCAGTAGTAGGGCTCCAAGGTTTGCCCCTCCTTTAAATTTTATTTCTCCAGGACCACACAAAAAAGTGGTCCAACAGCCACTGTCTTTCAGGGTTTCCAGCGTGAGTGAGCCTGGCAAGCCACAGTGTCCCCACTGCCATCTCTGACCACAGCATGCTCAAGTCTCAAATCTGCACCATGACATGCCTTTCCCAGCTCAGCTATGGCCCATAAATAAAGTAAAGCGGCATCGCTTAGAATACATACTGGATTTACTTATTGGAGTTTTTTTAGATGCTTTGAAATGTCTTATTTTGCACAGTCCCCAAGGGGAATAATAGGAATAAATTGCCAATATTTATCCAGTCCTTCATGCAACTTCAACCAGCCATTTAACCATCAGGCTCCAGACTACTAAGCTTGTAAGACATTGGCATTCATTTATATTCCCGTATCTGCCACCTCCTCTGCATATTGATCTTCCCCATGAAAATGGTGACGCTTAGATCCTCAGTCTCCTATCTCGGTAAGTTATAGTCCAGTGGATCCTGGAGGTGAGCTGTGCTGGACAAGAGGGGAGTAGCACAGTTTTTTTTTTCCAGCAGGACAATCCCATTAAATTAGCCCGATTTCTGCTCTCCCAGTGCTGTTCAACAGGGGCTGCATTATTTATTCCACCTGCTTTTATTTTTATTTCCTAATATCTCCCAGTGAACTCCACCCATTTCTGCAGGGCCTCCTCAGCAGCAGAGGTTGACTCATTCATGCGTGTCTCAATGTCTCAGTCCCCTAAAAAGTCAATAAATTTGGGGGACCATGAAAAATGAGATAGCAGCAGGGAGAAATTTATATAGGGTTTATCAGGGAATACAATTACATAATATTCATTACAGGACACATGACCCAAAAACAACCAGCAAGAATAGCAGTGCTCCTATTATGGTCAGGGCACCAGTGTAATGTCATAGCAAGAGAACCAGGATAGCATTTTAAGCATGCGGTCGCCTCTTTAAAAGCAGACCCAGGCCAGGCTTTGAGCATTAATGGTTGGGGTATACAACCTGACTGCCTATAAAAAACGTGTGAACTGCTAGCAAGGAGTTCGCGGTTTCACACCATTACAGATACAGCAATATGTGAAATGCAAGCATGCACTACACACCGAACACCGAACACATAAGCGCACACAAGGTCACACCGCTGTGGCTGATGTGTAAAACACCTCCGATCCTACTACCTGCGCAACTGGCTTTACAGCTTGGAGATTTAAAACCGACTGCGTATATACCCTTTATACGTCACCACTTTTAATAAAGGGCAGGGTATGTAAATAATCCTTTTTTGTGGGAACAAAAAAGGTGCCAGGTCATAATACCCAGGGCCAGATTATAAGATTGATGCAATGGTGCACCTGTTCCAGCCCCCTCCTCTCCATTATAACCAAGGACGCAGAACCAGGACTGGATTATAGAGAGGACACCTGGGAAGCATTGTCCTGGGTCATCTACCACGGAGGTTTCTAGTAGGCCCAAATGTTAAGCTCAGGGAGCCCCCACAATATAAACTCTACACTTATATTTTTGTATTGTTTTCTAGAGCAGTGGTCCTCACTTTAGCACCAGCGACCACTTTTATTGGACTCAATTGTTCCAAGGCCCACTGGGGGGTGGGTTTTTGAGGGTGGTGTTGGGATCAGGGGAGGGGCCTTCCAATTTGGAATGTTCCACTGTGTGAAATCACCCAGATCGCTCTGTCACTGGTTCTCTGGTGCATACGCGGGCTCTTGTCATATCAGAGACATTTGCTGTGCATATGTCATTCGGCAAATGGCTCTGACCAGGGGAAAGCCTGCGCATGCACCATAGGACTGGAAAGAGGTTAGTTAACAGGGCGATCTGGGGGGTGTGTCACACAGTGGGGGTATCCCAAACTGTAATTCCCAGGGGGTAAGGAACAAAACCTGGGATAGTCAAACCCATCCCAAGTTTGGTTCCACTTTAAAACAGAGTGAATGCCAATGCAGACACAGACTCATTGTGCTGCTTACCTTGTCACGCTTTTCTTTTTTCAGCAGATCCCAATGCTTTCAGTCACTGCCACAGCCAGTTTGGTGTGCAGTAAAGGGAGACGCATCACTCCAGCTGAGAGCTGGTGGGTGAAGGAGAGGGGGCAGATAAGGGGAGGAGGAAGGTGGAGAAGGGCAGCCGCCGGACAACGGGCACACACATCCAAGTAAAGGCAGTGGAGTGGGAGTCTTGTACCGCACCACACTGCACTGCTCCTGGGGCATGAGACCCCGCTTTCCTCACTTTGCCCACCTGACAGGGCAGTGCAGTCCGAGGGTTGGGGACTCCTGACCTAACCCACCAGACAAGCGGCTCCAACAATGATTATCCACCATCTTCAGCAGCCATGTGCTGCCCTCCTAGTTCGAGCGTGCTTACCTGCCGTGCAGTTGCAAATCTATAAAGCTACCTTACAGTAAAGTACAACATTTTTAGCTGGGTTTATTTGTATAGATTCCTGAAGTTGGGCACTTATATTGGTTTAGCCAACCTACCAACAAAAATCATCTCCAGGAGGCAACACAAAACACAGAAGATAAAGAAGTGACTCATGCCGATCCTTGTCGTCTCACCTCTTTGCGGCCCTGGTTATGTGACCACAGGGCTTAGTCATCCGCTGACAAGGATGCATAGTGACCACATGAAACAAACACAAGCTCCAGGGAAGACATTGTTGCCTTCACTGAAAGCCATCATCCTGTAAGAACCCGAACCCTGGATGGCAACAACTCAGGCAAAACACACCATGAACAATGAGAGAGAGAGAGAAAAAAAAGAGAAAAAAAGAAAAAAAAGGGAGTGGGAGTAGAGAAAGAGAAAAAAATGGAGTAAGAGAGAGATAAATAAAAAGAACGAGAAAGAAAGAAAGATTCTGGATATATCAGGACCTACCTCAGGGGGGAAATAAAATTACAAAAGAACAATGTTTTTTTTGTATTTAGTGGAATCTCTAGGCTGAGGCATGCTCCTGGGCTCAGGCATTCCGACTAAAGGGAAAATGGGAATGTGGCCCTGTTCTGCTTGGCTGGCCATGGTGGTGGAAAATTTCCAGGTTATCTGGAAAAAAAGGTCTGCTGCCATAAGCTAGTCAGCTGAAGGGTTACAGGGTTTTGGTCCGCTTTAAAGCGGGTCAAAACTCTTGCAGCTGGGCCCTGACCGCTAGCTTGCCCCAGGGCATCCTACGCTGGATGCCCCACTGTGTAAACCCCAAGGGGCGCCGATCTTACATGATCCTGACGGGCCTTGCAACGCAATCTCCTGAGCTTTTCCTTGCAGCTTTGTGCGCTCCTGCACCCAGCCTTTCTGAATGGATGTGGCCACGGCGCAGCAAGGGCTTCAGGAAGATGTGAGTAAATTGGGCAATCCAGTGGGTTTGACACAGTGGGGTATCCCAATTCTTTTACACTTTAGGCTGGTTGGTTGCTCCGCTTTAAAGTGGACCAAAACCTTGTCCACCCACTTCTCAGAGTCTAAAAAACTTTAGGGCTGGGTAAAAGCCCTCCCCAGGGGCATCCTAGTTTGGAATGCTCAACCGTCAAACTCCCCAGAATCACTACAAAACACATTTCTTGTTCCTTGCCCCCAAGCTGCAAAAACAGGCACCTCCTCAATTCTTTATCCAAAGGAAAAACCCCTGTTGAGCTTAACGGATGGCGGGTGCAGGTGCGCACAGCCAGGAGGAGCTGTCTGCTGTATTTGGCAGTCAGGATTCCAGTTTCTCTCGCTGCTTTGACTTGTAGCATGGCAAATGTCCAGGTTGCCCCCACACCCACCAGGAAAAAATAGGAAGTAGTAATATGGTGATTGGCAGCCAGATGCTAATTCATTCAGTCACAACCAAACTGTCACATAATGACAGTTAGGTTGAAGTGCTCCCCATTGTTGAGCTGTGTGTATTCTGACCGACTACATCATCACTGGGGGTGGAGCTGCTCAGTCAGGGAACAATAAGCCAGACAGCATCCACAGTTTTAGGGCACTGGGCTGGGGATAGAAGGTGGTGACAAAAAGAATATAGGTGCACTTTACAGTTTATTTGGGGGGGGGGGTGTTCGAAATCTTTGCCCCGGGTGCAGAAAATCGAGCTACGCCTAAATTAATTATTACTAGCGGACTTAAGACCTGTTGCACTTATTGGGCATATTCATTGGTCCAGGCCACAGGCATCTGATGCCTAGCACCCTCCCTTCTTATTATCCCTCCTATTATTTTTGCCATCCTGCAAACAATGATGGCTATCCACATTGGAGAGCTGTATGCAGGCGCTTAGCTAATAGAAGGCATCACCCCCCAACTAGATCAGTGCTGCACTTCTAACGCAAAGCGGGATACTGGGCAATCTGTAAACAGGATCATGTGCCCCGACACACACCCACACAGGGTCTTGTGACAGCTCTGCGGACGGAGCCAACAGCTTAGCATTGGATAAGCCCATAACCCGCTTAGCCCCAGCAGGACACAGACTGTAAGGATTTGGGCAAGAAGAATTCCATTGTTTCTTAGAAATGCCACAACTTAAAAAATAAGTAAACAGAATGCATGTGCGGCTCAGATTCTGCCTAGGGGGCACTTGCGGTCACTACAGGGGTTAAAAACATAAGTGAGACACATGTGACCAGGGGCGGACTGGGAATAAAAAACGGCCCTGGACTTTTTGGGGCGTACCGGCCCTGCTGCACTTTTCCTGGCCCAGTATAGTATCTTAATGTCACATTATATATACACCTAATTTTTCGTTCCACAACACGCATCCGGGGTTTATAGGTCAAAAATAAGAAAGAAAATATTCTGAACCAAATGGTGTGCTAAAATCCCCCCATTACAGTGACAGTGTGCAGAATCACTCCATTACAACCATTAAGTAGCATCCCTCTGGACAGCCACTGGGGGCATTCCTCAGTACAGCTCACACACAGTGGGGGGCATCCCTCAATACAGCTCACACACAGTTGGGGCATCCCTCACTACAGATCCCACACAGTTGGGGCATCCCTCAGTACAGATCCCACACAGTTGGGGCATCCCTCAGTACAGATCCCACACAGTTGGGGCCTCCCTCAGTACAGATCCCACACAGTGGGGGCATCCCTCAGTACAGATCCCACACAGTGGGGGCATCCCTCAGTACAGATCCCACACAGTGGGGGCATCCCTCAGTACAGCTCACACACAGTTGGGGCCTCCCTCAGTACAGATCCCACACAGTTGGGGCCTCCCTCAGTACAGATCCCACACAGTTGGGGCCTCCCTCAGTACAGATCCCACACAGTTGGGGCCTCCCTCAGTACAGATCCCACACAGTGGGGGCATCCCTCAGTACAGATCCCACACAGTGGGGGCCTCCTTCAGTACAGATCCCACACAGTTGGGGCCTCCCTCAGTACAGATCCCACACAGGTGGGGGCTCCCTCAGTACAGATCCCACACAGTTGGGGCCTCCCTCAGTACAGATCCCACACAGTTGGGGCCTCCCTCAGTACAGATCCCACACAGTTGGGGCCTCCCTCAGTACAGATCCCACACAGTTGGGGCCTCCCTCAGTACAGATCCCACACAGTTGGGGCCTCCCTCAGTACAGATCCCACACAGTGGGGGCCTCCCTCAGTACAGATCCCACACAGTGGGGGCCTCCCTCAGTACAGATCCCACACAGTGGGGGCCTCCCTCAGTACAGATCCCACACAGTGGGGGCCTCCCTCAGTACAGATCCCACACAGTGGGGGCCTCCCTCAGTACAGATCCCACACAGTTGGGGCCTCCCTCAGTACAGATCCCACACAGTGGGGGCATCCCTCAGTACAGATCCCACACAGTGGGGGCCTCCTTCAGTACAGATCCCACACAGTTGGGGCCTCCCTCAGTACAGATCCCACACAGTGGGGGCATCCCTCAGTACAGATCCCACACAGTGGGGGCCTCCCTCAGTACAGATCCCACACAGTTGGGGCATCCCTCAGTACAGATCACACACAGTGGGGGCCTCCCTCAGTACAGATCCCACACAGTTGGGGCATCCCTCAGTACAGATCCCACACAGTGGGGGCATCCCTCAGTACAGATCCCACACAGTGGGGGTATCCCTCAGTACAGATCCCACACAGTGGGGGCATCCCTCAGTACAGATCCCACACAGTGGGGGTATCCCTCAGTACAGATCCCACACAGTGGGGGTATCCCTCAGTACAGATCCCACACAGTGGGGGCATCCCTCAGTACAGATCCCACACAGTGGGGGCATCCCTCAGTACAGATCCCAAACAGTGGGGGCATCCCTCAGTACAGATCACACACAGTGGGGGCATCCCTCAGTACAGATCCCACACAGTGGGGGCATCCCTCAGTACAGATCCCACACAGTTGGGGCCTCCCTCAGTACAGATCCCACACAGTGGGGGCATCCCTCAGTACAGATCCCACACAGTTGGGGCCTCCCTCAGTACAGATCCCACACAGTTGGGGCCTCCCTCAGTACAGATCCCACACAGTGGGGGCATCCCTCAGTACAGATCCCACACAGTTGGGGCCTCCCTCAGTACAGGTCACACACAGTGGGGGCATCCCTCAGTACAGATCCCACACAGTGGGGGCATCCCTCAGGACAGCCATGTGCAGCATCCATCAGTACATGGTGTCCAGAGTGTGTGTGTGTGTGTGTGTGTGTGTGTGTGTGTGTGTGTGTGGATCAGATTGGGAGGCAGAGATGAATGGGGGCCTTTGGTCAGACTGGGGGTTACATGTGAATTGAGCCATGTGTCAGGCAGATAAATGGGGCTGTGTACATTGTACCTGATCATGCTGGTGATGTCTGGATTCCAGCTGTCAGTATTGTGCTGCGCAGAGGAGGGGACAGGAAAGCCTGAGCTGCTGCAGGATGAGCTGGGGAGAAAGGGGGGCGGGGCTGCCGCCATCTACACATCCAGCACTGCTCACCTCCAACCTCTCCTCCTGGCTCCGCCCCCTCCTCGGGCTGCGTGGCAGACGATTGGCTGCTAGGCTTTCTTCCTCTGAGAGCAAATCTTTAGGTTGTCCAGCGCCGCCTGCTTGCTTTTTTGGAGGAACTATAACAGCCCAGTAAAGCAGGGAGGGCAAAAGAAAAAAAAAATACCGGAACCTGAAAAGCAACCGCTCGGCCATGGACATCTAAAGATTTGCTGACAGGTGAAATATTGAGTACACAGTTTGCAGCCTTCTTTGCTGCCGGCCTACCGGGATTCTGCCCGGTATGCCCTATGGCCAGCCCGCCCCTGCATGTGACGTTATGCTAAACAGGTACAGGTGTATCTGTACTTCTCCATCTTTCTAATACAAGAAAGAGGGGACACCTCAGACACAGGGCACGTATCCAAGTGTCCCTTCTTCCGGCCTCCATATACCTCCTGAGAATGGAAAGAGGGACACCTAAACATGCTCACTACTTATATACAGTATCCAGTTCCCTTCTATCTTGCTTATGCAAGAAAGAGGGACTGCTTAACAGTAGGATTTTTTTTTACAAACCTCCCAAAACTGTAAAACAGTAAAGAGGGACACCATAACACACTCTACCTACCTCTCACCTTCCTCAAACACAGCATATGGACAACCCCATATACATGGCTTTGTACAAACCGGGAAAGAAGGCGAGTCTTTCGGCCGACCTAGGGCGTTTCACACAGCAGGGCATGCCAATTCTGGATGCCCTGGGGGGGGGGGGGGGGGGGGAAGGAATCTAGCGGCCATGGAATCTCCTAAATTCCAAAGGCGTTGGGGCAAGGAAAGGAAATTGACCATTGTAAATACACAAGGTTTTAAGCATTATAAAGGCTTAAATCTGTGAAGCTTCTACTGTGATATTTCCAAGCTATAAACCCTATAATTACACTTTATAGATTTATGTGCAGCACATAATAAGCAGCTTGAGGGCTGCCCTTTGGAACAGAGATGTAGATTACATCATGAGATTTACTATTATACAGTACATTGCACTCTGTAAGTGAAAGGGCTGTATAGAAGATCCAGATTGAAGAGCACTGGCTCTGGACAAATTAAAAACATCGAGTTCCCATACAGACTATACTATTCTATACTTCCATTGGTCATCACAGTTTGAATTTGTCAAAAGCCAATGCTCCTCAAACCGGATGACCACTGGAAGGCTTTGTGTGGCCTGCTGCCTAGGAGGTCCATCACCTCCATTACGGCCAAGATGAGCTGTTGGGGGTGCCAAGAGATGATGGGGTGCTGGTGCAAAGCCATAGGAGATGTGATCCATCACTAGCTGCAAATGTGCTCCTTCACCAGTTTCAGGTTGGTAAGACTGAGCTAAGAGCACCCAGCATGGCCAGTATGGGTGCATCTTCTCTCTCCAATCAGCAAGGGAGTGTGCTCCATGTGACTGGAGGAAGGAGTGTACCCTAGAGTCAGTGGAGCACAAGTATAAAATGTAAGAATACAGAAATTCAGGCCCTGGACTGTGTTGGGATAACTCCAGCAAGCAATGTGATCATTTACCCGTATGCCCTTAAAAATCAAGATGTTGTATATGACCCGTTTGACTTTAGTTCTGCTTTAGCTGAAAATCAGGGGCAAACCAGCAACTATCGTGTGCCAAATGCAATCCTCAGAAGTGTACATCTAATTGCAAAAGTGAGTGGCCAGCATTTAAGTATAGCAACAGAAGATTCTACTTCTTTTCCCTTTGGGACTAGTCGCTTATCCCTCTTTTCTGTATCACAGTTGGGACAACAAACATGCACCTTCTTAGTGTGCAAATCAAATGACTAATAATTGCAAGTTGTTCAGAATAGGGAGAGCCATGTTGTCCCAGTCTTTATTATCAGCATATATAAGGCCCACAGAGCTGCTCCGGTGAATTGCTTCAGGTAAAAACAGCAGAGATCATCACTGGAAAATGATAATGACTCCAATTATCCAGCAGTCAGCATGTCCCTGGGATTTGTCACCCTCTGTATCCAGCACATGCCTCCCGCCCATGTCGCTGTCTGCGTGGCAGCCGTCTGTCACTCAGCTCACCCTACCGCATGTTCCAGGATCCTTCCCCGAGCATTGTGGGTAAAAACAGGACGCACCTCTCACGTGCTGGGATCATTGCTCAGTTTGTTATATAATGACTTCAGCTTGTACAGTCAGTGCACTAATGCGGATATACATAATTGTATGGAGATTGTAGAAACAGATTGGACAGTGCGTGACCAGCAGAACAATCTCTACAATCTAGGAGCACTTAAGGGTTCTAATAGACTGTTCTATTAAAGCAACACCCCAATAACACCTAAAGTAGACCAAAACCCCTCTCTCCCCCCTGGGGAATCCAAAATCGAGATGCCCGCTGTGTGAAACCCCCCAAGTTGCCCTCTTACCTTGCTTCCCGGTCCAACGGCGCATGCGCGAGCCTGGGCCGCATCCCCATGGTAGGCATTTGTGAAGGGCCGGCGCGGGCAAGCGGGGGATGCATCCGCCAGCGTGCTCGGAGCTGTTGACCTTAGGCGAAAGCTCAGACGACCTGGCGCCAGCGGCCCCCCACGCACCGATTGGACGAGCACCCGCGCATGCGCCGTAGGACCAGGACATTCTGAAAAGTTTCACACAGTGGGGCACCCCCCATTTGGACCATAGTCAATATCCTGGGTTCTGGTCCACTTTAATGTTGCTGCCTTCTATACCCGCCCAGACATCTCAAATAGGAATAAGCTTCCACATTTGACATGTCTGCCTAAAATTGGGCACACATACTCAAGCCCCTCAACCCCCAGGGTACCCCAACATCAAGCAGATCTACTAAACTGGTCCTGCCAATGGCCAGAATATTTCCAGTTGATCACCATCAGGTATGTACAGTGGGGTGCCAGTGAGGCACTTTGAACAGGTAAGTAGTTTTGCCCATGTTCAGGCCCTGTTTCACTGAAAGTGTGGAGCCCATGTGTGGGTGGTTAGGAGACCACCAGTCATTTTTGTTATATTTAAAGTGTAATTCCACTTCCAATGGCTTTTTCAAAAGTTTCCATTATTATATAATAATATATATTATATATAAAATCACAGGTCTGGGGGCACAATCCTAATGCAAATAATTATTTTACATTCCAAATGGGGAAAACAAGGCAGAACTAGGTCCTGCAATTAGCAGCTGGAGATCACGTGGTCCTCTTCCGCTGCCAAAAGAATGGTGGACCACGTGACCACCAAGGAAATTATAGAGAAGGGCAACACCTATGTTAAAAAAATGGTGTTTGATCTTTTCAAAGGCTTTAAATTTGCACCCTTTCATGTTTCTTTCCGTTCAGTTACATCGGCCACATTCACCAAATGCCACCCTTGCCTGGAAAACCTCCAGCAGCGATGCAGGACATGCAGACTAGACCAGTACGCTCTGTCCATTGGCTTAGGACAATAGCACAGCATGATATTATGGGTCAGGGAATACCCTTCCCTGATGTCCTGGCGGAGCACATGCCTATCAGGCTCCCTGTACGTGTCATAAAAGTGATCAGCTATGACACCCACATTATGGCACCCCTCTGGCAGCACTATGTGACATAACACAATACAGAGCTGAAGGGGAGGAAGACTGTTCTGGAATTTCACCCCCCCCCCCCCCTCCCCAATCCCAGAGGACCAGGCCTCGAACAATCCCGGCCCTGTCACATCTAGGCCAGCTGACATCCAGCCCAGAGCTGGTTACCATGGCAGCGACCGGCCACACTCCAGGATAGAAGGGAGGGTGGCAAATGTCCAATTTCCAGACAGGAAAATCAGACAGCTCAATGGAAACAGAAACACAGCCTGCTGATAGGACAGGGATAAGTCAAAATGGGTTCTGCTCCGGTGACATTTATCATAGATTATTTCTATGGCACTGACACATTCTGTAGTGGATCACAAAGTATTCACTACATAAAGGGGTCCTAAACCACACCCTTGCATTTCTGTGCCAGAGAGGGTCCTGGTCCATAGGATAACTAACCCTCCCGTACCCCAACCTCCCATCAGTTGGGGACAGGACAGATGCAGGTATGTTCAGAATTGCCAGGTGCAGCAGATTCCTGTTCACCATCATACAGAGTTCCATAATAAAAAGGTGTGTATCTCCTACGTTTAGGATTCACAAGCATCAGGCGTAGGTGGGTTAGAGACCTGCAGGTTCACTTCAAAGCATCAACACCAGCAAAAATGATTATTTAGGTTTAGTGCTCCTTGCCACCTGTAACCCAAGTGGGGAGCTCTAGTCCTCAAAAAGGCAGTTAAAGCAGACCTAAACCATTCCTGGCAACTCTGTGACCCTAGCCCACCGGCCACAAGTCAATAATTTAGGGTCTTCTTCTCATAGGAAATAGTCAGCTTCTCTCTAATGCAGGGCTCACGGATGGCATGTGGGGATATGTTAGGTTAGTTTAGTGGGGCCTACAGCTTACCTCTCCTTCACCTGGAAGACCAGTCATGCTGACCTGAAAGGACCTTTGCTAGGGCAAAGCCAGACTAGGTTTTTCAGCAAAAAGCTGTAAGGCAGGACCATAGTCTGGTTGGACTCGATCCTTTTAGATAGAGACAGGTATTGCTGAAAAACCATTGGGGGCGGGGGGGGGGTTGCACTGCAGGAAGGAGAAGCAGAGGACACAGACAAAATAGAATGTGATGGCCAGCTAAGTACAGTAATATATAATTATATATATATTTGGTTGGTCACTAGGTCGACTTTCGCTCCCCACACAGCAACTCCAGTTAATCTGCTAGCATTTATTATAATCTGGATGTACCAGAACCTTTAGACATATTATAGTCTTTTATTGGTAAATTTTCCCCTGTAATCTAACAGGCTTCATGGCAGCTTTTTTTGTAAACCTGGACTAGTTTTTTGGCGTGCTGTTCTCTACTCTGAGCCTCCAGAACCTTCATCAAAGTAAAAGCGTAAATGAGCCGGATAATGGTGATTTAATTTGTATTTATTAGTGAATGTGGGTAGACGGTTCTCTCTCATTCTCAGTTTGCAAGCTTGTAGAAAGGGAAACCTCTTTGGTTTCTGTGAGGTCTTTGATGCTTCCGAGAAATGGAAGCTTGGCATTTAGCCGTCGCCATCCCGGGAAGCTGTTAATTTTTCCTTTGCTGCAGGTGTAATAACAAGACTGATATGGAGTAGGTTGGCAAAATGCTTTGGGTTAACAAGCCTTTTTCTTTAAAGTAAAGTAATTTCCAAAAACTCAAGCTGTGGCTTGACTATTATCCCCCTACCTTTTCTCTTTGTTCTCAGAGGCTCGATCCTTAGGACTGTTTTACCCCCACCCTGGGAATCCTGAACTGGTTATGCTCTTTTGCTTGAATCACCCACGAAAGGCCAAAAATCTGGCTATATACTACATATTGTACATTTATTGCTCTGCTGAAGCTGCCCCCTCCTCAACAAAGGGCAAAGGGTGGCAGAAGGACATTGATGTTCTCCATTCTGCCAGCCTAGCAATGCTTTTATGATAAAAAGGTGGATAAATGGAAATGGGAGCATTGATGGGGGGGGGGGGGGGCGGCTTACAGTAATTTTTTCTAAGGATATTAGGGTTTAGCTTTAAAATAATGGACATGGTTGACATTTTAGAACTTTATGCATAACCTTGAAGTCAAAAGTTAGGGTTCTCTTTAATTAACTGACTTGGTTTGGTTCATATCTTAGCATGACTGGCCTGATCAACCCCCATGAATTTTGTTCTGGAAGCCCAGGAATTCTAGATTGCCGATGTAGGGACCTTCTTCATTGGCTTGTGATGTTCAACTCTGGTGGCCGCTATCGAGGGAATAAGGGAGTAGATCCTGATTTTGCCACCAGAGCTCTAGAGAGCAACATAAAGCAATATATCACTCAAACCATTATAAAAAGGCCCTTTGCAAATTTGCACATGACATTCATAAGAGTTCGACCAAGCACCTTCCAGAGATGGACAAGAACCCTATAGATCCTGCAGAAGCAAGCTTCCCAGAGATATATGGATATATTGAATCCTTCCAAAAAAAAGTCACATATGGCCTATGGTTAGGTCAACCCCATCCTACAAGAAAACCAGCATAATGAAACTCATGGCTCGTGATCCCCACAGTGACCCAAAAATGATCTCTACTGGACAAACAAGAGCAAGAGAAAATGCCTCCAGGGCACATTCCCTACATTTTTTTTTTTAAATGCCCAATAATGTCCCTTTCAAGGTCTGAATAATGACCTCCTCAAGCATGCTGCCAACTGGGGCTTTAATAATAGAGCAATAATCGATATTCTATTTCACAAGCATGTTCCCTTTCTAGCTGGAAAGGTTTAAATAGGTCATTGCCCCAAGCCAGTTTGCTACCTCGTGCATTAACCTCTACATTTGGTAGGTTTAGTTTCAGCAGACTGGAAGCAGAAGTCCTTTGTGCAGAACTTGACAGATCTTTAAAAAAAGGATGTTACTTCCTTGTTTCACACTTTCGATTATTTTGTGGTCCATATGAAATGCGGTTGCTAAAGACAGTAATTTATTTTGACTTTATTATGGAAATTCCACCAAACTCTACTTAGAAGAAGATTGTTTCGCAAGAAGAAGCGCTGGTAACTGGTAAACAGAGGCTGCTACAGTACCCAGCAGGCTGTGGCTGCTGCTCTTAACATCAACCAATGGACTAACACTAGGAATAAATAGGAGTAGGCTTCTACCTGACAGCTGGGGGAGGCATCTTCCTGCTCCAACATGTTCACAACTAACAGCATTGGGATTTACAGTGGACACATGCATAAGGGTACCACTGGTTCCAATCGGAACATTTTGGATTCCACCAGGGTAGAGAAAACCTGGGGATGATTTGCCAGGGGGATGGGTGTGCAATGTGGGGGTGTAGTTGTGTCAAGCAAAGGCAAAGCCAGCAAGATGACTGATATTTATCACCAGAACGAGGTTCTTCACCAGCCGCCTTCTTTTCCCAGTAAACACAGCTAATTCTCAGGGGCATGCAGCTATAAAGAGCAGGTTGAATGTCTCCCTGCAGATAAAAAGCTGATTCTTACAAAGGCTCTTGCTATTGTGCAGTTTGGATTTATGATCAATGTTTTGTTTGTAGGCATTTTCACATCATTTCCTCTCTATTAAAGGGCAAGAAGTAGGGCCACCAGTCAGGGATAAAGCATTCAGCTGCTTCTAGTGCTCAAATGTGCAATCAGGCAAAGTTTCTGTCTCCCTGGATTGTCAAGTGACCTTGTTTCCTGAGACTGGATTTATTTCTAACAGGCAAAGGTCCACCTCCCGACACCTACCTGAACTCTGTCACATTAATTCTTTTCAGAGTTGCCCTTTTAAGTGGGCCAAAAGCACCCCCTCCCCCGATTCCTTCTCCCTGGGACATTCCGATTTGGGTACGATACTTGCGGGGGGGGGGGGGGGGGGGAAGAGTTGGCACGGCGCTCTCCGCTATACCATTAGCCAGGAGTGTGTCTGCAACAGGTATTTGTGAATGGGCGGCACAGGCATGAAGCTAGAAGCTAGCAGGGATGCGGCAATGGGCGCCCTCTGTTCCATTCAGCCCTTAGCCTACAAGACCTCAAGCCGGGTTAGAGGAACCGAATAAAGATTAGCTGTGCGCTGTTGGAACGGTGTTCAGGTAAGTTTTACTGGGGATCCAGGGTGGGGGTTCACACAAATAGAGATGTCCCAGGGCCAAAAATCAGGATAGTCAAAATCACGGTTTAGACACACAGATCACAAGCTCTGACCCACCATAAGACTTTGTGTCTGTCATTTACTGACACAATATTGCAGGAACATATTTTAAATAGAAAAAAAACGTAGAAAAAAAAGCAGTGAAGCCACTTGTAGCCAGGTGACCAGCATTCAGCAATAGCATCCCTAAACTTCTAACAGGTGCCCTTTAAGTCCTGTCCATTTCTTACATTCTTAGTCTATTTGAGCTGAGGCATGAAAGCAGAAAAAAATGCTGAGCTTTAATTTCTATTCATCACAGTTTCCACTGCTTCTGTAATTACAGATCTCCCACTTGTTTCACTTCTTGCCTTGGCAGACTGCTTTGCGCCTGATCAGTGAATGGGAAGTAGAATTAGGTGACTAATAACCCTTTCACTGCAAAAGACAGCTTCTCAAATCAGAACAGAAGGGTCTCTAAATACTGCTAATTAATTAGATTTTCTAATAAGAAAGTAACCAAAGAAGCTGTGGTGTGTGCACATATCTGACAAGGGGGCATCCTAGGAGGGTCCTTGGGCATCTAAATGGTCACACTTAGCTGAGCTAATATTCCCCATCAATAGTGCACTCGCAGTTAGAAAAATAACAATAAGTCATGGACATCTGGGTTAGTGGTTTCTAATATTTTTCCATTAAGTACCATTTTCTAATTCCATCTACCATCAGCTACCTGGTACATGATTTGTCAGTCACCTAACCTGGTAGAAACACAAACAAGTTTTGCAAAAAATACACATAAATGGCACAGATGTAGGTCAATCTGCAGCCTTACCGAGTACCACCTGATAAGATCCTGAATACCACCAGTGGTAGGAAACTCCTAGTCTAGGCCATAGCTACAGTTTACCCTTTATAGAAATCAATACTAGCAGGATCAAACCAGTCCTGTCACTTCAGGATCATTCACATGTAGAACATTAAAGCCAATGCACAGCCAGTTTTACACTCAATCATCAAGCTGACTAAAACGTACAGCAAAACCTGGGATAGGCAGTTTCCGGGTCAACCTGAAAGCATTTTGCTCCCTGTACAGAGGCATCCTAATTTTGGATGCCCCTGTTGTGTGGACAACCCCCAGAGCCTGCTGATGAGAATTGGTGGCTGGAGCCAAGGATGCATGGAAGGGTTTTGCTGCTCTTAGCTGACCCGTGTGGGCAAACCATGCATGCACCTTGGAAATCAAAAATCGGGATGCCCCGAGAACAGGGACCACAACTCAGGATAATATCCCCCGTGTTCATTCATTTTAAAAGCATTTAGTTGCCTGGACCTGCCAACTGATTTCTAAGCAATTACATTTACTGGCAAATGCCATTTTTCGGGTCTTTTTTTGCCCCCTCAAAATGAGGAAAAAAAAAAAGCCCCAGCCTCCCGCAGAGATCCAGGAATCTGCAGCTGGAAATTGAGCGCCCAGCCAGGAATAATAAACTGAATTCCAGAGAAAAAAAAAAAAAAAGGGGTGGAAAGAAAACAGCAGGAATTCACTACACCATATGGTTCTTTTAAGTTTCTCCATTAACGTTTCTGAAGCGCTGCGGCTTACCAGAAGATCGAAAACATCAGCCAGGCGAAGAGGCTTACGATTTTATAAACTTTTAATAGTGTTCTTCATCCTTTCTTTCCTAAATGCAACAACATGGTGAAGCGGAGGGGGGGTGGTGGTTCTACAAGTAGTAGACTGTGTATTTTACACCCAGATCATTAAGCCAGGAAAGAGATAAGAGGCAGCCTGAAGTTAAAGGTCTGGTAAGGTAAATATTAAACATAGAAACTGATAAGGCCTAAAATACTATGGTTGCCCCACTGCCTTTTTGTAGTTCATAGCTAACAGATACCAGACCAGGCAGAATTTGTGGCAGCAATTAAGCAAAACTTAGTTATTCCCAACACTGCTATATTCACCATAAACTCCAAAATGTAACACATACCCTGTTTCGGGGGATGACTTATATAACGATATCCTCCGAAAGCAGGCCCTAGGCCTTATTTTCGGAGGATGTCTTATTTTCGGGGAAACAGGGTATGTAGGGACTGGTCAGATAAAGCCTTGTGTAGTTAATACTGCTCTTGCCTGTGTGGTGATGGTTCATTTGGGCCTTTACCATCCCCCCCTCCTTCTCCACCTTGCTGCTAATACAGCCACCAGGGACTAAGCTTGGATGCTCATACCACCCTCAGATAAAGATGCAAAATGCTCCAAATGACCATGGCGGGGGGTGGGGGGTGGGGTGGACTGAGCCGCTGCTTTGACCTCAGGGTGTTTTTTGGATTAAGGGGGCTCTTATGGATTGGATGGTGGTGGTGGATGGATGGTGGATTGGATGGTGGTTATTATCTAGGGGGGTTCTACTATGGATTGAAGAACCCCCCACTTAGGGCTAAAGCATATTTTGTGGACTGGGGAACCCTCTTTTTGACTGATAAAGTCTCTTATGGATTAAGGAACACCTTGATTTGGAAGTATCCATAGACGAAACTCACTTTTATTTGGCCGAGGTGGTCTCTTAATAGTTTGAAGAAACCTTCCTCATTTGGTCAAGAAGTCCCTTATGGATTGGGGAATCTCCATTTGGCAGAGGCGGTTTCACATAGATTTACCACCTAAATTAGGTGAAGGGAGCTTTTAAGGCAGAACTAAAAAAAAAAAAAACAAATGCATTCATCACAACATTTCATATTCAACTTTCCAATCCAGTTGTAACATCGGATGGGCACCCACTGGTTTTCAGTATGAACCTTGCACACTCCATGGTAAAAAAAAAAATGACACAATACTTGCATGATGTGACCTCATCTTCTATGGTTAGGGAAAGTAGGAGGCTCAGGAAGGTTCATGTCAAAACACAATCCTGCATTTCCCTTTTACTATCAAATACTAACACCACAAACATCCTGATAAAAACACACAAAACAAACACACATAGTCCTAATGAGCGCTAACAGTTCTCGTAACAATGTTAAATCCAGTAAAAAAAAAAACAAACAAAATGATTTTGTGTGTATTAAAGCACACAATACAGAGCGATAATGGGAAGTCAGGAGACCCCCACCCAAAGCATGATGTCATCGATACAACAATGATCTCATCAAATCAGAGACCTATCAAAAAGGGTCTGAAGCACATCCATTTAATCAGAACAGCTGTGTTATTGTGAAGCCGGCGGCTTTACAGCACCTTTGTTGTCAAGGTGTTGGAGATTCATTGTCGCCTAATGTGCCGAAATCCCTTTAGCATCCAAGACGTAATTGAAAAACGCTCCATAATTACAAACTTCCTATTCGAGAGGTAAAGGGGGAATTCCAGTCCACAGCAGCTGCTGGCAAACACAAAGTAAATCTGCCAGGAGCAGTAGGATTAATTGGACAGGAATAGAACCATTTGTGCTTCTGTGTTCAGATCTGATTAAATTATCCCTGTCCAGAAGTATGCAAGAAAAGAAGGGGGTACATTTAAAGCAGACCTCCAGCCAAAGTAACCTTGCCCACCACCTGGGCATCCTAAATTGGGACAGCCATCGACTGGAGGTCTCAAAGTGGATCAAGAACCCATGGCTAACGGCCCTAAAAGATTATTCTAAAGGTTCCAGGGCTGCCTGATTCCCTACCCTCGGGGATGCCCGGCTTTGTGAAATCCCCCAAGCCATCCAGTAAACTCACCTTCTGCCCTGATCCAACTGTGCATGTGCAAGCAGCGGCTATACATTTAGCAGGCTGCGTGCCTGTGACAGGCATTTGTGAATGGCCGATTAGGTAGCCAGTAGAGGGTAGTGGGGCTGGAGCCGGGTCTTAGACGGTTTGGCTTGAGCGGATCCGATCCCGCTGATTGGACGACAGGATTGCATGCATCGTAGAAGAGGAGAGTTAGACTGGGCGACCTCAGGGGCAAGGACTAAAATTGGGGATAGTCAAAATCCTGGCTTTTGGTCCACTTTAAAGAAAGCCTGGCAGTAAACGAACCTAGAGCATGCTCCAAGTGACAGGCAGTCAAAAGTCAAATGGGAGGGCAGCACCGAACAGTGTGTGCACACCCACTCAGTGAACCCCATCAATCTCTGGCAGGAACACAGAAAGGAACCTTGAGGGTTTTCAGTGAAAGCTCCAGGTGTCAGGCTGTTGGTCCAGTTTAAATAAGATACTGAAGCATGGCTCATGGTCAAAAAAGTCATAGAAGACAATAGAAGGCCATCACTAGTTTTGTCTTCATGACAACGTCTTCATGACAACCTTAAACTGGACCTTCACCATGATTTATTGAAAAGCCCAAACCCTTAAAAAAGGATTCCCCAGCATCTAAAGTTAATATATTTTACGTTTTTAGTCACTAATTATTCTTTCCCCCACTGGGCTGCTGTTCAGGACTTTAGGATACGGGCGCCGCCATCTTGACTCAGAAGCATCACACTTACTGAGGAGAGGAGAGTGGGATAGAGTACAGGAGGATGCGTTATAGCTGTGCTTTGGACAGAGCAGAGCTGGGGTCAGGAAAAGGTCAGCAATCCCAGAATTCAGAGCAGCACAGTCAGAAGGCACTTCCTGTTTGCAGGCTGCCTGATGTTCCATGAGCCGCCATCTTTAATGTTTAAAGGCTCATAACATGCAGTAGATACAGGTAGGATGATTTTTAATGTGGGCAATCTGTATGTACAGGGTGTGGGAAACATATAAGATAAGCTCTTATTTAGGGTGAAGGCCCGCTTTAAATCTAGGAGAGGTCCTCAACCATTCCCAGTGGGGTTATGTGTTACAGACTTTTGTTAGCACGCAACCTGGAGAACATAATACACCTCTAGAAGGTCACACCCAGCCTCCAGTTACAAAGAAACGTCATAGATTACGCACAGAAAGGCAACTTAACAAGGTGTTATATGAAAGGATTACAATGGCCGTTGAGACAGAATGTTGACCTGGCCGAGCGGATATTTAGGTGTTGGTGTTTTAGATGTTCTTCAAATTCAGGATATTGGCCTGTAGAGGAGGTCATGGTTATGTAAGAGGAAGAGGTTGGGAAAAAAGTCAGATGGTGGTGCACGAAGAGCAAGAATGTCTTCAATACTAAGGAGCATTATTAACTTTGACCATAGGCAGAAATGCATCTTCCAAACTTGCATTGTGCTTCACTGTGAAAAATCAGAACCAACTGTGACACCATAAGCCTCACCATGTTTATGGTGACCCAACAAGAAGTTTTATGTCCTTTATAAATGGAGCCCAATTGTTTATAGAATGGTGAGAAAAAGCGTCACATTATATTATATTATACGAGTTGGACTTTGGCTTATGACTCCACAGCCATGCCCAGCAGTAGTATTCTCTGCAACCATCTGCAATCTGTTGCTAATGGCAACGTACACAAAGTTTGCACTATGCCAATAACAACAGATGAAAACTGTGCATGCCTAAAACAAACATTAGAAAACATTAAAGCGGTCCTTCACTCTGAATAAGAGCTTATTTTGTATGTTTCCCCCACCCTGTGCATACAGATTGCTCACATTAAAAATCATCCCACCTGCACCTATTGCGGTTTTTTAACCTTTTAAAGTGAACCAAAACCCAGCGCGAACAGCCCGGGAATCGCTAAGATTCCCGGGCAGATCGATTCCCCTTCCCCGATTTTGGATGCCCCGCTGTGTGAAACCCCCCACATCACTGTGTAGACTTACCTTGCTTTCCGGTCCAACACACATGCGCGAGCTGCGCCCACATCTCCGCTATCCCTCTACCAGTGCGAGGCATTTGTGAATGGCCGGCGTGGGCAAGCAGGGGATGCGGCCACCAACGCGCTCAAGCGTACTGTGCATGCGCCGTAGTACCGGGAAGGGTTGAGTGGCTCTCGGCAATCTGGGGGGTTTCACACAGCGGAAGCTCCCCGGGAGAAAGGACCAAAACCCAGGATAATCAAAATCCTGGGTTTTGGTCCACTTTAAGCCTATAACTGATCCAGGGAACTGCCTGCTGCAATCAACAAACGAATGTTTTCCAGCCTGTGGTACCGTTACCACTGGTGGTACCCGAGCTTCCCTCTGGTGGTATTCATAACCACCTGGGAGGGTTAAAAGGAGGGGCATGTGGCACAAGGACCTATACTGTATGGGAAGCCAGGTCCTATAGAATTCACCAAGAGATCAAGTCATCTAAAAACAGAATGGCATTACTAACATTAGTCCAGGTGAAATACATACATTACACCATTAATCCAGACCTACAGCCTTTTAGTGAAGTCTGTATTAGGCGGTACATAGCTGGAATGTGGGAAGAGAAAAAAAAAAGTTGATGCCCCTAACTAGTGAGAAGTCCAGATCCTTACCCATCATGCAGTACCTTTGAAGTGCAAAGTAATTGTCGTTTTCACCCTGTGGCATGACAATGATCACCACTATTAAAGTGGACCTACATCCTCTAGTGCACTGTTTCTCAACCTGCAGTGCGAGTACCCAATGTTCAAGGGTGCACTGAAAGATCTGGTTATATTATTTTAATAGTAAAACAATCTTTGTGTCAAACAGTGCTACAAGGCATGTGACCTACTTATTTAAGTAACATTAGTAATTGAGCTCTTCCTTGGGGATACTTGGTTGCAATTGCTTGTCACTAGGGGGTACATGACGTTAAAAAGGTTGTGAGCCAGTGCTCTAGGGCAACTCCCAGGGCCGATCCTGCTTTATAAAACTAACTTTACCTAACCCTTCATGCAATTGGGGAGCCTTGCAATAAAGAGATTCTCATTTTCCAAGCAGCGGGTCTGAAGAAGAGGGAAGATCAGGGAGCACACATTCAGGAGCTGCACCTCCTGCAGTAGGAGGCATGCTACACTCCAGTGTATGGCTTCTTTCTGCTCCCCCCCCCCCCCTCAATCTAAGAGTTTGTTCCTAAAACTCTTTGCCTCAACCATCATCCTATATCAGGATCCATCACAATGTTAAGTAGTTTTGCCAGGCCCGCTTATTCTAAACCCCATCTATAAATTTGGCTATACAAATAGTAGCTCTCTCTCTGAACAATCTGACCCATGGTTAAGATTCAGTTCTGCCCCATGCATCTATAACACAAGTGCTATACCCTGTACATCATGTTTTGGTCTGTAAGGATACAGAGCTATGGAAGAAAATGGTTCAATATAAATAATAATAATACCCAAGTGTTATAGAGCACCCTGGGGCAACCCTGCAGTCAGCAGTACAGCCCCTTCTCCGATTCCTGTATCCCAGAGAGAGCCGGGAAAGATGCAAAGGAATGTGTTGAGGCGGATGAGAGAGAAAACAGCATCTGCAAAGAATTAGCGGGCCCATGTGATTTGTAGGGGGTGGGTAAATGTGTAGACCAGAGAGCTCATTCCCCTCCCTTTGAACTGAATGAGCATAAACATGACCCCCTTTGGCTTTCTCTGTCATTTTAACCCCCTGCTGCCTGGAACTTTCACTCACAAAAGGGATGTATTAGGAAAGATGGAGTAAAGAAACATGCCCAAGGCAAGAGTTATAAGACTACAGAGAGTCGAAGAAGACACAAATAGGCAAGTCAGAAAAAAAAAAAAAAACATTAAAAATACATAAACAGGAATGATCTGCTTGGCTGATACCATTTGGGTTGGCCAAATTTCCTCGAGAGCCTCAAGGGATTCTATTTTCACACACGCGGCTATAGGAAACACAGATGCATCCTGCTATACAACACCAGCAGCAATGAAAGAAGACACACATTGCGCATGTTAGTGAAGCAGCTGCACAACGCCTCTGGCGAGGGCTTTTCGTGATCCTGTTCATGCGTCCCACGATTCCTTTACAGAGGCAGCCATCACTCCGGCCCAGATGGATCCCATTACCCAGAGGAGGAGCTGTTGGAAGATGGCATTGTCCTATAGCAAGTCAAGCCAGCATGTACCTAATGGGTTACATTGAAGCAACAGACTGTCAGCAGGGTATATCAACACTGTTTGCATTTTCTCTTTCCAGAGCAAACACATGGCATTCATTCACCCTCCACCTTTGAAGTTATATGGACATTCGCTTATCTGTTTGTCCCTCAGGGCCCCAAGACTATGATGTACACTCCAGAGAGTCAATAACTCTGCTGTACAGTAACATTTACGATCACTGCACAATTAGCGTAAGCCTATACCGTTGCCTGGAGCCATCTTTGGTCTGTAATGGCCAATCAGTACTAACAATGTCAACTATGAAAAAACACAACATTCCTCAATGATCTGCAGGCCAGCTCCGTACATTCCACAGATCCCTTCATTTCAAATTTGAACCTATTTAGACCAATGCATTTCCTAAAGCCAAGCTGGCCACCCTTGGCTGGGACGGCAGTCATATCACCAGTGCTCCACCTTTGCCATCGCCCCAGCCAAGGGTGGACAACTCCACCACCACCCCACCTTTGGTTTGTCTTCTATACACTGGTACCAGGGCTGGCAGAAGACATACAAGGTTTGTCCTATACATTTCTCTATGTGTCGGTTAGGGCTTTCTTTTCAGGTTAGTAC
Organism: Gastrophryne carolinensis; assembly: GCA_027917425.1. Taxonomy (NCBI): domain Eukaryota; kingdom Metazoa; phylum Chordata; class Amphibia; order Anura; family Microhylidae; genus Gastrophryne; species Gastrophryne carolinensis. The sequence continues at coordinate 195,809,481 of CM051235.1, read as the reverse complement.
ATTAATTAATAGGGGGTGCAAAGGTGGCAACTGTGCTCATGAAGTCAACTTCAGCTACATCGTAGCTAAATATTAACATCCCCAAAAACTACCAACCTAGGCCCAAACCTACCTTTCCCAGCAAACTGGGTAAAATATTGGGCACCCAATAAAACGGTCAGCCATGCACACGCTCCGGGGAAAGATCAAATAGTTTAGGGAATAAACCATCCAATGCCACAGAGACAGATCACCCAAGGCCACCAAATTATTATTTTTTTTTCTTGGTATGCCAGACACCCAATCGGGAAGGTATTTAGATACACTACAAAGATAAACAAGAGCCTGTGGATGATGAAATGCCTAAAATGCTCTAAACATTTTCCCTGCCATTCCAAAATCTAAAACAAAAAAGAACAAATACGCACATGCAGTATTCGCCATTGTGTAGTCAAGGTCTTCACGTTGCCATATGGGCTAAAAAGCTGATCTGGAAACACCCCCCCTCCTAGCGATGAGAAGAATGACATCACAGAGGCTTATCAGCCAAGTCCTGGTGCTTTAAGTAGTTTAAATGCCATAACTGTGGCTGCCAGCCTCACAGCGTCACTGGGATTCCCTCAGTGTGAATCCAGACGGCGAGCTCACCGCATGATGCGCACAGCATTGTCCACTTGTCAGGACGATGGCATAATTCTGTCCCTTCTATTATGAAGCCAGGGCAATCATTAAGATGAAAAGCAACTCCCCCTGCAGGAATCCCCAATTTCCTCCCTCAGTAGGACAGGGACCATTGGAGACCAAAGTCATGCCTGGGGGGATTGTCCAAAGATAAAACCAGACAGATACAGCAGGGGGATAAAAGTCTCTGCTAGATCTGATCCGCACCAGTCCAGCTTGCCACAGTTGTTTGGTGCACTTGATTTTTCTAAAGTTACCCAGCTAACAGGAATGATTGTCAGTACTATGGGCGATTAGACACCAACACTATTTAAACCGGACCTTCACCATGATTTAATGAAAAGCCCAAAAACTCTTAAAAAACGATTCCCCAGCATCTAAAATTAATATATTTAACATTTTTAGTCACTAACTTATTATTCTTTCCCCCACTGAGCTGCAACTCTGTTCAGGAATTTAGGATACGGGCGCCGCCATCTTGACTTAGAAGCATCACACTTACTGAGGAGAGGAGAGTGGGATAAGGTACAGGGGGGCAGGTTATAGCTGTGCTTTGCTCAGACAGAGCAGAGCTGGGGTCAGGGAAAGGTCAGCAGTCCCAGAATGCAGAGCAGCACAGTCACTTCCTGTTTGCAGGCACTTCCTGTTTGCAGGCTGCCTGATAAAATGGAGGCTTCCATAAGCCGCCATCTTGGATGTTTAAAGGCTCATAACATGCAGTAGATGCAGGTAGGATGATTTTTAATGTGAGCAATCTGTATGTACAGGGTGTGGGAAACATATAAGATAGACTCTTATTCAGAGTGAAGGTCCACTTTAATGGTTCTGCTGCTGTACTGCCTGCAAAGTAATATGCAAGTGCAAGCTGTGAAAACCAATAATAAATGTATGCCAGTCTTCTGTAAAAATGATGCTCAGGATCTCATCTTTGCCTGCTGATACAAGGTGATCAGATAGGTATGAGCCATAGATTGCCACTTCCCACTGATGACATTTCTGTTTAGCCATCCCTAGGCTTGTGCAGGCTCTTGAGCAACCAGTGGGAAATGAGAAAGCATTGAATGCTGTGTCTAAACATTCCATCACACATTCAGGGCGCCATGGCAACAAGTAGTGCTTCAACTGGGATGTGGTAGAACACTCTAGAGACTGCACATAGGGAGCCAAATTGGGTCCTGGATTTTATTTGCCTCACCGTGGTGCAGTAAATTGTATAGAAGCACTAAAATAAACGTATGTGTATCCTTTAATGCCTGTGCTTGGCTTTCAGATCAGTATCCAGAAGCGTTGGCAGTGGAAATGGCGGTGGCAGATGGAATTTTAATCACAAGTAGATTATGCCAGATGGAAAAACCACATATATTTCATATGGATCATTTTTTGGCCAGTGCCAGCTACCAGGCCCGGCGAAAGGGATTATTAGCTTATCTGAGGGGGATGGAGGGTGGCAAGCTATTGGATTACAGATTGGCGGTCACCCTTACCATCATATTGCACAGACATGTCCATGGACTGAGTGAGTGTACAGTCGAGAGGGTCCTGGAACATGGCATCCTGAAAAAACCCCCTTCGACACCAGAAATTAAGAAACACTTTTTTTCTGGAGGAGATCCACCAGACAGGGGACCCGGCAAGGGCTGCACACACAGCAAAAAAAAGAAAAGGAAAAAAGAGTATACCTTTTGTAGCATAAGGCAAAATTATTAGGAGAGGTATATTGTTTTGCACAGTATGCTAGCCGTGAGGCTCTGCCTGCTTTGTAGTTCTTGATAAGCCCTAATGAACTCCCTCCCATTTGCTGGGTCTCATCATGCACAGGCGAGTCATGCTTTGATGCTGTCTGACTCTGGAGATGTGTAGTTCAGCAAGAGGACTGTGTATGAGAAGTCAGCAGAATGAAGCAAGTTCAACAGGGTTTATCAGGAAAAGCAATGTGTAACTGAATGAAAGAAGCAGCCCCTGACTGCCAAACCAAAAGCAGACAATTTAACCTTTTTTTTGCATGGAATGTCCCTTAAATCTATTGTTCATCATCCACATGGCATGTCACGGCTCACAGGTCTGATCAGAAAAACAATGAGATCAAACAGACGGCTGGCTTAAATGTTGTCATTTTCAGAACCTCCAAAAACTGAAGAAAGTTGTTGGCCAATGGATCAAAGGTTAAACCCATAATGTGTTTACAAATCTTAATCAACAAAACAAGAACAATTCAAAATATTTACCCACAAAACAAGAAACTGTTAAACAATTAACCCTTGGCTGGCCAGCCAGAGGCAATTTTAACCCGAAGACAGAAGATTTGGTTTCAGAGTCGGCTTTTATGAACGGTTCAGGAAAATGGTTTTGAATGTGGACCAAGCACATATGCGCAGGTTGGAAAACCTCTGCTTCAGAACATCTCTGAGAAGAGAGAAGGGCCAGAAGATGCGTGTAGGCACCGCATCCTAGAAAAATCCAACCAGAGCATAAACACGCTCACCTATAAAGAGCCAAACATGCATGTACATATACTGCTGGAAAATCTTCCTGGCGTTTACCGCTCCCATAGGAGAAAAAGGTGCACGCACAACACATACAGGGCAGTCCAATGAATGTTACAGTGCATTGGGGCAAACAACCATCATAAACCTGTCTGGCAATAAAACAAAAGAGGTTCATAGGCATGAGATGATCACGCCAATCTCAACTATGATTCCATTCAACTGCTGCAGATACCCCCCCCCGGGGGGGGGGGGGGGAATTTACCTGGCAGCATCCCAGAGAGCAAGCAGTGGCCGACCTGAAGATATCAGGATGCTCTGACAGCTCCCCAAGATGTGTGAGGGTACCCTTACTGATTGAAAATACCCACAGATATGAGATTATTATCCAATCTGACTAAGCGATCAGTCTCACAAGAAATCCTCTAATTGATTACATACAGTAAACAAAGAGAAGTGTCCTGGTTGTTCCATAGTTAATACGGCTGAAAATAAGACATATATCAAGTTCACCCAAGGGTGTTGTGGTAGGGGAAGTTATTTTTTACTAACAACAGCTAATAGTAACTTAATTTTCTTCTAAATAAGCATCTAACCCTTTTTTGAAGCCGTCAGTGGTTGATGCCTTAGCAAGCTTCTGTGGGAGGCTATTCCACAGATTTATAGTTCTTATGGTAAAAAAATGATTATCACCTCTGGAGATTGAATTTCTTTTTTTCAAAGACGAATGGAGTGCTCCTTGTCTTTAGAGAGGATTTTACCTCTCTAAGGTTTTTTATATTACCCATTTATATATTTATACAAGTTAATCATTGCCCCCCCCCCCCCAGTCATCTCCTACAGATTTAATTCTCATAATCGTTCCTCATAACTAAGATCTTTCATTCCTCTTAATAGTTTGGTGCTACATATCTTTGGTCATCTGCAAAAATAGTGAATACGTTGAATAATAGTAGGCCAAGCACTGAACCCACATTTGCCTTGTGCCAGTCCCTTGGCACTGTACCCGTTCGTGAGTCTTTAAAGATCAAGAACAGGGGTGATGAGATAACTGAGCTGGGTTCTTTAAAAACTCTTGGGTGAAGTTCATCTTGTGACATTTAAATTATTTAGTCTTTCTTGGATATCCATGTTTAGCTTGTTGAGTATTATACTTGGGCTATTGCTATCATTGGCATCCTCTGTGTTGCCTCCAATTGTTTCCCCCAGGGCTACAGCTTCCCACACATACAAGGCTCCTTTTACACCTTTGTAAAAGCACCATAACAAGTGAAGGCTGCCTCACTGGTCCATGAGATCTAAAGGGAAGCCCACATATATGAGATGGTCAACTAACATGAAGGGGCAATCAGGAGACGGAGGTCTTCTGAGGTTCCATCTGATTTTCTCATGCATGTGGAAAGATCACAGTGCCTTACAATCTGATGGCAATTAGATTGTGTAATTTCACCAAGACATTGTAGTCAAAAAATCTTACCAAACATAAAATCATGACTTAATGGATTGTGCTGGCTATACACTATGCAACCTTATTATGCAGAGACAATTTCAAAAAACCATTGTAGTGTAGCACTTAGAAAACGAGTCTGGGCGAGTTGGCACAGGGAATGTAAAGTCAATGGCCACCAATAAGACTCTTGTATAGAATTTTGGTCAGATGGCAAAATGCATCCAGTCTATAGCCACCAATAAGACTCTAGTACAGCGTTTGGGGAGCAGGGCATAAAGATAGTATGGCAACCAATAAGACTCAAAGCCAAACTGAGTAAAGGTGGCTATACACCACGATTGTGCAAAGATTGTACAATTTTCTGAAACCACTGTTGTATACGAGCTCCATCTATTTCAAGCCGTGGCTTTTATGACAAAAGAAGTCAGCAAAATTTAGTGCGGATGACAAGATGAATCAATTATAAAGTGTAGTCCACCAATAAGACTCTTGTTGAGTTTAGCTAAGATTGCATTGGTATTGTAGAGTGCATGGCCTGCCTCTAAAAAGACACATGGACAGAGGTAATATTGCATGGGGATTTTATAGTATATGGCAAGCAATACAACTTGTGTACAATGTTTGGGTAAGATGTCAGATGCTGTACAGTATATGACAAACGATACAACTTGTATACAATGTTTGGATAAGATGTCAGACACTGTACAGTATATGGCAAGCAATACAACTTGTGTACAGTGTTTGGGTAAGATGTCAGACACTGTACAGTACATGGCAAGCAATACAACTTGTGTACAATGTTTGGGTAAGATGTCAGACACTGTACAGTATATGACAAACGATACAACTTGTGTACAGTGTTTGGGTAAGATGTCAGACACTGTACAGTATATGACAAACGATACAACTTGTATACAATGTTTGGATAAGATGTCAGACACTGTACAGTATATGGCAAGCAATACAACTTGTGTACAGTGTTTGGGTAAGATGTCAGACACTGTACAGTACATGGCAAGCAATACAACTTGTGTAAAATGTTTGGATAAGATGTCAGACACTGTACAGTACATGACAAGCAATACAACTTGTGTACAATGTTTGGGTAAGATGTCAGACACTGTACAGTACATGGCAAGCAATACAACGTGTGTACAATGTTAGGATAAGATGTCAGACACTGTACAGTATATGGCAAGCAATACAACGTGTGTACAATGTTTGGGTAAGATGTCACAGACACTGTACAGTATATGGCAAGCAATACAACTTGTGTACAATGTCAGACACTGTACAGTATATGGCAAGCAATACAACGTGTGTACAATGTTTGGATAAGATGTCACAGACACTGTACAGTATATGGCAAGCAATACAACTTGTGTACAATGTCAGACACTGTACAGTATATGGCAAGCAATACAACGTGTGTACAATGTTTGGATAAGATGTCAGACACTGTACACTATATGATCACAATACGATTCAGAACACAAGACTGCATTGAGATTTTATATTTTATGGCCACCAATAAGATTTTGTATTAAGCTTGGTAAGACTACATAGAGAATGTATAGTTTATAGCCACCAATAAGACTTTGGTATAGAGCTTGGTAAGACTACATAGAGAATGTATAGTTTATAGCCACCAATAAGACTTTGGTATAGAGCTTGGTAAGACTACATAGAGAATGTATAGTTTATAGCCATCAATAAGACTTTGGTATAGAGCTTGGTAAGACTACATAGAGAATGTATAGTTTATAGCCACCAATAAGACTTTGGTATAGAGCTTGGTAAGACTACATAGACAATGTATAGTTTATAGCCACCAATAAGACTTTGGTATAGAGCTTGGTAAGACTGCATGGAAACAGCTTAGCCAACAAACCAATAAACAATCTGCCTGTCTATTGTATCACTTACACCCATCCCCAGCCTTTAATAGGTGATCTGTCTGGCAAGGCAGGCTGGGAGTTGTAGTTGCCCAAGCTCTGGTGTAAGAGAATCCCGCCAATCCCCCAGCCCCAGAGGTTTCTGCACACAACCGATCCGGATCGCACGTCTATGGGTTTTGTTAGATGGGGAGACGCGTTCTCACCTCGAGAGGGGGCAGATCGGGGTCCAGCTGGGTGAAGCTGTTCAGGACCACCGGGCTTTGGTCCCCGGCCACCTCCAGCCTCACCCCATCCCAGAGGCTTCTTATCTTCCTGGAGCCATCGAACATCTTCTCTGGGGTGCTGGTCTTGTCATGGTGGGGCTCCAGCAACATCAGGTAAATCATAGGAAGGTCAGTTCAGCATCCCTGATCAGTGAGGAGGGAGGGGGGGGGGGGGGAGTGCAGGTAATAGTAGAGCTCGGGAGACAAATCCTCAATGAGATGCGCTGGATACAACGTAACAAGCCCGGGAAACCTCGGCGCGCTGTGATTGGTCAGGGTCCAGAGTTCAGCAGATACCGGCCGCTGCTCGGGCACCGGACTCAGCTCCGCTCCGGGCCCGATTCTCATCTGAGGCTGATCCCCGTTCACCTCAGCCATTCACACTAGTGCACAGGGAACGCCTACCGCTTCGTGACGTCACTCTCCACAGTAAAGCCTCGAGGCGACCTTATCTACATGACCACGCCTGCTACATCAATAAGAGAGGAGGTGTCACTATGGAATATTTACATAGCCACGCCCAGAGGCGGCATCTCCCTCACACAGTGAGAAGTCGCTGTATATGAGCATGCCCAGTAGCTATGAGAAAGCCTACCTATAGACACGCCCACATGTTCTACTCGTGACACAATCACGCCCACACGTGGCAGCGTCTTAACAATATGGCCACGCCCAGGTGTGGCAAGCTAGCAAAGCCTCGTATGGAGGAACTACAAAATCCAGCATTGCATTGTCGGAGGACTAATTGGGACTAGTTCATCAGGCTTCGTAGCATTGTTTTTAGGCAGGTAAATTTAGCAGGGTCTAGGGGCGTAACTTGAGGGGGTGTGACTGCACTGGGGCCCATCATTGTTGCTTCTCCACCATATTATCAGATTTGTGCTGACTTGGCATCAATTTGAGAAAGGAAGCAGCATGTGTCTCTGCTTTTTCAGTCTTTAGTTATCTAACTGCATATAACTGAGTTAAAATAACAGAAAAACGTTTACTGTATGAGCCAGGAAAGGGCCCCACTTAATGTTCCCACCAGGGCCCCATCACATTTCAGTTACACCACTGGCAGTGTCTGTTACTAGGAAGTCACCTTTTGATAGTCATAATATTTTTTAAATTCAATCCTACTGTCTAACCACACTTATTAATTAAAAACTACTTTTTATTTTGATAATAATTAATAATTGGAATTGATTGTAAAGGCAGCCAGTCATGCAATACATAAAATATTTTCCTACTTTTATTTTTTTCAATTGATCAAGATGTTGGAAGATGTGATTGATTGCCTAAAATATTTATAAATGAAAATGTGATGGGTCCTGGTGCAAAAATTAAATGGGGCCCTGTCTAGGTTTATACAGTAAACTTTTCTCTGTATTTTGACTCAATTGGAGGCAACTAGACAACTAAATACTGAAACAGCAGAGACAGATGCTGCTCCCTTTCTCTAAGATGCCAAGTGAGCACAAATCTGATAAATAAGTGAGGAGGAGAACCAATGACAGGGCCGTGCTGACCATCTTTGCACCCCCTGCCCCACGCTATAGTTACATCCCTGGCAGTGACTGCCTATTATTTTCAATGGGCCAGTTTACATATACTCAGCATTGCTCCACTGCATTGGAAAAGTTGGTGAGTTGAAGCTAGCGATCTGGTGGATTTCATATAGCGGGGCAATCCCCGATTGGGGTGCCCCGGGGAAGTGGACCAAAACCCAGGATAGTCAAGATCCTGGGTGTTGGTCCACTTTAAATGCAGCCTTTTCAATGCAATGCAGGCCAACATGCCTACCAAAATGAAATACAGGTATATTGTTTTCTCTTTATGCATTTGTGTTACCAAATACTTTACAGTTCACATTAATCCGATGTGCTCAATGCAGGCATTTTGTGAATGAATTGTATCAAAATATATATATTTTTAATTTTTATTGCACAGTAAGTAAATGGTCCCTAGCAATGAAAGCACAATGCAGGTACACTGAGATATACCGGTTTTACGCTGCCATTGCTATAGACCTACCGTATATACTCGAGTATAGGCCGACCCGAATATAAGCCGAGACACCTAATTTTACCACAAAAAAATGGAACAAGTTATTGACTCGAGTATAAGCCGAGGCGGCTTTTTTCAATTGGAATTGGAGTTGACACACAGAAAGAGAGACACAGACACACACACACACACACACACACACACACACAGAAAGAGAGACACACACAGAAAGAGAGACACACACACACACACACACACACACACACACACACACACACAGAAAGAGAGACACACACACAGAAAGAGAGACACACACACACACACACACACACACACACACACAGAAAGAGACACACACACAGAAAGAGAGACACAGAAAGAGAGACACACACAGAAAGAGAGACACACACACACACACAGAAAGAGACACACACACAGAAAAAGAAACAGACACACACACACACACACACACACACACACACACACACACTGTGGGTACCTGCTACTGCTGCCGCCGCTCTCAGACGCACAGGTGTCTGGGGTCAGGGTTTGGCCGAGGTTACCCTGCAGAGGGGCAGCGGGGTCCCCCTCCGCTCCTCCGCAGCCGCCGCCGTTCTCACACACACACCAGCACTTCCTGGCTGTTGCGCGCTCGTCGTCGGTGGGCGTGCCCCATATGGCAGGCGTCCAATGAAAACATTGGACGCCGCCCATTGACGACCAGCGCGCAGCAGCCTGGAAGTGCCGGTCAGTGTGTGAATGTGTGGGCGTGTTTGTGTGAATGAGAGCGGCGGCGGCGGCGGCAGCAGCGGGTACAGCAGGGACCCGCAGCGGCCGCCCCTCACCCTCCAGCATCTATTGGGTTCAGGGTTGCGGCCTTCCCTGGCAGTCCGCCCCTGGACTCGAGTATAAGCCGAGGCGGCTTTTTTCAGCCCAAAAAGTGGGCTGAAAAACTCGGCTTATACTCGAGTATATACGGTATATTGGCCTGTTTTAGTGCCGCATTGAAACAGCTAAGTGTAATGTTTTCTCATTGAAAATAATAAGCAGTTGTTGCCGTTGCATTGTGTCTGCGATACATATTTTTTTTACACTTGCTTCTTTTTTTTTTTTACACAACTTCTAAAGTGGGGTCAGTGAAAGGCGGCAGGTCTGAAGGTTGGTGGACTCAGTTGCGCACAGTTCTTTTCATGTGTCTGATCAGAGCCAAACACAACACAAGAAATGATCATGATTTGTACTCTGGTTTCCTTACAGTCTGAAAGAAGTGCTGAGCTTTCGCTCTGCGGTGTTCCGCTATGGAATGCAAAACAGGAAGCGCCTGGGAACCACGCCGGCCAATCAGACTGCTGGAATGTCTCTTGTCATCATTAATCTTACAGGATCATGGTAAATAGATATGTGTGTGGAGGGACGCCACTGAGACCACTGTCTACATTCACAGAAAGTATTGCTAGGGACATTTTGTGTGCACAGGATGGGTATATAGGGGTCATGGGTGAATTTCTGGTCCATAAGATGGGTACATGGCGTCATGGGTGACCTACTGGTTATAGGATGTGCACATAGCGTCATGGGTGACTCAATGGTCCTTAGAATGGATACATGATCTCTTGGGTGACCTACTTGTCCATAGGATTAGTACATGGCGTCATGGGGGGAATTCTGGTCAATAGGATGGGTACGTGGTGTTATGGGTGAAATGTTAGTCCATGGGACGCTGTATGCATAGGATAGGTAACTGGCATGAGGGGTGATCTACTCCTCCATAGGATGGCTACACAGAGTGACCTGCTATGTGCATAAGATGGGTTACATGGAATCATGGATAACCTGTTGCTTGTGTGGAATAGGTACATTGCATCATGGGTTACCTGTTTTGGGCACAGTATGGGTACCTGGCATGATGCATGGATACATGGCTAAACTGTTTGCATAGGATGGGTACCTGGAGTCATGGGTGACCTGTTTTTTTGCATTGGGTGGTTACCTGAGATCAGGGATGACCGGTTGTATGCAGAGGATGAGTACACAGAGTCATGGATAACCCATATGTACATAGTATCATGGGAAACATGCTGTGTGCCTAGGATGGGTACCTGGTATCATAGGAGACCTACCTATCCTGTGCATAGGATGGGTACATGACATCATAGGTGTATGTATATGAAATCATGGGTGACCTGGGCCCAGCACATCAACTGTGCTCATGATTACATGACCATATTCATTGCAAAAGTGTGTGTGAAGAGGTCATATACTATAAAGGGTTAATCTGAGCCTCAGGCAACAGAAAGATTAACAGGACTGTTGTTGTTTACTGCCATCTTAAATAACTCCACCCAGGCAACAAGACAACTGCCCCTGGGGCATGACAGAGCTACAATGGGAGAAACAAGGGTTCTGCCTGGGAAGTGTTAGGACCACCCTGGTGCACTTTTTGCCCTCTAAACCCCCATCCAGGAGGTCTATCCTACCTACCCTCTGGTCACTTGAGACAGGAAGCTGTTCTAGTAACACCCATATCTGCCCTTTTAGGTTAATTTTCTGTTTGGTCATCTCATACAGGAACCGAGCCTTATGCCCCGTTTACATGGAGCGATTATCGCGTGAGAAATCGCTAAAGCGACCGCAATTAAGTGATAATCACTCCGTGGAAACAGCCGCTGCAATCAGATAAACAAGAATTGGTTCATCAGTTGCCCATCATCTTGGCTGTCACATTCTATCAGCAATAAATGAGAAATTTTGGTCAAATGTGTGTTTTGCCATTAGACCCAATCTTCAGCGTCTGAACACAGTCGCTCAATCGCAGAAGATTTGTACTGTTGGTCGCTCACACATTTTTCTGCTCCTGTAAACCCAGCATTGATCTTGGCTGTGAGGTCACAGAGAGCAAAATAAACATTAAGCTATTTGGAACATTTCCTGGCTCCATTCAGAGCTCAGGCTTGGGCCACTACAGCTTTACTATGCAAATCAATTACCAGTATGTAAATGACAAAGCACTGACCTGAGGGGCTCACCTGTGGGGCGAGGAGGGGACCCGTCCTGCTGCTGAGGCCACACAGACCATCACAGGTAAACACTGCAGCCTGCTCAACTGCACACGCACATCACCAGAGTGTACCACACATGGCAACTGCTGTATGGCGAAACTTCCAGAGGAGCCCCATTGAGAGGCTCTTCCCTTCTCTCTCTGTTTCTTTCTGCGCTCCTCTCCACTGCTCATCTCTCATCCCCTTTCTTTTTATCTCATCTCTCCAGCCCTCCACTACTTTCTCCCCATCTTTATTATTACTGTCTCCCTATTTACCATCCTGCTTCTTTCTTTCCTCTCTCTCTGCTTCATTCACTCTCTTTTCCTATTCCCCATCTTTTATTTATCTTTATTTTTCTCTGTGCTTCTTCATGCATTTTCTTCCTCCTTCTTATTTTGCTTCTTGATCTCCCTCCTTTTTTATCTCTGTCTTTCTTTATTTTTTTATTTTTCACAGATCATTTTTTTCCTCACTGCTTCTCTCTCTTTCAGTTGCGCTCGCTTTCTTTCTCTCTTACTCTTTTCTTGATTTATGTGCTTTCTTTCCCCTTCTTATTTTCTCTTGTTCTATCCCCCCCCCCCGCTGCTCTTGCTAACCTCTTGCTCTGTCTTTCTTTCTCCCTGCTTCTTTCCCTATTTCTTTCATTATTATTTTCTTCTCGCCTTATTCCTTATTTCCCACTTTATGCTTTTTGCGCTCTCTAGCTTTCTTTCACACATTCTTTGTTATCTTTCTCTTTTTTGTCTGCTTCTTTTGCTGTCTTTTTCTTACTCCTCTTTCTCTCACTCACTTCCTACTATTTAAAGTGGACCAAAACCCACCCTGGAGTCTATGAGACCCCAGGGGCATCACCACTGTGTAAAACCCTGTGAAACTCACCTTCTTTGCCGGTCCAACGGCGCATGCGCGAACCACGCGTGCATCCCCGCTATTTGTTTAGCAGGGCGCAAGCACGCACGCTGTTTAAAGTGGACCAACACCCACGGGTGATCGGCCCGGGAATCTATAAGGCCGATCGGGATGTCCCGCGGGGTGAAACCCCCCCAAACACCCCAAACTCCTTACCTTATCTTATCTCCCTCGCGCCCCTCTAGGGGTGCGCGCGCCCGCGCCGGCCGTCTGCGAACGGCGGGCGCGCGCGCGTCAAGAGGGACGCGCAGGAGGCGGCGGCGGAGGAGCCGCTTGTCCGCGGCTTGTCCGTCGGCGCTGGGAGCGGGGAGAGGTGAGTTTTTCGGGGGGGGTTTCACACAACCCCGATCGGGGGTGCCCCACCGAAGTGGACCAAGACCCAGGATAGTCAAAATCCTGGGTGTTGGTCCACTTTAAGGGTAGTGGGAGGTGCGGCTGCTCGCCTTAGATGAGCTCTTGGATGGGGGGTGGGAGCAGATCCGAGCGCGCTGATTGGACCAGAGGCTGTGCATGCTTTGTAAGACTGGGGAAGGGTGAGTGAGATCTGGCAATCTGGGGGGTTTCCCACAGTGGGGCAAGGACCAAAACCCAAGATAGTCAACATCCTGGGTTTTGGTCCACTTTAATATTTTCACTATCCCCCTCTTGCTCTTTATTCCTATTCTTAACAAATAAATTGTTCTGTTACTGAGCAATTTGATTGATCCGCCGTTGTTGCTTTGTCCTGCCTGTGATTGGCCTCAGGCTATGAACTTAATATTGTTTATCCATCTGTTATTAAATTAACATTGTTATTAGTTTAATTGCGGTTGTGTGTCTGCAGGACACAGTGGTCGGGTGATCGGCACATGGCTGACAATCCTGATTGTCGCAATCTCCATGAATCACTTGCCAGATGAAATAAACACGTGTGGCATTCTGCTGGATTAGTGTCACCTTGCTTCATTATCGTTGGCACATCAATGGCACTCGGTGTGATGACCTGGCTCATCCAATCAGCAGAGGCCATCACTCACACCATGATCCTTTGTCACACAGATGAGTGTAGCCAAATACAATTCACATGCAGTTGATCCAATAATAGCATCATAACCTGCACACCAGGTGAAACTCCACATCAGCCTGACAGTGGAGCTCACTGGTAAAACCAGAAAGGGGGGGGGGGGGGTTATGTGAACCTGTACCTTCCTTTTGTGGGCTACGAGAGACATACACTCACCTTACCTTGCCCTCAGCACCTTGCACCTAGTCTGGTTCTTCAATACCTGAATGCTGTTCAGATGATCTGGCCCCAGGCTCCACATGCGCCCCTGCCAGCTTTTCTAGTCTGGCTGCAGTCTGCTAAAAGCAGAGTGCAAAATGAGGGCAGTGAGTGAGTGAATTCTTTTTATCACCTTACTGTAATGCGGAGTAGAGCATAACCCTCCTTAATTCAGTGCACAATGACAGCTGACCCTTCCTCAATGCAGAGCATTAGGAAGCCTAACTCCATTAAAGGGCACAAGTAGACACCTAAGGGGGTCGATTCAGCACCGTGCATCAAATCCCCATGGCTATGTGAAATTTTCCTCATGGTATGGGCATAAGGTTCTTTGGGGGTGCCCAGGAAGGGGAGGCTACACTTTTTTTTCTTAATATTTAAGGTGGGAATATTTAAAAATAAATTCCCCTCCCACCCATTCTTTAAATGTTCACCCCTCATCTAAAGCCACCAACCTTGTAGGGGGACCCCTATACCAGTTTACAGAGGGTCGGTGTCCGCCATGTCGCCGGAATTGGCAGGTGACATGGAGGTACACCAGACCCATTCCAAAGGGCATAAGGGTTGGTATACATGGTACTCGGGCTAGTTGGCTCATAGGGGTGGGGGTTACACATTTTTATATATATATATATATATATATATATATATATATATATATATATATTTAATGAATTTATTAAAATGTAAAAAACAATTAAAAAACTGTGCATTTGCTTATGGATTCAGCACATGGTTCACGCATATGCGGAATTGAGGCGCACGTGTAGCTGAATAATGCAACCGAAAGTAAATTTACGCATGCACCATCGATTGCGCACAGGCCACAGGAATTTGGCGCATGGCTCTGAATCGACATATATATATATATTTTAATGGAGTGGAGCAGACCCCGTCTTTACATTTTGTAAGGGCAGAAGTGCACAGTGATAGAAGACCTCCCCCCACCCTCCTCATTGTGGAGAACCATGGGACCTTACTGTAACCCCTACAGTTCTTATACCAAATAATTTCAATTTAGAGTGGAGCAGATCTCGGGTTATCCTCCCTTTGGATGTTAAATAGGTAATGGACCTTGGATGATAAAGGGGAGTTCCGGGGTTTGATTTTCTGATTGAATCAATGGTTTGTTAAATATTCAAAAAATCACTGATGCACTTGCAAGTACCATGTTGTCATATTAGACTAGGTATAAGGGGTGGGGCCCAGCAAGTCCTGATGGTAACCCTGACCAGGCCACTTTGCCTGTGGGCCCCGTAGCATCTTTCTCTGTTATTGTGTCTGGTCTTTTAAGTATTCACTTTTCACACTGATGTGGTTGTATAGACTATGTATTGTAATTTTTACATAACCTGGAAATTTGACTTCGTGGGGAGCACAAGCGGCTGCATCCCAGTCTAAATGCTGAAGGGCATTCTGGATGAAGGGCTCTTATTGGACGAGAGCCCGGACCAGGGGACAGGTGAGTGAATACCGTGCCCCAGGGGGTTTCAGACAGCAGGGCATCCCGGCTAGATTTTGTTCCGTTTTAATCATTTCTTTGTATATCACTATGGAAGGTGATGACACTATAAAAATCTATATCTACCAACTTTTTAGGGTGAGGAAGAGGGGCATTTGTTAAATTAGGCCACACTCCCTCATTGAGGGATGGATAGGATCCATCCAGGGTGTAACAACAATAAACACGTTAACTAAGCAAAGGAATCATTTATTGATGCAGATCTGCATGTTACACCTCAAAGAGGGACAAATGAGAACAATGAGAGACAGGAGGACACAGACTCAAAAGAGGGACAGTCCCTCCAAATCAGGGACACTTGGGTGGTATGTATAAATCAGCAATGAGAGTAATAGCGGCTGTAAAGGAGGTGTATGACTAAGAGCAGCGCTTGCTGTTTTCAGTCTATACACAGCCTGTCCCTGTTGGGTAATCTTAGCCGCTATGAGTCAGTCTCATACCTACAGTGGCAGCCCCGGAGGCCAACTGGCTGCCATCACTTGACGGGTGACATCTAGCTCATACCTTTCCTGGCATAGGCCACCCCCGTGTGAGGTTGTTTGCCAGCATGAAGCTTTTCATATCAGTAGATGAGTAAACATACTTACAGGAAATTCTCCAGGGCCTGCCAGCCCTGGCAGACACTGTTAACCCCTGTGCCAGTTAACTGACTGCTCAAGGCAAGACATATGCATAGAACAGACAACAGTAATCATTTGCCCTGGTGATCTGTGCCCGCATGTATTCTCCTGCCTCCTACAGTGTCGAACTGGCCCACTGGAGAAGCAGTAAATCCCCTGGTGGGTCCCTCAATTTCACAATGGCGAATCACCCAGTTGGCATTGATATCCCAATATCCCATCTGGTCATAAAAATTACCCAGAAGGAGATGTAGAAAGATGTTTTTTTTCCTTAGTTCTGATAATTCTGTTTAAACTTTCTGTTCTGTGCCACTATGAAAATGTCTTTTCACTTCCTTTGCTTTAAAGTGGACCAAAACCCTATAAGATTCCCGCTGCCAGGGATGTGGTAGTGCGCACTCTCCATTGAAGTCCATGAGAGCCGTTTTCCAAATGACATTCATGGCAGACGCCTCTGATTGGACGAGAGCTCATTCATGCGCCATTGGACTGGGGATAGGTAAGTGATTACAGGCTTTGGCGGGAGGTTCACACAGCGGGGCATCCCAAACTGTTCTGTGCCAAACCGGGAAAAGCCAAAATCCCATTTATTTTCCTGCTTCAATGTGACAATGCGATTGGGCGGGTGCCATTTCAGAGATCCATGGAGTGACGGCTAAGGCCACCAATGGGGTGGATGGAAGATATATATCCTAGTAAAGAGATGATTAGCATTAATCTCCAGGACCTGCTTCATATATAGTATCAGGAAGATCCGCCAACATACAGGCCTGATTTTTTTGTTCCCTTATAATCCGATCCCTAAATGGAGACAGGCTCAGCTTTACATAAAATATCTCTTTACAGAGAGGAGATTGTTAAAGCAGAATTTAGCAGTTTGATTAATTTAGCAGAAGCAGAAGCCTTGTCGGTATGTAAGTTTCCCATACATCTTCTTAAAGGGCCAGTAAAGCAAAACCATACTTTGACTTCCATAGCAGGGAAATTAATCCCATTTACGGTGGCTATTTACATGACATGATTAGGCTCCAACTGTCATGTCTACAGGCTTTAGGAATGAATAAAAGTCGAGGTGAAGTTTCACCCCCTCAGGGGAGGAGGATCAAAGCTTCAGCATCCTCCATTGTGTCTTAATTTACAGTAAATACCCTCCTGCCCTAAATGTTTTGCTCTTTTTTTCATTATATATATAACAATATATAGTGATATGCAAAAGCCAGATGATCAGCCCCCTTGCATTGATGTTATATATATATAAACCAATATATATCTATATGCTACAGCCAGATGATCAGCCCCTTGCATTTATGGTACTGTCAGCCATGGCTCATGGAATCATGCAATCCGTTTAGAAGAGCCTGCTTTCTTTTGCATGTATGAATGTTATTTGGAGGACTTCTGTACCAATTTATATAAGCAGACAGCATGAGCCACCCCAGGACCCCATACCAAGTACATAGGACCACTATGACTGTAACCTATGCCAATGTCATTTCTAAGTCTACGCATAGTCATAGTCTGAGAGATGCAGCTTACCATGTATCTGGATGGATCCACCAGCATAGAAGAATCAATATACCCACTGGCTGATTCTTCATGTGCCAGTAGCTCATGTGGCTTAAAGGATAACTATTGAAATGCTATTATATTATAGGCTACAGAAAAACAAATAACTGATAGTATATCGTAAAAAAAAAAAAAAAAATTCTCTCTTAAACCCCTGGGTATGACCCTGAAATCTAAATGTTTCCATGGTTGGCAGCTGGCCTTCCTATCTGGGATGCCCTGCTGTTGCTCTCGCATTTCCAGCATATTCAAGCTGTGAGTGCGCTTCTGCCCCCATCCATTCAGATGGGTTGGGGCGGGAGCGCATGTGCTGTTGGGGATGCAGTCGCTGTGCTCCCAATTGCCGAAGCCCCGGCACAGCAATCGCCTCTGATTGGACAAGAGCCCACGCATGCGCCATAGGACCAGGAAGAGGTCAGTTATTCTTGGCAATCTCGGGGTTTCATACAGTGGGGCATCCCTGTTTGGGATGCCACTGGGGCAAAAAAAAAAGCTCAGTCAGCAATATCTGACAGCACAGTGCTGTGTTAAAGAGATCCCACACCTTGCTTGTGTTTGGGGGACATCCCGATTTGTGATGCCCACCCATGCATAGCCCCCTGCAAGGCCAAAAAATAGAACCCTGAAAATGCACCTCTCCTGTGACTGGTTCAGTCATCGCTTTCCCAGACCCATGTGACTGCAGCACGGAAAAGGTTATCTCCGCTGTTTTTTGGGCTTGCAGGGGGTTATGCACGGGGGCACCTAGCCAGGCACGAGCAGCAATGAATCTTTTAGTTTCCTGCTGAATATTTTAGTTTCCAGGGTCCTGGGTGGGTTTTGTTCCGCTTTAAAATAGGTATAAGCAGACCTCCTGACCCTACTGGAAAATAAAATACATTTTGAGAAGGACGGCTCAATAGTTTTATAGCGGCACTTTCGGATGGCTGAAGTGATTGCTTATTAGGAAATGTTTGCCCGGCTGCAGCACTCAGGAGTTTTAGAAGTTCTCCTGACATTCCTGGAATCATCCAAAATGTTGCAAGTCCGGAAAAAACACATTTCTAGCTGAATTTAAAGAGCCATCACGCCTATATATTTTTTTAGCATTCAGTGGCTGCTGGGGCACTAGTTATTCATGGGGTTGTTTTGGGGCTATGCTGACAGGATGGCTGTGATAGTATAGTAACTGGTAAAATCTAAATATTAATCAACTCCAGTCAATGTTTTTTGTACTTTTTACTTTACTTTTTTACTAAAGCCTTTGCCCGATATTTATAAAATCACACAAACAGGGTGCAGTATGATGTTAGAATGGCGGCTGTTTGGCCCCTCTGTGTTGTAACACAGGGCAGCAATGCTGAGAAAACAGAGCCTATACTGTAAGAAGACATTTTCGACGTTATTTTACAAAAACAATAGGCCGTAATTTATTTGCCTGTACAACCACTGCGCTGCAATACAGCCAATCCAATTAGGCGGAAGCTAATGGGACCCCTTAAAGTGAAACAACAGCTGGCATTTTGGCTTTCACTGGTTTTGTTCTGCCCCCCCCCCCCTGGGAATCCTGAATTGGGATGCCCCGCTGTGTAAAACCCCTGAGAAAGCCTGTATTCACTCACCTTACCTGGGTGAAATGGCTCATGCGCGGGGGCTGGTCCAATGATAGCCATTTTCCTATTCAGCAAATGCCTTTCATTGACTTCAATGGGGAGTGCAAGCTACCGCATTCCCCACATCCCCGTCAGTGTGCACACTCCCTCCCTAGCTTCTCTGAATGCATGCGCACAGTCCCAGGATGCAGGGGATGCGTCAGCCTGAGCTCCCCATTGAAAACAATGAGAGAATTACCAAATTACATAGTTAAACCGGACCTTCACCCTAAATAAAAGTCTATCTTATATGTTTCCCCCACCCTGTACATACAGATTACCCACATTAAAAATCATCCTACCTGCATCTATTGCATTTTCGGAGACTTTAAACATCCAAAATGGCGGCCCATGGAGGTGCAGGCTGCCTGCAAACAGGAAGAGTGTTCTGACTGTGCCACTCTGCATTCTGGGATTGCTGACCTTTTCCTGACCCCAGCTCTGCTCTGTTTGTGCAAAGCACAGCTATACCCCCGCTCCCCTGTACTTTTGAACCCTCTCCTCTTCTCAGTATGTGATGCTACTGAACCAAGATGGCGGTGCCCATATCCTAGAGTGCTGAACAGAGTTGCAGGCCAGTGAGGGAAATAATAAAATGTATGCTGGGGAATAGTTTTTTTAAGGGTTTGGGCTTTTTATTAAATGATGCTGAAGTTCCGCTTTAAGGTGTATGCGCTTTTGGACCGGGAAAGGTGAGCGATTACAGTTGCCCTGGGGGTTTCACACAGCGCGCCATCCTGAATTGGGGGGGGGACGACGGAGGACAGCGGCCTACTCTGGAATCTTCTAGATTCCACGACTGTCCTGCCTGGGTTTGGTTCTGCTTTAATTAGAGCTGCCCACCACCAGGTATAGTCACTGACCTGCAACATGTGTTAATTAAAAAAGAAAGAAGATTGTGCCACTCCAAATGAAATGTATCCAACTATGGGAGGTGCTAGAGATGTGTGACCACACTGTAGCTCAGGGATCCCCAACCTGTAGCTCAGGAGCCACTTGCGGCTCGCAGGCACCTATTATGGCATGCCAGTTGTTTGCTAGGCCAGAACACTAGCAGATTTCTAGCACATTGTTGAGTGTAGGACACGTGTGAAACTCAAGGCTCGGGGCTGGATATGGCCCTCCAAGCCTTTTAATGTGGCCCTCTGACAGGTACCAGACAGTGGTGGCTATGTGGCACCCCTTCTAACTGGCCCCGTCACTCCAGGGCTTCTGACAACAGCAGCTTGTCCTCATGTGTGTCGCTGCCAAGTGAAGCGCTGGTAGGCTGCACTCCACTATAGAGCACAGTACCACCTCTAATCCCAGGCGTGGTGCCTATAAAAGCAGCCGCTGTGCAACTTATTAACTAACCTATCGGGAGCAGAAGAGAGTAGTGTCTGCAACTGTTCTGTGTCTAACCCACCAAACTAACTGCCACAGCAGACAGTGCTATATTTGCTGCAGGTGCCAGATAGGGTGGGTGCCCTGGGCAAAATTATTGGGCATCTGCATCTGTCCTTGGCAAAATCATTCTTTGTTTGTAACCATACATTTGAATGGTCATGCTTTCATTTTGTTTTTTGTCTGTTATTAACTGGCCCTTTGAAGGCAACCAGAATGTAGCTCTCTGTAAAAATGAGTTTGACACCCCTGGTCTAGGGGCTTAGATGACTCCCTAGGATGGCCACTGTTAAAGCATGAAAAAACCCAGGATTCTGACTGTTCCAGGTTTTGTTTCTTGCCCCAATTTGGGATGCCCCGCTGTGTGAAACACCTCGGATTGCCAATATGTTACCTTTCCGCAGTCCTGCAGCACATTTACAGGCTCTCATCCAATCAGCGCAATATTCTTTGCATATTAATGACCTACAATAATGTGTCGCTTACGGCTTGGCAATTGGAAGCAATTCTCAAGGGTTTGTTCCGCTTTAACACCATGCATAGTGTAGTTAATATCATGCAGGTGGAGACATGCGCTGGCTTACTTGTCTAGGCAGTTTTCAATGCAGCACTTGGTTTACCCGCTTACCAGCTGTGCCTGGGTTTTAATACTGCTATTTTCTCCTTTTGGGCTGGAAGATCCAATCATATAGGACAAGTATTTTATGGGACAAGGGGAACAACACACCCACTACGCTGTCAAGTTTAATGCTTTCAAGTACTTTACAGTGACTGTTATTGTTTTGACTGACATAACATTTCTTGTTCATCACATGACCATTGATTGACACGTGGAAACAGAAATCAACCACAAATAAGATGTAGCGCACAAAGCACGGGCGATCTCATGAATGACTGCTCGAATGTACAGTTAGCTGACAAATCTAAACGCAAGTCGTCCACAGATTTGTGCTGAATAAACGGTCGATCTTATCAGGAAATGTCCCATTAGTTAACACGTTACAGTAAAAATATAAGCTTGGCAACCATGCCCAGGTAGTTGTGGCCAGATTTCCCAAATGCATCTACAAGCAGAAACAAGAAGGCGCTAACCCTACTTTATGCTATCCAAAACTTTGAAAAGTTTGGCCAAGGGTTGGGTTACTGATTTATTCACTAAACATTCACAGTAAATACAATTCAAGACCGTAACATTGTCCAGGCCATAAATAGTCTCCTGTCCTAAAACAGAATAGAAAACTGTTCTGTAAGTGATACAATGTAGATGTCCTGTGATGTCACAGATGGCACTTGGCAAAGACAATTGACCCTGGAGACAGTTCTGAGGTCCTGGCAGCAGTTTCATTGTTTCTAGAAATGCAATAAAGATGCTGATGCTGGGTAATCTGGGGCACATGGCTTCATTGTTATATCAATAAAGATAAATGATGGCTATTAAAAAACAATTCAAGCCAAACCTTTTTGATATTATCCCATCCTCTGTGTACAGTTAGTAGGCATATTCTTTACATAAAGTGGTGGTGGCATGCACTGAGTTACCTGCTCTTTGTAAAATTACCTGTAGCAGGCACTCTGTACAGTTATCCTGTGATTTATTGCAATGTGACCTGTAGCACACGATGTATACAGTTATTAGTGGTATGATCTCTATGAAGAGTGGAATTATCAGTGGCTTAGTGACTGTGGCATGCAGCATGTACAGTTATTAGCAACCTGATCTCTGTAATGTGACCCATAGCATACATGGTGTACAGTAATCAGTGACCGGATAGCAGTAATGGCATAACCTGAGTTATTAGTGACATGATCTCTGTAAAATTACATGTGCCACTGTCTATGGTTGTCAGTGACATGATCTGTTTAATGTGACTCAATGGGTACACAGTGTACAGTTAAAAGTGACCTGATCTCTGTAAAGTGACCCATGAAAGTCCTGTGTGCAGTTATTAGCAATATGATCTCAGTAAAGTGACCCGTAGCATACACTGTGTACAGCTACCAGTGACATGATCTGTTTAAAGTGACTCGGTGATTACATTGTAAAAAGTTATAAGTGACCTGTGATAGGCCTGTGTTTAGTTATTAGTGACCGGTTCTCTGTAAAGTGACCTGTGATAGGCCTGTGTGCAGTTATTAGTGACCTGATCTCTGTAAAATGACCTGTGATAGGTCTGTGTGCAGTTATTAGTGACCTGATCTCTGTAAAATGACCTGTGATAGGTCTGTGTGCAGTTATTAGTGACCTGATCTCTGTAAAGTGACCTGTGATAGGTCTGTGTGCAGTTATTAGTGACCTGATCTCTGTAAAGTGACCTGTGATAGGTCTGTGTGCAGTTATTAGTGACCTGATCTCTGTAAAGTGACCTGTGATAGGTCTGTGTGCAGTTATTAGTGACCGGTTCTCTGTAAAGTGATCTGTGATAGGTCTGTGTGCAGTTATTAGTGACCTGATCTCTGTAAAATGACCTGTGATAGGTCTGTGTGCAGTTATTAGTGACCTGATCTCTGTAAAGTGACCTGTGATAGGCATGTGTGCAGTTATTAGTGACCTGATCTCTGTAAAGTGACCTGTGATAGGCCTGTGTGCAGTTATTAGTGACCGGGTCTCTGTAAAGTGACCTGTGATAGGTCTGTGTGCAGTTATTCTGTAACGTGACCTGTGATAGGCCTGTGTGCAGTTATTAGTGACCTGATCTCTGTAAAGTGACCTGTGATAGGCGTGTGTGCAGTTATTAGTGACCGGTTCTCTGTAAAATGACCCGTGATAGCCCTGTGTACAGTTATTAGTGACCTGGTCTCTGTAAAGTGACCTATGATAGGTCTGTGTGCAGTTATTCTGTAAAGTGACCTGTGATAGGCCTGTGTGCAGTTATTAGTGACCGGTTCTCTGTAAAGTGACCTGTGATAGGCCTGTGTGCAGTTATTAGTGACCTGATCTCTGTAAAGTGACCTGTGATAGGTCTGTGTTCAGTTATTAGTGACCTGATCTCTGTAAAGTGACCTGTGATAGGTCTGTGTGCAGTTATTAGTGACCTGATCTCTGTAAAGTGACCTGTGATAGGTCTGTGTGCAGTTATTAGTGACCGGTTCTCTGTAAAGTGACCTGTGATAGGCCTGTGTGCAGTTATTAGTGACCTGATCTCTGTAAAGTGACCTGTGATAGGCCTGTGTGCAGTTATTAGTGACCTGATCTCTGTAAAGTGACCTGTGATAGGCCTGTGTGCAGTTATTAGTGACCTGATCTCTGTAAAGTGACCTGTGATAGGTCTGTGTGCAGTTATTAGTGACCGGTTCTCTGTAAAGTGACCTGTGATAGGCCTGTGTGCAGTTATTAGTGACCTGATCTCTGTAAAGTGACCTGTGATAGGCCTGTGTGCAGTTATTAGTGACCTGATCTCTGTAAAGTGACCTGTGATAGGCGTGTGTGCAGTTATTAGTGACCGGTTCTCTGTAAAATGACCCGTGATAGCCCTGTGTACAGTTATTAGTGACCTGATCTCTGTAAAGTGACCTGTGATAGGCCTGTGTGCAGTTATTAGTGACCTGGTCTCTGTAAAGTGACCTGTGATAGGTCTGTGTGCAGTTATTCTGTAAAGTGACCTGTGATAGGCCTGTGTGCAGTTATTAGTGACCGGTTCTCTGTAAAGTGACCCGTGATAGCCCTGTGTACAGTTATTAGTGACCTGATCTCTGTAAAGTGACCTGTGATAGGTCTGTGTTCAGTTATTAGTGACCTGATCTCTGTAAAGTGACCTGTGATAGGTCTGTGTGCAGTTTTTAGTGACCGGTTCTCTGTAAAGTGACCTGTGATAGGCCTGTGTGCAGTTATTAGTGACCTGATCTCTGTAAAGTGACCTGTGATAGGCCTGTGTGCAGTTATTAGTGACCTGATCTCTGTAAAGTGACCTGTGATAGGCCTGTGTGCAGTTATTAGTGACCTGATCTCTGTAAAGTGACCTGTGATAGGCGTGTGTGCAGTTATTAGTGACCGGTTCTCTGTAAAATGACCCGTGATAGCCCTGTGTACAGTTATTAGTGACCTGATCTCTGTAAAGTGACCTGTGATAGGCCTGTGTGCAGTTATTAGTGACCTGGTCTCTGTAAAGTGACCTGTGATAGGTCTGTGTGCAGTTATTCTGTAAAGTGACCTGTGATAGGCCTGTGTGCAGTTATTAGTGACCGGTTCTCTGTAAAGTGACCCGTGATAGCCCTGTGTACAGTTATTAGTGACCTGATCTCTGTAAAGTGACCTGTGATAGGTCTGTGTTCAGTTATTAGTGACCTGATCTCTGTAAAGTGACCTGTGATAGGTCTGTGTGCAGTTTTTAGTGACCGGTTCTCTGTAAAGTGACCTGTGATAGGCCTGTGTGCAGTTATTAGTGACCTGATCTCTGTAAAGTGACCTGTGATAGGCCTGTGTGCAGTTATTAGTGACCTGATCTCTGTAAAGTGACCTGTGATAGGCCTGTGTGCAGTTATTAGTGACCTGATCTCTGTAAAGTGACCTGTGATAGGCCTGTGTGCAGTTATTAGTGACCTGATCTCTGTAAAGTGACCTGTGAAAGGCCTGTGTGCAGTTATTAGTGACCGGTTCTTTGTAAAGTGACCTGTGATAGGCCTGTGTGCAGTTATTAGTGACCTGATCTCTGTAAAGTGACCTGTGATAGGCCTGTGTGCAGTTATTAGTGACCTGATCTCTGTAAAGTGACCTGTGATAGGCCTGTGTGCAGTTATTAGTGACCTGGTTTCTGTAAAGTGACCTGTGATAGGCCTGGGTGCAGTTAATAGTGACCTGATCTCTGTAAAGTGACCTGTGATAGGCCTGTGTGCAGTTATTAGTGACCTGATCTCTGTAAAGTGACCTGTGATAGGCCTGTGTGCAGTTATTAGTGACCTGATCTCTGTAAAGTGACCCGTGATAGCCCTGTGTACAGTTATTAGTGACCGGTTCTCTGTAAAGTGACCCGTGATAGCCCTGTGTACAGTTATTAGTGACCTGATCTCTGTAAAGTGACCTGTGATAGGTCTGTGTGCAGTTATTAGTGACCGGTTCTCTGTAAAGTGACCCGTGATAGCCCTGTGTGCAGTTATTAGTGACCTGATCTCTGTAAAGTGACCTGTGATAGGTCTGTGTGCAGTTATTAGTGACCTGATCTCTGTAAAGTGACCTGTGATAGGTCTGTGTGCAGTTATTAGTGACCGGTTCTCTGTAAAGTGACCTGTGATAGGCCTGTGTGCAGTTATTAGTGACCTGATCTCTGTAAAGTGACCTGTGATAGGCCTGTGTGCAGTTATTAGTGACCTGATCTCTGTAAAGTGACCTGTGAAAGGCCTGTGTGCAGTTATTAGTGACCGGTTCTTTGTAAAGTGACCTGTGATAGGCCTGTGTGCAGTTATTAGTGACCTGATCTCTGTAAAGTGACCTGTGATAGGCCTGTGTGCAGTTATTAGTGACCTGATCTCTATAAAGTGACCTGTGATAGGCCTGTGTGCAGTTATTAGTGACCAGTTCTCTGTAAAGTGACCTGTGATAGGCCTGTGTGTAGTTATTAGTGACCTGATCTCTGTAAAGTGACCTGTGATAGGCATGTGTGCAGTTATTAGTGACCTGATCTCTTTAAAGTGCCCTGTTGCATACACTGTAAACAGTTATCAGTGGCCTGATAGGAGTAAAGTGCCCTGTGATAGGCCTGTGTGCAGTTATTAGTGACCGGGTCTCTGTAAAGTGACCTGTGATAGGCCTGTGTGCAGTTATTAGTGACCGGGTCTCTGTAAAGTGACCTGTGATAGGTCTGTGTGCAGTTATTAGTGACCGGGTCTCTGTAAAGTGACCTGTGATAGGCCTGTGTGCAGTTATTAGTGACCGGGTCTCTGTAAAGTGACCTGTGATAGGCCTGTGTGCAGTTATTAGTGACCTGATCTCTGTAAAGTGACCCATGATAGGCATGTGTGCAGTTATTAGTGACCTGATCTCTGTAAAGTGACCTGTGATTTATTAGTGACCGGGTCTCTGTAAAGTGACCTGTGATAGGCCTGTGTGCAGTTATTAGTGACCTGATCACTGTAAAGTGACCCATGATAGGCATGTGTGCAGTTATTAGTGACCTGATCTCTGTAAAGTGACCTGTGATAGGCCTGTGTGCAGTTATTAGTGACCGGATCTCTGTAAAGTGACCTGTGATAGGCCTGTGTGCAGTTATTAGTGACCGGATCTCTGTAAAGTGACCTGTGATAGGCCTGTGTGCAGTTATTAGTGACCTGATCTCTGTAAAGTGACCTGTGATAGGCCTGTGTGCAGTTATTAGTGACCGGATCTCTGTAAAGTGACCTGTGATAGGCCTGTGTGCAGTTATTAGTGACCGGATCTCTGTAAAGTGACCTGTGATAGGCCTGTGTGCAGTTATTAGTGACATGATCTCTTTAAAGTACCCTGTTGCATACACTGTGAACAGTTATCAGTGGCCTGATAGGAGTAAAGTGCCCTGTGATAGGCCGGTGTGTTGTAATTAGTCACATGATCTCTGTAATGTGACCTGTGGCACACACTGTGTACCATAGAGGAAGATTTATTCCTGTTTCGCCTCACATTTGCCGGAGCTTTTACTCCAGTCAACATCTGCAAGTCATTCATAAAAACACCAGAACATTCCTTAGCAGGACGTATTTCGCTGCCAAACTGGTGACCCGGCCACAAGAGGTAACGCTGTGACGCCAGTATTAAATGTAAAAGTGGCGTGCGGCGCATGGACAGGCCACAGGGTTTGGAAGCGGCAGGGTTACTTTCCAGACAGGGGTGAGTAATTTTCTAGCAGCAGAGTATCGAGCAGAAAGAAACGCTTTGCAGAAATAGGTTAGAAAGTAAAGACACTGACAGACTTGCCTTCATCAGACAGCAGGACGGGGGGCCCGAGGACCCCAGGGCGGCCTCCTTCCTATCTTGCAACAGAAGATCTGACGTCCCAGGATCCTCTCTGATTTCCTGCAGCTGCATGTCGGAGCTCAGAGGACCCCTTGGCAGAGCTGCGATTTCTGTCTCTGCTTATGCGCTACGCCTACGCAAGTAACAAGAGACCGCAAGCCCTATTTTCTGCAACCCTTTTCCAAAATTCTGCTAAAATATGTTAGCCCTGTTTCCTATTTTCCATGATATTTTTAACCCCTTAAAGGGTATTTTGCCTCGTCATCGGTTTAGCCATTTAGAACATTTTATCTCATCTGTTGAACATGCAGCTGCTGTGATATGTCTCATTTACCACTGGCTGGCCAGTAGGGGGCATGCCAGAGCATATACAGTTCTCTACCTGCAGGTGTTGTTATAGCAGATTTACACCAAGCAGTGATATGTCTCATTTACCACTGGCTGGCCAATAGGGGGCATGCCAGAGCATATACAGTTCTCTACCTGCAGGTGTTATAGCAGATCCACACCAAGCAGTGATATGTCTCATTTACCACTGGCTGGCCAGTAGGGGGCATGCCAGAGCATATAGAATTCTCTACCTGCAGGTGTTATAGCAGATCCACACCAAGCAGTGATATGTCTCATTTACCACTGGCTGGCCAGTAGGGGGCATGCCAGAGCATATACAGTTCTCTACCTGCAGGTGTTATAGCAGATCCACACCAAGCAGTGATATGTCTCATTTACCACTGGCTGGCCAGTAGGGGGCATGCCAGAGCATATAGAATTCTCTACCTGCAGGTGTTATAGCAGATCCACACCAAGCAGTGATATGTCTCATTTACCACTGGCTGGCCAGTAGGGGGCATGCCAGAGCATATACAGTTCTCTACCTGCAGGTGTTATAGCAGATCCACACCAAGCAGTGATATGTCTCATTTACCACTGGCTGGCCAGTAGGGGGCATGCCAGAGCATATAGAATTCTCTACCTGCAGGTGTTATAGCAGATCCACACCAAGCAGTGATATGTCTCATTTACCACTGGCTGGCCAGTAGGGGGCATGCCAGAGCATATACAGTTCTCTACCTGCAGGTGTTATAGCAGATCCACACCAAGCAGTGATATGTCTCATTTACCACTGGCTGGCCAGTAGGGGGCATGCCAGAGCATATAGAATTCTCTACCTGCAGGTGTTATAGCAGATCCACACCAAGCAGTGATATGTCTCATTTACCACTGGCTGGCCAGTAGGGGGCATGCCAGAGCATATACAGTTCTCTACCTGCAGGTGTTGTTATAGCAGATCTACACCAAGCAGTGATATGTCTCATTTACCACTGGCTGGCCAGTAGGGGGCATGCCAGAGCATATACAGTTCTCTACCTGCAGGTGCTATAGCAGATCCACACCAAGCAGTGATATGTCTCATTTACCACTGGCTGGCCAGTAGGGGGCATGCCAGAGCATATACAGTTCTCTACCTGCAGGTGTGGTTATAGCAGATCTACACCAAGCAGTGATATGTCTCATTTACCACTGGCTGGCCAGTAGGGGGCATGCCAGAGCATATACAGTTCTCTACCTGCAGGTGTTATAGCAGATCCACACCAAGCAGTGATATGTCTCATTTACCACTGGCTGGCCAGTAGGGGGCATGCCAGAGCATATACAGTTCTCTACCTGCAGGTGTGGTTATAGCAGATTTACACCAAGCAGTGATATGTCTCATTTACCACTGGCTGGCCAGTAGGGGGCATGCCAGAGCATATACAGTTCTCTACCTGCAGGTGTTATAGCAGATCTACACCTAGCAGTGATATGTCTCATTTACCACTGGCTGGCCAGTAGGGGGCATGCCAGAGCATATACAGTTCTCTACCTGCAGGTGTTATAGCAGATCTACACCTAGCAGTGATATGTCTCATTTACCACTGGCTGGCCAGTAGGGGGCATGCCAGAGCATATACGGTTCTCTACCTGCAGGTGTTATAGCAGATCCACACCAAGCAGTGATATGTCTCATTTACCACTGGCTGGCCAGTAGGGGGCATGCCAGAGCATATACAGTTCTCTACCTGCAGGTGCTATAGCAGATCCACACCAAGCAGTGATATGTCTCATTTACCACTGGCTGGCCAGTAGGGGGCATGCCAGAGCATATAGAATTCTCTACCTGCAGGTGTTATAGCAGATCTACACCAAGCAGTGATATGTCTCATTTACCACTGGCTGGCCAGTAGGGGGCATGCCAGAGCATATACAGTTCTCTACCTGCAGGTGTTATAGCAGATCCACACCAAGCAGTGATATGTCTCATTTACCACTGGCTGGCCAGTAGGGGGCATGCCAGAGCATATAGAATTCTCTACCTGCAGGTGTTATAGCAGATCCACACCAAGCAGTGATATGTCTCATTTACCACTGGCTGGCCAATAGGGGGCATGCCAGAGCATATACAGTTCTCTACCTGCAGGTGTTATAGCAGATCTACACCAAGCAGTGATATGTCTAATTTACCACTGGCTGGCCAATAGGGGGCATGCCAGAGCATATACAGTTCTCTACCTGCAGGTGTTGTTATAGCAGATCTACACCAAGCAGTGATATGTCTCATTTACCACTGGCTGGCCAATAGGGGGCATGCCAGAGCATATAGAATTCTCTACCTGCAGGTGTTATAGCAGATCCACACCAAGCAGTGATATGTCTCATTTACCACTGGCTGGCCAGTAGGGGGCATGCCAGAGCATATACAGTTCTCTACCTGCAGGTGTTATAGCAGATCTACACCAAGCAGTGATATGTCTCATTTACCACTGGCTGGCCAGTAGGGGGCATGCCAGAGCATATACAGTTCTCTACCTGCAGGTGTTATAGCAGATCCACACCTAGCAGTGATATGTCTCATTTACCACTGGCTGGCCAGTAGGGGGCATGCCAGAGCATATACAGTTCTCTACCTGCAGGTGTGGTTATAGCAGATTTACACCAAGCAGTGATATGTCTCATTTACCACTGGCTGGCCAGTAGGGGGCATGCCAGAGCATATACAGTTCTCTACCTGCAGGTGTTATAGCAGATCTACACCTAGCAGTGATATGTCTCATTTACCACTGGCTGGCCAGTAGGGGGCATGCCAGAGCATATACAGTTCTCTACCTGCAGGTGTTGTTATAGCAGATCTACACCAAGCAGTGATATGTCTCATTTACCACTGGCTGGCCAGTAGGGGGCATGCCAGAGCATATACAGTTCTCTACCTGCAGGTGTTATAGCAGATCTACACCTAGCAGTGATATGTCTCATTTACCACTGGCTGGCCAGTAGGGGGCATGCCAGAGCATATACGGTTCTCTACCTGCAGGTGTTATAGCAGATCCACACCAAGCAGTGATATGTCTCATTTACCACTGGCTGGCCAGTAGGGGGCATGCCAGAGCATATACAGTTCTCTACCTGCAGGTGCTATAGCAGATCCACACCAAGCAGTGATATGTCTCATTTACCACTGGCTGGCCAGTAGGGGGCATGCCAGAGCATATAGAATTCTCTACCTGCAGGTGTTATAGCAGATCTACACCAAGCAGTGATATGTCTCATTTACCACTGGCTGGCCAGTAGGGGGCATGCCAGAGCATATACAGTTCTCTACCTGCAGGTGTTATAGCAGATCCACACCAAGCAGTGATATGTCTCATTTACCACTGGCTGGCCAGTAGGGGGCATGCCAGAGCATATAGAATTCTCTACCTGCAGGTGTTATAGCAGATCTACACCAAGCAGTGATATGTCTAATTTACCACTGGCTGGCCAATAGGGGGCATGCCAGAGCATATAGAGTTCTCTACCTGCAGGTGTTATAGCAGATCTACACCAAGCAGTGATATGTCTCATTTACCACTGGCTGGCCAATAGGGGGCATGCCAGAGCATATAGAATTCTCTACCTGCAGGTGTTATAGCAGATCCACACCAAGCAGTGATATGTCTCATTTACCACTGGCTGGCCAGTAGGGGGCATGCCAGAGCATATACAGTTCTCTACCTGCAGGTGTTATAGCAGATCCACACCTAGCAGTGATATGTCTCATTTACCACTGGCTGGCCAGTAGGGGGCATGCCAGAGCATATACAGTTCTCTACCTGCAGGTGTGGTTATAGCAGATTTACACCAAGCAGTGATATGTCTCATTTACCACTGGCTGGCCAGTAGGGGGCATGCCAGAGCATATACAGTTCTCTACCTGCAGGTGTTATAGCAGATCTACACCTAGCAGTGATATGTCTCATTTACCACTGGCTGGCCAGTAGGGGGCATGCCAGAGCATATACAGTTCTCTACCTGCAGGTGTTATAGCAGATCTACACCTAGCAGTGATATGTCTCATTTACCACTGGCTGGCCAGTAGGGGGCATGCCAGAGCATATACGGTTCTCTACCTGCAGGTGTTATAGCAGATCCACACCAAGCAGTGATATGTCTCATTTACCACTGGCTGGCCAGTAGGGGGCATGCCAGAGCATATACAGTTCTCTACCTGCAGGTGCTATAGCAGATCCACACCAAGCAGTGATATGTCTCATTTACCACTGGCTGGCCAGTAGGGGGCATGCCAGAGCATATAGAATTCTCTACCTGCAGGTGTTATAGCAGATCTACACCAAGCAGTGATATGTCTCATTTACCACTGGCTGGCCAGTAGGGGGCATGCCAGAGCATATACAGTTCTCTACCTGCAGGTGTTATAGCAGATCCACACCAAGCAGTGATATGTCTCATTTACCACTGGCTGGCCAGTAGGGGGCATGCCAGAGCATATAGAATTCTCTACCTGCAGGTGTTATAGCAGATCTACACCAAGCAGTGATATGTCTAATTTACCACTGGCTGGCCAATAGGGGGCATGCCAGAGCATATAGAGTTCTCTACCTGCAGGTGTTATAGCAGATCTACACCAAGCAGTGATATGTCTCATTTACCACTGGCTGGCCAGTAGGGGGCATGCCAGAGCATATAGAATTCTCTACCTGCAGGTGTTATAGCAGATCCACACCAAGCAGTGATATGTCTCATTTACCACTGGCTGGCCAGTAGGGGGCATGCCAGAGCATATACAGTTCTCTACCTGCAGGTGTTATAGCAGATCCACACCAAGCAGTGATATGTCTCATTTACCACTGGCAGGCCAGTAGGGGGCATGCCAGAGCATATACAGTTCTCTACCTGCAGGTGTTATAGCAGATCCACACCAAGCAGTGATATGTCTCATTTACCACTGGCTGGCCAGTAGGGGGCATGCCAGAGCATTTAGAGTTCTCTACCTGCAGGTGTGGTTATAGCAGATCTACACCAAGCAGTGATATGTCTCATTTACCACTGGCTGGCCAGTGGGGGGCATGCCAGAGCATTTAGAGTTCTCTACCTGCAGGTGTTGTTATAGCAGATCTACACCAAGCTTTTGCCGGTGGGAAGTCTGGCTCTGTGGCACAGGCTTTGCATTCTGCCGCTAAATCCCTGCTCCTACACCGCCCTCCCTGTCTTCCCTCTGCAGACAAACCGGCTACAGTAGAGCTGCCACCAGAAGTCATCCACAGAAGATGCCTCCTACTGCTGGAACAATTTGGTTGCTAGCAAAAGCCTATTACATCAAATGTTAAGAGAATATAGACGTAATGAGGCAGGAAGGAAGGGTGCCAAAAGTGGAACGCCTGACACAGGAAGCTTCGCTCTTAAACCTACTTACCTGGCTTACCTTCTCTACTCATGGCTTCTTTCAGAAGTCAGCCACAGCCAATGCTTCCTTTAGGAAGATCATTTTAGTTGCCAACAGAAGCCTAATAAATCAAGTTCAAGAGACACAGACTTACCTCTGTGTCTCTTGCACATGATGTATTAGGCTTCTGTTTTCCTCTAGGATGTAAAATAAACATTTGTTTTAGGCTTGTGCTCTCATACCTGTGATTTACTCATCAGCATGTTGTCTCCAAATGTCTTATATTCCTGTTAAAGTGAGACTACAAGTCCCAGAATTCTTCCACTGTAACAGGCAATTTTAAAAGCAGCTTTGGCTAAATCAAGCAGAGGTAATGACCTCCCCAGGTGTGAACTCTGCCAGTAACCCTTTAGCTGTTGGAAAATATTGTGATCTCCCCATCTGAAGAGGTGGAATTAATGCAGGAGTTAAACCTGCTGTCTCTGCTATAGCCAATCGGATGATTAGCAAGCCAGAGTCAGGAAGTCTCTGATATGTACTCCAAAACACCACTTCAGTGTACGTTGCTAACATAAACACATTTTGCTAGGGAAAACCCTTTAATCCCTATTTTTGCTTTTCTGTGGTTATATCTACCAGAAAGGAAGATATAATGCTAGATCTTGAGGTCACAGCAACATTTGGGCTTTAACCATTTCAATGAATGTGATGCTCCTTTTTTTCCTCCTAAGACCCAATAAAGAAACAAGAAAACTGACGGGTAGACCTATTAAAGACCAAACTAATCAGTAAGGCTACTAGCTTCTGGTGATTGGTTGGTATATTACATGCACCCCCAGCCTACTGAATGTCTGTACTTATTACTTGTTAATCTCTGTGTCTCCTCTACACAGGATGTAGCAGACTTCTGCTGGCCTCTGAAATGATCCTCCAATAGGAAGAATCAGCAGTGGATGACTTCTGTTAGAAGCCACCTGCATAGGTGAGCCCAGGAGGGGGTGCAGGAACAAAGGTTCCACTGCCATAGGTTAACCTGTATGACAGGGCCAGACTTGCCTCCAGCAAAACTGGGTGTAGATATACTATAACAGCATCTGTAAAAGCATCATAATTAATGTATGCTCTGACATGCCCCTAGTGGTACCCAGTGATATGACATTTCTGTTGTATCGTAGCTAGCCAAAGCAATCTAGTCAATGTTATGTGATTTAAAGTGGACCAAAACCCAGCGCGATCGGCCCAGGAATCTATAAGATTCCCAGGCCGATCGATTCCCCCCCCCGGGGCATCCAAAAATCGGGATGCTCTGCTGTGTGACACCCCCTAGGTCACCCCATTTACTTACCTTTCTTCCCGGTCCAAACGGCGCATTCCCGCTATTGCCTCTAGCAGGGCACATGCCCGCGCCAGCAATTTGTGAATGGCCGGCGCCCTCCCTGTTAGAGGGAAGCAGGTGATGCGTCCGCCAGCGTGTTTGGAGCCGCTTGCCAGCTTAGACGCTGGCTTAGACGGTGTGATGTTAGCGGCTCAGAGCGCGCTGATTGGAAGAGCGGCTGCACATGCGCCGTAGGACCGGAAAGAGGTGAGTTACTCTTGGCTATCTGGTGGGTTTCACGCAGTGGGGCATCCTCGATTCGGGTGCCCCAGGGCAAAGGACCAAAACCCAGGATAGTCAAAATCCTGGGTTTTGATCCACTTTAAAGTAGACCCTCTAACAGGGAGCATGCCCGCAAGGCCATTCATAAATGTCTGGCGCGGACACGCCCCCTACTCACACATGCAGGGTTGGAGCAGGAAAGAAGGTGATTTTTCGGGCGACCTGGGGGGTTTCTCGCAGTGGAGCATTCCAATTCTGGATGCCGTGAGGGAATCCAGAGGCTCTGGAATCTTATAGAATTCAGGGCCATTGGAGCGTGGCTTTTGGTCCTCTTTAAACAAATGAAATAATTTGGGTCCATCGCTCAGTGTCTGCCCGGAAGTAGGCTAGCGGCCCGGCCAGGAATCTTTTACATTCCAGGGCCCGACCGCGCGGGTTTCCATCCGCTTTAAAGGCTTATGTGAATATGAACTGCAGGGGTGTATTTGTTTAGCATAGATTGTCTCTGGATTGTCTGGTGTATTGCCAGCATAAGTGATACACTTACTAACATTTCATTTAGTATGAATAAAGTCCGAGATAAAATTCCTAGACCAGATTCTTTTCTCAGAGACAGTCAGAATGTCACCCGCTCCCCAACCTCACAAACAGGGCCCCTGCAAAACACCTGCTGCTGGGTGTCACTTATCACCCTCCAAATGTCTCGCCCTCTATCATTGCGCCATCAAACACCATCCGCAGTGCATGCTCCTCATTGCGGTCATTCCCTAGCCAGGGAAATAGTCATGTTATACGAGATTCATTCCCCACCAATTCAAACAAAGTGTTTTTTTATGTTGCTGTAACCCCTAAATATTGTATTTCTGCTATTGACATGCTATTAAAGTGGACCAACACCCAGGATTTTGACTATCCTGGGTCTTGGTCCACTTCGGTGGGGCACCCCCGATCGGGGTGCCCCGCTGTGTGAAACCCCCCCGAACCCCAAGAAAAACTCACCTCTCCCCGCGCCCAGCGCCGACGTACAAGAACGTCTAAGCGGCAGCCGCCGCCGCCGCCTCCCTCGCGTCACTTTCGGCGCGCGCGCGCCCCCGCCGGCCATTCGCAGACGGCCGGCGCGGGCACGCGCACGCCTACAGGAGCGCGAGGGAGGCGGCGGCGGCCGGCCGCCGCCGAAGATAAGGTAAGGAGTTTGGGGTGTTTGGGGGGGTTTCACCCCGCGGGACATCCCGATCTCGGATGTCCCGCGGGGTGGGGGGTGATCGGCCCGGGAATCTTATAGATTCCCGGGCCGATCACCCGTGGGTGTTGGTCCACTTTAAGGAAAAAATAACCCTGTTGTATGATTTTAGCACATAATATAATTCTATTCCATTAAATTATTGATTCCTATCTCAGAAAGTTGGGAGATCTGATTATTTATGCAGATCTACAGGGGAGTAACTAAATGTGACTGGGCCCTGATGCGCACATTAAAGGGGATCAAAACCCTAAACCCTTGTGAGCGAGTTAAAAGACTCCAGGGCCGGATGCTATCCTACCCTTGGGGCATCCTATATTGGGATATTGGGAAACTCCCAGGCTACTTCGATGCTGTTATCCCTGCCTTCCCTGTTGCTGTGCGCACACCAGAACCAAGCCTATATTAATGGCTGGGTGTGGGAGAGCGGACCTGAATAGAAAGCTGGGCATGCGACCTGCCGGCTGGCAAACAGCATCTTGAACATCAACCAATCATCGATCCCAAAATTGCTGAGTGGGCATGGCCTTGGTGGTCGAAAACTTAAAAAAAAAAATAAAAAAAAAAAATGGGCCACCGCTGAGTCAGCAGCAGTGCCTGAGGTACTCGGGAGGGTGGGGAGTATGGGGTGCCCCAGAAGGGGTTTGATCTGCTTTAAATTGGGCCCCCTGATGGCTCACTAACCTTTTTCCTGTTGTTGTAAACTGAACAAGGCTAGACAATTAAAGTGGACCAGAACCCGGGATTTTGACTATACTGGGTTTGGTTCCCGATTCGGGCCCTGATACAGTAGCTACTTCTGCATCCCCTGTCATTAAACCCCTTGTAGTTACACCCCCGCAGATCTATACATCAAAACTTAAAAATGGACAACTAGGACAACATTGGAAACATGGATATGAAAGAGGGATAGTCCTTCCTATTGAAAAGTTGGGATTTATTTACCCCCCATTTTCAATAGTAAAATAAATATAGGTTGCTTGTAACAATCTTCACAGAGCATTGCAATTTTGGGATCCCCCGTTGGCTAAATATACTGAGGAAGCTCAAACCAGAATTACTCCCCCCACCCCCCCCCCCCGACTGCCATTGGCCAGTGGGCTTTACCACGGAGATGCACATGCACCCCTGCCCAGGGGAAAGCCACCTGTAATCATTTTTGAAAACAGGCTTGCTTCAAAGTGGACTGTCTCCTGTTTAACCCACAGTGGCCCTGCAGTAGAGTTGCACCCCCACCCCAAAGTATTCCAATTTGGTGAAGTATAGACAACCCAAAAATTGCATGTATGTCTGCCTTGTGAACTATTTTCACTGAAGGTGTTAGTAACACTCCACTGACAAAAATAAAGGTGATTATTCTGCCCTGCCCAGGAAAAATACAATAAAACTTTGCAGAAACGCCAATCTGACCCATTCCTGCAGGGTGATTTTTCTCAAGTCCCGCAGTTAGCACTGACACGGGTCCTGGACACATCTGGGCTCAGCCAATTACCTGGGTTGAATAGGAGTTCTAATTATCTAAGTCTAGATGTGTTGCGGTAAAAGCCGGTGCTAAATGCAGGACTGGAGAAAAATCACCCTGCAGGAATGGGTCAGGTTGGCGTCTCCTCATTGGTTCTGACCCTTCTTGACTCCACATGAATTAATTAGGATGTTTTTCCTGTCAGTAGAACAGCAAGTCACGTGTACAGGGCAGAGCAAACACGGGTAGAGATCTCACTGCTGCTTGGTGCCCAGCACATAATTGTCCCTGAGCACAGCGACTGCCATTGTGAGGAGATGTTTGTTGTCAGGCCAGTCCTGGCCGGTGAAGGGGGAGGACGAAGCCAAGACAATGGAGGCCTGTGTTGCAGACCTCAGTCAGCTCCTCCATATAATAAGCCTGTACACTCTGCTCAGTTACCCCTGCTGCTCCCGCCAGTTACCAGAGACACAAATAATGATCAGCCTCTCATGATTGCCAATGTATCCACAAAAACAGAGGATAGGCTAAGATTGTGGCATTACAATGGTGACATGGCAACCAGGACAGTACAGGGATCAGTCCTGTATGGGCCCTGAGCCGATTTACTCTAAATAGGGGCCCAGTTAAAAGGATGGCAATCTCCGTGATTGATGGCGAGTCGCAATTCTGACCCATCATCAAGCCCTTCTACATGTTTGGGCCCTGGGCAGCGTGGCATGTGGCGGCTGCTACGTGGGTTCAGATCCAGCGAGCAGATGAGTTGCCGATTGTCAGACTGGTCCCGATAAGCTGCGTTGGACTTCAGAGGGAGCAGTTTGAATAGTTACCAGAAAATTTGAGTTTTGTAAAAAAAAAGGTGTTCCATTTTCTATCCAGGTGGTAACTTTTCTTTTAGTCAGGCAGTCTATATACATATACAAACATATTAAAGTCCAGTGTAAGCAATCATACATAATATAGTAATTATATAATAAATGCTTAAAGCGGACCAAAACCCAGGATTTTGACTATCCTGGCTTTTGGTCCTTGCCCACAGGGCACCCCAATCGCTTTGTGAACCCCCCCGCATGTGAAGCCGCTCATCCAATCAGTACGCTCAGATCCACTCAAGCCCCTTCCTCTACGAGCTCGTCTAATGCGAGTGGATACGAGCGTGCTGGTGGTAGTATCCCCGCTACCCTTTAAAAGGGAGTCATTCACCCATTCACAAATGGCTGACTCGGGCATGCGTCCTGCTAAAGGGATAGCAGGGATGCGGCAGCTGCACGTGCATGCGCCATTTGACCAGGAACAAAGTTCAGTTTTCGGGCATCCTGGGGGTTGCGAGTATGCCTGGCCTGGAGGCCATATACAGTGTATGATAAATATACATACACACTTTACAGTCCAAATGTAAACAACTAGGGTACAGGAGTTAGGGTGAGGAGCACTTCCATTAGCCTAAATAATAGCAGCCCATGCAGCGGATCTGGAGTTTGAGGACAATGCAAAAATTGGGGAAAAGTGAGGAAATGGGTGGCAAGAATAAGAAAAAAGGGTGAAATTGAAAAATGAGAGAATAAGAACAAGTAAAAATGGGGAAAGAGGGAGTATGTAGAAAACAGAGTACATGGGGAAAAAGAGAATGAGAAGCTAGAAAGGAGGAAACTTGGAAAAAGAGGGAAAGAGGATGAAAGAGAAGATGTGAAAATGTGAAAGACTGCAACATCAGCAGACGGAACAACATGAAAGCAAGATTGGACACAGTAGCAATGAAGGCAATATTGGGAAAAAAAGGAACGGGGATGGAGAAGGCAAAGAAAAAGATGCAGACAAAAGACAGGAAACCAGACTGAAGTGACAAAAAACTGCAAGAAGAGGGTTAAATAATGCCAGTGCTCTGTTCCAGTGGTACAAAATCAGTAAAAAAAATGTTGTCAGTCAGTGAATTGAGATTGTTGCTGCCAGCTGCTGGCTAAGATGAGGAACAACAGCTCATTACTATTAGCATATTCACTCCACTCCTAATGAATCATTCAGTATCAGCTCAGTCCTGATAATATATTATGTAAAAAAACAAAAGATAGCAGAATATCCTCATCTGCATCCTTCCTTACACCCTTATAGATTTAACGCTCTTCCTTCTGTATTCCTTCTCCTGGATCCTCTTTTATAACCTAATAGACAGTAAGCCCTCATTCTTTCTATATTCTGCCATATACCCTAATAGTTTATAAGCTCCTTTATAAGCGTCTCCTGTTTCTTACACCTTTT
Source organism: Gastrophryne carolinensis (assembly GCA_027917425.1). Classification (NCBI taxonomy): domain Eukaryota; kingdom Metazoa; phylum Chordata; class Amphibia; order Anura; family Microhylidae; genus Gastrophryne; species Gastrophryne carolinensis. The sequence goes on along the minus strand of CM051235.1, from coordinate 195,769,633 downwards.
TAAAAGAAAAGGTCTGAGCTAAGGGGTTTTATTGACCAAGCTGTTGAGTTCTCAGGAACAAGTGAGAGGCGCTAATGTGTTTGAAAGTAAACTTACCCTTTGACCGATAGTTACACAGCTATAATGAAGGTTTGCTTTTAGCTGAGCTTGCATGGTCAGAGATTACTGTATGACTGATTTCCATATTGTTCTCTACAGAAGAGAGAAGAATTAATTCTCGGTAATGGGACATTTTCAGAGAAAGCATAGTATGGACAGAGGGGAGGGGGAATTGACAGTGGTCACAGTTATTAAGAAGCAGTGGGAATTTCCTTTAGCAAGTTTGAAAATCTATGTAGACAATGAAAAGATTCTCTTACGGGCAGAAGAAGCTTATTCAGCAGACACAGTGGCACCCTACAACTTTCCCCAACCTCTGCTTTGTAGTGTCTCTGCACTCTTACAACCAGCAGGCAGTCTGCAGTCACTGGAGCCTTGAACTGAAAGTTTCCTAGCTGCTTACATTTTTTATCCGTTTGGCATACTTGGTTTGTATTACATTGGCCATCCAAGGCATCACATGCTTGTGTTCACATTCTGTGACTTTAAAAAGTCTATGAGACACCAGGGCAGGCATACTCGCACTCCCCGGGTACCCCTCTGTGTGAAACCCCCCAGGACGGTCAAAATATCACCTTCTTACCCGATCCAACGGCTATCTCTTTAGCAGGACTGGACGAGCGAACACACATGTGCCCTAGGACCAGGAAGAGGTGGGTCTGTTCGGGCGACCTTGGGGTTTTCACTCAGCGGGAAACCCCCAATCAGGGTGCCCCGGGGATAAGGACCAAAACCCAGGATAGTCAAAATCCTGGGTTTTGGTCCACTTTAAATAAATATTTCGTTTTCACACCACAACATGAACCCCAGTCACCTGGCATGGAAACAGCTACCCTCGGCTATAAGAGATGCTTGCTTGGTGTCCTCAGTAGACAACAGAAAGGCCAATTGGTCTGTTAATAATCATTAGATAATTGATCTGAATGACTGAATTAGGGAGACCAGGACATTTATGGACAAAGGTAAGAATTTTTCTGCATATTTTCTTTTGGTATGAACTGCCTTTTGGCAGCCCAAGTTTGCTTTTATATCATTAGCAATATTTATTCCTGATGCTACCAAAACTTGAATCTGGCATGAAAGAAGAAGGGCTGCTCCTCAGCTATTAAAGGATATGCAGGAGCAAATCTAAGTGCTGACAAGGATTCACTATCATGCATTCAGATGGGGCAATTGAGTTTTGGAAATTTTCTTTTTCAACTATGCAAGGTTGTTGGTCTGGTTTAAGTTCAGTGCTCATCTGAACAGTGGTCATCATCAGTAACATCTGTATTTGATTGTAATGAAAAACACAATGGTGGAAACAGCAATGCTATTCCTCAAAGGCATTTGATAATGTGTTTTCATTAGAGAAGCATGCAGGCAGCATGAAACCAGGACATCAACAGACATGCTATTCTCATAATAACCAAGACTTGAACCCCAGTCATCTGTTGTGGAAACCAGTCATCTGTTGTGGAAACCAGCAAAACTACCTCTTAGAGAAAAGAGAAACTTGATAATCTCTTTAGTCAATAGAGAGGCCTGTAGACAGGACAGTGTCTAGAGCACTGTGCTGGACTATGAAGACTTGGATATCTATGGATTGAGATAGGCATTAGGCAGGATAGAGGAAGTCACTGAAAAAGAATCAATATTTTCCCCACTAAAGAGAAAAGGATCAAACTCAGAAGAGGTTGGAAAAACAAACTCCTCCTATGGCCAAAGGCAAAACATTATTTCCCTCTAGAGGGCACATGTTACATGATGGACTTAATGCCCTATTTAAAAGACTGTTATGCATCTCCTGAAACTGGTGCCATTGCCAGGCTATAGATCGCTGCTTATTCTCCAATTATATCAAAGCGGGCCTGTATGTTAATCATGCTTTCCTCAAATTGAATCTCCTTTGATGTGGAACCAGCGGGCATAAATTAGAATGAAGAGCTGATATGAGACAGCAGCAATGGAGGGGCATTGTACAAGATGTACACTGAGGATTCTGGGGATAATTATTTCCACAAGGACATAAATGAATTAAAGACCGAACAAAAAGATGTTAATATTGCGCAAGCTCCATGTAATCGAATCCCTTGTGGCGGGGACAGAAGAAACACAAGACAGTGGGGGAAAAGTATTGACAAAATGCTTCCCTGCTCTGTTTACTTTTAAAGCAAGGTGTAGCTGTGCTTCTAGTAAAGGGGTCTCTTTGAATTGTAACACCATAATGTTCTTGTATTCATGTTCAGTCCCTGAAAAAAGCCTTTGTATAATACATTGTGGACCAAGTAGAAGCACCACTTGCACTGTATTGTTTCTGTGTATTTGTTTTGTTTAGATCAGGGCTTCCCACCCTTTTTTCTCAAGTACCACTTCCCATTTTCTGATTATATCAAGTACCACCTGAGTGGTGCGTTAGTGTTATCAAAACACACCAAATATCCATTTAAAATGAATGAACCACACAAACTTGCATTTTTTATTTATGGTGCAGATCAGGTTGGGGTACAGGTAATTCTTAAGCCTTGTCGAGGAACACCTGAGAGGACCTCGAGTACCACTAGTGGACTGTGGATTGAGATGGAAGGCAGAGACCACTTTAGGTAGGAAATCTGGCTTAAAACGGAAGACCACCTTGTCCTGATGTCTTTCAAAGTAAGGGGCCTGAATAGACAGAGCCGCCAACTCAGAAACACGTCGAACAGAGGTAATAGCCACCAAAAAGGCAACCTTTTGAGTGAGAATGGAAAGTGCAACATCCTGCACCGGCTCAAAAGGAGGCCCCTGGAGAGCCGACAGAACCAAATTCAAGTCCCAAACAGGCAACAAAGGCTTTCGAGGGGGCCGCACATGAGTGACCCCCTGGAAAAAAGTCTTAACCAAAGGATGGAGAGCAAAAGACCTTTGAAAGAAAACCGCCAGGGCAGAGACCTGCCCTTTCAAGGTACTAAGCTGAAAACCCAGGTCCAAACCATGTTGAAGAAACTCCAAAATCCTGGGAATCGAAAACACCCTACAAGGCAAGGCCCTAGCCTCACACCAATCAATATAGGACCGCCAAGTCCTGTAGTAGATGTTAGAGGAAGACTTCTTCCTAGCCCTAACAAGTGTCTGGATCACGGCATCAGACAAACCTTCATCTTTTAGAATGGAGGTTTCAGCAGCCACACCGTCAAAGCCAGCGTTTGTCAACTGGGGTAACAAAGCTGACCTTGAGTGACCAGATCCGGAAGCAGGGGTAACCTGTACTGATCGACCGCCAGCCGGACGACGTCTGTGAACCACACCTGTCTTGGCCACCTTGGAGCCACCAGAATTGCTGGCACATCCTCTTGAACCAGCTTGCGCACCACCCTGCCTACCATGGAGAAGGGAGGAAACAGGTACAGGAGACCCAGATCCCTCCGGCAGGGGACATGGCATCCACTGCCAGAGCCAGAGGATCCTGAGACAGAGACACAAAAGCAGGGAGCTTGTGGTTGTGATGGGAGGCAAAGCGATCCACCTCCGGGAACCCCCACTTGTGACAAATGGATAGAAATACCTTGTTGTTGAGGGACCATTCCCCTCGACGAGAGGACCCCCTGCTGAGGGAGTCTGCTTCCATGTTCTCCAAACCTGGAATGTACACCGCCGAGATGCATGGAACATTGCTCTCGGCCCATGCAAGAATCAGAGAAACTTCCCTGAGGGCACTCCTGCTGCGAGTCCCTCCTTGGTGATTGATGTAAGCTACCGCACTCCGATTATCTGTTCGAACCTGAACCGGTAAGCCCTGGAGGCGATGCGTCAAGTGCGACAGCAGCAACCGAATAGCCCTCAGCTCCAAGACGTTGATGGGGTTGTGCGCCTCCTGAGGACCCCACAACCCCTGGAACTGATGTTCCTTCCAGAAACCCCCCAGCCCGACAGGCTGGCGTCCGTGGTGACCGTCTCCCAACAAGGGGTCAGAAAGGATCTGCCCCTCAAAAGATTCCTCGGTTCAAGCCACCACTGAAGAGACTGCCGGACCAGGGGAGACACCTGAAATGACTCATCCAAGGACAGAGAACATCCGTCCCAAGCCAACAACAGATGGCATGGAAGAGGCTGCATGTGAAACTGGGCAAAGGGAACTGCCTCGAAGGAAGCCACCATCAACCCCACCAGCCTCATCCCTTGTCGGATGGACGGGCGAGGGTTGGACAGAAGAAGACGTACAAGATCTTGAACCATCTGCACCTTCGACTAAGGCAGGAACACCCTGGTCTGAATGGTATCCAGATTCATGCCCAGAAAAGAAACCTCCCTTGACAGTGAGAGGGAAGACTTGGGGTAGTTGATCACCCAGCCGAACCTCTCCAGCGTTGTCACCACCATCCTGGTGTCTAGCTCCGTCTGACTGAGAGAGGATGCCGTGATGAGAAGATCATCCAGATACGGCACAATGCGAATGCCCAGGGCTCTGAGAAGGGCCATTATACCCGCCAGCACCTTGGTGAACACCCTTGGTGCCGAGGTCAGCCCGAAGGGAAGAGCCACAAACTGATAGTGCTGATCTCCCACCACAAACCTGAGAAACCTCTGGTGTCCTGGGAAGATCAGCACATGAAGGTAAGTGTCCTTGATGTCTATGGATGTCATAAAGTTCCCTGGACGAAGAGAGTTGATGGCCGATCGCAGAGTCTCCATGCAAAATTTCTTGGTTCTGATGAACCTGTTGAGAATCCAGAATGGGTCTTATGGAACCATCCTTTTTGGGCACTGTAAAAAGGTTGGAGTAATAGCCCCGGCCTCTCTCTGAGAAGGGCACTGGGCAGATGACTTCCAAGCCCAGCAGATTTTGTACTGCCAACAAAAGTCCCTGTGCGGCCCGGGGGTCCGAAGGAACCCGAGACCTGAGGAATCTGGGAGGAGGCCGGTACTCGAACTCCAGCTTGTACTCGGAAGAGACCACTTTCAGGATCCAATTGTCTGTGACCTCCTGTGTCCAGGCCTGAGCAAAGTGCCGTAGCCGTCCCCCCACCCGCGAGGGTGAGGGCGCCCCCTCATTGCTGAGAGGGTTTAGCAGCTGTCTTGGGTTTGGAACCCCAGGCAGTTCCGGGACGGGCATGTCCTCTGCCCCTGCCCCAGGAATCACCTCTGAACGCTGAGTAGGCAACTCCTCTGCTTGGTCGAGAGCCACGAAAGGAAGGATTAAAGGAGCCTGCGCCCCGAAAGGAGCGGCGCTGCTTCTTGCGTTGTGGTAGCTTTCCTCCTTTCGCCACCGAGTCCAATTTGTCCCCAAACAAACGCATACCCAGGAAGGGTAGCCCCGTAAGCGACTTCTTAGCCGCAATGTCAGCCGCCCACTGGCGCAACCAAACCGAACGGCGTATAGCCACAAGCAACGGCGAGGTTCTACTACACATGCATATGGTGTCATCCAAGGCTGATAAGACAAAGGTCAGGAACAATTCACACCACGTAAGCGCAGCAAATTCATCACTGGCAGGGTTAAGCTGGGGACCATTTAACAGACCCCTAATTACAGACCTGGTAGCCAGGGCCGTGAGAGCTGAAGCATAAACCGGACGCAAGGCCGAACCTACGCTGGCAAAGGCACGAGATGCCATTTGATCAAGACGTCGGTCCTCACTATCCTTCAGCGTGGTGGCGTCTGGTGAGTGCACAACGGATGTGTTGGACAAACCCAGAACCGGAGCGTCGACCTCAGGAGGTGACGACCTTGAGGAACACCGGGAAGCCGGCTGGGCTTTTCCCATTCTTTAAGAATCAAATTGTCAAAATGCTTCTGATTTGGGAATCTTAGCTTAGCGGTTCCAAAAATTTCCCACTTTGCGGAGGGGCCTCCGCAGGAGGAGAAATAGCCAGCACCTCAAAAATATGGGCCAGAAGCCTGGGGGTATCAACAGTATCCCCACGCTCCTTTCCAGCATCAGCATCCAAAAACTGCTGATCTTCAGAGCCATCAGATTCTGAAAACAATTCCCCTTCTTCCAGTGGGGAATAATCAGACCAGTCAAAGGAATCATAATCCTTGAAATCCAAGCCCGGCGCAGCCGGTGACAAATGCCTTCTCTTAGCCGGGGCTTTCTGGCCGCAGAGCTAGCAATCAATTTCTCAATGTTGGCCAATCTAGCACAGACATCAGAGTGCGACTCCCCACTAGTGACAGTGTCACTTGGGGTCAGAATCAGGTGTGGGGGTGTAGGTGATGAGGCCGGCGGCGCTGACCCAGACTGCCGCACAATGGCCTGCTGTGCACATGTAATGCAAACCAGCACATTATCCCCCGCAAGGGATGCCCCACAACCCACACACTGCCGGGGCTGCCCCCAAGAGAGCCCGAGCCCGGTATCTTGGGAAGCCTCCATATGGTGATTTTTTAAGGTAGTCGCAATGACCAGTGGGAATTATGCTAGTAAGTTACCCGGGATGCCCCTTAACGTCCGTTAGTGGGAGGATTTGTAAAGCCCCAAAATTAGAGTGAGGGACCTAAGGACCAGGAGAACCCCCCTTTTTTAACTATAAAGGAAGGAGGTCTCCCTGTAAGACATAATGAGAAGGGGGGGGGCATAAGCAAGAATTCATTACAGAAAAACATGCATCCACACCAAAATCTTGGCATTGTAATATCTTTCACAGGCAAAATAACATACAAGCAAATTGTAAACACAGAATGCCAAGGCCAATGAAGAAAGTGGGGGGGGGGGCCCGCAGGGCACTCACGCTCTAGTGTCAAAATGGCGACGGGCAGGCAGCAGCAGCCTCCACAGCAGCAGCCAGGAAGGAAGAGAAAGGGGGCGGGCCAGCACGGATCGCCCACCCCCTCCTGCACAGACGAGGAACCGCGGTCCCCAGCAATAGGCTGGGAGCCACTACCGGCGCCAAAAAGAGGGGAGCGGGCCGCGACAGAGCGCCGAGCTCGCGGCCCCGCCCCCTCCCTTCAGTGAGAGGGATACACAATGGCCGGGCTCCCGGGAAAGCGGCGGAGCCGGACCAGGCACCAGGCCGCCTGAATCCAAGGCGGCCTGGCCAGTAAAAGCAGACATGCACAAAAAAACTCATACAATAAAAAAGGTAAAACACAGCGATGTGAATAGACAGGCAAAGCCCCCCCCATGATCCGGGGACAGAGGGTAACGGATGGGGAAGGGAACCCCAGCAACCAAAGCGGCGCAGGGAATTGCGGACAGGGCATCCCAAACCAGGATCCCGAACCTGGTATCCGCCTACCCCTAGGATGGGGTCTCACGGAGGAGCGTAGCTCCTAACTAGAACACCCCTAGGGTGTCACCTACCCTCGTCCGGACCTACAGCCTAGGCTGGGAGGCATATGTACTACAAACAAAGTCCGGGCAGAAATAGGGCAATAAATTAGCCGGGTGTAACCCCGGCTTACCTGTAAGGAAGGAGATAGCCATCTTCTGACTTGCTCGCCATCTGCAGAGACGATTACTGGGTAATGTGTGGGAGGTCCCAGGTATTTATGGACCGAGAGGGGCTCCTTTTTTTCTAGTCATCTCTGCAGAAGTTCACCCTCTACTGGACATAACCCGAATGTTATTACTCTTGGAAGCGGGGTGTGTGACATACTTGGAATATACAAGTGGTCCTAGAGTGAGCAGCCAGAGACTATGGACCATCCCTGCCCTGGTTGCAACTGGTGCAGGCCAAAAGCAGTCATTTCAGCATTTATTAGTAGTCATGGTTGCCTGGCTCATCTGAGAGGAGGACTCTTGAAACCTTATCCTACAGTACTGGGCCTGTGAGTGATATGTTAGAGATGCAGGAAAGCTTGTGCTGTAGAGCAAGTTAGGCTGCACCCAGTCTCTGAGTGTTATGGATGGCATAATTTGGAGGAAGTAGAGTGCAGTGTAAAAATAGGAGCCATCACCTTGTAATGTTCCATATTCGGTTTTCATACTATTAGAACTTAAACTGTAGTGATCCTGTACAGAAAGCAACTACCACTTGGCTATGTGGGAAGCTTGTCTTGAAGGGTTGTCTGGCTTTTGTAATAGTAGTTCTCATTATTGCCTATAAATAAAATAGTGCTAGTTTTTTATCTTACTATTTGATGCTGTTTTGTATATTCTGAAACTAGAAGATACATTTAAGTATGCCCCACTGTTCATGGTCGAGAAGTAGCTTTGCTGTCCTAGGGCTATACATCATGATTACAATTCTATATAGGAGTAGATTTTCCAATTCCTTCTTTTGTCAGGTCTTTTTTATCTTTACAATGTGCGATCTGACATGTCAGCCCACTGCATGTGACAGTGACAAGAATAATACAAGTAGAAAGCACTAAATTAAGCTGATAACTGGCAGACAATAAATTACTAAGATGCTTGTTAAATGTGAAAATGCAAGTACACATTTGACCCTTATTTTAGTAGCCACCAAGAATGTTTTTATTTAAGGGATACCACACCATTTTTTTTTTAGTTGAAGAGAGATAGCATTTCCAATCATGACCACTATGGTTTATTCCCATTCCTTTCAAACACATTGTCAGTCAATTATTCTGTTGAGATTTCCCATAAATAGTAAAATGAGCTCTTGACAGAATGAGCAGCACCATTTATTGGTGGCTACATAGCACAGCTTGCCCCTGCCACATGTTCTTCACAAGGAAAGCTGCTCACTGGATTGTGTGAATGGGGCAGAATAAGAGGTTGAGATGACATCATCCCTCTCTCTGAACCCCTTGCTGAGTGCTAATAAGAATGGATCAATTTAAGATGTGATGTATCCTGACAGGAATGCTAATGAGCAGAGATGTCCTATTGCTTTCACTTAGCTGACTCTGGGCTGCCGGGAAGAGACACTCTGCAGTAGATATCAGATGAAAACATCCTGACCGAACAATGTAACCCTGGACTATTTATATAGCATGAGGCCTGCATTGCCTACATTGTATATGATCATACTCAAGGACTTTGTGATTAGCTTGGAACACCATGAACGCAAGACCTACGAGTTTGCCGCAGGCGGTGCCATGAATAAATGATAAGATTTGCTAAAGGAATTACACAGCTAATACGTAAGAGTCGAGGTTTGCTTTTTCTGGTCATCCAAAACCAGACATGACTTTAAAGTGTACCATCACCCTCCCGTGATTGGCCCGGGAATCTATAAGATTCCCGGGCCGATCACCTCCCTCCCCGCGGGACATCCGAGATCGGGATGTCCCGCGGGGTGAAACCCCCCCAAACACCCCAAATCCCCTTACCTTGTCTTCGGCGGCGGCCGGCCACCGCCGCCTCCTTCGCGCCCCTCTAGACGTGCGCGCCCCCGCGCCGGCCGTCTGTGAATGGCAGGCGCGGGCAGGCGCGCGCGTCAGGAGTGACGCGCGGGAGGCGGCGGCGAAGGAGCGGGGAGAGGTGAGTTTTTCGGGTGATCGGGGGGGTTTCACACAGCGGGGCACCCCGATCGGGGGTGCCCCACCGAAGTGGACCAAGACCCAGGATAGTCAAAATCCTGGGTGTTGGTCCACTTTAAAAGTAGTAAGTGACTCCCAATGCCACTGATTCTATGAGTTTGATTGTTCTAGGCCATTCAAATCATCTAAAAGTCAACTATAAAACCAGAGAACACCAGCAGATGTAACCAAAGACCCCTAATTCCACAAGAGTCATAGGCGATTTAAAATCCTCAAAGAGCCAAATTCAAAACTGGGTTTAACCTAAAACAAGCATGCCTCCCAAGACCATGGTTCTAAGAGTGCAACTGTCCTAGGCCATACAAATCCTCATAGAGCCACATTTAAAACCAGGAAACTGCCCAAGATAGAGGAAGTTTTATAGCCACAACATGTTTCTTTTTTCGTTCACCTGAAGGCACCAAAACATTAAAGGCCTTTTGACAGTTTACCACTGGTTCTTAATAGTGAATCTGACTATGTTAAGCTCCTCTAGTCTAGGTTTAGTCGTAAGATCCTCTAGTCTAGGATCAGTTGAAATCTCTTCTAGTCTAGGTTCAGTTGTAAGCTCCTCTTGTTTAGGGTGCAGTGATAAGCTTATTTAGGGTCCAATATTAGGCTTCTCTAGTCTAGGGTCCAGTGGTGAACTCCTCCAATCTAGGGTGCAGTTGTAAGCTCCCTTTGTCTAGACTCTAGGGACCAGGGATAGGTGCTGCCAATCTAGGGTCCAGTTGTAAATGCCTCTATTCTAGGGTTAAGTTGTAAGTTCCCTTAGTCTAGGGTCCAGTGTCCAATAGTCCAAACTCTTCTAATCTGGTTGCTCACCGTTAGATAAAGGGCAGTTCACAGCATCCCTGTTATGAGAATATCTATGTTTTTAATAACCGTTTTAAATGATTTAGGGAATCAAATATAAAAAAAATAGACAAGAGCTGTTTACCTAGAAGTACATCTGTGTTACGGAGAACGTTTTTCTGTACTTGCAAAAATGCTGCAACAGCTTTCCCATCAGAGGAAAAGAAACTTATTAAAGTTCAGCAGTAATCACAATTCCAGAGAATTTCAACACATGAGGAACACAATGAGACAATCAGAGCCATAAAGCTGCTGAGCATTAAGATCATATTAACCCCATGTTACCTCAAACCCAAATGACCTGTCCATGGGGTTCACAAAACTTAAAGGCAGGCATATATAATTTAACTATAGAGTTCTTTTTCAGTTTAGTGCCAGCTAAGCTAAACATGGACAAGGCAAGTTTTAAGGCATGTCGTCAACCCCTGGGCCAGCTGCTACAGTGATGGACTGACATCAGAAGGCAGGACTGACTTCAAAAGCAGGGCAGCCCAGGGGTGCACCTGTAATGAGGCCATGTTAGGCAGCCACCTCAGGCCGCACTGCAGAGGGGATAGCAGTTGCTAGACATGTTTGTTTACATTTTGTCATAAGTGGCTCAGTGGAGATCGGGAGCACCACGGCATGCTGTCATGTTTTCAAGTCAATCATTGGGGCCCCATTGAGGTACTATTGAAGAGCATACCTGCTCCATTCACAGCATGACAATGGCAAGAACCGGATTAGGTTTCATGCATTTTTTCAGGCATCCCAAACCATAGATCATATCAGAAGACCATCAGGGCCTTTCATGGATCATGGGCTGGTTCCTCAAAACACGGGTCAGAAGCTATAACCTGGGTTTAACCTAAAAGAAGCATGCCTCCCAAGACCACTGATTTTAAGCCATCCAAATCCTCAAAAAGCCACATTTAAAACCAGGAAACTGCCCAAGGTATTACCAATGTTCTTGTTAAAGGATAGTAGATGAAGCTTCATAGCCACAACCTGAAGACACCAAAAAGTTAAAGGCCTTTTGACATTTGCTTACTGGTTCTTAATAGTGAATCTAGCTCTGAATATGTTAAGCTCCGGGTCAGAAGCTATAACCTGTGAGAGACAAAAGGCAAGTCTAGCTTTTCCTCTTGTAGTGCTGAATTTAAGTTAAAGTGCTAATGCAGGCAAGATAGTTACACCATTGCATCGGGCTACATTTGGGACTGTCCTAAACTGTTTTCCATTATTAAATTGAAGAATAAATGGCCAAGATATCAAGGGTTACATGTTCAATTCATGATTTCTCCTATAAAAAAAAGAAGTGGGCGTGGCCCTTCTGGTCTGTAAGATTTCCAGAACTTGCATAAGACATCCTGGCTCCCCCTGTTGCTAGGCGACATTGGAGGTTAGACCAGCACTCCCAGACACACTCCCAATGTGCATGCGCGCACTCTGAAGCGCCCATGCACGCACTCCTAAATGTCCAAGTGTAAGCATGCACTTTGAAACGTCCATGCGCGTAGTCCCAAATGTTTATGGCTTCCCCCATTTTTTTGTGGGGGGCAATGGGTATTCAGTGACTGGCAATGGGTATTCAGTGACCGGAATATGGGCCTAGGAGTGGCTTCCTCTCCCTCCACTGCGTGTGGTGGCGGAGGGAGGGGGATATTGGGTACTGTGTGTGAGGGGTTGCTATTTTCTCCCTCCACCGCTTGTGTCAGTGGCGTAGGGCGCCTACAGCAATGTTTTCAGGGTACAGCTGGGGAAGACATGAGATCGCCAGCATCGGCCAGGGCGAGAGGAGGAAGGGGAGAGCAGACAGCACAGCTTCTCCCCCCTCCAGGGGAGAGCAGATGAAGAGCGGTGGGCAGACAGGGCTCTGAAGATGGAGGACGGGCGGGCAAGACGTAAGGAGGGAGAAGGAGTGGAAGTGAAGTGTGTGCCAAACTGCCAGTGGACTAAAACTTGGGATTCTCCCCTTGCATTTGGTCTTCTTTAAAGGGATCACACCGATTGTGGGGTTCTAGAACCACCCTGAAAATCTCCAAGAAACTTTTGCCGCAGTTGTGATCCCCTTGTGCCAGCAGCACCCATAATATTTCTGCTGTGAGTACCCAAACAGAGTGGCTAATTCTTTAAAGGGAGAGCTTGATTTGAAATGCTGTTGTATGCAAAGTTCGCTGTATACTCACCTCAATCCAGCAATCCTATGGCATTGCACAGGCCTCCTCCGATAAGAATAAATTGGCATGCATATTAATGTGCAGCAATGAATTAACATTAAATTCTTTAGTGCACCCCTACTTCTTGCTGGGCTCACCCACCACCAATCATTCTGAATTGCCTGACGCAGAGGATGGAGGGGTGCACGGAATGCTGTCAGCATCCCACACATGCTTTCGGACTAGCTCACAGGATTCTCAGGGGCCCATTTGAAGGCCTCCATCACCAAACCTAAAATATATATATAGCTTATTTGTGCCATCCTAAGTGCACACACACAGACGATACAGTCTGGCATAATGTTTCTGAGCATAGGCCCTAATGTAAGCTGGTAATACTTGCATCTAAATGTGGGATGGGCCCCAGAGCCAGTTCTACTGGTGGGCCCCAGGCACTGCATGACAGATCATGGTGAGTATATTATGAACAAAGGAGGTTTCAGACACAGGTGCATCCCAAACCAATACAATATCACTAGTGAATGCTTTTGTTACAGGTTTTGGCCTGCTTTCTGCTTGCCCCATGCTGGCTGTCAGGGGCTGCAACTTCATTCACCGGCACTTTGCATTCCCTAATAAACCATATAAAATGTGATCTCTTCCTTCTGCCGACTCCTCATATTTTTGAGGGGAACTTACATTGAGACATGCATGTGTCAGTAGTGAATTTACTAAGGGGGTTGCGTGAAAGATTCAGCCCCTGACAACCAGCACGGGGAAGCAAAAAGCAGGCTAATGAAATGTTTTGCCTGGAATGTCCACAAATAAATATGGCCACTATTTTTTTAACCCCAATAAAGTAAACTATTTTACATCTTGTTGGCTAAAGTGCTAAAGCCATTTCTTTGTTTTCCCCTCTCCCTTACCTTAGTTGAACTTGATGGACAGGTACATGTCTTACCTAAATAGCTGTAAAGCTGGAAGCTGGTTTCACACCAGTGCAACTGTGCCCTGCACTCGCCTGTGAAAAGCTGCCCATAGTAATCTATAGGCACTCAGAGCGCTTTGCAAAAGCCCTGCCAGCAGCGCTAGCTAGCGATTCCACACCAGCTCGGTAATAACCAGCAGCATGGGGGAGGGGGGCATGGACGGCCTGTCCTCACAACAGTAGGTAACCTAGTTCTGAATGTCGGGAAATGAGGAGACATGAATCAGCCGTGTGGTTAATCTGGCTGCTGGGAATCAGGACTAGGTGGGGATTTGCTGATCGGCTCAGGACAAAGCTGGTGGTCTAGATGTGTTTATACAAGACAATAGCAAATACAAGACAAAAATGAAACCGAAAAAAATAACATAAATACTTTCAATTACATATTCAAACAGAAAATAGAGAATGATCTGCCTATTACAGTGCTGAGGAGATGTTAGCATAAACATATACCTTTTTGCATTGGTTGAGGATGATTATGCCACAGCCCTTTCAGTGATTGTATCGCCTAAGTAAAGAAACCTAATCATTGCATTACCTTGCTGCATATTCCCAACTACTGTATAGCATAACCAAAGCAGCTCAACCATTGCATTGCCTTACTGTGGATGCCCAACCATAGCATTGCCTTACTGCAGAAGTCCAGCTATTGCATTGCCTAATCAAAGAAGTCCAGCCATTGCATTGCCTCACTGCAGAATCTCAACCATTGTTTTGCCTAATAGAGGAAGCCCATGAGGGAGAGCCTTTGCTAGCACACATACACACTGCAGTTAACCTGGGAGTTTCCTTATGATCAACTCAACCAACCATAGAGATTCAATATATTTTTATAAAGAATGTTAGAAATAGATACAATCCTTCTCTTGCTGGCTGCAGTATCCCTGTGTGATACTGTTTCTCCACACAGGGCAGGCTGTCTGGAGCTTGCGATTTAGCTATAAGCAGCCCCGCACCAAACAGAGATTTAGCTCAAAGGGATCAGCATGTCTGTCATGTTACACACACACACTGAATTTAAAGCTGTCGGAGGGCATAACTGTAACTAAGTATCAACGCATGTCGATAGCCTGTGCTTCTGCAAAGCATTGCAAGATTTGTTCACAATGTTAATACAATGCTTTAAAGTGGACCAAAACCCAGGATAGTCAATAGTTTTGACTATCCTGGGTTTTGGTCCTGTCCCCGGGGGCACCCCGATGGGGGGGGTGCCCCGCTGTGTGAAACCCCTCCAGGATGTTGAGACCAACTCACCTCTTCCCGGCCATTCACAAATGCCTGGCACGGGCATGCTCCATGTTAGAGGGAAGCGGAGGATGCGGTGGTCAGAACCGTTGCTCTTAGACGTGCCATGGGACCGGGAAGAGGTGAGCTGGTCTTGGCGTCCTGGGGGTTTCACACAGCGGGGCACCCCAAATCGGGGTGCCCCCGGGGGAAGGACCAAAACCCAGTATAGTCAAAATCCTGGGTTTTGGTACACTTTAAAGCTTTCTGAGTAGTGCTGAGTCATTACATCTGGAGTCTCTTTACTTCTGGCTTTAGCGTAATTTTGAATATAAGGCTTTTCAGAAGCAGAGCTGTCAACATTGTGACAAGATGGCCACCCCATGCAGTATAGTAACATAGACTCTGCCTGCTATTCTACAACATCTCATTGCGAGAGAGGGGGGGTTTAGGGGGAAATTTACTAAACTTTGTTTTTTTTTTGACTGGAGAACAACTTCAACAAATAAGTCCAGACATTGTATTGCCTCACTGAATAACCTTTAATCATCGGATTGTCTAATTAAACAAGTCCAATAACTGCATTGCCCCACAGAACTGGACCAACCATTGCATTGCCTTACCAATACAATCTAGAACTAGTTTGGTCCTGCTATATGCCACTTCATGGAGGGGGGATCAAACTTCTAAATGTTTACAGATGCCAGGCATATCTAAGCATTCAGTGAATGAGATCTAAGGGACTAAGGCGAAACCATAATGCTCGCAACGACAATAATAGCTGTTTATCTGCTATAAATCTCATTTTACTGTAAGTGGAAGTTGGGGTTTTTGTTTCAACAAAAGTAGGAGATGCTGAGCCAGCCCAACAGGAGTTGCAGACTGGTGCATCTCATTTGCCCGAAATCACGATGTCCTGTGGTTTCCCCGACACTCAAAGCTACAGCTGGATTTCACAACATCCAAACTGCTGAGCCAGCCCAGATCCAACCCACTGCCCGGAGCCTGTGTCAGCGGCCGCAGGTCATGTGACCACCGGGATCATTCTGCTGATGAATGAATGCACTTGCCCAAAACGATTTTTCCATTTTGTTTTCCTTTTTTTTTGTTTGGATGTGACTTGTGATTTCTGTGAAGGAGGGAGAAAGCAGACGTGGGCTTCATTGTGACTCAGCCCAGGCCGGATCCATTGTTCTGCCAGCCAAGCACAAAATCTGCTTCTAGGGAATTCTCCAGTTGCTCCCCTTATAAACAGAGAACCTCTCCCTAGATCTTAAAGCCATCATCTTCACCCCTAAAAATAGACTATTTCCAACCTCCTAACATCCATATAAATCTAGTTGCCTGGTATTTGGTGGGCCAAAGACTTGGAACTTTCAGGGTAGGCAGAATTTTTGTATGTGCATGCAAAGACGTAACTATAAACTATGGAGCAAGTTAAAGCCAACCAACAGTCAAAAATGAATTAAGTCAGACAAACACAACAAACAGTGCTCATATGCATCCCTCCCTATGGCTATTTAGATTGCTGCACATAAAAAATAATTTACCTTTTTCTAATGCCTACTGGGATAAATTTTAAAAACAAGATGGCCGCTCATGGGCTTGCAGGCCACCTGCAAACAGGAAGTGGTGCTGGGCTTCCTGCTACTGTACTGTTATGTCAGTTGGGAGCCAGAAATGGCCTTTTTCCAACTGTACCAGGCTGTTGGTCTGGTTTAAAGCAGAATTTTGAAAGGCTTCTGATTCATTCACTAGTGGGCAATGTAATATGTACTCACCGTCTTTTGCAGAGTGAAAGGAGTAGGGATGCCGCTTTATTGCAGGTGAGTACATAGCCCTGGTATCAGGGTTTTCAGTATATTTACACACTGTGGGGCATCCTAACTTTAGATGCCCCCTATGGACCTTTTTGAGTGGACAAGAAGATAATGTCTTAAAGGGAATCTCTAGCTTTAATTCAGAAATGTACTATAGCTAATTGAGGTGTCTTTGATAGTCTGCATTCAAATAAATTAATTGGATAAAGATGACCTCTGCCATTAGCTACAGACACATTTCTGGTGTTATTTTAGACTAAATGGATGTTGGTCCCAGATTAGAGGGCACCCTCATTGGCTATGCCCCCCCCCATCAATTAACACCATAACTCTGTATAGTACCATAAAGTATGATGCCGCTACATATTACATTGCATTAAAGGCTTTTTGCTGCATAAAGCAACACCCACTAGACTGTGCATCCTCCAATCACACTGCAATCATTTAATTAAAATATTATGACAAAGGAAAGATCCTCCGGGGCAATGCTGCTAATTAAAGCATACAGTCCCTTCTGGATTGGAAGACCTCCAGAGCTTCATCCTCACTTGCTATGCGTATTTAATCATGTTTAACAACCAATCAGTGCTTCTTATTCATTAAGCCCGTTCCTAATAACTTTCAATAGAGTAATCTGAAAATGTATTTAATATGCTGTTTAAATGAGACTGCAGGGCAGGCTTACTCCCTCCCCCCAGGGCACACGATAACCTTACCTTTCCTTTGAGGCCAGGGCACATGTGTGGCCAGCACCAGCATAACTTGCTTCCCTTCTCGGCTGTGTGCAGCCCTGCCTGCCGCAATTGAATGGTTGTGTGGCCAAAGGGAGCCGCGGCACTTTTAAATGCGGCTAGGATTCCATTTAGCTTCTCTAGCTACACATCAATACGAAGAAGCTGATTGGATGAGCAGCTGCGAAGTGGGCTTGAGGGGGGTTTCACACAGCAGGGCACCCCAAACTGGGGTGCCCCAGGGGGAAGGACTAAAACCCGGGATGGATTATCTCGGGTGTTGGTGCGTGCCCCTCTGGCACCCTTGGTTTGGATGCCCTGCTGTATGAAATCCTACCTTTTGCCCGGTTTTCTTGAGCTTCCAAGGAGTCCATGGCACAACTCCAATCAGCTTCTCTCGCTGCTCATACTAATATGCGCCTAAATGAAATCCTAATCACTTGCATCTTTCGGTTGTGCACGGCCACGCACAGCCATTGAGTGACAGCAGGAGAGGCCGCTCACAGCCGGAGAGGGATGCAAGTGAAGCCGCCGCTGGCCACACATGTGCCTTGGGCTTGTTTGACAGGTAAGCATATCAGGTGACTGGGGGGGGGGGGGGGGGGTCACAGATCAGGATGCTCCAGAGTGAAGGATTCAGTTGGCCCTGGAGTTTCATAGACTCCAGTTCTGGTTTTGGTCTGCTTTAAGTTTTACAGCCTGTGGACCCTTTATCTCTCCAGAGTAAGTGTTTTAGGTGTTAATAGCCAGCATGTATGCCCTTTTAAACTGGAACAATTGTTCTGGGGACAGGGAGGTATCCTGATTGCAGATGCCCCCTTGCGCATTAACAGTGACAAATGGGAGAAATCTTACCAATCGGGGACCGAGGAGAAAGGTAAGATCTCTCCCTTTTGTTGCCTTTAATGAGCAGGGCGGTATCCGCAATTTGATTTCCTCCCTGTGGCCAGAACAACACCCTTTTTGAGAAAATTGGGTGTTGTTCCAGTAATTATAAACTGTATGTCCTTTTTTTGAATCACATCTTGTAGTATGGTATGCAAAAAAATTAGGTTTGTGACACGTCATCGGTATTTTGCACTAGTAATGTTGTCCCTGGAGTTCCCCAGTGGGAAGCCCGGGTTATCTATGCAAAAGTACCCTCGACCGATTCAGATTTTTCCCTATTTTATCTGCTTATAATATCGCACAAGCAAATAAAATGCACAAAAAGCTGAAAAAGGTTTGCAACAAAAAAAGTGGGTCTCCCCCACCCACCTTTTTTAAGCCAGCCTGCCCAGGCACCATATATAGGGGTTTGTAACGTAGGTTCAGAGGGTGATCGACCAGCCCCTGGCTCTGCCATTCAATCAGCCCGTATGGCCTTCGATACAAGTCCAGTGTTCTTTGCAGGTTCGACCCCTCCTTCCTTCTTGGCTCCAGCCAGAAGTAATGGCAATAGCCGGGGGAGGGAGAAAGAGATTCAATGGATTCCCCCCATTTGACTATGCCACTGGAGAGGAGGGGAGTATAATTCTCCAAGCACCTCCCCTTTAGTGACATGTGGAAGATTGCACAGAGGTTCCACCTCCTGGTATAAAAGCCTTCCTTACCTGGCTCCCAGCATTACTCCGTTGTCCACCAATCAAGAGATGCTTGCAGGGAGATGTCTGCATTAGATGCAGCATCAGAGGACCACTACGCTGGACGAGGAAGCCCATTATGCGGCAGAGGAGGAAGTGGATGCCGCAGGGTAGGGTACAGGATAAGGAAGGCGCAGATCAGTAGGTAAAGGGTAATTTAGAATATTACATTTTTTAGTGGTATGTGTCCTTCCCCAGGGGCCCACTGGACCTGTAGTGAGGGGCATAGCGGCTGGTATACTGGCAGCTCGAGGGGGTCACCGGTCAGCCTCTGAGTCCTGGGTTATCAGCCCCTATGCCTGGTGGTCCAGTGGTTGGTTTAGAGAGGGGGGCTTTATAAAGTTTTGTTATTTTTGAATTAAACATTTTTTAAAACACTTTTTCACAACAATAACTCACACAGATGCTGGAGTAAAATTAAAACTCTCATGCGAGTGTCATAAGCTCACACCCTACCATCTTGCATCGCCTAGCACATGTGATCAATGTTGGGGTGTTTCTCTGAATATCAACATACATTTCTCATGAACATTTTTGAATAGGGATGAGTGCTTCTCTCAAGCACTCTCGCATGGTGCTGAATCAACACTTTTGTGGCAATTCACTGCAATGCTTAGTAATCATTGTAAAAGGATATTTCTAGATAAAGAAATGTTATCCTGAGCTTCTATCACTAGCCCGTTTCAACAGTAATCACAAATATGTCTCTCAGTTCTCTATAATTTCATTAATTGCCACACCCCCTTACCATCAAGCCACACCCACACCATACTGCAACCCCTCCTTTAATACCTTCTTGATTGACAGCTCTCGGAAATAAACTGACAATCCACATTAGGCTTTTGTGGGGCAACTGCGCAATTGCCTCTGTAAATGTGCCCATAGGATACTATGGGAAGTATTTCACAGGCAACAAACAAAGTGAAATGCCCCTCTTTGCAAAGTGGCCTCACCACCTAACAACATGTAAGGGAATCTTACAGTAAGCATGGAATCCTCAGCAGAGATGTGTAGTGATCATCTCAATTCAGAGAGATCGGGCTGGTGCCGACCACTGGGGCATTTTTGCATAACCCCAATGGGAATGGCCGTATAGGGCAAGGATATAATCTTTAGATGCATAGCCATGTTGGGTCTGATTGCTTGTTCCCTGAACAATCAGACTCACAGTAGAGCAACACGTGGGACGATTTTCTGCGTACTGCCTATTAGCTGATATTTAGGAGCTATAAATAATCTCTGCTGTTAACAGTGGGGACAAGAGCAGTTGTCTGAAGACTTTTAAACCCCTCTGATTGGCTCTGTCAGTCATTCCTGGCTGATGATGCGATCAGGTCACCTTTTCACATGATCAGCCCAAGACAGACCCTCCCCTGGTCCCTGATAACTACCTGCATTGCCTGCCGTCTCTTACCATTTTGGTCCCATTAACCTGTAAGCAGAAGGTCTCCAGGATCTTGGTCAGGTATCTCTGGTACATGCTCTCCTTCCTCAGCATTGGCAAGCCTCTGCCCACTGCAGGTGGCACCTCCATATCTGGACGCTGGAGATTTTTCTCTAATTCCTCACGCTGAATGCCTCGATTGTCATGATTGTACATTCCACAACCACCTCCTTCCGCCTCCTTTATTTACTCACTGCAAGTTCCTCCCACTTAATAGAGTTGATCCTGAAGTTCCCCTTACCTGGGTGCTTTCTGTGTCTGATTCCAGGAAGTCCCGGAACTAGGTATTAACCTCTCCCATCACCATAGACTCTCTTAAGCAGTGTTGCAATATCTATTTATGTGTATTGGTGGATAAAGAGCTTACTATCTATTAGCTGAAGCTGAAGGGTTAACAATACAGTGTGTAAGAAAGGAGATGTTGGTGATTAGGGTATAAGGGAGGATACAGAAGGAGGAAGAGCTTACAATCTATTAGGGTATAAAGGAGGATACAGAAGGAGAAGAGCTTACAATCTATTAGCTGAAGCTGAAGGGTTAACAATACAGTGTGTAAGAAAGGAGATGTTGGCACTTACAATCATGTTTATGCATCAAGTAACAGAAGGTGGAGGTGCTTACTAGCTATTATAAGGGATGATACAGAAGGAGGTGACACTTTATTAGGGTATAAGGAAGGTACAGAATGAAAAAGAGCTTACAATCTATTAGGGTATAAGGGAGGATACAGAAGGAGAAGAGCTTACAATCTATTAGGGTATATGGGAGGATACAGAAGGAGAAGAGCTTACAGTCTATTAGGGTATATGGGAGGATACAGAAGGAGAATAGCTTACAATCTATTAGGGTATATGGGAGGATACAGAAGGAGAAGAGCTTACAATCTATTAGGGTATATGGGAGGATACAGAAGGAGAAGAGCTTACAATCTATTAGGGTATATGGGAGGATACAGAAAGGAGAAGAGCTTACAATTAGGGTATAAGGGAGGATACAGAAGGAGAAGAGCTTACAATCTATTAGGGTATAAGGGAGGATACAGAAGGAGAAGAGCTTACAATCTATTAGGGTATAAGGGAGGATACAGAAGGAGAAGAGCTTACAATCTATTAGGGTATAAGGGAGAATACAGAAGGTGAAGAGCTTACAATCTATTAGGGTATAAGGGAGGATACAGAAGGAGAAGAGCTTACAATTTATTAGTGTAAATAGAGGATACAGAAGGAGGAAGTACTTAAACTATTAGGGTATAAGAGGGGATACAGAAGAGGGAAGAGCTTACAATCTATTAGGGTATAAGGGAGGATACAGAAGAGGGAAGAGCTTACAATCTATTAGGGTATAAGGGAGGATACAGAAGGAGAAGAGCTTACAATCTATTAGGGTATGAGGGAGGACACAGAAGGAGAAGAGCTTACAATCTATTAGGGTATAAGGGATTATACAGAAGGAGAAGAGCTTACAATCTATTAGGGTATAAGGGAGGATACAGAAGGAGAAGAGCTTACAATCTATTAGGGTATAAGGGAGAATACAGAAGGTGAAGAGCTTACAATCTATTAGGGTATAAGGGAGAATACAGAAGGTGAAGAGCTTAGAATCTATTAGGGTATAAGGGAGGATACAGAAGAAGAAGAGCTTACAATCTATTAGGGTATAAGGGAGGATACAGAAGGAGAAGAGCTTACAATCTATTAGGGTATAAGGGAGGATACAGAAGGAGAAGAGCTTACAATCTATTAGGGTATAAGGGAGGATACAGAAGGAAGAAGAGCTTACAATCTATTAGAGTATAAGGGAGAAAATAGGAAACCTTACAATCTATATTATATTGGAGAAGGTGAAAGGGGAAGACATTGCGCTGCACCATTAGCAGAAAAGTGCCTCTCTGTGTTGGGGAAATGAAAACAACACAGCTACACACCTCCAGTCTCTAACACTGGCAATGTGTGCTGTGACTTCCAGTCCCCCAGCACAGAGATAGTGTTAGTATGCATGATGTGAGTCTGGGGTGCTTGCCCTGGGCATTGCACAGGGTGTAGTTCTGCTTTAGAGACATGAAGTGAAGTTGACTCTATCATCAGTAAAATCCAGGTGGGCCTTCCCCGCTCTCCCCGTGTAAATGAATTACTATAAGTGACATGTTTGAGGGGTGGAATCCTGAAGATCAGAAATCACTATGCAGAGGATTTCCAGTGAATCCTGGGGACTGTTTATAAACAGATGAAAATCGAAAGTAGGTTGCTAGGACGATGAAACCTGCGCACCATGAATCACCCAGAAAGTTCCGTTTCACACTGCCAGAAACCCGACAGACCGAGCTAGCATGATGCGAGAGAATCGCTACAGCACTTTGCATCCCTTGTCCAGGGACACCCTAGATAATCATTGCTAATGGAAGGGAGAGGTGGGCACCTTGTGTCTGCTATCTGCGTGGCGCAGACTGTCTAACAGATCTCTCTTCATTCACTCCCTCAAACAAAGCAGAGCGTGTCATTTTCCCACAATGCAATTCTTCTCCTGCTTCCACTTTAACAATATCTGTCACTGACCTCAAAATCACTGCAGCTCCCCAAACACAAGGTCCTGGTGTTATACTGGACTCCTCTCTCTCATTCACACCTCATATTCAGTCACTAGCCACCTCCTGTCCTCTCCAACTCAAATACATCTCCCCCATCTGTCCCCCTCCTCACATCTGACACCACTAACAATATAGTGCATGCCCTAATCATTTCCCAACTACTGCAACACCTTCCTCTATGGTTAACTAGCAAGCAGACTGACACCCCTCCATTCTATGTTGTTCACCCCAACCATCTCTCCTCTCACTTCTTCAGTGCTGATCACCTCTGCCAGTCCCGGCACTGGCTGCCAATATTTGAAAAAATAAAATAAAATCAGTTACACATTTAACCTTAACCTACAAAGCTCCACCAGTTTATCAATAGTCCAAAGATGCCAACTCAAGCTCCAAGGAGCAATTTGCAGACGAGGAAACCCTAAAGTAAACCAAAACCCATGGCGATCGATTCCCTTCCCCCAGGGCATCCAAAATCGGGATGCCCTGCTGTGTGAAACCCCCCAGGTCGCACTGTACACTTACCTTCCTTCCTGGTCCAACGACGCATGTGCGAGCCACGGGCGCATCCCCGCTATCCCTCTAGCAGGGTACATGCCTGCGCCAGGCATTTGTGAATGGCCCTCATGGGCACGCTCCCTGTTAGAGGGTAGGGGTCGATGCAGCCGTCAGCACGCTCGGAGGCGCTCGTCTTAGACGAAGGCTTAGACGCCGTGACATCAGCAGCTCCTAGCTCGCCGATTGGACGAGTGCCGCACATGCGCCATAGGACCGGGAAGAGGTGAGTTGGTTTTGGCACCACACAGCGGGGCACCCCCGATCGGGGGCAAGGACCAAAACCCAGGATAGTCAAACACCTGGGTTTAGGTCCACTTTAAAGCAAGCACAATCGGACAAATATTATTCTGTGGAAATGCCCATTGCCATCTCACGAACGAACCATTAGCCGACAAATCGTCTGCCTCCGTACACAAGTCGGCTACTCGCACACAAGTCATGCACTTGTTCACTCACTTAACGAACGGCTGATGTTTCTGTTAGTGGAAATGGGCTATTAGATATTACATGCAACCTGTTGTAAAAGAAATTCTAAAGGAAACCCAGGGAGATCCCCCAACATGCTCCGAGATATTAAGCTTGGCAGCGGTCTGATTGTCTGGAATGAGCCTTCAGCTTACCGGGACATTGCCTGATTTTCAACGTTTTTTTTCCTGGAGTTAGGCTTGACCTTTTAGTAAGAGCAGTATGCTCAGAGCTGACTAGGAATCTGTTGGTGTAAAAAAAGGCTTGGTCAAGGTCTGATCGTTTGGAAATGAACGATTAGATGCTTGGAGCATTGCCAGAATCTTTGAATGTTCCTGGAGTTGGGCTTTAACTTAAGCTTGTAGTAAGAAAAATACAACTGTTAGACTGGCATCCTCCATAGGATCCTGCTCAGAGCTGACTAGGGAGCTGTTGGCGTAAAATAAGATTGGTCAAGGTCTGATCATTTAGGAATTGAACGATTAGATGCTTAGAGCATTGCCAGCATTTTTGAATGTTTTTGAATGTCCCTGGAGTTGGGCTTTAACTCAAGCTTGTAGTAAGAAAAATACAACTGTTAGACTGGCATCCTCCATAGGATCCTGCACATGCTCTAAACGGACTAGGGTGCTGGCCAAGGTAAGCCTAAGCTGATTGTCTTTAATGAACAATCTGATACAAAGAACATTAATGTATTTTAGTGATCATTTTGTTCCTGGTGTTGGGTTTTAACTTTCCTTCAGAAAATATGAGTTTCCTGTACCTGCACTTAGTAAGTCATGGATTTAATCTACCTGCTCATCTAGGGTTCAACATGACAGCCAGGCATCCCCTGTGTTTCTGTACCTTTTAAATCAGGCTTTTCCCAGCAGAGGACTACAACTCCCAGGATGCTCAGCAAGCTGGGTCAAGTCTGTATAAATGGCTGAGGCTGGCAAAGCATTCTGGGAGTTGTAGTTTGGTTGGTAACGGCTGTTGTGTGTCATGCAAGCAGAGCAGGGTGTGCGATAGGGGTGCGGCGGAAGACTTTACTCACTTCTTGGTCCTGCAGAGAAAGCTGCATGTCCAGCATGCACATCTTCACCGGCTGCAGCAAGGCTTTCTGTAGGGTGAACACCTCCATCGTCCTTCTGTCTGATATTCCCTTGATCCCAATGCCTGTCCTATCTCATGCAACGTCCTCCAGACCCCAGCGCATGGCAACAACACCCCTCT
This sequence comes from Gastrophryne carolinensis, assembly GCA_027917425.1. NCBI lineage: Eukaryota > Metazoa > Chordata > Amphibia > Anura > Microhylidae > Gastrophryne > Gastrophryne carolinensis. The sequence goes on along the minus strand of CM051235.1, from coordinate 195,744,505 downwards.
CCGTAACAGGTGATACTAGCGCCTAGCAGTCATCATGGAGGAGGTGTTGTGTTTTTTAATTCGCTTCGAAGACGTGTGGCGGCGTGATCCCCCCCACCCCCTCCCATCCAACGCGCCACAACAGGCAGGAAAACTCCACTGTCTCAAGGCTCATCTGTATGCGGCAGGCAGCATGGCCCCATCGCCTGCAGCAGATGTTGTTTCATAAGGCCATGCGGCTTTCCCAACACTATAGGGAGAAGGGAGGGTAGCGGGAGCGACCATTCTGCATCCATGGCCAGCTGACGCACTTAACTCAATAAGTGCTGGCTGGACTGCAATGCAGGTCCCTACATCAACCCTACCACAGCGAGTATATATGGCGGCACTACAAGGGTCACCTGTAGATATCAAGCGAAAAAAACTGAGCTGTCCAATAACAGCAAAAACCCCTACGGCTAGGCTGACCAACCTGCTGCCAAGCGGTATTGGAAGTCTCAGCAATATGTGATTTTTTTATCTTCAGCAATCTATTAAAACATGTAATGTGACCTAAGGTTACCTGTAGATACTGTAGATATCAATCATGAACACCAACTTTCCAATCACAGCAAAATCCCCCCTTACAGCAAAACTGCTAAGTCTTCTACCCTCACTATACAAAGACATTTCAAGCCTCAACCATATTTCAAAGTTATTTTTATAAGTAATCTATTAATATATGACATTTTACCTAAGATTACCTGTAGATATCAAGCATTAACACCAACTCACAGTGAAATCCCCCCTTACAGCACAACTGATCAATCTGCTACCCTCAGTATACAAAGACATTTCAATCTTATTTCAAGGTTATTTTTATCTTCAGCAATCTATTCTATAATGTGACCTAAGGTTACCTGTAGATATCAAGCATGAACATCAACTTTCGAATCACAGCTAAATCCCCCCCAACAGCACAACTGATCAATCTGCTACCCTCAGTACGTGAAGAAATTTCAAGCCTCAACCTTATTTCAAAGTTATTTTTAACTTCAGTGATCTATTAATACATGACATTTGACCTAAGGTTACCTGTAGATATCAAGCTCAAACACTAAGGACGTGATTTATCAAGCACTATGCCAGGGTACCCCATAGGAGTGTACATGAGCGTCATAATTAAAATTAATCTTTGTGATCCTCAGCACATACAAAACTGCCATTTACTGGCAGTGCGCTGGTTAATACTGGTGCAGGACTCTCAATGTCCATAGGATATAATGAGAAATGATAGCTGCTGGAATAATGGTAGATATATGTTGCAGTTATAGACACACCCTAGCATAGCCTATGTAGCAACAATGTTAAAAGGCAGCTTGCTACTAGTCAGCTAGACTAAGCTGGAGGCTCTATACTGGGGTGCACTCAGAACAGGCATTATGGAGCACCCCCAGGCAAGCCCTGCACTGGCATTGTCAAAATAATAGTAAATCAGGCCCCAACTGTCCAATCACAGCAAAATCCCCCCTTACATCAGAACTGACCAAATTGCTGACCACAGTTCACTTAAGAAATATCACGCCTCAGCATTATTTTTAAGTTATTTTTATCTTCAGTGTTCTATTAATAAATCAGATTCGTACTATAAGCTGCTTTCCAATATAAGGGTCACCTGGAGCTTTCAAGTGGGAACACTAAGAGGCTGATTCATTACTAACGGCAGGTATTGCCAGATGAGCGTCTGTAGTGCGGCACTTAGAGCAACCACTAGTAGTCACTGTAAGCGGCTATCGGTCACTGTAGTACGCTGGCCGGCATTAATGAATGAGATGTACGTTGGTCGCTGTAACACCTGTATTACACTATAAGGAGCAAAAGGTAGTGAATGCTCAGAGCGACTGGCTCTCAGCGACTCACACCATATTCATCAAAAAATCACCCTCACACAGCGTAGGTGCTCAAAATTGGTTCGCTATAGCCTAGCGCCAGACGCTGTGTGATTAAAGTGATTTTTTTAACACATATCCACCAGTAACACATGGAATTACATTATTTTAACATTGTGACATTAACACATTAGTGCCAGACCTGTAATGACAATTCTGCATAAAAATTTAAAAAAAAAGTTTTCAAAAATGACTTTTTCAAGGCCATGAGATGTAACACAATTATTTGATATTAAAAAAAATGGAATCAGGAAAAGGTTTAGAAGGAATGTTCATTGAAATGTATGGGAGAGCGAACGGTAGCGACAGGTCTTACCTGGCGCTCTGGAAGCTACAGCGTGGCGCTATACGCTGAGCCGCCTGTAATGATGAATTATACGCTACATGGCGCTGTTTCAGTCGCTCACCAGATTCGCTTTGATAATCATTTTAAAGTTATTTTTTATCTTTAGGGATCTACACCGCCTGGCCAAAAAAAAAAAATCGCCATTTGGATTGATCTAAGCAAATTGCCTTCCATTGGATAATTACTGCATGAGTGATTAAGTTTCAGCTGGCAACAAGTTATTTAACACTAACTGAGGCAGTTGCTTCTCATTTGTTAAACAACCATGTCAAACACACATCCTGTGAAAAAGATGTTGGAATGGAATGAAAGAAACAGAAAATAGCAGGACTAGCAAAAATAATAGAAGGAAAGAAGAGAGAGATGGTAGGAAACAAAGAAAGAATAGTAGGGTTGACAGAAAAGAATAGAGAAAGAATGACAGAAAAAATAATAGAAGGAAAGAAAGAAAACGAATGGCAGAAGAACAGATGACAGTAAGAAATGAAGAATGGATAGAAAGATAAAGAAAATATATTAAATACGAGGAAAGAAACAGAAAATAGCAGGACGGACAGAAAGAACAAAAGCAGGCTAGAAATAAAAAGAAGGAATGAAAGTAAGAAAATGAAATGAAAGAAAAAATAGATGCAAGAAACTAAATGGAAGGAAAAGATAGAATGAATTACAGATATAAAGAAAGCAGGGGAGCTGAGGAATAGTAGGCAACAAACAATAGAAGGACTGATAGAAAAAAATCTGATGAGTTCAGATTGACCCTGTTCCAGAACGATGGGGCATCAAGGCAAGAAGATAGAAGGCTGTAGTAATGCCCCCATCATGTTTAGTGCCTACTGTACAAGCCTTTGGGTGCAGTTCTATGATCTAGGGTTGCTGCAGTTGGTGAGATCTAGGTTCAGCAATGTTATGTGCCCAAAGAATGAGGTCAGATGACTCCCTGAATATACTGAATGACCAGGTTATTGCATCAATGGATAATGTCTTCCCTGATTGCACATTGGGAATATTCCAGGATGGCAATTCCAGGATTCATTGGGCTCAAATTGCGAAAGAGAGATTCAGGAAGCATGAGACACATGGATCGGCCACCACTGAGCCCAGACCTGAATCCCATTAAACCTTTTTGAGATGTGCTGGAGATGACTTTGCTCAGTGGTCCAAACCTCTCGCTATCAATACAAGATCTTGGGGAAAAACGAATGCAACTCTGGACAGAATTAGATTGATTAGTTTAGATTAGACAGTTGTAACATTGCACATGTTTGTGGAAATGAGGCCAGGGCAAATGCGTGCCGTAATCAAAGCTAAAGGTGGTTCAACTAAATATTAGAGTGTTTGACATTTTTTTGGCCAGGCAGTTTATTAATAAATTAGATTTAAGCTACAGGCTACATTAATAAGGTACCTACATATAACTACTGTAGCATATTTAAGCTACAGGCTACATACTGTATAAGGTAACCTATAACTATCACACTGAGCTCTCCAATCACAGAGATATTCCCTCCTCTTGTGCCTTATGGCCGAGCTGACCATCCTGCTGCCAACAGTACACTAAGAAGTCTCACCAAAATGTTAATGGTATTTTTTAACATTCTTAAAAATTCTAATCATCATCATCAACTTTCTAATACAGTATCCTTATTTCCGCTTTTCCATAATTATCAGAAAGTGTTTGTGGGCAAGTTAGATCATTCCTACAGTTAGGGTCTTTCAGGCGGACCCCTCGCTTCCTATATAGCTAAAAGAAGATGAAAAGGTCCAACTCGAAAGCCTGTCAGTTTGTGTGATGTTCAAGCTGAATAGAAATTTTAATTAAGACCTGTTGCTTACAATCCAGCGGCCATGTTTTCCACAGGTGTTTCCTGTCTACCGCTGCAATGGAACCTAAGTGGAAGCAGTGGTGGCAGTCTGGCAGAAGATCCAGGAAAAGGTGGCGCTGGTAGCCGGAGACCAAGGAGACAGTGGCAGAAGATTTGTCCAGAAGTGGCATTAGAAGGAGACCTGGAGGCAGTAGCAGAAAAGGAGTGGCTCCTGCAGCACCCCTAAAGCAGCTACACTGGATGCTCAAGAGCAGGTGGGGACAAGGCGCTCAGCAGGACCAATGAGGAACTGGAAGGTGGTGATAAAATGCAGTTCATGCGCTTTACCTAAACTGACCCGATGTCTAACTTTCGGTGCGACCGTTACACTTTGAGACATTTTGTCTCACTCTGCCCCCAAAAACTCTGGGGACACTTAAATCTCCCACTTTACTGACATTAGTGTGAGGACTGTCCCACCATCAAATCCCGAAAATCTGGTCAATAGATAACTACAACCTAGTCTGGTTCTGTCATGGCGGTTTGGGTTTCCCACGCAATGCGTTCATGCAGGCGTACTGGTGTTCGCATGACAGCATGGAATGCGTCTCTATGTTCACACCAGAAGTGATGTCAGATCCAGCTATTAAAACCAAGTTCCGTTTACACATCGCTACCTGGTCTTCAGCTTTAGCCTTACCTGAAATCGAACCTGAAGAATCTTAGACACTTGTTCTGTTGCCAACCCGGACCTGTTTCTCGACCTCCTGTCCGTACTCCTTGGATTATATGCCTGTTTTCTCACCGCTGCTGACCCGGATTGGATTACCTTGCCTTTGGATTAACCCGCTGCTGTTTTCTCAGATCTACTAACACCTTGCCAACTCGGACTGTGCCTGACCATTCTCAGATCTGCTAACACTTTGCCAACTAAGACTGTTCTTGACCATTCTCAGATCTGCTAACACTTTGCCAACTAAGACTGTTCTTGACCATTCTCAGGTCTGCTAACACCTTGCCAACTAAGACTGTTCTTGACCATTCTCAGAACTGCTAACACTTTGCCAACTAAGACTGTTCTTGACCATTCTCAGGTCTGCTAACACTTTGCCAACTCAGACTGTGCCTGACCATGCTCATATCTGCTAACACCTTGCCAACTCAGACTGTACCTGACCATTCTCAGATCTGCTAACACCTTGCCAACTCAGACCGTGCCTGACCATTCTCAGATCTGCTTACACCTTGCCAACTCAGACTGTGCCTGACCATTCTCAGATCTGCTAACACCTTGCCAACTCAGACTGTGCCTGACCATTCTCAGATCTGCTAACACCTTGCCAACTCAGACTGTGCCTGGCCATTCTCAGAGCTGCTAACACCTTGCCAACTCAGCCTGTACCTGACCATTCTCAGAGCTGCTAACACCTTGCCAACTCAGCCTGTGCCTGACCATTCTCACAGCTGCTAACACCTTGCCAACTCAGACTGTGCCTGATCATTCTCAGATCTGCTAACACCTTGCCAACTCAGACTGTGCCTGACCATTCTCAGAGCTGCTAACACCTTGCCAGCTCAGACTGTGCCTGATCATTCTCAGATCTGCTAACACCTTGCCAACTCAGACTGTGCCTGACCATTCTCAGAGCTGCTAACACCTTGCCAACTCAGACTGTGCCTGACCATTCTCAGAGCTGCTAACACCTTGCCAACTCAGCCTGTGCCTGACCATTCTCAGAGCTGCTAACACCTTGCCAACTCAGACTATGCTTGACCATTCTCAGAGCTGCTAACCCCTTGCCAACTCAGACTGTGCCTGACCATTCTCAGATCTGCTTACACCTTGCCAACTCAGACTGTGCCTGACCATTCTCAGAGCTGCTAACACCTTGCCAACTCAGCCTGTGCCTGACCATTCTCAGAGCTGCTAACACCTTGCCAACTCAGACTATGCTTGACCATTCTCAGAGCTGCTAACCCCTTGCCAACTCAGACTGTGCCTGACCATTCTCAGATCTGCTAACACCTTGCCAACTCAGACTGTGCCTGACCATTCTCAGAGCTGCTAGCACCTTGTCAACTCAGACTGTGCCTGACCATCCCCTGATCTGCTAAAACATTTCCAACTCAAATTGTATTGACCACGTTACTGGGCTGGCCTTTTCCACCATACCGCCCACTACGAGAGGCGTTCGCTACCCACTGTGAGCACAAACATCTGCATCTCCAGCCTTCAGCCCTACTGTTCCTTGGTGCCTGGAACCCCCTGTACCACTCTCAGGGGATCACCACCTCCACACTCAGGACCCTAACCAGTTGACAGGTTCAATGGTAGTGGATTTGCTGAGCGCTGGGTCAATTACTAATTTTACCAACCAGAGATGACCAAGTTGTGGTTCCAGAGTATGTCTGGGGGGGGGGGGGGGGGGGGGGCGGAGCAGAAAAGGCTTTAATATTCAATACATTAAAATTGGACCTCTGTTGATCGGTTGTTGGTTGCCTTCAATTATGTGTTTGTGCTTCATCAAATGGATGGATAGTGGTGTGTCGACATGCATTAGAGAACAAACACCCTGCAACTATTGCTGGAAGAATACACACTGATGGTAGCAGCTCAGGGGATGCTTTAGTAGCATTCTCTGGGCCACTCATCCATGTGGAAGGCACTCTCGGCTGTATAAATCCATCCTTGCTGATCAGACATATATATATATATCAGACCCATACATGCTGATTGTCTTCCATGAGGTGGATGGGGTTTTCCAGCAAGGAAATGCAACATGTTGGCTAGAAATGTCCAACGTTGTTTGGAAGAACATGATCAAGAGTTCCAAGTACCCCCAAGTACTGGTTGGTTATTGGTCTGGCATAAAATCCAGGATGCGCATCATAAAACGGTATACAATTTTAGGCTTCTACAGTTAACATTCCTACATTCCTGTTGTGTCAAGTTACTTTTGGATTGCAAATTGGGGTCCGTAGAGCCCCTGGCTGTGCTGGAGAGATGAGAAGCTAAACTTTTTCTGTAAAAACACCTCCATGGTAATGTTCATTCTTCGGCTCAACCCCCCGCCCCAAGGGGCTTTGAAGGGGATTTTAAATACAGGATTTTCATTTTTGCCTATAGTTGCACAGTAGTTGGATGAACCCAACAAGCCAAGTTGTTAGTGTATGTCATAAACAAATACCGGTAAGTAGCTCCTCCACACTACTCTATACAATGTGGTCTCCAAAAGGCTTTGATACTCATACTACCCAGATGGTAAACACGCAGAGGAGATGTTTTGGCTGGAGTTGTGCTTTAAAGTGGACCAAAACCCAAGATTTTCACCATCCTAGGTTCTGATCAGCTTTACAGACAAACCCATATCTGGAATGTCTCTGTGTGTCAAACCCCAGGGTTCATCTGGTAATGCCTGATTCGCTCCTGCGCATATACAGGCTGTCCTCCAAAAAGCATTTATTTCAGTGCATATTAATGAAAGTTGATGCAGAGGAAATGAATTGCCAGGGGCTTTTGCTGGCAGCTCCCTCCCGGAGGTGATGAGTGGCGTATTGGGGACGCCAAGACCAATAGGATACTTTACGTTGCGGTGTATTTGATATTTCATTTTGCAATGTCATTTGTTTTACAGTTTTTTTACATTAGCATTCTAGTCGAATAAAAATTCATTTACCTTTTTCTAACTCCTGATTTAGTAAATTTTATATCGGCTTAAGCATCTGCAGGCCACCTGCAAACAGGAAGTTCTGCTGGGCTTCCTGTTACTGTGCATTGTCAGTTATGTCAGTTAAATCCAGGCAGCAGCATGGCTGAGATGCTGGGAGGGGGATCTCCAAAACGGCCGCTTTCTTTTCCAACTGTGCCAGGCTGTTGGTCCGGTTTAAACAAGGGATTCTTATCCAGTCACTGGACTGGTCCTGTTAATCCCTGTGTGGAAGTCCTTAATATATAGGGAATTATACCCCGATTACACTGATGCCCCCTTCCCCACATTCATGAGCTTATTACCTTATTAATCTTATAGGAAATTCAGGAATCTAAATTTTCAGGACAATATGCCTCTAAAATTCTTCCCACACAAGGCTATGATGATTCTCTTCATGCCGTAGAGAGTTAAAGTGGACCAACACCCAGGATTTTGACTATCCTGGGTCTTGGTCCACTTCGGTGGGGCACCCCCGATCGGGGTGCCCCGCTGTGTGAAACCCCCCCGAACCCCCCGAACTCACCTCTCCCCGAGCCGACGGACAAGCCGCAGACAAGCGGCTCCTCCGCCGCCGCCTCCCGCGCGTCCCTCTTGACGCGCGCGTGCCCGCGCCGGTCATTCACAGACGGCCGGCGCGGGCGCGCGCACGTCTAGAGGGGCGCGAGGGAGGCGGCGGCGGCCGGCCGCCGCCGGAGATGAGGTAAGGAGTTTGGGGTGTTTGGGGGGGTTTCACCCCGCGGGACATCCCGATCTCGGATGTCCCGCGGGGAGGGAGGTGATCGGCCCGGGAATCTTATAGATTCCCGGGCCGATCACCCGTGGGTGTTGGTCCACTTTAACAATAAGAGGCTGAAAGGAAAGATGCGAGACAGGCTCAGAAAAACTATTGATATGTAAAGAAGCCTAAATAAAAGAGATATCAGAACGAGGGGTGTGATGAAACCACGTCTGCCAAGAGAGGGTCTACAAGCACTGAGCTCTTAAAGGATAGGGCCAAAGTTTTATCCTGAATTTATCTGGATCTTATAATAAAGCCAACCCTTTTGTAACCTAACCCAGGGTGGCGGCATCATCAGAGGCCTATGCATGCTACAAGGCGTTGAGCAACACTCAAAAATAATTCTTGTCCCAATTAAATCGATAGTGGGAGGCATCCGATTACTGAATGCCATGCATCACATTTCATCTAGGGAAGCCTGTTCCCCAGTGTCGTTATTCCCGTACTGCAGTGCCCCCACAGTCAGGGCCACCATCAGAGGTTTCTATGCCCAAAACAACCTACATTTTTGGGCCATCCTCTTTAGAGGTCCTGAGTGGGGCTAGGGGTTCTGGCATCTCTTCATTGGCCTCTAGAGGTCAATAAAAAAGAATACAAAACTATTAAATAAATAACGCAAAAATAAATTATGAATAATAATAAGAAAATATGAATTGTAATTTGTAAATATTCTTATTATTATTATTATTATTATTATTAATAATGTCTGTATTTTAGTAAATGGGATAAATGTCATGGTTTTGTTAGTGTTGTGTTTGGCTGTTGTCCCAGTGATGGATAGGGAGGTATTTTCTAAGCGAGTGAATTATAGTGCTTCCCTACGGGAAAAGCCCCAGAGCTGTTTACTTGGTTGTCATGCTGCACAAGTGTTCCCTTCCACACACCCCGTGGATATTGGCTGACTCAATACAACACGTGAGTGCTCAGGAATCTCGAATATTTCTATTCTTCCACCACAGATTCATCTCACTATGATGTTACACAAACACAAGTAGGTTGGTCACATTTACACACAGACTTATTGTTATCAAGCACAACATGGGCATCTGCAGTGGCAGACTGGGGCCAAAAATCAGCCCTGGATTTTACCAGTCCCTGGCCGCCCCCCAACCATGATGCATTAGGTGCTTGGGTTACTTGGCTTGTGGGTACAGGGGGCTGAGAGGGAGACTAAGGGGGCAGGGAATGAATGTGGGTGTTAAAAGCAGCAGCCCAACTGGCCCCAAAGCAGAGTGGCCCACCGGGCATTGTCCTGGGTCTCCCTATGGCCAGTCTGCCTCTGTCTGCAAGCCTTTGGGATGTATGAGCTAGGTGAACACGCAGAGTGCCATTCCAAGCTCTCTGTAAGGGGGCGCCAGGGCTCTCCATTAGAGAGAAAGCTCTCAGCTGGCTTAGCAGGTCTCGCTCTGTAACATTGCCCCCATCTTTCTCTCTCTTTGTGCACTTTTTTTATCGCATTTTCTTTTTTCCTCTACTTTTTTCCTTCCTCTTGCTTTCTTTGTCTGATTCTTTAACTCTTAAGTGATCCTTCCATCTGTCCCTTTTTTCATCTCTTTTTCCCTCCATATTGCTCTCACTTCCATATTTTCTTTCTTTACATGCCCTGTTTTACCTCTCTTCTCCATTTACTTTTCTGCTTTTCTCTTCTTTTTTATTCTCCCTACATCTTGTTCTCTTTTTTTTTCTTCCTATACCCCCTAATTTTCTTTTACACCTTCCCTCTGTCTCTCTTTTCCATCTCTCTCTTGTCACTTTCCTTCTGTCACCTCTTCTTTTTTTTAATCTCGATACATATTCTCTTTTTCTGCATTGCCTTCTTTTTTTTTCTCTTTCCATATCTCTTCTCATTCCATTCACCTCTCTTATCCATCTCTCTCTTGTCACTTTCCTTCTATCACCTCTTCTTTTTTTTAATCTCGATACATATTCTCTTTTTCTGCATTGCCTTCTTTTTTCATTTTCTCTCTTTTCCATATTTCCTCATTCTTTTCTTTACCTTTCCTATGTCTCTTTTCCAAATTTTCTCCATCTGTCTCTCTCATCACTTTCTCCCCTTTTTTACCCTCCCCATTTCTTCCTCTCTATTTCTACACTACATTGACTTTTTTTATCTATTTTCCTCATATTCATTCCATCACTCTTGTCCCTACCTTCCATCCCTATATTTGCTACCAAAATCTGGTAATAACAGTCAAAATAGCCCATAAGTCGCAATATGTTAAGGACATCTCTAATGATTCTATTCTATCTTAAAGATCTAAAGAAAGGACAACAACGGGGCATAATAGTTACCCTTCTGCACTTTCAGTTTGTCTGCAGCAATCAGTAGGTTGGTCAGATTTTGGGCTTTTCTAAGAAATGTCAAGCAGACATAAAATTCTGGTATTTAGCTTCTGTCGCTCTTTTGAATTGATGCCACTCTGTCCCTCATTTGTCCATCTGGTCTAGTTGATGGATTAGCCATCAGAAATGTTTGGCCCCCATACAGCCAGAGGTCCCCTTTTATGTGGACCTAAACCCAAATTAACTGCAGTGGGGGGGGGGGGGGGCAACTTTATCACCCCAACCCCATTTAAATTCCCCTGAAAATTAGGCAGTATTATGCACTGACCCTTTCTTTCCTACCAGTGATATATGGGGTTCAACCTCTAGTTTAAACTCGTGCAGTGCCTCTCAGGAACTTATACAGTTCCTGTCCCTCTAACTTCCCATGTGACTGGTGGTGGGCAGTGGGCTCCATTGGGGATGGATTGTAAAATGGTAATTCCTGCTACCAGGGGTTCTTGGAGAGGTAGGGCATCGAATCAAGAACCCTGGGAGGAGGGGGGCTTCAGTCATTTTTGATTGGAGGTCTGCCTTAGGCCTAAGCACTCCCTTGCAATTACGTGCCATTAGGAACACTAAGGGGGTTATTCATCAAGGGATAGCGCCAGGTAGCGCCTCGTAGCGGCAGGCAGCGTCTGGTGAACGCTAGGCGCTGTATGCACATTTATGAAGGTTATTCTGGTGTCGCTAGCTGTCGCTCTCTAATACATTTCAATGGATGTTTCTTTTCTTCGGTTTAAACAGGGTTTTTTGTGTTTAATTTTTTTTTCTCTCAAATAATTGTGTCACTTTTCCTGGCCTAGAAAAAGTTATTTTTGAAAACTTTTTTGATTTTTTATATTTTTATGCAGATTTGTCATTACAGGTCTGGCATTAAAGTATTAATGTCACAATGTTACAACAATGTCATTCCATGTGTTTTTGCTTTTGTTACTGGTGGATATGTGTTCAAAAACAGACTTTCACACAGCGTCTGCCGCTCTATGCTATAGCGACCAGGTCCAGAGCACCGATGCTGGGGGAGTGTGTTTTTTTTGTTGAATATGTGTGAGTCACTGAGAGTCAGTCGCAATGAGCTGGCGCTACCTCTCGCTCGCTGCATACATCACGTTCATCAATGCCGGGCCAGTTACTACAGCGAATGACACGCTCTGTTACAGCACCCAATAGCCGATCACAGCATCTACTAGTAGTGGTCGCTCTTAGCGCCTCTGTACAGACGCTCATCTGCCGATACCTGGTGTTAGTAATGAATCTGCCTGCCCGCTAACCTAACCTACCCCTTAACACCATCAGTGAGTCCTGAATTAGAGAGATACTCAACTTTTCCTAGAGGACTATCCAATGGAGAAAAGGCAACAGCTGCACACATCAGTGATGATTATTAAAAAAAACTCCTGACATACAGATCTCAATGAAGAAAAGGTTCATGAGCAGCAGTTGTGGGTGGATTAGGCCCTCCCCCGACACCACCAATTACCTTGATTTAGGTTTGTCTCTGTGTACCCATCACCCACTAAATACAGACTCCCCTTACCCCGACATTATGTGCTCCAACAACAACCAGTCACATGACCAATCCTTGACCAGTCTGCCCAGAGAGAAACAGCTCTCCTTTGGCGGGTCATGTGGATGGTGAACCAATCAAAATCTTAGACCAAATCCCCAACCTTGTATATGATGTTTCTAATGTTCTAAATCTTCCGGGTAACATGTATGCCGCCAGCTTCACATGTGACAAGCATAACTTCAAGGCTATTGCACGTATTTACTTCTTCCCACAATGCTTAGCAGTGGCCATTTACAGATATTTACCAAAGAAAAAATGCTTTACATTGTAAGTTGGAAGCCCTGAGGCCGACAGGATAACCTGAATCTGCGTCAGTGCACGTCGCTTGTCCTTAGGAGTTGTCGCTGTCACAGCTGTGACATCACCGGGCGACCCAGAAACAAGGGCTGGGGCCGCATGTGGGATTCTTCACATACCAAGTGAGCTGCACCTCACTAGGTTCCTATAGACGATATATATAAATGTGGCAGTTACGCCAGTCACATGACAGAAGAGCGCCACTGATCCGTAAATATCACTATTCTGATCAGTACTTTGTGTTACTTTTTGGTTTATTTTGTCACCTGAAATACATTTGTTTCATGATTTCAGTGAATTTCTCTGTATTTCAAAGAGGTGTGATTCCTGAAACTGCCTGTAAAACTATTTCATTTCATAAATAGTTTCTATTATTTACTTTAAGCCAAAAGTGTGTTTTTAGTTATGGCATCCCAATCGGCTATCGCAGGGTCCAGTGTTGTCTGTATCTTCCTTCTATCTTATTATTAGATTGCAATATACCCTAATAGATTGTAAGCTCTTCTCCTTCTGTATCCTCCCTTATACCCTAATAGATTGTAAACTCTTCTCCTTCTGTATCCTCCCTTATACCCTAATAGATTGTAAGCTCTTCTCCTTCTGTATCCTCCCTTATACCCTAATAGATTGTAAGCTCTTCTCCTTCTGTATCCTCCCTTATACCCTAATAGATTGTAAGCTCTTCCTTCTTCTGTATCCTTATACCCGAATAGATTGTAAGCTCTTCTCCTTCTGTATCCTCCCTTATACCCTAATAGATTGTAAGCTCTTCTCCTTCCGTATCCTTCCTTATACCCTAATAGATTGTAAGCTCTTCTCCTTCTGTATCCTCCCTTATACCCTAATAGATTGTAAGCTCTTCTCCTTCTGTATCCTCCCTTATACCCTAATAGATTGTAAGCTCTTCTCCTTCTGTATCCTCCCATATACCCTAATAGATTGTAAGCTCTTCTCCTTCTGTATCCTCCCTTATACCCTAATAGATTGTAAGCTCTTCCTTCTTCTGTATCCTTATACCCTAATAGATTGTAAGCTCTTCTCCTTCTGTATCCTCCCTTATACCCTAATAGATTGTAAGCTCTTCTCCTTCTGTATCCTCCCTTATACCCTAATAGATTGTAAGCTCTTCTCCTTCTGTATCCTTCCTTATACCCTAATAGATTGTAAGCTCTTCTCCTTCTGTATCCTCCCTTATACCCTAATAGATTGTAAGCTCTTCTCCTTCTGTATTCTCCCTTATACCCTAATAGATTGTAAGCTCTTCGCCTTCTGTATCCTCCCTTATACCCTAATAGACTGTAATCTCTTCGTCCTTCTGTATCCTCCCTTATACCCTAATAGATTGTAAGCTCTTCTCCTTCTGTATTCTCCCTTATACCCTAATAGATTGTAAGCTTGTCCTCCATCTGTATCCTCCCTTATACCCTAATAGATTGTAAGCTCTTCCTTCTTCTGTATCCTCCCTTATACCCTAATAGATTGTAAGCTCCTCCTCCTTCTGTATCCTCCCTTATACCCTAATAGATTGTAAGCTCTTCTCCTTCTGTATCCTCCCTTATACCCTAATAGATTGTAAGCTCTTCTCCTTCTGTATCCTCCCTTATACCCTAATAGATTGTAAGCTCTTCCTCCTTCTGTGTCCTCCCTTATACCCTAATAGATTGTAAGCTCCTCCTCCTTCTGTATCCTCCCATATACCCTAATAGATTGTAAGCTCTTCTCCTTCTGTATCCTCCCTTATACCCTAATAGATTGTAAGCTCTTCTCCTTCTGTGTCCTCCCTTATACCCTAATAGATTGTAAGCTCTTCCTCCTTCTGTGTCCTCCCTTATACCCTAATAGATTGTAAACTCTTCTCCTTCTGTATCCTCCCTTATACCCTAATAGATTGTAAGCTCTTCTTCTTCTGTATCCTCCCTTATACCCTAATAGATTGTAAGCTCTTCTCCTTCTGTATCGTCCCTTATACCCTAATAGATTGTAAGCTCTTCTTCTTCTGTATCCTCCCTTATACCCTAATAGATTGTAAGCTCTTCTCCTTCTGTATCCTCCCTTATACCCTAATAGATTCTCCTTCTGTATCCTCCCTTACACCCCAATGTATTGTAAGTTCTTCTTCCGCTTTGTTTTCTCAAAAGTATTAATATATTGTAAGCTCCTTTACTTTTAAACCTTAAAAGACCTCATACAGACCCCTAGAACCTAAAGCCTAAAGTCAATGTCCAGGCACACTCAAAATTATTTACATTGTGTAGGGCTACACATGGGAATGTTCTATTTTTTTCCTTTTTAAAAACGAAGCAATATTGCCAATTTTAAAGTTTTACCTGATTTTATTCATGTTCCTCGTTTCCAACAGTAAGAGACTGAGTGTCAACCAGACACAGAACTTCAGGTTGTGTAGAAATAAAGATGGTAAGGCAATCAGTGGAGACCACTGACTCCTACTCACCATTTTTATATGTCTGCTGAGCTACTTTCATTGTGCACATGACTCCTCATTAATCTGAACCAATCCACAGCTCGGCCGGACCTGGAGGCTAAAAGACTACAGGGCTGCCGGGTTAAGTGTCCCAGGGGCCTCTTGGTCTGGGATACTCCACTGTGTGAACCCCCTGCAGTGTCCCATAGTCTCTTACCTTTCTGCTGGTTCCTCACCATGATCGTGGGCTGTGGAGACATCCCTGCAGCTGTGCACGCTCCTGCGCCCAGCCATTCAGATAGGCTGAACGTGGAAGCACAAACACTCCATAGGAAAACTGGGGATGCATCTACATGCACCATGGGTAAATTGGAAAAGTTGGGGGTCATCTGGAGGGTTTCACACAGTGTGGTTGGGATGCCCCAGGTAAGAGGACCAATCTTCGGGACAGTCAAAATCCTTTACAGGGACAGTCCAGTCAAATAACGCTTGTGGTTCATGGTAGTAGCCATGATTGCATTACCTGCGACTGCCACCCCATTGTCCCTTTTAGGTGTATGAGACAAAGAACTCACCCCCCCCTTTCTCCTCTCAATAGAAGTCAACGAGACAGCAGCCACAGTAATCCCATTGTGGCTGCTCTCATGAACCTCAAGAGTTAATTAGACTGGACTGTCCCGTTAAAGCATCCCCTCTGATCCAGGGTCTGGGATTTAATAATTGTGTCAAGGGTCATCCGTTAATTACAGGCGATAAAATTCAGAATTCGCTGAACTGCTCCTGAATCTCTCTGGCTTTTATCAGTTGGCATTGCGGAGGGGAAATCAGGCAAAATAAACTAGGGAAGGACGCAGAAAGCGTCAGATAACCCAGCATCGGGGCCTTGACCCCAACCCCTTGCAGGAAATTGTGCATCCGCCATGCGGCAAGCCGTGGCGGCAGACTGACACCGCAGACGCACAATGTGGAAAGAAGGTCACAATGACACCAGCGCAAAACAACAACTGTGACCCTTACACGCTCAGGATGTGAAAGCTAAAAGCAATTTCCACCTTCAGTCCACTTTTCGTAGAAAAAAAAACAGACGCAACAGGCAACTTTCTAGTATAGTGACTGTCAATCTGATGCTTCAGCCACGGAGTTGGCGAGCGGCAGGAAACTGTAGTGGGGCAGCAGCAGCAGATAAGTATGTGGCTTATAAATAAATAGCATACAGTGTCACTTTAAGGCCACTGCATCCACTACCTCTAGGCATTCCAGTTTGCAATGGTCATCCTTCATGGAAGTCCTAGGCATGCCATAGCAGTTATTATTACTCACCTCTGCTGTACCCCCATGACCCATGTGGCTATCAGCAACCAATAGTGTTTGCCAGACAGGTGTGTATGTATGGGGCCTATTTGTCCCCTGTGGTGATGGACATGAACAGTTGTTCATGATACATCTAGGATTGGCTCGGAGGTCTCCAATCGATAGAGGGGCATTCATTTGGCTGAGAAGTCTCCTATTTATTTAGGGGCATTCATTTGGCTCTGGGGTCTCCTATGGATCAAAGGCAGTCATTTAGCTAAAAAATCTTTTATGGGTTGTGGTACATTCATTTGGCTGAAAGGTCTTCTATGGATTCAGATGCATTCAATTGATTTGGAGGTCTCCTATGGCTCAAGGGACAGAGGTCTCCTATGGATTGAGGGGCATTCATTTGGCTGAGAGGTCTCCAAAGGGTTTAGGGGCATGTATTTGACTGAAAGGTCTTCTATGTTTCAAGGGCATTCATTTGGTTCAAAGTTCTCCTATGGATTGATAATCCGGCTGAGCGGTCGTCTATGGATTGAGGGGCATTCAGTTGGATGAGAGGTATCCTGTGGATTGAGGGGCATTCATTTGGATGAGAGGTATCCTGTGGATTGAGGGGCATTCATTTGGATGAGAGGTATCCTGTGGATTGAGGGGCATTCATTTGGATGAGAGGTATCCTGTGGATTGAGGGGCATTCATTAGGCTGAGAGGTATCCTGTGGATTGAGGGGCATTCATTTGGATGAGAGGTATCCTGTGGATTGAGGGGCATTCATTTGGATGAGAGGTATCCTGTGGATTGAGGGGCATTCATTTGGCTGAGAGGTATCCTGTGGATTGAGGGGCATTCATTAGGCTGAGAGGTATCCTGTGGATTGAGGGGCATTCATTTGGATGAGAGGTATCCTGTGGATTGAGGGGCATTCATTAGGCTGAGAGGTATCCTGTGGATTGAGGGGCATTCATTTGGATGAGAGGTATCCTGTGGATTGAGGGGCATTCATTAGGCTGAGAGGTATCCTGTGGATTGAGGGGCATTCATTTGGATGAGAGGTATCCTGTGGATTGAGGGGCATTCATTTGGATGAGAGGTATCCTGTGGATTGAGGGGCATTCATTAGGCTGAGAGGTATCCTGTGGATTGAGGGGCATTCATTAGGCTGAGAGGTATCCTGTGGATTGAGGGGCATTCATTTGGATGAGAGGTATCCTGTGGATTGAGGGGCATTCATTTGGATGAGAGGTATCCTGTGGATTGAGGGGCATTCATTTGGCTGAGAGGTATCCTGTGGATTGAGGGGCATTCATTAGGCTGAGAGGTATCCTGTGGATTGAGGGGCATTCATTTGGATGAGAGGTATCCTGTGGATTGAGGGGCATTCATTTGGATGAGAGGTATCCTGTGGATTGAGGGGCATTCATTTGGATGAGAGGTATCCTGTGGATTGAGGGGCATTCATTTGGATGAGAGGTATCCTGTGGATTGAGGGGCATTCATTAGGCTGAGAGGTATCCTGTGGATTGAGGGGCATTCATTAGGCTGAGAGGTATCCTGTGGATTGAGGGGCATTCATTTGGATGAGAGGTATCCTGTGGATTGAGGGGCATTCATTAGGCTGAGAGGTATCCTGTGGATTGAGGGGCATTCATTTGGATGAGAGGTATCCTGTGGATTGAGGGGCATTCATTTGGATGAGAGGTATCCTGTGGATTGAGGGGCATTCATTTGGCTGAGAGGTATCCTGTGGATTGAGGGGCATTCATTAGGCTGAGAGGTATCCTGTGGATTGAGGGGCATTCATTTGGCTCAGAGGTATCCTGTGGATTGAGGGGCATTCATTTGGCTCAGAGGTATCCTGTGGATTGAGGGGCATTCATTAGGCTGAGAGGTATCCTGTGGATTGAGGGGCAT
This sequence comes from Gastrophryne carolinensis, assembly GCA_027917425.1. NCBI lineage: Eukaryota > Metazoa > Chordata > Amphibia > Anura > Microhylidae > Gastrophryne > Gastrophryne carolinensis. The sequence continues at coordinate 195,726,138 of CM051235.1, read as the reverse complement.
TCATTAGGCTGAGAGGTATCCTGTGGATTGAGGGGCATTCATTTGGATGAGAGGTATCCTGTGGATTGAGGGGCATTCATTTGGCTCAGAGGTCTCCTAGGAATTGAGAGACATTCATTTGGCTCAGAGGTCTCCTATGGATTTAGATGCATTCATTTGGCTCAGAGGTCTCCTATGGATTTAGATGCATTCATTTGGCTCAGAGGTCTCCTATTGAATGAGGGGTATACATTTGACTGAGATGTCTCTTATGAATTGAGAGGCATTCATTTGGCTGAGGGGTCTCTTATTAATTGAGGGCTTCCTTTCGCCTCAGGAACACATGCTGGGCTACTAGCCTGGCTTCCTAATGCCCTTTCTACTACCACTCCTAAAGAGCCTTACTGTTGGCAGTGCCAGGAGGAATATTTGTATTTGTCCATTCCTGTGAATGCTGCACACAAAACAGCCGGCTCCCCCTCACACTTTCTTGGTGCTGACCGAATGGCCATACTTCCTGCCTGACAATAACAGGAAGGGCCCATCCGGAGGGAGTAATGGGGGATGTTCCTCTGTGTACAATCTGGGTCGAGGTGCAGAGTGAGTTATGATGTTTTTACTGGACTTTACAGATTTACTTTTACTTTACAGATTAAGGATGCTGCTTTATTTAAGCGATAGCGTAGAGATTGTTCTGAGATAGGACTGTCAGCTGATGACATACAGAAGTCACTTTTCTCAGCAGGAAACAAATAATAAATGTTTTCACTGCTGCATGTTTGTTGTTGGAGCATCATGTGGTCCATAAAGATACACTGAGAACTTCTGCATCTGGGAATAATGTCAGCAAAAAAATGTGAATTTCCTGAGCTGGGTTTCTATGGCCAAGCAGCTGAACACAAGATGAGTGGTTTGCAGCGTGCTGCCATCTTTGCCCATTTGCAATACACACACCAAATTCCTACAAAAGCATGATTGCAAAAACCTTCATGATTAGATTCTTCATGTAAGTCACAATGCAGATTTCCACAGTATGCTGCCATTATACTGATCTTTCCTTAGTTGCCGTGCGTCTGAATTACAAACTGCTTGTAAAAAAGACATCAGCTATTCATCATGAGTCTAATGGACTGGGTTTCTGTGGTCACAGATGCACCCCAGACTATAGGGGTTTTTCATGAAGGGATAGCGCCAGGTATTGCCTCTTAGCGGCAGGCAGCGTTGGGTGATCTGTACGAAAACCATTTGTGAAGGCGATTCTGGTGAGAGACTCTAACAGCGCCATGTAGCATCCAGTGTATAGTTCTGGCGCTCTAGCTTCCAGAGCGCCAGGTATTACCTTTCGCTCAGTGTCGCTCTCCCATACATTTCAATGGCCTTTCATTTGCTTGTGTTTAAACAGCGTGTTTGACAATTTTTTTTTGCTCAACTCAGTGTGTGACCTCTCCTGGCTGCAAACAAACACTTTTAGAAACTTTTTGGACTTTTTATATTGTTATGCAGAATTGTCATTACAGGTCTGGCACTAAAGTGTTAATTTCACATTGTTACAACAATGTCATTCCATGTGTTTTCACTTTGTTACTGGTGAATATGTGTTCAAATACAGACTTTAATCACAAAGTGTCTGGTGCTCTATGCTATAGTGACCAGCTTTAGAGCACCAATGCTGTGTATGTGTCCTTTTTTGATAAGTATGGTGTGGAGCGCCGAGTGCCAGACACTCTTAGCTGGCGCTACTGTTCACTCCCTGCAGCGCTGTACTGGTGTTAGAGCGCCCAACATACACCACAATCATCAATGCTGGCCAGGTTACTACAGCAACTGAGGCTCTATGTTACAGCGCCCGATACCCGCTTACAGCGTCTATTAGTGTTGGCTCTAAGCATCGCTATACAGACGCTCATCTGCTGATACCTGCCGTTAGTAATGAATCAGCCTCCACGGTGACCATGCACAATGCCGAATAAAGGCTATAGTGGTGTGTGGTATGTTGCCATTACACTATTCTTAGTAGCAACACACACTACAAAGTTGCAAACTACCTCTCTAAGGGTGGTCATCACAAGTGTTCCTTTTCATGAGCTTTATGAATGGAGTTTCTACAGGTGTGCATCTGCACCCAGGCCTAGGATTTACTGTTCACCATCTGGAGTGCTCTGTGGTACAGTATGTTGCCATTATAGTCATCATTCACAACTGAACTACAAAAGACATCAACACAAGCACTGTTCGATATGAGCTTTATGGACTGATCTGATCTGCTAAGATCACCCGTAGAATGCCAAGACTATAGTGGTTTTGTTGTGTGCTACCATTATGCTCATCTCTCCTAATTTTCATCACTAACTACACATAGCTCAGAAATCAATTTCAGCACAAGAATTTTTCATGATGAGCTTTATGTACTGGGTTTCTGTGGCTGAGCCGTTGCATCCAATCCTAAGATTACTGAGCAAAATGCCAAGCATTGGCTGAACTTCGTGTATAGCATATTGCCATTAGCTTCCTTAAATACAGTACTTCTTCATTATGAGCTTTATGAACTGAGCTTCTGTGGACCAGCAGCTACATCCAAGCACATCTAAAATCACATTTCAGATGTGTATATCATAACATGTATCAACTTCCCTTAATGCCCTGGTAATGACATGGATAATAATACTCACAAACAGAAACATTGGGGGGTAATTAAGTAGAAATTAAATCTTCTTTTGGCTCTTATCTACCTTCTAGCACTATTTTCAGTTGCCACTAATTGCTCCCAGCATGACATTGTTCTAAACAGCTAGTTTAGAACAATGGTATCCTGTCAGAAACCAATGGCAATGGTATAGCTGGGGAAAATTAAACTCACTATAACAGGAATACCAAGCAGCATTGAGAGCAGAGAATATCCAAACAGTAATGTATCTGGGCTGGGGGAGCAAAATAGATTAAGTAGTTTTGGGGGCTTTTGGTCCACATGAAATGGTTATGTATGGGCACAGGTTACTATGAGTGAGGTTGAGCCTCTTTATTTCAAGAATTTCTGGACCTCACATGACTAATTTGTCTGGGCCTCCCCAACCCAGGTCTATAACACTTTACAGGAGGTTATCTCTCCCTTTGTGGGGCATCCCAATCTGAGATGCCCCAGAGGGTGAAACCCACACGATCACCCCATATACTTATCTCGTTGGTGTCCCCTGGTTCATGCGTGTGCCACATCCCTACTGCTCCCCAGCTGAGGCGCCAGGCATTTAGTAATGGCATAGGAGCAGGAGAGTGGCCAGGGGCTCACAGCTCATTCATCTATACTATGCTGCACTAGGGTAAGAGCAGCATTAGTTAAAATGAATGGAGCTGCTGAACGCTTAGCAATCTGCACAATCGCTGTGGGGTTGCTGGAGAGGTGAGTTTTTATGGCCGTCCAAGGAATCTGCTTTAGAGTGCACCCATCTTTGATGCCCGTGTATTATGCCCCCCCCCCCCGGGACATGTCTGAAATCAGGCATTAGTACTCACCTGGTCTGCACGCCAACACTGCTTGCGTCTCCCATATGGCTGCCGCCACCTTATATGTCGATGGTGGAGAAGGGATTGCCCAGATGTGATTTCTGCGGACCCAGGAATACAGAAGGTAAGTTCTCATGCCCCTAGGTGCTGTCATTCCTAGGATGATACATAGCATATATGCATCGCAAATTGGGTCAGTGGATCTACACCCTTTAAAAAGGACCTAAACAGTTGCTTTTGAGTTCTTTTAGAGGAGCATGCAATATTGGGAAGTTGTATTTAACCTGTTCTCTGGCTTCTATTTTATTCTATTCTATATTAATGCAGGATGTACCAAATTGGGATGTTCCCGAGCGGAGCTCTTTGGCTGATCTGAAGTCATTTGAAGTTTAGGTCTGCTTTAATGTGCAGATTTGACAGGCTTCTTTTCAGCACAAAAATCCACCTTCTGCTGCCCCTCCATGGAGACAGGATGCCCGGGGGGTAGGTTTTTGGGCCCTTTATCTGCTTTTTCCAAAAACAGAAGCACTGATATAAACACTGTATAAACGCTGTAGCACTACTTACTACATTTCCCCATTTTATTAATCCTATAGCAAAAAAGTGAATAGAACTATAGCATGTGATCATATGAGATCAGATGAATTAGCAGCTTGTATTTCACTCTCTATTAGGTTTAATTGAATCAAATAGAATCACTGTGTACAAGTCAAGCTGTCCAAGCTGAAAGAACGACTAACTCCTGTCTCTACTACCAATGTCAGCAGCACCACCTGCTGGGCATATCGGGATCTGCACTGACATCTCTATTGGTCACCTGTCATAAAACAGGTCAGCGCCTCTCTGCGGGGGCGTCACAGCTGTCTTACTGGCTGATAATTGGCTCCGCAGCATGAAATCCTTGAAGTAGGTCGCCAGCAAAATATTAAAGGCCACGTGATCTTCAATAACAACTTGCGCAGTGGCATCAACCAAATAGGCGAACACGCTCTGCTGTTCAGGGCTGATTAGTCAGTGGTGTCTTCTGGTCATACATGAGCCATGGGAGACCTAAACCGGTCCAACATCCCTTTTTACTTTAACGGGCACTGGTCCCACTGTTTGGTGATTGCAAAAAGCTCAGGGGGGGGCACCCAGAATGCTGGAGCCCCCCCTCGCAGCTAACAGCGCATTAAAGCGGTCCTTCACTCTGAATATGAGTGTATCTTATATGTTTCCCACACCCTGTACATACAGATTGCCCACATTAAAAATCATCCTACCTGCAACTACTGCATGTTATGAGCCTTTAAACATCCAACATGGCTGCTCATGGAGTTTCAGGCAGCCGGCAAACAGGAAGTGTCTTCTGACTGTGTCGTTCGGCATTCTGGCATTGCTGTACTTTCCCTGACCCCAGCTCTGCTCTGTCTGTGCAAAGCACAGCTATAACCCGCCTCCTGTACTTTATCCCGCTCTCCTCTCCTCAGTATGTGATGCTTCTGAGTCAAGATGGAAGCACCCGTATCAGAGTCCTGACCAGAGTTGCAGCCCGTTGAGGGAAAGTAAGTGACTAAAAACTTAAAATATATTTATTTTAGATGCTGGGGAATAGTCTTTTAAGGGTTTGGGCTTTTCATTAAATGATGCTGAAGGTCCGGTTTAAGCTCATAATACTCACATTCATTACAAGCCCACGGCGAGGACGGAGTCCCGTGATTGGCCGCCGGGCGGTCACGTGGGCAGGTCCTGCCAGTGGCCGACGCAGAAGACGTGACTGCGGCTCATGTGACCGCCCGGCGACCAGTTGCTGGGCTCTGTTCTCTTGTTCGTAATGAATGTATTACGAGCTTGATGAGCTGTTAGCTGCGAGGGGGGCTCCAGTATTCTGGATGCCCCCCCCCCCCGAGCTTTTTGCAATCACCAAACAGCGGGACCAACACCTGTTAAAGTAAAAACGGGTGTTGGTCCGCTTTAATAGGATCCTGCATCATCAGTTCTAAATAAAGATATAATTTAGCCTGCTTTATGCTTATGCCCTCCCAATGCTGGCTGTGAGGGGCTGCATCCTCATCCAGCTTGCTTTATATTTCTTTCTTTATAGTCCTAGTGAACTCTCTCCCTTCTGCTGGGCCTTCCTCATACATGGATGCGTCATGCTCTGCTGATGTGTGACTGTAAATCTATGTACTTTTTTGAAGGGATCTTGCATGACAAAGTGCAAGATTAAAGTGGACAAAAAACAGGATTTTCACTATACCAGGTTTTGGTACGCTGCGTGAAACCCCGCCAACCGCCCAGTAAATCTCTCCTCTCCTCAGTCCAATGACACATGCGCGGCTCTTGTCCAATCAGCTTCTCCTCTTGTGCATATGGTTGGAGTAGCTGAATGGAATCCCAGCCGCACGCATCGGCGTTGTGCGCCATCCTTCGGCTGTGCGCGGCCACATGCAGCTATTCAGTTGCGGTGGGTGTGGCTGCCCACAGTGAAAGATGCATGATGAGCTTTGGTGTGCAATGCTTTGTCTGAAGCTCTGCCCCCTACTGGTGAATCTGTGTAAAGGCGCACACAGCACAGCGTGCAGAGACAGGGGACCAGGCCCAACTTCCCCCAGCTTATACAGAAGGGGTGTGGCCATAGAACATAGGACGGGAGCGATCAGTTATGTACAAGATAAGATTCATCGTTTTTTTACATTTGTCTTATACACATCTTTAAAGGAGCAGTATCGCGAAATTTGCATAAAAAAAGATAAAAAATAATTAAATAGCCACACAATAGCTTCTAACATGTGTATAAATAATCTGGCGATAGAAATAGGAAAAAATATATGCCTTTCTTTTAAATTGTATAATGACAATGGCTCAGTCCATTTGCTGAATAGGGGGATCTGCTGGGTTGTATTTAGTGAGCTGCTTCATTTAGCCCACTGGTCTCCTAGCAACACTTTACCTCAGAGGCTGACACTGTAATCAGTGGTAACGGCTGTGTGTGTGTGAGGTGCTGCTTTTGTTATGGGACCAGGTGACTCAAATGTGTAAAATATTTACAAAATAAACTAAACTGACTGAAAATAACTGAAATTCTTCTTTGAATAACTGTGCAGGAAAATCTAAAGGTATTAAAGTGGAACAAAACCCTGAGTGGCCGACCCTGAAGTCTATAAGACCCGGCCATTGACCTTCCCCCTTGGGCATCCTAAATCGGGATGCCCCACTGTGTGAAACGACCCCTGGATAACCACAGATCCCCCCATTTTTCTGGCGCGCTCACTCAGATAGTCATTTAGACAGGCCGGGCGGCCAGGAAGGTTACTGCTCAGGCTCCCCATCTGCGTGCAAACAGCGCTGATTGGATGAGAGCCCGCGCATGCGCTGTGGGACAGGGAAAGGTACGTTTTCACAGGCGAACTTGGGGATTTCACATATCAGGGCATCCCAAGTCAGGATGCCCGTAGGGGCACAAAACAAAACTGCAGACAGTGAAAATCCTGGGTTGGGCTTTGCTCAAAACACACAAAGCTGAAAGAAAGATCATATAGAAAAATGAAAAATAAAAATATGAAAGAGAAAATGGTAAACTGAAAGATTCTGCAGCAGAGCCAACATGAAGGGAAGACTGTCAAAATCAGCTAAATGACTTCTAGAGCTTTTCTCTCTGTTTTATATATATAAGTTCTGGCCAGGCAATGTTGC